>CM062807.1:880330542-881605542 GCA_031772625.1 Pinus tabuliformis
GAGTCCACAAGAACACTGAATAAGTAAGTTTATTGAGCTAAACTAAAAACTAAAATTCTATTGCCCTAATAAAAAATCCCAGTTATCTCATAATCCACAAACCCACAAACCCGGGAAAAACTCTATAGGGATTAAGTAACATCCCATGATTGCCAAGATCCAGGAAGTAGGTGCGCTTTAGGGTTGATAGTTACTCAGACTACCCTGCTCTCTCGGTGGAGTGAGTTCCTGTGGTGGAGCAATTTTAAAAGGAAACTGAAATAAGGAACAACTCCTTTGCTGAAAAATGAGCTTTGAGATTGCTGGCATAAACAAAGAAACAATAAATCATTGACAATACATGTATGATCTTTTCCATTGTATTACATTTTTTTCCTCTATGTTTTTACAATAATCATAACAAGTAGGGTAGTCCCGATCATTTGTGGGATGAGTTTGAAAGCTATGATTTGATGTAAGTGTATCTTTATTTATGGTTGACGCAGATTTCTTGGTAGAATTTCGAGCAAGGGTTGGGGCCTTTGTTGGGTTTGACGTAAAGATGTGTCTTTGGCGCTTCTTATATTGTCAAGCATCTAATTTTTTTGCTTTGGGTTATGTTTTGCGTTATTTTCCTGTCCCTTTCATATTTCGAAGCTGAATAAAAAATGATATGAGAAAAACACAATATTTGTTGGATGTTGCTGGAGTGAACCACTTGTTCTCCAAAATGCTTAATTTGTTTTCCAAAATGCTTAATTTTTTTACAGTTTTTTAAATAATCCAGTTCCAATCACTCGTCTTATAGTTAAAGGGTTTCAAGGAGAAGTCTTATAGTTAAAGGGTTTCAATGAGAAATGAACTCAACTTTCTCATAGTTCAATATAAGCTCCGATGCCCTACCAAAATTTGGAAAGAATCTAAAAAAAGTGTATGAACCATCCAATATGATCTTGCCACCAAACTCTAAAAGAATATTCATTAATACAACCCTTGTAATACTAGAATCTTCAATTTTGCAATCAAATTTTCGTATAATTAGAAAGTATCCCTCTTCCACTCTACTTGAATTCTGCCATTCTCCATTGTTTTTCAAAGTTAATAGACTTAGTATTGTAATCTTAAAAAAAATGAAAGAAGCATTAATAAATATTGTTTCTTATCTTTTTTCAAAGCATCAACAAGTTATGAGATGTTCAATGATTGAATGCTTAACCTGAAAGAAATCTAAGAAAAATACTTCACAATTTTCACATTATTATCATGCTAAGTTCTTGTCTATTTTTCAAGTTATGACATGTTTAATGGTTGAATGCTTAACCAAAAGAAACCCAAGGAAAAACCCCACAATTTTCACATTATTATCATTCTAAGTGCTTGTACATTGTACTAAACAAGTTTTAATTCAAATCTATATGAATAAGACATCCATATAGTTATAGAGTGCACGTAATGTAAAAGTGAATTGAACAAGTATTACTAAAGTTACCACTTAGTAATTAAATTACAAGGTTTTATTTTTTATTTTGGAAAATATAAACTCGAAAATTTTGTCATTTAAAAAATTTCACAAAACAATCAATTTCTATCTTCTTTATTTTTATAAATATTTAATAATATGCTTTATTTAGGCTAGCATTTTCTATATGCAATTTTTGTAACAACATAATCCTAGTTTCAATAGCTAAGACTAAGTTGTTGCTTGTTCCATATAGTATCTTGAATTACTTCTTTTTATTTTCAATAAAAATAAACTCTAACTAATTTATAAATAAAAATAATTATGCATTTTATTTCGCTATTTAATAATAATTCTTTAACTAGTTTATAAATAAAAATAATTATACATTTTATTTTGCTATTCAATAATATAAAAATTGATTAGGAAAATTAAAACTTATTATTTTATTATAATTGGCCAGTTTGATAGCATGTAATAGTAAAATGTTTGTTCTTGGTTTATTGAATAAGTTAAATTATTTATAAATGGATTTTTTTTTATCACTCATTGTGATCCATCATTCTAAATCACTATGATAAATCATATTAGTTGGTTCTAAACCTTGATTGATAAATAAATTATGTGGTGGATACCTAAGAGATCATAATTTTACTCGCAAAAATCTCACAACAACCTAATTTTACTCGCGAAAATCTCACAACTACTTTGATAAATTATGTGATCGAACCATAAGAGATGTTAACTTTAATCGCAGACAACACTGATTGGACGAATCTTAAAGCTGAGAAACATGTTACTGCACAGAGCGGACACTACTGGTTTATTTTAGGATGAATTATTTGGATGTTAACGCATGGCCAGCGAAACATAAGTTGCAACAAGGATTTAATAAAGTTGGTCAATAATTAAGGACGAAGTAACGTCATTCTTGGGTCTGATTCCATCAACGTAGCATTCACTTACAATGTAGTTTTCAATTATCTCTTCTTTGCCATTTGTTTGATCTTTTGGTTACAAAATATTCTTCCAAACAATTATTTTTCCAATATAGCCGTTGACCTTCCTTCAGTGAACATGGTTGCTGACATGACAAACCAACATATCCATGGGTCAACTATCACAGTATTTACTCACGAGACTTGGAGGTCGATAGCCATCCATTCTAGCATATATATTTTACTTCAGTGCGAAAGAAAACTGCGATATTTGGAGTTGGAAGCTCACGGGGATTCAGTAATGTTGCCCAATAATTAAAGGCGTCCTCACGTGATTTTGAGTCTAGATTACAGTATGTCCTAATCAAGCAGAAAGCAATTTCAATTGTGTCTTCTTTGCTTTTCTTTTTTCTTCCAAGTTTTTAACGCTTTTGACGGAATCTCTTTTGAAATGGATGATAACACTGTTTCAGTTTATCCTAAATAAAAGCTATGAAATATCTAACTTTGATATAAGCCATTTAATTAAACCCATTATTCCACTGCTTTTGTATGTTAATGGAGGTACGGGTGCATAGTTTGAGTAACTGTAGGTTATGTTTTCATGCTTAAAGAGAATATCACACATCTATAAATAGTTTGGGTATAATGATCAAGGTCGAGAATTGGGGGATGAGTTAATACAGATAGGCTAGATTCTTCATAAAAGAATGAAGAATGGTGGAATTCGATATGAGGTCACCAAACAAGGGTAAACTTTCATGTGAGGAAGAATTAATGTTACGATCAATAAGTTGAGTTTAAATCTTGGATAGAGAGGAGTCGAAGCTTATTTATAGTATAAAGAATACCTCTAGACAGATTAATCTCATGGGACGAGTAATCACATAGTTATTAGCCACCATGGAAGCTTAGTGGCAATGTCCCAATTATAGTCAGCCTCAAGTGCTAAATGTAATTAGTGCAAAAGAAACAAACAGAACATACCTAAACCCCATGTGTCATGCCCCTACACTCGGAGTAGTCTTTCAACCGCACTATAGCGAGGTGCGGCACTATTGAACACTTTCTTTTCACCAATACTTATGTTCATGGACTATTTTTCGTTACCAAGTATTAACTTTATCCTTTATACAAAATGAAACCCATACACATTCATCATAAACGGCATTAACACATGTAAATGCACAATAGTATAGAGGGAGGGGAAACTCCCCAATGTGAGTCTTCCCGTATATCAATATATATAATCTTCAATTTTTACAACATAAGCTAAATCTTGGAGGAAACCCCAAATTTACACTTAGCCAAATTTCCACAATTTCGGCAAACTCGGTTGCCCGACTCGTTGGCGCCTCCGAACGGTCACTGCATGACTCGCCCAATACTTCGTTCACCTCGTCACACGTTCGTGTCCTTTGCCCAACTCGGGCACACTCGTTGTGCTCGTGTCACCCACCTTGAGTTCCCTCCGCATGTCCTCATCACAGCTTCGTTCACAACCGAAAACGTAACTTCATTTCTCTCGGTGCCTGGCACACCCAACCGTGGGTCATCCTCACCCGATTCACCATTTCATTTAGCTCGTGCACAGAGCGCCCATCTTGGGTCGCTCGTCGGTACAGCCAAATCTCTGCATCGCTTCACCATGCATGGCTTGCCCTACCCGGGTCGCCCATTCCGCACATTCGACTACACCCGGCTGATGCACACTCGTTCACCAAGTGCCCTACATGGGTCTCCCAGCCTACCCACTGTGCACGCTCACCCGGCCACTTCACGCTCATTCAGTCAGCACCCAACTTAGGTCGCTCGGTCTGCCTATCATGCATGCTCACCCGATCGCTGCACACTCGTTCAGTCGATGCCCAACTCGAGTCACCCGTCCGACATCTGCCTTTCCTACCCAATTACCACCACATGATCTGCCCGTCGTGGGGGCACATCTGCACTGCACACTCACACTTCTCCAACTACAGAACTCACCCAAGTATTGTGAGTTCATTGGTTGATTACTCTCCCACCATAACTCGCCTTCTACTTATGCACTGGCCAACTCGTTGCGTGGTCGCCCAGCCGAACTGCCTTTCCACTACATGTCTATTGGCTTAACCAATTTCACCACCTTCGGCCCATCCTTTCATCGTATGGCCAGCCCATTGTTCATCCAGTCTACCCGTCGGCCCACCCATCGTTCGGGGCACACGAGACTGCCTACTCGATATAAGTCTCCATGTTCAATCTTCATCACATAAACTTCAAACACCTGCAGCTCGCTCCCTACATCTGTGTCCTCGCCCAGAGAACCATCACATGGCTAACCATAGTCCTGTTTCACACGCCATTCAGCCTGCTTGGTGGGTCGCCCGTGCCGCCCAACCATCGCATGACCTGAGGGCGTTACATCCACGCCCACCAAAAGTCATTGCCATCCTCAACAATCTTGCCATCCACCGTCGCTGCCAACCAATGTCTCATAATCCATCAGAATAGTCATGTATCCCTGATCCATGATATCAAACAGTCCATACATCGCAAACATACCTGCAACATATGCAAAACAACCATCTCCACCATGTGTCATCCCATTATGTGAACTCTCGCAAAATACTACGGCAAACATGATATCCGAGTCGAAACCAAGACATCTGTCTAACACAAACTCAGTGCATTGCATGCCCTCATGTCATCAAATTGATTGGGTAGCTAACCCAACTATAATGCTCAACTCATGAGAATGTACCTTCTCCGTCCCACCGTTGGTTGTTTCTCCAGCATCCTATCACAATCCTGAACTCATCAAGGAATCTACTCCATATAATTGTATGCCATGCCCAAGTCGATGAAGTAGTCCTCATCTCATCTGCAACATGCCATGCATGACGTTTTCTATCCAACATCATCATCCATCTGCAATTAATCCATCTCTTCAAAGTGAAGAGATCCTCTCATCAACCTCAACTCTCGATGTTCCACATCCAGGTCCATGAAGCCACCTCCATCATATCTGTATGTGCCATCCCTCAAGTCTGCCATAGAAGCAAGCATACACCTGTCTCATCTCTAATGTATTGCCCATGATCATAGATAAATCAGCTCCCATGTGTCAAAAGTGGTTAAGTCTCAACTCAACCCATGCCCAAGTGTTGCCACCAAGGCATCATCATCGCTGCAACTCTATCACTCCAAAGTGTCTCATATCGATCCTCCACATCAAGTCACTCTTCCAAGTACACCCATATGTACTCGAAAGTATGCACCCCATTGTGCTTCAAAGTCTCTGACCTCAGCTCCTCAATGCATCAGATCCTCCAAGTCCACCATATATGAAGTCCCGAAAAGTCACAACCTCATGTCATCATGAGCTCCATCAGTCATCTCCAACCAACACTCTAGCATGCATACATGTCTCGGCCAAAAGGTCTTTGCAAGATGTGTTAGCTCTCCATGTAGTAGGAATGCTCCATAGTTTGCTCACAATTCCATCCAAGTCCATGGACTTGTTGTACAAGAGTGCACAACCTCTCCATCGGCTCATAAGTAAAACATCTCCATGTCACACCAGCAAATCCACCTGCACAACATCCCTACCTTGTTGTACAAGAGTGCACAACCTCTCCATCGGCTCATAAGTAAAACATCTCCATGTCACACTAGAAAATCCACCTGCACAACATCCTTGCCTTGGCACTCCTCATTGGATGCCCATAAGTGACACCTCTACAAGTGCTCCTGCACAATGTCCCTGTATAGACTACCTTGCTCCATGTCTCCAACTTGATGTCCATGACTAAGTTTCCCATGTCGTCCAACTAAGTAGACCCATCACAACAATTGATCATCATCATCCATGTCTACTAATCTGGTCTAGTGAACTCGGTCCACCAACCATATCATCATCACATGAGTCTCTTCCACCATAGCTCCCCCAATAAAGGTTCCACCAAGACTTCCTCTTTGTCGCAGCCATGAGAAGTCCACCCAAGTATCATCATACCTCAAGTGTGTGCCCTCCTCCAATCTGTCCATGACTCATGCAAGGCACTTAGCTAATTCTCCATGTGGCTAAAGCATGACCCATTCCTCCACAACGATCATCATGTTCCTCCCTTGTCACATGCCTTTATACCTTCTACCATAAGGTCACAAACAACCTCAACAAGTCCTACAACAATCAAGAATCCTTGCCTCTCCATACAAGGTCTCATCATAAACATCCATGGTAAGATGTTCCACAGCATTGGCAAACTGATTTTTCTCTTCCTTGCATATGCTTCATTTACCAAATGTTCAACTGAAACAAAAGTATCAATAGTACTTACATCACCATGAGGCTTGCGGATGTGAGTTTCATCATCAAACCATGTCTGTAAACTACAAGATCTTGGTCTGTTATGAAACCAACTCAAGAAAAGATAGAGAAGACAAATCCACGCCTTAGAATTCAGCCTCTTCGAGGGGGCAACCTCCTTTACATTACATAAATGAACAATTCTTGGATGATTCAAATGACAAAATCTCCTTTCTATATATAGGAGTCTAAGGACCGACAATATAATCCAGCCGAGCTAACAATAATAATATAAAGCCACAAAAATAACAATAGAGGGATTCTATGGGGCACAGAAATAACAATATGGGGGTAATAGGGGCACAACAATATAAATAAGGGGTATAACTACAATAGTAATGGGGTAATCACTAGTATTATAGGGACCCAACATGCCCCTCTCCTTCAAAAAAGTGTTGTCCTCAATGCTTGCATAGTTCTAGATACTTCTGCATAAAATTCTCATCCTCCCATGTGGAATCTTCAGCGGATAAGTTCTTCCACTTGATAAGATACTCTGAAATTGATCGATTTCGTAGCTGTCGAGTTCTTGTTTCTGTGACTGCTTCAGGTTCCAATATAATTTTTCCTTCCTTGTCAAGTTCTGGCAATATTGTTTGAACTCGGAGCTTGTCGCCTATAACCTTCTTTAAACATGAAACATGGAAAACTGGGTGCAATCGAGAAGCTGCAGGAAGCTCCAATTTGTATGCCATAGTACCAATCTTTTGCAACACCTTGTATGGACCATAATACTTTGGTGATAATTTATTATCCTTCTTAGCTTGCTTTAGGGACATTTGCTTATATGGTTGTAGCCGTAGGAATACCCAATCACCTACATCAAAACTTCTTTCACTGCGATGTTGATCTGCCTGTTGTTTCATTCTATTTTGTGCCAACATGAGGTTATCCTTTAAGAGTTGGAGGACTTGTTGTTGATGTTCGATGTGATGTTCCACTGCCTGAACCTTAGAATTTTCTCTTAAATATGATGTGATGGATGGTGGTTGATACCCATAAAGTGCCATAAATGGGGTCATTTTTGTTGCTGTATGGAAGGAAGTGTTATACCACCATTCAGCCAGAGGCAACCATTTGACCCATTGTGTCTGTTTATCAGATACAAAGCAACGAAGATATCCTTCCAAACATTTGTTTACTATCTCAGTTTGCCCATCAGATTGAGGATGATAAGATGAGCTATGAGCTAACTGAGTACCAAGACAAGAAAATAATTTGTCCAAAAATTTCCAGTGAAAATGGGATCTCTGTCACTTACAATAATCTTTGGGTTTCCATGTAGCTTTTGAATTGTTTCCATAAATGCAGTAGAAACTGTACTGGCTTTAAATGGATGTGATAATGCACAAAAGTGTGCATACTTGGTAAGTCTGTCAACTACCACCATGATGACACTCTTTCCCCCAGACTTGGGTAAACCTGTGATAAAATCCATTGAAACCTCCTCCCAACGTTGGCTTGGAATGGATAAAGGTTGTAATAAACCTGGCGTCCTAATTGTTTCAACTTTATTTTGTTGGCAAACCAAACATTCTTCCACAAACTTTTGAATATCTGATTTAAGGCCATCCCAAAAAAATTCCTTCTTAACCCTGTGGTAAGTTTTTAAAAATCTTGAGTGCCCTCCTAAGGGAGAAGTGTGCAATTCCATAAGAATCTTTTGTTTTAGCTGGGAATTCTTACAGAGGTATAAGCGATCTTTGTACCATAACGAATCATTTTGCCAGCTAAATGTATCAGACGTACTGGAATCTTGTTGTAGTTTTCGAATAAGTGCCCACACTTCTTCGTCATTCTTCCATTCCTCCCTTGCTTCGTTTATCCAATCTGGTTGGATAATAGAAATGGCGCACAACAATGCTTCCACATCCTCATCCTTTCTTGAGAGTGCATCTGCCACCACATTTTGCTTCCCTTTTTTGTAGATGATTTCAAAGTCATAACCCAACATCTTTGTGACCCACTTTTGTTGCTCTTCAGAGGATAATCTTTGTTCTAAAAAGTATTTAAGGCTATCATGATTCATTTTTACCTTGAAGTGTCTTCCCATTAGGTAGGGTCGCCATTTCTTAAGTGCATGGAGTATTGCCAACATTTCCTTCTCATAAATAGCTTTGCTTAAAAACTTTCCCTTGATTGGACGACTTTCAAAAGCAATGGGTCTTTCATCTTGCATTAGAACAACACCAATTCCATTTCCTGAAGCATCACATTCCACAATAAAGGTTTTTGTGAAGTCCGGTGTAGCTAAGACCGGTGCTTGGCACATTGCCTCTTTAAGATGTTCAAAGGCCTTTGTTGCTTCCGGAGTCCATGAAAATGCATCTTTCTTCAATAATGTTGTTAGAGGTGCTGCTATTCTCCCATAATTCTTAACAAACTTGCGATAATACCCTGTCAACCCAAGAAATCCTCACAGATGCTTTATGGATGTGGGGATTTTCCATTCCTTAATGGCTTTAATTTTGCTAGGGTCTACCTTAACTCCTTCATGAGATACAATATGACCCAAATATTCCACCTTCTGGACTCCAAAGAAACATTTGGATTTTTTTGCATATAATTGTTTCTCCTCCAATAGTTGTAGCACCCTGTCAACATGTTCAACATGATCCTTCCAAGACTTGCTGTAGATTAGTATATCATCAAAAAATACTAACACAAATTTTCTAAGGAATGGTTTGAAAATTGAATTCATCAAACCTTGAAATGTTGAAGGTGCATTGGTAAGGCCAAAAGGCATGACCAAAAATTCATAATGACCCTCATGAGTTCTAAATTCCGTTTTTGGAATGTCTTCAATCTTCATTCTGATTTGATGATATCGCAAACGAAGATCCAAATTGGTGAAGTAAATTGATCCATGCAATTCATCCAGTAATTCATCAATGACAGGAATGGGGAACTTATCTTTAATAGTGAGCTTGTTGAGCTCCCTATAATCCGGACACATGCGCCATGATCCATCCTTCTTGTGCACCAATACTACTGGAGCAGAGAAAGAACTTTGACTCGGTTGAATTATACCAGCCTCTAGCATTTCTGCAACCATACGTTCAATTTCACTTTTTTGGACATAGGGATATCTATACGGCCTGATGTTTGGAGGAACACTTCCTAGAATCAGATGAATAGCATGATCATGATCACGCATAGGTGGGAGACCTTTGGGAGTCTCAAATACCTTGGAATGATTGTCCAGGACTTTTTGGAGATCTGGAGAAATAGATGATTCCGATGTGGAAACATCTAGTGAACATAATTGTGCAATTACACCTCTTTGCTCCTTTTTTAAAAGCTTTGTCATACCATTAGAGCTGATTATCTTTCCTGGTTTCCCTGCAATACCCCTTAATTCAACTTCCTTTCCTTCTGTAGGAAATTTGATGAAAAGTTCTTGAAAATTAAAAGCTATTGTACCCAAGGATTGTAGCCATTGGACTCCTAGTACAACATCAGCACCTCCCATTGGAATGGAAAGCATTGGGCTAGTCAATACATATTCTCCCATGGATAGCTTGATATTATGGCACTTTCCAGAGCAATTTATTGTTCCTCCATTTGCAATCATCACTTGACACTCTGGTGCTGGATATAATAAGCAATTCAGTTCTTTTGCTACCCTACAATGAATAAAATTGTGGGTGCTTCCTGAATCAATCAACACTATTACCTTTTTCTCTTGACTTGTCCTTCTATCTTGATGGTTTGAGGAGTGGTAATTCCTGCCAATGCATTACAAGATATGGTTGGATTTATTTGTTCTTCATCTAGGCTTTGTTTCTGGAGTATATCCTCTTCTTTTGACCTTTCTTGCTCCTTTTCTTCTTCCTCTTCACAATCTATGTAGAATAATTTCTTCTCAGCACACTTATGACCTTTAGTGTATTTGCTATCACAACTGTAACAAAGCCCTTTTGCTCTTTTTTCTTCCAATTATTGTGGTGTCAACCTTATATGTTGTGGAAGACTAGGGGCAACAACATTTCCGTCTTTATAGTTGTGAGTGGTATGCTTCCTGTTTGCCATAATTTTGCTTTCCATTTTTCTTGCTAACATCAATGCCTTCTCTAATGAATCAGGTTCCCAAAGGCGAACATCATGTTGGATATTATCCTTTAAATACCCTATGAACACATCAATCCTATGCTCCTCTGGAATATCTTTTACCCTTATGTTCAATTTTTGGAACTCCTCAATGTGCTCCATTATTGAACCCTTTTGTTTGAAACTTATCAATTGGCTAAAAAAAGTGTTGCTTTTTGTATCATCATAATGTGCTATCAATTCTTCCGTAAAAATTGCCCAAGTGATAAATTGTTTATGAGAACAAAGCCATTGATACCAAAAAAACTGATTTTGTTCCAAATATATAGTTGTCATATGTACCTTTTGTGTGTTTTGCACATTATTGAGATTGAAGAACTGCTCCATCTGTAATATCCATGTGGCGAGATCCTTGCCATCAAACTTTCTCATATCGAGTTTTGGAATATGGTGGGTCTTCGATCCAACATTAGAGTCTATGGAATCATGGTTAACATTTCTTTGGTTCACATCATCAGTTTCCTTTACAACCTTTTCACCCTTAGTATGTATTTCTTGTAGAAAATTTGTCAAATCCGTCTTCAAATCTGCCATGTCTGTCTTCAAGTCTGTCTTCAAATCATCCATCTTAGCTTCCATGCCCTTTACCTTAGATTCCATGCCATTTATCTTATATTCCATGCCATTTATCTTAGATTCCACGCCATTTATCTTAGCTTCTGTTAGCTTTTGTGAGCGTGACATTTGTTGCACTTGTCCTTGTAATTTTGATATATCATGTAGCATTTCTTCCTCTTCTTCATGAGCCATGCTAGATATTTCGGGTTCCTTACTAGGTTTTTGCATTTTCTTTCTTTGAGGAATCAGTTACCGATAATAATGCTTTAATATGCCCTTTGAATTCCTTCAAACCAAGCTTATGCAAAAATAAAAAAAAACTACACACCTTTTTTCACTTTGTAGAAGCCTGATATTGAATCTAATGTATCTCTGTAATTTTGGATCATCCAGTTCTAAAATTACAACCTGTGGTAGCCTTCTGTGTCCTCTTTCCAATGCCACAAGTCCTACCCAATTTGGTTTCTCCAAGGAAGAGTTATGCAAAATCTCGCACAGTGACTTGATTATAGACTAGTTCAGTAGAGCAAACTTGTACGACGTGCCACGAGTCACTTTTTTAACCTATGGATCTGAAGGATGTCTGCAACAAACTACAGTCTTTCCTCTTTCTATACCTTCTTACGAAATTTCAATCCGATCCCCAGAGAGAAAATTATGACAATTTTCCCCAGGTCACATGTTTGGACTGTAATTGAGGAGTCTGCAAAAATACCAACTTCCTCAGATCATATCTCCGCAAATATAGCACGAAAATCTCTGAAATTCAGACCCACGGTTTAGCGCCATTTCTTATCAAATGGGGTTTTTTTTCAACTTCTGAAACATCACAGAAAAAAATTATAGCGAAAATGCCACGATGACCTGTTTGGAGGAGCGAAACCCTAAAATCCAATACCAAATGTTATGAAACCAGCTCAAGAAAAGATAGAAAAGATAAATCCACGCCTTAGAATTCAGCATCTTTGAGGGGGAAACCTCCTTTACATTACATAAATGAATAATTCTTGGATGATTCAAATGACAAAATCTCCTTTCTATATATAGGAGTCTAAGGAGCCACAATATAATCCAGCCGACCTAACAATAATGATATAAAGCCACAAAAATAACAATAGAGGGATTCTATGGGGCACAGAAATAACAATATGGGGGTAATAGGGGCACACAAATATAAATAAGGGGTATAACTATAATAGTAATGGGGTAAACACTAGTATTATAGGGACCCAACATGGTCCAACTTGATCAATCTCACGTTCATCCTCCATTGTTGTCCCATCTGCAACATCCGCAATTATCACGGCTTCCTCCTCCTTGTCAGAACAATTTGCAACTTCATCCTGCTCCATTTTCCAACCAAGATGAAGAAGTTCATCTTCAACATTCCTTTCCAAGACTTCAAGTTTCTCTCAAATCCATGGGTTCTATTCTTTCATCCACTTCAACCTGTATAAGGTCAACAGGAGCTTCCCTTCACATTCTTCCAAACCTGCCATGCCTCGTCATTCAACTTGGTCCAAGCACGAAGCCTCACCTCTGCTAAATCTGTCACAAAGTATTACACTTCTTCCGCCATTCTCCTGAATCATCTTGATACACCACATGTCACCCGTAAAACTTCAACTCCTTGCCAAGTCTTCGACCTTCTTGTGGAATTATCTCCTTAGGTTCAGCTCACAAGCTTTGATACCATCTGTCATGATAATGCAATGGTATCAGCTCTTCAATGTCAACCCAAACATCAGCTCTGATACCACTAGTCATGCCCCTACACTAGTGGTAGTCTTTCAACCGCACTATAGCGAGGTGCGGCACCACCGAACACTTTCCTTTCACCAATACTTATGTTCAGAGACTACACCTAACATCCATACTTAGTTTATTTTTCGTTTGCAAGTATTATCTTTATCCTTCGTACAAGATGAAACCCATACACATTCATTATAAACAACATTAACACATGTAAATGGACAACAGTATAAAGGGAGGGCAACTCCCCAATGTGAGTCTACCCATATAACAACATATATAATCTTCAATTTTTACAACATAAGCTAAATCTTGGAGGAAACCCCAAATTTAAACTTAGGCAAATTTTCACAATTTTGACAAACTCGATTGCCTAGCTCGTCGGCACCTCCGAATGGTCGCCACATAACTCGCCCAACACTTCGTTCACCTCGTCACACATTCATGTCCTTTTCCCAACTCGGGCGGGCTCGTCGTGCCCGTGTCACCGACCTTGGGCACTCTCCACACGTCCTCGTCGCACCTCCGTTCACAACCCAAAACACAACTTCATTTCTCCCAGCACTCGGCACACCCAACTGGGGGTCGCCCTCACCTGGTTCACCATTTCATTCAGCTCATGCACGACACACCCAACTCAGGTTTCCCGTCCGCATGACTAACTCTCCACACCGTTTCACTATGCACAGTGTGCCTTACCCGGGTCGCCCGTTCCGCATGTTCAACTGCAACCGGCCGCTGCGCGCTCATTCACCCGGTGCCCTATGTGTGTTTCCTGGCCTACCCACCATGCACACTCACTCAGTTGCTGCATTCTCATTCAGTCAGCACCCAACTCGGGTTGCCCGGCCTACCTGACGTGCACGCTCACACGATCGCTACACGGTTGTTCAGCCGACGGAGAACTCTGGTCGCCCGTCCAACATTCACCTTTCTTGCCTGCTTACCACCACACGATCTACCTATCGTGTGGGCACATCCCCACTTTAGACTTGCATTTTTGCAACCATAGAACTCACCCAAGTATTGCGAGTTCATTGATTGATTGCTTTCCCACCACAACTCGCCATCTACTTATATGCTAGCCAACTCGTTGTGTGGTCACCCGGCCGACCTGCCTTTGCACTGCACGTCAGTTGGCTTAACCAATTTCACCACCGTTGGCCCATTCACTCATCGTATGGCCACCCCATCATTCAGTCGGTCTACCCGTCAGCCCGCCCATCATTCGGGGCACCCGGGACTGCCTACCCGATATAAGTCTCCATGTTCATATCTTTATCGCATAAACTTCAAAAACCTAAAACTCACTCCCTATGTCCACATCCTCGCCCGAAGCACCATCGAACGACCAACCACAATCCTGTTTTGCACATCGTTCAGCCCACTCGGCGAGTCGCCTATGTCGCTTGACCGTCACACGACCTCAGGGCATTACACCATGAGACTTGACCATTGGAATATTCAAGCTTAAAAGAATTTAGATGTGTGGTTATACATTCATACTTTGGCTTCATATTTATAATTTGGGATCTATATTAACGTATATGTTTCCATGGTGTTATAGGTTACGAATAGGCTCAATTTTCATATATAATTTCGGTTGGGATTCAAAATGGGGTTTATTTGCAAATGGAGTCAATGGAGACAAAGTCCAATTGAATTGGGATCGCGTCACAATGGAGAAAATCTACAAGGGTTTAAAAACCTCAAGAGTGATTCCTTTTGCAAAAAAAATTTGAGACATATTGGAATTAAGGAAAAGGGTCAAAGGAGTGGGTCTTACCTTGCTTGGTAATCATGCAACATAAAGAAAAGATGACAGAGGCTTACGAATCCCAAGGGATTCTGAGAAATATGTTTTAAATTTTTTTTAGGATCCTCCTAGAAAAGAGAAAAAATCATCAGTCCAAAGGAGAGAAGAATCCTGGGCAAAGAGTGACAACAAGCCACTCGAGGGGCCTACTATCAAGTGGTATGAGAGTAGAAGCTATTTTCCAAGAATTTTGATTGCATCAAACAAATGTTTCAGCCAGTAAGAAGGAGAATATGGAGAACCTTAGAAGGTAATAACTTTTATGTTTAATTTAATAATTTCGAATAGTTTGAAGTTGAAAGGACAAGACATGAAAAAGAGGAGTTAAGCATAGAGGAATAAATTTTTAGCAAGGAGCGGAGCTAAAAGGAGAAAAAAAACCAACCAAGTGAATAGTTGGAAGAGATATTGAGGATAAACCCTAGGAGGTGACTAGTTATTAAGTTGTTTAAGTTTTGGCAATCTAATAATTGTAAGAAGTGATAGAGGTGGATGACATAACTATAGCTAGCAACTGTTGCAAATAATTAGCCGAGTCCTTAGAAGAAGTAGAAAATAACCCCTACATCAAGGGTGGCTACTAAATCAGAAAACCTAGTTCTAGTTGGAGACTAAAGTGGATAGAGGACATCCTTAAGAGAAGAGAACTAGAGATTTTCTGAAGTCATGAGTAAGGTTTAGAAAAATCCAAAGAGGAGCAATGATTGCTCAAAAGGTTCCAGAGGAGGGAACTTAAGGAAAACAATATCCAGGTGGGTGTGAGGTGTTCAAGTATCAAAGAGCGAATAGCAATTATTACAGAGGCTTGTCAACAACACACAGTAAGCAAGTGAAAGGTCACAAGAAGGGAGGAAAAATGATGGCTATTGATGGCCATGATCATGGATCAATGAAAATCTATGACAATGGAGAAAACAAGGCCAAGAGGAATTGCATGAAGAAGCAACTAAGTAAAGAGGAATTTGATAAGGAGATGGATGAGTTGAAAGACAGGGTCAATTTCATGAAGATGTTAATGGAATGGGAAGACCAAAGACATATATGGAACCTAAGAAGGGAGTTTAATTTCCTTGTCAATTAGAATGGTTTTGAAAGGAAAGCTCCTAAGGATAGGAAGCTAGGGATGAAAGTAAATCAATTGTTAATTACTTAACTAAAGGAAGAAAGACTCAGGATGGTGAAACCTGAGAAAAACATTCACTATTATGGACTTGAGTAAGGCATAAACCTTGCAGATGGGAAGATGTTGAGGTGATATTATTTGAGATTTTCCTGGAATGTATGTAGATTCCAAAGTAGTAAAGGGGGATGCTAATAAAGGATGTTGATGAGACATTATTATAATGTCTCATGGTATGTGAATAAGGAATTGTGGAAAGTCAACAAGAAGAATTGGTAGAAAAATTACTAGAGGTGGCTATATGGCCTTTCATCTTTAATGTGTATAAAATTTATGTGAATTTTGATGAAGGGCCTAGACATTATTTCCAACAGAGAAGAGAGGGTGTAAGAACTACCTCTCAAGATAGAGAGAAAGCAAGGAAGAAAAGTTGCAAATAGTTTCTAGAGATAACCGCAGTGGTAGATGAGGATAATAATTTTGAAGGGAGAGAACAAGCCTCAAAAGATCTCATAAAATGGAGTGGAGATGATAGTGAGGTTAAGAAGATGAGACTAACTGAAGGTCTCATGGACTATAGGATAATTCAAAATATGCAATAGATGCTAGAAACATCAGTTGAGGCCCAAGAGCCTCACTCTTTTAAAATTGATCATTTATTTTTATATGTTTGCCAGAAGTAGGGAAAACAATCACAAGTTGTTATACATGATGAGGAGGCTATAAGATGGAACAATAGAGAAACAATTAAGAACTGTGACCAACATATAAAAGGAATGTATGAAGCATTAATGATTTTTACAGAAAATGGAAAACCACCTGAAGTTTCCATAAAGATTATGGATGAAGGCTTGGTTTTTTAAGTCACTCAAGAAGTATAGAACGAAAATTTTGTTAAAATGAAGGAGGATGCACTTTTTCCTCATAAGGAGCACTAGAACAAGACCGTAGCACATAAGGGAGAAGTGTAGAGGGAAGTAACATAAGAGACTAGGAAGCATTGTGTTTTTAAAATTTAAAATTGGTGTGTGAATGAAGGTATTGAGTTATGCAAGGAAAACAAAACTAATTTGGTGGATAGAGGAAAGTTCTCAATACAAGCTAAGGCAAATTTTTAGGAGTAGAATCCAAGAGAAATAAAATTATCGTCTGCAATACATGCAGAGATCATGGTTGATCAAAATAAGGATGGGTATACAGTTAAATATCTTGTTGTTGAAATGAAAAGAATTGAATTGGCTTGGGAAGACCTTAAGAAGGGAGATGAGGAAGATGAATAGAAACATATAAATGAACTACTTATGAAGGGTGATGAGGAAACTTTAAAGTTATTGATGGAGCTCAAAACCTTGGAGGAAAAGTTGGTGAATTAAATGATTAACATCCAACATGTAAAGCTTCAGCTGAAAGAGGATGGTAGTAGGAACAATATGGAAGATGAAGTCGATAAGAGGAGTATGTTGATCCAAAAACTATCCATGGAAGTGTATAAACAAAGGAGGAAAAAAGGTAGTAAGGATAATTAGGTGATTGTGCAGGATTTTCCTAGTAAAGTAAGAGGCATATTGCAAAGTTATGTGGGGCATCCAGGTATAATGAAACTAGAGTTGGAACAACAAGGCAGCTGTGCATATGAATAACATCAACTTTTTTTTTCCATCATGGAGGACTTATCATATTGAGACATTTGACCAAGAGGTCAAACTTTTTTCAACTTGGTAAGTCTCATGTAGGACAATCACCCTAGGAAAATTCATGGGGCATGCAAAATTATAGATGTAGGTATCAATTCATCCAATTTATTTGCAAAAACTAGAATTAGAGGAATTTTATTGTAGAGCCAATTGTCTTGACTCTAGAGGAAATTGGACTGTCACGCTGTTAGGATATTTTGATGTAAGTCTTGTAAATATTGACAAGTGTTTAACTTAGCTCTTGGGTAGTTTTGGATAGGTTTCCAGTTTGTTGTCTTAGAGAGATATTTCCCCACCAATAGGAATTTCATATGTGTAAAAGTTTTATATAAGTAGAAAAATAGTGGTGAGGGAAGAGAGGGAAAGGAAAGAAGAGCTCGGTGAATGATCAATTGGATTTCCTCTATAAATATCTCTTTTAAAGTTTATTAAATCTGAAGGAATTTCTTTTTCATACTTCCATATCTCAGTACTTGCTAAATTCTGGTTAGTATGAAAAAAATTCATTATGTTGTTAGAGACATAGGTATGATAGGATCCACACCTCAATTTATATTTTGACATATTTTTAAGTGCAGTGTGATTTCTTTTTTGGTAAATGATTAATTATCTTCGCATGGAATTCATTTATTATTCCATTGCTTGTGTATGTTAATGGAGGTATGGGTGCATATCTAGAGTAATCGTAGGTTATTTTTTCACACTTGAAGAGAATATGAGGCACCTAAAAATAGTTTGGGTATAATGGTGAAGGTCGAGAATGGGGAGATGAGTTCATAAGGATGGTCTAGACTAATCATTAAAGAATGAAGGATGGTGGAATTTGATATGAGGTCGACGAACAAGCGTAAGATTTTATGAGAGATTGGATTGCTACTATGATCAACAAGCCGAGTTTATGTCCTGGAGAGAGGGTTGTCCATTGTTTTTTGTAGTGGAAATAATCCCTCCGAAGAAGGTAAACTCAAGTGATGCACAATTCCCTAGTTATTAGCAACAACAAAAGATTAGTAGAAAAGTACAAAGTAGATTGATCCTCCAGTGCTAAGCATAATGAGTGTAAGAGAAAAGACTAAAATAAACTTCGAACCCATGGGACCTGACCGTTATCATAGTTGGACTTGAGGGAAGGCAGGTTCATGGTATATAATCATGGAGGGAGAAAGGAGTTTGGCCTCCTAACAGACAAAATAAAAAATACCCAAACTTCAAATTTTAAGTTGAGACCGACCCTGATGTGATATATAGATTCATACTTTAGATCTGTATTTATAACTTGGGCTCTAAATTAAGGGTGTTTTTACCATGGCATTAGAGGTTATGAAAGAACACAAGTTTCATATATAATTTTGGTTGGGCTTGGTAAGGGATTTTTAATTTCAAAAGGAGCCAAAGGAGATGAGGACCAATTGAATTGGGATTATGTCACAATGGAAAAAATGTATGGGGGTTTAAGAACCTTGAGAGGAAATCCATTTGGGAAAATAAATTTGAGTGAGATTGGAATTAGGGAAAAGGGTTAAAGGAGAGGGTGTTGCCTTGCTTGATAATTGTGCTATAATAACCCTGGCATAAGCTACCATAAAAGCTATCATAAAATGACTGTTGTTGAATAATTAAATATTATTAATCCTTATATTGATATTATAAGAAGAAAACTCTTCTAATTCTTAATTAGAAGCATATGCCAACGATTAGTTCTCAATTCTTATATTGAGAATAATTTATATTCTTATATTTAAATACATTGTAATTTCCAAGTTGGTATATTTTATGAGTTTTAGAACTAATGAGTCATAGTTTTAGAAAAATTATGGATAGGCGATATTGCTTACATAAAGAAAAATAAAATCTACCATGAAAAAACATGAGTGATTTTAGAATTTGGAAAAATATGATTTATGGAGGATTTATTGAGTGATTTTATAATTTAGAAAAGAGTGATTTATGAAGTTATTTATTGGTGAATTATGGAGTGATTTTAGGATTTAGAAAATATATTGCATTTTCTTAATTCTACTTATTGTAATCCTAAGGGAAATGAGAATGAATGGCCAAATGCGTGTAGAATCAGGTGAAGAGAAATGAATGAGTGAGTTTGAATATTATATGTACAAAATTTATTGAATAAAATTCGGTCCTATAGAGAACTTAGCAAACTATTTCTTCATCTCTTACGTAGAAACTATTGACTATATTAGTGTGTCAAAAATTATTGATTTGACATAGAATATCATGCCAGGAGACTCGTTGGGCTCAGGGATTCCAAGCGTTAAAAGATAAGTCTTTTGTGCAACAATTTTAAAAAGAATTTTCATATGCGTGAGATCAACATTTATTATAATATATTTCTCCTAGAAAAGAAATAACATATGCATGAGATTAATATATATTATGCTAGATTTTCTTTTACAAAAGAAGTAAATGTTTGCATGCAGGAAAATTGCTACTGTGTAAGAAAAATAGCTACGATGTAAAAAATATATGTTTGCATTCAAAAATAGATGTCACACATTTATAGGCTCGATTTATTGAAAATATTGTATGAATTATTGAAAAACAAAGTAATTTAATGATACTAATATTGGAAAAGATTTGCATGAGTTATTGAAAAATATGGTCCAAATATGCCTTTGTATCTCCCAAACCATGATACGTGTGTAAAAACATAAAAATATTTTTGTAAAGGATTCCATTCTATAAAAAAAACCTCTTTCATATTTGGAAAAATCATTTTCAACTTCTCAAAAATTGTTGTCAAAGTTAATGGCTAAAATAGGAAATTATTTAATATTTAAATCTGGAAAAATAGGTTGCAAATATTTATTTGAATCTTCTAAACCACGACACGCATGTAACGACTAAGATAATTTGTTTAGAATGAACTTGTTCCCAACAAAAGCCTCTTTTTCTTAAAAAAAATTCATTTCCAAATGTTTGGAAACCGCGCCCAAAGATGATGAATAAAACAAGAAAAACAGAGTGTTGCTATTTGATTTGCGAGTACCAATATCTATCACCATGCGTGAATTTTTTGTGGAATATTTTAAACAACTACTCGAAGCCAGCACCCCTGAAGTCATTATCCTGAAACTAAACTATGATATTTGGTTCTTGAAAGGATTTTTGTGGGTTGTGAACATAGAAAAGATAACTAAAGTAATTTGTTGAAAATAAATCATGAATCCGTTTGACCCATGATATTGTCTTGAAAATGCACCATGAACTTTGTATTTATTTATTCATTGATAGAACAACTATTTGGGGTAGATTTCTTGAGAAAGAAATATGTGTCCTTGCATGCATGGAAAGAAAAAATATCCTGATTTCTTTAGGAAAATAATAACTATATATGTGCACAAAACAATAGCCACAATGTTTGTTTTCTTAGAAATAATAGTTGTATATATAGATTTAGCTAATCTATTAGTATTCTTGGCAAGGAATGTGTGGTTTTGTGCTCAGTCATTTACATTGATCTTGCATGAAAAGAATAAGTCATTTTGGTAGATTTCGTGGAAATATATATATATATATATATATATATATATATATATATATATGCTAATACAATTATTGTTTTAGACTTTTTGAAAACAAATATGTAATTCCATGGAATAAATATGTCAACTTTCCTTTGGATAAGAACATGTATCTGCAAACGAGAAATAATAATTATATTCTTATCTTTACTTGGAATAGAGCATGCATTTTCATTTACAATAGCTATTGCGAATAACTCTCATTTGGAAAATATGTTGTTGGAAAGGACATGCAATTGCATGCATAGGAACATTGTCCATTGTGTTAGCTTCCTTTTATGTATTTGCATGCACCAAAAGTAATATTTGAGGGGGCTAGTTGTATTGATAACATTTATGTAATTACATGCATAAATATCATAACTATTGAGCTAGAAAAATATATATATTCATGCACAATAATAATATCTATTATGTTACATTTCCTTTGGAAAGATTAGGAATTTTTATGAAATATTATGTTAGCTATTCTCTCGAAAGATCAAGAGTGTATGTTTTCGAGGTGATATAGAGAGACAAAGGGGGATAAAGACATAGATGGAAAGTGAAGAACAGGAAGAAGTAAGAGATTGGGAGATGGAAGGATGGGTAGAGAGACTAATAGATATGAAGTGAAAGAGTGTGTGTGTTTGGGGTGTTAAGATATATATACAAAGAATGAGAGATGGAGGGATATATAGATATATATGGAGGGAGGAGAGAGGTAAGAATATTTCTTGCACTAGATGTATTGATTTCAGTGTAGATGGTGATTTCTAATCATGTTTGATTGCTTGCACTAGATGCATTGATTTTAGTGTAGATGTTGATTTCTATGATATTTGATTACTTGCTTTAGATGTATTTATTTCAATATAGATGATTTCTAATCCTATTTTATTGCTTGCACTAAATGAATTGATTTCAGTGTAGATGGTGATTTCTAATCCTCTTTGGTTACTTGGACTAGATGTATTAATTTCAATCTGTATGTTGACTTCTAATAATATTTGATTTCTTGCATTTTATGCATTGATTTCAATGTAGATGATTTCTAATCCTATTTGATTGTTTTCACTAAATGCATTGGTTTTGGTGTAGATGGTGATTTCTAATCCTATTTGATTGCTTGCACTAGATGCATTGATTTCACTGTAAATGTTGTTTTCTAATCTTATTTGGTTTCTCGCATTAGACACATCAATTTCAATGTAGATGTTGATTTCTGATTTGATGTAACTGGATGTATAATGGTACATTAATTTCTAAGTGATTGGATTAACATTGCGCAATGATTTTAGTGTAAGCACAACAAATTATTGACAATGTACATTGATTTTTGTGTTATAGTAATTCAACCCATCAATATTGGAGAGAAAGAGTGAAAATGTATGATGTTTATTACAATAGCTCAATCTAAATATTTAAATGGTTTACGATTTAACCTTCCCTTTTCATATAATGGATATGAAAAGATGACAAAAGTAACAATGTTGACAACGATAATAGTAGAAGAAAATAGTTTGAGATTAATCACAATGAAGGCTATTTGTAATTGACTATATACTTATTATTGAATTGTTCTATCATTCAAGACTATTACATTGCCACTTTACATTCAAAATATTTATTTAATCATTTTTCATCATTAAAGTTATTAACAATATTTATCATCTCAACAAAGTGAGGTAACTAAGGAATTTTAAAATTAAAATGACTAGATTAATCTGAGACATATTTCAGATATTTAAAATGATTATATTAATAATAGTTGAATTTACATATTATTGATAAAATTAATCATATGTTCGTTAGATTATCTTTTGTCGCACACCGCTGAAACCAGCCTAGATCCATCTTAACACTGGATCTATCAAGCACCAATAGTGATCAAATTTCTCAAGGTGAAAACCTTTTCTCAAATTTTGCACTCAAAGAAGAGGTTTGCACCTCAAGAGATTTCATCCCTCTTGACACTTGATAGAACCAAAATTAAAACAAATCTAATCCATATTATATATTATTATTTTTAAATTTAATATTTCATTTTATATATTATTATATTTATGCTTATTGTTAAATACCTCATTTAATAGATATTACAATATTTATATTTCATACTCATTTACTTAGCTAACAATACAATATAAGTACTTTTAATATAATAAAAAAATATACTCACATATTTTAAAATAATAATAATAATAATTTTCGTTACTAAAATTTATATACAACTCAAAAACATTGTATACCACTCAAAAGCTGCTTATTATTATTATTTAGCTTAGAATTTATACTTTACAAAATCTAGAATTTTTTCAACTTAAAACTTATACAAACTAAAATTTAATATATTATTATATTATTTAAAAAATATATTTGAAATGGAGAGATATACTCTTTTTAATTAAATAACTAAATCTAATTAATATATAGAAATAATCGTTTTTTTTCTTAAACATCAAATAAGATTCTAAATACTTCACAAATATGTCTAGTTATAAGAAATTTTATATTTATGTCTAAATCAAATTAATATAATAAAATAATTTTTTGATGATGGTGGTGGTGGTGATTAACATTCACTGAAACCAAACTTTGGTCTATCAGACCTAAAGAAACAAATTATTTAGTTTGATTTAAGATTTTATTCATATGCTCAAAAAGCTTGGAGAAAAGCCTCCCGAGCTCACTATAATTTTGACATCGTAAAAGGCTAGGAAGGTCAGTATTGCACAAAGATTATGAAACCCAGATCTAATGTGGGTGTATGCGGGGCATTCTAAAAGGAAGTGATTTTCATTGTCAATGTTCATACTCTCACAGAGATGGCAGATTCTTTCCACCCATGGTGTTTTAGGAACTGCCCAACCACCTGTTTCACTATGGAGCTCATGAGAGATTGTTCTAATGTTGGTTATATTAATTTTCTTCTTTGATCTAGTTAAAATAAAGAGATACTTTTGATCTTCTAGGGTGGGGTTGATGGCCTCCTTATAATATCATAATTTTATTTTAGGTGCTAAATCTTTCTCACACGACATTTTTCTTTGAGCTTAGAAGTAATAATATTTTTAATTTTATTAATGTTTTGAAATGCAACATTCTCGTCAATCTC
Source organism: Pinus tabuliformis (assembly GCA_031772625.1). Lineage (NCBI taxonomy): Eukaryota > Viridiplantae > Streptophyta > Pinopsida > Pinales > Pinaceae > Pinus > Pinus tabuliformis. Next base: position 880,354,959 of record CM062807.1, read on the forward strand.
CCAATGATTTAACTAGGCCCTGCTGTCTTTATACCAACCTGGTTTGATCCTTACGTGGTTGGTGTCTTTATACCAACCTAGTTTGAGGCTTACGTGGTTGGTGTCTTTATACCAACCTTGCTTGAGCCTTATGTGGTTTTGGCAGGAATATTAAATAGAGTTTTTAAGTACTTAGAAATTATTGATATTTATGAGAAAAAATTTAAAATATAAATAACAACATTGTTGTAAATGAAGTCATAAAGGGATTAGTTCAATTGGAAAGTGTTATTAAAATTAAGAATGGTTTATTAAGAGATTTGAAGTTCAAATCTTCTAATTTACCTATTATTTTTAAAAACATAACTATAAAAGTTATAGTAGTATATCTAATAAACTATATATATATATGTGTTATTCTCTCTTGAGTAAACGTCAATAAAACAATAATAGATAGATACAAGGAATTAAATCTAAGTGGCCAAATAACAACTATTAACCATTTTACCCAACCACCCACATAACCTCAATTAATAGTTATGACACAATATATTATTGTAATATTATTTTAGAAATTATAATCATTTTTTAATAGTTAAATAACATATATAATTTTATCTATAATAAAAAGATATAGTTATATAATGTATAAATTACTTCAAAAAAAAAAATTTTGGAATATTTTGTGGTACAGGAATAAATGGTTTATATTATTATTTTCATATTTTTTAATATTTGTTATTTAATTAAATTTGAAATATAAAGTTTGAGTGGGTCTAACGGTTAAGAGCATGTGTTTCCTCCTAAAATGTCACAAGAGTAGTATGCCTTCTAGTAGTCAAATGGATGTGCAAAGTAGGTCATTTGTCCCATAAACAAGGGGGTATCATAGACCAGCTTGACCGTAAGCTAAAAATTGGATTATATATATATATATATATATATATATATATATATATATATATTGGTGAGAAGTGTTCTACAACTTAGTGTAGGAGAGATATTCTAGTGTTCATAAATAAGTGTAAATATTTAAATGTTGTCTCAAGCTGAGAAAGATGTTGTAGTAGTTATAAATGTGTAAAAATTTAAATATCAGTTGAAGAAAAATATAAAATTTGTAAAATGAAACATTAGGTTAAACAATAATAATAATAATCAAATATAATATAAATTCCTTTAAAAAATATTAAAAGATATTAAAAATTTTAAAGTAATAAACGTAATAAATTAATTCAATTTTATCTCTTATAATGTAATTTTATTTTCATTAAAAAAATTACAAACAATTTTTATAAAATAAATTATTATAAACATTTTTTTTCTCTACAAATACTAAATTCTATTAACTGTAAGGCAAAATATTTTTACATAGAGTCGAGGCCTCACGATACATAGTTTGAGGGCGCTCAACAGAACAGAACTGCCTCCTTACATACTGGGGAGACCACTTACAAAGAGCAAGAAACCAGAAGAAAGACACAGAGAGTGACATGTTTAGCTGAGAAGGAGAATTGAGCCATAGAGACACAAAATCAGTGCAAACCAGCATAAAGTGTATCACCAATTCCCGAGCTCGTAGCCAAAAACCACCGGTCATGAGTGTTGAAGCGTGACTGTGAGCTAGAATGCCTATAGGTGAGTATCTAACAATAGCAGAATCAAAAAAGAAAGAGGCAATCCCAGGTGGCACTACCCTTCCTTAGCCTTTCCTTGATTCTTCTCCGCACATGCACTGCCGGTCCTAAGACTCTCATTGCCGTCGCTGACAGGGATTGCTATGGAATGGCTTGCTTCACCTTGAGTCCCTTCCTCAACAGCAGGTCCTCTATCTTCAAGGGGAGGAATATTTTTGAGAAATTCCTCCTCACCACACTTCTCACTTTTCCAATTCTCCGGGCTATCTTTGTCCATGGAGTGCTCATTGCTTTGGGAAGGATCAAGAGCAATGCAAGCCAGAGGGGAGACCTGATTTTCCTCTTCAGAAAGAATAATGATGATGTGAGCCTGTTCAAATTACTTTGAAATTTAAAGTGCGTGGTATGGAAGGCACTCTTCAGAATTGGCTTGCGCCAAGTGCTCAAAGGTGGCACAGCCTCATGGATGGGGAGAGGATGTATGGACATCGGCTTAGGTTCCACAGCATGACTGGTAGAGGAATGAAAACCACTGTCACGACGCCCCCGAGAACGATGTCTTTTGCTCGAACGAACCATAATGACAGACAGGTGGTAGGGCGCATAAAGATTATGGACAGCAGAGACTACAGAACAAAGATGGTTGAGGCCATAGGGATGCGAAACAGAATTGACAGAATACACCCCACACGACGACACAATACATCCAATGCGTAAATCCAAAACAGGGGAGAGCTTACGACGGTGAACCAGAGTCAGCCCATCAACATCTGCCTTCGCTAACCAAGTTTTGTTGCAGTGAGTCTGGGCATAAGACGTGATGAGAACACTGAGGATCAACATGATTATAACAGAGAGAATATTGCGTCGAACAGCGCGAGCCATTAATGTAGATCTGCTACCTGATCAAGCCTTAAAACCTTCCTCCCACTCACACAAGGTGAAGTCTTGGGAAGCCACGCTGTTCTGCAGCTGGCAGTACCAGAATTTAATTTGTTGCATGATGTGCATTTAGAGTGATGGTGCCACCTGCATCCGGGGAAATTATTATAAACATATTACATTAAAATAAAATAAATTTAAATAATAATTATTCATATTTCAGAAAATATATTTAATAGATATATATAAATCATATATATATATATATATATATATATATATAATTAAAATCTTAATAAAAACTAAGAATAAAAACATTTTTTAAATGCAGAATTTAAAGAAATATAAATAAAATTATTAAAAATATATGTTATTTATGTATCTATTAAAAATAGAGAAATCAAAATTTTCTTAGATTTAATTTAAAAAATGGGATTTCTTTTTACCTTTTAACATATTAATATTAAATTAGCTTTAGAGACCTGTGATTTCCATTAAAAATATCACTTAAATTTCTCATGTTTAATTTTCCGGAGTCCTCTTTTGGATTTTTTACCTATTTAGTTTTTATTCTGATTACATTCCTCGTTTTCTTCTTCACTGCACCGTTAAATTTTCAAATTCATTTGGTTTCTTCCTTGCTACACTTAAGAAAATGTTATCCCTATTTACCTTTAACATATTATTATTAAGTTACCTTTAGAGACCTGTGATTTCCATTAAAAATTTCACTTAAATTTTTCATGTTTAATTTTCCAGAGTCCTCCTTTGGATCTGTTACCTATTTAGTTTTTATTCTGATTACATTCTTCGTTTTCTTCTTCACTGCACCATTAAATTTTCAAATGCATTTGGCTTCTTCCTTGCTGCACTTGATTTAATTTTATTATCCATTCTCTTTTAGATCCCGTTACTATCTTCTTTCTTCCTACTTTTATCTCTGGTTTACACTCTACTGTCGATTGATTTTCACGTACACTGTCTTTGGGCTAATGTTGATTGTTCACTTGTGTGGCCAGTAGACGTTGCTGTGTACGCGTCTGCACCACCTTACCTACTGCAATCAAACCGTCCAGTTCACCATCCGACACATACCTTCCTGGTTTCCTGGGTGGGCTCTCACAGGTTGGTTTATTGTTCAGAATATTATTTCTGAAACCAACCTGTGAGAGCCCACACAGTTGACCAGGAAAGTATGGGTTCGAAGTGAGCTGGATGGTTTTATTGTGATATGTAATGAGATGTTGAGCGGTATCCAATGCCCGCAAAAGTGACCCATCGAAATGAGTTCGAATATATGATACATGAAAATGAATCGAGAACAAACTATAAACAGAGAGTTTACTCAAAAAGGAATACAAATTAAATAGATGATAAATGTACAGGACAATGGATCTTTGAAAATTAATTGAGAGCTTTTTATTGAATTATATATTTATAAAAATAAATTTCATATTTTATCAATATTTATCGAGTGCCATATGTAGAATTGATATTTAGTATTTATTTCTTATTCAAAAATTAAAGAATTTTTATGGAATGAATATGATATATAATTTAATTATATTAAATGTATGATTTAAACATTACAATTTTGGTGGAGGGAAATGAAATTGCTATGGTACATATTTTATTAAAAAAAAAGTTTGTAACAATTAAATAATTAAATTGATAAAAAAATATTACTTCTTCATGCAGGAAGGGAATAAATAAGTCGATCAAATTTCGAGAAGCTTCGTAAAGTGCCTCCCTAGGAGTTAACCCTCCATTCGTCCATATTTCCATGAAAAGGACTTCTCGTATTTCATTTCCTTCCAAAAATAAATATGATAATGAATGAAAAGAAAATATTAATTATGAAAAAATTATAATTATATTTTTTCTAATAATTAATTTAGGAAAACAATTGGTAATTAGAGTTCTTTTTTAACCATTTTTAATTCGAACAAATTGATTTTAAATCACATAAAATTAGTTATATAATAAATTAGAAACTCAAATTTTAAATATTGAAAAATTCATTTTTAATTTGCAAAAAGCTAAATTTGATATTTAATTTTACTAAAACATCAATAAATTTTACAAATAGTTTTTCAAAATTTACAAATTAATTAAAAACTAAAACATTTTAACCCTAATTACACAAACATTTATTTACAAAATTTAAATTAACTCGAAACTTTATAAATTATATTTTTAATTTGATAATGAATTTTGGAAGCAAATATGAAATTAATTATACTTATCATTTATACCCTCTACCCGAGACCAAATGTGTAAGGACCTCCGGTCCGAGAACTCACCGCTAGTAGTGCAATGGAAAGCGCACAAGTTAACAAAACATGACAGAGCTAAACTTGGGAGCATGCATGCGTACAAGAAATAAGCAAGTCGTGTGTTTATAAGAATGGACGAGGGCATTCATGAACAAGCCAACAATGGAAAGATTACAAGTTTGGGCATTGGTTGGTAGGCCGACCAAGCAAATTAGTGATAGAAGGCGTCGACTGGCACATAAACACAGGTTGGTCAAGAGTGGCACGACCACACCAAGAAGCATATATATATTGTGCGCGGATGGTCCATTTGACACACAATCGCTCATCGCTCAAACATGTTAAGCGCACAGAACAAGAGGTGGACGCAACAAGAGGAAGGAGCAATTTAGGAGATGCGCCCATTCTTGGGCAAGGCCGCACGAAGGTGAACACACATCTTGGTTTGGGTGAAGAACGCGGGCAGGGTCGCTCGCTCGTTGCAGAAAGGCATGCACGGTGTGTGGGCACCCAGTTTGTGCAACGACTTGGCACAGGTTCTTGGGTGACTCGGGGGAGCGCCCACCCGTCGTGCAAGTGTGCACGGTGACTTGGTGAAGTGTTGAGATTGTGGACAAAGGTGTTTCTCGGGTGGAGGTGCCCATGTGTGGCAACTTGGAGGCGCACCCAAGTTGGGAAAACAACATGAACGTGCGACAAGGTGAACGAAGGGTTGGTAAGTCGTGCAGCGACCATGGGGAGGCACTGACGAGCTAGGCAACCGAGTTTACCGAAGATTATAAATTTGGCTAAGTATGAAATTTGGGTTTTACAAGTATACTTGTAAAGCTTTGTAATATTGAAAGACTGTATAATATATTATTCGGGTAGACTCATTGTTCAGGGAGTTGCCCCTCCCTTTATACTATACAATTGTGTTCTTCGTTATCATTGCTGATGATAATGAATGTATATGGGCGTTCATTGGTATAAAGGATAACATAATAATACTTGGTTGTGAAACACAAACTAAGTAGGAGTAAGTGATTAGGTGTAGTCCACGAACATAACTATCGGTGAAAAAAAAGTGTTCGGTGGTGCCGCACCTCGCTAAGAGTGGTTGAAAGACTACCGCTGGCTTAGGGGCATGACAGGTGGTATTAGAGCTCAGTTGGAGCTGGTGATTGAAGTTGATTCAGGGTTGAAGAAGCTTGACAGTTGGTGATCGAGTAGGGTTGCTCGTGACAAGTACTTGTAGGTGAAGGAATCTAATTTCACATATAAGTGGAACAAGAGCTTGTTCATGTTTACAGGTAACCTAGAGAAGACTAAAAGGCAAAGATGGTGGATGAACCTATGGTAGGTGAATCTAGCCATGATGCAGGTGGAGTCTTCTAGTACAAAGTGTTGGAACAGATGGTTCGATGGAGTTCTCACTGGGTTTTGATGAAGGCTGAGAACATGAGGATTCGAGAAAGCTAATTGGAACTAAGGAGGGAACTTGAAGAACTCAAGAGCCAATGCAGAAGTACGACAGATGTTGAACTCAAGGAACTTGATGAGGAAAATTTGATGAAGTGGTCTTGGTCTTCTAGAGCTCTTGGATGAAAGAGCCCGGTTAAGGAAGAAAAGTGCCATGGTCGAAGCCGAAATCAAGCAAGTTGAGGAAGAGATAAAGAAGAAGCTTCTTGGTAAGAAGATCATTGTAGTTGAGCAAGAAGACCTCGACTACATTGACAGGATACAAACTCACTACCAAGACAATCCAGAGGATGTTCAGAAGCTTAGTTCTATGAAGGTAGTCAATGGACACTTGGTTGGTGCACTTGAGCAGAAGTCGATGGAGGAGAAGCTTGATGGAAGATAGGCTTGACTAGGATCGAGTTGCTTAGAAGAGCCAAGCAAGGAAGTGAAGTACCTTAGGAGGAATTTCAAGTTGGAGCACAAGCCAATTGACACTTCTAACGCTGACTTTTTGAAGAATGTTGCTGATGTGAGACACAAGATAAAGCTGAAAGAAGGAGGTGATTCCTTAAAGATAAGTTTTGTGCAGGTAGCCATGAAGGAAAAGAGATTTGCAGCTTTGGTGGATACGCGAGCTACTCATAGCTTCTTAAGCAGGAAAGCAGCAAAGTCTTTTGGGAAGAAAGTGAAGGTGGAGAGGCAATGGAGTGCTTTCAAAGCAGTCAACTCTACCATGAAAGATGTTATTGGTGTGATGGAAAACACTCAGGTGAGAGTGGGATCGTGGTTTGGAAAGTTGGACTTGAGGATCGTGGACATGGATGATCATTCTATGGTACTGGGGCAAGATTTCATGAGGCTTGCACAAGCCATACCAATGGTGGACCAAGAAATTCTCTTGATCATAGCTAGAGGAAGAACCATGATGGTTCCAATGAATAGAAGGAGTTGCTTGGGGTATAGACCAAGGATGAATTCTATGACTTTGTATCCCAAATATCTGAATGTGAAGCATGAGGATGTGGAGCAAAGAAGACTTGGGAGTATGACTCAAACAACGAAGGAAGGGAAGTTGAGTGACTTCGTTGCAAGAGCGAGGAAGAATGAAGTAAGTGAGAGGGCAATCTCACAAACCTTAAAGCACTTGACAGAGCCATCTTCTATTGATGATCTTCACAATGGAATTGCAATAGAAGGGAGTCCGAGTACTACTTCAGAAGTAGTGGTTAGAGAAGATTACGAAGGTAGAGATCTGGCAGGTATAGTGGCTTTTTGCAGGTATGCTATGGGCATATATGACTTTCAGTTGACGAAAGAGAAGCTTAGAGAGCTTGGGTGTACATGTGAGGAGATTGAGGCTGTGCACAGATACTTGAGGACACAACATCAATCTGATATGTGGGTGGACGAGAGTCAGGGAGGAAACCTCTTGGCCCTCCTTTCTCTATAGACAACCTTGGAGATGGGTTGGTGCAGGGACCTTGATTGGAAGGGGCTGCGCTAACTTAGCAAGGGACCTTGGGAGGAGGCTTCCTTATGACAGATTGCAGAATTGGATGCAAATGGCCAGATGTTGGGATGGAGTCTACATGGGTTGGACATCATGGAAAACAAGAGTCATGGACATCAGGTTGGAGATATGGAGCACGACAGTGATGTAGGGACATTATGTAGGAGCATGTATAGAGGTGTCATTCATGGACATTCTATGGGGAATTCCGAAGCAAAGGATGTTGTGCAGATGTTGTTGTGCCATGGAGAAATATGAGCTAGTGGAGAGGTTGTACACTCTTGTGCAACAAGGCCATGAGCTGAACATGTTGCAGATGGGATGGAGATTCCATGGACCTGAGCATGGGAATTGGACAGATTCTTGATGAGTCCGAGATGTAGCAGAAGTCAGGGAAAGACTGATGGGAACATAAGGATGTGAATTCTTATGATTTGAGCGTGACAATTGGACTGATCACCTGACTAGTTCGTGTCATGAGGGGTACCAATGTGCAGAGATGTGTTCGTATCACGTGGAGTATCTTGACAGGTAGCCTACAGAGGGACGAGGCATGATGGAGAGGGTGGTTCTACATATGTTGCAGGGATGTTTGCAGTATGTGGAGGAGCTGATATCATGGATAAGACTGCTTGGATATGAAAATCTCGATCTTGATGGATGGCTACTAGGATGGTATGTTGTCGAGGACAACAATGACTTCAGGTGGAGGAGGATGTAAGGACCTGCGGTCCAAGAACTCACCGCCGATGCGAAGTGCGATGGAAAGCGCACGAGTTAACAAAACATGACAGAGCTAAACTTAGGAGCATGTGTGTGTACAAGAAAGAAGCAAGTCGTGTGTTTATAAGAATGGAAGAGGGTGTTCATGAACAAGCCGACGATGGAAAGATTACAAGTTTGGGCATTGGTTGTAAGGCCAATCAAGCAAATTAGTGATGGAAGGCGTCGACTGGCACATAAACACAGGTTGGCCAAGAGTGGCACGATGACACCAAGAAGCATATATATATTGTGCATGGATGGTTCATTTGACACATAATCGCTCATCGCTCAAACATGTGTAGTGCACAGAACAAGAGGTGGATGCAGCAAGAGGAAGGCACAGTTTAGGAGATGCACCCATTCTTGGGCAAGTCCGCACGGAGGTGAACGCACATCTTAGTTTTGGGTGAAGGGGGCAGGCAGGGTCGCCCACTGATTGGAGAAAGGCGTGCACGGTGTGTGAGCGCCCAGTTTGTGTGATGACTTGGCACGGGTTCTTGGGTGACTCGATTGAGCGCCCGCCCATCATGCAAGTGTGCACGGTGACCTGGTGAAGTGTTGAGATTGTGGACAAAGGTGTGTCTTGGGTGGAGGCGCCGTGTGTGGCGACTTCGAGGTGCGCCCAAGTTGGGCAAACAACACGAACGTGCGACAAGGTGAACAAAAGGTTGGTAAGTTGTGCGGCGACCGTGCGGAGGCACTGATGAGCTAGGTAACCGAGTTTGCCGAAGATTGTAAATTTGGCTAAGTATGAAACTTGGGTTTTCCAAGTATACTTGTAAAGCTTTGTAATATTGAAAGGTTGTATAATATATTATTCGGGCATACTCATTGTTCAGGGAGTTGCGCCTCCCTTTATACTTTACAATTGTGTTCTTCGTTATAATTGCTGATGATAATGAATGTGTATGGTTGTTCATTGGTATAAAGGATAACATAATAGTACTTGGTTGCGAAACACAAACTAAGTAGGAGTAAGTGATTAGGCGTAGTCCAGGAACATAAGTATTGGTGAAAAAAAAGTGTTCGGTGGTGCCGCACCTCGCTAAGAGTGGTTGAAAGATTACCGCCAGCTTGGGAGCGTGACAAAATGTATCTTAAAGAAGAATAAGAAAAACAAATTGAAATGAGTAAACTTTTGTTTACAATCTAGTTTATTTAGTTAAACTTTTATTATAATTAAAATTATATATATTTTATTTGATTATTAAAAAATAATAATATATTTTTTATAAACTAATAAAATATTTAAAACGGTGAAGATTTTATTTTACAAATAAAATAATATAAATAAGATTTTTGTATTGAAAAATATAATATAATTTTTTCGTTATAAAGATTTACTGTGCCAAGGCAAAAGTTGAGTCCAAGTAAATATAATAGTAAGATCATCCCACCCTTTCTAAGGCAAGTAGCCCAAGAGTTGTGAAAGAAGACGGGATAGATATTGATTCTATTTCCTCACTTGGGAGTGTTATGCCGGGGCCTTTCCTAATGTGCTCTACCATTTTTGAGCCACCTCATACATGCTATAGCAAATCAGTAGCGACCAGAAAGAACCACCTCGATAATAGTAGGGATAGGAAAATATTTATTCATTAGTTTCAATTTAAATAATAATAAGTATTACATTTTATTTATATTGATTTAAATTATAGTAAGTCTTACATCATAGCTAGTATTCGTTATTTAGTTTTATTTAGTTTAAATATAAATTTTTATTGTAAATTTTTATCGTTGTAATGTGTATCGAGAATAAAATATTTTTGGAGAAATTGTATTAAAAATCTTTGAAATGTTTTCTAATTTTTCTTTTGTAACTCCTAGGCTAATATCGGGCACAAGAAACAAAGATAAAAGGAAAAAGACCATAGTAACATTAGAATTTATTGAAAATGGAATAAGTTTTAATAATATTATAGAAAATAATAAGTTATAATTATTTTTTATTATATTATTATTATTAATTAATTAGCTTTAATTATTAGAATAATACCCAAATTACTATACAAATCATTATACAACCATAATTAATAATTAGTTAGGAAACTAGTTATAACTATTAAAATTAAATTATTAATAATAAATAACAAATATATAAGTTACTATAAAACTATAATTAATAACTAACTATTAATATAATTATAACAATTAAACTTAATAGTTTAATAATTATTAACAATTTAATTTTAATAATTATAATTATTCTAGTAATTTAATAGTTTATTAATTATTAATAATTCATTATTAATAATTATAATTATTTTAATAATTAAATTTAATTTAATTAGGTGGTTTATATCAGTTATGTAATATAAATTTTCTAATTGCTTATATATTATTAATAAGATAATTTTAATTATTAAAATTGAATTATTAATAATTATTAAACTATTAAAATAATTATAAATGTGAAAATTGAATTATTATTTTATGTGAAAATTGAATTATTAGTTTAGTTTGTTCACATTAGTTATTTTAGGAATATTGTCATTTTCCTGCATCCCAAGTCATAACAAAGGTATTTGAGCCTAGGTCTTTCAAGTTTAAATGATTTCACATGTCTCGATGATGGGTGAAGAGTTAAAACTATTGTTAAGTAAATTTTATAGTCATAATTGTTCCCATTAATTATTTAATAACTTGTTAGTTACTAACAATTCAATTTTAATAGTTGATAATTAATTATTATCTTATAATACCTTATATATTAGTTAATTATTATTATTTTATAATACTTTAAATATTAATTTTGATTTTATTCTAATATTTAGATTTAATATGATTAATAATAATAATAATAAGAATAAGAATATTATAATAATAATAAATTAATTATAGCCTATTCTTTTCAATAATATTAGATCAACTTTATTCATTTTTAGTAAATTCCAACGTTTACTCCCTAATACCTTTCCTCACACCATTGCTTTTTATAAGGATTGGTACCATTGCTTTTTATAAGGATTGGTATCTCTTCTGGCACCATTGTTTTTCATAGGGATTGGTCTCTTTCTCTTTGTTTCTTGCTTCATGTCTCGATGATGGGTGAAGGGTTCCCGTGAAACCTTTGATGTTTAAAAGATTGTTAATATAGTTTCTCTAAAAATATTTTCTTCTAAATAGTTTAAAGATAGTTAAGTTTAAGTAAAAATATTCAATTCAAGTTAGAGTAAAGGTTTAGAATCTAGTCAATTTAGCTTTTTTTGTTTACAATGATGACTAATTATTTCATTAAGTCCATGCCGCAAGAAGAAGCTCGGGGAGAGTTTATATTCAGTAGAAAGACACAAGATCTTTGATAGAGATCATGTGGGTAGTTTGAAAAATTAATTCCTCTGTACTATCCTATTCATTAATGCAGATATTGCTAAAACTATGGGCTCTACAAAATTGGCCACCAAACACAATATATTTGCAAAATTTAAACATAGACAAATTATGGGGTAGGGGGATCGATAGACATCATATCCAAGGTTCCTCCTGAGGAACTAGTTGTTCTGCTTCGATTCTCTTCAAGATTTTCATTGGAATTTCATTTTTTCAAATTGATGTTGAATCGAGTCAATTTCCACTTCAATAAGGTTCCCTTTGGATTGGAGCTTCTATAGTTATTTAGTGAGAAGCAACATATTAGTTGGTTGATAAAAAAGATTCTTGCTTAAGCTCATTACTCTCATCCTTGCTACCTATGGGGGAATGAGGATAGAGATGGCAATGAATAAGATGCCCAAAGCTTGAGAAGAGAGCATTCATGTTCTCCATGAGGGATTGAGGGTTATATTGACCACATAATGAACATTAATCTAATCATGTCAATAGTGCCAAAAGAGTGATGTATAACAAAGACTTCATGTACTCAAGAGATAAGTTGATCTCGGCTCATTGAAATGAAAAACAAGGACTGATGGAGGGAGGATCCCAAAAAATGAAACAAGTTTTGAAAAGATGAATACACAAAAGGATATATAGCTATATAGAATGTTCAAGACCATAAAGGAAAGGAAATTAGCTGGTTAAGCGAGGCCTTGTGGAAGATCAAATTTGGACACTAGAAGTATTTTGATATAGACACCAAAAGGTGAAATAGAAATATAAACAACCACACCTACAATGAGAAATTTTAAACTCTCAACTTGTGTAAAATGTGAACCTATTAGCATAATTGAAGGAGGGAAAACTAAGTCATCAACAAAATTTCTATAGAATGCCAGTTTCCTAATCTAGGAAATGAAGTGGATATGAGTCAACTCTACTTTGTTCCTCTATGTAGAAGGATGTCATACTTGGAAGAGCACTGAAGTTTACTATAGACAAGGAAGAAATTTTCCCACCACCCCACATAAATACAAACGTTTTTCACAGTTACGTCTTCTGAAACCGTATCTTGCCTAATTAACTTAAAATTTCCTTCCATAAATGTAGCACGAGGTCTTCCGCTCTCCCACACTTTCATGAATGATTCCATATAGATAAAATTAAATTACCCTCTCCAGAATCCATCAAAGTGAGTGCATAGGTGGAGGAGGAAATATACAATAGACTAGGATCCTTCCTCGTCACATGAGTTAAACAAAGAGGTTCATGACCTTCATCCAAACAACCTTCCACTTCACATTGCATGATATTATCTTGATGCCGACAATGTACTCCATAGATACTTGTGAGGGGGGGATGAAACGAGCGGAACATTACAAGGACATTACTTTTCATCATATACTTATTTCCATAAAGCCTTATTTGTCCAAGAAAAATAAGAGGGGAAGATCTTATATGCATATGAAAATTTGCCATGGGATAGCTTTCAACAGAAAGAATCCATTAACTTCATAATTTTCTACTTCAAGATGGCAAGCCCGATTAGCTTTAGAGCCTTCTTCCTCCTTTTAATGCCAAAAGATATGAAAATAAGGTTTTTGAGAGAAGGATTCTAGAATGGTTTTGATTGTATGAATGAGGAGGTATATTTGGTTATTAATTGGGAGAGGTCCTTTCAGGAGGTGTTGAATAGTGATAAAGGAGTCTCCTATGGTTACAATCAAATAAATATCCCTATCCTTGATTAACTCGATAGAAAATAGACCCTATACATTTCAACAAGGTTACTTGATTTGAATATAAGCCCCCAAGCATACTTTACTCCTTGTATTCGATGAGGATTTAAAAGAGTCCACCCCCCTCCCACCACTCCTCGATCAATTTAGGAGATTTTACTAATTTTTAAATTGAGGTATTTTGTTAATTGTAATTATGCCTTATGGTGGTGGAGAATCCAATCCTACCTAACAACAATAGTAATGTGTTATTGTAGTCATAATTTTTTTGATGAAAAGGTTGTCTAGAAGGTAGAGAATGAAATCCTACCCAACAACAGTAATAATGTCTTATTGTACTCATAATTTTTTTGTTGAAAAGGTTGTATAGAAGGTTTTACATTTTCTGCTTAAAGTATAGATAAACATATTTTCAAGGGTATTTATTCTTTCCATATATATCTATAAAATATAGGTTGAAAATATTCCCTTAGAAATATAAATTTTAAAAATAGAGATGTTTTATTTACTTAGTTATCTGTTGTTTAAATTAATAATCATTTTAATTAATTACTAATATTTTTTAACTAATTTCTCATATATATTAAGTAAAATTATATAACTTCTTTACTATAATTTAATTTATGTGTGAAAGATCATTTCATTTTCTTGCGCTTAAAGAAAATTTTGTATTAAAATAAATATCTAGGTATTATATTCAAGCTTTTTTCTTCTAAGTTTTAAAATAATTATATAATAGTTAAATGCATCTATATTATTTATTTTAGGCATCTAACTATTTTCAATATATATTAAATAAAAATTTATGATTTGAATCAATTTTTACTTATTAATGAGTTTATCCTATTGTATGTGTTTATGAATAAAATTATTTTATTTGACTAATAAAATGTTAAGCTGGTTAACTAACAATATTTATTAATTTTAAACTTGTTAATTAATGAAATTTGTTATAAAAGTAATTAAAATGTTATAAAATAATAAAGTAATTAATTAAAGGTTATTAAGATTTCAATTTGTTATTGTTAGTCCTTAACAAGGAAAGACTCTAGTAATTGATTTTCTTGATGACCGATATTAGTTTATCATTGACCAATGCTACTTATAATGTTCAATTTTGAAAAATAAATGTTTATTTTTCAATATTATTTTAAGAACTAGTTTTAAAACATTTGGTTGGACTATAACTTGTAAGTATGGCATGTGGATAACTTCCGTACATAGCTTATGTCATAAAATTAGTGTTTTAAGAAAAAATACAAATTGGTATATGAAACTGAAAAATTAAATGTCTAGTAAGCACTAACAAGTATTCACATTTACATTTATACTCCTATTTATTAAGATTTCACATTGACATTTTTATTCCTACTTATTAAAGTGTTGAAGAAAACATATATAATGGTGGATAGTTACAACTCCTGGTAAGTGTACTTATTTACATGTTGTTCCTACCCATTTTTTATGTAAATACTTGCTTAAATCATGGTGGATAGTAATTTATGGTCAATATGTTATTTACTTGAGTATGAACTATTTTCAAGGATTTTATTTTTGGTGATTTCCTATGAATATTAACAATGAAAAAAATAAAAGTATTTAAAATCATGACTACATATTGTAACTGCATCCAAATGTTATGGTCCGCATGACATTGTGTTATGCAAAGGCTACAATGAAATTGTGTTGTGCAAAGGATGCGACAAAAAATTGTTACAAAATAATACCTAACCAACCATATTTCACATAAATAATTAAATATTAATAATAGATAATCAATTTCAATCCAAAATGTTAAATTATGGAGAAGCTGCAAAATTTGTTGGTAAAAAACAAAATAATACCAAATCAATGGAAAAATAGAATGCATAATACCATGCGAGCTCGAGATAAAAGATATATGTGAGAGATGTGGTCCTCATCCAATAATAATAATAAGAATGCTAGATCAATTAAAATAGTAATAAAAATTAAAATGTAATAAAATAATAAATCCATTCAATTTTCTTATGATTCCCTCAATTAAAATTTCTATAAATTAGAACAGTGAATTTCGGATGTAAATACAAATCTCATATACTAGTACACAATGGCTAATTAATTACTAAAAAAACAACTAAAATTTTCTTATAAATGACCATTTTCCAGTCGATGGCCAATAGTATCTAATTTACATTATCTTATAACATGACCAACTTTTAGTCATATTTAACTTAGTAATTAATTGCTAATCTCAATTTTATCCTCTAGTAGTATATTTAGTCATAAATTTGGTCATTGATTTAGCCATTAATTTCCACAATTGATGACTAAATACACAACAAAATATACTACTACATGATCACCTTATAAATCCAATTAATGACCAAAATTTTGGTCACGTTATAAGATACTATAATTATCTACTAATGGTCATGTATATGTAAATTTGAGTCATCATTTGAAACCAATTAATGACCAAAGAGATATGACTAAATTTCAATCACATTATAAGATATTGTAAATTAGCTACTAATAGTCGTATGTATGCAAAATTTAGTCATTATTTGTAATAAAAAAATGATCATTTACAGTAGTCACTTATCTTTTTTTGGTAGTTTCATATTGACTATTTAAATAACAGATTTAATAGTTTATATTAATTTTATTAACTTTTATCAATAATGATTATAAACAACTAATTTAATCATATACCCATTTTATTTATTTTTTTCATTAATCAATATAAAGTACTATTTTAGTCGTTTTAGATTGATTTTATGTATCCATTATTAATCAACATAAATTAATTAGCATGATTTTGCAACTAAATTAAAAAATTGTCATACAATGCGAATGCTCATCTAATACGAAAACCCAAAGTTACATATGTTAATTATAATTATAAATAATAAATTACAACTATAGATCATTTCAACCAGATAGATTATATTATATAAAATATCAAGTATTACAAGATGAGCTTCCAAATTAATTTTAATTGGTTGACTACATTTTACGAATGAAATATTGTTTCATCACTTCAAAAACATTATCATTATGTCGCTAATGCATTGTAGGTTAATTCACTAATTCTAAAGACTTGACCATCAATTTGTATGTGTGTGTTTCATGCAGGATATTGACTTTAAGGGTATCCCTAGACTAGTTCTCTTCTTTTTTTTCTTTCTGCATTTTCCACTCTAGTGTCATTGTTATCCTCTTTCTTCAATTCATGCTTGTTACCATCAATACTCAATTCCTCTTCCGATAATGAAAAAAGATACAAGGGAGAGTATAAGAAATGAAAGATGATGAAAACGGGAATATAAACTAAAGTAGAATATAAAGGATTTATACAACATATATCTCAACATCAATAATGTCAATGTCATTTTTCCTCTGAAAAATAAGAACTCAAACAAGTTTTCTTCAGTTGGGCGATAGTGGACACTATGTGGCCAAATGACTTGTATAAACAAAACAAACAAAGCATAACCATATAAAATAAAACCTTAGGAACTTAGTGTTGTGATGAGAAAAAAATACGTTTTCTTCTTCTAAATAGCTTTATTTAGCATTCGTTTTCACATGTCTAACTCTATTTTATAGGTAAAAGTAGAGGAAACACCACAGGAGTTGGGTAAAAGTAATCAATAACAAATTAGATGAATCTAAGTAGGAAAAACTGTTTTTTACTATCTTTATGTGCAAAATATGCAAATTGGACAATAGTTGTTCAATCGACAAAACAACAACATCTCATAAAGGAAAAACATAGTGTCAGAAGCAAAGGAGGACAACGGAAGACAAGGCAAACTGATGCTATTTTATGATGGATTCCGATCGATTATTGTGAAATCCTCAAGATCCCCTCATATTGAGGATTTGCTTTTATATATTTACTTTTCCAAATGTTATATATAAGGCCAATGGGCAAACTACACGACTAGTTCATAAATTCGTAGTTTGTAATTATTATTTTGGACATATAATATTGTCACCTTGGTAATGTTGTAACTCTATTACTTTTTCTAATGAAGAAGACTATGCTTAAATCATAATTATATTTTGAGTACTTGATAGCGGAGACTTCTGGCAACTATGGGCCAAGTCAAGTGAAGTTCTACTGCTTCACCTGTGTTATAATATTTTCTATTTGTTCTTTAGTGTTTGTTGTTAAGTTAATATCATTTTGATTATCGTGAGCATTGATGATTCCGATTTTATTTTTTTGTTTATTTTAGATTTATATTTAGCCACGTGTTATATAGATGTAATGCTTTTGATTGAATTGGTTATGTTAGTTTCAACATTAGATCATTGTTCATTCCATGTAATGTTATCATAGATTTCAGAGATAAAATTGATCACTTTCTATAATATGCTCATACAGTGATTTGCTGTTCATATATCATTTGTTGTTCTATTATCATTTGTTGTTCAATTATTAGTTGTTGCTCAATTAGGATTTGTTGTTCAATTATCAGTTGTTGTTCAATTAGGATTTGGTCTTCAATTTTCATTTGTTGTTCCACTGTCATAGTTCTCTTTGATGATTGAGTGATTTAGTTTCAATTTCATTTAAGACTATCACGTGTGATTCTTTACAATTGTATTCAGATTCATTTGCTTTCATAATAGGTTAAGTAGAATTGCAAAGTGTGTTATGAATTTCTTTCAGACTTACATCTTTTAGAATTGTTTGGATTGAGTTTGAAGAGATAGTCATTAGAAATTGCAACGATTTATTATTAGTTAACCTACGACTTCACTGCATATATAGTGCTAACACTCTTGAAATAAAAAGGTTTGCCTTGGGTTGACAATTAATGTAGGAATTAAGATTTCCTATAAAAAGACGTTTTAGTGCAGCAAAATTTTGGTGTCGTTATCAGGGAGAGTGTTTCAAAGTGATTTCCTTTTTATCCTACTGCAAAAGAATTAGGTTTTAAAAATGGAACGTAAGAACCTGTGTACCTAGAAAGTAAAGTCCTTGCTTGCTAGCCTTCTTTTCAACAAAAGCTTATATATTAAATAGGAATAGTTTTTATGAATGACTAGGAATAGATAGATAGAAAAAGATCATAACCCCCCACATAAATCCACAAAATCTAAGGGATCGGTGAACCTTGGGAGAATGAAATTTATAGATGAGATTGTAAGAAAAGTGGAGTCTCAAGCTTCAGTAGGATTTTAGGTTATATTTGGAAAAAGTCCTACTGTAATTGTTGAGGTAGTAGGCTCACCATCTGTAGCTTATGTTGAGATTCAAAGCTAAATTGGTGGATCTGAACAGAGTCTTTAGGATACAGCAAATTTACATTCTGATCCTCCACAAGAGGGAAAATCGTGTACCTTAAGAGGATAGGGAGAGACCAGTGGAACTGCGATGGGAGGACCTCAACTATCTAAACAAAGATCTCCTATGATCCCATATCTAGGTAGTGTGGCAAAAGCAATTCGGATTGCTAATCATCCGCTTATTCAAAATGCACTGCCCGAAATCCCAGAAGGATATTCGGACATCTTTGAGCAGATGGAAATCAGCCACCTCAAGGTTAACGTCGACATTGGAATACCCCATAATTGATCAAGTGGCCAATGCCGCCATGAAGTCTATTCATCTGTAGAGCATCCAAACTTTTCATGGGATACTTAGAAAGGATCTTGATGCCTTCCTATTTGAGTATGACGTCCTCTACAGAGGGTATGACTACACCACTGACCCTTAAAAGCTAGAATTGTTGCCTTCTACTTTGAAAGGAGCTACTTTAAGATGGTTCATGGGGACCTAAGTGGATGTACTATCAAATCTTGAGATGATATGAAAGCTTCCTTCCTCACAAGGTACCGGGACTTTTGCAAGACTAAGGAGCTAAAAGATGAAATCTTTAAGATGGCTGCAAAGGATAACAAAACTCTAGAAGAATATGTTAAATTGTTTCATTATATTTTGCAAAGATCTCCACACACAACCTTACTAAAATAAGTCCTAAGAGCTATCTTAACTAAAGGAATGAAAGAAGAATGGATAGAAACACTAAACTTAATGGGGAAAGGGGGTATTTCTTAAGAATATTATGATGAAATCATTCATTTGTGTATCAAGTGTTCGTGAGGAAGCACCTGTACAAGAATAGGAAGTCGAGATCTCATGAGTAGGGGAAGCAAACCACATAGTGGCAGCATAACACGAATGGAAATTGGTAACGTCCTGGAAGATTCCAAGAGAGACATTGTAGGTACCCTCACAATGCAGTTGGATG
Source organism: Pinus tabuliformis (assembly GCA_031772625.1). Lineage (NCBI taxonomy): Eukaryota > Viridiplantae > Streptophyta > Pinopsida > Pinales > Pinaceae > Pinus > Pinus tabuliformis. Next base: position 880,374,753 of record CM062807.1, read on the forward strand.
TACTACATGCTAAACAGAAACAAGCCTTAGTAGAAAAAAACTTGGCCATTTTTTGCCTACGGTGCCAAAAGAAGCAAAACCAACGGGATTGTCCGTTGGATATGGTTCAGACATGTGTTATCTGTAATAAGGATCACACGACTAAAAAATGTCCATCACTTCCATTGTTGAAAGCAGTCTTCAAGGAAGAAGAAGAAAAGACAAAGCCAGTGTATCTAATGAACCAACGTCTACGTTGGTAGGCCAAACCTACAGGTATGTCACAAGACACATCATAATTATTTCCTTCTTCACAATTTAATTAACAACAAAACCTTGGGGCAGCATGGCAAGGATAATCACCTTACTCGAATTGTAAATCTCAGCCATTCCCTATGACACCCCGGCCAACTCAATACGATCCGAGTAATGGCTGGCCAAATTCTCCTTTTCTTCCTATTTGGAAAGGTAATCCCTATCCATCCCAATGGCCTGCCTCCACTTCTCAAAATCTGAACTAGTCTACAAATTGGCAATGACCTTTAGGAATATCCAATACTCCTATGGGGATAGGTCCTCAACCTCAACCTACATTATCAGCTCCTTATCCATTACAACGAAATCCTCAACCTCTTCTATGCCCTCAGTTGTAAGCTCAATTGAGTCTGAATCCCAATAACAGACCAATTCAGCTGGTGCAGATTGTTGAAAGCTTAGACCATGAGATTGAACAAAAAGAATGTAATGAAATGAGATTGAGGTCAACACATATTACCACCCCTGAGGAAAATAGGGAGCAACAGTCAATTGAGATAGAAACCACACCTATACATATACCACCACCTATAATTGATACTCAAATAAAACAAGGAGAAGAGACAAATCAACATAAAGATCATGAGGAACTCATAGTCACTTCTCCCCCATTCCCTGAAAGGTTAATGATACCTAAGCCGATTGTTTACCCATATTTTGATCTTATAGGGAAACTAAAAAATTTTGTATAAAAATTCCTCTCCTTCAGGCCATCTATGATAAAACAATTAAAGAGTTATGTGTAAAGAAGCCTATGGGGAAAGGAAAAACTTCACCTACCATTCATGTTCTAGGAACCTTCTTTGATTTACTCTTTGGAGGGGAAACTCTGGTAAAGTATGAAGATCCTAGGAACCCCATAGTTACAGTTCAGATATATGGTCATTCCTTTCCAAATACACTAGCTGATCTAGGTGTAGCCATTAACATTTTAACAATAAGAACATGTCAAGCACTTAGTATTACAGCTCTAGAACCAACCGCCACTTTACTAGAACTTGTTGATGGTTTGGTGGTAAGGCCAGAAGGAAATTTACAATATATTACGATTTGTGTTGATTCATGGGAGTATCCAGTAGATTTTCTTGTTAAAAACCCTAGGAGTCTATTGGATGGGCACCCTTTGATTTTAGGTCGACCTTTGCTGGCAGGAGTTAATGCTTATATAGGCTGCTGAGAGGGAAGCATGACTATTGCTAAGGGGGATGTTGTAAAAAATCTTGTTTTATATCCTCCTTCAAAACCAAGTCCGCCCATTGTAAAAATATGTACACAACCACCAGCATATCTGGAAGAAAGCATTTATTCACCAATCACAGTAGCAGAAGCACTTGGCTTCAAAGATCAAAATTAAGATGATGTCATCGAAACTTTTATCAATCAACTAGCTAATGTGAGAAATGTAGAGTGTCAGGTGTTAAAAGAAATTCTTGATAATGAAGCCTTAGAAGATCCTTTGAAGGATATCGATGATCAGCACATCTAGATGGCTGTTGTCCATAATAAAAATCCTATGGAAATTGAACCAAGCCAAGTTTTAAACATTAATGATAGTCTGGACAATTATCAATAGCGAAAGCTCATTCGGGTCCTATAAAAATATAAAGGGGATTTTTCCTAGGATTATCTTGACATGAAGGGTATAGACCCAGATTTGTGCACACATCACATCTATACCAAAAATGATGCTCGTCCTATCCAACAACCTTGGAGATTGAATCCACATCTCTAGGACATTGTAAAATAAGAATTACAGAAGCTGTTGGACATGAATTTCATTTTTCCTATTTCAGATAGAACATGGGTCTCTCCATTGGTACTCATCTCCAAGAAAAATGGGAAGTGGCATATCTATGTGGATGACTGGGAATTTAATAATGAAACACAGAAAGATCACTTCCCTCTTCCCTTTATTTATGAAGTGCTTGGTATTTTGGTAGGGAAGCATATTTTTTCCTTTCTAGACTACTTCAACGGCTACAATCAGATTCAAATTTCCCTTTGAAGACCAAGAAAAAACAACCTTCACCTATCCTTGGGGTACATTTGCTCATAGAGTGTTACCATTTGGCTTATGCAATGCCCCAACCACGTTTCAAAGAGACATACTCATCGTTTTTTCCGATCTGATAAATGAAGGATCTGAAGTATATATGGATGACTTTACTCCATATGGGGATGACTTTGATCAAGCACTTAAAACATTAGAAAAGGTCTTAGAATGATGCATTGCTACCAATTTATGTTTAAGAAATTTCAAGTGTCACATGATGATGACTGAAGGCGTAATATTGGGACATTACATTTCTACAGCATGGATACAGGTAGATCCAGGAAAAATATAGGTAATTATTTTACTACCTACACCTTGTACTCAGATGGAGGTATGTAGCTTCCTAGGATACGTAGCCTATTATCGCAAGTTTATCAAAAATGTTTCACAAATTGTTGCGCCTTTATACGCTTTAACTGGAAATGTTGATTTTAAATGCTCTGACAAGTGTGACACAACTTTTACAGGTTTAAAGAAACTAGTCTTGATGAAACCAGTATTACATGGACCAAACTGGGAGCTTCCTTTTTACATATCCACAGATGCATGAGATGCAGCAATAGGCACTGGCCTCAGCCAAGAGGAGGACATAAAAACCTATGCTATATATTACATTAGAGAAAATCTTACTGCTGCAGAGTTTAACTATACAGTAATAGAAAAAGAATTCTTAGCTATGATTTATGCCATAAACAAATTTAGAGGTTATATAACTTGCTACCAAGTTTTTCTATATATTGATCACTCTGCCATTAGGTATTTAGCTGAAAAACCAATCATGAATGGTCAAGTGACACGTTGGCTATTTATTTTGTAAGATTTTGACATCACTATCAAATATCGTCAGTGGAAGGAAAACCCAGTCACTGATTTTTTGTCTCGAGTCCCGAAGGTAAATGATCCACTAGCAGTGGATGACCAATTTCCAGATTAGCATTTATTTTCAATAGTAGTCAACACACCATGGTACGCATATGTAGAAAATTATCTGGCAGTGGGGAAGTTGTCTAGGCATTTGATAGCAAGGGAAAGGAAACAGATTGTCCAACACAATGCGCAATTCTCTTGGATCGGACAATATATTTTTCACACAGGGTCCAATATGTATATATGCAGATTCATTTGTGAGGATGAGATTTATGACATCCTAAAGGCTTGCCATGACGAGCCTTGTGGGGGGACACTTTGCAGATTGAAGGAAAGGGCATAAGGTACTATAGATGGGCTATTATTGGGCCACTATTTTTAAATATGCTAAGAAATATGTCGAGGCTTGTGATAGTTTCCAAAGGATGGTCCAGCCTGGCCAATCTGATGAAATTCCGTTACAGCCCCAACTAGTCATAGAACCCTTCAAACGATGGGCATTGGACTTTGTTGGCCCATTCCATCCACCATCAAATCAAGAGGTCTACATATTGGTTACCATAGATTATGTGACAAAATGTGTGGAAACAGTAGATTTGCCAAGAGTCACAGAGGAAGTTGTGATTAAATTCCTTTTTGTGATATTTGTGCGGTATGGTTTACCGCAAGAAGTGATAACAGATGGGGGAGGGAAATTTATACGACACAAGATTAAAAACACTCTTAGAAACCATCAAATTACGCACAGGATCACTTCCCCGTATCACCCAGATGTGAACGGGCAGGTTAAAAGCACTAATAAGGTCATTGAAGCAATTCTGACCAAGACTATCTTAAGAGATTGGCAAGACTAAGCTGGTAGACTACTAAAGGCCTTGCGGGCCTATCACATGACTTGGAGGAATACTACTGGATACTCTTTGTACCAACTCGTGCTTGGAAAAGAACCTAATTTTTCGATTAAATTTGAAATATAGACGCTAGGAATGGCTCAAGAAGTGGGAACAGATTCAACAGAAGCCCAAACCAAGTGACTTGAACAAATCAATGAACTAGGCAAGGCTCAATTTTTCACTCTACAAACAGACTACAATTATTCAGAAGCAGAGGGAAAGATGGCATGACAACCTTATAAAAAATAAGACATTTCAGAAGGGAGCTTGGGCACTCCTCTATGATTCCAAATTCCAAGACTTTCTGGGCAAGTTCCAAACAAGATGGCTTGGTCCTTATGAAATTGATGAAGTACATAACAATGGTACTCTCACTTTGACTACCATTTATGGGTCTCGCCATTGTTTCAAGGTGAATTGGCATCGGGTGTGTCTCTATCACAAACTAATCACCAAGGACTCTTTCTGCCAACACATAGTGAGGACCCTGTTAGATTCCTATAATAACAGGATTCATAATTTTGAATTGAATATGATTAGTTTTGTAATATTGTACATACTTTTGATTTCTGCAAAATGTTTTCCCATATTAAAAATAAATAAAAAAATGTAAAGAGGGTGAAGCCCTAAAAGAAAAATCAAAGGACTAATAAAATAAAAAGATAAAAAAGAATCTAAAGTATAAACCCCACCAAAAAGAGATAAAAAATAGATTCTTAAAGTGATGCAAATTCAAATTCCAGTACTTTTTACTTTACTTCGCAAAATAATATTATGTGCATATTGTCAAATTCCACAATCCATGATGGTCAATTATTTTAATCTTGATCCATTCATGCTTTAAATTTTATGCTGATAGATAGAGAATAAAGATCTAGCCAAATTGTTTAATCTTCACAGATTAGTAGTTAGCCAGAGAATAATAATGAGCTCAATAGTGTAATCTGAGCCATTGGAAAGTCATAAGGTTAGAATTAGATAGTTTTCTTACAAAAGAAAAAGAATTAAAGGGTCAGCAAGCTCAAATTCACCCAAGAAACGAAGAAAAAATGTTAGGGTAAATTATCGGTAGGAAGAAGCCGTTTTCACAAGGCATGGAGAGCATCAATTGGCTCATTTTATATTACTAACTTCCTTCCAAACTCATTTTCCATTGTAAGAAAACCCCTTACCTAATTATTTTCCCTTGTTCTAAAAGATTTTCCTTCCCGATTTTCCCCTTATTCTAACCCTTCCCCTTTCCTAAAACCCTTTCCCTAGCTTAAGAACCCATCCCTATCATTAAAACCCTTCGCTTAAGGTAATCGGTCCCCATGTGAAAATCACCCCCAATATTATTTAACTCATCCCTAATGTGTTTCTAACAATCGCTCTCATTTTTCCCCAAGAACCCTTTATATTCTTTTAACCTATAGTTTTGATATATTTATTCCATGCCATATAATCCGAACCCCCACTATATTAAGCCTTCAAAATATGTATAATACCCCTCCACATACAATATCCCTAGTTTCCACCTCATTTAAATTCTCGCTATCATTTAAACCTCCGCCTATCTATAACCTACCCCCACACCATGACTCATCCCTTAAAACTCTGCCACGCGATAACCCTCTGATCACCCACCTCTAAATCGAATGGCCTGCATCCCATATCGCACGCTCCAATGTCTAACCTTTAACATCCCAAAAGCACATGAAATTAGCGGTTTTCCCCACTCGCCTTTTTGCTACGTGGCAACCCCATGTTATATCGCGTCGTCTAAGAAAACACCACCAACTCTAAAGAGGTGTGATAAACCACCTTACCACCTCCTCATGTCAGATGAAACCGCCCTGTTGTTTAAGTTTAACTCTACACCCAAAGTTTAACCACTGTTGGATAAAAACGAAAAACCCACTCTTTCTAGTCCTTTCAGTGTTATTCTGTTACAAAGAACCTCTGTTTACTTATTCTAAAGTGCCTAAAGATCTATTGAACTAGTTTAAGTCTTTTACAACCATAATTCAAACTTTTACTACCAAATGACTCTGCTGACTCTGATTTGAAGCCGTATAAATACTGTTGAAGCCTCAGAAAGCCTCCGCTACCTCTAAAGAACCCTTCTACATACCAAAGCTTCAATTTTCCTGGTATTCCTGAAGTGCCGAAGGCCTGTAATTAATCTTTGCACATCATCTCTAATAAGTTAATCAATTCAACTGATTTAAAAGCCTTTCCAGCCTAAAGAAAGCCACTCTGCATCCAAGACCCTTTTGGCAGACTGTATTCATATTTTCACACTATTCCTAAGGTCCTAAGCCTACTTCTTAAGCTAGATAGTGAAAAAATAAATAATATAAATAAATCTATGGCTTCCCAAATCATTATGGATGCAAAACCCCTGAAAACACCTCACCTAGATATTGGTCACCTCCCATTGGTCGATAAATATTTCCAGATCAAGGACACAGCCTCCCATAGTAATCTGTTAAAACTCCACTGCTGGAGCAAAGATAAATTCCTCAACCAGAATGATGATATTTAGCTATCGGAATCAAATTTACCGAAATACTTGTTCCCACAGGTATACCAGTTCCCTGAAGTCAGCCACCTATGCCAACTCCTCTATATCCCCAGTCAAAGAGCCATAGTCTCTCCTAACCAGCAAATTCTGTTCACAATCATTGTAGGATCAATAAATGAAATGTTGCAGATCCATCAAAAGCCTAAGGAACCCCATTTTCTATTGAAAACCTAATTGATCTGTACCTAAACCTAGACCTTCCCAAGAGATCCCAAAATTTTTAGACTTTCCTCCTAGAAAAAGTTCAAGTTCCTATAGAAAACCCTCCATATTCTACCACCATTTTCACTGAGAGAGCTAGATAGATTATAACCATGTTGTCTTGTATTCTAGGATATACTACTCATGAACATGTAAATGAGCCTATAATTGGTTTCCTTTCTAATATTTTCCCAGGCAAGCCTCCAGCTACAATTTTCAATTTTAACCAATTCTTAGTAGACAAAATCCATGATCAATTAATCAGATTGCCAGATGGAAGAGTATTCAAATACTCTTCAATATTGTTCCATATGTTTCTATACTTTCAATCAGAAAGGTTTACAATTAACATCTAAAAACTGGACACTGAGGGAAATCCTATATTTGTTATCTTTTGGACACCCTTAATCCAAAAATATTCCACTGTTTTTAGCTACAAGGCTTTCATCGATTCATTTGTTCACCCAGTGGTTAACATGCTAAGCAGTAACAATCAACCGAGGGTCAGTGATGAAATAAAGAGAGTTTTACAGTTGTCCAAATAGATCAAAATAGGAGACTGGCATTTATACTAGAACCACACTGCAATTAGGGTGTATGGATGTCAACTCACTCCATATAAGCTGCCTAAATATCTCCGCATGAGGATATTTGCAATAGAATATATCAGGTAGGTCATAAATTCAGATGATGTTAATTTTCTATCAGCCAAGAAGAAATGTAGTTTAAAATCAAGAACTAGCTTGGTCCTTTTATCTGCAATAATAGGGAGGCTGGAGAGGAAGTAAAAATATGTTTACAAGAAATGAAGTTGAGTGATAGTTTCAAATGACAGTATGATCCTTTGGGTGTCATAAACAAACTAAGACTCAAGTTTAAATTGAGCCCCTTTATGCATGAGTCCAAGCCAGAGATTAAAAAATATTCCAACTAGTCTGAGTGGTTGGAAAACACCTTACTGGATATGGAGGAGCAGATAGATACTAGTTCCATTCTAGATACTCCACCCTACAGGACATAAATGTAACAAGGACTAGAGAAGACAGTTGTTGCTCAAACAAAGAGATAACAGATAACAAATTTGAAATTATGTATAGAAAAATAACAAAGTTGAATCTAGTAGATGAGCAAGAAGAAATTGACACAATTGACATCATTGAGATGATTGATACAAAAACTGTGATTAAAGAAAATGCACCCCCATCAGTTTCAAAGGAAACTCATCAACCTTCAACTTCTAGTGCGTAGATCATCGAGAAGCAACATAATGTTGAAATCCCTTCTTCAAGTGAACCACTGGATAGGGAAATGGACATCAAAGAGAGATACAAGGATATTGAGGCCAAAATTCAAGAAATAAAAGTTGAAATATATTCACAGTACTCGAAATAGACTCGTGACAGCCATAACAGATTACTTTCTACATTTGATTATAAGACAGGAAAAATGCAGACGATCGTTTTGCAGCCCACAATATAACATCCTAAGTCATCAACATATTACAAAAGGAAAAATTATGAGATTTCTGCCAAAGATTTTCATCCTTTAGGACAAATAGAATTTCATAAGAAAGTAGGAGAAATGCTATACTCAACTATGACCAACAAAACTATGGGTGTATGACAACTACAAAATTCTCTAGATAATAGAGAAGCATAATTAAAACTACAAAAGGCATCCTCACAAGCTAAGGATAACATGATTAAATCCCTTGAAGACTTGGTTATTGAAGTGGGATATGATCCAAAGAATGTCAAAGGTGAGAAATAACTCATTAAGAAAAATAATGCAGACATTGCTGCATTAAGGAAGCAGCTAAAATTGCCTACTACTGAACATCCACAGACTAAGGAACTTCTAGAGAAACAAAACCAAAAAGATGAGATGATGAAATTCATTCTTCAGTTAACTGCTCAATTAATAGAAATGGAAAATGAGATGGATAAGTTAGTGAATGAGAAAAAGGCCAGCATGGAATTAGTGACTGTCACTGCTATTCCTATAGCCACTATAGCAGTTCCTTCTACTCTAGTAGCTTCAACAGCCACAATAGTTCCAGTAGCTACAACACTTCCCACTACATCAGTTACAGAATCATCTACAGTAGCAACTCATCCTAGTGATGAAGCAGGTAAATTAATAAAAGCTATGCAATATATGTCCATCCAAACAAATGAAATAAAAAGACATAAAGATCAAATAAAAAGTCTAGAAGATGAAAACAAGTTGGTACAAATCATACATTGTTGGGCAACAGATCCCTCCCCAACATGTTTATGGGGCTTAAAGCCCGAGTTTTGTTCAATGTAATGTAAAGACTCTGCGCAATGTGGGCATGGAGCGCGAAATTCTACGGTTGTCCGCCCTAAAATAATGTAAAATAATATAAAAGTTGTGTCGGCCTAACCATGGTTCGCAGACCATGGGATTGTATAAATAGAGCGAGGCTCTAAGCATAATGTTAGACTTAGTTTTTGAATAAGTCATAGATAGATGCGAAGGCATGGTTAGAGGATAGAAGTGCATCTGAAGTGTATTGGGTCATAGTAATAGGAAGAGGCTCTGCAGCTGAGTGCATAGAGGCCTAGTAGAGTCCGCCGCTGACTGCGCGGACCTCTGCAGCTGAGTGTGCAGGGTGGAGTCGGGTCTGTATTGAACTGAAATTGAAAACGGTCATTAATAAAGTTAAGTTGATTTGAAATATTGTGCATCTATTTTGTAGATCTATATTTTGATGTTATGCGTTAATGTTATCTGTTTATTTATATGCTTCCACTTGTATGTATGCTTATGAATGAAAAAATTCTAATTAATTAACGAACAAAACCTAATTAAGGAAGACTTGGGTAATTAACACTAGTCGCACTGCGGCTATAGCTGCGCAAAGGTAGTCCCACAAGATGCAAGGAGCTCGCTAGTGCATGTAACCTAGTAAGGGCAAAGGTTGAATCACATACCTATCACCCCATATTAGACATCCCTAGGGTGCAAAAACCTGGTTCCAGCACCCTCCCATACTACTTCAGGTGAGACCTCAGTCTGTGCTCCATGGATTATTGCCGAAAGGGCCAGTAGTACCAGGATTTTCTTGGCTAACTCATTGCTGAACCTGGGTCAGGCCCCATGTAGCTAGCAAATGGTTCCATTGTCGGGACTGGGATCTACCTAACGGATGTCTGATGTCATGCCGCTGGAACCCAATGAAGAAGGAAATTGAATAGTGGTTAGACAAGAAGATTCATGAGTTCATGGCACAGGAAAACAGAACTCCACAAGTATCTGAGAAAAGGTGGCCGGATCGCTACGTGTATATGGAAATCCATAAGATTTTCTTTGCATCGTTTCTTTTTGAACTATATGAGTGGCTCACGAGATTAGCTGATAGCCAGGGAAGGTATAGGCTCGACCAACCGATAGTGTGGACTCCAGAATTAGTGCACAGACCTGAGGCATCAAAAGATAAGATTGTGCAAGCTGTGGACCATTGGCTCCACCGGATAATAGGGGGGTTCATCAATGAGTTTGCGGTAGACATGACCGTAAGCTACAATGAAGCAGAACAAATTTTTCTCAAGGGACCGCGAGGTAAGTGTATTAAATCTTTGAATACCTGGATTAATATGCTGTTATGTGAAAAGTGGGTTATGTGAATACATTAATGTTTGGGACAACACGGAGTGGAAAGAGCTACAAAGGTAGCAGAGACATAGAAAACAGTCCCTTAATTTCACCTTCACGAGAGAGTGAGGAAGAGCTCACTCAGGTCTCTCCAAGAAGTGTGGTTAGTTTGATAAGACAACGCATTCTGCGGTTAGTACCTCCACCCATGCCACCCCCGGCTTCTCCTCCCTCACCTCCATCTCCACCAACCCCACCTCCACCACCTCCATAGTTCATTATGGCAAGCGCGATCAAGTTACCAGTATTCAGAGGGGTAGGGAATGAAGATCTGGACCAATTCTGGTTTGTGGTAAGAGAAGTATGGGAAGCGCAAGGTGTCATGGATGACAAGATTAAGAAGGCTACATTAATGAGTGTGCTACAATATTGTATGTTGACATGCTACATCAAGCACTCTAATGACCACCCAAACACAAGGATAGAAGAAATCCAAATCGTGCTAAACAGGGAGTTTAGCATGCCAAAGTTAGAAACACAATCAATCATCAGGTTTAACGAGATCACGATTCTCTAGGGCAAGACTACCTGGGATCTGGATCAGCAGCTAAAGAGTATGATCTGCAAATCCAATATGACACTAACGGACGAACAGCATCGCACATGGTTTGTGGCATCTCTGACACCACAGTTGAGGACAACGCTGTCACAATAGAAACTGTCCACCCATGCCGAAGCGTTGGAAATGGCGATGAGGTTCCATGAGACCTCGATACAAGACCCTGGGTTGGGAGTTCAAAAAATCCACACACAACTAATGAATCTATGTCTGGAAATGCAAAGTTTGAAGCAGGATAGGACACCGCAACTAGAGGTGTGTGAAGAAGTATGGTGCATAAAATGCAAAGACCGTGGCCATGACAAGGATCAGTGTCCAGTATTCGTTAACTACTTAGTAGGAGGGGGCCAATGCCATTGAGACCAGAGGCATAGCAAGGGCCGAGTGTGAAACCTGTGTCATGGTGCATGATCTGTCAGATAGGAGGAAAACACACGATGGATAATTTTTATTTATTGCAGAAGTATACATAGACTCCCCAGCAGTTGTTTTATAATTTCCGCAAGTTGGTAGGCCATGACAAGCACACTTTTCGTAGCTACGAATTAATGATGGATCAGACCCCAGCCTATAGGATGCAGACAGAAATGCAAGCCCTCAACCCTGCTGTGGGGATGGTGCGCGCAGGAGTTTAGGGGCGAGGTCGAGGATGAGGAGGAATGTGACCAAGAAGGGACCGTAGACAGTTAATTTCTTATGATTACGAAGGACCAGGGCACTACCCCTGTGATTGTACCAACCCAACAAGGATATCATGTTCGTATTGTGCTCAGTTTGATCATGAAAAAGTAGATTGTCCTATGTTTATCACACAGATGCATGAAAAAGGGGTATTTCAACCTCCTTCGACTCAAAATATACAAATGATGAGGTGTGAACCATGTGAAGAAGATCCAAATGTGAAAATGATGCTCCAAAGTGGTGCAACCATGGGGGAGGATAAGGTGAAGCAGCCAGAGGAAGATACATGGGTTCGCAAGGCTCCCATGAAGGAACCTGAGTTTGACTTAGAACGCGCAAAGTTGACGTTCATGGAAGCTAAGAGGAACTTCATGGAGGCCTCCACTTCAGGAATTAAGGATCAACCAGAGCCAAGAATGGATACTTCCATGCTTACTACCTTTCTGGAGACATGCATGAAACTTCTAGATGACAACAAGGTAGTTAAGGGACTACAGGAGCTGATCACTAGGTGCACATGGTTAGGAGTACTATGCGTAGTCCAGAAATTGGGAAAGCATTCATTGCGCACAAGGAGGGCACTAAGATTAACGACGCAGATTGGTGAGTAAGAAATGGATCAGGTCATCCTAGATCTAGGATCAGATGAGAATGTGTTACCAAAGCAAACATGGGAACGCATGGGTAGGCCCACATTACAGTGGTCCCCTATTCAATTATGAATGGTAGACCAATAGAATATTTTTCCCATGGGGAGGTTGCAATGGGTAACAATTGATATCAAAGGCATGAGCATGCAGACGGACTTTGAAGTGATAGAGATTGTTGATGACAACCATCCCTATCCCACCTTTTTAGGAATATACTGGGCCACTGATATGAATGGAGTCACCAGTCTGAAGAAGTAGAAGATGATATTTAAGAAAAAATCACTACGCGTAATAGTCTCACTAGACCCACCCGAAGGAGCACGCTACACTGAACCAGTGCACGAGGATGAAAGCAACGATGAGCTGGATTGTATTTACTAGATAATGGCACGCGACCAGGAATAGGTGAATCTGACTACAAATGGGAGAATCTCGTGGGAGAGCGAAAAATCCTACACTTCGGATTCAAACAAGGAAGTAGAGCGCTAGCAGAACTGATTGCATGAGGTGACAATGGTAAATTGCAAAGTGATGATTAGATCACAGCATTGCGTGACAACAGAGGCAAGGGAACTGCCAACATATGATGGAGTGACAACAGTGGACGAATTCCTGGACAAATTTGAAAGTACAGTACTAGAATAGCAACGGTTTGATGCGTTGAAATGGGCACTGCATGCAACACCCGCATGACGGTGGAGTACACATCAAGGCAAGTTTGAGGACTGGCATAGATGTAGAAGGATGATATGCCTATCATTTACAATACCCCAACTTTGAACAAGAGTTGGGTAGCTATGACAAAGCAGCTTCTGTACTCACCTGTGTCGATGGGTACAGATGTGTGCTGTAGAGTCCACACAAACATACCCCAAACTAGGGATCAAAAATCTGAATAGAATGTAGTGGCAGGAAAAGCAACACGCACCACAAACGTTCCATGCAGAAGCATTTGAGAAGGTATGTGGAATCCTAAACAAGTTTCAGCAGGCAAGACTAACTAATTGGGAACTACACATACTAGTGGTTTGATGGGCCTATAGGGCCATGAGCAATAACCGGAGCGTGGAAATTATTCCAACGCTGAAGAGAAGAGATGACACCATAAGAGTAGAGAAGCACCCGCATACAATAGCTTCCACAGTTGGGACAATATGTGAGGACCCGGGTGAAGTAATTATGCAGTTACAAGAAGCCATTCGGTGAGGGAACTTGAAACTTCACGAACGCGAAGAAGATCGGGTACAACTATGAAAGAAAAGCATGTTATTGGATGAAGAAATCAACAGACTAGAGACTGAAATTATGCAATCATGTTGTGCCAAGAAGCTAAGCACGATAAGACGAGGTATAGGTAGTCATAGTACTACATTAGAAGAATTTGTGGCTCTGCTACCATGGTTGCGACCACACAAGATGAAGTGACCAGGGGAGTGCACCATATATGGAAGAATGTGAAGTGATAACTGACGCAAGGGTAATTAAGGGGTGCCCGCAGACCAAGTTGGAAGGTAAATTGAAGCCTCACATAGGTGGTACAACCACCTGACTATCTGTATAGAGCACAGTCTCGACACTCGAAGTAGTTGAAAGAGAGCGCGGGACTATAAAAGAGTCTATATGGGAGCTGTCAAAAAAGGAGTTTGCGCATAGGCTCGATATGTCATAGGGGTCACAACCGTGCATAGGGGTTGCACTGCTACGCGACTAGGCTGGGAGGTGAACATTGGTGTCACTGTTCATGAAGAGAGGTCCAATATAAGGCAAAACGTAGTGGGTGGTGGGCCATTAAGACATGAATTAAGAGCTACATTTGGGACGATCTACCGCCAGGAAGGCATTAATGACTTAGAACTGGAGGAGGGGTTGAACTCAAATTCAAAATATGATATAGAACCACCAGGGCTAGCCATAAGGAAACACTTGGTTGCTTACGAATTGAGAAAGAATAGAGCATTGAGCGGCATGTACTCTTAACACCCTCAAGTGTTAACATGATGATGACTGCTAGAACAAGAGTGCGATTCGCCGAAGTTACTGTGGAGCCCCATATGGCCCATGAGGAGCCTGGAGGGGTGGCAGCTATGCTAGAAGTTCCAAAATCACCACGAATGTTGTGGCCATAGAAAGATAAGTAAATGATGCGGCTAATCCCTGCATCCCCAAGAAACCCACAGTTTGGAAAATTGTCAATGGCAGAGAAGGGAAAAGCCATCACCATTGAAATAGAGGAGGAGGAGAAAGACTTGCAAGCTATGATCGCTCAAATTGAGGTGAAAGATGATGAGGCAAAGGATGTCTCCCAAATGCCTTCCACGACAAAGTTACCTCCATACATCCCCCTATGGAAGGGGAAAGCCAAGATACCGAAGGACCTGGAGGCCATGAAGAGTGTGCTCTAGAACCCTCTTCTCCCTGATGATATAAGGTTTGAAGGTCCGCTATTGGGATGAGTACATACCATGAATTTCGAGGATTGGGACCTTGCGGATAGTGAGAAGTTCCCACAGTTGGCCGTGGAGAGGTTAATGAAGCACAAATGATTGCTTGGTGTGGAGAGGGTTGGGTTACTCCATCTGCGATGGATACCCCACTACCATTGCATGCCCATCACCATTTTTTTCATCAGGCAGATGTTGTGCCTAGTTCATGATGGGTATCTCTGGCTGGAGGAGCCTATTCCCATCATGGCCAATCTAATTCACCGAATTTCTCAACTACGAGTCAAAGGAAATGACCCCACGACCATAGCAGGAAAACGCAGCAACTTGGCCCTTGCAAAAGCCATGAAGGCGAATTATAAACTAGAAAAAAAAGCGGGGGTACACAATCTAAACCACTAAAGACAAAGGGGTGTGTGTACCCACCTAGCTGTTGGCTGATAAGCTAATGAAGAAATGTCATGCCGACGAAGTACCAACATCTGTGATTGTGTTGGCAGAGCAGTGCGCAGAGGGGGTCCAATTCAACTGGGCGCAGTTCCTCTGCAATAAGTTTTTGATGAAGCGCAGGGAGGCCCAAGAGCATGGTAAGACCTTCCACTATGCGTGGTTTCTCTTATCCATTCTGTGGGTTACAGGGGAGTTGCTGGAGGATAGCCAGTTTCCCACTATTAAGGATGATCTACCCAAAGCCATGAGGTACACTTCGCTCTTGGCTACAAAAGATGCGAAGAGGATTCATGAGGTAAAGGTGTTCTAGGTGTTCGTGGAGGTGAGTATCCAAATGTGGATGAACCGAAGGTCACGCTTGTCCCCTACAGTTCACAATAGCTTGCAAAGTGTGGGGGAAATCAAGGCAGATATGCATAATCTATATATCCAGGCGCACAAGGATCCAACACAAAAATGAGTGAAGCTTCCGTTCATCACAACGGATGATGCAATGTTTGCAGTAATGGAGTCATGGTCTCTGGAGTGGCATGCCCCAGACTTAGCAGAAATGGAGAAGGCCGCAACTCAGTAAAGAAAGAACGACATTAAGTTGTGCATCACGTAGCTAGCTGAAAAGAGGCATCAGGAACAAGAAGCAGCCACACAGCAGAAGGCGGCTAATGCAGCAGTAGTGGTGCAGGCAACAGAAGCCACAATATAGGCCGAGGAGTGCCAGGAGATATCCACAGGGCAATAGACTGCAGAAGTGGACAGGGCGGAGGACCGTGCGGACCCCGGTTCCACATCGACCCAACTCAATCGGCCGTGCAACCCTAAGAAAACAACCCCATGGAAGAAGGTAAAAGACACAAAGATGTCCATTGACCTCATCATGCTCATAGATGGTGATCTGTTTGATATCATTGAAATGATTCATGAGGTCACAAAGGACGCTATCCAAAAACTAATGATGGATCAGAACACTATGTTGGGGGCTCTCAACGCAAACAAGTACAATGGCCCAGTATGTCGCCACAAGAACCGCTGAGGCCTACCAGACATTGTGTGCCCGTATGGCCAACACCTTCGTCTCGCTGGAAGGTGTGCTAGCAGTAGCAAGTGAGGGTGACCAGGCTGTGATGAGAAACATGAAAGGCGTCGGCTTGAACTTGGCTACCCTGCCGCATGAAATTATGTACTAACTGCATGATGGGGTCATTATAGAGCTTCACGCCCAAGAAGGCCGAGCAATCCAGGTCCTGCATGAGCAGAAAATCAAGATGGACCAGCTCAGCATCCAGTGGGCTGAATTAGTTGAGCAGGCTCACGGACTAGAGCAGGCCATAGAGGATGCATGCAGGAGCATACCAGAGTTGGTCGTGCCGACAAAGCTACCAATAGCATATCAGGTCCATCAATTGGCGGTCGGAGTCCGCGAGGCCTAGGAGGAAGCCACAAAGGTTCAGTTGGAGCTTAACCCATAAATCTCCAAGCTACAATTGAAGGCGCAACCCTCCATGCCCCCAAAAGTCAGAGAGTAGCACACCCGCACTATCCATATGGGGTTGGAGGAAATTGGTCGGGAAACATACGATTGCACCAAGCTGTTGGAGCAAACACTTACCATGCTTACGCACCTGCAGGAAGACCTGAATCTGCAACTCCTAGAGACCAACACACGAGAGTTGTGGCAGGGGTATGACAGTGTCTCGAGCACCATGCAAACAGTTGTCCTTACTCAACACCTCCCTAGAATACAACAGGCAAGGGCACTGAAGGATGAATTAGACGTCACATCGCAAAAAGAAGCCCTGCTTAAAGAACGCATCCAACCATGTGTCGATGAAGCTTTCATAATTACAGTTACTACTGAAGCGAGGCTGACATAGATGCAGGAACTTTATATGGTTGGATAGGAATGTGACCCTGCTCACGAAGGTTCAGAGATAAGTGCACGACAGGTACAATAGATAGCCAAATAATGTGCTACAGACAACCAAGCTGCGCAAGACCTCTTGGATGGAATTCGCACAAAGATCGCCACATTAGTCGAGTGACTGTTAACAAGTCACGATGATTGTGTTGGGGGCCTGTTGGGTACCAGATCCCCACAAAACATGTTTTTGGGGCTTAAAGCCTGAGTTTTGACCAATGTAACGTAAAGACTCCATGAAATGAAGGCACAGAGTATGAAAGTCTAGGGTTGTCCACCCTAAAATAATGTAAAATAATATAAAAGTTCTTTCGCCCTACCCATGGTCCACGGACCATGGGATTGTATAAATAGAGTGAGGCTCTAAGTGTAAAGTTAGTCTTATTTTTGGAAGAAGTCATAGATAGATGCGAAGGCATGCTTAGAGGATAGAAGCGGATCTGAAGTGTATTGGGTTGTAGTAGTGGGAAGAGCCTCTGCAGCTAAGTGCACAGAGGTCTAGTAGAGTCCGCCACTGAGTGCACGGACCCTTGCAGCTGAGTGCACAGGGCGGAGTCAGGTCTGTATTGAACTAAACTTGAAAAGGATCATTAATAAAGTTAAGTTGATTCGACATATAGTGCATCTGTCTATATTTTGATATTATGCATTAATGGTATCTGTTTATTTATATGCACGCACTTGTACGTATGCTTATGAATGAAAACATTCTAAGTAATTAATGAACAGAACCTAATTAAGGAAGACTTGGGTAATTAACACTGGTTGCACTGTAGGTAGAGCTGCGTGAAGGCAATCCCACAGGACGTAAGGAGCCCGCTGGTGCATGTAACCTAGTAAGCGTGAAAGTTGAATCACATACCTATCGCCCCATATTAGACATCCCTAGGGTGCAGAAACCTGGTTCCAACACCCTCCCATACTACTTCGAGTGAGACCTTAGTCCACACTCCTTAGACTATTTCCAAAAGGGCCAGTAGTACCAGGATTTTCTTGGCTAAGTCACTGTTGAACATGGGTCAGGCCCCACGTAGCCAACATTCATAAAGATGAAACATAGAAGTCAAACAAATTTACTGAAAGAATAGAGAAGTTAGAGAAAGAATAGACATTGAAAGAAGAAATTGCCCAAGCAAAGTGGTAGCTAAGGGCCAATATCATTAACTCAGTTAATGATATTTGGCCTTCTATACATGTGATATTTGAGCAAAATTATTTGGTCAAAGAAGTTGGTGAGGCAATTCAAAGGGTAAGAGCCAAACTTGGAGATAAGCCAGAAGAAGCCTCAAGAATAATCTAGTTCCTTAATTCAAAAAACAAATATGAATTGCAGGAGCTTGGAATAACTGATAGAATAGAAACCATACTAGAAGTAAAGAAAGTAATCACCAAAAGGAATCTGATGATACAACTTGAGGAGAAATGCTAAACAATGGAGCTAGCAATAGCCAGATTCATGGTTAAATTTGATGTTTTGAGGCAGAAAGGTCTACCTAATCCATTGGTGATTAATGATAGGTTGATGAAACAGGAAGATTATGACAAGAAAATCAGAGAAGTGGCCAAAGAACAGTCCAACAATTCCTCCATGAAAGGAATTCCTACAGGAAAAGTGCTTTATCAGACTTTTGAGAACCTCTTTTACCTCCAGCATGAGGTAAAATATCTCTTTATAAACAAGCCTACTTTTTTCAAAGTACACAGAAACTGATGAAATCTTCAGAAGAATGGTAAGGATCAAATTACTAGATGCAGAGACATGGGAAAAGTTGCATGATTTACTATGAAAATGAAAGGTAAAACGTTGAAAATAGAGCAATCAAGGTAAAACAGTAAAGAGTAATAGATCGGTCAAAGAGTATCAGATGAAAGACATAGTTTAAAGTTCAAAGGCAAGGTAAAGGGACAGCCAACATAGAGCAACATCAAAAGAGAGAAAGCATCGAAAGATCAAAACATGAAATAACAAAATCTGTAAAAGTAGGGACAGCTAGGCTTTGGTCTCCTAGGTGTCTCTATCTTCTTGCCTAAAGATATTTCTTTTTCCTTGAATAATTCCTAAATCAGTTTAGGATATTTTGTAATAGTTTTTGGATAAATACTTCACAATTCAATGTATTGAGGTGGATTTATAAACCTTTCTATTGTTTTATTGATTTGAAACCTAAGGGTTTATTGTAACATTTTCTAGTCAGCAGACTGGACAAGTAATAAAGGCATTGCATTACAGGATTCATGTGTTGGGCAACTTCAGCGAAGTATCTTTCAATTATTAAAATTGTTATTTTCTTAAGTATTCCATAAACTTGTATGTTTTCCAAATTTAAATGTTATAACATGAATATTATTGTAGAATATGTTTAATTACACTATCTTCTAAACTATTATTAATTTTGATCTTTTCTTCCGATATCTAGGGTAGGGAATCCTTCATTGCTCCCTAGTTTCGATTGACCACTCTCATTTCCCTTATTATCCGGTTTGAGGAATCCTTAACTGCTCCTTAATCACGATTGAAAACCACTTCACCCTTCAGCCTAAAAGATTTGAATTTGCTCAGCTACCTTGCCCTATGGACACTTCCTTTGGAACTTGATTCAATCCTGTTTTCTTGATACATTAACTCCATAGCCCAATGGAAAATGGACAGTCTTCTATCCATCCAAGCTAGTAACTCCACCAACAAATCAAATCAAAACCAAATCAAGCTTACATAAGTAGCCTAAAAATAAATTAATTCAACAAAGTTAAATTATTAAGAGAGAGCCCTTTGTGAGCCTTAGGAAGGCTAGATCCTGATCTCAAAAGCAGGTTTGTGGTTATCTCTATTATTTCTTTAAACACAAGAAGACAACCCTAAGGAAACTTCAGAGTGATAATATAGTGGCAACCATACTCAGGAATCATTCCTCATCTTAATAAACCTTAAAGGAATTCCTAAATCGCCATCTTTTCATCTTAAGGCCATTTTTGGGTTGTCAAAAAGTTTCATTAAAAAAAAAAAAATTATGGCTTGCAAAAGAACATACTATACCAGGGCACATCCAGATCCAAACCTTGCTATAATTGTTGATAATCCAGAAAAAATCTTAAGAAAAAACAATAAAGTAGAAAGTCAAGAAAGCACTAGTCAACTAGTCAAAGAAAATTCACTTCCTAAAGAGTTGTCAAACTTAGAGGATTTTTATTTGATTTATCATTTGAACATCCTTTGTTTCATAAGAAATCTAAAAATTCAATCCATGATACTGTAATAGACCCTACTTTTATTCAATTTATTGAATCAAAGAATAATACTATACATCATGATTTAGATAAATATGTTCTAGACACTTTTGACAAACTTGATTCTTTAACCTAAACTTTGATAAGGCACATAGACGAAGCCTATTTTCAACAGTCACTTGAATTAGTTGCCCTAATTGTTGCTACTCCTAAGCATTCTACCATTCCTTTAGAGTTTGTAAATTCATATTTATTTAGTACCACCTAATCTATTACATCCACTACACTTCATTCCATAAAATGATTCATCCCCAATCTTCCCCTTCAGCCCAAAGTTTTATTTCCATCTCCAAATACTTCCAGTTCATATTCTAACACTTCTGCTACATTTTCTAGCACTCCAAGCTCATCTGCAATCACTTCAAGTTCATCTTCAAGCACTACCACTTTACTTCCTATCCAAGAGAGAATCTTAGCCATGGCCACCAGATATGCTAATTTGACCTTAACATCTCCAGTACATGCCATGCCCCAAGACTGCCAGAGTAAAATCTTTCAGTTTGATGGTATTGATAAATATAATGCACATCAACATGTAAATAAAATGAATGATTATTTTTAGTTACATGAAATTGATGAAGAAGATGTATAGATGATATTATTTGCACAAACACTAGCAGGAGATGTCATGAAATGGTTTAAACCTTTACCAGCTAGTCATATTGCTAATTTAACTATTTTCCATAGATTATTTATCAATATATGGGAAAGACAGAAAAATCCTTTACAAATATTGTATGAATATGAAAACATTAGAAGAGCTCGTAATGAATATGTTCAGGACTATTGTACTAGATTTAACAGTATTTATAATGAAATCCCTGCAAATATCAAACATCCACCAGACTTGGAACTAATCAAATTTCGTGATGGTTTTGACATTGATATGTCTTACCAATTGAGAGAAAGAAACCCTTCAACTTTAGAATAGATGTAGAGTGATGCAGTTAGTGTAGAAGCTAACTTAATGGATAAAAGAGCTAAAATGAGGAATGAGATGAGAGTTACCATTAAGGAAGAACCATCCACTTCAGATGTTAAGATAGATACTTTGGCTAAAAGTTTATAAAAGTTAACAGATAGATTAGAGAATATGGAAAGAAAACCTTAGTGGGAAAATAAAAAAGGAACTCAAATCAGAAACCCTAACTGTAGGAAAAATCCTAATATTGGAAAATCAAAACAAGGCACACCCGATCAAGAAATTAGGCCACCTTTCCAGGAAAATTATGCTAAAGGTTCACAACAACTTGAAGAAGACCAGGACAACCAGATAAACTTGATGGGAGTAAACAATGTAGATGCCATTTTTCTTACCTAGGAAGAACAAGAATTGTGCATGTTACAACAATTACAATTAGAATCTGGAGAGTCCTTTGACTTTAAAGAAGGCTATGAATCTTCTATCTATTAAGTTAACAAACAATATAGCCTTAGAAGAAAAAAGAACATAGAATTTCCTACTAATAAATCAGTGCAAATCCAAACTAAGAAAATAGTAGAAGCTCCTATGACGAAAGTTGTACAAAATCTACCGAGAGGAACTCAGGAGGCTTCCAACCCAAAAATTTTAGACATAACTTCAGTTGAAACTAAAACTTAAACTGCTACTCAAACTATTCTAAACAAGAAAATTGAAAGCAAAATTGTTGATACACAAACTAAATTACCAAGTGTGGTTAAAGAAGACAAAACCACAAAAACCCAAATTACTAAAGCTGAAATCATTCAACTAGGAAAATCTCAAATGCCATTCAATACCAAAAATGACATAGCCAAATTGAAAATACCAGTTCCTTTAACAGAGCTGGTGAAAAATGAATCATACAAAGCACAAATTATTGAAACACTGGACATAGGTGAAGGCAAAGATGTTGTAAACCTTAATGATGATCAACTTGAGTTATTATTTGGTCCAAAAGTTAATGGAAAACATTAAGAAAGGGGTATTCCTCCATCCTACATTAGCTTAAACGTTCATGATAAAATCCCTCATAATGCTATAAACCTTAATGATGATCAACCTAAGTTATTATTTGGTCCAAAAGTTAATGGAAAACATCAACAAAGGGGTATTCCTCCATTCTACATTGGCTTAAATGTTCATGATAAAATCTTGCATAATGCTATGTTAGATTCAGGAGCATCTCGTAAAATAATGCCTAAAGAAGTCATGGAAAGATTAAACTTAGACATCACTAGACCCTACAAGGACCTGTTTTCCTTTGATTCTAGACAAGTCAAATGCCTAGGTTTGATAAAAGATCTATGTGTAACTCTAGTCCAATGCCTAGCAAAAAGTATTGTTATGGACATAGTAGTTGTTGATATTCCACCTAAATATGGTATGTTGTTATCTTGCTGATGGGGAGAAAAATTACAAGGATATCTGTAATTAGACATGTCATATGCTACCATTTCTATATTTGGACAGCAAAGGAATCTTTACAGAGAAGCCTTGATGAAATACATGGTAAGTAGTTCATAAAGACCACATAATTACCCAATTTATTCCATGCATTCTGATTTGGACTCATTTATCTTGTATAATTCAGACAATGGAAAAATGAAATCACAACCTTAGAAGAAGAACATAGAGAACCTAACAGTGATAATATATTTCATGAATCTAGGTGGCACCTAGATTTTGATGGTTCGGTGAACAGATTAGGAGCAGGTGTACGAGTGTAGATTCATAACATGGAAAATAATCATTCTGAAGGTCATGCCTTTAGATTAAACTTTAAATGCACAAACAACATGGCGGAGTATGAAGCTTTAATATTATGATTGCAAATTGTAAGAAACCTTAGAGCTAAGAGAGTTTCTATCATGGGAGACTTGAAATTGATCATAAAAAAAATTAATGGAGAGTATTCTGTGAATAATCCTAGGCTTAGCCAATATAGAGAAACTGTTCTAGATCTGATTAAAGAACTTCTTGAAATTGATTTTTCTGTCATTCCTAGGAAACAGAACATGCAAGCTCACGGTTTGGCTACTTTTTCTAGCACTTGAAAATTACCTTTTTAGCTCAATCACTAGTACACTACAGAGGTAAGGCACATACCTGTTATACCTAATAATCTTAAATATTGGCATATTTTTTCACAAGATTCTCAAATATATAATTTTATGAATGTTGAGTGAGAATTCCAAAATTATAACACAGATACTGATTGTACAGTAGATAACATCATAAATTTTGAGATAGATATAAATGTTGTATATGTAAATGAACCCACTAAATTCACTAAAGTAAAAATAGATAACTTAGAAAAAGTAGAAATAGAAGAAATAGTCGATGATGATTCTGAGATTTTAAACCTTAAAAATAACTTTTTTCCTAAGGGAATATCCCCATTGGAAGATTTGTTCAATTCAAATGATGTAGCTATAAAACAAAAAAAGGAGCCTATAAAATCAGACAGAGAAGAATGTAATATAGGGATAGAAGAAAAACCTAACCTTATTAAATTATCCAAAGAATTACCTCCAGCTGAAAAGCTGAAATACATAAGTCTGTTTAAATAATTTCAAGATGTCTTTGCCTGGAGTTATGAAGACCTCAAATCTTATGACGCCAACATTATTCAACATAAAATTCCCATCAAAGAAGATCAGAAACCCTTTAAACAAAAGCTTAGGAGGATTAATCCAATTCTTATTCCATTGATTGAAAAATAAGTAAAAGGGATGTATGAGGCACAAATCATAGCACCAATTAGGTATTCAGATTGGGTTTATAACTTAGTTCCCACTAGGAAAAAGACAAGGGAAATTATACTCTCCGTTGATTTCCGAAACTTAAACAAAGTGTCACTAAAAGATAACTATCCTCTGCCCAAAATGGACCATATTTTACAGACGGTGGTAGGATCATCTATAATCTCATTACTTGATGTCCTTTCTGGATACAACCAAATCTTAGTTCAACCAGAGCATCAAGCAAAGACTACATTTACCACTCCCTTGGGTACTTTCATGTATTTGAAAATTCCTTTTGGACTAACAAATGCAGGAGCTACCTTTAAAAGAGCTATGGATATAGCTTTTGCTAAATAAATTCATGACTTTTTAGTCTTTTATCTAGATGATATAACATTATTCTCCAAAACAAATAATGAACATCTGGATCATTTGAGAAGAGTTTTTATTAAATGTAGGAAATTTGGCATTTCTTTGAATCACAAAATGACACTCTTTGGACTAGAAGAATGTAAACTCTTAGGGCACATAATTTCAAAAGAATGCATTAGAATTGATCCAGCTAGAATAGAAGCAATCGTAAACATCAGCCATCCTAGGAACATTAAAGAATTGCAATCATTCTTAGGTAAAATAATTTTTCTTAGAAGATTCATTTCTAACTTAGCCGAACTAATTAGATATTTAAATAACATGTTGAAAAAGGATTCAACACTTAAGTTGACAGTAGAGTCTAAGTAGTCTTTTGAAGCAATCAAAGGAGCCCTTAATAAAACACCTATCCTCATAAGTCCTAATTTCAACAAAGACTTCATAATTTTTTCCTTTTCTTCAGAACACACTATTGCAATAGTCTTATTGCAAAAGAATGATGAGGTTTATGAACAACCCATTGACTTCTTCAGTAAAGCTTTGAGAGATGCTACACTAAAGTATAGTATAATTGAAAAACAAGCTCTTTCTTTAGTGAAAGCCATAAAGGATTTCAGAGTATATATTTTGTACACTCACATAATAGCATATGTTCCAAACTCAGTTGTAAGGGACATTCAAACTCAAAATGGGCCTGATGGAAAAAGAGGCAAATGGATTTCCACCACACTAGAATATGACATTGAAATCAAGCCTACAAAATTGATTAAAGGCCAAGGTTTACCCAAACTCATGGATGAATCAAACTGTCGAGCCTTAGACATAAATTTCATTGCTTCTATAGATGATTAGGAAGAGATGGTGACTCCACAAATCAATGAAGATTTCATAGATTCACCCTGGTACGCAGACATTATTTTCATTTTACACAACTTACAAGATCCTCCTAGTTTATCTTGAACGAAAAGTAGATTCCTAAAGATTAAAGCAATGAAATATTGTATCTTAGACAATGTTTTATTTTGGAAAGATAATGGTGGAATTTTTTTAAATTTTTTACTAAAAGATGAAGCTAACAAAGTCGTGCAGGAATTTCATGCAGGGGATTGTGGGGGACACCTCTACTGGAAAACAAATCTTGATAACATTTTAAGGGCATGTTTTTACTGGCCCACCATTTTTGCAGATGTCATAAAATATGTGACCTCCTATTACAAATGCCAAATATCTGAAGGCATGAAGAAAATCTTACCATTACCCCTCAAACCAATCTCCACAGAAATGCATTTTTAGCATATGGGGTTTAGACTTCATCGGGGAAATTCACCCACCCTCCTGAGCTCAACATAAATGGATTTTGACAGCCACTGATTACTTTACTAAGTGGATTGAAGCCATCCCTTCTAGACAAACCACAAATTCTATCATCATTTCATTCCTTGAGAACAACATCCTTTCTAGATTTGGATGCCCACAAAAGCTCATCACTGATAATGCTACTGCCTTCAAATCCAAGAAAATGGTAGACTTTTGTAATCGATACCACATTACCCTTGTCCATTCCATGGCTTATTACCCTCAAGGTAATGGACTTGCAAAAACCTCAAACAAAAGCCTTGTTAATATCATCAAGAAACCGTTAGAAGATAATAAGAATACTTGGAACGATAGGTTGGTTAATGCCTTATGGGTAGACAAACTAACTACAAAAAAGTCCATTGGTACATCTCGTTATGAACTACTATATGGAATGGATGTTGCTTTTCCATCCTCTTTAGGAGTACCAGTGATGAAGATGATCCAAGAACTACAGGTAGAATCTAATGATATCCAAAGGAGGATAAACTAGACAATACATTTGTAGCAAACCAGTGAATAAGCCTATGACAAATCCCAAGTGATCCAAGATAAAATAAAAAATATTTTTGACAAGAAAACCAAAGCTGATGTTTTTTTACCTCAAATGGGATTCCGGAATAGATGAAAAAGGTAAACATGGGAAATTTGATCTCCTATGGCAAGTCCCTTACATCATTTACGGTTATAGAGGTAACAATGCATTTTTCTTGAAGTAGTCACATGGAACAGATCTACTTGGTGGACTAGTTAATGGAAAAATGTTGAAAAATTACCTTTCCCCAGATTAGCATTAGTTCATTTGTTTACTTTTCTCCTTGTACATAACATTTAAAAGTTTAGATTTGATTGGATGATTACCGTTTGAGGTTGAAGCTCGAAGAGAAGGCTCAAGGCTTTGAAATGTGTAGCATCATATGTATGAATAAAGAAGATCATAGAAAAGCAGTTACAAGGCAAGCACAGTCATAGTTTCAAAGGCTACTAATATTAAAGTTCTTGTCATTTCACTAGGAAATGCCACCCCCATGTTGAGCCACTATTAGGGTCTTATAATAATAGGATTCCTATTTTTTAATTGACTATAGTTAGTTTTGTAATATTGCACATATTTTTTCTTTCTACAAAATGTTTTCCATATCAAAAATAAGAAATATAAAGAGGTTGAAGTCCTAAAAGAAAAATCAAAGGACTAATAAAAGAAAAAGATAAAAAAGAATACAAATTATAAACCCCACCAAAAAGAGATAAAAAATAGATTCTGAAAGTTATGCAAATTCAAATGCCACTAAGTTTTAATTTACTTTGAAAAATATGATTGTGTGGAGCTTGTTGAATGCCACAATCCATGATGGTCAAATAGTTTAATCTTGATTCATTCATACTTTAAATTTCATGCTGATATATAGAGAATAAAGATCTAGCCAAACTGTTTAATCTTGGCAAATAAATAGTTAGGTAAAGAATAATAGTGAGCTCATCAGTGTAATCTGACCCATTGGAAAATCATAAGGTTAGAATTAGAATGTTTACTTACAAAAGAAAAAGAAATAAAGGGTCAGCAAGCTAAAATGCACCCAGAAAATGGGGAAAAAATGTTAGGTTAAATGATGGGTAGGTAGAAGAAATTTTCACAAGGCATGGAGAGCATCAATTGGCTCATTTTATATTACCAAATTCCTTCGAAACTCATTTTCCCTTGTAAGAAAACCCCTTCCCTATTCATTTTCCCTTGTTCTAACACATTACCCTTCCTGATTTTCCCCTCATTCTAACCTTTTCCCTTTCCTAAAACCCTTTCCCTAGCTTAAAAACCCATCCCCATGATTAAAACCATTCCCTTAAGGTAATCGGGCCCCATGGGAAAATCCCCTCCGATATTATTTAACTCATCCCTAATGTGTTTCTAACACTTGCTCTCATATTTTCCCAAGACCCCATTATATTATTTTAACCTATAGCTTTTATATATTTATTCCCCGCCATATAATCATAACCCCCACTATATTCAACCTTCACAATATGTATTATACCCCTACGCAGATAATATCCCTGGGTCCCACCTCATTTAAACTCCCATTCTCATTTAAACCTCTGCCTATCTATAACTAGACCCCACACCCTGACTCATCCCTCACAACTCCACCACATGATAACCCTCCAATCACCCACCTCTAGATCCAACTTCCCACATCCCATATCGCATGCTCCGACATCTGACCTTTAGCATCCCAAAATCATGCGAGATTAGTGGTTTTCCCCACTCACATTTTTGCTACATGGTAGCCCCACATTATATCGTGTCCTCTAAGAAAATACCACCAACCACTCTAAAGCGGTGCAATAAACCACCTTACTGCCTCCTCACGTCAGATGAAACTACCCTGCTATTTCAGTTTAACCCCACACACAAAGTTTAACCACTATTGGTTAAGAATGGAAAAGCTGCCCTTTCCAATATTTTCACTATTATTCTATTACAAAGAACCTCTGCCGACCTATTCTAAAGTGCTAGAAATCCGCTGAACTATTTTACATCGTTTTACAACTAGAATTCAAACTTTTACTACCATACGACACTGCAGACACTTATTTGAAGCCATATAAGTATCGTTGAAGCCTCATAAAGCCTCCACTGCCGCTAGAGAACCCTTCTGCATACCAAAGCTTCATTTTTCCACGTATTCTTGAACTGCCGAAGGCCTATACTTAATATTACATAACATTTCTAATAGGTTAATGAATTCAACCAATTTGAAAGACTTGCCAGCCTAAACAAAGCCATTGTGCATCCAAAACCCTTTTCGTAGACTATATTCATCTTTTCACACTATTCCTGAGGTCCTGAGCCTACTTCTTAAGAAAGATAGTGACAAATTAAATAAAATAAACAAATCTATGGATTCCCAAAGAATTCTTGATGCAAAACCCCTGCAAACTCCTCACCTAGACATTGGCCACCTCCCATTGGCCGATAAAGATTTCCAGATTAAAGACACAGACTCCCCTAGCAATCTGTTAAAACTCCACTGTCAGATCAAAGATAAATTCCTCAACTAGAATGATGATATTCAACTATGGGAGTCAAATTTAGCCAAATGCTTGTTCCCATAGATATACTAGTTCATTGAAATCATCCACCTATGCCAACTTTGCTATATCCCAAGTGACAGAGGCATAGTCTCTCCTAACCAACAAATTTTGTTCACAATCACTACAGGATCAATAAATGAAATGTTGTAGATCCAACCAAAGCCTAATGAAACCACATTTTCTATTGAAAACTTGATTGGTCTGTACCAAAAGCTAGACCTTCCCACGAAATCCCAAGTTTTTCAGACTTTCCTCCTAGAAAAAGTTCAAGTTCCTATAGACAACCCTCCATATTCTGCCACCATTTTCTCTGAGAGAGCCAGATAGATTATAACTGTGTTGTCATGTATTTTAGGATATACTACTAATGAGCATGTAGATAAGCCTATACTTGGTTTCCTTTCTATTTTTGCCCAGGCAAGCCTCTAGTTAAAGTTTTAAATTTTTCTCAATTCTTAGCAGACAAAATCCATGATTAATTAATCACATTGGAAGATGAAAGATTATTCAAATATTCTTTAATATTTTTCCATATGTTTCTATACTTCCAATCAGAAGGTTTATAATTAACATCCAAAAATTGGACAGTAAGGGAAATCCTAGATCTATTATCTTTTGGACACCCTTAATCCAAAAATATTCCACTATTTTTGGCTACAATGATTTCATTGATTCATTTGTTCACCCAATGGTCAACATGCTAAGCAGTAGCAATCAACCCAGGGCCAATTATGAGATAAAGAGTTTTTTACATTTGTCCAAACATAGTAAAACATGAGACTTTTATTTATACCAGAACTACACTGAAATTAGGGTATATGGATGTCAACTCACTCCATATAAGCTACCTAAATATCTCCCCATGAGGATATTTGTAGTAGAATATATTAGGCAGATCATAAATTAAAATGATGTTAATTCTCTATCAGCAAGGAAGAAAACACAGTTTAAAATTAAGAACCAACTTGGTCCTTTTATCTGCAATAATAGGGAGGCTGTAGAGGAAGCAGAAACATGTTTACAAGAAATGAAGTTTAGTGATAGTTTCAAATGACAGTATGATCATCTGGGTGTCATAAATAAACTAAGACTCGAGTTTAAATTGAGCCCTTTTATGCATGATTCCAACCTGGATATTGAAAAATGTGTGAACCAGTGTGAGAGGTTTGAAAACACCTTATTGGATATGGAGGAGCAGATAGATAGTAGTTACATTCTACATATTCCAGCCCTATAGGAAAAAAATGTAAAAGGACTAGAGAAGAAGGTTCTTTCTCAAAGAAGGAGACAACAGATAACAAATTTGAAATTATGTATAGAAAAAGAACAAAGTTGAATCCAGTAGATGAATAAGAAGAAATTGATACTATTGAGATCATTGATATAGACGATGTGATTAAATAAAATGAACCCCCGTCAGTTTCGAAGGAAACTCATCAACCTTCAACTTCTAGTGCTCATATCATCGAGAAGCAACATAGTGTTAAAATCCCTTCTTCAAGTGAACCAATGGACAAGGAAATGGACATCAAAGGGAGATACAAGGATATCAAGGCCAAAAATGAAGAAACAAAAGCTAAAAGATATTCACAGTACTTGAAATATACTCCTGACAACCATAACAAATTACATTCTGCATTTGATTATAAGACATGAAAAATGCAGATG
Source organism: Pinus tabuliformis (assembly GCA_031772625.1). Lineage (NCBI taxonomy): Eukaryota > Viridiplantae > Streptophyta > Pinopsida > Pinales > Pinaceae > Pinus > Pinus tabuliformis. Next base: position 880,405,483 of record CM062807.1, read on the forward strand.
ACCTTTTTGCAGCCCACATTATAGCATCCTAAGTCATCAACACATTACAAAAGGATAGGTTATGAGATTCCTACTAAATATGTTCATCCTATAGGCCAAATAGAATGTCATAAGCAAGCAGGAGAAATTCTATACTCAACTATGACCAACAAAGCTATGAGTGTACAACAACTACAAAATTCTCTAGATAATATCAAAGAATAGTTAAAACTAGAGAAGGCATCCTCATAGGCTAAAGATAACATAATTAAATCCCTTGGAGACTTGGTTATTGAAGTGGGATATGATCCCAACAATGTCAAAGCCAGGGAAAATTTTAAGAACCCCCCCTAAATTTACATGTATAATAAAGGGGCGAATATCCATGGTATATAGGAAAAATGGAAGGCGATTTTATCAATAATATGATATGTATATATAATTTTTTGGCGAATCTCTCACCAGGCATGGCGAATATTTTACTCAATTATAAAATCTTGTGTTTATTGAATACACAAATGAAATCATTGAATTTCTTTAAATAGCTTTTGAAATCAAAATTACCAAAATTACATATCGATAACCTAGTGGGTGTAGGATAAAATTCACCCGTGCCATTCATAGAAAGCATGAGAAAAAACCTAATACTATATAAAACCAAGAAAAATTCAAATTCATCATTTCTAGGGACCTCGTAACCACCCTGCCAATACACAAGTATGTTCCTGTTTGCAATTAGAAAAATTACACAAATTACAATTTGTTTACTCCAGCATATGTTAGAAAGTTATAGAAGGATGACTAGTGCAATCAATCCATTCCTTTTATCCCTGGATTTGTTTCCGTTTAAAAGAAGTACACAAATATACTTGTCCAATGTCTATGCTTTAACCATTCACCTTAAGATGTTTTTACAATATAATTTCCTAAGTCTATTTAATATCTTCATTATCATAAAAACCAACTTATATTCATCTAAACTCCACATCTACCACTCTTAGGGGGATGAAATCTATTTATCCCTTTGAGCACTTGGTAGACCCAGAATTAAGATGGATCTAAGATGATAGAATTTCCCCTTTAAATAGTCTATGCTCACGTGAATACCATGGTATTGACCCACCATGGTATTACCATGGGTCAATACCATGGGTTATAATAAACTTGGAGCTTAAAAATTACTATTAGTAATTTATAAAAATTAATAAAAATAATAGTTGATTTTTATTTTATTTTTTATTTTAACCAAGCTAAAATGTTTAACATACATTAAATTACAACATCCATTTTTACTCTTGATCGGATCAAATATTTTTTCACTTTATGCTAGTTTGCATATCACGATATTTGATACCTCTCGTGGGTTAGTAGATCGAGAGTAAAGATGGATCTATGCTGGTTTAATTCCCCCATTTAAATAGGCTACATTCGAGGTGAATACCATGGGTCAATACCATGTGCCATTTTGGTGAATACCATGGGTCAATACCATGTGCCATTTTTATTTTTATTAATACTAATATTAGGGTTAATAATGTTTTTGTCATGGTATTAATAAAAATCTAGTCCATGGTATTTGTCCCATAGTATTTTGCCCATAGGTTTTACCTAAATATAATGCATTTTTTTAGTGTTCGTAAATATAAGGTGACTTATGGAGTAAATATAAAAAAATGTTTTATTTTTTTACCATACCTCTTGTTTATTTATATTTTTATTAATTTACCATACCTCTTTTACAAATATGGTTTTTGGCCCATAGGATTCACTTAAATAAAACCTCTTTCTTGAGCGTTCATATATAGAACCAGGGTTATGGACTAAATATAAAAAGAGGTTTTATTTATTTACCATGCGTCTAGTTTATTTATATTTTTATTTATTTACCATACCTTTTGAGTAAGTATAAAAAGACGTTTTATTTATTTACCATACCTCCACTTTACTTATATTTTTATTTGTTTACACCCTTGCATGTATATAAGGTGACTTATGGAGTAAATATAAAAAATGTTTTATTTATTTACCGTACCTCTCATTTATTTATATTTTTAATAATTTACCATACCTCTTTTATAAATATGATATTTGGGCCTTGCCAATAGGATTCACTTAAATAAAACCTATTCTTGAAAATGGGTGAATGGATTCACTTAAATAAAACCTATTCTTGAAAATGGGCGAATGGAAGGTTGTAACTCCTAATTTCAAGGGCTAAATTTACCTTTTTTACCCTCTCCCTTAAAATAAGGTGGGCTATTTGCGGTGATTTGTAAAAATGTACTATGATACAAAATATTCACCCACTAAAAATATAAAACCCCTTAATTTCGCCAAAGGGCGAACATTCGCCCCTAAAATTTTCTATGGCTGCACTTGATAAACAGGTTGGATTTGGGGCCCAACTTGAGCTTGAAGGCTGGATTGGATCTGGAGCCCAGTCTAGGGCTGGAAACTGGGTGGGGCTTGAGAAGCAATGAGCGTTTGAGTACCCAGTTGAGCAATCCCAGATGGATGTCCTTGGGAGAATTGAGGTTGAGCCATCTAGCTAAAAGGTTGACCTAGTTGAGATTGAGATTGACCCATTTGCCCAGAAGGTTGAACTTGCTGGGTATTGGGTTGGCCTTGCATAACTGAGGGTTGTCCCGACTGGCCGGATGGCTAGGAAGATTGGACAGTTGGTTGGCTTGGTTGGATTTGAGGCTGACCGATTTGTCTAGATGGTTGACTAGGCTAGACAGTGGGTTGGCCTTGTTGAATGTGAGGCTGACCAACTTGCCCAGAAGGGTAGCCTTGCTGGATACCAGGTTGGCCTTGTTGTATGCAAGGTTGTCCCAGATTACTAGAAGGTTGCCCGAAATAGGTAAAAGATGAACCACCAAAGGCCGAAGGTTGTCCCTGGAAGGGTTGTCCTTGTGGGCCTCCAGGTTTCCCTAGATAAGGTTGTTCGTAATACTGTTGTCCATGAGGGGGCTGCGCGTAAGACGGCTGACCTTGATAGGGTGGTCCTTGAAGATTTTCAGGCAGTGCTTGGCCACCATGATAAGCAGTGGTGCCCCAAGCAACAGACAACGAAACCGAGACCTCAATCGCAGGTTGAGATTGCATAGGTCTGGGGTAATAAATATGAGCTCCTCGAGAATCATAATAATGAAATGGATTTTGTGGATCCGGATTCTAAAGAGCTTGAATATATTGATCATATGCCCCCCTTGCTGGAATGGAACGAGAAGAAAGTGGAGCACTTAGTGTAGGATTAACAACTCCTGCTGTTGGGCCACTATTGGTAGGACCAGCAGAAGGCCCGACAATAGTAGTTACTACTGAAGAAGTAGTGATGGCACTGATGACGGGGGTTGAAGAAGCCACACAAACAGTTGGAATGGTCAGAATAGATGTGACCGTAACATTGTGAATCTGGGGTGTAAAAGGTCTGGAGTCGGAGCGACCGTACGAGACCATATGGAACTCGAAAGGGGAGATATAGAACTGATGATGTCCACCAAAGCATTAGATCTTAGAGGCAACATGACACCAAGGGAAGTAACACGGAAAGGCGAAGTTTTTGTAGGCATAGGTATTTCACCCCCTACCACAAAATATTCTTCACTTGAGACTGGGGTCGTCTCATCCATGTCGGAGGAAGACATTGGGACCGAAACACTAGGAGGAGTAACGGGAAAGTCTTCTTTAGAAGGCTCCCAAACGAGGTTCCAACGGATTTCGTAAGACTCGTCTTCTGGAGCGTGAGAGTTAAGCAGTTGGATACTCGGGATAACAGGAAGAGTATCACTAACAAGCAGTACCTCGGAAGCAACAGAAGATGGGGATCCTTGGTCACTTCGAACAGGGGATGGGATCAGTGACTCCGCCAGGATGATTCAATTCAAAATCCTAGGAAAACTAACAAGTAAGGAAAGAGCCCTATGCAAACTAAAACATAAAAAATATCTAACAAGGTAAATGTGAATGTGGCCAAATAAATTTTAAGATATAGGAACATAACTTGACCTTTTCATCTTTAAAGAGTTGAGAAAAGGACGAAAAGATGACTCTAGTCGCCTTCGAATATTTAATGAGCCTAAAACAACAACTGCTTAGATGGACCTCTTCTTTTAGGGAGTTTGAAAAGGACCAAAAGTGACTACTCTGGAGAACTAGGCAAAAGGTTTACCAAACAACCTGTAAAACTGCATATACACCTTGGCAATCATATGAAAACCAAGGACTTTCCGTACGGCAGTCAATCTTCCCAAATGTTGTGTTTAGTGTGTTACGGTTTGCAAGGCGGCAGACACGGCTTCCTAAGGATATAGGATGATAACCTAGTGGGGTCTCCCAACATATACACGATGGTACTGGGAGCGCAAGTCCGTGCTAGCAGCTATTGGATCACAGAAGGAGGAATCACCCACCCTTAAGTGAAAACAATAGATACTAGGTTTAATGACACCGGAGCACATCTCTAGCCTAGACCTCTAAATAATGTGCATTATGTTTCAATGCGTTGTTAGGTTTATTTAGTTCATTTTAGAGTTGATCTTGAATTATGTTTCAATTTCCAGGCCTTACTGTATGTATACCAGAACCTAGGATGCAACTAGAATGAATAAAGCATCTTTTATTTCGATGAACTCCTACTTACAGAAGGGTAGAGAGATCATTCCCAAACCAAGCCAAAACCAAGATCACCAAATGAAATCACTCAAGAGCCACAATGCATAAATACATCAATCCCTATAATGCATAGATACTACTAATGAGAGATTTAAAATTTGCCTTCTGATTTTTCAAACATGAAAAACTCGAAATGAAAAATACACTTTCACTTTCACATACTAATGAATGCAATTTTTTGATTTTGATAGCTTTGAATTCTAAAGAAACAAACAAGCGAGCGTGAAACTAATTGACCCAAACAATTGTAATCTATGTCTGGTAGTGAAACAATCGAATCAACATGGGAATTGGTTCAACAAACACTAAACATCAATCAGCAAGAAGCAAGCGATGAAAAGACTTCAAGCACAATGACAGGAGGGTTGTGGATGAATCTTGAATAGACAAGTAACCAAGCCAAATAATTCAAAACTTGAAAAACTAGGTCACAAAGCCAAAAAATACAAGATTCACTTCGATGAAATCGAAAATTGAGCACCTTAACTAAACACAACTAAAACAAGCTAATGGATAAGAGAAAGGTGGCAAGGGATTAACTAGACTAATGAATTCAGGAGGCAGAGTTGAAAAAACAATTCTCCAGGAATCGTCGCGGGTGTAACACAAGTAACTAGTGCTGATCAGCCACTAGCCGTAACAATAGAGCAACGTCATCATGGAAGTACACGTATTTCATGCGACAAGATGTCGTCGCGACTGTGTGATAGGATTTAGCGAAACACAGACTTACAAAACAGAGACAGTGCGACGTTGGCGCATCTATTTAAATTTTTTCAGTGACGATCTTAAAAACAATGAAAAGCGAATAAAAACTCCCAAACAAAGACCAGTCTATTGTTACAGGTAATAAAGGGATTTCCCAGATCGACCCAGGTAACCCAGAATACTGATGGTTCAATCCCAAACTCCAAAACACATTGACTCAAAATCAAGCAAAAGAAATCAAGAGAAAAACATAGGACAGACTCCCCAACAAATTCACCAACTTGTGATGTAGGAAAGTGTTCCCTCTGTGGACAGAGGCAACCCCTTTAGCCCTAGAGTGGGTCTAGTCACAGCAAGGACAGATCAACAATAGATTTCCTTAAACAATCATTGTTGGAGGCCTACCTCAACTGGTGGTCGATGAATTTCTGTTGCGCTGCTCCACCTTCCATGTCCTTCTCCTCAATGAGTGATCGACTTGAAACAATGCAAAAGAAATACAACAAAGCATGTAACCGTAAAAAAACAATGGTTTATTTACTCACAAAGTCAAGAAGTCATGAGATATGAAGTAAATTACATACAAGACATAGGAAAACATCATTGATTGTATTAATAATGAAATAAGAGCAAGCTTACAACCAAAGTCTTGACGTCGCAAGCCTTCTCAGAGGATCCAGCCAATATGTTTCTCAAGCATTCACTCTTTGAAGATGGATCTCCAAACATACAATGTCTTTCTCTCACTCATAAGCTTTAACACAAAGTTAAGGGCACTTCACAACCTTCCACAAGCTATCAACGATCTCACACTTGTCACACTCACACTAGCGATCTATCAAACTCAGAAGCACTAACAGCACTGCTCAATCCAAGGAATTACCAACTAGCTGATCACATCAAAGGTGAGTGCTTTAATAGGAGAAGGAGTATCCATGAAATATGGAAGAGACAGAGCTCATCCTCAAGGAAGGTAGCGAAAATGACGGAACTACCATACCAGAGGAGGAAGGGCGACACAAACTATGTCAACAACCAGGTCTGGAGACATCCAGAAGGCCGACTGTTGAAATGAATTCACCCAAACAGGATCATCGCAGGACATAAACTGACTACTAGAGACAGCATTGCGAGAGGTAATGCACGCGAACTCACCGTCGCAAGAGACAACTCATAACCTCGCGCCGGTTCTAGAAATCTGACCATCACAGGAAACAGATGTACACCTACAACGGAGTCGGGATGAGACCGTTCTGGACACGGGAACACCACCTATATTAAGGATTTACTCATGATGAGGCGGAAACTTAAGGAATAAGGGTCATTTGCAGCAACAGAGAACATTTTCTTAATCTTCTTACACTAGTGGGAAGATAGGAACATGTTGATTTGACACATGACAGAGTAGAAACACTGAAATGAGGACAGTGACAAATTATTGTGTAACAGGAGGGCGCAATGGTTAATTGACGTGGCAACCAACGTAGATGGAAGGAAGTGTGGGACCGTTGGTGGGAAGGAGATATGTGTCAGTAGGGGAGTGGAGGTGGAGTAAAAGTGGAGGGTGATGTAACCGAGAGTGCAGATTATGGCGGGAGTGGTGAAAACCTAATTTTAGAGGGGGGTAGGAGTGGTATATGGTATTAAGAGGGGGGGGGTGGGGTATGAAATGCCGCGGTGGTGAGATGTAGGGGTGGGACTGGCAAGGAGGAAACCACTTTTCGACCCCCCCCCCCCCCCCCCTCGCTACTAAAGGGAAACATGGCTGGCGGGGGGGATGCCTAGGAGCCATCAGATGGAGAGTGGTCATGATCAGGAGTGGGGAAAAATGTGAGGTTTAATGCCAACAACAAAAAATGTCATGTCGTGCATATATTTTTATACAATAAGGTTGGAACTTTGGACAAATCACACTATTACATATAGCCTTCCTTAAGATAATTTCCATTTTCCCCTAAGCTAATCTAACTATTACATTAATCCAGATTACATAGTTGGATTAATTTATTCACCTAATCTACCTAATCTACTCTTAGCCAAGATTACAATGTTTGGCTAAGTTATTCATTCTAATATAACTAACATAAAATGAAATTTGCTTGAACAAGATTAAACAGTATGTTTCAAGCAAGAGGAAGTATTGTGGCATTTTGAACAAGCTGCACACAATTTCATGAATTTATTCTCCAAAAATTATTGTACTATCAATGGCACTTCAATTGGCATCACTTTCACATTTTTTCTTTTCTGTGGGGTTCTTTTATCATTTTTTTCATTTTCATTTTCTTATTTTTAATATATATACCCTCTTTTCATTTTTTATTTTTGTTTATATATATTTTTGTTGGAAATCACTTGGAATATACATATTATTTACAATTTGAAATAATGAAAGAAAATATCCAATCATAATTTGATCCTAGGAATCATAGGACCCTAAAAAATATGAGGTTATTTCTCCTTGTATTTATATGAGTATTATACTGGACTATATGTGGTTTATATGGTTGTGATTTCATTGGTATTTATGTTGCTATTATGCTGGTTATGTATGTTTTATGACGGTATCTTAGATCTCGTCATGTTTTTACTTGTAAATGAATGGACAATGTATCTATGACCTAATGGATGAAAGGATAGTTAATGTGCTAAGGCATCAATGCTACTTAGCGATTCTCAACTAAGTATGAGACCCCTATGCTTAGATCTATTATTTACACTTGTAGATTACATATTCGTAATATGTTTGAGGAAATACCTATCATGGCTAGTATGGGTCCAGTCAAGGTCTCATTCAAGTGATTTCATTTATACCTTGATTTCCTTTTTATTTTACGGTTCTGAAGATGTGATTCAATTTTGTGTAGTGACCTGGGCTCTGGTTCTGAAAAAGTGGCTCAAATCACCAAATTGTTGGCATATCACTGTGCAAAAGAGTCCCTAGACATTGTCTTGTAGGCCTGTGAGAGTGTCCATAGGTCTCTGGATGCTTGCATGCCCATAGAATGAGAACATTCAGAGATCAAGTGGTCCAAAAGCTTAGTGGGACCCAGGGGTTGTTTGGAAGAAAGGTTGGATAGGTTCCTAAGGGTCTTAATGCTGATGTTGAATGTCTACATGGTGTGTTTCCATTGGTTCCACTTCTTTAACATGATTTAGGAGATCAGATTATATCATAATGGCATATCGTCACATGTTTACCCCAGTTGGCCAGTTGCTTGGGTAGATGGGAGAGGAAGGGGTTATAGAAACTATTTATAGCTTTTTGACATCCAAAACCCTAACTACTAGTGGTCACTTGCATAATATAGTTTAACCACTTTTTTTATTAACGATGGATCATTTATAACTAATTGTGTTCCCTTTTCTATAATGCAAGTTAACCACTTATAATTATTGTTAATGTGGATAACTACTTATGGGATTTATTGACTCAACTAACTAACTATGACTTTGACGAGGCCCCTTGGGCTTATCACATAAATAAATGGGTTAGGGTTGGACCCTAACATTCAAGCACGATCGAGGTTGAGTTCAATGTTGCTATCATGGCTAGCTATGAGGTAGGTTGAAAAAAATATTTGGAGACTTATTTTGAACAAGTTAATGATGTGAAATTGATACATTGCAATGACAAAGAGTGGGATCCAATTGGTAGAGAATCCCATATATGTTTGGGACTGAGATATCTTCATATATTGAGATAATGTTGAGGTATGCGACAAGCTTAGACTTGTGGTCGTTTCCTCTATGAGAGGGAGGATGAATAAGGTATCCTTTTATTGTGTATATATTTATTCTAATATAATATTTGATTTTATGTCCTGCATGAACAAGAGACTGTTGCTATTGAGACATTATTCTTGAACTCTTTAGTGAGTTGTTTAAGTTTATACTAGATATGAGCACAATGATATTTTTTTGATCTATAGAAATAAAGACTAATCGAGGATACTGGGACAACTCTTCCCCTTGTTTGAGGTCCCAGAGTAAGGAATTGAGATGGAGGGCTTTGGAGTCGAGGGATCTATGCAAAATAGGTAATCACCCCTATATGTTACTGATGGGGTCGAAGATGTTGCCCCTCTATATAGGTTTATGCAGAGTATACCCCATTTTGCATCATACCCAGAAGCTAGGCTTCCTGGGATTACCGCTCCATGTCTCGCCAACGAGTTGAGAGAGTGCTTGGAGGTATGTTACCAAAGATGGTTATGATGAAAGTGTTCTACCACATTACTACTAAGTGTCATTGTTGGGAATATTGACAGGAAATATGATGGTTGTGATCCTTACTTCATATAGCAAGTGGTATCTCGCCCATTGATTACATCATGGAATGGTTTTGATCCTTGCTTGGTAATTTGTATCTCACATAATGCTCAACAAGATGACATGGGGAGAGAGTGTCTAATAGGACTTTCCCCACTCTCATGGACATGAGGTGAGAGTGTCCAATACGATGTTCCTCATTGTCATTCGATTTCGAGTGGAGATGTGCTCCCTGATGTGGTTCCAAGTTGAATAAGGCTCCTTGATGATATGTTCTTTGATGTTTCCTTGGTGGTAGCATTGGGTTACCCACTGGCAGTGATTTTGAGTGGTGGCAGTGGCACCCTGATGGATAGAGGGTGGTAGCTTGGGCTCCCCTCCAAAGTAAAATTATTTTTCTTTTAGATTCAAGGGTGTTCAACATACGAGCAAAGAGAATGAAGAGATGAGCAGGAATAAGCAGAGATGAACTCAGATGAAAAATGACGATATTTGATGACGAGATACTTGAGATAGGACATGATATGATGACAAGATTTGAATTTCTCCCTAGCTGAGAGGGAGTGTTAATTTGACACCTCAGTGAAAAATTCTAATAATGGGACTAAATTCCTCTTTTCGAGAGGCCCAATCTTGACTATTGGACTACTTAATTTGGACAAGGGAAAGTGTATTTTTGAATTGAATGCCACATGTGAACAAAAGGACAGGTCGACCCAAAAGAGAAATTGGATACCCATGGATGAATATAAATACAAGTCAAGTGACCCTCATTTGGACATCATCATTATGATCATTCTTATTTCTTTGGGTTTGGCTCACACAGGTCTCAAGCCGGATCGCGAGGTTGTTTCATACATGTCCGAGATTTCAACGCCTGAAGCTTGCACATGCGTTTAGAGTTTTGATTTCCAAATGTAGACATGCTCGAGGTAAATTTCAGTCGCAAATGTAGGAACACAAGCTCATTTGTGTGCTGTAAGGGTTTCAGCTGCATGCACATCACTCTCTGCATGTGGTTGGGAGCTAGGATTTGAATTTTATAGTAGATCAAATATTTCGTCAGTTAATCACACAGTTTGGTAGTTGATTGTAGACATTAATAGTTGACTGTAGGCTTATGAATCAGGGTTTTGATTATTAATATTCTTGGGTTCATCTCATGGATGTTGTTTAGTTGATTTTGGTGGATAGGATTATGGATGAAGATATGGATCATTGTACTCTCCTTTGTTGAATCATTTAATGACAATCTAATAAGAAGAAGAATTTGAAGGAGTTTTCCTTATAGTGGGTTTTGCCCTAGTCTCCAACAAATCCTGGTGTCTCTATGTGTAAATGTTTTTCCCCTATTGTTCCTTTACGTTTCGCTGCATTGATGATGATAATGTTCTTTCTATATAATTGCATATGTTGTTGAATAATGATGTAAATTTGAATAATGATATGATGTTGTGGGTTGAATTTAATATGCAAATGAAGTAATGCAATTATCTAAAGCAAAGAATAATATTTCCCATAGAAAATTTAACACCTTTAAAGGTTGGTATATGAAATTTTACAAAACTAGGGTAGTAATATAAATTAAATCGTTGATAAATCCATATTCCATAATGAGCATCAAAACACTTACTTCATTATACAACCCACCTAGTTAAAAATTAAAAATACCATAAAAACTAATTAAACTATAACTTTGATTATTATTATTAAAAAATTAATATATAAGTTCCCCCAGGGGTGCAGCTTGTTGGACATCGAATGTATTATTAAGGCGTTCATGTCTCTGTTCAGGTCACAAGTTCAAACCTCGTCTTACCTGTGTGCTGTGCTTAGGGCGGTGCAGTTGCACTTGGAGGTTATAGTGGTAGCCGTCGAAGATTGAGCCTATATCACGTGAGTATGAGTGATGGCGCGTTACCAATTCCACTGATCATAAAAAAAAAAAAAACAAACAAACAAAAAAATAATATACAAGTTAAACATTTATACATTTAAAAAAACATGGAACAAGGTTCTTATCGAAAATATTTGCCTTCATTTTACTATGGAGATTCTTAATATGTAAATGTGGGCTTTCTCACAATATCATAGCTTATCAATACCACATACCCCAAAAAAGCTATAACTCATTTCACATGAAACTTATTTTAATGCCCTTTTTAGGCCGATAAGCCTTCCTTTGAAAGAGACTTTCGTCGTCCTTTTCTTTCTAACGTTGACACCTGGTGTCCACATTCAGCGAGAAATTGTTCATATGTGTCGTCTGTGTGCATTTTCAAGATATTCATCATGGTCTCCTTCAATTACTCGTCATGGTCTCAACCGAGAATCTTTGCAGCTAGCGCGAGTTATATTTCCCAGGTCTCGCAAAACCTCAACGGAAAACTATTATGCCAACGCCTTTCTCCATAATGATGGTGGTCTCGAATCTTCACCCACTACATGAAGCCGACAGAAATATCTGCAAATTTGTTACAAATTCCTATAATCCGTGAACAAAACGTTACAAATTACTGAGAAGACAGTTTAAAGTTAGCAGTGATGGGGGTTTCGAGACACCACCTTCCTTTATTTCTCACAATATGACAGAGTAGGTGAAATGCCTGAACTAGAGTGATTTTTATAATAATTGGACGAGGAACAGGCGCTTTCTTTCAGTGCAAGAAGCTTCCGCCAGAGACGTCTTCCTCCCTTCACTTGCTTTGGGCTTCCACTTCAACAAACGGACAGCCCTGTTTGACAATCTCACAAAGTATAGCAGTGTTCAAACTGACAGAGGAGCCTTGTTTGACAATCTCACGAACGGAGCTGGAAATCATGAGCCGGAGCTGTGTTTAGAATACATCTGCACAACATCATTTCTTCCAAGTCAGGTCCTTCTTCAACTACTTTGTTTCCCTTTCCTTGCCATATCATCTCTCTCAGTCCTATTTTGCTTCCTAAGGATTTGCTGGACTTCATTAATGATAGGCTTATGAATTTTTTCTACATGGTTGTCCTCTGCTTTCTCCTTTTCCTTCATTCGGCATGATTATCCTTCAAAACAAAATCCATTTTGATAAGAGGAGATCTCTGACTTATACTGCCAAATATGGCTGCCTCGTGATAGACGCCTCACAAAACCAAGTTATGAAATAGTTTGCGGGAAGCAGGTTGTTCCATTCCTAGCACACAATTCAATATACACAAATTGTACAGGAAGCCAATAGAATATATTCATATGAAGATCCTGCGGCAATTCGTTCCATCCTGTGGCAAATACAAGAGTCGTTGATTCAATTTCCATATTTCTTAACTCAACTGATTCAACAAGGAGACAATAACAATTCGTGACAGTATAATCTGAATCCCGTGACAGTGTAATATGAATCCTTCCTGTTTTCATTTTCCATAGCTCACCTTTTAGTGTTCGTCACTGAGCTGTATTCTCCTTCTCCAATTCCTATGCGGAAGTCCATTTTCTCTTTTTCTAACTTGTATAATATTCTCTTGCTGGCATCATTTCCACCCTTTATTTGAACTTCCTTTGATTTCCGGTTGGATCCTTTCTCAACCAAAGAATTTGGTTTGGATATTTTAATAAGACTCTAGGTGAACGCTTTCGGTACTGAGCATGGATAGTGTAATTTTGAAAAGGATGCATCCCCTCAAACAACTGCAATGTTTCTCTGAATTCTTTGACATTGCTCTGTATATCTTCAGGACTGTTGGCATTTTTACTGTTTTAAACTTGTCTTCTCACAGGCCTGATATTGTTGTAGATCCTTTGCCATAGGTCAAAAATCTATGCAAAAGTACTTAATGTCACAAAGATATGTGACAATTCAAAAAATCTTGCTTCAGTTACAAGTCTTCATTTTACATAGGTCTGAGATACTGTCAGAAGTTCGAGCTACTAGGCATTTTTGCACACAAGACATATGCCTCATGTCCAAGAGTTTACAGGTCACAAATTCTCTTCCACAAGTTGGAGCACAACAAATGTTACATGTCTGAAAATTTAGGCACAATTCTGAAATTTTAGGCACAGGTTTGATTTAAGTCACAGTTCTTAAAATCTCTACACAGATATGAACTATGTCTTCTAAAAAATAAGTAGGTCTGAACTGTTGTGCACATACTATTTTAAACTTGTCTTCTCACAGGCCCGAGATTGTTGTAGATCCTTTGCCATATGTCAAAAATCTATGCAAAAGTACTTAATGTCACAAAGATATGTGACAGTTCAAAAACTTTTGCTTCAGTTACAATTCTTCATTGTACATAGGTCTGAGATACTGTTAGAAGTTCTAGCTACTAGGCATTTTTGCACAAAAGACATATGCCTCATGTCCAAGAGTTTACAGGTCACAAATCCTCTTCCACAAGTTCGAGCACAACAAATGTTACATGTCTGAAAATTTAGGCATGATTATGAAATTTGAGGCACAGGTTTGATCTAAGTTTAGTATTGTATACCTTCAATTTTTCCATATTCTTGCAAATCCATCCCATAACAAAGGAAATATGAACTATTTCATCTACTACATCAGTTGAATTATCCATGACAATAACAATAGTTGATCCAAGACCTTCTGTGGTCTTGTGTCAACCACTTGACTACCCCTCCTCTACAGAATGCAGAAATCTGATAAAGAGGATAATGACCCAGCTCTCCCAAAAATGTTTATACCCCTCGGCAACTCTTAAGATACAAAGCATTAATAGCAGTATGCCACTCCAACAAATATTAAAACAATATTTGTCATAGTAATGTTTTCATAAACTGATTTGAGAATTCCATGACCTCAAGCTGAGTCGATTAACAATGCATACATGGAGTTGCTAAAATGCAATCGAAGCAGATGCTTGCTTAAATTTTCATGAGAGATGTGCTCCATGGAACTCTTGAATTTATCTTTAAGATGGAATGTGTACAGAATAGAGAGGTGCTTGTTATGATTAGTCTCTTAATTTCTTGATTAGAAAAGACCTGGTTTTCTGTCAACCACTTAGCTACCCTTCCTTTACAGTGTGCACTAAGCTGATTAAAAGGACAATAACTTAGCTTCCTCAAAATGTTTATACCCCTAAATAACCCTTTAAATCCAAAACATTAATGGGATTAGGTCAGTCCGACATGACTTCAACTTTTCCTACATCAATTTGCATCCCTCAAAATCAAAGCATATCCAAAATAGAAAATAAATTATTGCCTAAAACATCATTTGAGTTTGGATTTTTTATCACTTGAAATTGCCCTTTATCGCCTGGTTTGACCTTTGTGATTACTGGGATCCTTAACGGGTTTTTTTTCTCAAGTTATGACTGTTAATTTACTGTTCTATTGTTTTTAAATCCTCATTTTCAAATTCCCAAAGTTTAGAAAGCTTTTTAATATCTATCTTGAGATTATGAATTTTCATGTTAATGCACAGCTTAGAGAGGGAGGAGGCAGAAGATCTGATTAAGAGTCATGGAGGGCACGTCACTGGATCTGTCAGCAAGGAAACAGTTGTTATCGATTTCCTAACATTGCACTTTTTTTTTCATTTTTGTATTTTCCCCTATTTATGTCATAAGCAATTAACAATTAATTTCTTTATAGTTCCTTATCATAATTGGACATTTTTTTGAGAAACAATGTTTTGAAACCTTTCTATTTTCATATATGCCCTATCCAGAGCTATTTGTTGGTTGATGAAGATATTGGGGGTCGCAAATCTCAGAAAGCAAAAGAACTAGGGTTTGTAATCAATTAGATTTTTTTACTATTCTTCTGTGGATACCACTTGTGATGCATTTCCATTTAGGTATTTGGTTTCTCATTGGGATGATCTATTGCAGGATAACTATTCTTTCTGAAAATGCTTTGTTTGACATGATCCGTAAGTCAAGGATTGCTTGGCACTCTTGTTGAAGGATGTGCCTGAAGTAGGAAGCTCAATTGAGTTAGCTATTGTTGTTATTAAAGAGTCGGAATGCCCTAAATGCAGAAGGTCATCTTGTGCTCAATGTGGTGTGCCATGGCATGTGGGTTTGGATTGCTCTAACCTAGAGAAACTGTCTTTTTCTTAGAGGGACAAAGATGATTTGTTGCTCTTATAGCTCGCCAAAAAAAAAATCTTGGCGACTGTGTGGAAAATGTGGACAAATTGTTGAAAAAATGTTTGAATGTTGTAACATGATTTGCACATCAGTGAACCGGTAAAATGCATTTTTGTTGACTATTTTTTTTTTTTTTATAATACCCTATTTGTCTTTGATAAATAAAATTGGTTCCAATCTAAAAATTAGATTTTCTAATCCTAGCTATAGGTTATGATACCTTTACTGTGTGCACATGGATGCCTAAGTATTTCCAATTGAAAAGCAAAGCTACATACTAATTTTCAATGGCTTAACAAAGATGTTTCTTCAAATGTATCTAGCTTAGGAAAACCTGGTATTTGGAAACTACTTATCTAATATCTTTCCCTCGCCTCTGGTGAATCTATCATTGAAATTTGTTGTTCAATACTAGAAAACTAAGAGGCATTGCTTGGTTATTTAAACCACAAGGAGAACTGAAACATATGGTGGTTGGTGTTGTTTCAGATGTTGTTGCGAGTTTTGTTATAAATGCGGATCAAAGTGGAAGAATGATACAGTGCCTTGCAAATGCTTTGGGTCAGAAGAATGATAAAAGGAGCTGAGATTTTCTTGGATTTGGGACTTGGGAGACAACAAAGTTGTGAAAAATACATATGGCTATAAATATTGTTTACCAAATTCCATTGCGGTTTGTCTTTAAGTTGATCTTTCCAATGTAGTCCTCATTCACTTACACAAGGGAATTCTATCAGTTCTTCTTCGTCGTGAATAACTTAATTTGTTTCAAAGCGCATGCCATGAAGATTTTATTCAAGAGATACATGCTTGACCAAAAACAAACTTAAAATTTAGTAATTTCAACCCCATACCTGTTGTGGATCTTTGATAGTCCGGGTTCTTGCGAAGTTTCATGAGTCAAGAGAAAGCCTCAAAGGACCTTGTGAAGTCTCTCTACTGAAATCTTTTTGAAGACTTTCCTTCGCAGGTTTTGGATAATGTGATCACGGGTGTTCTGAAGCACATATCAGATTGCATTGTAGCCACATTTCTCAGTGATAACGTTAAGTGGTTCAATACAAATGTTGTTATGGGAATTGAGGTTGATTTGAAACTTCTAGAATCTTTTGCAGATACTCAATGTCATGAGAGTGGCTTGGATGAGTGTCAAGGTGCAACAGATCCAAAAAAGTCTTTGTTAGAGGCAAGGCAGTTGGTTAGTCTTTTATTAAACAACCATCCAGAGCAATGGAATCTTAGTTAATGGACATTTATAATAGATTCTTGTGAAGTGTTGAGAGTAGAGAACATTGTACATCAAGATGGCGCTCCATTCATGTATTATCACACTTGCAATGTAAGCCTTCCAGGCCAATGTATTCATGATTTTTCCTTTTTATTGTAGAAAATATATCTAAAACAGCTAGGACAACATTTGAAATTCTCAAGTTCTCTTCCTTTTTTGGTTCAAGCATGTCAGCGTTTTTAAATACATGTGAATGAATCTGGACCCCAAGAAATACATGTTGAATCAGAAATTCTTGTGGTTTTCTTTATGTTCTTCTGCATTTACATGCTGCTCTTTTCTTTTTTTCTCTTCCAGTATAAAGGACTCACATTCCCAGTCTGTTTTGTCTCCTATATCTTTTACTCTATTTCAGATTTAATAAGCTGTACAATATCAATAGCAGCTCAGAAGGTGGGCCAGCAGAGGTTCTATCAACCTATATTGTGAGCTATCTGGTGCATTATACCTGTCTACTATCAGAAAACAGTAGCTGGATTCCTATTATGTAACATGGAGCTGGCATTATGTATATGTGATAGTTCTCGTTTCAGAAACTTTGTATGCCTATTGTACCACCCATTTCATGATAGTGTTACATTCAGTGATATCTATTGTGTTATTCTTTTATTCAATGTGATTCACATCAAGTATATTCTGTTTTTACTCATCCAGAGGTGATGATTTTGATTGAAGGCTAAAGATCTGAAAATCATTGTTTATAATTATAGTTTTTTTATTCTGAAAATTTTAAGATTTTGTCTCTACCTTTTTTAAATTGTTTTTTCAGTAGTTGTATGTTTGAAAGAAAACAACGTGTTTTCCAGTTCTATTTTGCATTACTCAAATTGAATTTGAAGTTTGCTTGGAAGTGGTTTATCAATGTAAGGAAAAATGTTGTGGCTGTGATCAACTATTCAGTACTTGTGGCATGTGACTTCCCTGAACAAAAAGACAAACAGTTATATGGAATGTGAAGAGATAGGAAGCACAATAGCAAGAAACCCATGACACTGGCTACATTAACTATTTAATTACTACATGTTCGAGATAGCTGTATATACAATATACAATTATTTTCACAGACAAAAATTTGTGTTGGTTTACATTTCTGGTAAGTCGATAAAAAACTATGAGCATGGTTGTCCATAACTTGTTGGGGGTTGTTTGGTTTGTGAAGAAGGTGAACAGGGTCATAATCAATAAATTTTCAGTGCAAGAATGTTTGTGAATTTATAGATATATAATTTTAGAGCAAAGTATCAAGCAAAATACACACTTTTAAGGCATACATGGTAGGTTTTGCAAAATGTGTAGATATCTTCTTCCCAATATAAATATATAAAAGGGGAAAACTTCTGTCCATCAAATGTGGATTTTGGCCTCTTTTTGCACTATGGTTGCTGGAAGTGTTATTCCTACTTGTGTTTTCCTGTTGCTCTTGATTTGCTTTGCTTTTATTATTTTCACCAACTGAACATGCAACTACTCTTCAAGTAATCCTGCAGCTGTTTGCAACTTCATTATACTTGGTACTTGCATTTGACTATCTCTTGCTATTGCCTTTGTCACTGACAAGCTTCGTAGATGCTTGGCCATCTATAGAGGTTTCTTGATTTTGGGTATTTAACTTACTCTAAAATGAAAGAAGACATTCAATGTGTTTCGTGTAATATAGATATAAACAAAACATCTAAAGAAAAGTAATTGCGCAATGACCCAGTCTAAGAAAACAAGGTTTTCCACAAGGCTTGAACCAACATCTCTTCTAGAGAATTCAACAATTCCAATTTAATAATCAATTTAATTAAAAGGGAGAAAAAGAACATAACTACTTTAAAAATAAATATCAACATCGGATTGTGTCTACTATTAAAAATATTCCATTAAAGTTAAACCTCTACCATCCTAATTAAATAAAATTATTAAAACCCAAAACATAATATACATATAAACATTACTAAAATACCCCAAGGAGATGATTTTGAAATTTTTAATTTAATTTATGAAATGTTCGGATTTTTAAAATTATTTTATTTTAAATGCCGTATTTTATATTTAAACATCATGGACTGACTTTAAAGAAGAATTTGGACTAATTTTATGGGCTTTTCGATTTATTTGTCAATTTTTTTAAATTTATTTTAGCCGAAGTGTGATATTTAACGCTTAGGTGATATTGACTTGAATGTTTAAAAGAGACTCTCGTTAGTTAGTGAGAGGCAAAGAGATTGGCTTTTGATTAATATCATGCTAGTGTGCTCTTGTCCAACCAATACTTTTTTATCAAAATTCGTATTAAAATATCATCATTAATTAATCTCGAAAAGATGGTTAATGTGATTTTCTTATGCGAATAGTAGACTCGTGTGTATTACGACAACAAGATGGTCTTCCACGAGATGCGAAAAAGGCGGGAGGAATGTTTAGGGGTCGTGTTCAATCACATCTTTAGGGCGCCGAGACGCGAAGAAGCCGCGAGGAAATTGTTACGTAACTTCATAGTCTTCTTTTATTGAATAGGTGGACAAAGAAATTTCATTTTCTGACGTATCTTGAATCAACACAGATATGCATATTTTGTGACCTTTTGTCATGTGTATTACCACAATATGGAAACACTCCATTTTCTCATCTAAGCGACGCAGATTTTCTGTGTTTTTTCTGTGTATTACGACAATATGGTGGCTGCTGGTCTTCCACGAGATGGAAAAACTTTGGAAGAATGTTTACGGGTCCACTTCAATCTCATTTAAAATTAAAATTAAAATTGGACGGTTGAGCGGGTTGGGCGAACAGTCTTCAATGGCGTCTAAAATTGGACGGTTTGAGCAAGGTTGGGCCAAGAATCTTTACGGGTCGTCTTCAATCACATCTAAAATTGGAGATTAAAATTAAAATTGGACGGTTGGGCGAACAGTCTTCAATGGCGTCTAGAATTGGACGGTTTGAGCAAGGTTGGGCCAAGAATCTTTATGGGTCGTCTTCAATCACATCGAAAATTGGAGGTTTGAGCGAGTTGCGCAAAGGGTTGAGCGAGTTGCGCGAGGAGATGATTTTACCATCATTAAAGCCCAAAATATACCCAAAAAAAATTAATATATATAAATATTACTAAAATACCCAATGAGATGATTTTGGAATATATAAACATTACTAAAATACAACAAGGAGATGATCTTGAAATATATAAACATTATTAAAATTTGTCGTTTTTAGTGTTATTTCTTAAAAGTTTTTCAGGTGGGTTTTTTCACTCTAATTTCTCTAAAATTTGGCAGGAATTTATTGAAATCACAAGTTGGATGATAACCCCTGCACAATCTAAGTTCCTTAGAAGTTTTTGAGAGTATTGAATCCATATATACAGTCCAAAAACTAGTTTACATAACAGAAATCAAGATTTCACTTCAATTTTTTTGACCAGATTCAAAAAGTTCAAAAAATTGCACTAAAAACAACTCCTTACTAAAACTAAAATACAGAAAGGAAATGATTTAATGTTCGTATTTTTAAAATTATTTTAATTACAAATACCGTATTTTATATTTAAACGTCCTTGACTGACTTTAAAGAAGAGTTTCTGGTTTTTAGTCGCGGGCAATGAGAGTGTTTTTACTAATTTTATGGACTTTTCGATTTATTTGTCAATTTTTTTAACGTTGAGGTGATATTGACTTGAACGTTTAAGAGAGTCAGAGGCAGAGAGATTGTCTTTTGATTATGCTAGTGCCCTCTTGTCCACCCAATACTTTGTCATTACTTTTATCAAAATTCGTATTAAGAGATCATCATTAATTAATGGATCATTAAGGGACCAGATTTTCTTATATGTGAATGGTGCGATATAGCTACACAGAAACTCCATTTTCTGACTCAGAGATGCAGATTTTCTGTTTTCTAGTGTGTATTACGACAACATGAGGGTCTTCCACGAAGATGGAAACACTTTGGAGGAATCTTTAGGGGTCGTCTTCAATCACAACTAAAATTGGAGGAATTGGAGGATTGAGTGGGTAGGAAATTGTTAAATAACTGAATCGCACCATTGTTTAAAAGTCTTCTTTTATTGAATAGGTGGACAAAGAAACTCCATTTTCTGAGGTATCTTGAATCAACTAAGATATGCATATTTTCTGACGTATCTTGAATCAACTAGGATATGTATTACGAAAATATGGAAAAACTCCATTTTCTCATCTAAGCGATGCAGATTTTCTGTTTTTTTCTGTGTATTACGACAATATGGTGGCTGCTGGTCTTCCACGAGATGTAGAAACTTTGGAAGTTTGGGCCGCCCAGATGAGAAGAAGGCGCAGGGAAAAACTTTAAGGGACCACATCTCGAAAGAATGTGATGGTCTTCCACCAGATATGAAAACTTTGGAGGAATCTTCAATCACAACATCTAAAATTGAACGGTTGAGCGGGTTGGTAGAAGAATCTTTAGGGGTCGTCTTCAATCACAATTAGAATTGGAGGAATTGGAGGATTGAGTGGGTGGGAAATTGTTAAATAACTGAATCGCACCATTGTTCAAAAGTATTCTTTTATTGAATAGGTGGACAAAGAAACTCCATTTTATTACGTATCTTGAATCAACCGAGAGATGCAGATTTTCTCTCTTGTCGTGTGTATTACGACAATATGGTGGTTGTTGGTCTTCCACGAGATGGAAGAATCTAAAACAGAATGCATGGGTGGTATAATTGGAAGTTTGGGTGTGCCCAGATGACAAGAAGGCGCAGGGAAAAACTTTGGAAGAATGTTACAGGTCGTCTTCAATCACAACATCTAAAATTGGACAGCTAATCGAGTTGGGCGTGAAGATGACAAGAAGGCACGGGGAAATTGTTAAATAACTTTTATTGAAACTTAATGGCATCCTCTTGGGTCGAGAGGAGTTTGTGAACACGGACAAGGATCCTCTAGGTTTGAGAGGATGTTAGCATCTCCGAAAACAAACAACATCCCTTTGCCCACTCAATTGAGAGGATGTTAGCGTCTCTGAAAACAAACAACGTCCCTCCGGTCCACTCAACTTTCAAAGTCAAAGGGTTGACACTAGTGGGTAAGATTATTTGTAAATCAATTCCAAACATCAAAATTCTAGAGGAAGGAGTTAGTGATGGACTTGCGCTCATATTGCATATTGCTTGTATCCTCTTACATTAAAGAGATATAGTTGACATATAAGTGACATGTCCACGAAAAAAATTTAAACAAAAATAAGACAAAATATTAAATTAATTAATTTTTAAGTTATTTAAATATTTGATTTAAAACTTTAACCCATACCCAATAGGATAATGAGATAATGCACCTAAAAAACCTACCTCAAATAATGAATTTGCCATTTGGGAAAACAAGAATAGCAAGGCTTATGCCTTGATCACAGCGTCTATAAATGAAGAAGTGAGACGACATTTTTTTCCAGCTTCAAATGCCTTTGAAGCCTTAACGAAGTTGAAGAAATCAAATGACTCACACTCTGAACTTGAAATTATTCAGTTGATGGTTAAGTTGTTTAATCTTGAATTGAAAAATTAGAACCCTTTTGCTTTAGCATCAGAAGTAAGATCCATTATTCATGACATAAAAGCCACTTGCGCTAAAGTAGATACTCCTCTCATAGCTTATGTCAAGGCATTATATCCTACCTATTCACATTATCTTAACTCATTGCAAGCAAGTGGAAATTTTAACGAGATTACCTTTGACTCCCTTGAGAAGAAGTTTGCTAAGAGAGAGAAGGATTTTAGGAAGAAGACAATTCATCGAGCTACTAAAGAAGTTGTGTTCCTTTGTTAGAGTCCAACCCTAGCCCCTTTATTTATGTAATAAACCCAATAGGATCAAGTCATAGTCATAGTTATTTAAAGAGTCAATAAAGCCCGTATTAATAATTGTATGTGGTTGACCAGCATTTAAGAAAGGGGACCACAGTTAGTTGCAAACATGCCATAATTAATAAATAAAGTGGTTAACCTATGTTATGCAAAGGACCACTAGTCGTTACGTTGTTGAAGGTCATTTACCTATAAATAGTCATAGTTAGAAGGGAAATATCATCGAGTCTTATTTTGTAATTGAGCTTTGCTCTGAAGGAGGTTGCCCCCTCGAAGAGGCAAGTGAACATTGCTTTTATCTCTGAAAAATAAAATACTTGTTGGTTTTCTCATTTTGTTCTATGTTATGGGTTGTATTTCTTCACATATTTGGTATTCTGGGATTTCTCGCAAGTCAAGAGCATAACAAGTGGTACCAGAGCGAATTTCTAGGGCTAGTGGTACCTCTATTTTTGCATAATTTTTTTTTAGGCTAGAGACGTGTTCCCGCGTCTTTAAACCACAGGATCTGTCGTAAAGCACATAAATCGGAAGATTTGGGGAGGCATTCATGTAGGAAATACAAGAGGTGGTCATGCTTGTTGGACTCTCTTGTAACCCATGTGGGTACCCCTTCAAGTAGTATCACATTAGACAAAACCACGCACGGACTGCACTTCAACGTACCTTCTGGGTATATCAGAAGCCCCCTAGGCTCACCTGAAACCTCACTGTAGATAAGTCATCGGTCGTCTTCCTGCTACAGTACACTGAGAACAACACTCAGGGAGATTACTTGCGTATACGATAGGGTAGTCAGGTTGTACGACTAAGGGTACAGTTGATCCTCCTTAGTTAGTGCCATGAAAGATTGGGCTGAGTACTATTGCTGGACCCTTATGTATATTGCGATCTGTAGCACCTGACACTCCTTCATGACCATAGTTCCCTTGGCTCTCTAAAGGTTGGCCATTATCTTATCTGCCAGATCAAATCCACCAGTTGGGGTTCTACTGTCGTAGTTCAATTCAGATCTACCAGTTGGGGTTCTGTCGCCGCTGCATCATTAAGATCCACTAGTTGGGGTATTGCCACCGCAGTGCAACACACATTAAGCAGTTGGGGTTTCGTAAACAGATCTAACTTTGAGCAATGAGGCTTGTTGCTGCTATAGTCTTGGCCAATTTTCACAGGACATTGCGCAGGATCAAGTTTTCTCGAATTTGGCCACTGTAGTATTGATCCGCGGGGAGTAAAACTTTGTTCAGAGTAAAAAAAAAAAAAAAAAAAAGTCTCAGTCCTCCCCAGAACGGTTACAAGAGACTTGGCGCATAATATCCAGGACGAAGAACTGATCGCAGTGGTACCATTCATTGGTCAGCCTCAATTTTTGGGCGGTCCCAAAGTTTTTTGGAGTGACTTCAAGTAACCAAGATCTGTGCATGATAGAAACCACAACTCAAGTCATGGCCAATGAGAATATCGAGCAAATTGAAACAACATTGGATTCGTTCAAGGAACAACTGAATAGTATTTCAAAAATGCTTGAACAATTCACCAAAGAGAATGACAGGTATCATTCGGAGGTGCCTAGTATTGATGAACACCTCGAAGGAGAATCTAGCCATCATATTCACTTCCATGGAAATCACCAACATTCTAACCCTCAGCTAACCAAGATGGACATGTATATATTTGATGGCTCTAATCCATAAGTATGGGTAGCACAAATGGAACAATATTTCACCTTGAATGATATCTATGATGATCAAACTAAACTACGTGTGGGAGCCCTTTACTTGGACCAAGAAATTTAGCAATGGTGGCAGTCGCATCGGAAATGTTATCCCGGGAACAGAATGTGGCACGTGTTCTCAAAAGCCCTTTGTGACCACTTTGATAGAGAATCTAATTTTTTGGGTTGTCTCACTAAGCTCCGACAAACAGGCACAATAAAAGACTACATTGTAGTCTTTGAGACATTGGCATTCATAACGGAAGGTATAGGAGATGAATTCTACTTAGAGTGTATGAAGATTATTCATTCCCAAAATCAAGAAGTTGAACTTCTGAATGTAGCAGGAGCTCAGAATTTTTTTAAGGCTGCAAAACTACCTTGGCGACTCCACACATCAAATAAAAAATTGGAAGGTGACTCCACTGCTAGAAGATCAGTAGCTTGATGAAGTTTCAAGATGAGTTCCATTGCAAGAATGAATGCCAGGTATGCCCCTATGAATCAGTCTCATATCCCTGGTTTTCCAAATCCTATGCCAAAGGTTGATTGGTTAGATGATCTTCCAATATTCAAAGATGAAAAGAAAGACAATGCTGCTCTTCATTTGGTTAGGTTCCATATGCATGTACGCAGTCTTATGGTTCAGTTCCCTGAAGACTGTCTCATGAGGATGTTTATGACCACTTTAGAAGGAAAAGCATGGTCTTGGTATAAAAGCTTGGAAAATGGTTCAATATATTTGCTTGCTAATTTTCATGATGAATTCTATGAGATGTATAAAGAATGTCATCCTTCCTTATTGTTGGTCAAAGATTTCTGTAAACATTCTTTGACTCTTATTCAATATTTGGAGGATTGTTATGATGATGATGAATTTATGGATGAAGAAATTTTAGAGGCTCTTCATAACAGTACTTTTCAACAACTAGAAGAAAGGATAACATCCCAAGACATGCAACATAGAAATCAGCAAGAACATGCTTATGAAAATTATATTACATCCTCCGAGAATGATGTAGAGATGCAGCAAACTTTTCAGTCTTCGGATCATAATGAAGATGCAAATAATTGCAAAAACCAAGAAGAAACACTCGAAGAAAATTTGTATAACCCTCAGGCAAAGGAAAAGGTTGATCATTTATGTAATTCCTTGCAGCAGATTACTTCAAAGAATGATTATAATAATGAGGAAAATTACATTGTTTGTGGAGATCATGTAGAAAAGAAGTTGGATAACATATCAAAAGAATCTTGTGTGGCTGAGAATCAGTTGTCTGAAGATATAAAATGTTATGATGATCATCAAACTAATCATGTCTTTTTTGACCCTATAGTTGATTACATGGAAAGGATTTACTGTTCATGCTCCCAGTTATATTTTCATCTTGAAGAATAGTTACACCTCATGCTGCCTTGGTTATTTCAGTATCTGGTTTATTTTTGCTTCAAGCACAGTCAAGAGATTCAAGTGTCAGATCAGATCGATGATTGGATTCATTGGAAGTTTCATGTTCCTTGAGCTATAAGTGGAGATTGCAGCTGATAGGGTAGGTAGGTAGATGCAAATAAGCTCAGGGTAGGTTGACTGAGCATCTATTTCAGTAGGTGCAGTTTGAATTCTTCTTGAAAAAAATCATTAAAGGCTTGAGGAGTAGATTGGGCAGAAGTTCAGAGTTTTATGCTAGAGAATGGATAGCGACACTGGAGCTACAGGTTCTTAGTGTACCACAGCGGCACACTATCCCAAGTGGAGCCACTGTTATCACTCAAGAAATGATTTCTAAATTCAGAGCATCATTTCTATTCCAAAAGATTGGCGTTAGTCTTGGTCTAGTCTTTCCATGGTTGCTTTAGTGTTTAATATCTAGAAAAGAGTCTTGTTGGTATGGTCAAATAGGGTCAACACTTCGTTCTTGCCCATCACTCGTCCCACATCACACATTATTTCCATGTGTCAAGCTTGTGTCAAGGTTTACATTTTACATTTGTTCCTAAGTCATAATGTTAGATGGTGGTTAAGTCACTTTTATGGTTTTTAGAGTCCAAGTCATAGGGTTAGAGTCTCATTTCCATCATTAAATAAAGCTCAACAACCTTGTTTTACACTTTATGGATCTCATATCATGTTTTGAAAGTCATGTGTTTAGCCATTTTGAAAAAAATTTGAAACTTGCTACGAATCCACGTTTTCGTAGTGCAGACAGTGTAAAAAACCAGTTTTGTGCTACGAAATCACTGAAGCAGCCTTTTTTCAGCAGAAAAATTATTTTAAGTAGTCAATTTCCAAAAGGTCTCTTGAGCAACTGAAAGCATATTTTGGAAAACTGAAAGAGGTTTTTCTTCCTAACATACTAAACTACAAAACCTCTTTCAGTTTCTTCAAATTCATTCTGAGGTGGGAGGAATTTATAGTTTAACTTTCACTACGAAACTATTGTAGGTGCAGTTTTTCACAAACAGACTTTTCTTGTTTAACACCTTTTTTTCAGAGACATATTCTAGGTAGTAGGAAAGGTATTTCAAACAAAAAAGCGAGGTTTTTGTTCAGTACGGATTGGTTCATGAAAGCTTCCTTCAGTTTTTCAAAATACATTTTGTATGAGAAGATACGAGCTCTGTCCCAACACCTATTTTTCAGCCAGAACAGAGCAAGGAACAATCTCCTAGTTTCCAGGAACAGTAAAAGGATGAGGCATCAAGGGCCAGTTGGAGGGTTATGAGCACCATCAAATTTGAATTCATGGAGTTATAGGTGTCAAAAGGAATGTTTAATTCCTAGATAAGGTTGTTGTAATCATAATGAGGAGTTACACTCCTAATTGTATTAGGACTCTAAGACTGCTAGTTAGCTGTCATTTGTATTTAATAGTTTGTTTTATGGTTAGAATAGGTGTCACTCATAGAAAATTCGAATTCTCTTGATGAGGGATGAGGGAATCCATATTGTAAATGCTATATATGAAGCAAGAGGTTGAATGAGAGAGAGGTTGAAGACTTTTTGGCCCAGCTGCTGCTTTATGCTATGAACTATAATCAGTAATGCAGAGAGGTTTTCCTGAATAGATCTGAGTTCTCATGGGGTTAATCCTTTCTTGATCTATATGTTATTTTAATTACTTGTAGTAGATCTTATTGTTAATACTCAGAATTCATGATCTAATGCTCTGACTTCCTTTAACAATAAGATGACTGTGTTTTATATTTGAACCACCAGCACTAGATTACATTGCTATTATTCAGAATTCACAACCATGTGCTCTATTTTCTTTTAGTAATGGAATGATTGTGTTGAGCAGTAGATCTCATTACTATTACTCAAAATTCATAATCTTATGCTCTGACTTCCTTTAGTAATGAGATGACTGTGTTTTTTCAGAATCTTGTGAGTAAACCACCTTTGAACCATCAGCAGTAGATTTCATTACTATTACTCAAAATTCATAACCCTATGCTCTGACTTCCTTTAGTAATGGAATGACTCATTTGACCTATGTTATTGAGTGAATTATCTTTGTTTTAAAACCCCATTTGCCTCAGCTTTCATGTCAAGAAACCTTGCCACTAAATTTATTGACTTGTTGACTCCATAGCCCAATGGTAGCAAGCCTTCATCTTTTCAACCTACAAACACACAAAACCAAGATAGAGTTAGCCATCTATATTATCATTAATAAATATCATTAACCTTTGAGAGAGCCCTCTCAGGCTGAGGAGGCTAAGCCTCAGCTAAAAGTTGGTTTGAAATAGTTACACCGAGGTAGTCTGATCAGCAGCCTATCAGAAGCAAATCACTCTACCAAAAAACTGGCATGGTTGGGGTTTAAAATACCTCTCTACATTTGCTTATGCATTAGAAGCTAAGATGGGATGGTCCCTGCTCACTTCACAAAACCTCTGGACCGAAGTCACATACCACAAATACATCTAGCCACAACATCTCATGGACTGGATTCACATCCCAATCTGGCCTCGCACAAGGATTTCTATTGTTCGGAAAACTATACTTCATTCTATGCCCAGCATCAGAGAGGGTCCAGTGGGGGCACATGCACCAGCTACCTCCAGAACTCATACATTTCCTAAACCAGAGGCACTTTAAGGTGATTGGCCAGATTGCAGACATGGAGAACAGTTCCATTTTTGAACAAGCCTGGTTATCCGCACGACACCTGGGCATTCCCGATCACTAGCGCCAGAGCTAGGAAGGATATATAAATTCCCTTAATGAAGCACATGTACGCATTAAGGAGGGACCTGACGAGTTCATATGGACCCCGACTGAACACGGGAAATACTCACCCAAAGCAGGCTATCCAAACCTCCTCTTGGACCGCAAACCACCTATTCTTCTAGACTGGTGGCGAAAAATCTGGAACCTCAAAGCACCTCCACGAGCTAGACTCTTTATGTGGAATGTTCTCAACAACAAGACACCTACCGGAGAAAATATTATGCACAGATCTCACTATGGGCCGCATTGGTGTGTCCTATGTACTCAGGTGGAGGAGACTAATGAACACCTGTTTTTATTACGCCCATTCAATGTTCAGCTGTCGCAACAAGTAATACACCTCCTCTCCAAGCAGGGCAGATGGCATGGCCTCTTGATCACCGAAGCATGGAACAATTGGATTGTTGAGCAACAGGATAAGAAGACTCGGTTCTTACCTCTCCTCATTTGCTGGAAGATCTGGTTGACCATAAATGATATCATTTTCAAAGGATCTCTGACACATTGGCCACTCATAACAACAAAGATCATTGCCACCTATCATGAAATCCCTAATGAGCCCCAGACTACTATATCACAATCTCATACCACTGAAACTATTGATCGATCCGTCCCATGCGCATACTTTGATGGAGCAGCCCAATCTCATGGATGTGGTGTCGGTATCCTATTATACCTATCTAAACAACACGAGGGAAAATTTTAAGAACCCCCCCTAAATTTACATGTATAATAAATGGGCGAATCTCCATGGTATATAGGAAAAATGGAAGGCGATTTTATCAATAATATGATATGTATATATAATTTTTTGGCGAATCTCTCACCAGGAATGGCGAATATTTTACTTAATTATAAAATCTTGTGTTTATTGAATACACAAATGAAATCATTACATTTCTTTAAAATATCTTTTGAAATCAAAATTACCGAAATTACATATCGATAACCTAGTGGGTGTAGGATGAAATTCACCCGTGCCATTCACACAAAGCATGAGAAAAAACCTAATACTATATATAAAACCAAGAAAAATTCAAATTCATGACTTCTAGGGACCTCGAAACCACCCTGCCAATACACAAGTATGTTCCTGTTTGCAATTAGAAAAATTACCCAAATTACAATATGTTTACTCCAGCATATGTTGGAAAGTTAGAGAAGGATGACTAGTGCAATCAATCCATTCCTTTTAGCCCTGGATTTGTTTCAGTTTAAAACAGAAGTATACAAATATACTTGTCCAATGTCTATGCTTTAACCATTCACCTTAAGATGTTTTTACAATATAATTTCCTAAGTCTATTTAATATCTTCATTATCATAAAAACCAACATATATCCATCTTAACCCCACATCTACCACTCTTAGGGGGATGAAATCTATTTATCCCTCTGAGCACTTGGTAGACCCAGAATTAAGATGGATCTAAGATGATAGAATTTCCCCTTTAAATAGTTTATACTCACACGAATACCATGGTATTACCATGGGCCAATAC
The DNA here is from genome assembly GCA_031772625.1 of Pinus tabuliformis. Taxonomy (NCBI): domain Eukaryota; kingdom Viridiplantae; phylum Streptophyta; class Pinopsida; order Pinales; family Pinaceae; genus Pinus; species Pinus tabuliformis. The sequence continues at coordinate 880,435,773 of CM062807.1, forward strand.
CATGGGTTATCATAAACCTGGAGCTTAAAAATTACTATTAGTAATTTATAAAAATTAATAAAATTAATAGTTGATTTTTATTTTATTTTTTATTTTGACCAAGCTAAAATGTTTAACATACATTAAATTACAACATCCATTTTTACTCTTGATCGGATCAAATATTTTTTCACTCTATGCTAGTTTGCATATCATGATATTTGATACCTCTCGAGGGTTAGTAGATCCAGAGTAAAGATGGATCTATGCTGGTTTAATTCCCCGATTTAAATAGGCTACATTCCAGGTGAATACCATGGGTCAATACCATGTGCCATTTTTATTTTTATTAATAGGTTAATAATGTTTTTTTGCATGGTATTAATAACAATATAGTCCATGGTATTTGTCCCATATTACTTTTCCCATAGGTTTCACCTAAATGTAACGCATTTTTTGAGTGTTCGTAAATATAAGGTGACTTATGGAGTAAATATAAAAAAATGGTTTATTTGTTTACCATACCTCTCGTTTATTTATATTTTTATTAATTTACCATACCTCTTTTACAAATATGGTATTTGGCCCATAGGATTCACTTAAATAGAACCTCTTTCTTGAGCCTTCATAAATAGAAGGAGGGTTATGGACTAAATATAAAAAGAGGTTTTATTTATTTACCATGCGTCTACTTTATTTATATTTTTATTTATTTACCATACCTCCACTTTACTTATATATTTATTTGTTTACACCCTTGCATGTATATAAGGTGACTTATGGAGTAAATATAAAAAATGTTTTATTTATTTACCATACCTCTCATTTATTTATATTTTTATTAATTTACCATACCTCTTTTATAAATATGGTATTTGGGCCTTTGGCCCATAGGATTCACTTAAATAAAACCTATTCTTGAAAATGGGCCAATGGAAGGTTGTAACTCCTAATTTCAAGGGCTAAATTTACCTTTTTTACCCTCTCCCTTAAAATAAGGTGGGCTATTTGAGGTGATTTGTAAAATGTACTATGATACAAAATATTTGCCCACTAAAAATTTAAAACCCCTTAATTTCGCCAAAGGGCGAACATTCGCCCCTAAAATTTTCTATGGTCAAAGCTGCAAAAGAAATCATTAAGAAAAAAGAATGCAGATAGTGTTGCATTGAAGAAGTAGTTAAAATTGCCTCCTACTGAACATGCACAGATCAAGCAAGTTCTAGAGAATCAAAACCAAAAAGATGAGATGATGAACTTCATTCATCAGCTAAATACTCAATTAATAGAAATGGAAAATGATATGGATAAGTTAATGGAGGAAAGGCCAACATGGAAGCAGTTACTGTCAATAGTTCCTTATACTTTAGCAGCTTTAGTGGGCACAACAATTCTAGTAGCTACAACACTTCCCACTACATTAGTTATAGAATCATCTACAACTGCAACTCATCCTAGTGATGAAGCAGGTAAATTAATCAAAGCTATGTAGGATATGTCCATCCAAACAAATTAAATAAATAGACTTAAAGATAAAAGAAAAAGTCTAGAAGATGAAAACGTGTTGGTACAAATCATGCATAAAGATGAAACACATAAGTCAAACAGATTGACAAAAAGAATATAGAAGTTAGAGAAAGAATTGACATTGAAAGAACCACTTGCCGAAGAAAAGCATCAGTTATGGGCCAATATCATTAACTTAGTTAAAGGTATTTGGCCTTTTATACAGGTGATATTTGAGCAAAATGATTTGGTCAAATAAGCTGGTGAGGCAATTCAAAGGATAAGAGTCGAACTTTGAGATAAGCCAGAAGAAGCCCCAAAAATAATCCAGTTCCTTAATAAAAAAAACAAATATGAATTGTAGGAGCTTGGAATAACTAAAAAAACAGAAACCATACTAGAAGTAAAGAAAGTAATCCCCAAAAAGAATCTGATGATATAGCATGAGGATAAATGCCAAACAACGGAGCTAGCAATAGATACATTCATGGTTAAATTTGATGTTTTAAGGCAGAAAGGTCTCCCTAATCCATTGGTTATTAATGTCAGGTTGATGAAACAGGAAGATTATCACAAGGAAATCAAAGAAGTGGCCAAATAATAGTCCACCAATTCATCCATGCAAGGAATTCCTGCAGGAAAAGTTCTTTATTAGACTTTTGAGAACCTCTTTTACCTCCAAAATGAGGTAAAACATCTCTTTATAAACAAACCTAATTTTGGAAAGTACACAGAAACTGATGAAATCTTCAGAAGAATGGTAAGTATCTAATTACTAGATGTAGAGACTTGGGAAAAATTGAATAATTTACTGTGAAAATGAAAGGTAAAATAGTGAAAACAGGGAAGTCAAGGTAAAACAATAAAGAGTAACAAATCAGTCAAAGAGTATCAAATGAAAGAAAGAGTTTAAAAGTCAAAGGCAGGGTAAAGGGGTTGGAAATGGATATGCATGTACAACATCCATTTGTCGATGCCAACTTTTTTTTATTAACTTATTTTTACATTTTCTTCGTTATTTTTTATTTTATTTATTTATTCATATATTTTCTCTTTGTTAGTTGTTAGTTTACCTATTATTCATTAATTTCTACTTTATTTATATAATTATTATTTTATTTACATTATTATTATTATTATTATGATAATGTTTATTTATTGATTTATTATTATTATTATTATTATCAGATACTACATAGTCCCCATATTTAAGGAACTTCATCCCGCAGTTAAGATTATTTTTTATTATTTTCACCCGATGATTACCAAACACCCTATGCTAAACTAGTATAACAAAAGGCATCCAAAGTTCCACAAAAATGGGGAAATCCTAAGGAATCTCAAACCTCTTTCCCACCTTTCAGAACCAGGAATATAGCCTCCTCGGTCTATACCATATCTCCATGTTGCGCTCCAAGGATTAGACCTCATCTGCCCAAAGGAAAGCATTCAATCCTAGTACTTAATGACTTTGGGCATCTTGAAAGGCTGGACAAACTCCCTCAATAACTCACTAGGCTTCACAGCCCTAAGCATCGAAGTCATTACAACCCCTTTAGAGTTCGGTATCAAAGTCCTTATGACCCCTCTCGAATTGGGAATCTCAATCCAATATGAGGCACTATACCTCCTCTGGTCCTATAGCTCTTCAAGAGCTATTAATCAAGAGCTATACAAGGCAATAGATACACTCGCATATGTAAATTTGGTTGAGTTTGTCACCAACCCATATGATGTTACATATTTTCCCTCGTAAGTATGGGCTTCTACGAGATCATCAAATAAACCAACCTTCTTAGCCTGATTGTGGTTTTCATTTCAATCACCACATCTCAACATGCAACCCATGCATTAGTTATCATCATAACCTCATAGAAATAATCCTTATTCCATATCATATAAGATACTCGACATGTCAACTCTTGCATGCCATCATGAGAACATAACATCATTGTTATCACAACATTCTAAATAGTAATGATTGTATGCTCATGCACATCATGAAATCTGCAAGTTATAGCTACATGCTCCATATGCCATCAACTTCTCTGTAACAAAGACATATTATGCCATCACATAATAAATGAAATCATATCCTCATATCGTAACATTCTAAGTATGAGAATCATACATATAGAGCAATAATACACTATAACATTCTTATCATGATTCATCAATTTCAAAATTAAAATTTCATGATCACTATGCATATTTTTCTTATCCCTTCTAGTACCATTCTACTCAATGGCACACAAACCATTTATCACCAAAATATTTTTTTGGGAACACACTTATACTCGTAAACAAGGACTTATAATTTTCAACTACAATTTGGAAATTTCTAAAGGTATAACTATTGAATGTTGTGAGAAACAAAATAACACTCAAGAACTACACAAACTCAATAAGACAAAGACGTCAAGCTACAACACCTCTCTTTCCCCATAACGACAAAAGACTTAAGAATGGAATTCTTATTAAACTATAAACCAAGAACTAAAACATACTTATCTAGAATTAACAACAAAATTTGTGTTAACCAACTCACAAAGAATTAAAACAACAATTGGCTTAATCATGCCAACACCAATATCCAAAACATCATTGTCATTCGTTCCAATATCCATCTTGACAAATAAAAATTATCATCCATCATGATTTTGGAGATATTAGAAGTCAACATGTAACATGCAATGAAAAAAATCCATCCATTTACTAAACTCAATGTTTTTCTAAATGACTCTCTTGAAGGATGTGTGGTGTAATTTCCTCCAAATAAGTGACCATTGGTCTAGAATTGATGCTAATTCCTTTTCTACCATTTGACTAGATATTGAAGGTTGAAAGTGACATGTTTTTTATTCATCATGACTATTTCCTAAATCCTAAATCTCCCATCATATTCTAGGATAGGTTACTACTATTATCCCAATTATCATTTAGCCAAACCTTATTGAGTTTAATATATATAATGGCCCCTTGAGACCATTAAGTTTAATATAAATAATGGCCCATTGAGCCCATTAAGTTTAATATATCTAATGGCCCATTGAGTTCATGGTATGAAACACTTAATGATACTTAAGATACATATTGACTACATAATAATTCCATTATAACTTCAACATCCTATAAGAAGTGTATGAAAGGTTTCTATGATCTCTTTTAAACTAATTATAAGTTGCTTCCTTTTTCTTGATATATGAAATTCCTATCCATATATTCAATAAATACTAAAATATTAATATGTCTATTAATAATAATATTACTTAACAATATTATTAATTCCTTACTACCCAAAACCTATAAAATCTCATTTTATACTTTAGCTTATAAAAGTCTCAACACAATAAATATATTTAATTCTATTTAAACATGTTTTCTATACAATTATTTTTATAATATCAATTCCAAATTACATTTTATTTTAGTTTTTTGAACTCTTTAAAACTGTAATATAAATAATTTGAATATTTAAATTTTTTGAAATAATGATATCACAAATATATGGATTCAAATTTATATAATATCATTCTCAAAAATATATTTTACTCTTTTGTACACATCAAAATTCACTAATTTCAATAAACATAGATACCAAAAAATTATATATCTTTAATGGTATTGTAGTAAGGCTTATTTATATTGTAAGGATTTTTGTGGTAAAGTGGCAATGAATCTCCATAATTAAAATCACACACACACACATAATCTCTTTTTCTTTATTAGATTTTACTGGCACTTTTACAATGGTGTTAATTTAGCGATTGTTTTTTCTTATCATTCTAAAGTCAACTTTAAAACAAAATATTCCACATCCAACATATTTATTAAGCTCCATACTTTACCATAATATAATTTATTGGTGCTTCTCAAATTCTACAATGAATACAACCAACATATAGTTTCATAAAACCACCAACAATTTCTACACATTATCCATAACCAACTACCTCTTCATGTTCTCCGATAAATAAACATAAAATTAGAAACAATAAAAAATAATGTATAATCATCCCCATAAATCTTTAAAAAATAAAAATAAAAACATGTATTTTCAATACTTTCCATAGTTTCAAGAATCCATAGCTCTAAACTTCATAGTTTACCATTCACCATTCCAGCCTATGGTATTGGAAACCATATGATACTCAAATAAATAAGATATAGTGGTAGAGCATTAACATATTTCATTCCCATCCACGGTTTCTACAAATGTTTCCTCACTGTTTTGAAAAACAAATGTTAGTTTACGATCCCCATTCTACCTTAGCGTTTTCACGATCAATACCCCCACATCAATTATTAATTTTAATTGCAATCAATTTAATCCATTCTAATTAAATTATATAAATCTTTTTACGGATATTTTATCCAATGACTACCAGTTATTCTACGTTTCACTCTTTTTTTCTTAAATATATAGGGTGAATAGCTTTTTCCTTATCATCTCAAATTCAACTTTAAAACAAGACATTCCACTTCCAACTTATTTATTAAACTCCATACTTTACTGTAATATAATTTATTAATGATTCTCAAATTCTACAATCAATACAAACAACACATAGTTTCATAAATCCACCAACAATTTCTACACATTATCCATAACCAACTACCTCTACATCTTATCCCATGAATAAACAAAAGTTTAAAAAGAATCCAAAATAATATAAACCATCCACCAATAAGTCTTTGAAAAATTAAAAAAAAAAACCATGTATTTTCAATACTTTCCATGGTTTCAAGAATCCATAGCTCTACACTTCAGGGCTTACTATTCACCATTCCAACCCATGGTATTGGAAACCATGTGCTAGTCGAATAAATAAGATATAATGATAGAGCATTAAAATATTTCATTCTCATTGACGATTTCTACAAATGTTTGCTAACTGTTTTGAAAAACAAATGTTCGTTTAAGATCTCATTCTAGCGTTTTCACGATCAATACCCCACATCAATTAGTAATTTTAATTGCAATCAATTTAATTCATTTCAATTAAATTATATGAATCTTTTTACCAAATTTGATCCAATGATTACTAATTATTCTACATTTCACCTCTTTTTTCTTAAATATATGGGGTGAATAGCTCCTGTCATACAAAATATCCATAGGCCTCTTCCTTTAAATAAGATGGAAGCTATTATTTAATCATGAGAATGTTATCATTTTAGATCTATTCTGAAAATTGTAATTCTTATTTTTATTTTTAAATTGTACCTATTCTCCAAGATCTCGATCAGATTAACGAATTAATTCACTCTTCTCTCTCATAATAAATTTGTTTGAAGATTTGACTATTGTAATCTGTAGATGCTGTCTATTACAAATTAATTCAGTGGGGTTTATAAGGCTAGAGCCCTTACTCTTCAAACATTAAGCTTTTCTAATGGTTTAATCAATTACATAAATGAACAGTATTTTCAAGAAGCGAGAGTAGAAGAGTGTTTCATGGTTTGAGATCTCACCCTTTTACATTCAAGAGAAACGTTGCCCTTATCGCCAGACTGCATTGTCAATTTATCAAAACTGGAGTTTAAGCATCGAACAATTAGGTCAGATGAATTTTGTTACTGTTATCATTTGATGCGATAAGCTTTTGGGTCTTCTAATTCCAACCACAGATGCCTTCGATATCCCCCCAAGGATGTTGTTTCTTTGTCAACTTGAGCCTTTTGTTTAAACCATAGTTACCGAATTCATCATTTGATGCTATAAGCTTTTAGGTCTGCTAATTCCAACCACAAATGCCTTCGATACCCCCACAAGGATGTTGTTTCTTTGTCAACTTGACCTGTTTGTTTAAACCATAGTTACGGAATTCAAATTCGGTCGAATTGATAGAAAAGGTTCGAAATTATGGCAGTTCGGTTCGTTTCGTGAATTAATTCGTTAATTGGAAGTTTGGTACGGCATGCTCACTTTACAAGAGAGCACAACAGCTTTCCACACAGCCGATTCAGCGGATTCAGTTTACAGGAGATAACAACAGTTTTCCACATCGCCCATCTGATCTTCAAAAACCCTTTTTCACACCGACGAATCAATTTACAGGAGATAACAACACAACAGTTTTCCACATCGCCCATCTGATCTTCAAAAACCCTTTTTCACACCGACGAATCAATTTACAGGAGATAACAACCGTTTTCCACATCGCCCATCTGCTATTCAAAAACCCTTTCTTCTCCAAAAAAACTGCATACAGCTCACCGTTAAAATCGCATCCGTAAAACTGCATACAACCTACCGTTAAAATCCCATTCAGCTTTCAATTAACGAACTTAGATTTGATGGACATCAGAGCAAGTTTCCAAGACCCGTGAGATGGCAGGTTAAGTCTTAATGAATGGTAAAGCTGGTTGCCTTTTTAATCGATGAGATTTTAGGAAGTATATTTTTTTAGCAAGGTTGTTAATGGTTGGTTTTTTAATCAATAAGTTTCAAAGAACTGTGAAATGGCAGGTGAAGTCCTAATGAATGGTAAAGCTGGTGAAATATATATTTTTAGCAAGGCTGTTAATAGTTGGTTTTAAGAACTGTGGGATGGCAAGGCAAGTGCTAATGAATGGTAAAGCTGGTTGGCTTTTTAATAGATGAGATTTTATGAAATATATATTTTTAGCAAGGTGGTTAATAGTTGGTTTTTTAATGAATGGGATTTTGGGAAGTATTTTTTTTAAGCAAAGTTGTTAATAAAATTGGTAAAAGGTCAACCAAAGCGATAAATAGATTATTTAGGATATCTAATATAACATAAATATGGGTTATATATTTATTCAATTTAAATAAAAATAAATTTGAGTTAATATTAAATTATAATATTTAAAGTTTGTATTAAATAGAATAATAAATATTGTTGTTAATTGTTACCTTATAGAATTTGATTGGATTAGATTATTGTTATTTGAAAATAATAAGTGTTTTTAAGATTTTCACTATTATATTGTATATTTTCAAATTTTAAATATTAGAAAAAGTAATATATTTAAATATTTATAGGTGTTTATTCTCATTTTTTTTCCATATTAAATTTTAAACAATTGATTTTGTTTAGTATTAAATCGAATTCTAATTTGGACTGGGTAACTGTGATTTAAACTATTAATATATGCAAATATATATAACTATGACAACAACACAGCTCAATGAAGGTTGGCTTTAAAAAGTGTGTTTTAACAAAATTATAATAATAATAATCCTATTTTAAGACTATTTTATTGGTCTCCCTAGATAGAATATTATTCATATAGCTGGTTTTCGCAGGCGTTGGATTGGAGATTTTTGTGTGTTTACAATTACTTGGGTCCAAGACACTGTGTTTCTGATCTCTTCATAGAAGCACCTACAATCTTATTTATTTCGGATGTTTCCTGTTCACATTTCTAATCAATGTAATTTTATTTAATTGATTTGTAACACTGATAAGAGTAAGTCCTCTGCTCTGATATTTTGTTCTTTTCAATTCTTGTCATCGTATCCTAGCGTCGACTATAAAAGACACAGAAATAAGAACAGTTTGTGTAAGACTCCATGAGATAGCAGGGTAAGACTCCCAATAGAGCAGCAACATGAGTGAAGACAGAGAAAAAAAAAAAAGAATAGACAAATTGGCATGAAAAAAGAGAATAGACAAGTTGGCATAAGATTCTTTGACAGAGCAGCCGATGATTGAAGAAGCCTACTGGGAAAAACCAGAGAGAGTGTAAAACTCTTTGAAAGAGCAGCGGAAATTTGAAAAACTCCAAGAATCTTGAAAAAACATGCGAAGAAGCATCGAGAGAAAGAAGAAACCAGCTTCGGCTAAGCCAGGGAAGTCGAAGGTAAAACTCATTAAAAAAGTTCAATTCAAAGTCCGATTAATTTTCAGATTTTTTTTTGCGTATTAACACACCTTACAGCGTTGAAGACAGCGTATTAATGCCCACACAAAATATCAGAATCGCGTTACCATTACTAACGCAACTCAGAAGGAAAAAGATCCGCGTTAGTATCAATTACTTACACGCTTTCCGCACTAACACGAGTTCTATTGAACGCACAGAGCGTTAAGGTAGCAAAATTAACTAATGTCAAGTTCCTTCGTAAAAGACATCAGGATTAAAGTAGGGTGAAGCCCATTGGGTGCATGAAGCACGAAAAGTAAAGGTTTAAAGGCTTGAACGACTGTCCATGTGATTTTTTAAATGAGAAATGCATAGTATGTTTAAAGCTTTGAACGAATGTCCATGTGATTTTTTAAATGAGAAATGCATAGTATTTTTTTTTAAAGGAGTAATACGATTCTTTGTTTTGGAAACGTATGAATTAAAAAGGAGTAAACCCATTTTAAAAAAAAAAGGTTTTAAAGAGTTACGAAAATTATATTCTTTAAAAAGGAGCGGTGTGTAATGTTTTTAAAAAGGGCTTATATGATATTTGAAATGTGGTGTATTGTTAAATGGGCCGTGTAATTTTTTAAGAAGGGATTTTTTATGTTTATTTTGAAAGGGCATAGAATTTTTTTTAAGGTTTATTTAAAGGAGATGTTTTTAAGTCATGAAAAGGAGATTAAAAAGAAAAAGGGTGTATTGTTCTCATTGATTCTTGGTGATTTTTTTTTTAAGATTTTGTGCAAGCTTTATTTTTTGTGAAAATTTGTAGACTTGTTTATTTGTGGAAACAAGCAATAATGACATGTTTATTGCAGTTAGATGTGATGTATACAATTGTTTTATTTGTTGATTCATAGTGAGCCAACACTCAACAAATGGGAAAAGCCAAGAGGCTTCCCTTGATTTCAGATGCCAAGACAACCAAGGAGGCCTTGGATACCGTTGAGAGTAGTTTTGGTGCAAGGGGGAGCATTGAAGTTGTATTTGAAGGTGGATCTATAGCATCAAATCTACACCAAGATGCAAATTTGTTGAATCCCATTGTGGTCAGCCACACGTGGATGATGTCTGTGAAGAACCAAGAGAGATGGAGTTCATAGATGCTCATGAACCCCACTGTGCACAATCACAAGTTGATGAAGATATGTTGATTCCAACAACAGAGCTTGTTGATGACAATATGATGATTCTAACAACGGAGCTTGTAGATGAAGATTTGGTGATTCAGCAACAGAGCTTGTTGATGAAGATTTGGTGAATCCAACAACAGAGCTTGCTGAGGATAATGAAGTTTTCATTGGGACAATTGATACTATGGTGAATCGAGCAAATAATATTTCTGATGTAAAATTTGATGAAGAATTGTTTGCTAATGATGGATGGTTGTAGGTGATGCAGCAGAAACATCATATAGAAATGATTATATTCAATCAGAAAAGCTCACTTGAGTTAGTGGAAGACACCCTGTTTGCAACAGCACATGTTAGTAAATAATTTGAAGAGAGAGAGATAGAAACAAAGGAAGAGGCAAAGAAGGAAGCCGAGAAAGAGAAAACAAAGACAAATGCAGAAGCAGAGATGGAAGTGCAATAGCTGGAAGTACGACATGAAAAAGCTCTCTTTGTGGAGTAGAAAGAACATAACCAATGTGATTATGTAGATGTTTTTAAACTTACAATTGATTTCCAATGTGCAGGTACAGAGAATGATTTTGAATAACAATTAAATTTTCTTGAAGCATGGCTTGCAACACCATGTCTAGATGAAGTTTGCATAGAAGCTGTAGAAATAAATGTTGAGACAACATGCATGATGAAGAAATTAATGAAATTTTCAGGTATTGGAGTGCTAAAGAGATGAAATTGTATTATGGTGTTATGTTGGAGCAAATTTATGATGAAAAACACAGTACAAAAGATAATATGTGGCAGTAGCCCGCATACAACTCATTTTTTGAAGAAGTCCAGGATATGCTTAGACAACTTGGAAGAATGGAAGACCTGCACCAACGAATGAAGAAACTGAGGTTTGAAGGATACAACAAAGAGAAAAAGTTGAAACAATTTAGAGGCTACAAATCTAGAAAAACAGAAGAAGAAAAGAAAATGTCGTCGAATTAATTTTTTTAAATTGTAAGCCTAGCTCAGACATGGACCAACATGTATCTTAATTGAATTTTTTATGTGGTTGTAATTAAGGAGGAGTGATGGAGAATCTAATTCCAACCACTTGTTAGGTGTCAAAACCGTCCCTCCAAGTGTTCCAGTTCATTTTAAGTTAATCTTGTTTAAGTTGAGTTTAAGTCCAGTCATTTATTACTGATGTTTCCAATGCAATATTTTTTAACTAATTTTTAATACTGAGAAGAGCAAATCCTCTGCTCCAACATTTTGTTTTCTTCAATTTTTTTCAAATTTCAAATTTCCAAAAAAAAAATTACAGGCCGCAATCAATAGAATCCAATACCATTATAGGCTTCCTTTCTCCATTTGAGATACTTCATGAGCTATATACATTAGGGTAAAGCGAAATCCAAATTAACTTGATCATATTTATATTAGCTTTTAAAATTGAATCTATATACCTAATAGAAATATATTAAATTACATATTATGCCTCAAAATGTCTGTCGTTGCTTTATATATATATATTAATTAATTATAACACATGACTATAGTCAAATGTAAAATTTTATAATATTTTCAAGTAAATTTAATTAGATCTAAGTAATTCTAAAATAACAATAATAGATTTAATTAAATTTTAAAATATTATTTTTCTTTATTTATTATTTTAATTATATTTAATTTTATTGATTTATTTAAATATTTTCTTTTTGTTAATTAATAATTTATTTATTTTTCATTAAATATTACTTTATTTATATTATTATTATTATTATTTTCTTTACTCCATTTATTATTATGATAATATTTATTTATTAATTTATTATTATTATAGGATATTACACTAAGATTTTTCATCCCTGCGTCGTTATTCCTGATTTTTCCATGCTGCATCAATAGGAGCAACAACAGATATTAAGATGAGAAATACATAACAATTACATGTTCGCTATAATTACATGTTCCACCTATTACATAGTTAGACCAAGTTCACTCATATGAGAAGTTTGTTGATTATTTTCATCTAATCTATTTCGTAAGTCTAGTAGTTTCCAAACAATATAAGGTTTGCTCGGTTTCCACTTCTCTATTGAAAGTTTTGATATTTTGAAGTCTCGAGATCGTAGCACATTGATATGAGTCTTGGTTCGTTTTAGTTTCTGTGTGTCTCTATTGTAAAACCTCCCTATCAGCACTTTGATAATTATATATATATATATAGTAATAGTGCTGATAATTATATATATATATATATATATATATATAGTAATTTTAACATATGTGAGTATCAATATATAATTTTATATATAGTAATTTTGAGATATGTCAGTATCAATATATGCTAATTACATTGAAAGTGTTTTTTTTTTTTATAAATTAGTTTTTTTTTTATAAATTAGTAAGGTTAGGTATTGTTTATCTTTTTCATTTCTATTTGATATTTTTCTGTCTATTGTTTTGACGTGGACAACTTTAACTTAGAAAAGAAAAGAATTATATATTTCATTGTAAAATGGACTATTTTGCTCAATCAAATTTGTTTATATGTAAATGAATGTTATAAATAATAATGAGGAACTTATCATGAAAGAACTTAATTGGAATAATCTAAAATTCCTAAGAAATTTGTTGGGGGAGCACGTGGATCTAATTTTTTTAATTTATTAAAATTCAATGCAACCTAACAAACTTTGTAATACATTATAGTCGTTGATAAACATCAACATTTCACTAGGTCAGTGATGAAGTCATATTTTACATATAGAAATAAGTGTATATGTATATATGCTTATGAAAAAAGAAGAATACATATATCCATTTGCATATATGAGCTAAATAACATATAATATTTGAACACCATTCAACATACAAAGATACACACACCCACCCAAAAGCGATACAGAAACAAAAAACATAAGAAGAAGTCAACCCCTAATTCATAAATGAAATAGTCGGAAATTTCTTTGTTTTAATATCATGTTGGATCAAGGCACCCATGTTCTCACAATGGGTGCTTGGGGGTCCACATTAACTAGTTATAAATTCTTATTAATAATTATTAGGTGGATGGTAAGGATTTAACATCCATTTTTTACTCTATTCTTGATCCTAGCATATTAATAAATATGATAAGATTTACATTAAATTATGTAGTTTTAAAGATTTCCTTTAGGTGTTTAAGGGATTTTTTTAGGTAGAATGGTATAAAATATTTAATTGAAAAATTAAGTAGGCTTAATTTTTATTTTGTTCAACTAATTTAGATCTAGATCATAACCTAACCAATGTTTTTATATAACATAAAATATCTATTTTTTTGTTAAGTTTGTATGGATATTCCCATTTTGGGGATTTTTAAGATAACTCCCAAACAAAATTTTCTTAACTAATTATGATAAACTCCCACCTTAAATCTTGTTGAACCTTCGACATTATTTGATATTTTTTTGTTTAGGAATGTTCATCCTTGACATAAAGACTTCTCAAGTATGGTTAACTTACATGGTCACTCGTTATTGTGGGACCCGCACGAGCTATGCAAAGGAAACTGTAATTGCTTCTTCAAAGATGAGAAAGAAAGAAAGAAATAAAATTTTAACATCCCCCTGGCTAAAGATAGCCTTTTAGACTTCTTTTAGAGTGTTAAACTTGAAAAAATTATGCACCTCAAGAGATTTAATGATCGTCCAAACGGATCTATATTGTTTCTATATATGCATATAGCATGTATAACTTTTCATTTTTAAAAGTGTATTTTTGAATGCATAAATGGGTACAATGCCTTGAAAGTTTAACTTCGACTGTGTAAATTAGACCACATAAATTTGCAATTCCAACAAATCTTTCCTAGACAAAACTTAAATTTAAATTTAAAACTCGAATTAATGGCTCGAGGAAAATGTCCCCAAATTAATTTAAAATTTTTAAAAGGAGATAGCTAAAATTATAAAACAAACCCCCTTATTTATGTTGATTATAGAATATCCTCGAATCTGAAGGTCACTCTAGTGAAAGATACTTTGTATTTAATCTCATTATCGATGCACATTGACTTTAGTCATTTCCTTTGTGCAATTACATTTTTGTGCATCGGTGCCCATGAGGACCTATGGGAATGTTTCTCCCCATTACCATGCATATTATAGCTTGGATATAATATGTATATAATATTTTGACATGGTGGTATGATTGGAAAAATTGATTTAACGAGGTGGTTCAGGCAACATCCCTAAGAGAGACATCGACACAAATACGGGACTATTCCAAGCCTTAGCACATTTCCTCTCTTCCACCCTTTAAATTGTTATGTTTCCTTTGTTGCAACATTTTTGTAATAACATTTTACATATATTTAATTCATTCGATGTATTTTTATGCTTTTAAGAGTAATTACTAATAATAAACTTTATTATACAAACTTTTTATTTTATATCATTATTATATAAAAACTATATATAAACACCATATATACCCTATTATACACCAATTATATATATATATATATTCCCCTTGCAGATCCACGAAACCTTACCAAAAGATCCCATCCACCCCCAAACAACCTCGTTGAATAGTCAATTCAACATTCACAAATACATATTTACACTCCAACGCCTCTAGGTTACCTGGTCAAACCAAATAACCATGCCCTCATGACATAATCCATGTCGTTTGTGCCAAATATCACTGCTTATGTTACTACCATATGAATCCCTCCACATCCACATATTTCCATATGGTTCACCTATATAGGCTTCCACGTCCATAGGCATGTTGTATTAGCATATGCCACATCATCGTGCCATCGAGTTTGCACCTTAGTCATTTCTCTTCTATTTTTCCGTAGTGATGGGAAAATCCATCAAATTTATGTCACGGGATGGAAATCATTTTTAACAACGTTTAGACTTTTAATAGCACCCAACAATGATGACAATTTTTTAATCTCAAGATAAAGAAAATTTTCCAACCCGAGATGGGAAAATTCAGGTTCTGCCATCGAGCTCTCACTATGATGCTCTTATGAAATTTGCCGCATTCCGAAACAGCATTCTGATGTGGATGAGGGTTAATTCATGTACTAAAGACATAACTAAAAGTAAAATAAGTGATTAATGTTAGTGAACTTTAATGAGATACAAACGCGGATTGGGTGTCATTTCGAGTTTAAATGTTATTAACCATAGATCCATTCTACATAAATTTGCTGAGGTTACTAAATCAATATCAAGTGAGGGAAGAAATTATAATAGTGTATTTATTTGGAAAATATAATTTTTATTGGTTCAAGTTCTGATTATTTTCATGTAAAGGAGTTTGTTTTTATTTTCTAAGAATTGTTTAAATATAGTTGTTTTTTCTGTAAAAGAGTTTATTCTTAATTTTTTGGGAATTGTTTAGATATAATTGATTTCTTGATAATTGTGCAATTGAAATATTCTTTCAGCTAATTAATTATGTGTCTAAAACAATTTCCTAAGTTAAAAAAACACTTCAGGTATGTATATGTAATATTATTACACTCCAGTTATATATATGTAATATTATTTAATGAATATAACGTGCGTTATTTAATTTTAAATTGGTATCATAACCCAGTGAAAACGAGGAAATAACAAAATATATTTATATTGTTTTAGTTTTTGATTGTCCATCGAATTATTATAGTTATTTTGGACCTGTTGGAGAGTATGGACCATAGCTAGATTGTGAGGGCTCATATGTCAGTGGGCTGTGACTCAAAGAGCGTTTTGCTCACTGTGTGTGCTCTAGTCTTCAGCGATTGTGTGATTGGAGAAGAATCGATGGTGCCTTCCTACAGTTCTTGCCACAGCGTTGATGCCTGCGTGAAGCTTTGAAGCTGAGACCAACCTTCTTCAATGGAGCCTATGATGAACCCGATATGTGGTTGTTGTTGAGCTTGTGTAAGAGAGGAAAACAGTTGTATTGGGTTGTTGTTCTATTCAAAGGAGTCATCTGAATTGGAGAGATAGAGATGGGGAAAGCCATACTGGGTGAACCCGACCCTTTCCAAACTCCTGTGCACAGCTGCAACGGCGGCAAAACAACCATCGTGGAATGCATTGATGGCGACCTCTGTGAGATTTGTATCGACTGAATGATATAACGTCAAAACCACCATCTCAGTAGAAACCAATCTTCCATTCTCAAAAGATGAATTTCTTAAATGCTACATTTTTCAACGAGGATGGATCTTCATCATCAAAAATATTCAGAGGATTTGGATAAGCCGGACCGAGAGGTGACCGACGGTTGGGACAATCAAGCAGAGGAATACAGTCCCTTCGATGAAGAAATCGCCATTGATCGAGCACCGGAACGGGGAAGAAATCCTTTTGACGCTGAAAGATCGGGCGTAAGTGCGGGATTCTGGAACATTAGATGCATTGTAAAGAGTTTAACCTCAAAATAGGAAGAGGTTATTGAATCCTATCACAGAAATTTGGAAGAATTTCACTCGGGGTTGCAGAAGGAGACGGAGGCAATCCGCGAAGTTGCGCGTTGTTGGAAATTTCTGGTAATTTCAAACACAAATTAACTGAACACAGAGACAATGTTCTGTTTCTGCCATAGGATCTTTTGCACAGGGAAGTTAAAAAAAAAAATCTGAGCAGAGCATTACATACACCTACAAAATCTTTGTATTCATTAAAACAAAATTCTTGATACGCGATTCATCCTCTTACAGAGGGATTACACAACTGCTGTTACACAAAGGTCTTCCTCACATAGAGGGATTCACCAACACTGCTTCAAGTGAAGTTCCACAAACAACAAAAGAGTCTTCCTTACAGAGAGGGATTCACCAGAACTGTTTTTACAAAAATATCTTCTTCACACAGAGGGATTCACCAGAACTGTTTTTACAAAAATATCATCTTCACACAGAGGGATTCTCCAAGAGATTATGCTAAAGAGCATCTTCTACAAACAACAAAAGAGTCTTCCTCACACAGAGGGATTCACTAGAACTGTTTTTACAAAAATATCTTCCTCACACAGAGGGATTCTCCAAGAGATTATGCTAAAGAGCATCTTCCTCTTAACCAGAGGGATTCACCAGTCTATGCTGAAAAGCATCTTCCTCTTGACAGAGGGATTCACCAAGAGACTTTCACCAAAATTACTCTGCCTCTTTTACAAATAATTTTACACTGTTGTGTAAAATTTTCATTCACTGCTATGTGAAAAAGTTTTTACATTCACTGCTATGTGAAGAACTTTTGCATTTACTGCTGTAAGCTGAGAAATTCTTACATTGGTTTACTGCTGTAAAATAAAAATTTCTTTCACATTCACTCCTGTGTGAAATTTCTCATTACATTCAAAATTCTGGGTTTTCACATTACATATAAAAAAAATACTTTTTCATTCCCATTCGTTTCAACAAACTATAAGCACCTGTAAAAGGGGATTCCAAATATTCATTTGCTGCTGCAAATCTTTCTTCTCTTCCACACTGCTGTGCTCTTCTGGTTTTCAATTCGCTGCCGCAAACCCTCCTTTTCATCTCATCCCTGCTCTGGTTTCATTTTAATTTTTTTCGCACTTCATTACACAAGGTCGCACTGCTGTGCATCTCCAGGTTTTTATTCGCTGCTGCGAACCCTCTCATTCATCCCGTGTGCAATGAACATAAAACACATTACAGCCGCGAGCCCACTCTTTCATTCCATTACACACACCACTCCTATGTGAATGAGCACACACAAAAACATATACCAAAAGCATTAAAAAATAGGGCGTTGACTTGCCCATACCATTCTTTAATTCGCCATGCTTCCGTGCAAACAAGAATTAAAAATGTTTACCAACTTTTACCTACAATTTACGAAACACCATAAATTACATTAATTCCTTCACGTGGGCGGTCAAGCAAAAGTTCAGGCAGCTTGTAAAAGATCCTGGTCCGTTGACTTAATCGGACGAATTTCGCAAGCTTAAGCCACACAACTCAAACGATGTTTAATGGCCGGGGGATTGGTGGTTTTAGGATCGTACACAGGACGCGTGTCACTTGGTCGGGGTGTTCGGAGGCCCTCTGACAAAAACTGCTTTGTGCGAAAGGCGGTGCGATATGAACTGGCAGTTTTCCGGAGTTGTTTTCCTGCTGCACGATGGCTGATTCGGCAACTGACTGTGCTGCCGTCACTGTCCAACTGTCCGCGTCCGCCAACACTGCACGCAGTTGGAATTAATATTCCAACACTCCCCTTTAATTTCAACTACTGGGTTATCAGTCATACCCAAACACTTCCTCAAGAATTCATAACTTTTCTGCCTATTCATATTAGCTTTCCTTTCATCACTTTCACTGTTGTGCTCAGGCACTCCAATCATGTAATATCCTCTTTCTCTCTGCTTCAGGCAAGATTTCCAATCTTTGCATCTCCAAGCTATCCTGCAACCTTTTCTTCTCTGCTTTTATGGCAGATTTAATTTCATATCTTTCCCCTATAAGAAGATCTTCATCAAAGAATGACTGTTAATATGGTTCAGCAAGGATTTTATAAGAACCCGTTCACTAATAGCTTCAGCAATAATGATCAAGAATTACAGGCTCCCCCTAACTGTATGCATTGTCTCCTTTTGGCAGAGTCTTCTCAAAATAAGTTTAGATTGGCTGGGGAGCTCAAAGGACTTTCGGATTGAATTTCCTTCCTTCTCCATACTTGTGTAACTTTCTTCTTTTGCATGGTTCTAGCTTGTGTAAGAGCCCATGTTAAGTTACAATCACGTGCCATATGCCCAATGTTATGACACTTGAAACATTCTACATTGTTCATGAATAAGATTTCATGATTTCTTCCTGTAAAATTGTTTCTTGGAGGTTGTCGGAGACCATAACATCTATCTCTATGAAATGCTCTACAATATTTTGCCATATGACCAAAGTTTGAACAAGAATAACAATAACCAAAAAATGAACTTTGGTACCTGGGAGATGGTGGTTTCCTTGATGTACTTATGAAGCTTTTATGCCTTGAGATCCTTTGATGATAACCATTGCCTTTTGCCTCTTTGACATCATCAACATTTCTTCTTGAAGCTGGTTTTCTACTTGGAGTAGAATTTCTTCTATTGTAGCCTTGGTCTTTCTCCTTGCCTTTGTTGGAACTAGGACCATCACAATTTGTTTCTAGCTTCTTCACGTCTCTTTTGCTTAAAGCATTTTCATTCTTGTTTGAGGGTTCACCTGCATACCCGAGTCCTAATTTATCAGATGGACATCTGTGATAGCTGAGCATGTCATCCAAGGCTTGAGAGCTCTTCATGATTTTGCTCATCCCTTCAACCCTTTTTCTGAGGAGAACAATCTCTTTTTCCAATCTTTCACACTCATTATTCTTCTTTGCAAGTTGTTCCTCAGTTTCTTCCTTGCTACGAGTAGCTTCAACTGCTACTATTTTCAGGGAGACGATATCTGACTTCATTTCCTTATTCTTTGCTTGACTGCTTTCCATTCTCTTCTCAACATCTTGTGCCTCTTTCCTGGCTTCTTGTAATTCAGACTTAAGGGGGGAGACCTCTACCTTGTACTGAAAGATCTCTTCTACAAGTTTGTTCACTCTCTGATGCCTTTGTTCAAGTTGACTTGACAAGATATCTTCCTGCTTCTTTGCTTTATTCAATTGATTTGTCATGTATATGACTTCTTCATGACGCTTCCTTTTCCTTTGATCAAGTTCCTTCTTAAGCTTGGTGAGCTCTTCATCCCTTTCTTCTACTTGAAGCTTGATGAGGTCAACCTTCTCATTTTCAGCTTCTATGATGGGTTCAGAATTTCTTTCTTGACTGATGGTCATGGTCAGTGTTCCCTTTGCGTGAAGGTCATGAAGTCTGTCCCATATATCCTTTGCTGATGATTATTTCCCTAGATTCTTCTTTACAGAATCAGGCAGTCCATCCAAGATTGCCTTTGCTGCTTTTGCATTGTATTCCTTGGATTCTCTATCCATCCTGCTATCATCAATCGCTGATTCCCAAACTTCAATCCCTTCAGACTGTAAGAAAGTCCTCATTTTTATTTCCCATATATCAAAGTTCCCATTGAACCTTGGAGCCTTAAATAGAATGCTTTAAAATAGATTTTCTTCTATTTTAGTAGTAGAGGGAGACACATCCTTAGAAGGATTGGAGACTTTCTTCTTTGACCTTGCCATTCTTAACTATGCTTCAAATACCTGACTATGCATTTAAAATGACTGACTGTTTCTTCAACAACAACACAGAAAATTAATCTGAGAAATACCTTGACTAAGTCTTCACTCTACTGGAGAAGCTGCTGCAGCCAGAAACCTTCATTCAGCTTCTTGAAAACCTTCAAAGAGCCTGGATCTGCTCTGATACCATGTTGGAAATTTCTGGTAATTTCAAACACAAAATAACTGAACACAGAGACAATGCTCTGTTTCTGCCACAGGGTCTTTTGGACAGGGAAGTTAAAAAAAAATTCTGAGCAGAGCATTACATACACCCACAAAATCGTTGTATTCATTAAAACAAAATTCCTGATACAGGATTCATCCTCTTATAGAGGGATTACACATCTGTTGTTACACAAAGGTCTTCCTCACATAGAGGGATTCACCAACACTGCTTCAAGTGCAGTTCCACAAACAAAAAAAGAGTCTCCGTCACACAGAGGGATTCACCAGCACTGTTTTTAGAAAAATATCTTCCTCACACAGAGGGATTCTCCAAGAGATTATGCTAAAGGGCATCTTCCTCTTAATCTGAGAGATTCACTAGTCTATGCTGAAACGCATCTTCCTCTTGATAGAGGGGTTCACCAAGAGACTTTCACCAAAATTACTCTGCCTCTTTTACAAATAATTTTACACTGCTGTGTAAAATTTTCATTCACTGCTATGTGAAAAAGGTTTTACATTCACTGCGATGTGAAGAACTTTTGCATTTACTACTGTAAGCTGAGAAATTCTTACATTGGTTTACTGCTGTAAAACAAAAATTTCTTTCACATTCACTCCTGTGTGAAATTTCTCATTACATTCAAAATTCTGGGTTTTCACATTACATATAAAAAATATACTTTTTCATTCCCATTCGTTTCAACAAAATATAAGCACCTGTAAAAGGGGATTCCAAATATTCATTTGCTGCCGCAAATCTTTCTTCTCTTCCACACTGTTGTGCTCTTCTGGTTTTCAATTCACTGCCGCGAACCCTCCTTTTCATCTCATCCCTCCTCTGGTTTCATTTTAATTTTTTTCGCACTTCATTACACAAGGTCGCACTGTTGTGCATCTCCTGGTTTTTATTCGCTGCTGCGAACCCTCTCATTCATCCCGTGTGCAATGAACATAAAACACATTACAGCCGCGAGCCCACTCTTTCATTCCATTACACACACCACTCCTATGCGAATGAGCACACACAAAAACATATACCAAAAGCATTAAAAATAGGGCATTGACTTGCCCATACCATTCTTTAATTCGCCATGCTTTCGTGAAAACAAGAATTAAAAATGTTTACCAACTTTTACCTACAATTTACGAAACACCATAAATTACATTAATTCCTTCACGTGGGCGGTCAAGAAAAAGTTCAGGCAGCATGTAAAAGATCCTGGTCCGTTGATTTAATCGGACGAATTTCGCAAGCTTAAGCCACACAACTCAAACGATGTTTAATGGTCAGGGGATTGGTGGTTTTAGGATCGTACACAGGACGCATGTCACTTGGTCGGGGTGTTCAGAGGCCCTCTGACAAAAACTGCTTTGTGCAAAAGGCGGTGCGATATGAACTGGCGGTTTTCGGGAGCTATTTTCCTGCTGCACGATGGCTGATTCAACAACTGACTGTGTTGCCGTCACTATCCAACTGTCCGCATCCGCCAACACTGCACGCAGTTGGAATTAATATTCCAACACGCCTCGCTCCGTGAAGGATTTGCTAGTCGCTGGATGTTGGGGCTACTGTGACATAGGAATCCTTAAATTTCGTGGGGCACGCTATTGATGAATTTGGGAGCTCGGCGTGGCGAGGAACGACCCGCATTGTGGCGACCTCACCTGGTCCGTGCACCGCCCGGTAATCATTTTCATACAATGTGCCCGGTCTTTCATAAGTGTGATCGGAAGCCTAGTGGTTTATGCCACCATCTGCAATTTTCTTGCGTTGCCCTTCGTGCTACTAAGAAGTAGGGCCTGCGGGGAAGAGGCATAGATGGATGCCTCGGATGATGAACTTGTTTCCAAGCAGGAAGTCTAGGATGCCACTAATGTTAGAGCTCGCTCGCAATCAGGCGTTTAATATTGTTAATGGAAATTCCTTCACCTTGAAGCCGCTCTAGCCCTTTGTTTTTAAAGAAGAGTAACTGAAGTGAGTAGGCATTGTTGAGCTTGTTGTGTGGATTAGAGACCTAGTTGCAAGGACCGCACTGGGAGTAATCCGAGCAGTCTATTGCGTTAGTTTTTTTTTGTTGTATGTCAATGCTTAAACCTGTATCTGTGAAATGAAGGTACTATCTATGCTGAAGAAAGAGTTGAAGCAGACTTTGAGTGTGTATGCGCTATTGAGTTTTTTTGTTGTATGTCAATGCTTAAACCTGTATCTGTGAAATGAAGGTACCCTCTATGCTGAAGAAAGAGTTGAAGCAGACTTTGAGTGTGCATGTGCTATTGAGTTGTTAGGTTGAGCATTGTGTACAGGTGTTGTTGAAACCTTTCTGTGGCTGGATTCCAAGTTGGATATAAAAGAAACCATTTACAAGGTATTTGATACTTTTAGGGAGTGATTTTATTTATTTTTTAACTGTGGTACCCAATTAAGGATACGTGACACTCTTACAATGACCTATTTTATGGAAAATGGAAAAGAATAAGTACATCTTTTATGAAGTCATTGGTACATGGATTTATGGTCAGCGTTTTGGATTATTGAAGATAATTTTATTAAGTTTAGCCAATTTTATGTGTAGGGATTTTGTTAAAATTGGCTACTCTAGCAAGTCAAGTTTAGCCAATTTTATGTGTAGGGATTTGGTTAAAATTGGCTACTCTAGCAAATCATATGCATATGAATATGGAAATTCAATATAATGGATGGACAATGATACTAAAGATGTGAAAGACAATGTTGTGGATGAGATGAACAATTTCAAAAGAGGTAATAGAACTACTTTAGAGATTAAAGGATGATGGATAATAAAGTGAAAGTTTGTATGAGTTTGTGGGATAGACTTACTAGCATGTTGTATTATGAGTCACACATATTAACTGTAAGCAAGTCTGTTGTGTTTTGTAGTGGTCTTTGTAAAGTATGTACCTGATATATCCATGAGTTGGAGTGTGTAATGTAAGTCTGATGAGGCATTTGCACTACAACTAGAGTTTAGTCATTTAACCGAGTGACTTGGAAACTATAATTCCTACTTATCTCAGTTGTGATTCTTTCTATATAAATGTGGTTGTTTCTATTTTCTAGGAGTTATTTAGATCTAATTGATTCTTAAATTACTTTGTAGTTGAAATATTTTCTCAACTAATTAATCGCATGTCCAAAAATCAACACTTAATATTATTCTATCAATATAGTACAATGTGCATTATTCAATTTTAAATTTTCTTATCCTAAGAGCTCTAAAGCTCGAGATAAAATGATTCTCTCTTACCGAGATTTTCCCATGTTGTTGTAATGCGTTATAGAGGTTGCACCAATTGGTTTGTCAAACTGGATATGACCTTAGAGCATTGGATATCTCAGAATTATTTCTTATTATTTCTTATTTTTCTATTATAATGAACATGTATACAAGACATATAGGTACAGGAGTAGCACTTTATAATTTATAGGAGTTATTTTCAGTCATTCATTAATTTCAAAGACAATTTCGTTTCCCATTTAAGAAGATTTTTTCTATTTGAATTGGTTATACTTTGGGAATGTATGACTTTCCCTAATCATACCTGAATTAAAATAAAATTTCTTGCTTATCTTATTAGTCCCTACATGAATTAAAATAAAAGTTTTGGCTTATTAGTCCTTACCATCAGGCAATGGCATAGGACTATAGTAATTGAAAAGATGGACTTTAACATTAATTAGTCCTGCTTACCATGACAAATGACAAGTAACTGTTATGGTTAACCAAACTTTTTAAGACCAATGAGTTTGATCGTCTTATTTAGCCTCTTCCCGAGACAGGAGGCTAAAAACATAAGTTATATTCAGTTTTTCCATTCACATTTGGAAAATATTTTGCTTAGCAGAGTAAACTAATGATAGCATTAGTTTTACAACATCAAATATCATAACATTTTAATTAAATTACTGAACGTAAGCTCCTAAGCTTCATGGCAAGGTAAGAGACTTGGCTTAATCCCTGAAGATCGGATACTCTAGAACGTGTCCGTCTGCCACTGTTATCTGCATGTCCATCTGCCACCGCTGTCTGCATGTCCATCTGCCAAGGCTTCTGTCTAGTGCGCATGCCACCGCTTCAAGTTGTCCCTTTCAAGAGATTGCATGTGAGATTTTTTGATAAGCCGCAGTCCTTTAGTTTTTTGCATCATAACGAAGATGAACCAGTCTATGCTATCTTGTCTTGTATGAAGATTAGAAGAAAATATAGAAACAACAATTACTTCACATTAATGTGTGGTTGATTAATCTCAAAGGGAAGAACACTCGAGCAACAAGTAAGAAACAAATTTGCATTCTTCGCTATCATTTCCTGCACAATCAATTTGAATTCACTCTTTGTGATTTTTTCTTCATTCTGCATTCACTCTTTGTCATCGTTTCCTGCACACTATGCAATCGATTTTTGCAGTCAATTTTCATTCATGAATCACTAAATTATCTAGTTATGTATCAAATTTTGCAGAAAGGTTTTTCCGCAAACTAAGGGATATAATCAGAAATCGGTTAGATATAGAAGTCATTGGTGTAAGGTTATTCCTGTTATGAATTTAGATATTTGTGCTAAATATATGGTTAATTGAAATTTGATAAATACGCTGATCAGTAACTATATTATGCTAAGTCAGCCTGGCGGACATATTGATCTGCGGTAGCTGGGAATATGAGTAAAATATCAAACGATGAAAGAAAAGAAAAAAGAAAAAGAGACTGGGATACAGGGCCAAAGAATTACGATATGAACAATTGGCAAGATCTACGCTGTAAGAAATTAGATTTTCAATAGAACGGTCTGAATTTGGACGAAGGGTAATCGCACTCCTGGCAAGCGATATCGATCCATAAACAGGAAGGCCAGTATATGGATGGCTCTTCCACGTCCAAATTCAAGCATTAATACCGTAAGGCTACTTAAGGCAATTGTTTCTAAAGGATGGAATCAATGTTCGTGGATGGCTTCAGATAGACGCACTAGTTTTGATCACTGGCGGACGTTCAGAAATCACCCCATGATATTGATATCGATGCTTATATCAGCGTCGATTAACTCTAATTTTCATTCTTTGTGATGATATTAATGTACACTGCTATGACGGTTTTTATTTTCTAATAATTATAGTATTAGCTTGTTGTACAGTATAAATGTCGCTACACTCATCTTTGCTTCTTTTTTTTATACAAGTGGGACGGGGACGGGCTATATGAAGGATCTGTTAACAGATTTCTATGTAATTCAATGTAATTCAGGGAGGGTTGATCCCGTAATATAATAACTCGCCTTAAATATTCTTTGGATTATTTTTTTATATATAACTTGCTTTAAATATGTTTTTGGAGAATAAAATTTTATATTTTAAAAAAATTGGAAAGGGGAGCAAGTCCTGCACTCAAAACTACAGGAAGGGAAGTCGTAAATAAGCAACAAGGGATGAGCTAAAGCAAGAATAAGGGGCATGCCCGAGGCTCAAAGGAAATACTGACTGCACATCTTGGGCATTGTATATGTACTCCATGAATTTCTTATAGAAGAATTTCTCATACCTGCCGAATTTGAGAAGACTATAGCATAAGCCTCTTCAATATTAAAGGTAATGCGTCGCCCAATCAACTGTTTCTGAGGCCGCCTTCTTAAAAAGCTTGTACTAAAAATTGCAAGTAAAGCCACAACCTGTGATGGTGGCCACAAAATGCATGTCACCCATCTCCAGATGAAGCTGCTTTCTCAAAAAAACATTCGCTTTCTCAAAAAACTTGTAATAAAAACTACCAGATTTGCTAGTAATTCGAAAACTAGCAGAACCGCTACTCATATGCCTTCTCTGTCGTAGGTAGCTATGGATCAGCGGCTGAAGCAGCTTAAGATCCCTCACTCTGTTCCCTTTCCCTCCCCAAAAAAACTAGCCTCTTGTGTGGAATATTGAACTTAAGAAGTTGTGCTTATCCATCACTACCTACACCAACAACAGTAGAAGAGCTAGCAAGAGAAACAGCGGCAAGACCAGCATCACAGCGGCAGGACCAACATCACAGCCATGCCAACAAACCAAACTACCAGCTGTGTAATCAAGAATTGCTTCATGTTTCGGTTTCACACTCATTATACAAACGTTTAGTGTGAAGAACCGGTAGGTGGTTTGCATGCAAGCCTCGAGAAGGCATCATCATACTTGTTATTCTCATTAAGGAGAACCCTAGTCCCGAGACTAAGACTGACATTTATTTCTCTCAAACATTTGTCGCTACCTAAAATTATTTAGGAGAATACAAGACATTTAGATGCTCTTTTATTTGTTTAGATAGATTAATAGAATTACTAATTACCGGGGCCCGAAGGTATGGATTCGATGTGTTTCCTTAGTGAGTGTGTTCCTAGCTAGCCCTACTCTTTCTCGTAATTAATGAGCTCATATGTTTCTTGATCATCGGATACACCTACCGGCACACACATTTTCAACGTCAGTCAAGGAATTAGGAATAGGCATTGGTCGCTAGTGAAGCATTCAAATTTCAAATGCAATATAGTAAATAATTGGAAGGTAATATGTTCAAAAGGGAAACGTATTGAGTTTTAGTGCTAACAACAATGTTACTCCATTATTGTAATGACTCTAAATACATGTGACCTAAATATAAAATCAACATATTTCAAGGTCCCGAGCACATCCATTTCAGAAGATGTTTTGAAATATTCAACTGGGTATTTGTGTTTAAAAAAAAATGGCTGCAACTGCATGCTCGTACCATAGTTTTGGATGGTTAAGTGCTTACGATAAGTTCACAAATTTGAATAGTAATTGGTTTAAGCTTTTAAGATTAAGTCAATGACTCAGTCTGTAAAAACAACAAACAAACAATTAACATAAAATGTTTATAAACTATAACCTAAAATTGAATGTGCATTATTCAGAATCCAGATGCCATCAAAACTATTCAAGGTCAGATATACTTCAAAAAAACTTCAATTCATCGCTTACAGATTAAATATGATAAAAACAAAAATTCCTCATAGGAAAATAATTTTCAATAAATTCTATGGAATAATTCAACCGTGTTAAAAATGCACTCAAACAAACAATTGGGTGTATACCTTTCCATACGACACTCCAAATACCTTTTCGAAAGAGGCCTACATTTCTCAGATTTGTAGTTATTGGATTTGAGGCATTCCATGTAGTGCTGGTACGGTCACAGATGTGCTTCTGGCCTTACACACGTAGCATATCTCGATACGCTAATATGCCAGCCATATTATTAGTCCTGTGTCCTGTGACATATGAGATAAGGTATACGAATACTAAGGGTTATACATAGATTGCTTAGATAAGGGAACCAATGGTTAAGGACTTCAGGAAGAAGGAGAACTAGGTGATGTCATGTTCCTTGCCTCTGTAAGGTTCATTATTTATGTGTGCACAAACTGCTCTCTTGGGGCTACGTTGAGCAGTTGACAGTCCCTTGCCTTGCCTGCGTTCTTCCCCGGATACGGGCGAAGTGAACCGAGTTCTGAGCTGCCCCTGCTATTGATGCTTTTGTTCGATCAAATGTTTCTAGATATGCTGCTTCTTCAGCTGGGTAAACTTCACCCGGTCCTGAAGCTACTTTTACTCATACTACTGGCGCCCCTGCAGTTTACACCCTGGCTGCTTGATCTGCTTACGCTGATGGATCAACTTCAATTGCTGAATCAACGAATTCAATCGACAGACCATAATTACATATATAATATATGCATTCAGATTAGTTAGAGGAAGTGGCAATATCAGCATCCCTTTATTAGATTCTATTATGAATGAAATGAGATTCTAGCGTTGTGTTATCCCTAACATGTGTCTAAAGTGGTGATAGAATAGATGAAAGCCAAATGATTATCAGTTAAAAACAGAGTAATTTGGTGTCTGTACATTGTTGTGGCACGATTTAACACTAAACATTTACATGTGACAAAGCATCTTTAGAAATCCCATACTAAAAATTCCAATTTTAAAATTTCAAAATTTGACACCATGAATTGGACGAGACAGGATCTGGCCTCTCGAGATCTTACAGAGTCGCATTCATGAAAATGATCTAAAGGGAAAACACCCTTTTCTGCTGGAATAGGTTTCAAGCCTCTGTTCCCACCAAAATCACCCCCTGTCACAATTTCCCAGTGTTGCTACGGGAACTAGTGTTTCAGTATGTTCCCAACGCTTTCATAAAAAAAAAATCTACAGTAACACATATAGCCTTATCAAAGCAGGGAGTTGAAAACAGAGTAATTTGGTAACTGTACATTGTTGCGGCACGATTTAACACTAAACATTTACATGTGACAAAGCATCTTTAGAAATCCCATACTAAAAATTCCAATTTTAAAATTTCAAAATTTGACACCATGAATTGGACGAGACAAGATCTGGCCTCTGGAGATCTTACAGAGTCGCATTCATGAAAATGATCTAAAGGGGAAACACCCTTTTCTGCTGGAATAGGTTTCAAGCCTTTGTTCCCACCAAAAGCACCCCCTGTCACAATTTCCCAGTGTTGCTACGGGAACTAGTGTTTCAGTATGTTCCCAATGCTTTCATCAAAAAAAAATCTGCAGTAACACATATAGCCTTATCAAAGCAGGGACTTGTTGCTTGCAACCCTCTTGTTTTATTAGTCCTTACCTGCGGCATAGCAGGGACTATTGCGATGGATAAACATTGGCGTAGTATTAAATGGTTTTGAACCACCTATACATTTCATGTTTTAACCAATGTTTAAAAAAAAATACGTTGCCAAACAAACTTTTGGCAAACTTTTATCCAAACTTCTAGTTTGTACCCCTTATTGCTGGGGAGACGGCATGATTTTGATGAAACTCAAGATAATCAGTTTGAAATTTCAAAAATATTTTACTTCAAAAATACTTTATATAAAAGTTTCAACGCTAGATCTGTGGTGTCTTAGAGCCATCCGTCCCCCTGTGTGGCTGTTTGCATGTTGGTGGCATGTGGCTATTTGCATGTTGGTTGGCCAACGACCGGTGACAAGCCACTATGATTGTTAATTACGATGGTGAAGAGTAGTTTCTTGTTAGAGAAACACGTTCCTTCAGAAGAGATCTCATCAATGGTGTTTATCAAGATGACGGAAATTGCAGAAGCTTACCTTGCTATTTGAGTTGGGTTGGGTTGCACTCTGCAAGTTAGAAACAGTGTAGATAGTGGACAAGCACGATAGATTGTGGAAGGTAATCATGGCCAAATTGGATAGATTGTGGAAGCTGGATAATCGTGTTCAAGTTGGGGCAATTCCATTCTGAGGCTAGTGAAAACATTACCTTAAACAGATCAATTCGAGGTAAGTTCCCCTGGGAGGAGATGATCTCACCCTTTGTTAGGATAGGTGTGAGGTTAGGACGGGTGCATTGGGTTGATTTCCTGCTGGTATATAGAAAATGAATATCTGTAAAGCCAATGTGACCCAAATCTTATCCATTCTGGCCAGTTGCTCATACTATTTTTTTCCCAGAGCTCATGTTCACCCTTAACCCATTTTTGAATGGATCAACAAATGAATATGAAGAAAACAAAATAGTGTAGCTTCAAGAGAAATTCATTCCTTTCATAGCTATAGATAAAGAAGGTTGACTCTCTGTTCCTTGGAGCTCGGTCCATCTCGAAGACTGGGTGACATCTCTCTAGGAAATCAATGGTGCCCTGGTTCACTCACCAATCATTGCATCAATTATTTCCCACCGGTATCCATTAACAGTTGGATAGTCTCAGTCGACTGCTTGGGCGGAAACTCATTCAACTCAACCAACCTTGAATACTTAACATGGGATTGCCATAGACAACAAGTGGGCTACATGCACACCGTCTAATAGTTAATCTACAACTTTTATGTTTTTATGAGATTATATTTACTGTAATTTTATTAATTTTTCATTAAAAATTTTAATTTGCAATTTCATTGTTGGGTTGCTATCGGCGTGTCAAGGAACAAATCCTGTGCCTCAGCAATATCAGTTTCGATCATTCTCATTGTTTGATTCCTGGTCCTTAAATCAATTGAGTTAATTCCCTTGGCCTAGTAATTTCTCTCCTTTTTTATCTCTACCATCGCCTGGGTTGTTTCCCCGCCTTCTGTGGATGGGGACATGGGAATTCCTTGAACTCAACATCACAGTTATAACTCAGACTGTTTTCATGAGTGACTTGTGGCTGCTTCCCTACCTCACTAACCAACAACCATGAATATGATTGTTTAGATGAAGATTCCTTTTACGTTGAATAGAACTTCTGGGCACCATCCTCCAGCAAACGATTGTGTGATTTAATCATAACCCTGTATTTCTATGGTGTTGTGACTTGATGCATTAACCTTTCTTGAGTAAAATGGTGACCTCCAGAATTTCCAAAAAAATTATTAAGATGAATAATTGAAATTCTGCCCGCTGCAATACTTCACTGTACAAAATTGAGAAACGTTGTTGTTGTGTCCTTCGTCACGGATGAAGAAAATTTGTAATGGTTTTCAAACTCGTGGGTCATAAAGTCAAATGTCAGGATATGCATTAGGTAAAGTAAATCAATCTTTATCGCCTTTCGGATTCAAGCTGGAGTAAGTGAAACAATTGACAAACTCTTTTAGATTTCCGAGTATTTTCGGCATCAGCCATTAATTTTTTTGGTTAGTAATCTAGATTTAGAGTCTAAGTTAACTTGCGTAAGTCCGAGTTAGTTTGACTAAAACTTATAATTGGAAAGGTTAAATTTGATGTGTATTTGTACGATGAAGTGAGTTTGAATGAAGTTTAGTTGAATTATTAGTTAGAAAATAAAGGTACTTCATATTGAGTTTATTGTAATCAATCAAATTTTGTGATCAATAGGAAAAGAGTAACATTTTATATATGTTTTTTTGTGTAAAATTGGCGTCTTTCTTTCTCTTCTTTTCTATCAAATTGATATCAAAACATAAAAATATAGAAAATTAGAAAATCTACACCATCCTCTACCTCTATCAAATTGATATCAAAACATAAAAATATGGAGATTTAGAAAATTTACCCGCGCAGTCCATAGAGTTGCCCTGTTTGAGTTATAGAAAGCCGGTAGAGCTGCCACCACATCAATAAACTGAAGGCCACCATTTTCTGCTATCGAGTGGAAGGTTACCACCACCATTATTGGAGTCTGTTTTGAAAAGAAACAGAACATAAATTGATGTTTTGAACCACCGCACTACAAAGCTTTTCGACCGAGTATTCGATGCCACCCATCAGGACTCCGGTGGAGAAAGTTCTTTTGGGAGCAATCTCATTGGATAACACGCTTTTAAAACACTCGTTGTGTACGCGAAGGTTTTTTTTTATTACTTTGGGAAAACGATTATTTTAATTATTGATTTTAATATTTTTGGCAGGGCTTTAAAATTAAAAAAAAAGAACAGTTTATCAAAGTTTACGCAGTTTTTGAAAAGTGCTTT
Source organism: Pinus tabuliformis (assembly GCA_031772625.1). Taxonomy (NCBI): domain Eukaryota; kingdom Viridiplantae; phylum Streptophyta; class Pinopsida; order Pinales; family Pinaceae; genus Pinus; species Pinus tabuliformis. Next base: position 880,468,133 of record CM062807.1, read on the forward strand.
TTTATTTATGTGAGTTTTATAAGACGTTTAAGTAGCACATTTGTTAGTTGGTTATTAAAAAGGATTATAAAGAGTTTGGAAAAAGGTTTTTTTAAGAGAATTAATAGAGGGAAAAGAAAAATTGAATGTATCTAGGGTTTTGAAAAAGTTTGTGTGTTTGTAAAATATTTCTATTTTGTTAAGTAAGATAGTGTTTTTGGTTTGTAAAAATTTTTATGTATGTGAATTTAGTAATGATTGTGTTTTACAGGGTACATATTGAAAACAATGTTTTTTTGGGGGTAATATGGAAGGAAGTCTCATGCAATAAGCAAAGTAGTTATAAGACATAAGAAAAACAATAGTCACGGGTAGCAAAGAGAGACTAAAATATATCAAAAGAAGCAATAAAAAAAAAAGAGGTAGAGATTGTTTCCATGTTTAGAGAAGTTTAGGCCACAACCGAGGAATTGACGAGTGTAGGAGAAGATGGAGAAGAGATTGAAGTTGATTGATGTAGCGTGGATTTGCTACGACCTCCTAGGTTTATTGGTAAAAAAATTGACTTCTGGGTTGTCAAAATGCATTTTTTCTTCGAGGTAAAGAGTTAATTGAGTACTGGTATAAAATTCATATGATGAAGTATGCGATGCTTTAGTATTGAATTTTATAAAACTGACATTGTGTGAGAAGTTTCTATGCAAGTTAGCAAAAACTACATCTTTCCAAGAGGCATGGAACATCCTGGAAGTAGAATTTCGCACAAAGGAAAGTGGCATGCAACAACAAGATGTGTCACAATATGTTGAAGAATGAATAGAGAATTTTGCCACATATCTCAAAGTAGATGAGCAAGACTCTTAGAGGAAAACAGATCTTGGAAAATCCCACTCAAATTTGGATGATAGACGTGAAGATTATAAAAGTGAAACCCATTATGGAATCATACATAGGGATGAATAAGATGTAGCAAAGATAGCAAAGCGAGAAGTTAGAGCCTATGTGTGTGAAGCATAGAAAGAACATACAAATGCTCAAGAGCTCCATTATAACATGGATGGTGAACATGATAGTTAATCCCACTGTGACAAGACACATGTGGATGTTGACTACAAAGTGAGATTGGAATAGGTGAATTCAGAAGGAGGTGATGAATTTGGTGAAGTTGAAATTGTTAATGAGCACATGCATGCTAGGATATTCTACCATAGGGTGGATGAAAATTATGTTAATGACATGTGGTATATTTCTTAAAACAGGAATTGGTCGTGACAATATGGTAAGTGTCATGTTTGATGAATAATTGAAGGTTGAAGCAACTAGTGTAGCAAGAAGTTATGGAGCAATGTGTGATTTAGTAGTAGTTCATGATCAAGAAGAGGATAAAGTGATTCAAGAGTTTTTTATGAGAATATCTATTGACTTCATGATAGGGGAAGATAGTTTCAATCAAGCTGAACATGTAGAGAAGGAAGAGGAAGAGAAGGAAGCTCTCAATGTAGAGAATAATGAAGATGTCTTTAACATTGTTTTAGAGTATCCGGGTGTTTGAAATAGCATGAGAGCTGAAGTTGAAAACAAATTTATTGATAAGTTTGATGCAGATTTGAAACTCATTGAAGAATGGATTGAGAAGCCAGTTGAACAAATTGATGATAGTCTTAAAGCAACAACTAGACTAAAAGAATTAAATGAAATGGTGAATGAGAAAAATAAAAGTGATTATGATTTTACATGTAACCCTAATAATGACCGTTAGTGTGCAGATTACACGAAAAAAAAACAACAGTAACTCATGATGAAGGCGATGAGAAAGACATGAAAATTTGTGGAGATGAAGAATAACATGTTGAAGAAATCTTTCAACAATGGAGTAAAAAAGAAATCATATTTTGCTATCAAGAAAGATGGCAGAAAGAAGATCAGGAATATGAAGCGAAGCAAAGAAGACCATTTGAAGATGAAAAGTTGTGGCAACGGTCCATGGTTGAATGAATTATTGAAGAGGAAGTTTTAGAAGGCAGATTTAAAACAAATACAAGAGAATTCAAAGAAAAATTGAAGCAACAGTAAGTGAAGAAACATGGAACCTACAACCAGAAAGCACAACAAAGAATGAAGCAGTTTTGAGGGTATAGAATCCCAATGAAACAAAAAAGAAAATGCAAAATTGTAAAAACAAATTGAGTCATTCTAACCCTAGTTGAGACTTAGACCAACAGACATGTTTAAGTGATGATTGAGTAAACTTTTATCGTAATCATAGCAGACATAATTAGTGATGTTTGAGTTATGTTGAGTCATAAGGTCATAATTAAGGGGGGTGTTGGAAATAACTAATTACTCATGCATGCACTAAAGTCTAGATTTAGAGTCTTAGTTAATTTGTATCAGTCTAAGTTAGTTTAAGTTTAACCTATATTTGGAAAGGTTAAATTTAGTATGTGTTTGCATGTTGAAGTGAGTTTGAGTGAGCTTCAGTTGACTCGTTAAATAGAATGCATAAATACCCCACAATGGATTTTCTTTGAATAGAATGCATAAATGGGTTCTCATTAAATAAAATGCATAAATACCCCACAATAGGTTCATTGTAATCAATATAAGTTTTGTGATCAATAAAGAGGAGCAACAACTAGTATTATTTTTTTTATGTGAAATTTGTATCTTCCCTCCTCTACCTTTCCATTCCATCAGTTTTGCTATAAAATAGTCATATTGCTAATAGAAAATAACTATATTTATCTCAATTGTCCATTTATACAATATTCCAAAATCCAATACACCGAAATATAATGAATAATATACTGATAAATAAATATTTCAAACAATTCAAGGTAAAGTATTAATAAAATAATGACGCAAAGGTGAATCTATTCGTTGATTCTTTCACTAATTTAATTACAAATGATGAGATGTGTTATACTCTCACATAGTTTCCTCGTTAAGAGAAACTACTAAGCCGACTAGAGGAGTCACAGAGACATTTATAGCACCAAAAGAAAAGAGGATCCTTCACAAATGTGCATAAAAATTTCTACGACACCAATGGCGTGAAACACGACTCACACCTCAATTGAGATGTCCATATTGTGTGATAGGTGGAGGATTTTTATAGTAACGTAGAACACTGATAGTTCGGTAGTGGACATAGTCCTTGAATTTTCTCCACCATCTTATTACAAGGGAAGAAATTCCTGTTGGAAGAAATTAATTCCAACCACCTATTACATTGAATGCGCTAGGTGGGAAGTCTAAAGAGTTCAGGAGGAAGTTTCGAGAGTTAGATAGCTTCCCGAAAAAGCCACCATCACCGACTCGAGAAACTTCTCCACTATGTATAAAAATCCCTCTTTGGTAATTGAATGGATAAGCTAGATGTTTTGTGTTCAATTCAGTGTGCATTCTTTGATTTGGTATCTGAGCTAAGGTGAGGTGTGAGGAGAATGAGTTAAGGTGAGCTGTGAGGAGAGGCTGAGTGGTAAATAGCTATGTGAGTCCAATTGTGGAAATTGTGGTGCTAAGTGTTTGAGTGTAGTGAGCATTTGACTATGTGGAACTGCGTTAGAAGAAGTGGTGGGGGGATCCATTCAGAGCCGTGGATTATAGTAAAGTGTGAGGGCTCTGTTCAACCAGGAGTGTCACTCACTATGCTAGAGTCAGTTATTTTGACACATATCAGTGTGCCTTGAGCGTGGAGTCTAGAGGTTGAAGTTGTGAAGGAGATGATAGCTCGTGCAAGAGAGAGAGAAATTATCTTCTCGATTAGGGAAATTGTCGTGTGGGCTTGGTGGTGTACGCTAGAGTGGTTGGACAAAGAAGTTTAGTAGAGCGTTGTTGGAAGAGCGTTGTTTGAGTTGTTGGAGCTTGGTAGTTAGGGTTGTATGAGCAGGGGTCTTTGATTGCCGAGTCCTGTAGTGTGGTGAACCTGATGTAGACCTAACGCATTTTGAGTTGTGCTTTTTGTTGGCACAGTAGACATTTTTTGAGTTGTGATACAATGTTCCTTATTGTTGGCATTGATTGGAGAGCGCTTGTTATTAGCTGATTCAAGAGGTGCATTTGACCTGTCGATGAGAAGAAGACAGTCCGCTATGGAATAAAGATTGGTTGAGTGATGAGAGCTTAAGGCTCTTTTGTGAGCGATTGATGTGAGAGATCAATGTGTGAGGGATCGGTGTGCTGAGGGCATGTTTCAAAGAAGTCTCAGTGAGATAGCTACGTGGAAGGGCGAGTTGGCCAAAGGATTGAGGCTACTATGTCCTTGTGCTTGAGTTTTTGCTGTCATGAACTTGTAATCCGCCTTCTTGTGTATAAGAACTGTCTAGTGCAAAGGACTAGTTCCGACATGGTGGGTAAAATTAAAATTGTGGTGTTTGACTTTTGGTGTGGCTTCTTTGATCTTACATGACATACATGAATTTTCCCCAATTTTATGGTTCTTTTATTATCACATCTGATCACTATGGGTTCTTGTTGACCTTCACCAACATCTTCAAGTATTCTTCTGAGCCATATAGCTTCACAGGTGGCACTACATAATGCTTTATGCTCTGCTTTAGTTGATGACAAGGAAACAACTGGTTGTTTCTTACTACTCCATGATATAGCTCCCAATCCTATATTAAAGACATATCGATTTCCTATCATCTGGATCTCTGGCCCAGTCAAAATCATAATGACCTAATGTTACTACAAAAGAAATTGATGGTAGAAGGCCTTCCAAATATTAAGGGTGAACACTTCGAATGTGAAGTTTCTAGACTAGGAAAACAACATAGGGAAGAATTTCCCGTGCATGAAAATAGAAGAAAACAAGAAATACTTGAACCAGTGCATTATGTTGTATGTGGTCCAATGAATATTATGTCACTTGGTGGAGCATATTACTTTCTTATATTTATTGATGATAGGACTAGATAAACCTGGGTGTACTTTATAAGAAACAAAAGTGATGTGTTTGAATACTTTAAAGAATTCAAGAGTATGGTTGAAAAGAAAACAGGAAAGAACATTAAAATTCTTCGATCAGATAAAGGTGGTGAGTACACTTTAGGAGCTTTTATCAAATATTGCAAACAAAATGGAATTATGAAACAATTTACAGTACCACATACACCTCAACAAAATGCAGTGGCTGAGTAAAATAATAGAACATTAGTTGAATGTGCTCGTAGTATCTTAAAAATTAAAGGAATTTCTAATAGTTTTTGGCATGAAGCCATTAATACAGTTGTATATCTTAAAAATAGAAGCCCTAGAAAGTATCTTGAGCACAAAACACCAATTGAAGCATTTTATGGTTTTAAACATAAAGTTAGTCATTTAAGGATATTTGGACGCAAGGCCTCTGCTCATATTTCTAAAGAGGATAGGATAAAATTAGATGCTAAAGGTATCAAATGCATTGTTATTGGATATTTTACTAATCAAAACGTATAAAAAATGTATGATCAAAGTACTCACAAGGTCTTTGCAAGTAGAGATGTTATATTACATGAGCATGCAGATAAATAAATAACATAAGATAAACATAATGTATGGCAACCTCCTTATGACAACTTTAAAGAACAAGAAGAAGTTGTGGAATCAACTCAAGCTCAAGAAATCATGGACATTCGAGAAGAGATGTCAAGGAGTCAAAGTCCACAAAGAAGTGATGAATGCACTCCACAGAGAAGAAGAAGAGGAGAAGGTACTCCATAGTGTAATGAACCTCTAGGAAGGTCAACACAACATATTCAAACTCCTATCAGGTATAAATATTCTACTTTGATGTCTCAAGTAATGACTGTGTTCGAGCGTTTAAATTATGAACAAGATAAAAATCATAAAGAATGGGTGGAATCTATGAAAGAATAATATGACTTTATAATGAAAAATGAAACTTTGGAATTAACATAATTACCTAAAAATAAAGTTCATATAGGATCAAAATGGTTGTAAAAGACAAAGTTTAATGTAGATGGTAGCATAGACAAGTATAAGGCAAGATTGGTTGCAAAAGGTAATTCATAAAAGGAAGGTATATATTATGAAGATACCTTTTCTCTAGTTGCAAAAATGAATACAATCAGAATAATGATAGCATTGGAAGCTAAATATGATTGGAAGCTACATCAATTAGATGTGAAGTAAGATTTTCTAAATAATGAGTTAAAAGAAGAGATTTATCTTGTTCAACTAGAAGGATTTGTAAATAAGGGACAAGAACATCTTTTATGCAAGTTAAAAAAGGCCTTATATCGACTAAAATAGGCACCTAGATCTTGGTATGAGAAAATCGATAAATTCTTCTTTTAGCAAGGATTTAACAAAAGCAAAAATGATCCTAATTTGTATGTCAAGACATATAGAAATGGAGATATAGTATTAATCTCTATAGATGTTGATGATCTAATAATAGTAGGGAGTGCTCATAAACTGATTAAAGCTATGAAAAGGAAGTTATCAGGGGAATTTCAGATGAACGATTTTGGTGAGATGCACAATTTTCTAGGTCTTGAAGTATGGAGAAATGATGGAAGAACCTTAATCACATAAAGAAAATATACAAATGAAGCACTAAAGAGATTTCATATGAATGGACGTAAAGCAGTGAGTACTCCATTGGAACAAAACATCAAATTGAGAAGTGACAGTGGAACAAAAGAGGTGAATGGAACATTGTATTGAGAATTACGGGAAGTACATATTATCTCAGTACCACTAGACCAGACATTTCTTATGCATTAAGCATACTTAGCCAATTCATGGCTAAGCCTAATGAAAGCCATTAGATAGCTGCAAAAAGGGTACTTCGATATTTAAAGAGAACTATCAATTTTGGTATTAAATATATAAATGATTATAATGTTGGATTGACATGTCATTCTGGTTCTGGCTGGGCCAAAAATCCATATGACAGGAAATCCACCATTGGATGTGTCTTCAATATAGGATCAAGAGCTATATCATGGAGCAGTAAGAAACAACCAGCAATTTCCTTGTCACCAACTAAAGCATAGTATAAAGCATTATGTAGTGCCACCTCTGAAGCTATATGGCTCAGAAGATTACTTGAAGATGTTGGTGAAGGTCAACAAGAACCTATAGTGATCAGATGTGATAATCAAACCGCTATCAAAGTGGGGAACAATCGTGTATGTCATGCAATGTCAAAGAATATAGACACACAATATCATTTTGTAAGAGAAAAGGTCCAATCACAAGAAATTGCCCTAGTATATTATAATACAGATGAGAATGTAGCTGACATATTCACTAAGCTTCTTGGGAAGGAAAAATTAGAGTTTTGTAGAAGTAAGTTATGTGTTGTAGAAAATCCAAATTATGTCGTAAGCCTAGCTGAGACTTAGACCAGCAGGCATGTCAATTAAAAGTATGCATGCGTCTTATGTATTGTGCTATAGGGTATTTTGTGTGTTTATCTTACGGTTGGAATTAAGGGGTAGTGTTGGAAAACATTAATTCCAACCACCGACTGCATTGAATGTGCTAGGTAAGAAGTCTAGCGAGTTCAAGAGGAAGTTTCGAGAGTAAGATGGATTCCCAAAGAAGACACGGTCACCAACTTGAAAAACTTCTCCACTGTGTATAAAAATCCCACTTTGGTAATCAAATAGATAAGCTATGTTATGTGTTTCATTTAGTGTGTGTTCTCTCATTATTCGTAGACACTTCCTTGGAAAACCCCATCCTCCATTCAATGTGAAGACAACTGTGTGGAGATACATTATATGAAATGTTCCATTATAGAGGAAAATTTCAAGCAACTTATTCAGCTTTGCCTTCCTCACAGGTCAGTTACGCAAGGTTACATGGGTGTTATTGAAAATGATAGGCATCGATGCAACAAGAAATCGACTTCATTGTGCTCTCTAAGTGGCTCCTGCAGTACAGTTCATGTCCACTTAGAGTCCTTGATTACAAAATTTCTTCGCTAAGTTTTGAGCTCTTAACACAACTTTTCCTCAGAACAATGACAGTGGATGGACCGCCGATGATGCAGTAAATCCCCTCATACTCCTGAGGTTAATATCGTCGTTGGGATGTAAATCCTCTCAGACTCCAGAGCTAACATCCATATGGTGTTGCCACTTTGTGCAACTCTGTTAGCAACACTCGTACTGCATTTGTCATCCCTCGAATAAAAGCCACTTTCAACCCTAGTTTTCAAAAGCGACTATTCGGCCCTCCACAAGGTGGTTTTGAGAGAGCTCTGTTGGGGGCCGACATGAATGACGTGAGGCTAGGTCACCAAGTAGTGGGGCCAACCTATTGGGTTACTCAAGCTAGTTAATGGCAGAGTAATTTTAACGGTGTTTTTAAAGAGTTTTTGGCTGTAATTTGACTAACAAAATTGTGGTCAAATTTTTATTTGTGTATTTTAAATTATTTTTTGATTGTATATATTGATTTAACATTCTAAAAAACTCTTGGATATTTTGTTAAGAGTTCACCTCTCAGACTTGTAATTTCGGTAAATCAACAAAATAAATTGGAAAATAAACTAAATTTTTTTCCGAAAGATAATACTTAAAAAATTATCTGTTAATCACCCCTTATTTCGCGGCCGATGTACATTAGTCACCGTGGATTTATGCCCCTGGGCAATTTTTTCGACGAACCCAATTGATTCAGCAGAGCCACGTGAACCATGTAATATGGCCATTGCTTTGGCTGGCACCTGCTAGCCATGCATACCGGTCTGCGTAAATTACGAATTTTAATGAGTTTTAAAGTATAAAATAGTTTGAAAATTGAGAGTTCATTTGATTGAATTTCTCCAATACCATTAATTTTCAGCTCGATATAACAACTTCTTCATTAATAGTACAAGGGCTTTCAGCTATATTAAACAAATGTACAGATTACCCTTCATGAAAGGACACTGGTAAATAGGCATCCCTTCATCTTTGATAGTGTTGAGACATCCGTTAACTATTTACCAAGGACCTTTGAGTTTTGTGCTATTGACTTATTTTCTGCGTCGGTTTTTTAACCAATTATAATCACTTGTAAACCCTGTTACATAATTAAACAAATATTTGTAAAAGAACCGATACCATTTATAATATACCAAAATAAATAAATTTAATAAGTAAATATAATAAAAATACATACATAGATGTTGTCAGGTTATAAATATGCAAAATAATGTTAAGTAAATAAAATAAATTATATTTATAATTTTGTAATTTTGAGTATGTAAGTAAATAGTGTTAATAAATTTGAAAAATAAATAAAATTTTAATATAAGAAACTATTAATAGAATTATATAATTTTTTCAGCACGAAACCAAACTAGACAGTGAAATATGTGGATTCAATATAAAGGGAAGGTAAGTTTGAATCCTAAATGGGAACAGCTAAAAATCAAAATCAGTTCATGATTTAGGGGATGGACAATTTCGTATATACATATTAAGGTGTTTTCAATTTCAATAATTCGCAAAAGAAATGAAGCAATAAACCAGGAAGGAAAAGAAGGTCCTGCTAGGCGTTTGAGCCAAAGCACTATTAACGTTGTGGATGTGGGATGTGAAAGAGGTATCCCTAATCTCTCTAACAACTTTAAGCGAAGAGGAATATATGTTGGGCATGGCGATCATAGCGGAACCCATTACAAACTTCATACACGACTGAGGCCAAAGGAAACGAAGCAATAAACCCGGCAGGAATGACGGCTACTGTGCAGGGTTTGAGCATAAGCATTGTTAAAGCTGTGGATGTTGTATATGATCAAGGATTTCAAAGTAGATACCTAGCGGGGATGCCAATAGAGATACAAGTGCAGAACAACAGTATTGTCACACAGATTACAACAGAATCATATTAACCAATACTTTGGTCCACCCGCCCCGAATCAAGCTTTTCTTGACGTTTCAATGAATCTTCGCATCAACCAAGAGATTGCACCCCATAATGAATTTGAGAATATTAGGAGCTGGAAGCAATTCCAGAACTAGGATGGCTATTAAATGGGAGGTGCTCGTGGAAGGAATGGAGGACCACCGCCAGCAAAGGAATGGAAAAAGTATGCAGGAATTGTTAATGCATTTTTCACCGATAAATCTCCCTAAATGTAGGCAATATGGCTAGAAGCTAATAGACTGACAATATCATATTGTCAAATTGTGCTTTTCTTTGTAATAAGTATAAGATAACTGCATGTTAATAGATAGGTAAAACAATGTGAATGGTTAAGTCTTTCAAATAGATTAAATTTTAGTTCATGACGTATGGAAATGAACCTTTTTCATAGTTTATTTTGCATATTGTAAAATTTTATCGATTACAATTTTTCGCTTACTATCAATTTTTTCTTTTCCATTTTGCAAGACGTCAATGGTAGGCTGTTTAGGGATAATTGAAACAACTTACTTGGCATTCATTACATTTTAAACCTCGCGGGAAATTGCTACTTGAAAACTCTGTTACAATTACTTCTATTCCAATCCTATATTTTGTGGGGGTATTTTCTAAGTTCAAAATTTGTGTTTCAGCCATTTCAATCTCATGTAGTATTCCTTTCATTCATGTAGTAGTCTTCTCATTTGATTGATATGTTAAAATATATGATATGTTAGAATATATTTATGGGCTATTTTGTTTATATTTTAAATCTTGTTATGTGTCATTATTTTACAAGTGTAACATGGTTGTTTTGTATTGCAAAGAATATATGGAAATTTCAAATCTGTATGTGGAAGAGAAAGAAAAAGGTTATAAGAATAAGTAAAGTTGACTATGGTTTAAAATTTGTTTTTCCAAATATTATAAAATATCAAATGATATTTATGATGGCAATGTGAATACTGATCGCTAATATTTGTTTTATTTTGATCAAATTTTAAGATGGTTGCTTTATCTTCATTTCATGCTATGTGGTCTACTTTATTAATATTTGTTATGCTTCTCTTTTCTTAGGGTTATTAGGGAATGTTTTAATAGTTATGAGTCTATGGAGTATATGAACCAGATTTATTTATTAATGTGGTTGTGCAAGTGTCTAAAACATAAATAAGATCATCTGCGTCACTTGATACCTATGCAAAGAATAAATGTTAAGATGGAGGGGAAAGATAATTTACAAGAATTCAAATTTAAAATGGAAAATAAAAGTATGAAGTCATAAATTCTCTTCTATAAAAATCTACTGCATGCAGAAAAAGGGCAAAGCCATAGATAGACAATGTTATATTTGTTAGTTTTTTTCTTGGCAAAATCTGGTTATGTTCTACATTTTGTTACAAAACACTATTTTACATAGCCTAGCAACTTAATGTTAAAAAATATTAGAAAATAGAGAGAAAGCAGAGAGATCCATTAAACACAACACCAAACACAGTATATCTTATTGATCTCACGCACATTACATATATAGGAATACATAATCTTTCCAGATCCGAGAATGATTGGTCAAGATTACTAAAAATAGCTAATACACCTATTAACCTAGGAACTCGCATAATACAACTCCGGACAACTTGGAAGTCATGGAAGCATTACTTCCAACACCCTCCCTCAATGCTTACATGTAGAAAATATAAAAAACCCATATTCAAACAATAAATAAATATTTTTCAGATTTGTCTAATATGGTCATCATTAGCACCCACATCCACTCTGGAATCTTGCAAACATCGCTCTTTCACCACCACATCTTCGAGTTGTCACTTGACCTCAATTTAAAACGTAATCGCCTCTGACCATCGTTGATGAACTTTTCAGAATTGATGCTTCTCAACCTCCCAGAGCGCAATGCGTTAGTCTCGATAATGAACCATCCTTTGGAACTGCCACCATCTGTGAATCCATGGCCCTCTGCAACCTTCATCAGTTATCTAGGATAGAATTCTAGGTATAGAATGTCTTCAGCAGACAATTCTACAAGTTGACCTTGTATAAATAACCTGTACTCATGCTCCTGGAGCACGACGGGTCACACTAGCTTGACCTTATTAAGAAATACCTATGACTAATGCTCCCAGAGCACGACGGGTCACATTAATCTGTTGAATAATTGGCATGTTCTTTGTTGTTCTCCATCACATGATTCAAAAAATATAACTGCCCCTCAAAACAACGCTATGGTTTTTTTTATATAACTAAACAACCATCATGAAAATAGATCTTAAAATCTAAATGAGATTTCTCCACAAAAATTTCCCAAATAACCCAAAGAATGAAGCTTTAGAAATATTTTCTTGGGTAATACACAAAGAAGAATTCATCCCCACATTCCCCACATTCCACTTTACAACTTGCTGCAAACACACACCAGAAAGACAATATTTGCAACTGTGATGAAAAGTTGCTCCAAAGAAACTCACACAATGTGTAATCAATTCAGCACACCAACTCCTTACTGTTTAACAAAATTTTTCTTTCTGGTTTTGAAAGCATGCAATTTTCGAGATAAACTGCTCTTCAATTCTGTGTAATTCCTTCCACAATTACTGCTACGACGTTTAGATATCGTGCTGATACAGTATGCAGATTCAGTAAAAAAAACCTTGCAGTGCTGCAAGACATAATGTGATAATGTGAAATTCTCTACAGCTTGTTATGGATGACATTCGCAAGTAAAGGGAGATTCACGGATGAAAGGATTCTCATAACTATGTCAGCAAGGAGACTCGGTCAATGCTACCAATGAATCAAATATTTTAGTGAGCAATCCATAAGATTAAATGGTCTGATCGTGAGGCTTAATGGAACTGTGTACAACAAATCCAAAAATTCCTCTGTCCCTTCACACGGATCCACGATGCACAATCATAACAATGCCACAACCCAAAACATGATGCACAACTACTTTTATTCCACTCTCTATGCCACACGCAATGATAGGAAGTGCTTTGTAGATCCTTGGAATTGTAGATATCATAAAAAAAATGGAGCAAAACTATCACTTATGTTCCAATCTAGATGTAGAAAACCATAGAAAACCACACTCACACATAGATATAAATAAGGAGAAATAAATCTCACAACGTAAATCAATAGTAACACACTTATATTAATCTCTCTATGGACAAAACAATAATACTCAAGACTCTCTCACATATTCCTTACTATCTCGCGAGGGAATAAAGCCAGATCTAGCTCTGATACCATATTAGAAATAGAGAGAAAGAAGAGAGATCCATTAAACAGAACACCAAACACAATATATCTTATTGATCTCATAGACATTACATATATAGGAATACATGATCTTTCAAGATGCGAGAATGTTGGATCTAGATTTCTAAAAATAGCTAGTACACCTATTAACCTAGGAGCTAACACAATACAACTCAGGACAACTTGGAAGTCATGGCAGCATTACTTCCAACAGAAAATGGAAAGAAAAAACTAGAATGAAACTTACACACTGAAAGCTAGCAGCTCACGGGTGAGAAAAATACACCTGGAGACTACCCAAGTAGTACGCTCTATCTCATTAATTATAAAATAAAAAATATATCAGTTCACATTCAATTTAGGGAGATAAAAACCATCTCCTAGAAAATAGGAAATAACTCTAATCTAGACACACACACAACAATGAAACAAACTTTCTTCATTAATTTTCAACTCTCCTCCTTAATGGAGAAAGGATTCACTTGCACATGTAACATCTCCCTAAAAAATTCAAATTCAGTCTTCCCTAGAGGCTTGATGAAGATATCAGTAGCATTTTCACAGGTGTTACAATATTCAATAAAAATCTCTTTCGACTGAACCTTTTCTCTAACCAAATGAAACTGAGTATTAATATGGTTTGTGTTTTTATGAAGAACAAGATTATTTGCCAGCTTGATTTAACTTTGGTTGTCACATTTGATCACTATAAAATCCTTTTATTTTTCTCCTGCATGACGAAGGAGTCTCCTCAACCAAATTGCTTCACAAGTGGTTCCACATACAACTTGATACTCTGATTCTGCTGATGAGAAAGATATAGTACTCTTCTTTTTATTGTTCCAAGAAATGACCCTGGACCTAATATTTAAATCATACCATGTTATAGATTTTCTCTCATTTATATCTCCAACTGAATCTAAATCCAAATCTGAATAGCTTGTCCGTCTAACATCAAAAGAATTAGTATATTTAATGCCAAAATTTAAGCTTCCTTGAAGATACCAAAGAGACACCTCTTGCTACCACCCGGTGATTTTCAAAATGTTTTGTCATGAACTCACTCAACACACTGATTATATATGCTAAGTTAGGTCCGGTTGTAGTAAAAAAAATCAAAATTCCAACCAACTGTTGATACAATGTAGCATCCACCTCTTTAGAACCATCATCATTCTAAAATCTAATATTATGTTCTATAGGTACTGAAGTGTCTTTACACTGATCCATTCTTAATTTCTTCAACAATTCCGTGACATACTTTACCTGAGTAACAAAATTATGTCAAGAGTCCCTCGAGACTTCAAGACCTAAACAATAATGCAGTTCTCCAATGTCTTTCATTTCAGTTACCTGTGACATTTGGACTTTAATTTCTTCAACAAATTCCCTAGAATTTCCAGTGACAATCAAATCATCAACATATAAGGAAATCAACACAATCTACCCCTTTGAATCAAATCTAGTATACAAATTTGGGTCATTTTTACTTCTCCTATAACCATGTTGTAGGAAGAAAGAGTTTATCTTTTCATACCAATATCTACGAGCCTATTTCAATCCATACAATGCCTTCTTTAATTTAAAGACAAAGTATTCTTGCCCCTTTTTAATAAACCCTTTTGGTTTTGTTAAATATACTTCTCCCTTCAACTCTCCACTTAGAAAAGGAAATTTCACATCTATTTGGTGTAAACTCCAATGGTACTTCGTAGCTATAGCTATTAACATTCTAATGGTATTTAGCTTAGCTACAGGAGAAAAACTCTCCTCATAATAAATTCCTTCTCTCTGTGACTACCCTTTGGCCACTAGCCTAGCTTTATATGTGTCTACACTACCATCTTCTTTGAAGTTAGGTTTAAATAACCATTTACAACCTATGGGTTCTATTCCTTTTGGCAATTCAAATAATTCCTAAGTTTCATTTTTAAATATGGACTCATACTCTTCTGTCATAGATGACCTCCATTCATCATACTAATTTGTTTCATTATAATTTATGGGTTCAAAAAAATTTAAAATACTACTCATAAGTGCATAATATTTGTATCTTGCAGGTAAGTGAGTCCTCCTACCTGATCTCCTTGGCAGGAGGACTTTCCTCAATTCTATCATGTGTGATTTCCTGCTCACCTATGAATGGACTTCGACTGTTGAATGTATCCATATCGTTAGGTTCATCTTTTTTGTTGTTTTTGTTGTAGATGGTTGTCCTTGGCTTCATCATTATTATCATCAATCAGTAAAGGCATGTGCCACTCCTTATAACTTCTATCCTTATTCCCTTCATCAACCTGTTCATGAAATATAACATCTCTACTTGCAAACACCTTGTCAGTAAATGGATTAAACATATTATATCTGTAAAATCATAATAATACCTACAAATATGGACTTTATCGCTTTAGCATCCAATTTCTTCCTATCTTCCTTAAGAATGTGTGCAAACGATTTAGATCTAAATTCTCTCAAGTTATGGACTACATGTTTGAAACCATAAAAATCCTCAAATGGAGTCTTAAGATCAAGACACCTAGTTGGACTTTTGTTCGTTAAGTAAACTGCAGTGCTAATTGATTCTCCCCGAAAACCATTGCATAGGTTCTTACCTTTTATCATGTT
Organism: Pinus tabuliformis; assembly: GCA_031772625.1. Taxonomy (NCBI): domain Eukaryota; kingdom Viridiplantae; phylum Streptophyta; class Pinopsida; order Pinales; family Pinaceae; genus Pinus; species Pinus tabuliformis. The sequence goes on from CM062807.1 coordinate 880,483,871, forward strand.
GTGTGCAAACTCCACTAGAGTTTTGTTCTTCCTCTCTACAAGCCCATTCTGATGTGGAGTGTGGGGTACTATAAATTGTTGTGCTATCCCATGATATTTGCAATATTTGATGAATTTTCCAATCTTGTATTCTCCCCCTTTATCTGAGTAGATAATTTTGATGGCTTTCCATGTTTACTTTTCAACCATATTTATAAACTCTTTAAAATATTTGAAAGCATGACTTTTCCTTCTAAGAAAGTATACTCAAGGATATCATGTGCAATCATCGACAAATAACAAGAAATAATAAGCTCCACCTAAGGACCTTGTCTACATAGGTCTACATATATAAGTATACACAAGTTCGAGTATCCTTCTTTCTCCTATTTAAGCTAGAGGGAAATTCAGCCCTGTGCATTTTTCCAAGTGCACAACCTTCACAATCAATATGTTCATTCTTTAAAACAAGAATTCCATCAACAATAGCTTCTTTATGTAGTAGAAATAAGTCATGAAGGTTGATGTGACCAAACCTTTGATGCAAAAGATTCTCTATTGTCATAGTTGTTGAAGTTAAATCTTGGTGTGCCTCGCTTGTACCATTCAACTTATAAAGTCCTCCAACTCGTAATCTTGATGCGACCGACTTTTGATAAGCCAACAAATCCTTTATATATAGTAAGTTTTTAAAAATTCTACCTTTAAATTCTAATCTGCAATCATGGAGATAGAGATCATTTTTTTTTAACACCAAGTACATACATGACATTCTGGATGCACCTGATATTACCATTAGGCAATTTCACAAGAATATCTCCATATCGTTTAATTTTATATTATTTTTCATCTCTCAAGAAGATGTTCGCACCATTGCTGGTCTCCTTAATATTTTCATACCACCTTTTATTACCTATCATATGAGTGGATGCTCCAGAATCCACAAACCAGGTTTCAGCCTCATATGTCTCAGTAGAAAGAGTGGCATCAGACACAACTAATTTAAGATCACGATTCTAATCTTTGCCAATAAAATTCCCTGTATGTCTCTTATGTCTATGTCTGGTTTCATCAGTATTATTTTTATAACAATCTCTAGCAATATGACCAGTTCTGCCATAGTAAAAACACTTAGTTCCTGAATCATTTCTAGCAGATGACATACCTTGAAATGGCTTTTTCTAGGATGGAACACCTGTTTTTTGTCATCATCCTAGTTTCCATTTGAAGACTTTTTTTTCACCACCAATGCCTAATCTGTATTTTCAGGCTTCAGATTTATACACCTCTCTTCATCCTGCATCAAGATCTTTGTCAACTCTTGAAATGTGGGAACTTTCTCCCTCATCACAAGCCCTGTAATGAACATTTGATAATCCTATGTCATACCATTTAAGGTATTTGTGATGAGATCTGTATTGGAAACTTTCTCCCCTATGTCACTAAACTTGTCTCTCAGTTCTTTGATCCATTAGATGAATGTAGCAACAGATTCATTCTCCTCCATTCTGATGGAGAGAATCTTACTCTTAAGAAACAATAGGCGATTTTTATTTTTGTTTCATACAAATCCTTGAGCATCCCCAAATTTCATTAGTAGTTTTACATTCTTGAATGTGAGTGATTATGCTATCTTTTAGCGACATCTTCAACAACACCTTCACTTTATTTTCCCTCTTCTCCCAATCCTGAAATGATGTGGTTGTGGCACCACTGGCTGCAGTCAACTTTGCTTCATATTCATTTGCAATTTTCTGCACACTAACCCTCGAGCAATGTCTACAACTTGAGCTTCCATTTGACATAATTTGTCCAATCTATCTTATTTCTCTCATTCAGGTGCATCTATGCAATGTGATTATTCCTTGTGACAAAACCACAACTCCACAAACAGATCTAGTTTTCCAATCTATAAATCCAGTAATCTAGCACCTGATCTATAAATCCAACACCATATCCTCCAATATTCAATATACGAATCGAACTCCAGGTCCTCCAACAAATGATCTACAAATCTAACTCCAAATCCAACCAAAGTTGATGTATGGATCGAAATCTCGATCCTCCAATATTCGATATGCGGATCTAACTCCAAATCCTCAAACAACTCTAGATCAGGGTGATACGTATCAAACTCTAGAAACATGGCCTTCAAAAAATGCTACACAAGACTACCAACTCAAGAACTTCTGCTCTTGGATCGCCTCCAACAGGAAAAAACACCAACTCCCTTTCATCGTACTACAGGTCATGCTGATGAAAAATTCTGTAAGTTTTCTAGATCACAGGGGGTTTGACCCCTAAAAGTAGCATTGATCATCATTGTTTGACATTGCTGAACCAACGCTAATCAACATGAGTTTGAACCCTAAAACCAACGCTCATTGGGATTTCTCAAAATATCAACGCTTTGTCATAAAAGCAATTGAATTAGCGACCAAGGCTCTTAGTCACCAAGGCTTACATGCTCTTATCCATAAGGGATATCAACCACTAAGGCTCAACTCAGCCACCAAGGCTCTCAATCTAGCCACCAAGGCACATTCACCACATACCCAATTCTCTGTGCTCTGATACCATGTTAAAAAATGGAAAGACAAAACTGGAATAAAGACTGAACACTCAAAACTAGAAGCTCACAGGTGAGCAAGCTACACCTAGATATTTCCCAAGCAATACGCTCTATCTTGTTAATCATAAAATCATAAATATATAAGTTTACATTAAATTTAGGGAGACAAAAACCACCTCCTAGAAAATAGGAACTAAGTCCAATCTAATATACACACACATCAGTGAAACAAAATTTCGACATTAATTTTCAACTCCTAACAAGAACTAGATTTAATATGCAGCTATTGACCATATAAATGGGTCAATATAAACTTAAAATTGCATAATTCCTTTGTCATTAATAAAGTATGCTCAGTGAAAAGATCGTCTCGCTTTCTCATGAATTTGGGATGTTCCTTTTGTCAAACCACAAATACATTATCCAATTCTTTACATGAGGTGATTGAAGTTATGATTTAGTTCATATATGTGTATTTGAGTGGTTCAACAACAATCCACACATCCATATTAGTATTTAATGAATTAATCATCATTTAATTTAAAATTAAGCCTATGCACCAAATAAACTTCACACAGGTACCAACTACATTAATTTATAGTCATGTTTGGTTACATATTGCCAATGGGAAAATTAAAAAAGTGTACATTGTTTATGGTTTGAGGTTGTTACTGTGATTGGTTTAGATAACGCAATGTTTTGGATGCTTCGAGATAACTTACTTTAAGATAATTTGTTTATGATGGTTCTTATACATTCCATTGAAAATTTTACAATGATTTAATCATCAAAAATTGGAAATGAAACAAATCATAACATATTATTATATTATTAAGTTTGAAGCTTTCAAGGGTATTAATACATGCTACAACATTTCAATGAAATGTTTTACATGTTTAGCATTGCATGTAATGTGAGATGTTCAACCTTGTCTATAACTTCATGCACATGGTTCCATTTTCACTATTTGAATCACATGGATACCCTTGACTTTTATCGTGAATGTTGTGGCCAGGGCAGAACAAAAATTCATCCCCTATAATGACATAAGCCCTCTACCCTCTTCGCATAGAATACGACCACCCAAAGCTTGTAAAATTAGATATTGGTAGGAAATTAAGAGGAAAGGCACAAATTTCACACACACAAACAATACGAGTTGTTGCTCTCTCTATTAAGCACACAAACTTGATTAATTGAAATGAGCCCAATGTGGGGTATTTATCCTTTCTAACTAACGACGGAACTAAAGCTCACTCGGACTGACTTCATCACGCAAACTCACACTAAATTAAATATTTCTAAATATAGAATAAACTCAAATTAACCCGGACTAACACAAGTTAACTAGGACTCTAAATCTACACTACATTACATGTGGGGGTAATTATCTATTTTTAACACTCCCCCTTAATTATGATTTCTAAACTAAGACATGACTCATGACAACTCAAACATGCCTAGCAGTCTTAGTCTTAGCTAGGCTTACGACACATAAGTTTCCTATATGAAACTCAAATACATTTTTCTGCTAATGGCTTAGTGAATACATCAGCCAATTGATCACTCGATTTATGAGGACCTAAATAGAATTCTCCATTGCTCATAAATTCTTTAATAAAATGGTATTGCGTATCAATATGTTTTCTCTTTTGACGAAACACACTATGTTTCAGTAATGCAATGACTTGGGTGTTGTCATAATAGATTATTGTTGATCTTTCTTGTTTCTGTTGAAGTCCATCCAAAAGTCTTTGTAACAATTCTGCTTCACATATTGCTAATGTCATTGTTACATATTTTTCTTCTGTTGATGAAAGTATCACAATAGGCTGCTTCTTAGATGCCCATGATATCACACCTGAACCAATATGAAAAACAAAACGAGAAGTGTTATTCCTATCGTCTAAACCTCTAGTAAAATCATTGTCAGCATATCCAATCAAATCCATCTTTTTTGTGATTTTCATAAAATATGCCACAATTTGTAGCTACCGCTATGTATCTCAAAATCATTTTGTCAGCTTTCCAATGTGAGCCTTTTAATTCCTCCATAAATCTATAAATCAAACTAATTTCTTGCATAATATATAGTCTTGTTGTTGTGAGATACATACTGCTGCCAACCATTATTTTGACCAGAGCTAAATTGACATGTGATCCTTCATCATCCTTACTCAACTTTGTACCTGTCGCTGCTGGTGTAGGAGAAACTTTACAACTTTCTATTCCAGATATTTTTAGCAATTCTTTTGCATATTTATTTTGAAAAACAAAAATCCTTTTATCTCATTGCTCAACTTCTATGCCAAGAAATTTTTTCATAAGACGAAGATATGTGATTTCAAATTCTTTCTTCCTTACAACTTTAAACTAATATAGTTCAAGATCACCAATATAAATCATATCATCCACATACAAAGAGATAATCAGAATTTGACCATGCTTATTTATCTTTGTGTACAAGGTTGGTTCAATGTTTCTTTGGCTAAATCCATTCTTGATCATATAATTGTCAATTATGTTATACCAGGATCTCCGACCTTGTTTAATTCCATAGAGCGCTTTCTTTAATATGTAAATTTTATCTTCATGACCTTCACTGAGGTTTGCTACTAGGGATTAGAATTATTTGAACTATTCAAAACTCCCAGACTTTTACTTCAAAAAATAAATCCACGCCTTTCGGGTGAAATCATCAATGAATGTGAGGAAGTAAAAACTTCCACCAATCAATTGAGTCGAGATAGTTTCACAAAGGTTTGTACAAACTAACTCTAGCATTTTCTTTACTCTATATGCAACTCCTTTAAGAAAACTTTCATGGTTTTTCTTTCCCAAGATACAACACTCATAAGTACTAGAGTGTTCTTTGGTTGGAGGTAATCCTCTCACCATCAGTTTCCGATGTAACAATTTAAAACTAGAGAAATGTAAATTCCCCAAGTCAAAGTTCCATAACTAATAACAATCAAAACATGCAACCATAAACGTATGGACTTGATTTTTGTAATTCATGATGAGGGGTAATAATTTGTTCCTTGTTATCTACAATTTTTCTATAAACTTCTTGCTTGGGGGATTTTCATATATAACACAATATTGTCCGTCAAAAATAATTGTGTATCCTTTCTACATTAACTGACTCACACTTATTAGATTATGTTTTAAACTAAGAACATAATATACCTTTGATATTGTTTTCAACTCCCCTTTCTTGGTTAGGATGTTGACCACTCCTTTGTCATCTACATCCACAATGTTGTCAATCCCAATTTTACCTTTATCTTCATAGGTTCATCCAAATTTGCAACAAGATTCTTGTTTCTAATCATGTGGTTACAGAAACCCCTGGTTAATAACCAATCATTATTAGAAGGTTCATGCATGGTATGGAATGCTAGGAACATGGAGTCATTTTTTTTGTAGTTACATTAGCATTTTTGTTTCCTTGATCAACAATCATCTTCCTGCAATCCCTTTGCATATTGACCAAATTTATTGCAATAATAACATCTCATCTTTGATTGTCTTTGAATATTTTGTTGTTGGTTCCACTATCATTTTCTTGCTCTTCTCTGCGATCTCTCTGACCACCATTTATTTTTCCCCATCTTGTACCTCGACCTTTGTCTCTTAAGATAGAAACCTGGCTTTTAAAACTTGTTTCTAAGGAGGAACCTTTATTTATTTTTATCCTTGTCTCATGGAATAGAAGTGTTCCCAAAAATTCATCAATTATTAACATTGCCAAATACTTGGCTTCTTCAATAGCTACTACTACAGTATCAAACTTAGTAGACAAAGATCTGAGGCCCTTCTCAACCTATATTTGATCTTTAATGTAATCACCATAAATCTTTAACTAGTTTATAATAGTCAAAACCCTATTCCTGAATGAATCGATATTCTTTGTTTCTTTCATTTACAAACTTTCAAAATCTCTCCTAGTATTATGCAACTTAACAATATTGACTTTGGGCATACCTTGATAGCTCATCACCAAAATCTCCCATATTGTGTTTGTTGAAGACATGGTCATAATTTTTTGTAATATTATTTACATCCATTGCTTGTTGGATAATTTGCAATGCTTATGTATTCTTCTTTCTGTTTATCCTCAATTTCTCCCTTTCTGAATTAGTGAGGGTGCGTTCTACTTTTCCCTCTTCGGATTCTGGAAATCGAATCCTGGTATAGTCCCAAACAACCTGAAGCTTTAATATTGTCTCCATCTAAATGGCCGACACATAATAATTCTTCCTTATGAACATTAGAAATTATAACTGAAATATTTGTTAAAATCATATACTATTTCCTTTAATCTCCAAAAAAAAAAAAAAAAATGCAACACCAAAAAAAATACCTTTCTTCCAAAACTTTTATAAAAAACCTTTTCTCCCGCAAGAAAGCCTTAAAATAAATACCTTTCTTCCAAAACTTTTATAAAAAACCTTTTCTCCCGCAAGAAAACCTTAAAATAAGACTATAGACTTCTCTTTTAAAAAAATAATAATTTGAAACCCCTCTTCTTTGACCACTCCCAAAAATATACTTTAAATCTCCTTTCAATATATCAAAAAAAAATTAAAAAATAAAACTTCGTCGAATTACTCACTAATCTCACACTTGTGAATTCTCTTTGAGCATGTACCCAAGTGAGTGTAATTGATCTTTTCCAAGGTCGTGGTTTTCTCTGTCTTTTTAATCCCTTAACCTTGCTAATGCGAGATTTGTTGTGGGGCTGACGCATTAGCAAGATGAATGGTAACCCCGAGACTTATAAGGGGACTCGCTTGTCACACCTCTTTTTCTATAACGCAGTCTATAGTTTCGAGGGTGCGTTACTTGTGCTTTACACAAAGTATTGTTGATTTCTTTGCTTAAATCAAAAATTAAATTTGTGCTTCACACAAGGTACTGTTGATTTCTTTGCTTGATGTAATTTTGCTTTGGTATTAATTTGTAGAAAAAGCACAAATTTCACATACACAAATAATATCTTTTTATTAATCATACAAATTTGATTGATTATAATAAAACTAATATAAAATATTTAATTTTTTAACTAACGAATCAACTAAATGTCATTCAGATTGACTTTATTATGAAAAATAACATTAAATTTAACCTTTCCAAACATAAATTCAACTCAGGCTAACACAAATTAACTTAGACTCTAAATCTAAACTCCACTACATACGAGAGTAATTAGCTGTTTTTAATTATATTACCGATGTGGTGGGTTCTCTTCCACCATGCGGATCTTGCCTGGGCTTTCATGGTGCAAACAACAACATAATCGTAAGAAATAATTGGACGCGTTGCTAATATACAATTTATGAGGGAAAATAATTTTCTTATGTAAATTGTTTTGTAGATGATCAATAATATCGTTGGCAAAGAAAATATATTGTTCCCATTGCTGTGTGATGCTTGCAAAACTAACAAAAATAAATGTTCACAAAAATGAATCCAGACCCCATATTTCCCTTGGACGATACCTAAATGAATCCAGACCCCATATATCCCTTGATGCTTGCAAAACTAACAAAAATAAATGTTCACAAAAATGAACCCCATATTTCCATTGGACGATCCCTAAATGAATCCAGACCCCATATTTCCCTTGGACGATCCATAAAAGTTATTGTTTTCAAACAATTTCCAAGGAAATTCCATCGCTTGTAGTATAGAGCGAGCAAAGTAAGGAATAGTTGAACTGGCACATGAAAAAATAGAAAGCTTCACCCCGTGCATGAATTGTTTTTTTACTTTGAGGCCTTTTCTCTGTATCCATCTAGAGAGTCATTCCTACGTATGTAACTCTGCATCCTAGGAAAAAGACCTACATTCCTTCTTAAGAGAAACTTGTGTTTATCATGGTGCCTCCGTCCCTCCCTCCCTACCGTAGATTGGTTTCAGGATCGGTTTATAAACATAATTTCACCGGGCTCTGTTAGTCTCAGTATCAAAATCCAGTTGAGTAGTAAACTTAAGAAAGAATTCACTAATATTGATAAATATCACCCTTCTCGAATGCAAATATATCACAAAATTGTCATGGGAAAGATCCTTGATTGCTATAGTTTCATCCACTGCAATGGTATTAGAGAGAAACAATAATAAAATCAGACCGGTTTCACTTAATGAACTTTGGACATATCATGTGTGTTTGTAGAATACTAAACAATATCATTAATTTGACTACTTATTGGAAAATATATATAAAAATTCACATTATTTAACGCCCTACTAAAACGAACCCAATACACCTTCGCAATTTAAAAAACCCCTACTTTGATTAGATATTGTAGGTATCTATTTTTTCATTAACATTTTTTATACCTTTTTATATGTTTTAGTTAATTTTGAGCTCCAATACAAGCAAATATAAAAACTCTTACCCACTATTATATTCTCAATAAATTATATATATCCCCCAATATAAATACAGAAAGTATGATATTATTCCCAATAAAACCCGGTGGCTCACACTATAAAAAAGTAGCGTGAGCTACAACATCAACATCGCTCATTCTAAAACTACAACCTCTAATTGAAATGTCAAAACGATCCATCCACCCATTCAAATTACTTAACTATATCATTTTTAAAAATAATTTAAATATCTCAAAAATATATTAAAAAAAAAAAGCTTGGTGACATCACAAAAGGCTTGGTCACATCACTTACACTTACCTTCATCTAATAATAATAAAAAACATATTAAACTTGAAATTCAAAAACAAAAATTTAGAATTTAAATAAATAAATTATATTTAAAAAAAATTAGGCTTTTTTGAAAACGACTTGAAATTCAAAAATAAAAATTTAGAATTTAAATAAACAAATTATATTTAAAAAGAAATTAGATTATTTTGAAAATGAGATGAATTGATACATGGTTAAGGCGAGGCAAAAATTATGATCATCTATTTTCTAAGAAGGATGAAGAAATAGTATTTCATTATTATCATTTAACACAAGAAAAAATATTATTATCATTTAACTTATAGTTTATATTTTTCAAAATCTATAATTTTATTAACACAACACATAAAACTTATATAATAATATACCTATTAAATACTTTATATTGTATTTATATAATTGATTTATTATATATATATATATATATATATTTATTTTTTATTTTTATTTTTCTAATTAAGAGAAATTGATCTATTTAATATATTAGAACAACAATGTACTTGATATAAACCATAAACATCCATTTATTTGAATGTATAATGAAATAAACATTAATATATATAAAATAGATATTAATCTATGTTAAATTTTCATATATTTTTTTCCAAAACAAACATTAATCTATATTAAAAATTCAATTAAAAATTCTATCATTTGATTTTGCCCAAATAGAAGTAGATCTATATTGAAATATATTTCTCTGTACTCATTTGGAGAGTTCACATTCATTTAAATTTGAGTGATTAAAATAGAACGCAGTCAATAATCTCACCTTTAACTTAAAAAGGAAAATTCTATATAACATACCCGTTTTTTAAAAACTTTCTTATAATTTAAGATACCCGTTTTTTCAAAACTTTCTTATAATTTTTGACCTGATAGTCAGATCTACATTGAAAATAGACATTAATCTATGTTAAATTTTCATATATTTTTTTCCGAAACAAACATTAAAAATTCAATTAAAAATTCTATCATTTGATTTTGCCCAAATAGAAGTAGATCTATATTGAAATATATTTCTCTGTACTCATTTGGAGAGTTCACATTCATTTAAATGTGAGGGATTAAAATAAAACGCAGTCAATAATTTCACCTTTAACTTAAAAGGAAAATTCTATATAACATACCCGTTTTTTCAAAACTTTCTTATAATTTAAGATACCCGTTTTTTCAAAACTTTCTTATAATTTTTGACCTGATAGTCAGATCTACATTGAAATTCCTATACATAATGTACCTGTTTCCATAAACAATTCGTATGTATTTTTCTAGGGTTGCTGGTAGCACTCAAGGCCTTGCTGCCCTGTCCAATCCTCACATTACCTACCTATTGATTTCTCAATTGGTTCAGAAAGCCGTAATTGGGGAATAGTGTGTGCGAAATTAGCTATATCACTGGGAGAATAACCATACCGCATAGCCATCCAAAGCTGCAGTTACTCTTTAAACTTTTGTGAAAGAAAAGGGACAAATTTGGCTAATAAAACAAGCTTATTCTTTACAAACATTTTTGTGAAGATCACTTGCACATTTCTAAAACTTTATTGCTAGGTAAGATTGTTGAAATTCCATTTGAAAATTTAAACCTAATAATGAATATATTTTTGTTCCCCTCAGTCAGCATACTCATGGTCGATTATTTTACCATTGTCGGTGAGTTAACGACGGTTGAAATGATGTTTTATTACAATCATGCGATTAAAAAGTTTCAAATATATATAGAAATTTTGGAAAGTCTCGTGGTAACGAGATGCATGATATAACCATAGCAATCTAAACCAAAATTAATTAAGGGAATCATAGGAATCTAAACCTTTTAATTATGGGAGCTGACCTAGTGAATCCTAACGATTGAACAATTTATGCATTAAATCCTTCCTGATCACAAAATAAACGTAGAAAAAGAATGTACAGTAAACATTGAAAAAATTAATGATTTTATTAAAGCATATGAACATAAATTATAGCATTTTCGGCTAAGTAAAATTGTTAAAGTCCAATACAAGGATAAGCCTTAATAATGAATATCTCTCTATTCTTGTATGTGAGGGTAGTACCCATTGTCAATTATTAGTCCCTGCCTCCAGCATAGCAGGGACTATAACGTTCAATCCAGCGTTGACCATGTATTACTTCTTCAGTTGACCATAAAATTTCAGTGTTTAAGCAATTTTAAGCAAAGTTTATCTTGGCGATATCGGTGTAAGAAACTTATAACCAAACTTGTGAATTCAAGGTCTTATTACAAGCTTCACGTGCCCCGATGTTATTTCAGCCGGGACAAGTAATTTTATCGTAAGTTTTTCAAAACAAATGTTTTGTGCAAGCGAGCTGCCATTTGCCATTTCTTCAAGTGCGCTGCCATTTGCCATTTCTTCAAGTGAGCTGCCATCTGCCATTTCTTCTGGGCACCTGTCACTTCTTCTACGCTCCTATCTCCTCTCACTGATAACTCCCTGGCAACTCCCTCGTAGCACATGTCGTTGAATGGCCGCTGCATGTAGTCTCATCTATTGTAGAAAATTGAACAATGCGACAGTATTGCTCATGCTATAAGCTTTCGACAATGGAGTTCCCACCCAGGTATAGTGCAGTGTATTTCAGGCACCGCTTTGATACCTTACCTGCAGGTTAGAACAAGAGGGGAATCAAAAGGGTAGGCATACTAGAATGTGCATAAAGGAACAAGGGTGAATGTACCAAAACCCGCAACACGTGATAGATGTGCATATGAATCTGTTGGTTATTCACTGGGGATTGGCTCTGTTGCTGGCTCTAGCTCGATCAGGCTGGCTCTGGGGTTAGCGAGGGCGGGAAAGCTTATGGTTTCACATGACTATGACTCGTAATGGACAGATTTACTCAAGTGGCAATTGGATTCAGGGCGGAATGTTTCCACATTTCATATAGAAAGAATTGCAGCAACAGTCTTGAAATGGGCCTTGGAGGCTCACCTTTTTAGTCGAAGGCTCGAGGCAAATGGCCACCAGGGATGAGATTTCACCTTTGCCCAGACCATGTCTCCTCACGAAATTTCGAGGTCTTTCCCTCCTTCAGAGCAATAATTTTCTTCAGAATCCTGCCCTCTTTGACAACAATAATGTTCTTTAAAAGAGTATTATCGTCAATTCTGTTTCCTGATCAGAATTTTCCTGCAAACTAGGCATATCGACCTCCCCTTTATTATTCTGCATAAGCCTGGCTGGCTTTCTTGGCTTTCCTGTAACCTGCTTTACTGAAATCAGAAAGCGCGACTACACGTATTAAGGTCCTGCCCCTTTTGGGAAAGCAGATGGGCTGAAGCACCCTGATTTCACCGCGTATGAATCTTTGGGGAAAACAAGAACTGCACTTGTCTTCCACAATTGAAGTGCACTGAGCTCGGCGTCTCTCCGCATCTCTGTTCTTCTTCCCTCCACACTTCTGCATGCAGACTGTTCTTCACCACCCAAGCTCTGGGTCTCAAGCATTTTGACCCCTCCAATCCGGGTGATTTTCCGTATATTGTTACATTAATGTATTTTAGTCTTTGTGGAAATCTGTCTTTAAAATTATTCTACTCAATTGATGGCTTCCCAGTCATGGCACCAGGCCAAGCCAAAAGCGATGTCGAGAAGAGATGGCAGCAAGAGTAGGCTTAATGTGCCTTGCAGAGTAATAAGGGATCATCTGCACAAAGAAATGACCTGGGAAAAATTGACCAGGGCGGGCAACCTATGAGAGCACAAACTCTCGGAGGTGTACAGACCAAGGAACAACACAAGCCATTTGCTAAGAAAAGAGCAAATGAGAAAAGGGAAGAGTAGCCATTGAAGAGGGTCGAGGAAGATAAGAGGAAGGAGCAGGAGAAAAAGATGAAAGAAGCATATCAGAAAGCAGAGAGATAGGTCGAGGAAGATAAGAGGAAGGAGCAGGAGAAAAAGACGAAAGAAGCATATCACAAGATAGAGAGACAGGTCGAGGATAAGAAAACAATGGCAAAAAATGAGGAGGATGTAAAGAGGGCTAGAGATGCAGAAACCAGGAAGCCACCCACAGGAATTCAACCTCAAAAAGGTCCAACCAGCGAAGAATCTTGGCGGAAAAAGGATAAGCCAGAGGAGCATACTAAACAAAAAAAGTACCACCTTAGAAGGGGCAACCACTTGGCTCATGTTGGAGGTGAAGGCTGAAGATCTAGAAGGCACTGCTGCATGCAAGAGCTACTTGGTTCCACATGGTTTTTTGCGGTGTAATTTAACTTTATTTATTACTTTACTACTTTTATCTTTTATTTTTAATCAAAGTTTTTATTTTTAATTTACTAAAAAATATAATTAACAACCATTTCACCATGATTGTTCAGTGACCACGATTTTGACTTGTTGCCGGACTTTAACAACAACCACAACGATTCATGTCCTATGTTGTGACAACTGGCCAGTTATTGATGTTGAGGCAGTAACAAAAGGGAGTCAATCCCATATCTTTTATATTTCTTTGCCAAAAATCCGTAAGATTTTATGGAGGTGTTTAATTAAGTGAAGGACAGTAGAAACTCTACTCTTCGCTTTCACTCTGTTTTCCATCTCAAATCACCCTGTCCAACTTTCGGTTGTGGCCGCTGGGTTTTACTGATATAAATTCCATTATTGATGGCTGGGTTTCTTCCATCAATTCCTTCATTCATGTATTGTACATTCTATTGTAGAGTCTTTTCAGAGATTTTGATTACAGAATGGCGTTTTTGCATGTGTTACAAGTGTCTTTTTAAAGGCGGTTTTGGCTTGGCTTGGCTTGTTTGACGTTCTTCATTTAGCAGCATGGCCATGTTGATTCCTTTTTGTTTATGGGTTTTTTATGGTATGGGGTGTTTTGGTTTGATTGCACTTTCTCTTTTATTTTTTATTTACTGTGTGTGAATTGTTTTGCAAACCGATTTTATTTTGTTGTCGAATGCAAAGAAATAAATAAAGTAGGGATGAAATCTAAGCAGTGGCAAAGCAACGATTTTGATCTTAGTTGTTTCTCTTTTCTAAAGACAACCTGAAGGGTCCGCAGCACGCTCAATGTGCTTTTTATTTGCTATTTTCACTTGAGTAAGTGATGGCCGGGTTGCCGCCTGCAGGTACGTACTTTGCCATAAAGCCCGTGGGTGATGTGCTTAATTTAGGCTGCGTTTGTTTTTCTATCCGTCTTTGATAAGGGTTTTTTTTAATCTTCTTAAATTTTTCCATTTGGTTGGTTTGCAGTCAATTATTTCAGGCCGCGCCGTACATTCTTACATGACATCACATTCATTATGGAGTCGTACAATTAATTTTGGTTATATATATTTATATTGCATTGCTGGTATGGACAATCTTTTCTAATTTAGGGGTTTCTTACTTGCACTGGGATTTAATCAGGTAGTTGAATATTTTTCTAGAATTTTGCAGGTATGTGATTAATCCGAGGTGGTTTTATTCGGTAAGAGTACGTAGATCAAAGTCTATTCTTCTAATCACATAGTGGAAATTGTTTTGTGCAATAGCATCCGAAACGGAGAGACACTTTATCTTGCCTTCGAAACTCAAATCAGTGGCGGTTTCTCAAGCATTGTTTGATCCGTGCATTAATGTCTCGGTATTTTTTTGTTCTTTGAATCTTTCTATTCAAGAGTCTGTTAACTTTTTTTAAAATGAACACAAAATTTTAATAATTTCAGAATGAAAAATAAACATGCGATTGGAATTTTTCATGGTAAAATTGAGAGGGATTTTTGTCGTAATATTGAGAGGGTTTTTATGGTTTATTCGTAATGTAATGCAGAGAGGAGTTGAGGAATCAACCCACGAACGCTCCTCTCAAAACGAATTTGAAATTAAAACTCACTGTGATATATATGCTTCACCTTTCTAAATCAATAAAGGATTAAAAACCTCCCATGTTTTCCTAGTGCTATGAAAAACAAATGTTCCTTTGAGGAATACTGAAGTAATGAAATCTCTATCGTATATAATAAGGATTGAGAAAAGCTCGTCTTTCAGCTCTAAAACAGAAACAGTTATATATGATTATCATATAGATCGGAGACAAATAGTTGTCTCGAACACTGGAACTAATACAAATAGTTGTCTCAAACACTGGAACTAATAGATAGTTGTTTCAAAGGCTGCAAATGGACCGTGAATAGCACACTCATAGGCACTGATGGGCCTCTTCAGTTCATTAAATCACTCTTTACAAAGTCATTGCAAACTCTTACAAATGTATAATGAGAGGGTATCTAATGTTGTTGGGTGTTCTGAATTTTATTTGTACCAGAGAAGATTAATTACTTGGTCCAAAAATTTTACCAAATAAAGATTGATCAAGCCTTTGAAGTGAAAACTACTAATAACATGCTTATAATCAGTTAAAAAAATATTTCAAACCAGGCAAGGATCAAGCCTTTGAAGTGCAAACTAATAATAACATACTTATAAAGATTTCAAACCAGGGAGGGACTACCGCAGTTACAGTTTGTCTTTGCTTTTATACATTACAGTTTCAGAGCAGTGAACTGCTACAGCGTTTGAGGTCTAGTTTAATTCGACAGGCTTTGAAGTTCATCATCTTTATTTGACAGGTATTTTTGGGCTTGCGGTTTAGCATTGTTTAGGATTTTTCTATATCATTTTCGCACTGTTTTGGCAGTAATGTAATGTTCTGCATATATAAGTTGCTTCTGCGATTGTGCATACATTCTTATCTGTTGTTTCCTTCGTTTCTTTTTCCCTAGGGATCAAGCTCAGTTTTGTTTAGGCTCCATTTTCATTTGCCATTTTCTAGGGTTCAAATCACAAGTCGGGCCAGCTCAATCTACAAGTGAAGCAAGTTGTAAACACTTCTTTTAAGAAGTGGGCAGTAAATCTATCATCATATAGGTGCATCAATCTTCATGGAAGTTTTGTCATCAAATCTGTGGTTAGATTTCAATGTCAGCTACTTAACTCAGAGAAGGTACGAGGAATTGGAGAGTTCTGCAACAGTGATGTATACTGTGTGTTGAGTTTTGCAACACTGCTGGACAGAGTACATACTGTTGCCACTTCTTTCTAAACTCGACAAGGCAGTTTAGTTGGCTTGATGCTATTTTCTTCAACAGGCCACCAACCACAGGTTCATGTTGTTTCCAAAGTGCCAAACCTTTAGCAACTCCATTCAATTGAAAACATTTTATTCCATGAGAAACAACTTGGTTTCAAACTTCAAGAATTCACTGAATCAATGGCAGACATGCCTTTTCTCCTAGCTCTATATTTTTATCTGTTCTACAGGGACCATGAAACAAACTCGTATAGAAGCATCAGCTTTTATTGGCATTTTCTTGATAAATTCTTTTGGTTTGTCTATATAGCCAGCACGGCCAAGGTCAGCCGCATAGCTAAGGTCAACTGCACAGCTATAGTACTCCATTGCAGGTGTGATATTGTAATGCAATGGTTAAAGATGAAGTTCTTTGACAATATTAGAACTTGCAGAACTCACAAACACCAATATCTCGAGATTTAGTGGTTGTATTCATTGTTAATTCTTATAAATGTTTTCCCCCTATCTATACAAGATCCTTTTTTTCTCAGATAATTGGCTTCAAAGTCACAATATATCGTGACATGGAAGGTCTGACAATCTTCATGGACTGGGCTTGATTCTTAAGGTGTAAATAGATTTATAGTCTATATCAATAGTCTGTGAAACTTTTAAATATGTAGTCTTCAATCACATACCCCTGGGAGGCAGATCTCTGAAATGTTTCGCTCATGGTTCTTGGTTGGCCATATATTTATTTTAAACCATCAGCATTGTCACATAAGCTAGACTTGGGGAAGAAAAGTCCTTTCTTTCTCCACTTTCATTGTGTAGTATATATTCTGCGGCCATTTTTCAAGTTTCAGAATGCTCCAGGATTGTAATATGTTTTCCATTTTTACATTTCACAACACTTTGCAATATGTTTTCCCTTTTCTATACGATTATTTTCTTGCTTTATAAATACTTTTTCATGATTTTACTTGATTTTTCTGGAAATTAAAAATATTTCTGCTATTGTTTACGTTCACCTGGTGTGAGATTGGACTTGTTAAAGCAGTTAACATATAACCAACTACTCAGCAAGCTCGCTCCCATGGACAGTTGTGTAAATAGTTTTAATCCATTGCCAATCAGTCTCATACAGCCGTACTGCTCTTATGAAGTAGTATCAGTCTCATACAGCCGTACTGCTCTTATGAAGTAGTATCTTATAGGATGGACAGTTGTGTAAATAGTTTTAATCCATTGCCAATCAGTCTCATACAGCCGTACTGCTCTTATGAAGTAGTCTCTTATAGGCAGGGACTGCCGCTACGCAGTTGCCCTTGTTTTATTAGTGCTTTTGATGCTTTATTACAATCATGTCAATAAAAGGTTTGAGATATGCATCGTAATTTTGGACGAGAGGCGTGATATACCAGCAAGTAAAAGCATGAAATTTTATTCAACAGAATTGGTCTCATGAATCTTTATCATTGAACAATCTGTGCAATAAACGTTTGTATACCAAGAAACGAAAGTAGAAAAAAAATTATGGTAGCCACTAAAACAATCTATGGTTTTATTAGAGCATATGAATATAAGATATATCATTTGTTGCTATTTAAAACTGTTGAAAGTCTATTTACAAATTTAAACCTAATAATGAATATATCTACAATCTTGTCAGTCAGGATAATATTTGTTTTCAATTATTTCACGATGGCCGTGAGTTAACCATAGTTACAAGTTACATCTTGAACATATTTCCTTCCGGTAACAGTACTTTATTTTTTTATGTTCGTTTTGAAATTCGGATAATTGTAATAATTTTAATCAATATAAATATAAAAATAAATAGTTCTAACATTAGAATTTATTAAGAAGAATCACATTTTTCAAAACTCAATTATAAAAAATTTCGCAATTTCTTTTTTAATTAATATATATTTAAAAATTAAATATTAACAAAAATCACACTTTTCAAAACTCAAATATAAACTTTCTTCTTAATCTCTTTTATAATTAATATATATTGAAAAACTAAATGTTAAAAACTGTGTGTAGAGTTTTCTTCCAGATTATCGTATCTATAATTCTTTGTATCAATGTTTGGAGCCATCCACTGTGGGTCATCATCAGGGTAGATCAGAAAGTATGTAAACTAGATCTCAGCATAATGAATAAATAGAGGTGTGAGATGGTGATAGAGTGAGAAAGATGGTAGCCAAGGTACCTTAGTTTAGGTTAATTGATAATTAATAAAACTTTATAATTCATAAAACTTGATAATTATTACAGTTAGTATTTTTATAATAATAATTGAATTTTAATTAATTATCACATTGTTTTTATTAATTTATTTTTAGTTTCTTAGAAATATTTAGAATCCTAAGAAATATTAATTATATTTTGTTTTATTATAAGTTTTATTAGGAATATTATTAATGATATTGTCATTAGTTAATTAATTTTTAATTCGATTTTATTTTAATTTTATTATTTTAGAATTTAATTAAGAATGTTATTAGGATTTCTATAATAATTTTAATCAATTTTCATTTAAATATGATGGTATTAAATTCTATTTAATTGAGAATGCTATTTAGGATTTCTATAATTTTAGTATTGAAAGCACATAATTTTTTTTTTTAATTCTTAGATACTTTTGATCAATTTTAATTTAAATGTGATTGTATTAAGTTATATGTTGTGATTAATTGAGAGTGAGGTAGTCAGGTTTAGTGTTTAAGTAATGGGAATATAATTGATGATATTGTCATTAGTTAATTAATAATTAATAAATTTATTGTAATAATTGAATTTTTGTTATTAGACTCATTTTAATTTAATTTTATTATTTTTAGAATTTAATTAAGAATGCTATTAGGATTTTTGTAATATGAGTATTTAATCTAATTTTTTGGATGGAATTAATAGATTTTTAGATTTAGAAATATATTAAAAATTAAATTTAGATAATTTTAATCAATTTTAATTTACATATGATTGTATTAAATTATATGTTGTGATTAATTGAGACTAAGGTGAGGACAGAGAAAAGTAGTTTTAGTGATGAGTGTGAAAGGTTCACTGGAGAGAGGATATGGCAGTAGAGGGTGCGGGGGAGGTTGGATAGGGAGGTTAAGGTAGGAATCCAATTGTCACTGACTTTCCATCCTTCATCACGGTTGAGGTTGTTCAGGTGTTTGCCTATTTCTATAGCTTCTCTAAATTTTCTATGGTGGTAATGATTGATTTTGGCCACTACTCTGGAGTTTTCAACACAGACATGACGATTGGTTTTACAGGAGTGTTTAGTTAGAGCTGAGGTTTTTGAGCGTTTGTGTTTTATGTCAACAACATGTTCTTAATTCCTAGTTTGGATAGACCAAGCAGTTTCCCCTATGTAGGTTTTTCCGCATGAACAAGGAACCATGTAAACTCCTTTGTGGCATTTGGGATCAACAGGATCTTTGACTGATTTAAGGCATTTTCTAATGGTATTCATGGGTTTAAAGGTAGTTTTAATATTGTTTTTCTTTAAAATATAGGCAATTTTGTCTGTGGTGCCTAATATGTAGGGGAGGTGAACCTTACTCACTTGATCATCGATAGGTTGTTTGCTTTTGGGATTCTCACCACTACTACATCCAAGGTCGTTCTCTTTAAAAATAGAAGCACTTATCCATCCTCAAACAAAAATCCATATTGATCATCATCCAAGTCTTATACCGAGAGCATGTGCACCATCATCCCTGGAAAAAATAACATCCATGTCACCTCCAAAAATCCTCATAACTCTAGCTAGAATCTAACACATCCAACCCCCTTCACTCCATGCATGGTGCTAACACCACATCTCAAATGGAAGTCTAAGCATATCTCTGAAATACTAAGGAAAATTATTCTCATCCCTATCATGTGACTATATGTTCTACTGTCCACTAGCCATAACCCATTGTCCTTATACACAAAAATACTCCTACTCCCCAAATTACAAGTGCTAATAGAAAAATGTTTCTCAAATTTCTTAACAAAGTCATCAATTTGAGAAGAAGCTATTACTTCTACTTGTTCCTATTTCTTCTTCTTCTTCTTAGTTTTATTCTTCATCTTCTATGGATGTTGGCTCGCATAATGACCAGAATTGTGACATGCAAAGCATTTCATTTTTCTCATGTCCTTCATAGAAGTAGATTTTCCACTTCCATTTACCTTAGCTTTCCCCTTCGATACAAGAGAAACATTCTCCTCATCTCCCCACCGTGTTGCACACCATTTTTGGCATTTCACTTTATCTTGTCCTGATGGAAATCATCCCACATCCTTCCCCAATTTGGAAGTTTCTCACAAGCTAGTGTTCCATTAATGAAAGCATCCCAACTCCTCGTAAAACCACTGATGGTTGATCTAACTAGTTTACCATCGGAGATGGTTTCTCCCATGGCTACCAACTCATCTCTCATATCACTTGCATTGTTGAGATATGAGAACATTGTCAGTTTTTGTCATCTTGGCTTTCCTTCGTTTTTCTGATAACAAAATCTTTTTGTTCTCATTACTACTTTGGAAAAGATTTCTTAAGGATACCCACATCTCAATTGCATAAGTCTTCCCTGAAACATGGGGAATAAGGTGGCCTTTAATATCATCCCGAGATCTCGGCCTTAACATTACTCTTGTTAAAATCAATCAATACTACTAACTTAGTGTGTGGAAATACTGCATTCTCAACAATATCCCACAAGTCAAATATCTAAAGCACCAATATAAACCTACCTTTCCATGGGCTAAAGTTTTCATCCCCGCTTGTCGTATCCTCCATCCTCAAGCATGTTGCCATTGACCTACCAGCAGAAGGTTTTAGGGTTATCGAAGGGTAAATAACAAATCCCTCTCAACCACCAAACTCTATTTAGTTTGTTGTTATGCTTGTTTTTTGGTCACTATTCTTAGCTAATCTACCCACTTTGCTATCATATGATGTAGAAATTTTGTGTAGAGTCACCCCGGTTTCAAATTTAGTGATTCCTCATCAAGTTTAAGGTTCAATCCACATTTGATATGTTGTTGTAATAAACATGACTAATGTCAAAAATTGAAACACATAGAATCTATTTCTATTTTTCACTTAAACCCTAAAGGGAAAACTAGCCAAAGACAAAAATTATATTTATTATGAAATATTTTTACAACATCAAATAACAAAAATCAAATCGCCTTATCTCCGTTGATTTTTTTCCCAAAATTTCCATGGAGAAAATGTTGTAAACGTTCCTCAAATTCCCAGAGAGATTTCCTTGATTTCTAAGTCCCTCACATAGAAAATTGTTCCCATTAAATGCTCAGATTTAACACATAACCTACCCATATAAATTTGTTCCCATAACCTATCTTGAATTTTGAGCCTCTAATAATCTTGAAATTCATGCTCCAAACATCTTGTAAAATAATGTTGAGACACCCTCGATTTCTATACACTAACGCCACAATAAATACATATTCTAACCCCAACATCCATGAATGAAATTCGTCAGATTGTGTTCCTGCTCTTTGCAGTAAACGTGGCTAGCCATTGGACAACAATTATTTTGTGAATTATCTTTAGTGTGACTTTTTGAAAGCTTTTATGGTGGGTTTTTCTGTTTTAATTTCTATAAAATTCAGTAGGAATTTATTGAAATCACAAGTTTGATAGGTAAACACTGCACAATCTGAGTGCCCTAGGGTTTTTTCAGGGTGCTGAATCCATATGTAGAGTCAAAAAACCAATTTAAATAACAGAAATCAATACTTCACCTCAAAAGTTTCCACCGAATTCCGGCATCGGAAAGTCCAAAAAGTCACACTAAAGACAACTCCATTATTTTGGTCCCAACTTGCTCGTAAAACTAGTTATATTTTCCTCAAAATTTTTGCTTGTTCTCTCCCTTGGAATTAATTTCACCTAGCGGTTGTAGCTTACTATTGTAGCCACTATACTTTTCCCTTCTTTGTTGAACTACCTTATGTCTCTTTCTCCTTTTCTCCAAATCACATGAAGAATGGTGTGGCTCTTCACTTTCCCTCTCTCATTTTATTTCTCATGGATCAGTGGTCATGACATGACAAAATCTCACATTGGGCTCACATAATTTTTTTAAGTGAGGCAACTTTATACAGTGATGCTAATTTTATAAAAAGTCACTTTTTAGTTATTAATTAAAAAGGTACACTTCTCAAATTTATAAAATTAAGTAATCTTTCTAAGGAGTAAAATGTATTCAATCACTTCTATAAGCTAGGTACTTCCAAAGTAGAAATACCTCTCAAGTAACAAAAGAAACTAACCAATAATATAAAATAAACTAACAAATAATATAAAATTTCAAAAAATAAAATTTATATTAATATTATTATAAGTTAAAAAAACTAATAAATTTTCAATTAAAAAAATATTCCCAATTTAATAATTAATAAATTTAATGTGAAAATTAATTTAATAAAATATTATAAAAAGATTAATTTGGTTATTCAAACTGAACAAGTATATTATATACAATTTGAGTGGCCCTAATGGTGACCCAAGTTCAAATCTTTCTATTGGTAATTAAATTGCGAACTGCTGTGTTCTTCTAAATCACAACACTATATATATAATTTGTAAATAAAAAATTTATTTAAAAAAAATATTTACTCCCAACCTTGATTCCATTACAATACTTTTGCTATGAAGAAATAAATGGTTTATGATGTTGTTTACCCATTAACTTCTAATATTTATTATGCAATTAGTATTTTATAAATAAAATTACATTATAAGATGCTAACATATTATTAAGTCTATTTTTAGACACCTATGTTTCGCATTAAAAGCCGCCCCTTTTACGTTTTCTTCTTCACTACACATTAAGTTTTTTAATCCATTTGCGTTTATTCTTTAATGTACTTAATTTAATTTTCTCATCCATTTGCCTTTAGATCTCTTTACTAACCTTAATTTATTTTCTTATCCATTGTCTTTTACGTTTCTTTATTCTTTACTGTACTTAATTTTCTTATCCATTTGCCTTTAGATCTCTTTACTAACCTTAATTTAATTTTCTTATCCATTGTCTTATCCATTTCTTTACTAACTTCTTTCTTCCACTTTTCTCGGTTTACACTTTGCTGTCGATTCATTTTGACGTATTATACGTTTGAGCTTATCTTGGTTGTTGGCTTTTGCGGCCTGCAGATGTTGCTCTGCACCTTCTTACATAGCACAATCAAACCGTCCAGTTCACTATCACACCCATACTTTACATGTCTCCTGAGTGGGCACTCACAGGTGGGTTATTGTTGAGAATATTACTGCTACGTTGACAAAAAACCAACTTGTGAGAACCCACCCAAGAGACAAGGAATGTATGGGTTGGATGGAGAACTGGATGGTTTGATTGTGATAGGTAAGGAGGTGCAGAGTGACATCAGAAGCCGCTTTTTGCGACCTATCCAGATAAGCTCAAATATATAATACGTGAAAATGAATTGAGAACTAAGTCCAAACCAGATAGAAAAGAAAGAACAAAGTAGGTAGTAAAGACACCTCAAAGCAAATGGATACCAGTGGAAAGTGTAGTAAACATAAAAGTAATAAAAATAAAGAGAAGCAAATCTAAATAGATGATAAATCCAAGGAGAAGGGACTCTTGAAACATAAACATGAACACTTTCATTGACAGCTTTTTACTGAAAGTATAGATTTGTGAGAATAAAATCAGGACTTTATGAACAATTTATAATATAATTTTATTTACAAAATAAAAGCAATTATAATAAACATATACGCTTTAATATAATTTTTTTATTGAATTAGAAATAAGTAAAAACAAATACTTTCTCACTATTTAATATATGGTTTTATTTATAAAAATAAAAAACAATTAAAAAAAATGTAATTATTTGATTAATTGGCAATAAATTTTGGAAGTGAATATGGAAGGAATTATATATCATATTTATCCACTCAGGAAAAAACAAAGGTATATTTATTTTAAAAAATGTTTACTTAAAATAATATGATTTAATTTAAAAAATTAAAAATAATTAAAAATATATATATATTTTTATATGCATAAGTTATAAATTTGTAAAAATAAATAATTTTCTATATTTAATAATATAGTTTTATTTAGCCCACCAGGTTTTGGATTGATGGTGAATGGGTGCATTGTTAATGCATTCTTTGCTGGTTCAAATCCCCCGTGCGTGCTTACCAACCAAAAAAAATAGTTTTATTTAAAAAAATACAATTAACTAAAAAATTTATAAATTATTTTTTTAATTGGATAATAAATTTCTGGATGTGAATATAGAAGGAATTATATTTTTCATTCATTTATTAAAAAAAGAAAAAGATGCATACACATCTTCATGTATTTTAAAGAATGTTTTTTTAAAGAAAGAAAATTTGAAGGATGTAACCTTTTATTTATAATTTCATTTATATTTTTATATTATATATATATATATATATATATATATATATATATATATATAAGTTAAAAGACAATAGCTCAAGTGGTAGTTCATGGGTTTGATTATTTTTCCATTTAGGTTATATTTTCTGGGAACATTTTAGCATTGTAGTAAACATTTAAACAAGTTGAAAATAGTAAGAAAATAATAATGCTTAATTGGTTTTATAGATTCGTTAATTACCATTAAAATGTTAATATATATATATATATATATATATATTATGGACACATTTTACCAATGTAGTAAAGATTTGAACATGTTGAAAACTGCATTGATTAATTGGTATTACAGATTCACTAGTTACCCTGAAAAAATTAATTATATTTTCTTGTATGAATCGATATTATATTTTATTTAATTACTAAAAAAAATTAATTAATTTTTTTACAGAATTAGTAAGACTATAGATATATATTACTTTTCAAACACACTAATACATGAAACTAACAAAATAAAGAATTTTTTATTATTATTACCATCACCATTAAGAATTCCTGTAACATTTACTACCGCCCTGCTGGCATACATTTGGTGGCATGGGTCTCCATTAATGCAAAGAGAACCCTAAGGCCCTCTCGATGACACCATGGCAGTCCTGCACTTTGTGATGAAGGGATTGGCTGAAGGATCTAGATCGCACCTAGCCTAACCTACACCGTCCGATCAGAGGAGATATATGGTTTCAATAACTTGGGGTTTCTGCCCTGCAGAATAATGCAAGGGCAATCGATGTCTGGGTCATTTTGTCACACTGAGAGGCTTGCAGCTGGGCTCTGCGACTGTGGGAAACCAGAATGGAGGACGGCAGTATGAAGCAACTTTCCCGCAAGAGCCAACTCCATAGCTACCAGGTAAAGCATGGAGGTGGATACAAACACCCAAAACCCAGCTGGTATTTTAAATTCTTCCCTTGTTTGACATTCTTTCCCAAATCAACTTACTTGACTATTGTGACAGGTAAAGCCATTGATATCTGGTGTCTTTGCCCCGGAAGAGCGTGTTTGGAAACCTCCTGTGAACAAGAGGTAATGGTTAATGTAATGGAAGTGTATTCATGCAAGTTTACCCCCCCAAAAACCCATAAAGACAGTGTTGTGCTCTTACAGTTGTGCCTCACCTCCCATCGTTCGGTATGTCTCATCTCAGGTAAGCACAATTCCTACACAAACACTTCGCTGTTAAATAATCACTTATGTGTGGTTGTCAGGGTTTAATCCTTGGCATTATATGGACTATAGGTATGCTATGGCTGTAATATGTGTATATTCAGAAGGGGTTCAGAGCGAGGCGACTCTCTAATCACAAATGTAAACTTCAATTTCAGGTTGGGCATTCCATCGGCTTGCACTGGTGATTTGTGTTTCACGCAACCAACCTCAATTAGCTAAGGGGTTGGTGTATTTCCTTGTGTTAAAATCTTTGTGTTTTCATCAGCTGGGATGATACAGATCTCCCCAAATTTGCGAATGTAGGTTGTGTAAATTGATGGTAAATGGTGGCACTGATTCATATTTGTGATACCAATTTTGCAGTATCGATGTTAAGGGTTTTATTGATGGTTTACATGCATATCATTTATTTGATGTTTTAATATATACATAACTACTATTTATCTGGTTCCAAATTCTCCCTGTATCATTTGTGAGGACTCGTGACTAGGGCTTCCTCTAATGTTTGGATTGGTTGGTTGTAAACCGGTATTGGGTTTTTGATTGTTCTCTCTCGAACATGAACAATATAGATTATTCTTGTTTTTGATTCTTTGTTAAAGCTCAGAACTGTTGTTCTTTTGATTAGATTTTCTTTTTAAGTAGATCAAGTTTGGCTTCGGTGGTTGGCTCACGGTGCTCAATCAAAACTTGAGCGAGAGCCATATGAACCCTCGTGGCTACTATGTTTAATATATAGTTCTGGTTAGAGCTCTGGTAATCTTTAAAATGAACAAAGCTAAAATAACTTCCTTTTTAGTGAATTTTCATTATCTCTGATATTTTGTATGTTTTCTATTGAGGTTAATCAGAATACAATTTATTAATTTCTATGGGTCGACCATGACTCCAGAATGCATATTAGGGTTCCAGTTACATAGTATGCTTTTAAAACTTTGGCAAGGAAATGTGTCTCTAGAAAATTAATATCAATATAGCTCTTTCTACTATAATATGTTCTTTCATTTATTGCTTTAAATAGTTGATGCACTTTTATTTTATAGTGGTTGAAAGTTCACTCTTATCTTTATCTCTCTTATGCATCGATGCCTGTAAATATCTAAATGTGATATAAATGTAACTAAAGACAAAAAATACCTACTAATTTTCAATGGCAAAATCTTACAAGAAATTAATTAGCATGATAATTGTTCACTACATAATAATAAACCAAATAATATTTTCCTAATAGTGAATACCAAGCAGAGAAATAATACTTGTCTCTTTTTCCTGCTTTAATTATAAACATGCACGTATTTCCTCTATGTGGAAGGCGTGAACACCTAGCCATGGATCAGGAAATTACATCCAGAATTACCCTCTGACCTCTTCCAACTCTTGTGAGTGAATAAAATAAGTTTGGTAACTTGGGCATCAAGACCTATGGTCCAGCCTCAGGTCTCATACCCTTTGACTGTTATTCACGATCCTTTTCCATGGGTAATCTGTCCAACTCAAGGAAATATATCCATAGCATAATCCTTGCTCTTCTTTTAATTTCCAACACCTCCAGGGTTCTCGTATTTCCCCTTTTGAGGGAAAAAGATGGGCAACTGCCTATAACTGTTTCAGGAGTTATTTATTAGATTTCTCTAGTTCTTTTACAAACTGCTTAAAATTTTAATTAATAATTAACAAAATATGTTTCAGCTTCTTAGCTTTAATTCTTTAACAATCCTGGTTAAAAAGAATAAAAATTAAAGGTATTAAGTAAAACTTGGCAATAAGTAAATGTTCGTGCATCATTGGGTGTTATAGATCTTTCCCCTTTAGAGGAACACCATCCCTGGTGTTCTTTTCGGGAAAATAGTGTCGGATAGGATTTCTGCATTATTTCCTCCTCTTCTCAAGTAGCTTCATCTGGGCCAAAGTGCTTGCACTGCACTTTAACCTCGGTGATGACTTGTTTTTGCAACATGGTTTCTCTCCGATCGAAGATACGAAGAGGCTCTGCCATAAATTCTCCCTCGGGTTCAACTTGCACAAATATAATATGCTGTTAGAAATTTTTCAACACAAGAAATCATAAGTTATCAATTTTTATTCTTTTATTACCTGTATATTCTACTAGTTAATAATATGCCAAGCGTCGTACACATATTTTTTTAACAAAGAGACATGAAAACGTTGTGTACTCCGATATGGCCTCGGAGTGCTAGCTTGTATGCTACTGGTCCAATCTGTTCCAAGATTTGAAATGGTCCAAAGTACCGGGGTGCTAATCTAGCACAACCCTTCCAATATAAGGTGCTTTTATGAGGTTTGACCTTCAAGTATACATGATCCCCCAATTGAAACTCATTATGACATCATTTCTTATCCGCATAAATTTTTTTCCTATCTTGGGTAGATTTTAAATTCTTACAAACCTTGTTAACCGTGTCTTACATTTCGGCTAAAATATTAGAACCTACTGTTAATTATTATCGGGGTTGTTCCATTTTTTGGATACCCTACACTTTCTCCCATATAATACTTCAAAAGGGCTCATGCCTAGTGAGTCATGATAAACATTATTGTAGGCAAACTCCACCAGGTGGAGGTAGTCCTCCCACTTATGTGGTTGTTGCATAACAAACATTCTCAACATGTCCTCTAGAACCTGATTTACCCTCTTTGTTTGGCCATCCGTCTGTGGATGCTAAGCCATGCTAAATTGAATCTGGGTACCCAACCTGGAAAAGAGTGTTTTTCAAAATGTGGATGTGAATTTTACATCCTTGTCAGAGATTACCACCCAGGGTATCCCGTGCAGCCTGAAGATTTCCATCATAAATATGTCTATGATCTCGATCATCTTGTAGATGGACTTTATGGGTATGAAATGAGTGGTTTTATTTCAGCTTGTCTGCCACTACCATGGTTAAGTCATGTTGCTTCTTACTACTAAGTAAACCGGTGATAAACTCTAGGGTGATCGTCTCCCATTTCGACTGAGGAATGTATAATGCTTGCAACAGACCAGTGGGATGCTAATGTTCTACCTTCACTAATTGGCACTCCAAGCATTTGGATCGATATTCAGCCACATCCTTCCTTAAAATTGGCCATAAATAACTCTTTCTAATCGCAGAAAATAGGTTTTGGTATCCTAGATGAGTGGCGTAAGGCTTCTTATGGAAATCATCCAATAATAATTGCTTGACATAATTCTGATAGGAATATATATTCTCTTTCTAAATATTAACATTTTGTCAAGATTAATACCATAATAAAACTTTTCCCCTTTATCCCAAGATTCTGAGGTTTATTGCTAAAGAAAGGCATATTCTACATCCTTGAGGGATGCTTCTCTGGTGAGATCTAGTAGGTTAGATCATACTTGACTATATTTCACTTCATAAATGTAATGTAATTTTCTGCTTAATGCATCGGCTACTTGATTCTCCTTCCCCTTAAGGTGCTTCATGTCAAAGTTGAATTTGCTCAAGAATGCGGTCCATCTAGCCTGTCGAGCATTCAAACTAGATTGGTTAAAGAAATTAGTAAGGCTTCTATGATCGATTAGCAGCAGAAATTTCTCCCCTATGAGGTAGTGTCACCACATTTTGAGTGCATGCACTACTGTTGTCAATTCGAGATCATAAGTAGAGTATCGTTGTTCATATTCTTTCAATTTGCATGATTCATAGGCTATCACTTTCCCCTCTTGAGTTAGTACCCCGCTGACACCCTCCTTGCTTGCATTCGTGCAAAACACAAAGGACTTTTCTAGATTTGCTACCTTTAGGATAGGGGCAGTAGTAAGTAGTTTTTTTAACTACTCAAAACTTTGTTGACATTCAGTCATCCATTGGAACATATGCCCCTTATCTGCAGAGAGGTCATAGGAAAGGCTATTTTCAAAAAACCTTTAATGAATTGACGGTAGTATCCAACTAGGCCCAAAAAGGATCTAATGTTAGCAACATTCTTCGGCGTGGCCCATGCCATAACAGTTTTGATCTTTTCTGGATCAACTACTATTCCTTTAGCCAATATCACATGACCCAGGTACTATATCTGACTTTTGAAAAAAATGCACTTGCTATACTTAGCATATAGCTAATTATCCCGCAAAATCTGCAATACTATTTTTAAATGCTTTTCATGCTCCTCCCAGTTTTTAGAATAAATCAGTATATCATCAATGAAAATCAGCACAAATTTATCTAAAAAGGCTGACAGATACTATGCATCAGACTCATAAAAGTAGCTGGAGCGTTAGTAAGGCCAAAAGGCAATACTATGAACTCGTAATGGTCGTAACGAGTTCGAAATGCAATTTTGCAAATATCTTCTTCCTTTATCCTTATCTGGTGGTAGCCAGACCTCAGGTCAATTTTTGAGAATACACTTGCTCCCTGCACTTGGTCAAATATATCGTAAATGCGTGGTAAGGGATATTTATTTTTGACAGTCAGTATATGTAACTGACAATAATCAATGCATAACCTCAAGGTTTTGTCCTTCTTTCGCACAAATAGCACGGAGGCTCCCCAAGGGGATACACTAGAGTGAATGTATCCTTTATACAAAAGTTGTTGATGTTGCATTTTGAGTTCTATTAGCTTAGGGATACTCATGCAGTAAAGAGATCTTTAAATAGGGGTTGCTCTCGGTATCAATTCAATGGTGAAATCAATGTCACACTTGGTTGGCAATCTAGGAATGGATTCAGGAAACACATCACTAAAGTCCTCGATTATATGAATATCTTCCAGGGAAGTCATTTACTCTTTGAATTGGTATATCCTACTTGGACAACATAAACTTGACAACCCTTCCTAATACATATTCCCAAATAGTTGGCAAAAATACGGTGTAGCTTAATATTTTTTAAGATCCCTTGTATTTCTTTTCTTTTTCCTGATTCCATAAGATAACTTACATATTTCTTTTACAATCGACTAGGCACCAATGCCCTTCCAACCAATCCATCCTTATTAGTACATCATAGGAGCCTAAAGGGAGCACATTAAGGTCAACATGGTTTTATTGTCATGAAACTATTATAGGATAGTGTTATGTTTTCACAGTTACTCTTGTTTTTGTCCTTGTGGCTAGTTGGACTAACCAAGGTTTCTTAAACCTGTTGCTTTGTAGCTGGCATTTCTCTACCACTTTAGGACTTATATAGCTTAAGCTAGCACCTGGATCAAATAAAACAGAAATTGGCTAATCAGTAATCATACCTTCACATTCGATCATGGTGGGCTTGTATTCTGCTTAATGATCATCTAGAGCAATGTTAATTCTGGGCATGCTCCTTGCTACATCTACGACTGTGGAGGCCTCTTGCATATTTGGAAGTTGTTTTGTTTTGGCTCTCTATGGGAAATTTATGTAGTAATGGGATTCTCAAAATCCCCAACATTGCAGCGGTTGTTTTGGTTGCTAGTCATTTATAGGTTTATTGACTCCCTCCGACTTTTTATTCTTGAGTATGCTCTAACTTTTGACTAGTTCCTTGGAAATTTGTTGAATGTACTTTTTTTGTATATTATTTCCATTAGCGTCCTTTATCTGTCTAATTGGAGGTAAATTCCTTCCTTTTCTGCTTATTGCCTCTTTTGACCCTTCATTCTTCTGTCTCATTTGTTGGTAACAGATGTGGGCTTTTCGAAATCCACTGTCCTCGGATAGTCAAATTCTAATTTTTTCTTCATAAAATTGGGTAGACTACTAATAAATCATTGAATCTTGGATTTTTCTTCTTTCATATATGGAACATATTGTAATAGGGAAGGAAATCACTTTACGTATTCATCCATGGTCAGGGTTCCCAACCTTATTTCATGGAATTCCTTTGCCATTTCATCATAGCACCGCTCCATAAGATACTTATCCTTGAAATTCTTTTGAAATTTCTACCACGTAACTTGTTCCTCATCATTTTTTCTCATAGTTATGATTTCCTCCTACCAAAGGGTGGCCTTACCCCGTATTTGATAAACTTCTCACTAAGATTTCAGTTTTTCAGTGTAGTCATAAATTTGAAAGTACTTACTCATGTCGAGTAACCAAGTTTCAGCTGCTTCCTCAGATTCTCCTTCAAAGAGTGTCGTCTTTATCTTTTTAAACTCACCTTGTAATTCCATTTTATGCTTCTTAGTTTTACGCTGGTTAGAAACGTTATCTGAATGTTCTTCCTCATCCTTTCTGTGGGCTTCGAATGACTCTGCATTATCTTCACCATGGTGGGCTATTGGATTCCTTTCCCTTTCCTATCCGTTGGGATCTGGTCCTCGTTCATTTTGTCAGTTGGACAAAATTTTTAGGATTCTTTGTTATTCCTGCCTCAGTAATTTGTTTTCTATCCTTAGATTGGTCATCTATGCACTTAATTTTTGAACTAATTCTAGTAGAGCAACATTGGCTTGGTAAGACTCCTCTCCTAGCTATATACATATGTCTGGGTTGGTCCCTACATACATTGCATCTTGCTGGTTCAATGTTATGGAACTACTCTACATTTCTTCTTTTTTGTTGCAGATCTTTGTCTCTATGTTCACATTCACACTTACTCAATTATTTACGACATATTTATATACAATTTTTTTTTCTTCATATCTATATGTCCATATTGATCTGAGAAGTCTTAGTGTATGAACCTGTTGCTTTGATACCATTTGTAACACAACACAAAACTAACCAAAAAAATTATTATTACCATCACCCTTAATAATTTCACCGAGGTGCTTTGGTTAGTTGGTGGTTAAAATTAAGAAACCCAAGTGTACAGACATTCCTGTAGCATTTACTCCCTCTGTGCTAGCATACATTTGGCGGCATGGGTCTCCATTAATACGGAGAGAACCTCAAGGCCCTCTCGCTAAAACCATGGCAGTCCTGCATTTAGTAATGAAGGGACTGGCTGAAGGATCTGGACTGCACCTAGCCTAACCTACACTGTAGGATCAGAGGAGATCTATGGTTTCAATAAATTGGGGGGTTTTCCCTATGGAATAACACAATTCCAATCAATGCATGGGTCATTTGGTCACATCAAGAGGATTGCAGCTTGGATATGCAACTATGCGCAACTGGAATGATGGATGGCAGTATGAAGCAACTTTCCTGTAAGAGCCAACTCCTTCGGTTCCCAGGTAAAGCATGGAGGTTGATAGAAACACCCAAAACCCACTTGGTGTTTTAAATTCTTCCCTTGTTTAACATTCATTCCCAAATCAGCTTACTCAACAATTGTGACAGGTAAATCCATTGATATCTGGTGTCTTCACCCTAGAAGAGTGTGCCTGGAAACCTTCGGTGAACAAGAGGTAATGGTTCATGTAATGGAAGTGTATTCATGCAAGTTAACCCTACCAAAAACCCAGAAAGACAGTGTCGTGCTCTTATAGTTGTATCATGCCTCCCATCGTTTGGTATATCTCATCTTAGATAAGCACAATTCCTACACAAACACTTCGTTGCTAAATACTCACTTACACATCGTTGTCAAGGTTTAATCCTTGGCATTCTATGGATTGCAGGTATGTTCTAGCTGCAGTATGTGTATTTTCGGGAGGGTTTTTGGAGAGAGGCCACTCTCTCAGCAGAAATGTTAACTTTAATTTCAGGTCGGTTGTTCCTCTGGCTTGCACTCGTGATTTTTGTTTTAGGCAATGAGCCTCAATTAGCCGAGGGGTTGGTGTATTTGCTTGTGTTGAAATCTTTGGGTTTTCATCAACTGGGATGGTACGACTCTCCCTGAATTTGCAATTGTAGTTGTTGTAAATTGATGGGCAATGGTTGAACTAATTCATATTTGTGATACCAATTCTGTAGTATCAATGTTAAGGGTTTTATTGATGGTTGACATGTATATCATTTATTTGATGTTTTAATATATACATAAGTTCTATTTATCTGGTTCCAAATTCTCCCTATATCATTTATGAGGACTCGTGAAAAGGGCTTCCTCTAATTTTCGGATTAGTCGTCTATAAACCAGTATTAGGTTTTTGATTGTTCACTGTCAAACATGAACAATATAGATTATTCATGTTTTTGATTCTCTATTAAAGCTCAAAACTGTTGTTCTTTTGATTAGATGTTCTTTTTAAGTAGATGAAGTTTGGCTTGGGTGGTTGGCTCACGGGGTTCATCCAGAACTTGACCAAGATCCATACGAATCCTCATGGCTACTATGTTTAATATACAACTCTTGTTAGAGCTCCAGTAATCTTTAAAATAAACAATGCTAAAATAAAATCCTTTTTAGTGAGTTTTCATTATCTCTGATATTTTATATGTTTTCTGTTGATGTTAATTAGAATACAATTTATTAATTTCTGTGGGTCACCATGACCCCACAATGCATATTAGGATTCTAGTTACATAGTATGCTTTTAAAACTTTAGCAAGGCAATATGTCTCTAGAAAATTAACATGGATATAACTCTTTCTACTATAATCTATTCTTTCATTTATTTCTTTAAATAACTGATGCATTTTTATTTTATAGTGGTTGAAAGTTCACTATTATCATTATCTCTCTTATGCATCGATGTCTGCAAATATCTGAATGTGCTAGAAATGTAACAAAAGATAGAACATACCTATTAATTTTCAATGACAAAGTCTTACGAGTAATTAATTAGCATGATAACTTTCACTACATAATAATAAACCAAGTAATCTTTTCCTACTATTGAATAACAAGCATAGAAATACTACTTATTTGTTTTTCCTGCATTAATTTTAAACATGCACGTATTTCCTCTGTCTGGAAGGCCTCACCACTGAGTCACGGATTTGGAAATTACGTCAAGAATTCCCCTTCGAGCTCTTCCAACTCCTGTCAGTGAATAAAATCAATATGGTACCTTAGGCATCAGGACCTATGGTCTAGCATCAAGTCTCATACCCTTCGACTATTATTCGCGATCCTTTCCCACTAGCTAATCCATCTAGCTCAAGGAAATCTATCCACGGCATAGTCGTTGCTCTTCTTTTTTTTCCAACTCGTCCAGGGTTGTCATTTCCGCTTTTGAGAGAAAATATCGGAAATTTCTTGTAACTGTTTCAGGAGTTATTTAACTGATTTCTCTTGTTCTTTTACAAAATGCTCAAAACTTTTAATTAATAATTAAAAAAATATGTTGTTGCTTCTTATCCTTAATTCTTTAACAATCCAGGTTAAACTAAATAAAAATTAAAAGTACTAAGTAAAACTTGGTAATAAGTAAATGTTGGTGCATCAATGGGTATTACAACTCCCTCCCCTTGAGAGGAACACTATCCCTAATGTCTTTTTCAGGAAAGCAGTGTTGGATAGGCTGTCTCCATTGTTTCTTGCTCTTCCCAAGTAGCCTCATTTGGGCCAAAGTGCTTCCATTGCACTTTAACTTGGGCAATGGCTCATTTCCGTAAGATGTTTTCTCTCCAATCGAGTATACGAAGAGGCTTTGCCAGAAATTCTCCTTTGAGTTCGACCTACACATAAAATCTACTGTCTGAAATTTTTAAAAACAACAATTCATAAATTATTGATTTTTATTCTTTTATTACTTGTATATTGTCCCAGTTAATGATATGCCAAGGGTCATACACACATTCTTTTAACAAAGAGACATGAAAAACATTGTGGACTTGCATATGGCCTAGGAGCACTAGCTTGTATGCTACTGGTCCAATCCGTACCAAGATTTGAAATGGTCCACAGTAACGGGGTGCTAATTTAGCATAACCCTTCCACTATAAGGCAATTTTCCAGGTTTCGACTTTCAGGTATACATGATCCCCCAACTGAAACTCCTTATGAGATCTTTCCTTATATGCATAAATATTTCGCCTATCCTAGGCGGCTTTTGAATTCTTATAGACCTTTTTAACTGTCTTCCATTACGGATAACATATCAAGACCCAGTGTTAATCTATTATCGAGGTTGTTCCAATCTGTGGATACCCTGGACTTTCTTCCATATAATACTTCAAAAGGGCTCATGCCTAGTGAGTCGTGATAACCATTGTTGTAGGAAAACTCCACTAGGTGGAGGTAGTCCTCCCACTTATGCAGAATTCTCAACATGTCCTCCAGAACCTGATTTACCCTCTCTATTTGGCCATCCTTCTGTGGATGGTAAGCCATACTAAATTGAATATTGGTACCCAACCTAGAGAAGAGGGTTTTCCAAAATGTGGATGTGAATTTTACATCCATGTCAGAGATTACCACCCAAGGTATCTCATGCATCCTGAAGATTTCCCTCATAAATATATTTGCGATCTCCACCGTCTTCTAGGTGGACTTTACAGGTATGAAATGAGCAGTTTTTCTCAGCTTGTCCAACACTACCATGATTGAGTCATGTTACTTCTTAGTACGAGGTAACCCGGTGATAAATTCTAGGGTGCTCATCTCCCGTTTCCACTCAGGAATGGGTATTTGTTGCAACAGACTAGCGAGATGATGATGTTCTTCCTTCACCAATGGCCACTCCAAGAATTTGGATAGATATTCAGCCACATCCTTCCTTAAACCATGCCATAAATAACTCTTTCTGATGGCAAAAAATAGTTTCTGGTATCCTGGGTGAGCGGCGTAAGGCTTCCTATGGAACTCATCGAATAATAATTGTTGGACAGAATTCATGAAAGACAATGCATTAATATGCAAATTGATGGGAATCTTGCCTTGTGAATGATATATGGTGAAATGGATTTAGGTGAAGTGGAAACCTAAGGGTTAAATTGAGCTATGATTAGGAGCCAAGATAGTCAACTTCTGTAATCTAGAGGACATGAATAGGGCCTTTGAAAATGACCCTTACTTCTTTAGTAATGTTGGGTTATTTATGTGGTTCTTGGAAGGCTTTTATAATCTGAGAAAGAATAATTTTTGACATCCTTATTTTGGGTTCGGTTGTTCTAGCTATCAGAGGATTTTTGGATACCAAATATTCTTGAGGGTATTGGCAATGATATAAGTGAGTTTCTGAAAAAATCCAAAGTTACAAAGAAGCATTGATACACCTACTACATAATAATTCTCATATATATGAATGATCTGGGAAATCGTCTTCAGTGATGTTAAATAAAATTTCATAAAGTGCATGAAAATAGCATAAATGCAACACCCATGGATAAGTAATACAAAAGAAGACAATATAGACAATGCACCAAAATTTGATAAGAGTTCATTGATAATGTGTGTGGTACATCTTTGGGCCCAACATCAAATTGGAGAGGCCTCTTTATTATCTCAAAAATATAGTGGCAAAATGTATGGCAAAATACATGGGAATACTTCACTTGTAGGGATAACCCATAAATCTACTTCTCAGTTCCTAGTTCTAACTGCACATGAAGATTCCTTCAGAAATTTCAAGAACAGTGACTATAAACTTGAAAAGTTTTTGAAACTGTCACCTCCTCATTGAATTTCATGCCACAAAAAATAAGAATATACTATGAAACCACTGAAATTATCTAGAATATGCTCCAAAACCTACCTAGAATCTACCTCCAGATCTATGTTCATTTGGGCATGGGTCAACTCTCAACCTGTGTTTCGAGCGCTGATACACTTGACCTCCACTCTCCATCCATCATGGGTGTAGTACTTATGTGAATATGGTCTTTATAGTATATGGTCGATGGACATACCTAGGCCCATGGTCAAGTGTACTGGTTTTCATCGACATTATAAGAATTCTGGTTTGCAGGTCTCCTAGGGTCAAACTCGGTGCCCCCTTTCCTGTTTATTTAATATGTAACATTATTGTTATAATTTTTTTTCACATATTCTATGCATAGTGAATGGTATTTGTGCCCTGTTGTCCCATTTCCGTCGAGGATGGTGGTTCGAACATCAACCCTTACAACAATATTTTTAAATAGGGTAAACCCATCTATCCAACCGCGAGTTTCCATGTGTCACTTGTAGAGTGGTCCACCTTATTACTGGCCAAATTCCATGTGGGGATGCTTGTAGGTTGCCACATGTTACCTCTGAGTGGTACCATGTGGTCTTTTCTAGTGGTGCCCCATAGCACTGTTAGTGCCCCATCTTTTCTTATTTCCACAAAATTTTAGAAGAAAATAAGTTTATCATACAAACTCAATTTGAGGTGTCATTCACACTATTGGAATCATATCAATGAGTTATACAACTTCATGCTATTTTTGCCAAGATATGAGGAATTTAAATATTGATTTATTTTATTTTTTTTATCTTGGATTGATGAATGTATCCAAACCACTTCCATAATCAATTTGAAATGACTATCATGACAAGATTTGGTCTCAACCACTAGACTACGAGCACGTGTCACTCAAGTGCTACTGATGCTATGAATGTGGCCACCTAATCGGGGATTTCCCAATTCTGAAAAATGAGATGCAAGAGAATCTATGAGGGTTGATCTATAAGGATTTTATAAATTTTATAGCAAAAGAAAAAAACCTTAATACCCAATCACAACATCCATGATACAAGACCCACTCAACATTAGAAGAGAAACCACAACATTTGACTCAAAAAAAAAAAAAGGAGATCTGAATGGCGAATCAATTCTCGGCAATTACGGACATAGAGGAGAACATTGTGTTATTGAAAAAAATCATGGAAGTTCAATCCAATGGAGGCATCCCTTGAGATAAGCCCACCCTCAAACAAAATTTCCTAGAATCCCCATTAAAGATATAAGAGATAAAATAACTTGCTATGGATGCAGAGATGGTGATGGATACAACGTATAATTAGGAACCCCTTACGAAAGAATAATTTTTAATGATGTATATCATCAAACAATGGGCTAGAAAGGAGTCATATAGTATCCCAAATGAATAGAAGATTCAATACTACCAAATTTATCTATAATGTCAAAGACACCTTTAGGAATGAGAGGGGGAAATTAAAACAATAATTGATTATTTTGAGAGATCTTCCTACAAAATCAAAGGTAAGGAGAAGATCATCAAGGAGAGAAATAAAAATGTTAAGAAAACTACTAAGGAATCCATTCAAAAAGTGGGGGAGTTCCTCATTAACACAGGGTAGGTCATTTCAAATCCAACATGTTTTCTCCCTTCTCAACCTCTTCTCAATGAAAATAATAACCTGGAATATATGGGGCCTCAACATCATGGATAAACAAAGGCACTTTTGAGAAATGATATCAAGATAAAATATTACAATTGTTATTCTAAAGGAAACAAGAGTGTCTAGTGAAAAAATCAATTATCTTATTGATCATTGTTAGAAACGTTGCAAGTTCATGGAACTAGATTGAAAAGGTAGTGCAAAGGGTCTTGTGGTTGTTTTGGACCCTAACACGGTCCTTTACAAAGGATGTATTATGTTCCTTTTCATATTGTTTAAAAAATTTCAATAAGTGGGGTGAAAGAAATAGTTTGTTAACAATGGTCAATCGAATTCCTATTCTAGCAAAAAAAAAGCTACATTTTTTACCCATATACATGCAATTAGAAATTTTCATAGTGAAAAGTTTTAGATTGTAGGAGGATACTTCAACCTCATTAACAAAAAAAGGAAAAGAATGGTGGATTTAGAAAACTAGATCAAGAGGCTCATTTATTTATGGAGCCTATGTAAATATATGGGGGTCCCAAATGTGTATAACTATAATGGAGTTTTCATATGGAATAACTGTAGAGGTGGGAGACACCAAGTGGCTAGTATAGTAGATCATTTCCCGATCTCAGAACAATTACTGGCAAAATACATCTTCATATAAGTAATTAATAGTCCCTACTTAGAATCCAATCACTGACCTATCTGGTTGGATTTTGATATGAACATAACGCCAAGAAATCATGCTTTCATATTCTAAATCTTTTGATCTATGATCGAAATTCTTGATTGAGGTTAAGGATTGGTGGAAATGAATCAATATTTAAGGGAAAAACAAAATTTATGCCTTTCAATTGAAGCTAAAGGTTCTCAAACTAAAATTAAAAAACTAGAATAAATAAGAGTTTAAACAATATTTTTTGATAAGAAATCATTGGATCCACACATTCAAGAGATCCAACAAAAAGTTCTCTAGGAAGGCCACTAAGATTATTTAATTTTGGAAGAGGGACAACTATTTCATAGAATAGAACAAAGGTGCAAGAAAGGGGAGATAATTCAAAGAGAAAAGTCATCAATCCAATGGCTAAGGGAGGGGAGAACAACCCAAAGTTCTTTCATAAAGCTATGATCAAGCATTATCACCATAACCAAATATTCTAACTCACAGCCAAGGGAGACATCAACCCCTACAATATGAGGAGTTAAAATAGGAATTGGTATCATACTAACTGTATATACTCTTTAGCAATGTCCTTGACATGCATGATGTAATCTCATGGATAGCAACCCATATTCCCCAACTAATCAATCATGAATATTGATGCCTTAATGTGAGAGATTTCATATTGTATGTTTGAATAACTGGTGAAGGCTATGCCCATTAATAAGGAAAATGGACTGGAAAAAATCACAATAGATTTCTTTAAATCATGCCAGTCCTTCATTAGAGAAGAAGTGTTAGTTTTTATAGCATCAGAGGTGTTGTAGGCTGAAAAATTTGTGGAGATGATAAAACCATGGAGTTCTTCATAACCCAAAAATCGTTTCTAAAAATTCCACCTAGAAGTTTCTCAGTTAGATTATTACCCTAGTCTTTTAATGTTTTCTAAGCTTAAAATTAGGAAACTGGTTACTAATGAGTGTTAATTGAGATAGGGTGTGAATCATATAGAACGTCACATGAATTGACTGATAAATAATCTTAGCCAACATTTAATACTGGTCGTTGGAGGTCCAATAAAAAATTATAAGAAGAAGTCGATGGGTAGATGGAGAACGCACATAAAGATTGATTTCCTCGGGTAGTTTGATTTTCTAGCAGTAGTAGCAGGAAGAGTCCAACAAAGAAGGGAAGGATAGATAGAGAGGGATAGGGACAGTGAGTTCGGATGAACTTTTTTGAGATCCGAAGAGTCAACAATAGAAGGGAAGTATTTGCCAGAGGAGCTGCGCATAGATAGTAGAGATAACTTTAGAGGGACATTGATTTTGCTGAAGGGAAGAGAAATTTAGCTTTTGCTAGTCTAGAAATTCTCCAAGAGGCCAAGGGAATTTCTCGCGGAGGCAGAGTCAGCCAGGATAACATTCTTTCTTGCAGTTTCTGCCTTAGCGAGTTGGGATTTACATAAGCACTGTGTAAAGGCTCACACAAAGGTCGTATGACTGGCTAGTTTGGTTAGTTTATGGAGTAGGATCAGGCATGGTGTTGAGATATGTTCCTCAAAGATATTTTGGCAAGTTTATTTTGATGCTTGGATTCCTATTTCAACATTCATAGATTGTACTCAAATTTTACTGTTTCTTAGTAATAAAAACCCTCAGTTGTTGCACTAGTTTTCCCAATTTGCATGTTTCTGGAGACATTTTT
Source organism: Pinus tabuliformis (assembly GCA_031772625.1). Classification (NCBI taxonomy): domain Eukaryota; kingdom Viridiplantae; phylum Streptophyta; class Pinopsida; order Pinales; family Pinaceae; genus Pinus; species Pinus tabuliformis. Next base: position 880,525,258 of record CM062807.1, read on the forward strand.
TGAAAAATAAGTGTCTCATATTTTTGTTTTTCTGTGCCTATATTTTATCAGTTTCCATTTTATCTTATTAAAAAATTAATTTGGTGAAAATTGCAATTGTGAATTATTCATTGTCTGTGTGGGAAAAAATTGATTTGGTGAATATTGTCCAGTTGTTGCAATAGTTAAAATTTTCACATGGTATCAAGGCAAGGTTCATCAGATCAATGTATCGAAGATGAAGGGGGATAAAATCATTTTTCAAAGGGAGAAACAACACAATTTCTCTAGGGTCTGCACAGGGTCTATCTAGGCAATGTGAGTGGCAGAGAAAAATTTTGATTTTTCAATTGTAGAGTGGAAGGAATAGTTTGAATTACTCAGAGCAAGAGTCTACCAGGTAGAGGTAGAGCTGAGTAGTAATTCCAAGTAGTAGTGCAGTAGAATCGTTGAGCATATTTGAGCAAAAGAGGAAGAGAAATACCTAACATAGATATAATTATCTAGTTACAGATTAGCAGGAGTTGTGAGGAAAAATTCTCACTCCAAAAGGGCATGCATGTAGAATAACCAACAGTTAAGCAGTGGGAAAGAGGGATATTTTTAAGTAGATTCGAGATGGCCACATTTGGGCTTACAGATCAGGATAGGTTGGAATGTGCCTCTAATTATGTCATTTAGAAGGCTAGGATGTCCTTCATTTTGGATGAGTATGGCCTAGTACGTAGATAATGTGGTGGGAATACCCCTTGATGTTCATCAGCATAAGGAGTATAGGAAAGAAATGGTGAAGGAAAAGTGAATGATCTTGGATGGAGTCCAATATAGTCTCACATATATTAGGAAAGAACACTACCAAGGATATGTGGGATGCTCTCTCCCAACTATATCAGAGTTATTTTGAGTAGTGAATGATGTTTCTCCAAAAGAAGCATAGAAGCATTAGGATGTAGAAGGGTGAAGGCATAGATCTCGTCCTCTCCAAAATTCAGGAGCTCTGAGATCCTCTTGTTGTCATTAGGGAGGCACCTCAACCAATAGACCTTGTATGATTTCCACTGAATAATCCTTGAGAGGAGTGACATGTATTTTTATAAACTATTTTGGGCAGAGACACACTTCCTGGGTCAAACAGGATACATTTCAATCTAAAATAGGAGGAATTGAGGCATGCTCTAGTAAAGAGAACCATCAGCGAAAGTAGAAGAAAAGTCATGAAGGGTAAGAAGGAAGAGGAGAATGTGGCCCTAGCATTGAAGGGTCCCAGTAGGGGACAAGGGGGAAATAAGAAGAAGGACCTATATAAGGTCAAATGCTTCAGGTGTGGTGAACTTGGCCATTATAGTACCCAGTGTCCTGTCAGGAAGAAGGAAAAAGTGGAGAAGTAGGACTAGGCTGAAGCATCTAAAGACATAGACAAGTTTTCCTCTAGGATGGAGGAATATTTTTCCATGTTTGCAGCTATACCTCTAGGAGTGAGGTGGGACGATATGGAGATATAGTGCAAAAGTTGTAGATGTTGGGCAGGTTCCATTGAGGTGTCCTCTTCATGGATCATCACCTTGCCATAGGGTCCCCTAATATTTATTAGAAAGATGGATCAGTATGAGTGATGCAATTAGATTCTAAGGTGACAATTATAGAATAGTAGCGATCAGGTGTTGAGGAGTGCAGTGTAGTGTTGACAACATAGAAGAAAGCTCATTAGTAGAGTCATCATAAACATAGATTCCCTTGTGGAAAGTGAAGAGCTAATAGTAATCAAGTTTTAGGAGAGTGATGCAACATGCATCGTTGATTCAGTTTTTAGGATGCTTCTCAGTTGCATTAGCTATAGTAGCAGCAACAACATATGAGAGGGAGTTGTAGTGTAGATACTGAGTTGGCATCAACACCATAGTGTCAGTGGTAGCAGAAATGCATCATCATAGTTACAAAATAATTGATGGATAGTGGCAGGAATTCAGAGTGCCTAGACGTCAACAACGTGACATAAGGTGATACATAGACAAGGTGTTGTTACAGTGGTGCAACACTAGAACATTTTCCTTGCTAAGATGAATTGTTTGTTTTTGTAGCATTAGAGGTGTTCTAGTCTCAAAAATTTGTGGAGAGGATAAAACATAGGATTTATCCATAAACCAAAAATCGTTTATGGAAATTCCACCTAGAAGTGTCTCAATTAGATTATTAGCTTATTTTTTTAATGTTTCCCAAGTATAAACTTAGGAAAACTAGTTAATTAATCAAAATTAATTGAAATAGGGTGTGAATCATATATAAACTCATATAGATCGAATGGGAAATAATATTAGCCAATGATTAGCATTTAATCATTGAAGGTCCAACCAAATATTATCAGAATAAGTCAATGAGTAGATGGATAACACACATAAAGATCAATTTCCTTAGGCAGTTCAATTTTCTAGAGGTAGTAGCCAGAAGAGTTTGAGTCAGAATGGAAGTAGGGAGAGGATCAGTAGGCTTAGTGAGTCCAGAGGGAAGTTTTCCCAAATTCGGAGAGTCAGCAATGGAAGGGTTGTATTTCCCAGAGGGGCTGTGCAGAGGTGGTGGAAATAACTTCAAAGGGACATCGATTTTGCTGAAGGGAAGAGAAATTCAATTTTTGTTCATCTATAAATTCTCCAAGAGGTTAAGCACATTTCTCCCAGAGGTAGAGTCAGCTAGGAAATCATTTTTTCTTGTAGTTAAGGGCTTAGCGATTTGGGTCTACACAAGCACTATGTAGAGGCTCAAATAGAGGCTATATCACTAACTAGTTTGCCCAGTTGAGGGAATAGGATCATGAGTGGTGTTGAGGCAATTTCTACACAGATATTTTGCCTAGTTTATTTTTCCACTTGGATTTCTAGTTGGGTATCCATAGATTGTACTCATAATTTCACTGTTCCTTAATAATAAAAACCCTCAACTACTACACTAGTTTTCCAGGGTTGGGTTTTTTTGGGAATATTTTTTCGAAAATAAGGGTGTCATATTTTTCGGTGTGTGTGCTAGTATTTTATTAGTTTCAATTTTATCTTCCGTATAACTTAATTTGGTGAAAATTACAATTTTGAGTTATTTTTTGTTTGTGTGGTAAAATAAATTGTTAATTAATTTATAGTTAGAAGAATAGTTCCTAATTTCTACAATAGTTGAAATTTTCACAAGAAGTGCAAGGATTAATCAAGGATTCCTAACAACACATATAGGTATGGTTTGATATTATTGCTACCTTTATCACTATAATCCCAAATCCTAGTAAATATATTGATCCTAGAGGATTTCGGTTGATCAAAATCTATAATGTGATCTACAAAATTATTTCCTCTATGATATTGAATCATATTGCACCCCTCCTTATTCACATTATATCTCATTATTAAATTAGTTTTGTTGAGGGCCATCAAATATTAGATGGGATTGTTATGGCTCACAAATATATTCATTCCCTTATAAAATTGAAGGTGGTTTGGCTATTGATTACCATCTATCTCTCCAAATCCTATGATAGGTTAAATTGGGATTACCTTCTCTAGGTTCTTCGTGCCTATGGTTTCTCTCCACAATGGATCGAGTGGATTCATTTTATCATTTCCACCCATTTTTCTTCCATCATACTAAATTTTTCTACGACAAACACCACGATTCCATCTTGTGGCCTAAGAAACAATCATCCCATCTCCCCCTTTTTATTCATCCTAGCTACTGAAGGTATTGGGAAGTAAATCAAAGAAGATATGAGTTAAGGCATTCCAAGGAGGATTTGTATCTATGGTTTGGATTGGGATATTAGGCATGATTTTTATTTATTTATTTATTTATTTTTTATGATGATATCATGCTCTTTTGTGAGCCTTCCCTTTGTTGAATGGGGGCTTTAAAATCTATCTTATTAGAGTTTATTGAAGCCTATGAGACTCTGATCAGTGAATAAAAATCAATGATCTATTTTTTAACACTAGTGTGTTGGTGCAATATTCTTTAGCAAGGCTAATGGATTTTCAAAATGGAAATATCCCCACTAAATAGATTGGAATCCCTCTGGTGGAAAACTTATTACCTCCTACTAGCAGGATATTTTATTCAGCATCACATCAAAATTGGATAACTGGCATTTTCACTCATTGAATATGGCAGGTAGAGTGGTTCTTCTTGACTTAGTTCTTCAAGAAATTTTGATTGATAAACTTTCTATCTTATTAGCCCCAAGGTTATATTTAAATTCATCACCTCCAATTTTAGATATTTTGTGTGGCAAGGAGAAAAGCGTTCTAAGAAATGGGCTTTGGTGGCATGTGAGAGGGTATGCCTCCAGAAACTAGTGGGATGTGTAGGGGTTAGTATAACATCCCTAGTTAAAAATGCATGTAAAATATATATAATACCACATTCATGGGATGTGTATTCCAATCTCAATGGTGGGAAAAACATCCTAGTGCGTGTTCATTTCGGTTACTATGGCTAAGGAAATTGGCAAAGGCAATGACAAAGGCTTTGGAGAGGAAAAATGGAATTTTGGCACATTTATCTATGAAAATAATGGAAATTAGGAGAAAAGGAAGGTGAAAGGTCATAGGTTGCATGTGAGGAGGAAAATGAACAAAATAATGGAAATTTAAGAAAATAGAGGCCTCATTGATAAAGAGGCTTCTTAGGATCAGTGAGTAGGATTTTTTAATGTATACTTTTGTTAGTTAATTCTTGGAGCTCTCTCTCTAATATCTCTCTCTCATACTCTTGGACACTTAAAGTTTCATGGTGTTGTGGGTTCATTTCATTAATTTCTAGTTGGTTCTCTTGTTTCCTGCAGCTTGGGTTGAGTTACTAGTTCCTGGATCCTTAGTTGGACAAACTTGCAGAAACCATATAATAGCTTGGGTTGAGTTACTAGTCTTGGATCCTTGGTTGGACAAACACTCTGGAAGCCCTGTAACATCATGGGTTGAGTTACTATTCCTGGAGCCTTGGCTGGAAAAATGCTCTAGAGCCCTTGGTGGGTTGAGTTACTAGTCCTGGAGCCTTGGTTGGACAAACATTTTAGAGCTCAGTAGAAGTTGTGTGTTGAGTTACTAGTCCTGAAACCTTGTTTTGACAACTGCTCTAGAGCCTCACATAAGCTATGGGTTGAGTTGCTAGTCCTGGAAGCCTTGGCTAGAACAAACACTCTGGAGCCCTAGAAGGCTTGGGTAGTGACTGATCTCATTATGGTTTTGTGATGTCTGATTGTGAGGTGGAATCAGTATTTGATGGGTTGAGGTGGTTGGCCTTTGGAAGCCATTTCTAGTTTTCAATTGATGTGTTTTATGAGATACCACATTCATGCTTGGGATATGGCAAGGGGGTGAATAGCTGAAGAGAGATTTGGCTTAGCCATGTCTAAATTCGGGTGGTTTGTGGAAGTCCCACAACTCGTTGGCCTTTGCATCATTAATATGAGGTTATTTCTCCTTTTTAATTAATGATTATTATTATGGTTTATATGTGGATTGTATGGTTGTTGTTTCCATGGTATTTTTGTTGTTATTATGGTGGTTTTGGACATGTATTGTGACATTGACTATGTATGGCTCTCATCATGTTTACAATTATAAATTAATTAGCAATGTATTTATGGCCTAATTGCTGAAAATGCATATAATATGTTGAGGCATTAATTCTTCTAAGTGATTCTCAGTTGACTATGTGACCCCTATGCCTAGATCGGTTTTTTACACTTGTAGATTACATATTTGTTACGTGTTTGATGAAATGTGTTTCATGGCTAGTAGGGATAGATCTAGTGAAGCCCCTTTTCAAGAAATTTCATTTGTATCATCATTCCATTGTTATCTTTATGTTATGAAGGTGTCATTTAGTTTTGGGTAGTGAACTAGGCTCTAGTCTTGAAAAAGTCGCTCAAATCCCGGGGACACAGGCATAACACTGGGCAGAAAATGCCCTGGATGCTGGCATACCATGTTGTGGGAGAATCTAGAGCCTTCTGGATGCATGAATTCCCATATCAAGGGATCGTTCGGGAGTGTAATGATTTAAAAACTAAGTGGGACCCGAGAAATGGTTACCCAAGAGGTTTGGATGGTTCCTTAGAGTCTTGTTGCTAATGTGGAAGGTCTATATGGTGTGTTTCCATCATTTCCACTTCCTTTAGGTGACTTCGGAGGTCGAATCATAACATAGTAACTTCTCACCACATGTTTACCCTGGTTGGCGAATTACTTGGGTAGATGTGGGAGGAGGGTATTACCAAGTGGTATCAGAGCATGATTCACCACTCAGAATGGATGGGTGGTGCATTGGTCATGCATTCATGGTGGTTTCATGTATTCCTTAAGCTTACAGTCCATGTGCTTGTTGCATTTGCATGGTGTTGATCATGGTTGTAATGATGTTGCCATGTGAAGGTTGATGGTGTTGTTGTGGAATGTGTCGTCATGAGTGTATAGTTGTATATGAATTTGTTATGCATGTTAGTATCTATATGTTGTTATGCATGCATTTTCATGGTTATGGTTATGCATGTATGGTAGGTAAAACATGCATTGTGAAGTTAATTTATGCAATTAAGTCATCATGATGATATTAGCATGTTATGATGCTAATGTGTTGACTAAGATAGAGTAGGAGATGCAAACCATCGAAGTGAATGTGTAGCATTGGACCCCAAGGAAAGAGTATGTTGTCATAGAGGTTTGTATCTTGGGCATGCAAGTAGGTAGGTTAAGGATTGTCATATGAATTATAGGTATGTGTATCCCTTTCATTGTATTGATGTTATGGTTACATACATGATAGATTCTAGTTGATTAGTGTAGTCATATGCACATGTGTTGGATAGTCATGAATGATAGAAACATGTGGTTGTATGCATTTCTATTGTTGTTTTAGGTTAGATAACCTGATGATTACGTTATATGTTGTTGACAAGTATGTTATAGGTTAACTTGTTGTTGTTATATGATAGTTAGCTTGATGATTAGGTTATATGTTTTTGATGAACATGATATATAACTTGTTGTTGTTATATGCTAGTAACTTGATGATTAGAGTTATTACATTAAGATATTGATGTTATATGTATCATACTAAGTTGGATTTCTATATGAAAATTGTTACGGTTATGACATTTAGGTATGAGTTAATACGTTGTGATATTTTTCATGCTAATATAGATTGACTGTGCAAATGTGCTTATTCTGTATGAATGATAATTGTTTATGAGCTTATGATGCTAACATGTTAGCTAGTGAATATTATGGATATCATGACCTTATTTATTTTTGAGTTGATATGTCATGAAGTTACATCATGCTAATCTAGCTTGATTATGCAAACAAGATAGCCTCCCCTGAGGTATATTACAGTATGAGTTTTCTTATGTCATCTACTTGGTGCTTGAATGTTTGATTATGTAATTTATTTAGTGTTTGAGTGTTTCGTGTCTATTATGTCATCTACCTGTTGTTTGAATTTTTTATTAATTTCATGATATGAGTATGCGTGTATATGATTGCATGAAGAGATAATCTTATTAGAGATGATCTTATTTTAATATGGATCTATTAATACATATGTGTTGAGATATCTGATATGTACTTGAGTGTAAGTAGCTGAAACTTGTATCATTATGTCTAATGACTATGAGTTGACTATGGATTATGACATGATTTTTAGTCTTGGTAAAGGTTGATTTCAAATTCATAGACATCACTCCTTGATTTGAGGAACATGTGACTGACATATGTAAGAAGTTGCAGGGAAACATGCATGATATTAACTTGACAAGGTAGCAATTCATCTGTTTATATAACTAATAATTCAGTGATGTGACAGTACATAATAAGACTTAATTGTATCCAAGTAAAGGTAAAAGAAAGGATTTGGGTGAGAATTCCTTTGGCTATGTTTTGAAATTGAAATTCCAAATGAATGATTCGTTTGCCTACAGGAAGTCTTCATAACCTTGAATTTGTCTGACATTATGAGGACATGTGTTATATTCATAAATATGTATTTGATAGGTATAAAAACTGGTTCTAGTTATAACTAGATTCATCAAAGGATTGGAGTCCTTTGAGAGATGGCATGGATGTGTTAAGTTGCAAGCAACGTGCTTCTCACAACAAGGTAAGTTAACTAATATATTGTTATGTTTATTTATGCGTTGATAGTTATGTGTTTATGGAAATATGATGCAGAGCATTGTATGCCAAAGAGATTGCCATGAAATTTTGAAGAAGGTTGATGTTGATTTTTATTTTGGAAGCATTGGGAACCATGGGGATTGATTCATGGTGTCTTTTGACAGTCTTGTAAATTTGATTATTTGTGCTTTGTTTGCACTTGATTGCAACTTTGTTTATTTCTAGTGTATGGACATACCACTTTGATCATGGTGTCATATTGTTATTGGTTTTCATGGTTTTCTTCTTCTTTTCATTTTTTCTTGCCTTTTATGTCTTGAAGGTCTTGGGAATGGGTTGGGAAAGAGGAAAGTTAATGGAGGTCAAGGAGAGATAAATGAAACCTAGTAGGTAATGTAAGACTCAAATAAAGCTCGTTGCATGAGTAATGAAAGTTGAAGTTAAGAATATGACAATCAGTTGGATTGGTTCGGTCCATTGTTGTAAAATGGATGCTGGTAAGAGAATCATGGGAAAGCTAACAGGAAAGGTAAAGTGAATGGATGTGTGGCATCTAATTCCTTAGCTATGTTGGGAATGGGTGTTCTCAATGTTGTACATGTTGTGCATATATAAAGGGTGTTCTCTTAACCTTGAACTTATCCTATTTGGTAATTATGTTGTGATCATGATTATGTTGATGTTTGTATATGTATAAGTGTATGTATATCATTTCTCACACGGTCGTCATGGATCATGGTTTTTTAATGCTAATGTTTATATGTATATATTTTTATATGTATGTCACTGTCCAACAAGGTTTCCAATGATAATTCATATGGAGGAATGATTGCCTATGCAGGTGAGTGGCATGATGATGTTCCTGGTCTTATGAGGAGTCAACTGTGAAGAGTAGTCATGAAAAATATATGAGGTCAATATCATTAGGATATGTATTGATTTTGTATGCTTCTATTATTGTTATAGACATTTTTGTGCCTTACAGCATGAAGCATGAAATGTCAATAATCTAAGGGATCCAAAGTCCCTAAATATGTTGTTCCTAACCCTAGAGGAACAAGGTCAGCAAACCACAGCACTGAATATCAGTTCTCCACCTGAAAACACTCAAAAAAAAGCTAATTCTGGATCATGTCAACTGCTCCACTGAGCATCTGCGCTGAATGTCAACTGCTCCACTGTGTACCTACGCTGAATGTCAACTGCAAAGAAGGCTACGTGCGCTGGGCGAGTTTGGCCAAGTGGCACAGTCATTCCTCAAGGTGTCAATGCCCAGGAAGCTTCCAAAATGACACTTGGATTAGAGAATTCGACTGGTGATGAGTAAAAGGGTCTAGATCTCCAAGTGGAAGTAAGAACCTCCAAGTGGACTCAAGAACTGAAGAATAACTGAAGTGGGAGAGGACACTAGTCAGCTTCATGCCAGCCTCAAGTTGACTCATCCTTTCTCCAAAACTCCTATATATAGAGCTCTCTCATGAGGTCTAGGGGGGTTGGAATCTTGTGAATGTAAGGAAGTGCTGTTGGTTTGAGTATAGAACTATTGGGTGATTTGCTTGAAGGAGGTGAAGAGGAGATTTCTTTCTGCTGGGAGGTGATGCTGGATTGGGCCTTTTATGGTTGTATCATTTCCTGAACTTTACTTCTTCCATTAATAAAGCATTTGAGGTTCTTCTATATACATGTGTCTCAATGGTGTATTGTTATACTTGTGTATTTGATTTATTCTAATCCTTGAATCAATTATGAATGTATGCTTCTTGTAGTTTCCCTCTCTTGCCATTTTGCAGGATCTTGGTGTAGTTGGGCCAGTGAAAGAGCAAGGAGTTGGGAGCAAGCAGCAAGGAGAGAAGATTGGATCAATCATTAGCGGAAGACATCGGTTAGTGGATCTCTTTCTCCCCTCTCTTACATCTCATAAAGAAGTAATCTTGAATAGCTTTGCTTTGATTGTTGCTGAGGTACTATCACCCTTAGAGTGGGATAGGGTCATTCTGTATTGGATACTTTTCCCAACAACAAATTGGCGACTCCGCTGGGGATCGTATCTTGTTGGTTGTTTGTGTTTTTGCTATTCATTTCATAAACACAGGGAGTACCGAATCGAACTGCATTTTGATCTTTCAAATGCAAAGTAGAGGGCAGCTACTCTAGCTCAGTTTCTGGGCATGTTTATGATTTGAAGAGCTGATCCACAAGGACTCTGAACAGCTCTTAGTGATAGCTTTTCATCCTCCTTTTCATCGCTTATTGTGTACTTGACTGATAGCTTCTGATTTGGCCAAAAACTGTGAATTTTTGAGCAATCTGTGACCCGGAAACTGAGAAAAACGAAAGTTTATCTCTTCAGTGCAGGCACTGTGAAGGCAGTCTGCATTTCAGCGCATTTCCCGAAGGGGCTACCTGCGCTGAAGGTCAAACTGCCAGTGTACTACCTGTGCTGAACCAGTTTTGCCTAGTGCTACTGGGGTTCCCTGCTGTTTATTGCCCTGTTTTCATCATTGTTTTTGCAGCCTGTTAACAGTCAATGTACCTATCTGGAACCAACTTTCCTTGCCACTATTCCACCTCGGTTGTATAAAGAAACTGTGTTTTTTCTTTGTGTATTTCTTATATCATTTACAGTTTCCCATAACGAAAGTGAACTAGTCTTGCTGTGGCCTCTTAGATCTAGACCTGTGATAAGTGTCGTTTTGATCTTAAGAGTTAGTTTGTTTGCTGTTCATAGCTGATTGAGCTTTTGCTTTCGTCATATGGTTTGAATTTATATATTTCTAGTGTCGAAAAAAGTAAATCTTAAGGTGTCTTTTGATTTTGGACAAGCTTGTTTGCTTTCACTTGAAATTGAATTCAAAGTTATACAACAGCTTTCTTTTTGTATTACATCAACATTAAGAAAGAGAAAAGAAATACCTGCATTGTGCATTTTGCATTTGATAAGTTTGTATGTTGATTTAGGGAAAAGTGCATTAGTGTATGCTCTTTGATCTGTGTGAAAAGATGATGTCTTTCTTTTCCCTCAGTAGTTAGGATTTTCATAAGTCGAAAAGATTGAAAAAAGCTTGCTTCTCATCTTAGACTGCATTTAGGAATTTGTATCAAACATCTCGTGGTGAACCTTGAAAGGCAAACTTTAAAAAGATCAACTTAAAATATATTGAATGAACCTAACAATGCTTTGAAATATAACGCAAACACATAGAGGTGTAAGCTAGAGATGTGTTCCAGCGTCGTTAAACGTAGTGACTGTCGATCTCGAAGAAGGTGGGTGATTCCTCCTGAGAGTCGGTGGCACTAATACGGACTTGTGCTCCCACGTACCGTCGCGTATATATTGGGAGACCCCTATAGGCATATATCTTTTATCCTTAGGAAGCCGTGTCGGCCGCCCTACTGATCGCAATGCAGTGAACACAGCATTCACGAAGATCGACCACCCGTACCGTAAAACGTATTCTGTGGTTTTGCGAAAGGTTTGGCACACCCTCTGCCTAGATCTCCAGAGTAGTTTCTTTTGGCCTTTTTCAAACTCTATAACTGAAAAAGTCCATCCGAGCATTTGTCACTTCGGGCTCATTAAAACATCGAAGGAGACTAGAGTCATCTTTAGCTTTTTCTCGACTCTTAAAAAGTGAAAAAGCAAGTTGTGTCTAAAGAGCGTCTAATAAAATTCATTCAATTCGGAAACACAAATTTCCCCTTTTAATATTTTGGTTGATCAAGTAATCTGCAATCGTGGAAGAAAGTCAATTGAAACCCCGTCGTTCGCGGAGGCTTACGAGTCAACCATCTTTGTCTCCGGAATCGAAAACAGTACGGACAAAGCGAACTCGTTTAACTAGTTCAAAATCTCCTATAAAAGTTAGAACAAGTGTTCCAACTGCATCTGAGGTTCCGGTTACTCCTAACATTTCTGGAAACCCTGCCTCTATAGAAGAAGTTCAACAGCCACAGAAGGACAGTAATACTGATCCTAGTCTGGGGGCAAATACTTGTATAACTGAACCAGTTCCATCTGTAACCGGTCCAGAGAGTTTTGTTCCTCAAACAACTGTCGCTGTCGAAGCAACCACTTCTTCGGCACCAGAAATATTTTACGGACCTGACGGTCTTCCTCTTCCACCGGGTTTGATTGCGATAGAGGAAATTGCAGAGGATCCGCAAGAAAGTACTCCAACTCATTTTGGAGTCGGGGTCACTCTATTTCCTTCATCAGAAGTTAATCCACCACAAGTGGAAGTTCCTGTAGAATCGCTAGGCAATCTATTGGATAGACTTAAGATGTCTGAACAACCGTCATCATCTAGGACTGTGTGAAATGACACAGCGACAGCAGAAGCCCCTGTCGTCACTCTGTTGGGTCCCTATAATACTAGTGATTACCCCATTACTATTGTAGTTATACCCCTTATTTATATTGTTGTGCCCCTATTACCCCCATATTGTTATTTCTGTGCCCCATAGAATCCCTCTATTGTTATTTTTGTGGCTTTATATTATTATTGTTAGGTCGGCTGGATTATATTGTGACTCCCTAGACTCCTACATATAGAAAGGAGGTTTTGTCATTTGTATCATCCAAGAATTGTTCATTTATGTAATGTAAAGGAGGTTGCCCCCTCGAAGAGGCTGAATTCTAAGGCGTGGATCTCTCTTTTCTATCTTTTTGTGAGCTGGTTTCATAACATTTGGTATCAGAGCTTTGGATTCTAGGGTTTCGCTGCTCCAAACAGGTCATCGTGGCATTTTCGCTATAACTTTTTTTATGTGACGTTTCAAAAGTCGAAAAAAAAAACCCATTTGAGAAGAATTGGCGCTGAACCTTGGGTCCAAATTTTAGAGCGTTTCGCACGATATTGTCAGAGATATGATCTGAGGAAGTTGGTCTTTTTGCAGACTCCTGAATTACATTCAAAACAGGTGACCTGGGGAAAATCTTCATAACTCTCTCTCTGAGGATCGGATTGAAATTTCGTAAAAAGGTACAGAAAGAGGACGGACTGTAGTTCGTCTTTTGTGTGTTTGAGATTCAAAGGTTGAAACAGTGACTCATGGCACGTCGTACAAGTTCGCTCTACTGAACCAGTCTAAAAGCAAGTCACGGTGGGACATTTCACATAACTCTTCCTGGGAGAATCCAATTTGGCTCAGACTTGTGGCATTGGAAAGAGGACGTAGGAGGCTACTACAGGTAGCAGTTTTAGAATTGGAGGATCCGAAATTACAGAGATACATCAGATTCAATATCAGGCTTCTATAAAGTGAAAAAAGGTGTGTAGTTTTTTTTTTAATTTTTGTGTAAGCTTGGTTTAACGGAATTCAAAGGGCATAGTAAAACTTTATTATCGGTAACTGATGCCCTGAGGAAAGAAAATGCAAACACCTAGTAAGGAGCCTGAAAGCTCTAGCATGACTCATGAAGAAGAGGAAGAAATGCTACATGATATATCAAAATTACAAGAACAAGTGCAACAAATGTCACGCTCACAAAAGCTAACAGAAGCTAAGATAAGTGGCATGGAATCTAAGGTAAATGGCATGGAATCTAAGATAAAGGGAATGGAAGCTAAGATGGATGGCATGGAAGCTAAGATTGACGCTAAAATTGATGGCATGGACGCTAAAATTGATGGCATGGATGATAAGATGGATGAATTGAAGAAGTTGCTACAAGAAAGGGTCACTAATGGTGAAAAGGTAGTAAAGGAAACTCATGATAAGAATAAAATAAATGTTAATCATGATTCCATAGACTCTAATGTTGGATCGAAGACTCACCATGTTCCAAAAATCGATGTGAGGAAGTTTGATGGCAAGGATCCCGCCACATGGATATTACAGATGGAGCAATTCTTCGATCTCAATAATGTGCAAAACACACAAAAGGTACGTATGGCAACTTTATATTTGGAACCAAATCAGTTTGTATGGTATCAATGGCTTTGTTCTCGTAAACAATTTATCACTTGGGCAATTTTTACGGAAGAATTGATAGCACATTATGAGGATACAAAAAGCAACACTTTTTTTAGCCAATTGATAAGTCTCAAACAAAAGGGTTCAATAATGGAGCACATTGATGAGTTCCAAAAATTGAACATAAGGGTAAAAGATATTCCAGAGGAGCATAGGATTGATGTGTTCATAGGGTCTTTAAAGGATAATATCCAACATGATGTGCGCCTTTGGGAACCTGATTCATTAGAGAAGGCATTCAGGTTAGCAAGAAAAATGGAAAGCAAAATTATGGCAACTAGGAAGCATACCGTTCACAACTATAAAGACGGAAGTGTTGTTGCCCATAGTCTTCCACAACCTACAAGGTTGACACCACAACAATTGGAAGAAAAAAGAGCAAAAGGGCTTTGTTACAATTGTGATAGCAAATACACAAAAGGTCATAAGTGTGCTGAGAAGAAATTATTCTACATAGATTGTGAAGAGGAAGAAGAAAAGGAGCAAGAAAGGTCAAAAGAAGAGGATATATTCCAGGAACAAAGCCTAGATGAAGAACAAATAAATCCGACCATATCTTGTAATGCATTGGCAGGAATTACCACTCCTCAAACCATCAAGATAGTAGGACAAATCAAGAAGAAAAAGGTAATAGTGTTGATTGATTCAGGAAGCACCCACAATTTTATTCATTGTAGGGTAGAAAAAGAATTGAATTGCTTCCTATATCCAGCACCAGAGTGTCAAGTGATGATTGCAAATGGAGGAACAATAAATTGTTCTGGAAAGTGCCATAATATCAAGCTATCCATGGGAGAATATGTATTGACTAGCCCAATGCTTTCCATTCCAATGGGAGGTGTTGATGTTGTACTAGGAGTCCAATGGCTACAATCCTTGGGTACAATAGCTTTTAATTTTCAAGAACTTTTCATGAAATTTTCTGTGGAAGGAAAGGAAGTTGAATTAAGGGGTATTGCAGGGAAACCAGGAAAGATAATCAGCTCTAATGGCATGACAAAGCTTCTAAAAAAGGAGCAAAGAGGCGTAATTGCACAATTATGTTCGCTAGATGTTTCCACATTGGAATCATCTATTTCTCCAGATCTCCAAAAAGTCCTGGACAATCATTCCAAGGTATTTGAGACTCCCAAAGGTCTCCCACCTATGCGTGATCATGATCATGCTATTCATCTGATTCCAGGAAGTGTTCCTCCAAACATCAGGCCGTACAGATATCCCTATGTACAAAAAAGTGAAATTGAACGTATGGTTGCAGAAATGCTAGAGGCTGGTATAATTCAACCGAGTCAAAGTTCTTTCTCAGCTCCAATAGTATTGGTGCACAAGAAGGATGGATCATGGCGCATGTGTCCGGATTATAGGGAGCTCAACAAGCTCACTATTAAAGATAAGTTCCCCATTCCTGTTATTGATGAATTACTGGATGAATTGCATGGATCAATTTACTTCACCAAGTTGGATCTTCGTTCGGGAGGCATGGATCTCTCTTTTCTATCTTTTTGTGAGCTGGTTTCATAACACACTCTGACGATGTTTGCCGGCATACCAGCTGTCCCAACTAGCTCTCAACCGCTAGAAGGAGTCCACCAAGGGACTATTTCGACAGTATGGTCTGTTCCAGTTTGTTCATCCGGAGTAATATCCGGCAACTCTTACGTTGAAACTCGACAGATTGATCCTCATGGAGGTCAATTTGGGCCATCCAGTCCTCAAGGACTAACAATCCCTCTGAGTTCCGGATTGCTACCGTATGGGGGGCAGTATGCCCTTTCATTACCTCCTCCGCGAAGATATCCATATGGCAGTTCTCAACAGTATTCAGGTTATACTGGAATTGCTTCGAGTAGTTGGGTACCTATGCTACCTCAACAACCAAGGGTTGTATATTCTATGCAATAGTGTGTACCTGTGACGAACATCCCAACCACACAGGCTATTGTAACTGTGTGACAAGTTCAAGCGATACCTGTTACATGTCAACCTCAGATTTCTCAGGTTGTAATGCAACAACCTCTTGAACATGGGTCACAACCACAATCGCCAACTGGTGGGGCGACACAGGTCCAAGCGGGTACAATTACCCCACACCTCGGTCCAACGGCTAGCATAGCACAACAGAACATGGCTTCACAACCATGGCTAGTACAATACCAACAACCACAATTCCAGCAAGTGTACCAAGGTTCTGAGCAGCAGATCTTTGCGAACAGTGGACAACCATATATCCAAAACGGTCAAAACCAACCACTTTACAGTGGTCAAGTCCACCAACCGCATCAGTCATACCAACATCAATTACATTATGCTGGTATGCAAAGGCCCACTGCTCAAGCGATTCCATCGTACCCTGGTTACGCTTCGCCTAACCTGAATCAACAGTTACCATTCGTGGCAACTTTAGAGTTACCTGATTTACACCAGTTAACCAACGATCCGATTGCTTATGCCCCTTGGTGGCCAGCGATTCCTCATAAACTTCCATCTGACATTCCTAAATTCAATGGAAATCCAGGTGAAGACCCATCGAATCACGTGATGACTTTTCATCTGTGGTGTTCGTCGAACACCCTAAATGACGATTCGATAAGACTTCGCCTTTTTCAGAGGACATTGACAGGTCCAGCGGCTAAATGGTATATTGAATTGCCAAGAGCCTCTTTCGACAATTTTAGTTCCCTAGCCACGACCTTCTTAACCCATTTTCAATTACCGATAAGGTATGAAACGGGAACAGAAATATTAACCAACTTCAAGCAGACGACTGCCACCCATATATCTGATCATATACATGAGTGGCGCCGTCGTCGTAGGATGGTGAAAACATACGTTCCCGATCAGCTATTAGCTGAATGGTTTATAAAGTCGTTACTTCCTACTATTACGGAATATGTGGCCAAGGGGGGAGTCGTAACAGAGGAGCAAGTTATTGCTCGTGCACAGTATTTGGACTTAGTTTATACTCAGTCCGGCACGCTCTACGACAAAATACCCGACGCCCCTAGACCAGAATTTTCAATTCCTCCCCCTCCTAAATCAAATAGTGACTCTCATGCCGGTGATGGCATGATTGGGACGACAAACACGAAATCGATAAAGGCTTCGTCAAAGAAAGCCCGTAAGAATTCGGATCAAAATGAAAAAGAAGAAATTCTTGCTTTGAAAGTAAATGCCGTATCAGAAGATAAAGGCAAAGAAACCAATCAACCAGGAAGCAAGAAGAAGCAAAACAAAGGGAAGAAGAAGAAACAGGGTGAGTCATCCCCTGGAAAGAATTCTTCGAACCCTCCTGGGAAAGGGAAACAAAATTATCCATGTCTAATATGTGATGATAAGGATCATAACACAAAGAATTGCCCATTCAAAGCTGAGTTAAAGAGGTTCTTTAAAAGTTCCCAAACCTCAGCTGTGTTAACTGATCCATTTCCCAACCCAGGTCAAAATCTGGTTGATAGTGGAAATGCTTCCCCGTCTCAAGTACTTATGTTGTCGGTTTCAAAATAGCAGAATGATGCTTTGATTTCGACAAGGAACAAAGATTATGGGAATCCTCAGCTGTCAAACGAAAAAGGTAAAGATCAACCAAGTAGTTCGACAACAACTTCGTCAGAAGTTGTAACACCCATCATCCCTGAATTAAAAATAAAACCGCCAAAGGGTGTAGTCCACAAGTCGACATTTAATCCTCGCGCCAGAGCGGCGCAGCATTATAACATAGTGGAAGATTTGGCACAATCGCCATCCGCTATGTCGACTCTTGAGGTACTACAAAATTGTCCAACCCAAAGGCAGGCATTGTTATTAGCTATTGGTGGGGTTGACCCTAAGGATTCAAATCTTGTATCCTTTGATCACAAAGGATATGATCCTCAGTTACCAGCTCAACTAGATTTCCTTATTCAAGTGAAAGCCCTCAACAAAACTGTTCACAGAACAATTATTGATGAGGGAGCATCGACATGTATTATGTCGATGAGTTGCTGGAAAAATTTAGGATCTCCAACCTTGTCGCGATCTTCGACGACATTAAAAGCTTTCGACGGAAGGACTTATACCCCATATGGTATCCTTAATAACTTGAAAGTTGAACTAGGAGGAAAAACAGTAGAAATTGATGTTGAGGTCATTGATGGAAATCTTGACTATAACATCCTACTGGGTAGACCATGGATTTATGCCATGGCAGCTGTTGTGTCGACTTATTTTAGGAAGATCGCATTCCCGTTTGAAGGAGGGATTACGGTCGTCGACCAACAGAACTTCCTCCCTAATGGTTCACAGGTTACAGGAAGCATTCCCATGATCCATGAAAGCAACCATTCACTTCAAGATATCGGAGTAGGATTATTGAAAGACCCCACATTGATGGGAACTTTCGCACTACCACCTCCTATTTATATAGGAAATGTACCGTTTGTAGCGACCTGCAACATGATATCTTCCACGAAGGTCGACATGGATCGTGCAATTGTTTTGCCCCCAAGCCCTTTAGAAATATTGTAGCAATCAATGTTTCAAGCATGGGAGGCGAACCCAAATCAACGCTCGTCAAGCGTTTGGGTAGATAGATCTAGAGAATATGGAACCCCATTAGATCCTTGGTCGAAAGTACATGGGACTGACGAAGGAATCTTACAATCAATGATGATTGAGGGGGCACCATGGAATGATCACCACCATCGTTCCCTTCCTCCGGAATATGAAGAAGATACTCAAAGTGACCTCTATCACCCTTCAGTATTTGAATTCCTAACAAATACTGTAAATACGGTGGATTCCGAGCGAAACCTATCCAATATTGAAGAGACTATAGCCATAAATATCTCGACTAAAACAGATGTTGTAGAGAATATTTATGTCGGCAAAGCTTGTTCCCCTTCAGAACTGGAAATATATAACGCTCTTTTTCGCGAATTTAGAGATGTCTTTGCTTGGTCATATGATGAAATGCCAAGCATTCACTCGAGTATCATTGAACATGAAATTAAAATGTATCCTGATGTCAAACCAGTAAGACAACGGCTTCAGCAGGTGCACCCCAAGAAAGCCGCTGCCATTAAGGCGGAAGTTGAAAAACTTCTCCATGCTGGATTCATCTACCCGGTTCCTCTAACCGATTGGGTATCGAATATTGTCCCTGTTATGAAAAAACAAGGGACGATTAGAGTGTGTGTTGATTATAGGGATGTAAACCAAGCTTGTCCGAAGGACAGCTACCCTACACCCTTCATCGACCAGATAATTGATGAATGCGCCAGATGTGAAATCTTTTCATTTATGGATGGATTTTCCGGGTATAATCAAATAAATATCCGCCCACAGGACCAGTCAAAGACTGCATTTATTTGTCGTGGGGCACATTCGCCTATCGAAAATTACCCTTTGGTTTAAAGAATGCAGGGGTGACGTTTCAGAGGGCAATGAATTATGCCTTCCATAACATCAAGAACATTGTTCAACCTTATCTCGACGACCTCCTGGCTCATTCGCGAAAGCGGACTGATCATCTGCAGCATTTAAGAGCGATATTTCTACATTGCCGACACTACAAGATAAGACTCAATCCACACAAATGTGTGTTTTGCGTCGGTTCTAGTCATTTACTTGGCTTTGTAGTCTCTAAGGATGGGATTCGTCTCGACCCCTACAAGGTTCAGGCAATCATTAATTTGCCTCCACCTTCAAATTTGCTTCAGATTCAGAAACTCCAAGGGAAAGCGAACTTTCTGAGGAGGTTCATTCCAAATTACGCAGAACTTGCTAAAGGTTATACTCGTCTTTTGAAAAAGGATGTACCTTTTGTCTGGGACCAGGTGGCGCAAGCTTCCTTTGATGCTCTGAAAGATTGTCTAGTAAAAGCATCATTAATGTATGCCCCAGACTATCAAAAAGATTTTAACCTGTATCTGGCTGCAGCGGATACGACCATTGCGATGGTTTTAGTTCAAGAAGTCAATGGAATTGAACATCCTATCTATTATTTAAGTAAAAACTTAAATGATACAGAAAGTAAATACTCTTATGTGGAAAAACTAGCGCTTGCAGCTGTTCAAGCGATTCAAAGGTTTCGACATTATGTCCTCTTTCGGAAAACTACCATCTTGTCAGATTGCAACCCCATGACTTATATACTATCGCGATAGTTGCTGGGGGGCAAATATTCAAAATGGATAGCGATCCTTCAAGAGTTTGATCTGGAATTTGTAAAATCCAAGTCAAAGAAAGCTCTAGTTTTCGCAGAATTGTTGTGCGATCTCCCATCGCTGTCCAACGATGAAACGTCGGAAGAGTCAATCGTGGACGAAAGTTTGTTTCTGATATCTGTAAGCAATGAATGGTATGGAGATATCATAGTTTATCTCCAAACCCAAAAATTCAGGCCTAACACCTCTCGCTCCGAACAAAAACGTATACGATACCAAGCAAAAGACTACATGATCGTCAGTGATACACTTTACCGTCGTGGTATCGATACAGTTCTGAGGAGGTGCCTTACCCATGAGGAGGCCGAAAAAGCCCTGAATGAGTGTCATTCAGGCACGTGTGGGGGGCATCAATCTGGATATGCAACAGCACAAAAAAATCTTACGAGCAGGATACTTCTGGCCAACCATGTTCAAAGATTGCATAACCGCAGTCAGAAGTTGCCATGCTTGTCAAATTTTTGATAGCAAAACCAGACGACCACCCGCACCTTTACAGCCGATAGTTGCTGTAGGGCCCTTCGCCAAGTGGGGCATCGATTTCATGCAATGTAACCCCACCTCGACCAGGGGGCATGGGTATATTATAGTCGTTGTTGACTATTTTACCAAATGGGCCGAGGCGATGCCTACATTGGATAACACTGGTGAAACAGCTACCCTTTTCTTTTTCAATCATGTAGTCGCCAGGTTCGGCGTACCACAGGCTATAGTGACAGATCATGGGTCACATTTTCGTAATCACATGATGGTCGAATTAGCTGCCAAGCTAGGGCTATCTCACGACAGCTCTACCCCATATTATCCGCAAGCCAATGGACAAGTTGAAGAAATCAACAAAGTCCTGAAGCGTATGTTACAAAGGATGATCGGGGTTCATAAAAGAAGGTGGCACCTAATCCTATACTCAGCCTTGTGGGCTTACCGAACGTCGGTAAAGAACGCAACCGGGTTCACACCTTTTCAACTGGTGTATGGCCTGGAAGCAGTCTTGCCAATCTAGTGCGAAATTTCATCGCTTAAACTCACAATTGATCTCCTCCCCGGAACTTCAGAAGAAGAGGCCCGTTTCTTGGAATTAATCCAATTGGATGAAACCCGTCGTGATGCCACTTTGGCTAACGAAGCCCATAAGAAACGAGTCAAGGCTCAGTTCGACAAAAGTGTCAAACCCCGTGTCTTCTCAGAAGGTGATTTGGTCTTGCTTTATGACCAAGAATCCGATAAATTGGGAGCAAGTAAATTCAAATCCTTATGGATGGGCCCCTATATTGTTAAGAGGGTGTTAGCAAAAGGAGCCTACGAGTTAATGGATTACGACAGAATTCCACTGGCGCAGCCCCGCAACGGGTTGTACCTCAAGCGTTACTATGCTTGAATAGTAACCTGCATGCTTTTGTTGTATTTTGTTTTCGCTAAAGTATTTGTTCTGGTCAAGTGATCCACCTTTTTCATTTGTTGCAGATGTCGAACCTTCTGGAGACATGTGTTGGATATGCCGACGGAGCGAGTCGTAGTTCGCAGAACCTATCCTCCGCAGCCTGGGCCATTTTTGATCCAAGCGGCGAGTTAGTAAGTTCCAGAGGTGTGTGTATTGGGCAATCAACGAATAACATCGCTGAGTATAGCGCGTTGATAGAACTACTCTCTGATGCCATCACACGTGGCATACGCCGACTAATTGTCAGGCTAGACTCACAGCTCGTAATACTACAACTCAATGGTATATACTCCGTTCGCAATCCAGCTATTTATCGCATGTTCCTAAGGGTTAAGATCCTGGAAAGACGATTTGATTCAATTCAATATCAACACATTTCTAGAAACTTAAACACATTAACTGACTCATTAGCAAACTATGTGTTAGATAGACATTTGCAACATTTATAAAAAGGACACATCATCAATCATTGTACATATGGATCATATAACTCAAACAGAATAAAACTCGAAAATCAAAATATATATAAGCTGTTTATAGTTCGTACATAATGTTCTGTAACCAAGACAAAATTGGTCATATGACCTAAAACTCAAAAAGATGCTAGGGGGCACCCTAGCCTAGTGGTGCTCATGATAGCACGTCACGGCCTGTGCAATCATGCGCAAGAGACGAGTCCATCGTCTAGGCACACCAGTAGTGTGTCGCTGCAGCTGTAAAGGTAACTCATCAATCCTCACATCAGGAATGCCAAGAGTAAGCCTCTCAACCTGCTCCTGCACAGCTATAAGGGTCTCAGTATCGTCAAGGTCGCCAATAATAGCTCTCCTAGCAGGCTCCACTGCCGGGGCAGCAACTGGTGGTCTCAGACGAACTGCTGGACGAACAGGACCAACATCTGCATGCACCCAAGAGTATGATTAAAAGTCTTGATAGAATAAAGCACAACAACATTATGAACAAAACAATAAACAGTGATATGGTCAAAGAGTTTACCAATAGCGCCCCACTGTTCGCCGTCCGGTAGCACCAAATCCGGATCACCTCGGAAATCCATACCCACATATGGATACTCGGAGAAGGCCATCTCCTAGCGCTCGAACCACCTGAAGAAGGCATCAGTAAAAGTAATCTGAGGTTGACCAGCATGCCTAGACATGTGATCGACCCACCTCTGCATGCGTGGCTCGATCGGAGAAGGCAAGTCGAGTATAATATACTGAGGCTGCATCAGTAGGATTTTCTCCAAGGTGAAGGCAGTCAGAATAGAACCAAATCCAAAGTTCTTCAGCTTCCCGTCCTTTACCTTGGTCAACTTACTTTTCATCTGAACAAGTACTGCATCACACCAGTTGAATACTTTCGGTTGGAGACACTCCAAGGCGTGCTACATATAAGATCTGTTGGCAACATGTAAAGCTGCGCTACCGGCCATCCTACCTATGGTATACAGAATGGACCTGAGAGACCTGTCAGTAATCTCATGGATAACAATCTTGCCGTCTCTGCTCGGCTGAGAACCTTCCCTGCAATACTGGCGGACATAATCTCTGGTGGAATCAGTCCCCCGGGCCGTACCTGACAAGGAAATGGGGGCACCTCGCCTTGACAATCCAGTCAAGAAGTACATGTCCTCTATGGTAAAGGGGATGGACTTTCCCCTAATTTGGAATACTTGGTTAACAGGATCCCAAGAATCAAGCATATACTGCAGCAAAGTAATCTGTGCTCTCATGCTAGAGATACAGAAAAACTTCAGCAGGCCACAGTTCCGCAGCGCGTTCACCGTGACCGGGTCATGGAGGGCAATCATGTCCTCCTCTTCATGTTCTCGTTCTCGCCATGTAAGGGACATTTTGTTCAAAGTTCCCTGCAAAGCAAACAAGAGAAGGAGTAAGTTCCTGATTTTGATGAAAAACTGGCGAAAATTCATCAAAAAATGAGCTGGAAACCCAGTTTTCTGAGCCCAGCGCAGGCAGAAAGTGTCCCACCTGCACTGAAGGTCAGGCTGCCCTAAGGCAGCTTGACATTCAGCGCAGGTTTCGAATGGGGAACCTGCGCTGAAGTTAGGGCGCCCTGGCAAAACCCCTGGGGCTCAGAAAGACTGAAAAACAGGCATGAAACTGGAAAAGACAACCATGAAAAGAAAGAGCTAGGGTTTAGCTCCTACCTGGTCTAGACGGCGCCGAAAATCGTCCGCAAAATCTCCCAGAATCAGCTGGTGAAAATCAAGGAAGAAGAGGCACCTCCAGAGCTCCAACAAACCAAATGCAAGTGAAATGGTAAATGAGAGGTAAAAACACCTTTTAATGGCTTTTTACGTAGTTCAAAGTGAAATATTAGGGTTATAATCTCATTTTCATGCAAATATTATTCATTTCTAACAAAGTTTGTTGCAGCAATTGAGAATGCAGTACTATCCTTGAAAAGAGAAAAGCTAGTAATGGTAAAAAGTCAAAATTTGACTATATAATCGAGCAGTTTTACCGCGGAATTTATGCTTGTTAAAAAATAGAAATGCGAGATCCGAGCAGTTTTAGCACATAGTTCATGCTCGTTAAAAAATAAACATAAGATTGAGCAGTGTTTTGGCGCATTCGAGCTCTTTAAAAAATGAACCCAGTACTGGTAAATAACCATTTGTGATCGTAAAATTATTAGCCATAAAAAGCCTTGGTCGTGTTTTGCACCTGCCACCTCCATTCCATTTGGCCGATCGTTCACCTCCATATGATTGTTTACCCATTTTGAGGAACAGCTGCGAAGAGTGATTTCACCTAGCCATCCTTGTGACACTGCCGTGATTGGAAAATTCCAACCTATACCTAGAATCTGCTGCTATCCCTGTTTATCACTCGTTCCTCAAAAGACGAGTCTTCTTTGAGCTCTTTTCATCTGACTCGTAAAATATGAAAAGTTTGCCGAGTTTTGGCCTTCCAGCTCGTTAAAATGACCGGAAGAGCTATCCCTCCTCTAGATTTTAATCTTTTTGGACCTGAGGGATTATTGCACAAAAAGGTCGAGCGCTTGTTTTATTCGGCTCGTTAAAATTATCGAAAACTCATCCCTTCTGTATTGTTTTATACTTTTTCGGACTTAAGGGATTAGATGACGAAAAAGGAATTTTGGAGTTAACTTTCTGTACCTTTTCAGACTCTCTAAAAATGAAAAGGACCGAGTTTTCCTTGTCGTTAGACTCGTTAAAATGATTAAATAGCGACAAACTTGTCTTTAGACGAGAACGAGTTTCCCTATCGCTAGGCTCGTTAAAACATAGCGATGGGCTTGCCCGAAGGGCAGGTTATAGAACAAGCATATGTTATCCTCCTCAAGCTTGACAAAAATAAAGAGGTACTGGTCAGAAATGACTGGGGAAAAATTGGGAGAACCTCAAAAGCTTTAATGGTAGCAAGTCACTCTTAAACATGACACTTTTCTTCCGTATCACATCGGGTTGGGTTGTTTCATTCACCGGTCTCATCACCATGGTCTTCGCCAAACCATCCGCATTTGGGGTAATGCTACCAATCCATCACATCAGTGTCGTTATATGTTCAAGAGATGCTGTTCAGAAAGAGTCAACCGTGTCCCATCCACTGCCATACATTATCCTTCATCCATCCATGATCGCTACCTTGAATCATATTTCACAGATTGTTTTCACCTCCACTAAAATCATTAGCTCTGTTCCATGTCACTGATGTGGGATTCATTAAGGCCCTCCTTTGACGGATCGCTTCTTGTCGACTTCAGCTCATTATCCAAGAAGTTGATCTAGGAACACCCCCCTCAGTACTTTGAAGCTTGCATGCCTCAATGGCAAGTTTCTCACTTCCGGCGACAGGTATACATGAATGACCTTCGACCAGAAGATTTTGCGTGGTGTTCGACGCCAAGTCCTTTATTCACACCACGTGAATTGTACTGCAGTACCTTGAGGGTCATTATCGTTATCGGTGATTCCTCTCGCACTTGTTAACGGTTTACATCATTGACCGGTAATGAGGCGATGTCTTTCCATGTTCGACTTCAGCGCAATTCTCACATGGATAGACTTGTACTTAGAGTGAAGATCGAACGAGTTTGAAGACCCCGGATCTAGTTTCATCCATCCAGGCTGCGATATATATTCGGGAAATATAAAGACATTTGACATGTACATCATTGCAACAGATGATCATCCTATTCAAAGCATGATAATTTCAGCAGAGAATTATCAGTCTACCATCAGACGATCGTTTGTTCTATGTACGAAAATGAATTTATAAAGCTGAGCATGGGAATGCCCGCCTCAGCTAGATCATGAAAGCAGAATGAAAAATAATGTATTGTATTGTATTGTATTACAGGTCACCTCTCAGCGATTGAATGAACTTCGGATCCTCCTGATAAAGCATTTCACCCGATAAACAACATCATACTTTAGGGGGAAACTGTTATAGACATTTTTGTGCCTTACAGCATGAAGCATGAAATGTCAATAATCTAAGGGATCCAAAGTCCCTAAATATGTTGTTCCTACCCCTAGAGGAACAAGGTCAGCAAACCACAGCACTGAATATCAGTTGTCCACCTGAAAACACTCAAAAACAAGCTAATTCTGGATCATGTCAACTGCTCCACTGAGCATCTGCGCTGAATGTCAACTGCTCCACTGTGTACCTGTGCTGAATGTCAACGGCAAAGAAGGCTACCTGCACTGGGCGAGTTTGGCCAAGTGGCACAGTCATTCCTCAAGGTGTCAATGCCCAGGAAGCTTCCAAAATGACACTTGGATCAGAGAATTCGACTGGTGATGAGTAAGAGGGTCTAGATCTCCAAGTGGAAGCAAGAACCTCCAAGTGGACTCAAGAACTGAAGAATAACTGAAGTGGGAGAGGACACTAGTCAGCTTCATTCCAGCCTCAAGCTGACTCATCCTTTCTCCAAAACTCCTATATATAGAGCTCTCTCATGAGGTCTAGGGGGGCTGGAATCTTGTGAATGTAAGGAAGTGCTGTTGGTTTGAGTATAGAACTATTGGGTGATTTGCTTGAAGGAGGTGAAGAGGAGATTTCTTTCTGCTGGGAGGTGATGCTGGATTGGGCCTTTTATGGTTGTATCATTTCCTGAACTTTACTTCTTCCATTAATAAAGCATTTGAGGTTCTTCTATATACATGTGTCTCAATGGTGTATTGCTATACTTGTGTATTTGATTTATTCTAATCCTTGAATCAATTATGAATGTATGCTTCTTGTAGTTTCCCTCTCTTGCCATTTTGCAGGATCTTGGTGTAGCTGGGCCAGTGAAAGAGCAAGGAGCTGGGAGCAAGCAGCAAGGAGAGAAGATTGGATCAATCATTAGCGGAAGACATCGGTTAGTGGATCTCTTTCTCCCATCTCTTACATCTCATAAAGAAGTAATCTTGAATAGCTTTGCTTTGATTGTTGCTGAGGTACTATCACCCTTAGAGTGGGATAGGGTCATTCCATATTGGATACTTTTCCCAACAACAATTATGCCCATGTTTATGTTATGATAGGTAACTTTGAGGGATACATCGGCTGAATGAATGAAGCGAGATTCACGACATGCTGCGATAAGCATGGGGCAAAGAGACACTGGAAATAAGGTTTCTTGGTAGAGGTAGTATGGTTTTTGAAGTGTGGTGATATTGTTGTTTACATGTCTTGCATGTTGTATATTCAGTGATTGTACCTATGGTGATGTGTAATGTTGTATATGTAATATTGTGTACATATGATGTCGTATGCATGTTGTATATATGGTGTTGTATTACATATGCAGTGATGGCTATAGATGGTGCTATGTACATGTTGGTGTTATGTACATATGGTGATGTGTGCATGTTGGATATGCGGTGTTGTGTACATAAGATGCTATGTACATGTTTTATACGTAGTGCTATGTACACATTGTATATGCAGTGCAATGTACATATGATGTTGTGTGCATGTTGTACATATGGTACTATGTACATATGGTGTTGTGTGCATGATTGTACATGTGGTGTTGTGTGCATGCGATGTTTTGTATGTGTTCTACATGTGGTGTTGTGTGCATGTCATGCATGCGACATTGTGTACATGTGTTGTTGTGTACATGTCATTCATGTGGTGTTGTGTACATGTCATATTGTGTATACATTGTACAGGTGGTCCGATGTACATGTTGCGTTGTGTACACATTGTGCAAGTGGTGGCATGTACATCTGATGTTGTGAACACATTGTGCAGGTGGTTCTTTGTACAGGTGGTATTGTGTACATGTCATACATGGTACTGGTGTATATGTGGTATTGTGTGCATGTCGTACATGTTGTGTTGCGGGAATGAAGTACTATGTATGTGAATTGTGTATTTATGGTATCATGACATCTGTATTCATTGTGTTGTACTTTGTGTACATATATGTATTGTGTTGTACATTGGGTGTAGGTGTATGTATTGTGTTGTGTTTTACATTGGGTGTAGATGTATGTGTGGTATGTTAGGTGTAGGTGCATGTACTGCATGGTGTTGTATATCATGCATGGTTGTATGTGTGTGATGCACACTATGTGTATATGCACATAGTTGACGAGAAGGAACTGGATTTTTGCTAGGTGTGGCAACCCATCTGGTGTGTTTATGTAATAAGGAAAAAAGTAGAAACTAAGGATTGATTAAAGGATAAGTATCAATATTTTATTTCAGTTTTATTGTGAATGTGATTTATGATTATGGTCTATGATGATTACATGTGATCTATGATTCTGGTTTATGAGGGTTACATATGATTTATGATTTTGACCTAAGTGGGTTATATGTTGAGCTAACTTGATGTGATATGTTTATACATGTTGATTTGGTCAAAGATGCTAGTTTGACTTGCTGTGTTAGGAAGCAAACAAAATGGCATGTATACCTTGATTGATGGGCCACCAATGTGGTATGATTTGAAGTTATTTCAATTTATTTTGAATCTAATGGAATTTATGTGTTTGGTGCAAGCGTGCATTAACATGTTCGGTTGGGTGGTTGAAATCGACTGCAACAATTAGCAACAACAATGAAGAAATTGGAACATGTAACAATATGTTGGTAAAGTACTTCAAGAGCAAGGCCATCATGGGACATTGGTACCCAATAGTGTCCATCAATTTCCCTGAGCATGTTATGACCAGTGTGA
Organism: Pinus tabuliformis; assembly: GCA_031772625.1. NCBI lineage: Eukaryota > Viridiplantae > Streptophyta > Pinopsida > Pinales > Pinaceae > Pinus > Pinus tabuliformis. Next base: position 880,554,177 of record CM062807.1, read on the forward strand.
TTGTTTTAATGCAGGGATATGCCTTTTTTTTGCATCTTCCAATGTGAGGAAGCCTTGCCAAGCGATGGAATGCCCGGGATGGGGGTACGAGCAAAACCTAGAAGGTGTGTGACTGCATGGAAGGGGGGTGATCGTATTTCCCGAGGGATTGTATAGTAGAGAAGGGAAGGTCAAGGATATATCTATTTTGGTCATTAGCAATTCCATATGGAATAATATGCACATTGGGAGTGTGCCCTAGAACAATGAGCCGGTAATAGTTCACTAAGAGGACAAGTGGCACATGATAATAATGATGGACATTGCATGTATATTTGACCTTGCAGTGGATTCTAGACTTCCGGGGAAGGAGGTGAGTGCTGGTATTACTTTGAGGGTGGAGATGTGAGCCTCTAACTTCCCTTGTTCTAGATGCAGGAATCATATCCTTTCATTTGCGGGATGAGAAAATGTGCATATGTGTATATAATCGTAAATACTATATTGAGTTAGATTTATAAAGCTCCATAGGCAATATGGTTATTTATTGGTATAAGCAAGTGTTTGTGTGTATATGTGGTTATTATTGTAAATACTATAATGAGATGTGTTAAAAAGATCCAGTAAATGGTATGAGTTCCATGTTTCAGTGGTGGTCATTATAAATACTACAACGAGCTATGTTGTAAAGCTCCATGGGTAGTATGTTTTTCTTACAATAGCCTTGTTGGTTGTAGGTGTTGTTGAACACCAAGGACGAGGTTCCCACAAGGGGGAGGGTTTTGTAATAGCCCTGGTTAAAAGTCCATGTAAAAATATATAAGACTACGGTCATGGGATACATATTGCAAGAGGAATGGTGGGAAAAATATCCTTGTGGGTGTTGATTTTGGTTATTATGGTTAAGGAAATTGGCAAATGTAATCCGAAAGACTTTGGAAAGGAAAGATGGTATTTTGGCACATTTATTTATGAAAACAATGGAAATTAAGAGAAAAGGAAGGTGAAAAGTCGCATGTTTCATATGAGGAGGAAAACGAAGGAAAATAATGGAAATTCAAGAAAATAGAGGCCTTATTGATAAAAAGGATTATGAGCATCAGTGGGTAGGCTTGATCAGTGTAGACTTTTCTGAGTTCAGTTTTCGAGCTCTTTCTCTCTCATAGTCTTGGACACTTATATTTTCATGAAGCACTCTTGGAGGAGTGTGGCATACCTAGAGTTTTAGAGATAAAAGGTAAAGGAACAGCATGGAAGTACATGAGGACATTTGTATGAGCAACTACGATGGGTTTTGCTTACATGTAGCGAGTTGCATGTATGTTTTCTTCACTAGTTTTGGCATGCATGACATATGTATGTGGTTAATTGGTCATGATATGTCACTAGGATGGAGGATTGTCTATACTGACAGTGGATATTCCTAGCCTTTCCATTTCCTCGATAGCCATGGTGTCACTGGTTCATTTCGTTTTTTTTTGGTTCGTTCTCATGCTTCCTCTAGATTTGGTTGAGCTACTAGTTCCTTTAGCCTTAGTTGGACAAATGATCTAGAAGCCTTGTAATGACGTCGATTGAGTTACTAGACGTGGAGCCTTGGTTGGACAAATGCTCTGGAAGCCATATAACATCTTGGGATGAGTTACTAGTCCTTGAGCCTTTGTTAGACAAACACACTGGAGCCCGTGGTGGGTTGAGTTACTAGTCCTAGAGCCTTGGTTGCATAAATTCTTGACAGCCTGGTAGAAGCTGACAGTGGAGTTCCTAGTCCTAGAGCCTTTGTTGGAAAATGCTATGGAGCCTTGTATAAGATGTGGGTTGAATTAGTATTCCTAAACGCCTTGGTCAGAAAAAACGCTCTAGAGCCCTGGAAGGCTTGGGTAGAGACCAATATGATGATAGTTTGTGATATCAAACCATGAGGTGGAATCACTATTTTATGGGTTGAGGTGGTTGGCCTTTGGAAGATTTAGATGGTTTTATATTGATGTGTGTCATGAGATCCTAGATTCATTCTTGCAATATGGAATGTGGGTGATTGGCTGAAGAGAGATTTGGCTCAACCATGTCTACGGTCGGGTGGTTCATGGAAGTCCCACAATTGGTTGGCCTTTGCATCATTAATATGAGGTTATTTCTTCTTGTTATCTCATGAGTACTATACTGGTCTAAATGTGGATTATATGGTTGTTTTTTCCCTTGTATTTCTGTCGTTATTATGTTGGTTATGAAAAAGTATTATGACAGTGATTATGTATGGTTCTCACCATCTTTTTAATTTTAAATGAATGAGCAATGTATCTATGGCCTAATGGATGAAATTCTAGCTAATGTGTTGAGGAATCAATTCTTCTTAGTGATTATCAAATGAGTATGTGACCCCTATGCCTCGATCTAATTTTTACACATAAATATTACATATTTATGACGTGTTTCATGAAATTCCTGTCATGGCTAGCAGGGATCTAGTCAAGCCCTTGTTCAAGTAATTGCATTTGTATAATCATTCCATTGTTATCTTTCTGTTTTTAAGGTGTCATTTATTTATGGTCAATGACCTTGTTGTTGAGCTTGAAAATGTCACTCAAATCCCGAGGATGTAGGCACAACATTGGGAATAAAGTCCCTTGACATTGGCATACCATGTTGTGGGAGCATCCAAAGCTTTCTGGATGCATGCATGCCCATATCAAGGGAGTGTCTAGGAGTGTAATCATGTAAAAACTCAGTGGGACCCAAGGGCCGGTTACCCAAGAGGTTAAGATGGTTCCTGGGAGTCTTGTTGCTAATGTGGGAGGTTTATATCATGTGTTTCTGTCGGTTCCACTTCCTTAAGGTGATTTAGGGGGTCGAATAATATCAGAGTAACTTCTCGTCACCTGTTTAACCCAATTGGTTGGTTACTTGGGTAGATGTGGTAGGAGGGTGTTATAGTGAGAGACTCAAAAATATTAAATACGGCTCTACGAGCTAGAGCATGGTTGAGAGGGTTAAAAGGGGGTTAAGAGCTTTTGAAAAAAAATATGGATAAAAATTATAGCTCGTTTCATTATCAAGAAGACAAGATAAGAGTAAGGGTTTATCCTTTTGTTGTGCTATACAACAACCCTCCCCATTTCAAAATTTTTATCCAAAACATTAACATGAAATGGGGCCCCTTTTTAGTTAAAATCAATAATTCAATGTTAAATCTCAAGCTTGGTTTTAATCACATTACACATGTAAGTCCTTATGAAAAGGTTCGATTCGATATAGATATTATCCAACACCATTTTGTAAAACAAATGTAAAATAATATGTCACATCCTTTATTGGAAAGGATAAGTTCTCATTGGCAAATATCCAATGCGATAATGCTATCGGAGATTGCAAATTGCAAGTTCGACAACAAATCATCCCAAAGGTCTATGCCAAACCTCTGATGCGATAATACAATCAAAATTAGCCATCGCAGATACCATGAGATATATAATGAAGCCCTTTGCAATTCACCGATGTGATCTCATATAGGAAAGTGGGCTTTTCGATAAAAGGCTATTAAATATATTGGCGGGTTTAAACATTAAATCAATAATAAATGAAAAAACATATGATTTGTTAATTATCCTGTCTCCTCACACCTTATCGCAATCGGAGCAACCTGTGGTAATAGCTTAAGCTATACCTTTACACCTCCTAATATACGATACACGATTTTCGCTAATCGCTGATCAGGAAAGCCAAGAGATCTGCTTTAAGAGATTGTCAGTAAAATGTGTGATGCGACATATCATGATTACATTTAATTATCACAATTGGCAATTACGATAGTCATTAATAAAATAGTTAAGGTTGAATCCTTCGAGGATTTCATCCGTGGTAATATTTCATTTCGTATTACTTATCACGCTTGAATTACCATTAAGCTTTGTATTATGCATTGGCTTTGAATGGGTCTGTTTCTCTATTACATTATTTTGTTTCCTTTGCTAAACAAGTTTTAGTTGATGAATCCACCTAAAATGATAAAGAAAGCAAAGAAAGTAAACGCCCCTTTTGTAGCTAAAGAAGAACCAGTGAAGAAAATCTTGATGTCGAATACTACCTGCCTCAGCCTAGGCCAAGCTTCATGGGAGAGTATCTACAATTTGCTGGAAGCTGAGAATCCTAAAGGAATCGAGGAGGAAGAAACAACAGATGGCATGGATAAGCTAGAAAATACTCTTAAAGATTTGGTCTGCTTCTATCTTCGTAGAATAGTAGCTCGCGCCAAAGTTTTACCCTATAATGACCTGGTCAGGTGGGTTATTGAGAGCATAAATATCACAGATAGAACATTCTTTACAACTAATGGAAGAATGTTTGGGTCATTCAGAGCAGAAGATATCAAAGAAATGTACCATTTGCAAGAACTAGAGAAGATATATAACAAAGAATTCTTGAAGGCTTTTACCAAAGAAAATGCCATCGAATCAGATCCTATCAGACAATGGAGGAATTTTTCGACCAAACACAAACATGAATCATTGGGTATGTACTCCATAGATTCATTGTCCTCTCCTTATTGTTATGCTGGTGCAATGATGTGCAAACTCTTGAGAGTCCATGATTATACTAAATTTTCTATAGAGATGGTACCATTAATGGAGGCTGCAATTAATAGCTATATCATGGATTAGGTGACCATTTTGTCTAATAAAATGGCCAACCAGATACTTGACCATAGGAAAAATAGGTTTGTGACTATGTGAGTGATACCTTCGTTTTACATGAGTGCTTATATTATGGACACTATCTGTTTCAATTCTAAATATCCCATTCCTGGATGAAAATGGACTCCGCAGGACCCGAACCCCAGTCACATATATCATAAGGAACTGTGGAAAGCCCATTACAAAAACCATTTGTATAGAATCTACCAAGGTTTCATCCTCCCCATGTATTATGCCATATTCACCTGAAGCCACTCCTAAATTGTCTGAGGAAGCCTCTGTTGACCTAACTGCAATTGGTAGTTGGTTTGGTGAAGAAAAGTTCACCTAGATTAGGCTTTTTAGCAACACTGCTAACCCTCATGTTCTCCATTTGTACATCGAGGATAAGCTACTTGCCAGAGAATTGGCATACCAGATAATAGTAGAAGGGACATCAAATAACTTAAACGAATCTAAAAAGTACATGTGGCCTTCATTTCCCCTCCGATGTGGTGCTTTCACTCTGCATGATTTCAAATATGCATAGAAGGAAGATGAGAAAATAAAAATGCTAAAGTTAGCAATCATCCAAAAAAGGCAGTACAACCCCAAATCGGTTGCCTACAATGTCACTTCTCAAGCCAAAATCACCAATTTTGATCATGAGAAGGATATTTATGATGATTTATTTGCTTCAGCCGAGGTATTTTCTCATGTGAAACAATTGGCTAAAATAAAATTAGGAGCAGAGGGACTAGATAAATTTTACAAGTTTAGAATAAAGAGATTGGAAACACTATATTTGGACTTGTTAAATACTACCTTTGTGGTTCAACCGCAAGGCCAGGTTGAAGAGAAAATTATTGAAAATAATCCTGAGAAAGAAAGGAGCCTGGAAAGGGAGCAGACATGTGAAGGAACTAGTGAGCCCCTTGATACGAATATTCATATTGATCCTAAGTTAATCAAGGAATGGGAGCAGTTCGACTCAATCATTAATAACCCAAATAAATCCCAAGAGCTCACTACACCAGAAATGCCTACAGTACAGAAGCTAGAAGTTATCATAGTTCTGATTGAAGGAACAAGGGGCCTACCCAGAATTCAGTAGGACATAGAGATTATTCTTGAGAATCCCACTAAGGAGATTGTACTGCAAACCGAACAAATACCATCACTTGATGTCTTCTATAGTCTGAAGCACAAGGCTATAGTTAAAAGACAGAGGAAGAGGACGAAAATTGATCAAAGTCCTATTTTAACTCCTCAAGCAGAGATGATGAATGTGGTATGGAGATCAAAAGTCGATCCCTCCGAGGATTTGACAAAGCTATCTCAGTTTGCAGGAGCCTACACAAGGGTGACAATCGATAAAGCCACAGAGGTTAGCCATTTGATGAGGGAAAAGGATCAAATGATTCCCAACTTTAGGTACAATCGGTAGAGCAACAACAGAAGATAAATCAGCTTGAACAAAAGTTAATAGAACAGAGGCAACTAAATGAACAAATTAAAGAGCAATTGAAGCTAGAAAAGTAAAGGATTGATGAGAAAACTCTTCATAAACAAAAGGAGTTGTCTCAAGAGTTGAGCAAGCTTCAAATATTAAGAAAGCAAGAAAAGAAGGAAAAGGAGTAACAAATCACAAAAATGAAAGAGCAGATAGAAAAATATAAAGGTTATCCATAGGTGAGTGAATTCAGAATAGAAGCTTTGGAAATAACCAAAGCCTTGTCCCGATAGTTGGATATTCTTTGCCACAATATATCATTAGCTAACCCCTTATGTGATATCTCTACATCAGTGATTGAAAGGGCAGTAGACGCCACACTTGAATTAGATAAGATAGATGAAAATTTAAATAGCTTTCTAAGCTAGAAAGATTCCAAAGAAGGAATAGCTACCAATTTGCCCAGAATACAGTAATCGCATAAGGAAATCTTGTTTTCAAATGGGAGTCTCAGTTAATTAAAGCTAAAAGAGCAACGCCTAGATGTAGAGCAACAATGAATAGTCTGATCGAGTTGATAAATAACAATTTGCATATGTCCAATTTGATCACTGATTGCTCCACAAGAAGACTTCCAAAAGAAAAATCATTGGAACAACAATTGAAACATGAACTGGAACACAAGGATAAGCATATTGTAGGAATCCAGAGGTTGACATGGGAAACGTTTTGATTTTTCCTTGTCAAGCCACAAAGCCAGCAAATGGCCATGAAATGTCTTTCAGATGAAATCAACTCCATGATCTCCAAACTCTCCGATGCCACCTATACAGCTCAGCTACACTCACGGATGAGTCAATCTCTAGAAATCCAGCCTATGCTCGCAATCTGTCAACTGCAATCACAGGAAAAGAAGTCGATACAGTGAATTCATTTCAACCACCACAACACTGCTATTTTCAAGATAAATCCCAGATTTATATGTTTATAGTTAAACCAGCGCATAGCAATTTTCATTGGTAGTTTGTTGTTATTTTTAGTATTTAAAGACCCTTTCATGTATTTAGAAAGGGTCCTCAATTTGTATTAATACTTGACTTGGGAGTTGCACTATTTTACTTCCAATATTCTTTAGTCAGAAACTGGACCAAAGTTCTGCATTTTTATTAAAGAGGCTTTTATAAGATTTGCACTATTGTATCTTTTCAAGGTGTTTCTAGATAGGAAGGCAGAATCTGAATGCCGTTTACATCGGGAGGATTCAAATGCATACGGTACTTTTATCTTTATGCTTGTCTTGTTTCTCTATGTGAATAAACATTTTTCAACATTGTTATTATTGATATATATATGTTTCTCCAACAATTCTTTAGCTTGTCACTTCTGAATGTTTTAGAATTGTTATCATTTTAATATATATATATATATATGTCAGTGATATATTATGATCAATGCGATAATGTTATTATTATTACCTTGTTTAACTACTTGAACAAAGTAATTATCATATGAGTGCATATTTCTATTTTATGAATAATTCATCTTTATGGTTATTTGTTTAATAGAAACAATCAAAAATCATGTTGTTAAAAGAATACTAGGGATATATTAGTTATCTTTATATATTTTTGCATTGTAGAATAGAACAATTATCACTTCCATTATAAATTACAAACTAATCACCCATCAACTCATATATCATTGGGAAACTGGTCCCATTACATCCAGTCGGAGTCACCACACCAAATGGAAAAGGAGCCGCACTAAGGTCTGGACCAGGTGGTTTTCCCTGATGTTGATGTAGTGATTTTAGAGGTATAAACATTTTTGGCGCTAGAAGGAGGGCATGAACTATGAATGGCAAGCAAATCGAAATCCATCTCCCATTCCGAGAGTAAATCTCCCTCACTATCTTCTCCAATTCCTCCCTCCCATTCTATATCTCCAATTCCAAATCGAGAAGTTGAAAAGACAACAAATACTACTGAGGACTTGAACATATCAAACAAATCCACTCTTGAACCGCTTGAGGTTCAGTCGTTAATTCACAAACTTCAAGGGTTTTCAATATCTTAGGAAAAGTCTAAATTATCCCAAGGAAGTGTTATTTCGGAATACAATCGTTCTCATCCTCTTACAAGATTACAGAGCGAAAAGCTTGGTATTGAACCAAAAGAGTTTCCTCTGCCTAAAAGGAAAAGAGATAGGAAAACACCTGAAGAGTATGATAGTGAGACTCTTTCATCATCATCATCCATTTCATCCAATCTATTGCAAAGTCAACCATCCACTCCCCAACTTCATATCATTGTCCAACAGGGTATAGGTACTCTGACATCCTCTTCCCAACCACTTGTAACTACATCCTCACTTTCTTCTACTATTAGCACAATGGCACACAGTCAATCTCAACCAAGGCTATGGACAAATCCAGGGGGTAGTCAAAATGCCTGCTCCCTTAAGTCAATTACCATCCCATCCCAAAAAATGGTTGCCAAAGTTTAATCTAGATATTGGAATACTGGCATAAGAACACATAAACAACTTTATGTTGTCAATAAACTTAAATGGAGTGACAGAAGAAGATGTTGTTGTGAGGATTTTTCCATATACCTTACAAGGAGCAGTCGGATCATGGTATTTTTCGTTACCATCAGGATCCATTACTAGTTGGAATGCTTTCCAGGAGTAGTTTTTGACTAAATTCGGAGATGATAGATCCACAACGACATTAATCAATGATCTCTCCAATCTTAAAACTAAATCGAGAGAACCTATTAAAGATTTCAACTCGCAATTTAATAAACTATTAAATAAAATTCCTACTACGTCTAAGCCCAGTGAAGAGGTTCGAAGCGAATGGTATATTTTTGCCTTACCTTCGAATATAGCAATCTTCGTTGATAGAGCTGCAAAGCCTACTTTAGCAGAGAATATGAAAGAAGCAATTGTTGTTGAGAAACGTATAATCGATTTAGAAAAAGATTGCTCTTGAGGAGAGAAAGTCCAAAAAAGTTACTTTTAAGGATGATTCGAAGAAGAAAGTGGCTAAAGATCCATATGATATGGAGGGTTTGCAAAACGTTTTAAAAACTATGTCTAATGAAATGGTAGAAATAAAGAAACAGGTAGCTGAAACCTCCACTAAAAAGCCATTTAGGAACTTCAAAAGAGCTGAATCAAAACCACCTAATGCCATATCTAATGCTGAATCAGATCCAAATAATGATGAGGATGAAGACACAGTTTTATCATCCAAAGAAACAAAAGAAGAAGAAGTAGTTAAATGTCATCGTATGTGGGACTTCATTTTGCCCAATTATGATACTGAAAGTGAACAGGAGGCTCTCCCAGTAAGTACCAGGAGTAAAGTCACTGCAGAGCCTATTCAAACAACTCAAAAGAAGAAAAATGCAAGCCCTACTGCCAAGGATAAGGCTCCCATAAAAAAATCTACTGTGTTGCCTACTCAAAATCAGCCATCATCTTCCAATCCACCCTCATCATCCAAGACATTAGTAGTCTCTGACTCTATGGATTACAATATTATAGAAGAAATGAAGAAGACTAGAGCGAATATTTCTTTGCTTGAGCTTAGCAAGCTTAAACATCAACAGAAATCGCTGCTAAAAGAATTAAATGCAGTACCTTCTTCTCCTTTTCCCAATGTTGTACTCTCCAAGGTGGCTAAAGGTATAGGTAAACCGCCATTGGATAGAGTAGATGCTACTGATGTTGTGTTAATTAGAGATAGATCTAATTCTCATACTCCTCCTTTTCTCTTGACCTATGAAATCTACAAAAGAAATCTGCAAAATTGATTAATAGATTCAGGGGCTTCATCAAACATAATGCCAGCATCAGTTTGCTCAAAATTGAACGTTGAGCCCCAGAAATATGCAATGCATATTGCTCAGTTGGATCAAACTAAGGTTCAAGTATTAGGAGAGATTAATTTAGTTACCATTAGGTTATCAGCTGATCCTAGAGTAGTTCAGAGAATTGATATATTTATTGCTAACATCCGTGAGTTTTATGGGTTAATTTTAAGTAGGGATTGGTCTAAGAAACTCCATGCTTACATTTCTGCTGATTGGTCTCATATGTGGCGTCCCTATAAAGGGAAACCAAGTCAAATTAAGATCGATCGGGAGAAGTACATGACCCATATTGTAACGGAGTTTGAGCAGGAAAATCAACCCATAGCTTTCAAAAATAACATTCTTGGAAATTACTCAGTCGAATCATTCTTTGGTAATTTTAATGCTCAACCATCACCTTTCTCTGTCAATAGTTTCACATCACAGATATAAATTTTTTCTCACATAGACACATCAAGATGTGTTACTATTGATGAAGAAATTGTATAAATAAAACTGTAGATAAGCCTATATTTTGGTCTTTATATTTCGATGGGTCAAAATCCAATGATGGAGTAGGAGCAAGATGTATTTTAGTTAGTCCCGAGGGGGAAAAAACTATGATATCATGCAGACTAGAATTTGAGTGTAGAAATAATACTACTGAATATGAGGCATTGATTCAAGGACTTTAGAAAGCAATAAGCCTGAAGGTTCAATATCTAAAAGTGTTTGGTGATTTTGAGATTGTCATCAAATAGGTAAGGAATATTATCCATTGACTTTCAAGACACCTCAAGCATTATCAGTTTTTGGTTCAAGACCTCATATCCCATTTTCTAGCATTTAATATTTCTCCCATTCCTAGATCTCAGAATGCAGTAGTTGATTTATTAGACAATGTTGCTTCTAAGCTCCTTCCATCGGAGGATTACAATCCTGATAGGTTTTTAGTTGAATTGATTTTTAGACCATCCGTTCCAGACAATGTCACCAATTGGAGGGTATTTAATGATGAAGAAGACATTTTGAATTTCTTAGCTTCTGAGAAATCCTATGATGACCAGATTATTGATGAGAATTACCATGATCTTCAAATAAATAAATAAAACATAGGAAAACTCCATACCTAAATTTGTGGTCAAACATGAGGATCTTTATGATATCAAGGATGGGTTTAAACAAGTCACTAATTCAAAACTTCAAAGTTCTACTTTGAGGTTTGAATTAATTAATCTTGGTACTGAGGCCAAACCACAGAATATCAATCTAGGACTAGGGCTTACTCCAGAAGAAAGATTTTCCTTTATCAAGTTTCTTAATAAATATAGAAATTTTTTCGCTTGGAATTATGATGATTTAAAAATATATGATACTTCTATCATACAACATATAATTCCAATGATTTCTGACGAGAAACCTATGCAACAAAAACTGAGGAAGATACATCTGAATCTAGAGGGTCAGATTAAAGCAGAGTTGAATAAACTCTTGAAAGTTAAGATTATTCTCCCAGTTAAACATTTGAAATGGGATTCTAACTTAGTACATGTTAGAAAGAAAAATGGTGACATTAGGATTTGCATTGATTTCAGAAATCTTTATAAAGAAAGTGAAAAGGATAATTTCCCACTGCCAACTATGGAATAGACTCTTCATTCAGTTGCTAGTTTTGAATTAATGTCCTTATTGGATGGTTTTTCTAGATATAACCAAATATTGGTGCGCCAAGATGACAGATTAAAGACCACCTTCAAAACTAAAGGGGGAACATATGCCTACGAGAAAATGCCTTTCGGTTTGATTAATGCTAGAGCTACCTTCCTTTGAGCAATGGATATAGCATTCAAGGGTTTGATTAATAAGTCAGTTGTTGTCTAATTAGATGACATTACTATCTTATCCATGAAAATAGTGAATCATTTACATGATTTGAAGAAAATATTTGAACGCTGTATGAGGTATGGGATTTCATTAAATCCCAAGAAATCATTCTTCGCTCTTAATCAAGGGAAGCTTTTAGGGTTTATTGTATCTAAAGATGGCATTTATATTGATCCATATATAATCAAGGAGATTTATGATATTTCTCTCCTACACAATAAAAAATCAATGCAATCATTTTTACGTCAAATAAATTTTGTAAAAGGATTCGTTCCTGACTTTTCCCAAATTGTTTTCCCTTTACAGACCATGATTAAGAAAAACTCAGTATTCAAATGGGGCCATAATGAAAAGGAAGATTTTGATTTAATCAAAAAGGCTATCATTAATGCTCCTGCATTGAAAACTCCAAATTTCTCTAATCATTTTATTTTGTATACTTTAGCATCCGAAACTTCCTATGCAGCCGTGTTAACACAAATCAATGATCAGCAAGCTGAAGCACCTACATCCTTTTTCAGTTCTAATCTACAAGGTGTTGAACTTAATTACTATTAAGTGGAAAAGCAAGCTTTCCCTGTGTTCAAATCTATTAAAAACTTTAGGCCATTCCTCCTAAAAGCTCATACAAAAGTAATAGTCCCATTCTGAAGAGTGAGAGAATTACAAGTCCAAAGAGAAGTGGGAGAGAAGAGAGCCAACTGGGTTACAACATTACAAGAATATGATTTAGATATTAAACCAGAAATAAATTTTAGAGGTCAAGGTTTTTGTAGGTTGTTAGAAGGAGCTTCAAACAGCCCAGAACTTGAAGATTCAGACAATTCTCTTCAGATAAATGAGATAAGTATTATGAACTCTGAATCTCAATATGCAGATCTGGTCTTTTATTTAAAAAATGGATATGCTCCTCCTAATATTTCTTACAAAAAAAAAACGTGCCCTGAGGTTGAAAGAAAAACACTTCAAAATCATTGATGATGTGTTATTTATAAGGAATTATGATTCGATTTTGCTAAGATGCCTTGAAAAAACTGAAGCACAAAAAGTGTTGCAGGAATTACACAATGGTCCGGCAGGTGGACATTTTGGAGGTGATACAACATCTCACAAGATAATACATGCTGGATATTATTGGCCCACTTTATTCAAAGATACCCATGACTATGTAAGGAAATGCAAGATTTTCCAAATGGCCAGTGGAAGACAAAGGAAACTAGCCTTTCCTTTGCAACCAGTCAACATTGAACAACCATTCAAACAATGGGGACTGGACCTCATAGGAGAGATTGTTCCACATTCTTCCAAGCAGCATAGATATATCCTTACAGCCATGGATTACTTTACAAAATGGGTGGAAGCAATTCCTTTGAAGGTAGCCAACTTTGATGCAATCATTGAATTCATCGATTAGTTCATCATTACCAGGTTTGGCGTAACTAATGCTATAATTTTTGATAATGCATCTTATTTTTATGGAAATACCATACTTGAATTTTCTCTCAAGAGAGGATTTAAATTGAAATATTTTGCAAGCTACTATCTGTAGGGTAATGGTTTAGCAGAATCAACCAACAAAAATCTTATCAAGATTATTAAGAGGATTTTTGACTAGAACCAAAAGAATTGGCACAAGTCTTTAATATTCGCATTATGGGCAAACCGCATAACACAGAAAGCCTCAATAGGCACTTCTCCATTCAACTTAGTATATGGGAAAGAAGTTGTTATACCATGAAACTTAGCACTCCCATCTTTAGCAATAGTTCAGTTTATTGAATAAAATCTCTCATCTTCTATTCAATTGAGATATGATCAAATCCTTAAATTAGAAGAAGAAAGGGAAAAAGCTAGAATTACATATGCAAAACATCAACAGGTTATTAAATATTCTTTTCATGCAAATTCTACTGGCCCAAATTTTTTACAAATTGGTGATCTTGTTTCAAAATGGGACAAAGCACACGAAGATAAAGGCAAACAAACTAAATTTCAATAGATGTGGCTTGGACCGTTTCAAGTCATAGAGAGGATAGACTCATCAACATTCATATTGCAAGATCTATTAGGAAAGAGAGACTCTCTTCCTGTCAATGGGCTTATCTTGAAAAAATTCTTTACTTAAGGAGGTAACCCCTTCTTACTTGTAAATATTCATTATGCAGTTTTGTTTGTTTCAATTTTTTTTAGGAAATAAGGTTGTAAATAGTCTTCCATTGACCTTTTACTATTGGAAAGTTATTAAAGGAAGTATTGTAAACACTTACTTTCGATAGATGGAAACCTTTAAGGAGTAGACCACAGTTCTAGAAAGTTAGTCAAAAGAAAACTATGAGAACTTCTTTTAGATTTGGTAAAGCCTTCACACGCCTTGGAAATACTATAAACCATTCAAAAGTTTTAAAGAGCCAAGAGAGGTTATTCATCAAAATTAAAGACTTGTCCATACCTAGCATCTACAACTCTAAAATTGTCATCCATATACTCTTAAGGAGAAAATCATTCACCCCATCCACTAAGTTTATGATTTTTCAAAGTGTAATTCTAAAATATGTTAGAGATAAAAGATAAGAGGTCTCATAATGAGCCGGCTTACCATGATCATAGGAAACTAATCAAATTGATATTACCAATACTACATATCAAAACAGGCTAATGGCTTATAATTATAAGACAAGGGGTCTCATCATGAGCCAACTTGTTCAGTTTAATTACAACCAGTGAATGGCATTGTCAACAACTAGCCACAAAACCAGGACAATGGATTTTTATCTTTTAAAAGAATTTGAAAGAATAAAAACACAATAGGAAAAAATATGTGTGAACATATATTTTTGAATTTCTCTTTCAAAAGTCATACTCTTAGATGGATGGAGCAATGGATGATTAAATGGTTAAAATGTAACCCTGTTGAGACTACAAACATCCGCTAGTAGTAGAGGCACTACCTGTGACAATAGAGTAAACTTAAAAGCCATGTTGGAGAAGCCCCTTACTTTATCTATACCAACCAATCAAAAGTTCGAATAAACTTAGAATGTTTTTATTTTTAGGATTGGAAAAGGAATTACAAAAGAACTTTTCATTGCATTCAGAGTTAATTTTTATGCAACTATTCTTAGATTGCTTTCTTTATCTTCAATGTTTTCAAAATTTAGAAAGTTATGGATATTGCATTACTTTCTCAGAGATAACTATTTCTCCCAGTGAATCACCAATTGTTGTGTTATACAACAACCCTCCCCATTTCAAAATTTTTATCCAAAACTTTAACATGAAATGGGGCCCCTTTTTAGTTAAAATCAATAATTCAATTTTAAATCGCAAGCTTCGTTTTAATCACATTACGCATGCAAGTCCTTATGAAAAGGTCCAATCCGATATAAATATTATCCAACACCTTTTTGTAAAACAAATGTAAAATAATATGTCACATCCTTTATTTAAAATGATAAGTTCTCATTGGCAAATCTCTGATGCGATAATACTATCAGAGATTGCAAATCACAAGTTTGACAACAAAGCATCCGAAAGGTCTATGCCAAACCTCCGATGTGATAATACAATCACAATCGGTCATCACATATACCAAGAGACATATAAAGAAGACTTTTGGAATTCGTCGATGTGATCTCATAAAGGAAAGTGGGATTTTTGATAAAAGGTTGTTAAATGTATATTGGCAGGTTTGAACTTTAAATCAATAATAAATGAAAAAACCATATGAATTGTTAATTATCCCACCTGCTCACACCTTATCACAATCAGAGAAACCTATGGTAACAGCTTAAACTATACCTTTAAACCTCTCGATTTGCAATACGCGATTTTCGCTAATTGCTGATCAGGAAAGCTGAGAGATCTGCTTTAAGAGATTTTCAATAAAATGTGTGATGCGACATATCATGATTACATTTAATTATCATGATTGGTAGTTACAAAAATCATTAATACAACAGTTAGGGTTGAATCCTTCGAGGATTTCATCCGTGGTAATATCTCATTTCGTATTACTTATCACGCTTGAATTACCATTAAGTTATGTATTATGCATTAGCTTTGAATGGGTCTATTTCTCTGTTACATTCTTTTGTTTCCTCTGTAGAACATGTTTGAGCTTATGAATCTGGCTAAAATGACAAAGAAAGCAAAGAAAGAAAAGGTTCCTGCCATAGCTAAAAAGGAACTAGTGAAGAAAATCTTGATATCGAATACTACCTGCCTTGGCATAGGCCAAGCTTCACGGGAGAGTATCTACAATTTGCTGGAAGTTGAGGATCTTGAAGAAATCGAGGAGGAAGCAAAAGAAGATGGCACAGATAACTTAGAAAATAGTCTTAAAGATTTGGCCTGCTCCTATCTTCATAGAATAGCAGTTCACACCAAAGTTTTACCCTATAATGACGTGGTCAGGTGGCTTATTGCGAGCATCAATATCATAGACAGAACTTCTTTTACAACTAATGGAAGAATTTTTGGGTCGTTCAGAGCAGAAGATATCAAAGAAATGTACCATTTGACCGAACTAGAGAAGAGATATAACAAA
Organism: Pinus tabuliformis; assembly: GCA_031772625.1. Classification (NCBI taxonomy): domain Eukaryota; kingdom Viridiplantae; phylum Streptophyta; class Pinopsida; order Pinales; family Pinaceae; genus Pinus; species Pinus tabuliformis. Next base: position 880,570,569 of record CM062807.1, read on the forward strand.
GCATTCTTGGAGGCTTTCACCAAAGAAAACTTCATCGAATCAGACCTTATCAAATAATGGAGGAAGTTTCCAACCAAAAACAAACATGAATCATTCGGTATGTACTCCATAGATTCATTGTCCTCTCCTTATTGTTATACTGGTGCAATGATGTGTAGACTCTTCGGAATCCATGATTTTGCTAAATTTTCTATAGAGATGGTACCATTAATGGAGGCCACAATTAATGGTTATATCATGGATTGGCAACCATTTTGTCTGATAAAATGGCCAACCAGATACTTGAATATTGGAAAAACAAGTTTGTGACTACCCGGGTGATACCATCGTTTTACATGAGTGCTTATATTATGGACACTATCTGTTTAATTCTGAATATCCCATTCTCGGATGGAAATGGACTCTGCAGGACCCAAACCCCATTCACATCTATCATAAGGAATTGTGGAAAGACCATTACAAAAACCATTTGTATAGAATCTGCCAAGGCTTCATACTCGCTATTTATTATTCCATATTCAATAAACCCGCTCCTAGATTGTCCGAGGAAGCCTCTATCGACCTAACTGCAACTGGTAGTTGTTTTGGTGAAGAAACGTTCACCTACATTAGGATTTTCAGCAGCACTACTAACCCTCATGTTCTCCCTTTATACATCCTGGATAAGCTACTTTCTAGAGAATTGGCATACCAGATAACAGTAGAAGGGACATCAAAGAACTTAAAGGAATCTAAAAAGAACATGTGGCCTTCATTTCCCCTCCTATGTGGTGCTTTCGCTTTGCATGATTTCAAACACTCAAAGAAGGAAGATGAGAAAATAAAAATGCTAAAGTTATCAATCATCCCAAAAGGGCAGTACGACCCCAAATCGGTTGCCTGCAATGTCACTTCTCAAGCCAAAATCACCAATTTTGATCATGAGAAGGATATTTATGATGATTTATTTGCTTCAGCTGAGGCATTTTCTCAAGTGAAACAATTTGCTAAAATCAAATTAGGGGCGGAGGGACTAGAGGAATTTTACAAGTTCAGAATATAGAGATTGGAACGCTACAGTTGGACTTGTTAAATACTACCTTTGTGGTTCAATCGCAAGGCCAGATTGAAGAGAAAATTAGTGAAAATACTCCTAAGAAAGAAAGGAGCCTAGAAAGGGAGCAGACATACGAAGGAACTAGTGAGCCCCTTGATACAAATATTCATATTGATCCTAAGTTAATCAAGGAATGGGAGCAGTTTGACTCAATCATTAATAACCCAAATAAACCCCAAGAGCTCACTATGCCAGAAACGCGTACAGTACAAAAGCAAAAAGTTATCATAGTTCTGATTGAAAGAACAAGCGATCTACCCAGAATTCAGTAGGACATAGAGATTATTCCCGAGAATCCCACTGAGGAGATTGTACTACAAATTGAAGAAATACCACCACTTAATGTATTCTACAGTCCGAAGCATAGGGTTGTAGTTAAAAGACAAAGGAAGAGGAGGAAAATTGATCAAAGTCATCTTTTAACTCCTCAAGTAGAGATGATGAACGTGGTATGGAGATCAGAGGTCGATTCCTCCAAGGATTTGACAAAGCTATCTCAGTTCACAGGAGCCTACACAGTGGTGATAATGGATAAAGCCATAGAGGTTAGACATCTAATGAGGGAAAAGGATTAGATGATTACCCAACTTGAGGTACAATCGACAGAGCAAGAACAGAAGATAAATCAGCTTCAACAACAGTTAATAGAACAAAGGCACCTAAATGAACAAATTAAAGAGCAGTTGAAGTTGGAAATGCAAAGGATTGATGAGTAGACTCTTCATAAACAAAAGGAGTTGTCTCAAGAGTTGAGAAAGCTTCAGATATTAAGAGAGCAATAAAATAAGGCAATGGAGGAACAAATCATAAGAATGAAAGAACATATAGAAAAGTATAAAGGTTATCCATAGGTGAGCGAATTCAGAACAGAAGCTTTGGAAATAACCAAAGCCTTGTCCCGACAGTTGGATATTCTTTGCCACAATATATCATTAGCCAACCCCTTATGCGATATCTCTACATCAATGATTGAAAGGGCAGTAGATGCTAGACTTGAAGTAGATAAGATAGATGAAAAGTTAAATAATTTTCTATCCTAGCAAGATTCCAAAGAAGGAATAGCTGCCAATCTACCTAGAATACAGGAATTGCATAAGGAAATCTTGTTTTCTGAATGGGAGTCTCAGTTAATAAAAGCTGAAATAGCAATGTCCAGATGCAGAGCAGCAATGAATAGTCTGATCGAATTGATAAATAACAGTTTTCATATGGCCAATTTGATCACTAATTGCTCCCTAGGAAGACTCCCAAAAGAAAAATCATTGGAACAACAATGGAAATAGGAACTCATATAGGAAAAGTAGATTGGAGGAATCCAGAGCATGACATGGGAAACGTTTTGGTTTTTCCTTGACAAGCCACATAGCCAACAAATGGCCATGAAATGTCTTTCAGATGTGATCAACTGCATGATCTCCGAACTCTCCGATGCCACCTATACAGCTCAGTGAAACTCACGGATGAGTCAATCTCCAGAAATCTAGCCTATGCTTGCAATTTGTCAGCTGCAAAAATAGGAAAAGAAGCTGATACAATGAGTTCATTTGAACCGCCACAACACTGTTATTTTCAGAATAAATCCCATATTTATATGTTTATAGCTAATCCAAGACATAGCGCTTTTCATTGGTAGTTTGTTGTTATTTTTAGTATTGACAGACCCTTTCATGTAGTTAGAAAGATTCCTCAATTTGTATTAATATTTGACTTGGGAGTTGCACTACTGTACTTCCAATAGTTTTTGATCAGGAATTGAACCAAAGTTCTGCATTTTTATTAAACATGCTTTTATAAGATTTGCACTATTGATATTTTGAAGGTGTTCCCAGATAGGAAGGCATAATCTGAATGTTGTTTATATTGGGAGGATTCAAATGCATACGATACTTTTATCTTTGTGCTTGTCTTGTTTCTCTATGTGAGTAAACATTTCTCAACATTTCTATTATATATATATATGTGTGTGTGTGTGTGTGTGTGTGTGTGTGTGTGTGTGTGTGTGTGTGTGTTTCTACAGCAATTCTCTAGCTTGTCATTTATGAATATTTTAGAATTTTTATCATTTGAATATATATATGTCAGTGATATATTATGATCAATGAGATAATGTTATTATTATTACTTTGTTTAACTACTTAAACAAAGTAATTATCATATGAATACATATTTCTATTTTATGAATAATTCATCTTTATGGTTATTTGTTTAATCGAAACAATAAAAAATCATGTTGTTAAAAGAATACCCGAAATAGATTAGTTATCTTTATATATTTTTGCACTGTATAATAGAACACTTATCAATTACATTATACATTACAAACCAATCACCCATCAACTCATATATCACTAGGAAATTGGTCCCATTACATCCAATCAGAGCCACCACACCAAACGGAAAAGGAGCTCCACTAAGGTCCAAATCGGGTGGTTTTCCCCAATGTTGATGCAGCAATTTTAGAGGCATCAACACCTTTATGATGATATATTGGGAATATTGCATAGGAAAATAGGAACGTTGCTCATGAACATTCCTTCTAGGAGATTAGCAATGAAAAATATCTCTCTTCTAGGAAGAATCTTCACAAAAATTCCCTTGATTGGGAGATGGCCTAGAGTTAAGAGATTTAACAGATTTCACTAAGGAACATGGAGCTCATATGTTGGTTGATTCCTGGAAATAAAGCTAGCTCTCTAATACGTGGTTTGTCTGGAAATAAAATGAAAATTGGTGAAATTCTCATGTTAAATTCATGGTCAATGTTGGCTCAAGACCTACAGGAGTGCAAAATATATATAGCACAAGATCTAGATAAATTGTGTTCGGAACATCATGTGAAAAGTATGTTTTCCCTCAAACAAGCTTATACCTTATTAGTAGGTGTTGATAAAATAAATTGTCCTCATGAACATTTGGGTGACCACTGATTCAGAGCCCCAAGTTAGAATCTTCTTCATTTTGACAGGTGGTTCCAACCATTTTTACATTGGGTCGAGTTACCCATATGAAAGTCACTCTAATCGATGCAAACTTCAAATATGTAATGGCTAGAGTAAAATGATGGAAATAGAATGATAAAAAATTAATGATAAAAACAAAAAAAATATAAACTAAATTATATCATATGATAATTAACTTGGGTGCTAATATATATATGTGAAAAGAAAGATAACTTATAACTAAAAATATAGATATTCAACCTCTAACGTTAATTAGAATCAATATAAAGGTGAATTAATTAATTCAATTAAATAGTTAGTTAAATTAATTCATAATATAATTCACTTATGATTTCGTTTTACTTATACATAATTGAAAAGTGACAATATTTCGATCGATCAATCAATCATAAGCATTTGTATCAATACATGAGAAAAGATTCCAATCATAAATTGAAGGAAAACGAGACTAATAAAAGTACCAATTTTGTCTTACTCCTTTAAAACATGGAATCCACAAGTGGTTTAGGGTTTATATTAAAGATATAACAACCTACAAAAGTGTAAGAATGATTTTCAAGAAAAATTCCAAAACCATTAATTTTGAGCCCCAAAGTGGTTTAAATAATTTTTCAAACAAAAAGTTAGAATAGTTACATCTTTGATATTATCTCAGCTAAAGAGAAGGAAGAATAGAAGAAAATATACATCTTTTTACAATTTGAAATGACATATTCAACTCAAAAGGATACTTGTTGATGAAGAGCTAGTGGGTGTTTGCCATTGCTAATAGACTTCCAGAAGATGTGAAAGCTAGGAGGAGAGTGTGGTATGATGCTCACTTGAGATGCCTGTTCAATTATGACCTTGATTAATTAAAGGTAACCATGTGGTTTTATGAGGAATTCCCGTGTTAACTCGAAATTAAAATTTGACAATTGTTCAATCATATTACTGAACTCTACCCTATCATAATGCGAATTTTAGTTTAATATTTCTACTTCTAGGAGAGCCTCCTTTGAATCACTTAGTAATATTTTTTCTCCATGAAGTGATATAATGATAGATTGAACAAAAAAATCTCTTACCAATTTCTTAACCAAGCATATATTATCTTTTCAAATATGAAGCACCATATATTTTTGGGTTTCATTAACTTCTGGCTTGTTCATAGAGAACATTTTTAGATCCCCTTGCCATTGGAGAAAATCACTGAGTATGTGTTCAGTTTCAATATAATATATTCTAATGTCAATAAAATATATTAAAGGTGGTAGGTATGAAAAAATTATTTTCTAGCTTTCCTTTCTATTTACCATGTTAATATGGAAGTCTTTTGGAACGATAGGTAGCAAGATTTGATTTGGATGAGAATTTAGTTGGCAGTCATCATGGTTGTTTACCTTATCCCGGGAAATAAATCGCGAAAGAGACAAAGTATTACACTAAGGCATTTACGAGGGGGACTTGATCTTAGATGACGTGGAGAGTAAGCACAAGTGATACAATAGAAAACATTGTGAGTCAATATAAATGGCACATAAATGGGCTAAGTCATCCCGAGGATGGTATCCCAAGAGAAATGGGAGGAGCACACATCAAAAGTTTCATGGTAGTAAGCTCTAAGATTATGTGGAAGCTGGGAGTTGAAGGTTTAATGATATAACTAGAGTGGAAGCGGGAGAGAGGTCGACAAGCTGAAGTGCCATGCTACATTTTCATTGGAGTTTGTCATGATCTCTTTTGAATGGAAGAGAGCATGAAATATTTGGGAAAGGATGAGTGGGGATGGTGTGCCATGATGGTGGGATGAAAAGTGAATAAGAGATAATTGAAAAGAGGTGTTTGCAAAAGCTTTGTTGAATAACCTTTGGGTGACATGGAAAGCGATAAGAATAAGATATGCAATGATTTAGTAAAAGGTATTGTTAACGCAAAAATTATTATACATTGGCCATTTAAATATCCCTCAGTTGTGGTAGTTCTAGCCTTTGGCCTTTTTAAAAATTATTTAATAATGCATGAAATCAAGCCTTAAATATTTATAGTAATAAAAATATGAAATTTGAGACTTATGAGTTTTTTGAATAATGAAATATTAACGAAAAACAGACAAATATAAGTTACAAATTTAAATGGGTCCCCATTTTTATTATGGTTAAATACAAATTGGGGGGTTGTTGTTTTCTATAGCAATTGGCAACGTACAGTGAACCAATTAACATTTTTTACATTAATGAGGAGATGAAAAGATAATAGTGCACAAGGAAGAAAATTATGACTTAATAAAAATTCATGACAAAGATTTTGTGGACATTTAAATAATAAGAAAGGATAACTTGTACTCATACCTTTTCATCTTATCTTTATCGGGAAGGGAAGGGGTATCTCAATTTATTTATTTAAATAAAAAATAAGCTTTGGATTTGATTAATAACCATAGCTTAGTACCAATATATTCATCCCTTTTTTCTTTTTTAATTTAACATTTTGTACCTGACATTGCTTCACCACCAGCAAGCTTGTTTAGTACCCCAAGGAAGCTACCTTAGTATCATGTATGCATTTACCTATTGCTAGTGAGCCTATTCAGTACCTCGACAGGTTTACATACACTTCCCATGACTTCTTATATTTTCTTTGTTAATCGCCTTAGATTATAATGTTAAAGATCACATAATTTTACAATGGCGTACAAGAAGTTGGGTGATAAGAAATTTATTTAGAAACAATTAATATCATGGCATTCAACTAGATATTCATCTTATGATCTACTATTCTTATTTCACATTAAGTATGTAAAGGAAAATTTATACTTTTGGAAAAGGATAGAATACAAAGTATTTCTAAAGAACATTTTCTTACATAAGATGAATTTACTATAAAACTTCATCACGATACCAAATATAATATAAGTTTCACGCTTGTCTGCAATCTTCTAAATGATAATTATCTATTATCAAAGATATATAAATAATAAATAATAAATGCAGCATGGTGTGAATTGTTATCAACAAATAAAAAACTAGAAAACTCGGTATACAACTGATTATTTACATATTTACAGAAAAATAAAAAAATAAAATAAAATAAATAAATCGAATTTTCAAGAATTTCATTTTTTTCAAATTTTGTCCATTGCAGGGAAAAAATTAATGATGGAATCTTATCTCAAATTTTAGCAACCTTGGTGAATCTTACTAGTCCCTAATATCCATATATTAAAATGTTTGACAATAATTTCTATAAATGTTTAGAGCTGTAATTATTTTATAATAGACAATATATAATATTGGTGATTTTTAAGGTAAAATACTTTTATACTATAAAATATGGGCGAATTTATTATTATAAAAATGGAAATTGGCAAATCATTTTTTTAGAAAAAGTGTGGAATATCAATTTACCTATGAATATTAGCCCCTAAAATTTTCCCTAGTCCATTGTCGAGAAGATTTTATTCCACCCGTTCAAGTGTTTCAAAAGTAAAGGTGGATGGACTGATTTTCTTAGAGATTTGAAAGGGATCAAGCCAATGGTTTCTAGAATTTAGAATGTTTAACTTTATCTTCATGAGCCTTATCCCATTACAAAAATAAATGACCATAATTAAAATTTTGTCACCTGTTGAACTACTGTCAAACCATTATTCGATGATCTTTTGGTGATTGTTATAGGTTTGTTTGTCCTTTTCTCTCATTTCTTCTAGCTTAAATATTTGTGCTCAACATTGTTGTAAGGTAGAGCAGGGGTTTTCATGGATGGATTAGACTAGAGCTAATGAAAGAAAAGTAATATTTGAAGGTGAAATGGCTTCTTTCCTGTATACTAGAATATAAGGAAAAGTGCCTATTGATTCTTTGTAAGTGATTATGTTAGCTTGTAGGGCATATATGAGAGCTTTATGCCAAATTTCTTGATTGTGACCAATGGTTCTTTAAATGATTCTTAAAAAAAAATTGTTGGTTGATTCAACTAAGCCATTACCCAGTGGATAATAGTTAGATGAATATTTTAATTTGAAACCCTTTTTGGTAGCAAAATCAGTTAGTGCATTGGAAAATAAATAAGTGGCATTATCACAAATTAACATGCTTGGGAGACCAAACCTAGTGATTATATGTTGATCAATAAAATATATCACTTGTTCAATAGTACTATTTTTAAGAAAAATGGTTTGCACCCATTTTTTAAAGTAGCATGTTGTGGTGAGAATAAATTAATACTTGTTATACGAGTCAGGAATGATCTCAACAATTACGTCAAGGCCCCATTGATTGAAGGGTTTGTCAATGATAACACGTTTTAAATGCAACATTTCTTTATTTTCTCTTCCAACAGAAGTTTGACAATTTTTTTCATCTTCGTACATATGCATGTGCATCTTCGAAATGAGTAGGGCAATAATATCGTGCATGAAGGATTTTATGAGCAGTGGTATCACGTGTAAAGTGACCACCAACTCATCATTGTGTAAATCCTATAACACTTTGTGAACCTCTTGTTTTTCCAAAAACCTAAGTAACATGGAATCATAATTCTTTGTGAAATAATTCCATTTGTAAGTTGGTATTTATTTCATTTTAATATCAAAGCATGTTTTTACTTAGATTCTAAATGTAAAGGTGCGAATCCATGAGTCAAAAAATAAATCAGTTTAGCATATTGTGAATTGGAAGCATCATGGATAGTATATACCTATTGAAGATCCTTTGGCCCCTTATCATCTAAACTATTTTCTGATTGTGAATCAATAGTTTGTGTGACCAACTAAAACAATCCTAATTAACATCTGAAAATATTTTCATCCTTAGTTTCCAAATCATATTCTTGCAATGCAACAACCCAATGTGATCTTTTTCACCCAGGTCTTTCTGAACTAATATATTTCTGACAACATAGTAGGGTACAAGCACCTTCGAGCGTTATTTAATCAGAAAGGGTTTGAAATGCTTAAATCATTTGAAAATTGCATATGCCTTCTTTTCAACATCTCAATAATTTAATTTTACTTCTTGTCCTCCCCAACTATTGAATGTTATAGGCACTTGTGCATGATGATCATTTTATTGTGTTATAACAACTACATAAGACTGATAAGAAGCAAATGTATATAAGATCAATCCTTTAATTTGGAGAAAAAAAGAGGGAACTTGTATAATGGATTGTTTAATAAATTCAAATGCTTGTTTTTCTATTACACTCCACTTTAAGGTTTCATTCTTCTTGATCATGTTTTGCAAAAGAAACACTATTTCTGTAAAGTCAGGTATACCGCATCTTATAAAATTGATTTTACCTAAAAATAACTTCATTGAATTTTTATTATAAGGGAGTGTAATTTATGATATGGATTTAACTCTATCAAGGTATATTATTATTCCATGTTTAGAGACAATGAATTTCAAAATTTCACCTTCTTGAAGAGAAAAGAATTATCTTTTAGGATTTAGAGAAATACCATATTTCCTGCATCACTCAAAAATTTATTTCAAGTCTTGAATACGATATTTTTGCTTTTTTGGAAAATAAGGTAATATCGTGAAGAGATATAACAAAATTATTATTTATCAATCCTTTAAAAGCAATATCCATCGCTCTTTAGAATGTTACCCCAACATTAATAAGACCAAATGGCATATTTTGGTAAGCATAGGTTCCCCATTTAGTCCTAAATTTATATTTAATCTATCATTAGGATGAATGAATATATGATAATAATGGTAATATGGTAATATTTTTGTTAGGTCGGCTGGGTTATATTGTGACTCCTTAGACTCCTATATATAGAAAGGAGGTTTTCTCATTTGTATCATCGAAGAATTGTTCATTTATGTAATATAAAGGAGGTTTCCCCCTCGAAGAGGCTGAATTCTAAGGCGTTGATCTATCTTTTCTATCTTTTCTTGAGCTGGTTTCATAATATTTGGTATCAGAGCCTTGGATTCTAGGGTTTCGCTGCTCCCAACAAGTCATCGTGGCATTTGCGCTATAACTTTTGTTCTGCGATGTTTCAGAAGCTAAAAAAAAAACCCATTTGAGACGACATCGCACTGAATCTTGGGTCCAAATTTCAGAACTTTTCACGCTATATTTGAGGAGATGTGATCTGAGGAAGTGGGTCTTCTTGAAGACTCCTGAATTACATTCCAAATAGGTGACCTGGGGAAAATCGTCATAACTTTCTTTCTGAGCATCGGATTGAAATTTCATCAGAAGGAACAGAAAGAGGATGGACTGTAGTTTCTTGTATATATTATTTCATATCCAAAGGTTGAAACAGTGATTCGTGGCGCGTCGTACAAGTTGGCTCTACTGAACTAGTATATAAGTAGGTCACTGTGGGAGATTTTTTATGACTCTTCCTTGGAGAATCCAATTTGGATCAGATTGGTGGCATTGGAAAGAGGACACAGGAGGCTACTACAGATCACAATCTCAAAATTGGATGATTCGAAATTACAGACATATATCAGATTCAATATCAGGCTTCTACGAAGTAAAAAAAGGTGTGTAGTTTTTTTTTTAAATTTTTGCGTAAGCTTGGTTTGAAGGAATTCAAAGGGCATAGTAAAGCATTATTATCGGTAACTAATGCCCCGAGGAAAGAAAATGCAAACACCTGGTAAGGAACTTAAAAGCTATAGCACGACTCATGAAGAAGAGGAAGAAATGCTACATGATATATCAAAATTACAAGAACAAGTGCAACAAATGTCACGCTCACAAAAGCTAACAGAAGCTAAGATAAATGGCATCAAATCTAAGCGAAATGGCATGGAATCTAAGATAAAGGGCATGGAAGCTAAGGTGGATGATTTGAAGATAGATTTGAAGAGAGACATGGAAGATTTGAAGATAGATTTGAAGACAGACATGCCAGATTTGAAGACATATTTGACAAATTTTCTACAAGAAATACTTACTAATGGTGAAAAGGTTGTAAAGGAAACTCATGATGCGAACAAAAGAAATGTTAATTATGATTCCATAGACTCTAATGTTGGATCGAAGACCCACCATATTCCAAAAATCGATATGAGGAAGTTTGATGGCAAGGATCCCGCAACATGGATATTACAGATGGAGCAATTTTTTGATCTCAATAATGTGAAAAACACACAAAAGGTACGTATGGCAACTTTATATTTGGAACAAAATATGTTTGTATGCTATCAATGGCTTTGCTCTAGTAAACAATTTATCACTTGGGCAATTTTTACGGAAGAATTGATAGCACATTATGAGGATACAAAAAGCAACACTTTTTTTAGCCAATTGATAAGTCTCAAACAAAAGGGTTCAATAATGGAGCACATTGAGGAGTTCCAAGAATTGAATATAAGGGTAAAAGATATTCCAGAGGAGCATAGGATTGATGTGTTCATAGGGTCTTCAAAGGATAATATCCAACATTATCCAACCAGATTGGATAAACGAAGCAAGGGAGGAATGGAAGAATGACGAAGAAGTGGGGGAACTTATTCGAAAGCTACAACAAGATTCCAGTACATCTGATACATTTAGCTGGCAAAATGATTCATTATGGTACAAAGATCGCTTATACCTCTCTAAGAATTCCCAGCTAAAACAAAAGATTCTTATGGAATTGCACACTTCTCCCTTAGGAGGGCACTCAGGACTTTTAAAAACTTACCACAGGGTTAAGAAGGAATTTTTTTGGGATGGCCTTAAATCAGATATTCAAAAGTTTGTGGCGGAATGTTTGGTTTGCCAACAAAATAAAGCTGAAATAATTAAGACACCGGGTCTATTACAACCTTTATCCATTCCAAGCCAACGTTGGGAGGAGGTTTCAATGGATTTTATCACAGGTTTACCCAAGTCTGAGGGAAAGAGTGTCATAATGGTGGTAGTTGACTGACTTACCAAGTATGCACACTTTTGTGCATTATCACATCCATTTAAGGCCAGTACAGTATCTATTGCATTTAGGGAAACAATTAAAAAGGTACATGGAAACCCAAAGATTATTGTAAGTGACAGAGATCCCATTTTCACTGGAAATTTTTAGACAAAATTATTTTCTTGTCTTGGTACTCAGTTAGCTCATAGCTCCTCTTATCATCCTCAATCTGATGGGCAAACTGAGATAGTAAACAAATGTTTGGAAGGATATCTTCGTTGCTTTGTATCTGATAAACAGACACAATGGATCAAATGGTTGCCTCTGGCTAAATGGTGGTATAACACTTCCTTCCATACAACAACAAAAATGACCCCATTTATGGAACTTTATGGGTATCAACCACCATCCATCACGTCATATTTAAGAGAAAATTCTAAGGTTTAGGTAGTGGAACATCACATCGAAAATCAACAACAAGTCCTCTAACTCTTAAAGGATAACCTCGTGTTGACACAGAATAGAATGAAACAATAGGCAGATCAACATCGCAGTGAAAGAAGTTTTGATGTAGGTGATTGGGTATTCCTACGGCTACAACCATATAAGAAAATGTCCCTCAAGCAAGCTAAGAAGGATAATAAATTATTACCAAAGTATTATGGTCCGTACAAGGTGTTGCAAAAGATTGGTACTATGGAATACAAATTGGAGCTTCCTGCAGCTTCTCGATTGCACCCAGTTTTCCATGTTTCGTGTTTAAAGAAGGTTATAGGCGACAAGCTCCTAGTTCAAAAAATATTGCCAAAACTTAACGAGGAAGGAAAAATTATATTGGAACCGGAAGCAGTCACAGAACCAAGAACTCGACAACTACGAAACCGATCAATTTCGGAGTATCTTATTAAGTGGAAGAACTCATCTGCTGAAGATTCCACATGGGAGGATGACAATTTTATACAGAAGTATCCAGAACTACTCAAGTGTTGAGGACAACACTTTTTTGAAGGAGAAGGGCATGTTGGGTCCCTATAATACTAGTGATTACCCCATTACTATTGTAGTTATACCCCTTATTAATATTGTTGTGCCCCTATTGCCCCCATATTGTTATTACTGTGCCCCATAGAATCCCTCTAATGTTATTTTTTTGGCTTTATATTATTATTGTTAGGTCGGCTGGGTTATATTGTGACTCCTTAGACTCCTATATATAGAAAGGAGGTTTTGACATTTGTATCATCGAAGAATTGTTCGTTTATGTAATGTAAAGGAGGTTTCCCCCTCGAAGAGGCTGAATTCCAAGGAGTTGATCTATCTTTTCTATCTTTTCTTGAGTTGGTTTCATAACATCTGTTCTCTTCACTATAACGTATGCTTCTTTCACTTTCTCAAGTTCTTGTAAGTGTCATTTTCAATTTTTCCTACTATCACCTTTTGGTAAGGGAAGTGTTCCATCTAGTTAAAGGGAGTCATTTGTACACTCTTGAAGGAAATATTTCATGCATTCGCTTATACCAATGTGTTTTATATATCATATATACATTCAATAGACTCATTCCCCAAGTCTTGAGAATTGTCTCATTAGTGTCATCACATTTGTCAGAAAGTGTATCTCAAGTGTCACACTTGGATGTGAGTGTTGTTTCGTTGTCATTTCGATGAGAACATGTGATTTTGCATCAAAAATATTCATTGATGACTTTTTGATCACCTATAAGTGTGTGATAATGTTAAATTCATGTTTTGTTCCCATGCCTATACTCTTTGGTCCCACACTTAGTCATTTTCTGAAGATGACCCTTCCTTGATCAACCTCCCTCTGGTCTACCTCCCTGAACTGCACATTGTAGTTTCAAGCCACGGTCAACCTATCATGCCTCTTGTAATTGCAAATTGTGTAGTCATTGTTTCCAAGGACTAGACAGTGTGAAGTCACAGTGTAAAGTTAGCTTCCTTCCCTTTGAAACTGAGAAAATTTCTTCTCCATTCAATATCTCTATGTGCATTGCATAATTTATGTCAGTAATCTAGAATCTTTGTCTCACTGAGTTTCCCAACTACACTGTCATTTTCAATCGAGGTCCGTGTTGTGTGAAATCACATTGATAAATCCATTCATATTTTTCTCTTTGACTTTCTCAACTGTGTAATCCTTAGTCATTGGCCTCCCAGAACTATGTATTTCACAGTCACAGTGAGCAAGCCTTCACAATTATCTCACCGACTTTCCCAACAGGATGTTCTTGTTCCTCCCTATCTCCAAGAAATCCACACTGCATAGTTTTAGTAAGAAATCCCTCATTGTTGTCTCCTTAACTCCCTCAACTGTGCAATATTCCTTCTCTGACCCCAAGATACTATGCATTGCATAGTCACACTCCCTAGAGCTTCACTCTTGGTTCATGGAACTATGAATTATGCTATCCTTGATCCTTCACCTTAGCCAAGTATCTTGTTCCATATCAATTAGTGCATTCCACGAAGAATCACATAGACTAGGATATTTCTGGCTTGATGCCATATTTTCATGTCTGAATTCCATCTACAGGTACAGAATCTTGATATGACAAGATGATGCTTAGGATATCATGCAGAAAGAAACCTGTGAAAATGGAACCATGAAGAGATCATCAAACAAGAATGTTAAGGGACACAAGATCACGACAAAAGATTAAAGATCAAGATCACATAAAGACTCCATATCAATTATCCTCTTGGAGGTTGAAGATGAAGCACATGAAAAATCAATCATGAGGACATCAAGGAAGAAACAACAAGAGAAGATTGGTATTGATACGTCATTTTTTGTACAAATGTAATCACAATGTAATATGTTTTAATGGTCTTTCCATGGGATGTAGAGTGTAATTATTTACTTCCTAAAATGACAAAATGTAAATGTGTTGAAGTCCAAGAGGCATATGTGGAATACGAAAAGTCACATGTAGACTATAGAGTATTTAGGAAAATTCCAAGAGTGTTGAAGAAGTTCAGGAGTCACTTTGAAGTCTAAGAGACATGGGGTAAGCTCAAGAGTCGTGAGGATATGAATGGCCATTATTCTTGTTATAAATACACCCTCGTAGCTCAAGAAAACGGCTTTTGGAGCCATACGCTTTAGATGGATAGCATTGGATTCTCTAGCTTGACGTAGGAGAGAATATCATTCCTTTGATAATAAATAAGTGACTTAATGTTTGACTACTAGAATTTGTGGCTCACAATTGTAATTTTGTACTTGGACCTTTCACCCAGTAATCAGAGGCTCACACATTTTCATGCATGTATTGTGAATTTTGTAACACTATTATTTAGATGTTTGTGGTATATGTTATGTTCATATGTACCAAGGAAATTGAAAATCTTGATTGGATTTGGTACTTACCTTGTTGAATGTGTGTTGTATTTTCCTTAATGATCATTGTGTCTATGTGAAATATTTGTCTAGATAACGAACAAATCTTTCCTTGTTATCGTTTGTCTCTCCTAGGATAGTCCTATTAGTTTCCTCTTAGAGACTCAATCTCTTCTCCCATCTCATGAAATTCTTTTTTTATGAATTGTATTTGGTGTTTCACAATGTCAACTTACTTTCTCATTTCAAAGGATATGTGTGAAATTTCCTTTTTTATTCATTGCGGCCAAGGAAAAACTTAGTGTTATGGTGTTAGTGTTGAAGAATGTAAATAGTGTCGATCTTCATAATTATATTTCATTCATGATGTAATGAATTTTTCAAAAGAAAGAAAAATAAAATTTATTATTAAATATATTGACTTATTAGAGCACGTGTTTCAGGCTTGGGTCAATTGTTTTTAGGTCAGAATCCTCCATTGAAGGCTTCTAGGGTTTATTTCAATTATCCTTATCGATGTCATAATGTAAAAGACCCTTCTTGGGATCTATTTGTCAAGAAATAAATTTATTTTTATGTAAATTAGGTATTCTAGGCCTCCTTCACCAATTAGGCCTCAAACTAGACAAGTTGTCGTAACTGAGGGGCTGAAAATCCTATATAAAGGAAGAAATGTGACCTTATTTATAGCACCTACTCATCAAGTTTATTTGAAACTTATGGGGCTTGAAAATGTGCAAAATTAAAGCGACAAATAGGAAAGGGTTAGTGAAAGAGAAGTAGGTCTCTATTAATCACAATAAGTAAAAATTATATCTCCCTCTCTCTCACATCTGAAGTTGTTGAGTTGCTGAAGGGGACGAAACTATAGTCCTAAATATGGGCTGAAATTATGAGTTGTTTGGGGCCAAAATTGTCGGTTTTTGTTGGGTTATAGCTATTGAACAAGAAGAAAATAGTGAAGGTTGTTGAATTAAATTTAAAGGCTGACTTGTGGAGGAGGAAGGTCTTTGGATCTAGGGTCTTGGTATTTCTCATCTTAAATTTTTTAGTGGAAGAGTTTGACTGGGTTTTCCCCTTTATAGGTGTTTTAGCCCTAGAAGAGTGCCTACATCTAGTGTCTTCGATATTCATGTATTGATTTTGATAATTTATTGATGAAATAAAATAAAAGAATAACATAGAAAAGTTAACAAGAACTCAAATATATTAGAAGAAAACATCAACATAAGAAAATATTTCTACCTTTCCAATTTTATAACATGGGATCAGAGCTAAGGTAAAGAAGAAGGAAAAAAAGGAAGAGAGACGATCTATTGAAGAAAAGGGGATTAAACAAATCTTATTAAGGAAAATGATTATATAAGAATAAAATCATACTTCATGTAGGAACTATGTCAACTTCAATGAAGGGAGAAAACAACCCAACTATAGGGCACAGAAAAAAAGTATAGATCTTATCCTTGAAAGTCAAAAAGTTCTAAATCTTGTTCAAGGAAAAGTAAAGAAACCTACCAATGAAGCAAAGATAGAGAAGTTAAAAGAAGCCAAAATCTAGGCCATGAACCTAATAGTGGATGGAGTAAAGGACACCCTAATTCCATACATATCAAACATATATTTTTCTCAAGAAATGTATGAGGCTCTCTCTGAATTATTCACCAACAAGAAAATTAGTCAAATAGAAAGCCTCAAGAATAGATTAAGAACTATTACAAAGATGAAAGATGATACTGCATCATCCTAATTTATAAGTACATCTAGAATCAAAGATGAACTCCAAGCAATTGATGAATTTATACTAGAAAAAGAGCTCATAATTACTAATCTTATAGGACTACCAAAATCTTGGAGTGCTTTTGCATCAGGAATTAATAGTTGTAAGGATAATCTAACATTTGAATAAATGTGGAATGCATTTAGTTAAAAAGAAGCTAAAATACCATTAGTAAACAATAGGAAGGAAGTTGAAGAATAAAATACATCTAATTTTTATTATGTTCATCACAAGAAAAAGGGAACCTTCAAGAAGTTCAAAGGACCAAAGAAGAAAGTTGACTTATCGAAAATTGAATGTTACAAGTATCATAAGATGGGTCAGTACAAGAATAAAAAACCTAACAATCCAAGGAATAAGAAGAGTGATAGGGAACAACCAAATATTACTGATGAAGCTCCACCTAATAACAACAAGGTCGAGGAATCAAAATTCGAGGACTTATACTACTATGTTCTCTCCTACATATCCTTCTTAGTCTTATATTATTTTCCTTTATGTCTTGATTTCCAAAGTTTGTAGGTATTACATGTCTTGTTAGAACATTTTTGTATTAATTTGATAAATTTGTAGGTATCCCTCAAGATTGGATTAAGAGGTAGCCTCCACTATTTCTACCAAAAAGATAAGTGTTTTTTTCTTTTCTTCATATTTTCATGTTTGTTTTCCTCCTCATGTCATGCTAATAGCATTTTTTTCTTTATATTTCCTTAGTTAGGAAATCTTGTTGAATGCTAATAGGTTATGGAGGAGACTTCAAAGGATAGACTTGAAGCATGGAAAAAGTTATGTTGCAAAGGAATCCCTTCAAGAATTGAAGTCTTGCAAGGTTCTTTAAGGAACAACTCAAGGTATGTCTTATACTATAAGATTTGTTACAAAGTTCTCTTCATGTAAAATGTACAGTCATTCTTATTTTGAAATTTGATTTACATTACTGACATCATTACGTGTAGGGTTTTGAATCTTAAATATTATTGTTAGATCGATTAATCATTAGAATAAATCTACCCTCTTCACACTATCATTTTGATCATTATTGTGAAACCCTAGCCTTTAGGTTTCACTATATAACCCTATGTAAAAAGATGTGTCCCTTGTTGACTATGAACCTTACTAGGTTTAGGTGTTTGATGCCTAAATTCTAAATGCTTCCATTATAGTAACATGATTTTGATATAGGTAACTCCATGCTTCTATGTTTGTATTTAGTTATACTTGATATTAAAGTTTTGCAGGTACATAATCTTCAAGTTGATGAAATGTTTGTATGATAATAATAACCATGATAAAGGAAGTTATATGAATGATGAAAATCAAGATAACCTTGATGATATAAGAAGGAATGGATTTGTGAAAGGTTCTCTGATGTTATAGAAGAAGGAAGTGTTTTATCTCCTTAAGTTGAGAGGGAGCCTGGATAAAACAAAGGGTATATCTCCCTAGTTGAGAGGGAGGGCATATTATGATAGTGAATACCTTGAAGTAAGAAAAATTTCTAGAGATGAATGTTCATGTTTCATGAAGTTGCAAAACAAAATAATATTTGGGGATGTAATTGGTGTTGCTGAAGAAATGAAAGAAGAAGAAATATTTCGATAAAGTATATCGATAACTTGATAATGAAAGTAACATCAGAATGATTGGGGACCCAGAAGGTTTGTGTTTGATTATATTTGAAAATTTATTACTGACTAGGTTTGTGTTTGTATAAGTAAATCTATCTAAATAAAGTTTGAACACTCTCGAAGCACACTTGGAAAAGCAAATATATCTTATTTATTTTATAGGGAGAGTTGAAGCCTATTATGGTAAGATTATTGGGAGGAAATATGGTCAGCCTATGTGTTGAAGTTTAGATCTGAAGGCGGGAGGGTGGCATTGGTCATGGAGATTTGACCTTGGATATGCATGTAGAGCCCTGGTTTGGTGGTAGAGCTTGTGATGCAGGTAAATTCTAAGTGCGGACACAAACGATTCCTCTACCCCGAGAGAGTGGGTCTAGTCACAAACAGGCAATCTATGCAATATTTCCTTAGGCTAGAAATAATTAAGAGGGCCTACCTCTTATAACACTATTCCACTTGGTGATGATGCTGCTTCATCGCTCTAGCTATCTTTGGTTTCCTTCCTTCGCACACTTGAAACAAGAAAACAACAACAAACAACAAACGCAATAGAATACAATATTGTATTCAACCTACTTAATAGGTCAAGGAATATTAATCCATAAAGATGTAAAATGACACTTCATTTACATAAATAAAAAAAAAGATTACAATCGGTGCCTTGATGTTGCTGGTCTCCTCTGATGTATCCCAACTCCCACACTTCTACTAGCACTTCATGGATAGCCCCAACAATAGAGATTTTAAGGCCTCTTTCCCTATAGTATCAAATCACACCCAAGCACACTATTCTCCCTCAAACATGCACTAGAAAACTTTAGACTATAGATGTCTTGTTGATTATTCTAACTCCAAACTAAAAACTAGCTTTTTCTTGGGAAAAAGAGTGTTTTTTATGGCTTGGATGGATGGGATATGGTTCATTTTCTCATGTGAGAAGGCCTTATATCTTTAATTAGTTCCATCCTAATAGGGGAAAGGAGCCCAAACTGACACCCTCGACTCCATCTCGCCTAACCATTTACCATACTTCTATTACAAAGTTTCTAGAGCTGGAAGCTTTGGCTCCATATTTAAAAAACTTCGCAAAAGAGGATTGGCATGACTGAGAAAGTGCGCAGTCGATCCAATAAATGCCAAGGATAGTTGTAATCCCTACATATCAGTGCGAGGAGGACATAGGTCATTAGCACCAGTCTTGTAAACTGGGATAAACAAAATATTCTTGGGAAATGATGCAAAAGGGAATTGTTCTACTCATGAAGGCGGACATAGTGGGAGTTTCTTCATGAGAGGAAAGCGTGTGGGATTCACTATAGAGATCCTCTAGGATCATGGGTGGGAAGTACAGGAGCAGTGACAAAATGTTGTGTAATAGATTCCCCCTAAAGCATGAAGGTCGAACTAGAGTGAGGAGTGAAATACTTTACAAGTGTGTGCAGGGAATCAGAGTCCCTCGTTGGAGAACCTGCAAGCAAGAATAGATACATATACATCACTGAAAAATCAGAATTATAATACATGAATCACAGTATGGACGCAGCAATCCAGAGAATGATCATGTAAGTGGATCCAAGGCATGGGTGCAGCCATCTTGTAGGAAGGATCATAATGAAACCAAGGTATGGTTGCAACCGTCCAATAATAAGAAGGATCACATAGAACAACTCATGGTATGGTTGCATCCATCCATCCGAAAGAGACATGTATATCAACATGACCATGTCACATCACCTCGCAACCTGGACTTGTGTAATCTTAGCCCAAGGTCTTGTGCTCCAAAAAACCTGATCAAAGTAAAAATTCTAACATGCAAATGAATGTGCTGAAGTCGAACATTCTAAGAAGTTGCTTGATTATCGGTCAACAATGTGAACCGCTAACAAGTGTGAGATAAACCACCAATAATGAAAATAGCTCTCAAGGTACTGGAAGCACAGTTCATGGAATGTGAATAAAGGAACTGATGTTGAACACTCATGAAATCACCCGATCGAAAGCCAATGATGTGAACTTGTCATCGAGTGCAAAGAACTTGCCATTAGGGCATGCAAGCTCTAAGGTACTGGAAGGGAGTCTCTCGGCCAGCTTCTTGGATAATGAGTTGAAGTTGACAGGGAGTGACCATGTTGAAGGAAGGCCATGATGTATCCCACATCATCGACATGAGATAAGGGGATGCAAATGATGTCAAATGATATAGAGAATCAGGCGTAAGTGTAACTGCAAAGGGACTAACTCTCGAACATATCGGCGACATAATTTCGCAGTTTGGCACCTTTTGGATCCATAAGATTAGTGGTCATGATGATGTGGAAGAGATCAAATGGAAGGAAAAAATGAATGGCCCAACCTAGGAAGTGTCAAATGAAAAGGAGGATATCCCAACCCGACATGAAGTAGAAAGTGTCACGTTCAAGAGTGAGTTGCCGACACGACTGATAGAATTTCCAAATTTACCCCCACCTTTTCTGGTAGGTAGCCCAATTATTTTTTATCACAAGCTTGAAGGGGATAGCATATGCTTGCACTATAACTTCATCCTTTGGACGAATATGACCTAGTAAGTTTAGTGAGCCATAGGAAGGAGAAGCTCATGTTCATCATGGTGATGAATCCGATGTCATTTAATTCCTTAAGAAGTCTAACAAAGGTGTAACTCGGTATATTTTTCATGTTTAGAGAATTTGAAAAACACATGGAAAAGAAAACCCCACATGGTCCCTTTTCATACATTTGTGTCTCTCGAGCCCAAAAAGGTAGAATACGATACTTGAGAGAACTGCTTGACC
Source organism: Pinus tabuliformis (assembly GCA_031772625.1). Classification (NCBI taxonomy): domain Eukaryota; kingdom Viridiplantae; phylum Streptophyta; class Pinopsida; order Pinales; family Pinaceae; genus Pinus; species Pinus tabuliformis. The sequence continues at coordinate 880,592,026 of CM062807.1, forward strand.
ATTTCAGTCAATGACTACTTATTCGTAAATAGTTTATCCCATCCCAAAAAAGGGGTAAACGTAGACTAGGTAAATGATGTTTCTTATCCTTTAACGAGTTCAAAATGACAAGATCTCGACAATATTTTTGTGTTTAAAAGGTCTGAAAAGAGCTGAAATAATACCTGCCCATTTTATTTTCTTTAACAAGTCGAAAGGGAAAATACTCAGAGATCTTTTTGTTTGAGTTTTATGAACCAAGTAAAGAGCTTAAATGGGGCTCGAGTGTCATCATCAACAATCTTTCACCTATCGTTGTATAAGAAAGGTAAATGCATTATACAGTTCTGGGGAAAAATATGTCAAAAACACTTTAAAAACCCTAATATTTTCAAAAAAAATGAATAAAAAGGGGAAAATTAATTAATTTTTACCATTTACCATTTTACCTTTGTGTGAAGAGCTTTTTAGGCTTTTGTGCCCTAATTTTTCTAGAGCAGATTGCAAGGGATTCGGGAGGTAATTTTGCCGAGTCGTCAAGTGTAGGAAAGAGCCAAGACCTTAAGCGCTATTTTCATACTGCTTTTACCTATTTTTATACTTTTTTTGGATTTCACGGGGAGCTTCTGGCAAAAAAAATTATCCCTCGGTTGGCGTGATTTTTGGGAAAGGAATTGCGCCGATCGAGGGTGGCTAAGACTACCAACCGCGCTGTCAGTGCCACTATTCTTAAAATAGTTGTGCTAGTGCCGTGAGAAAATATTTACATGTTTTTTCTCAATTGGGCCACTTGAATCCAAATTTCTCTGTCAAAAGATGTTCATTGACTTGATTAAATGGTTTTTGTAGGAAGAAAATCGCTGAAAATAGTTGATTGGAAAGAACGAAAGCATGAAGATATCAATACTCGATCAATAGCTAATACAAATTGCTTGGAGGCTATGAGGAACTGTGGGCTCCTCAAGTTCTTTCTCACACTAAGGATGCGGGCTCAACCTGAGCTGCTACAATATCTGATTAGGCTCTGGGACATAAATCAGGAAACTTTTATCATCGGTGACCAAGAGCTAGAGTTGCAGACTTCATATATGTATTTCATCATAGCACTATCCTGGATAGGGGAACCAGTAAACCTATATGGGTTGAGGCATATTCGGGCAAGTGTGTCCATGTTACTTGCCGAACATTGCCTAGAAGCTCTCAAATCCAAAAGTGGCAAGATCGAGATCGCGACTGTTTGGCATCTTGTGTTGAGAGTTTTACTGTTGACCATCAACAGAGTGGTTGGGTCCCAAGCGCCGCATGAGACTAACAAGTCGAAGTTACTGAATGCTATTGAGCGAACAACGTCCACTATTTTTAACTGGGTGAAATCTATGATAATCAACATGAAGCGCCAACTATCAAAAGTTAAGGTGGGAAACCTGAAGTAGTTTTTCTTTGGGTCTGTGCTAGTGACCTTCTTACTGGATTGAGTTCCGTTGTCCCAATACCAGCTGACTGAGGTGGATCCGTTGATGCCACAAGACCCACGGATGGTCCGTTGGAGCGAGTTGATGCCCAGGGTTACGGGGGGCCAATAGATGTCCTATAAGCCTACCTTCTTCTCATGGCTATGACAACGACTGATCGTAGTGAAGGATTGGCCTTACAGTAGTACCGACTTCTGCGAAGATCTAGATATGTCACTCCTAGAAGGGGAGGATTTTGATGATGGAGGTAAAAAGAAACATTTTTTTTTTTAGTTTTTTTAATTTTTTTACTGTTTTTGAAATATATGTGTTCATGACACTTCGATTTTATGAATGTTGTTGTTGGACTAGAATGCCCTGCTAGGATGTCCCCGATTGCTAGTTGTGTCGCTCGATAGTTTGATGTCGCTCCTTCTTAGGAGGGGAGCGACAATGAGGAGGATATTGTGTGGAATCTCAAGGGTTTGACCCATGGGATCCCAGAGTACACTCGAATGGGTGATGTCCCATGCCACTACTAGAGGCATATGGTGGGGGTGTCAGATCGAATCCGTTGACTGCTGACTCACGTAGTCCGATCAATTACATGCTATCATGAGCATCATGTTGTTTAGTACAGAGGTCTAGCATTCCATATTTTTTGAGGTCTGCGAGCCACAAACATATTTCGAACACACATTTTTTGAGGCTTTGATGTATGGAAAAGATTATTGATGCATATATATATATATATATATATATATATATATATATATATCTATATATATATATATATATATATATATATATATATATATATATATATATATATATATATATATGCTATATTTTCCTTCTTACTATGATACAAATGATTTGTTTTTTATTTTTACATGTTTCACAAATGTCTATCGAACACATAATTAGCTAATGCATATGTTAATGTATTCATATGCCTAGGAATATGATGATATGTGATGTAATCAAAATCTCTCTCGAATAGATGAATACGTAGATACTTTCTTAATATCTGAGGGTTTCTGACGTAATATTGCCTTTTGAGTTGAAGGATGACAAGCTTTGAATCAAGGTTGACAACCAAATCCCGAATGCCAAGAGCAATAGCTTTTGAGGACAATTCAATAACTACGCTATACTCAATGATGTTATTAGTTATTTCCCCGAGACAAATCCCTTGAAGATCAATCAGCTCACCATGGGGGTCATAAATGGCCCATGCTGTGAATGATAGGTTTTGGGTACTTCGACAAGCACCATCAGTGAAACTAATGTGAGGAGACACCAACATATGTAAAGTAGGAAAAAAGATAATAAGCAGGAAAGTTGCTTGCAAAACAACACACCAAACCACACTGCACAAAAATGAATGACACACTTATTATACAAAAGTAACCATGCAATATGACCTAAGCATAGTACTTTGAGAGAGAGTCCATGCTCAAACTTGGGTAATCAATCAACACAGATGAACAATAGAGTTTTACCATTGATATGATGAGTAAGCATCGACTCGGCCAAATAATAGAGTCGAACTCATAGAAGCCTTTTCCCCCATGCCCCCTAGGTGAGGGAGGGTTACGAGTTAGATGATAGCCCCATTGTAATAATGGGCAATTGGTAAAAACTTTGGGAGGGAGAAAAAACCTGAATCGCCGAAGAGATAAAGGTGCCCTTAGTTGAAAGATCTTAACAATGGTAGGATAAACTAACATGTCAATACGAAGCAGAGAAGAGAACTTCTCAAGACACATAGACATGACCTCCGACTAGAATCAAGCCATGGGGATTGAGAAAACACGTCGAGAGATGAACTCGAAATAGGATGATCAGAGGACACCGGGGCAAAGCTGAAAAAATTTCCAAGTGATTAATTTTGAAAGGAATTAATGGCATTACCTCGCCGCATGTGTCGACAAGATCTAGAGAGGGAATGACCCAAGGATTAGACTTGACCAAAATCATGTTAACAAAGGCAACATGAGGAGGTGGGAGTGGAAAGATACCCATCAAAGAAGGATCTTTAAATATTCCTACCCCCACACTCTCATAAGGAGCACTAATGTGTTTGAAATATGGAAAATTGTCATCCGAGGAGGAAGAGGAAAATAAGTACAGTTGGTCAACGGTGACTATTTTCCCCTGATGGGGAAAACGAATCACGTGGAACAATGAGGAGACTACAACATGCATGGAATGGGTCCATCTTCGTCTGAGTAGAAGGTTATAATTGAGATTAGCATCAGCGATCTCTACCTCAACGTGCACTGTCTTGCACTCCAAAGTAATCGCAAGGTTCGGTAAGACATCGAATGGTCACGAATCATGCCCATCAAAAGCTTCCAATGTGTTAGGGGATTGGTTCAGAGTAGGAGAATCAATTTCCCTCTAACAAGAAATAGACATGATACAAGTGGAAGCACCTTCATTAATGATAGTTCTCTTAATGGTTTTCTCATTGATGATGACATGGATGAGAAAGGAAATCTAATGAGGAAGATGTGGAACATGGCTTTCTAGATCAAAACATATAGGACTAGAATCAATAGGATCAATACCCCCAATAGCCAACATTAATGATTTCCATTAATATGGAAATCTTTGAAGTACCTCGAGGGTAGACATCGTCGATGGCGCCTGAGCCAAATCCTCAATAATATTATAGTGCTAAGCGGCGCAAGCATTGGGATTGTACGAGGACTTTTGCAGCACACCTTCAGAAGGTGTTTTAAGGGTGGAATCAGGGTTAGGTCACTCTATATGAAGAGGACCAAAACTTGATGGGGCAGAAGAATAAGGGAAAACTTATTTTTCTTTTCCTACTCTTGGGGTAGGAGTTTGATAATCTTTTGATCTAGTAGCCACATTAATGGGCGTACTCATCATGAACATTTGTGAACCCGATGAAGTAGACGATTGAGGTTGTTATACCATTTGGGTTTGTTGGGATGGAAATGGCTCTTTTAAGACAGTTCGGGTCACCTTGATCAAATGACTAACTTTGGATCATCTGGGACAATCCTTAGTATAGTGGTCCTCCTCACAAATGAGGCACGGATAATTAGGCTTTTGTTGAGAAGCATCACCAGCAGACGACTTAGGAGGATCCTATTTTTGGGCATCAGATTTACTTTTTCCTTTGCCTTTCTTCTTACCTTTCGAGGACTTTTCCGCTACGGTATATTGAACAACGTGGACCTCTAAGGTTTTTCCAAGGCTAGGCAAATTCTAAGAGGGACTATTGGAAGCAGTGTTCGAGGCCGACTTCTATTTGGAAGAAGATTTTGTAGGGGCCTGGGATAGTGTTGTGCTATACAACAACCCCCCCCATTTCAAATTTTTCTTAATCTTATTCTAAGATGCTAAATAGGAAATAGGGTCCCTTTAGTTTGTGAAAAGCAATAAAACCTTTACATAGAAATAAATTTCTTTGTTTCTTTCTTTTTAAATGAAAAGTTCTTCAAAAAAATTTCTAAAAAATCAAATCGCAAATTTCATTCGTTCAAGGCTAAGGTACATTCAATCCAAATATTCATGTTGTGATGAGAAGTTACTACAAAATCTCAAGTGTATATCTTCTTAAAACAATCCATTGACAAACATGCGATGTGATAAAATTATCGCATATCACATATCACCGATTCCAAAAATATGTTTTAGCGATCCGTTGAAACTTTGTGATGTGATATGATTCTCTCATTTCACATACCATGAAAATCAAAAGAAACTAGCCTCTAAACTTGCGATGTGATATACGTCTATTGCATATCACAATCCCAACACAAATAAGTGAAGCTCACCTCGAGGACGTGCGATGCGATGTTAATAATAATAAAGTGGTTCAATAATAATAAAGGGAAAACATGATCTGGGAAAGTTAAATGAGGAATTTCCCAACTCTATATGCCAGGTCATCACTTATCACAATCTCGGAAATTCGAAAGACTCTTAGATTATGGCACTTACAAGTCCCGACTTGCGATATGCGATTGATCTTTAAATATTAAAATAATATATTGAAATCGCTCATCGAAAAACTGTAAAGTTTATGGCACACATTCTAATATAACCTTGGAAACCTGCGATGCGATCTATTCATTGAGCGTTGATGTTTCACATCGTTGGTTATCGCAAAACATTAAAAACAGTTATGAATGTGGTCCTTAAAGATTTCATCCTTTGTGTTAATATCAATTTACAATATGAAATCTTTCGCACCAAATGCTTATGCTTCGATTTTCGTTTGTACTAATCTCAACACTATCTTTACAAGCTTTAGCTGCTCTAAAAAGTTTTAGCCTATCACTGTCCTCTGTTTCATTTTTCCAGTTTGAATCTAGAAGTATGCAGCCAGCCAAAATGTCAAAGAAATCTCAAAAGATGAAAGTTCCCCTTGCAGTGGCAGAAAAAACTATGTTGATCTTGAATACTACATGTCACGATTGTGGGAAAATTTCATGGGAAGGCATATATGATATGTTATAAATGGAAAAGCCAAAGGTAACGAAAGGACATGCAACAACTGATGGATGTACAGAGTCAGAAAACACACTTGGTGATTTACCTGACTCTTTTCTTCATCGAATAGCGGCCCACCCAATGGTTTTTCCATAAAATGACATGGTAAAATGGGTAATAGAGAGCATCAATATAATGGACAGGATGCTATTCACAGCTGACAGAAGAATGTTTGGATCCTTCAAGCTTGAAGACTTGAAGAGAATGTATCATTTGCCAGAGCCTCAAAAGTACTACAATAAATCATTCCTTGAATCTTTCTCAAAGGAAAATCAAATAGAGTCAGACCGCATTAGACAATGGAGACACTCCCCTAACAAGCACAAGTGCGAATCATCTAGTATGTATTCTTTGGATTCCCTAGCGTCTCCATATTGTTATCCTACCGCAATTATGTGTAGATTATTTGGAAGCTCCAATACTACTATGTTTTCCATTGAAATGGTTCCATTAATAGAAGCAGCATTGAACTCTTTTGTGATGGATTGGGCTAATATCCTATCAGATAAAATGGTCATCCAAATACTTGATTATAGGAAAAGCACGTATGTTTCTGTTGGAAATAATAGTGAGAGGGGGGGGTGAATCAGTATTATCTAATTCTTTTAATAAATCTTCCTTATTTGTTCTTTGAATTATTTTTGCATGTCAGTACCATAAAATAATGAGCATGAACAAAGAAAAACAGATAGTCACACCAAAGAACACAAGATGTAAGGTGGAAACCCAATGTGGGTGAAAACCACCTGCTGCAATATGTCTCTATCTTCTTTCAAATTAGAAACTTCTTTTACAATGGTTTTGTACTGGTGCAGTCCTCTACCAGTACGCAGGCTGCAACCTGCAGAGAGCTACAACTCTCTCTCTCGTTTTCCAGTCTCTCCTGGAAGGGAGCTACAACCCCCTACTTCGTTTTCTTACAAGGACCACTTTTCATAAATTTTCAAACTGGATCCATAAGCATCAAATGATCATCAAGTATAAGAGAATCACCCAGTCAACTGTAGTAACAGGATCAACAATAATACGACCAAACCCAGAGCACAGCAATGATAAACAAAGATTTTAAGAGAAGTAAGCACCCGGCTCAACTGCTCGCCTGCTTACGTAACCACCATGCTCAACTGCTTGCCTGCTTACAGTACGCACCCTGCTCAACTGCTTGCCTGCTTATAGTACGCATCCTGCTCAACTGCTCGCCTGCTTACGTACGCACCCTGCTCAACTGCTCGCCTGCGTACCTCGCTCTGAGTCCATTGAACTGCCGGCGAACCTCCGCACCTGCAACCTTTCTGTGCCTGCGTATGTACGCACCTGCAACCCTTATGTGCCTGCGTATGTACGCACCTGATACCCTTCTGTTCCTGCGTATGTACGCACCTGCAACCCTTCTTTGCCTGCGTATGTACGCACCTGCAACCCTTCTGTGCCTGCGTATGTATGCACCCGAAACGCTTCGTTCCTGCGTATGTACGCACTTTTCTTTCACTGTATCTGCGTACCTTCGGGCATAGATGATTTCAAGACTTCAGAAATAACCCAGACAGTCAGATCTATAGATCTGAACATGCGCCGAAGAGATCTCAATCCATCAGTAGATTCGCCTTATTTAGATCTAGACATACTCCCAAGAGATCATAATATTTCAGATCTAGCCCTCATAAGATATTCAACCCAAAACATGCTCAAGCCAAATGATCTCCTTTGCTTTATATAGGAAATCTCTTCCTTAAACCACGGATCAATACCACGAGCCGACACCATAATAACACAATACCGTCGGCTAAATACCAAGAGTAAAACATAAGAAAACTCCACATGTGAATTTCTTTGCCTTGAAATGTGTGCACTGGGGGTACGCACCTCCTGAACGGGATAATTGCGGGTATGTACGCGCTTTATGTAACACTGACCTGTGTGTACGCACCTTATGTAAGGTGTACGTGCGTACCCCTTATTTTCTTCAATATTTGATAGCTAATCATCAATCTCTGCTGCTGACTTGAAGTACTGTGATCTATCACCTGAATGGGTTGCCATCAAGGACAACACTTTAGCCATAATGCCAACAATCTCCCCCTTTGGACTTGATGGCAACCTCAAAACTTCAGCTTCATTCTCCCCCTTTGACAACAAGGGCAAAGGGTTATGCTCCCCCTAAGAACATGCTCCCCCTGAATATGAACCAGATCTGCAACGAAGAACCATAATCCACCATGAAAGAGATAGAAACATATTGCAGCTACTTCCAAGATCTCCCTCTGCACTCCTCCATAATGCCAACAATGCATTATATGCTCCCCCTGAACCTGTACCATCAATCAGAAGAGGTTCAGCAATAAGATGATGCATCAACAACCCCCAGCTTTTGCCTGAGGTATTCAAAAGTGTCCCTGGGCAATGGTTTGGTGAGAATATCAGCAACTTGTTCCTTAGAAGGAACATACTCCAACTTGACCTTCTGTTCAAGCACTTGTTCCTGGAGAAAATGATACTTGATTGGTATGTGCTTGGTTTTTCAATGCATAACAGGATTCTTTGAGATGCTGATTGCACTTGTGTTATCACATAAGATGGGGATTGGTGGTGTACAAGTGATTTGAAAATCCTGCAAAGTCTGCATCATCCAGAGGAGTTGGGTGCAACAAGATGCAGCAGCAACATATTCCGCTTCAGCTGTAGACAAGGCAATCGAACTCTGTTTCTTGCTGAACCAAGATACCAGTCTGGAACCCATAAAGAACGCACCACCACTTGTGCTTTTCCTGTCATCCACGCTTCCGGCCCAATCTGCATCTGTATAAGCATGAAGTGTAAGATCTGTATCTCTAGGATACCATAAGCCATAATTTTGAGTCCCTTGAAGATATTTGAAAATTCTCTTCACTGCCTGAAGATGAGTCTCCTTCGGATTTGCCTGAAATCTTCCAACTATTCCAACTACATGCATGATGTCCGGTCGGGTACCTGTCAAATAAAGTAAACTTCCAATCATAGATCTGTAGGTTGGTTGATGTACTGCTGCAGATTCATCATTTGCACTGAGGCTACATCCTGTGACCATGGGTGTACATACTGGTTTTGCATCTTCCATGCCATATTTCTTCAAAATCTGTTTGAGATACTTGGTTTGAGATAGAAAGATTCCTCCTTCTTTTTGTTCGATTTGCAAACCAAGGAAATATGTCAGTTCTCCTAGCAAGGACATTTCAAATTCTTTCTGCATGACCAAGGCAAAGCTTTGACTCATAGCTTCTTCATTGCTGCCAAAAATAATGTCATCTACATACACAACAAGTATTAGCAATTTGTCATTTTCAACTTTTATATAAAGATTGTTATCTGCTGATCCTTTTGAAAAGCCTTGTTGATGAAGATATTTGTCCAAACGGTAGTACCAAGCCCTTGGAGCTTGTTTGAGACCATAGAGAGCCTTTTTCAATCTGCATACAAGATTTGGATCATTTCCAAGAATGAACCCATCTGGCTGTTCAATGTATACTTCTTCTTCCAAGTCTCCATTCAGAAAGGCTGATTTCACGTCCATTTGAAATACTTTGAAGTTTTGAAAACTTGAGAGAGCAAGGAACATTCGGATGGCCTCAAGTCTTGCAACAGGAGCAAAGGTTTCTTCAAAGTCTATTCCTTCTTGCTGCGCATACCCTTTACAAACAAGTCTGTCTTTGTTTCTAATTACTTCCCCATTTTCATTCAATTTATTTTTGAAGACCCATTTTGTTCCGATAACATTCTTATCCTTTGGTCTAGGAACCAGCTCCCAAGTGTTGTTCTTTTCGATCTGCTCAAGTTCTTCATCCATTTCCTTCACCCAACATTCATCTTTGCATGCCTCTTTCACATTTTGTGGTTCAGTAGAGGAGAGTAATGCCAAATAGCTTGAAGCTTCTGCAACTGTTCTTCTTGTTTGTACACCTGCTTCTTTCTGCCCCATAATCTGAGATTCTGGATGATTCTTCTGGACATATCTGGATGGAGTCTTTTCTTCTATTCTTGTTTTCTCCTCTGGTTCTTCTTGAGTTTCTTCTTGAGGTTCTTCTTCTTCATCATTCTGTCGTTGGGGGTAGCCTTCATCTTCTTCGATGTCTTCATGTTGTACTTGCCTAGGAATGTATCCCTTCTCATCAACCACTACATCAATGTTGTCAACAATTCTGCCAAGTCTTTTATTGTAGCATTTGTATGCTTTGCTATGTGGAGAGTAACCAAGAAGAATGCCTTCATCTGCTCTAGGTTCAAGTTTGCCAAGCTGCTCATCAGTATTCTTGATATAGCATTTGCTCCCAAAGATTTTGAAGTGCTTTACTGAAGGAGTCCTACCACTCCAGAGCTCATGAGGAGTTTGAGTGCTGTTCAGTCGGACATTTGTTTTGTTGAGAATAACAACCGCAGCATGTGCAGCTTCACCCCAGAAAGTTGCGGGAGTTCCTGACTCATCAAGCATAGCACGAGCCATTTGTTGGACTGTTCTGTTCATTCATTTCACAACTCCATTTTGCTGAGGAGTTCTTGCTGTAGAGAATTCTCTTCTTATCCCATGTTCTTCACAGAAATCAAAAAATTCATTTGAAGTAAATTCCCCACCTCTGTCGGATCTGAGGCACTTAATTTTGTGACCTGATTCATTTTCAACCAAGGCTTTGAAGGATTTGAATTTTTCGAATGCTTCATCTTTGTGCTTCATAAGTCCTAACCAGACAAACCTGGAGAAATCGTCAATGAATAATATCAAGTATTCTTCTCCTCGAGGTGTTCTTTTCCTGAAAGGACCACATGTATCTGTATGTACTAGCTCAAGAGGCATGCTAGCTGATCCTTCTTTCTCTGGAAAGTTAGTTCTGGTTTGTTTTCCAAACTGACATGATTTGCATATGGCGTTGTCAGGAATTTTAATATCTCGAAGATCGCGAACTGCCTGATATTTGCATGCTTTCCTTATTTGTGAAAAGCTTAGATGTCCCAACCTCCGATGCCATAACCAGTGCTCATCATCCTTGCTCAGATAGCATTGTTGTTGTCCTTCTTCAAATATGTACAGATTATTTGGAGTTCTTTTTCCTTTGATCACTGTTTTACCTGTATCAAGATCACGAACAAGACATCCATTTGATCTGAATATAACCTCGGTTCTTTGATCACACATCTGGCTGACACTTAGAAGATTATGCTTCAATCCATCAACATACAAAACATTTCCAGCCTTGACCTTTTCTTTTAACTGAGCAATGCCTTTTCCTTTTGTAGTCGCAGGAGTATCATTTCCAAAAGAGACTTTCTTTCCTTTTTCTAGAGCAAAATATGACTCAAGTTTTTCTTTATCACCTGTCATATGCTTCGAACATCCAATTTCAATGTACCATAGATTTTCCTGTCCCTTTGCATAAAATGCTATCCCACATCTTTCTTTTTGTGGTTCTTTTATTCTCCATGTTTTGGTGCTTAAGGCTTGTTCCTTTTTCTGCTGAAACCTGCTCCTGCATTTAGAGTCTTCATGACCAAAGTTATTGCAAATAGAACATTCAACTTCATTTTCAAGAACCGAAAAGTTGTTATAGGTCCTTTTTGTAATCCCGGTCATACTTCTTTGTTTTTGAGCTTCCCTAGTCATGATCGTTTTATATGCAACAAATTGAGCTGCTTTGTGACCAAAGTTATGGCAAGAAAAGCATTGTCCATTGAAGAAACTTCTGCGGTTATCGAATCTACCAACCAATTGATTGTAATTTCTATTGTCATCTATTCTTGAACCAAATTGAGAAGATTTTACCTGTGGCTGGTTGTAGCTTTTGTTCACCCTTAAGATGGATTGCCCCTGATAGTTTCTATTTGTAATTCGTCCCTGCTTTACCTGATGATCTTCATTGTGCTTTTGCTCATTTCTTCTTGCTGCATCAAGATAACTTTTTGAGGTGGATGATTGAGAAGTTTCTCCATTATAGCCCAGGCCTATCTTGTTTAGTGGAGACCGCTGCACATTGATAATCTCATCCAAAGTTTCAGATCCTTTGACAAACTTGAGATTAATAGCTTTTGTTTTCTCAATCTCTTTTCTAAGACCAACAATTTCACCTTCTAATTTTTCAAGATGTTTTTCCTTTTCATCAATTTGAAATTGTAGAGTATCAATGATCATGCTCTTTTCTTCTATACATCTCTTGAGTCTAGTAATTTCATCATAAAGGTTATCCACATCTATAGCATCCATATAATCATCATCTTTAAATGCCATTAACAACTTATATTCATTTCCTTGTTCATCTTCACCACTGTTTGATAGACCATCACTATCTTCATGAGTGTAGTAGCTTTTCTTATTTGCATTATGTTTCTTGTTCCATCTAGCAGGTTCCTTTCCTTTATCCTTATAAGGGCATTTTGCAACATAATGACCTACTCTTCCACAAGAAAAGCATTTAAAAGGTAACTTACCTCTGAACCTTCCAGAACCCCTTTGAAGATTTCTGACAAAATTTGATTCTTCTTCCTCTTCTTCTGGGAGGTGGCTTGCTTCATAATAATCTCCTTTGCCTGATGCCTTGAAAGCAGCTTCTCTTCTGTCTGATGGACCTCCCTTTCTCATTTCATAAGCAGTTAGAATTCCATGTAGCTGAGACATAGTAAGAATTCGTAGATTTTCCTTTTCTTCTATTGCAGATACTTTAGATTCAAATTTGGGGGACAATGATCTTAGAACCTTTTCAACCACAATAGCCTCTTTTATTTCTTCACCCAAATTTTTCATACAATTAACAACCTCATCTACCTGAAGAAAATAGTTAGCCACACTTTCATCATTATACATTTTGAGAGTCTCATACTGAATTCTGAGAGTTTGAAGTTTAGCACGCTTTACCTGTTCATCTCCTTCATAGCTCATGACAATTTTGTCCCATATCTCTTTTGCGGATTTATAGTGAATTACCTTCATGAATTCTAATTGAGATATACATCCTAATAGAGTACTGACTGCTTTCGCATTTGTTTCATACTTCTTTTTCTCGGCTGCATCTGTAGGAGTAGCTAAATGAAAAGCGTAGCCTGTCTCTACGATGTCCCAAACTTCTGTACCAAGAGATTGAAGATAGCCAGTAACTCTTACCTTCCAATAATTGAAGTTTGTCCCATCAAAAACCGGTGGCCTGATTGATGCTTCTCTCTCGTAGTTGCTCATGATGAACGATCTACCTTCAAGCGATCAAGCTTCTCTGAAGGACCTGCTCTGATACCAATTGTTGGAAATAATACTGAGAGGGGGGTGAATCAGTATTATCTAATTCTTTTAATAAATCTTCCTTATTTGTTCTTTGAATTATTTTTGCATGTCAGTACCATAAAATAATGAGCATGAACAAAGAAAAACAGATAGTCACACCAAAGAACACAAGATGTAAGGTGGAAACCCAATGTGGGTGAAAACCACCTGCTGCAATATGTCTCTATCTTCTTTCAAATTAGAAACTTCTTTTACAATGGTTTTGTACTGGTGCAGTCCTTTACCAGTACACAGGTTGCAACCTGCAGAGAGCTACAACTCTCTCTCTCATTTTCCAGTCTCTCCTGGAAGGGAGCTACAACCCCCTACTTCTTTTTCTTACAAGGACCACTTTTCATAAATTTTCAAACTGGATCCATAAGCATCAAATGATCATCAAGTATAAGAGAATCACCCAGTCAACTGTAGTAACCAGATCAACAATAATACGACCAAACCCAGAGCACAGCAATGATAAACAAAGATTTTAAGAGAAGTAAGCACCCTGCTCAACTACTCGCCTGCTTACGTAAGCACCCTGCTCAACTGCTTGCCTGCTTACAGTACGCACCCTGCTCAACTACTTGCCTGCTTACAGTACGCATCCTGCTCAACTGCTCGCATGCTTACGTACGCACCCTGCTCAACTGCTCGCCTGCGTACCTCGCTCTGAGTCCATTGAACTGCCGGCGGACCTCCGCACCTATAACCCTTCTGTGCCTGCGTATGTACGCACTTGCAACCCTTTTGTGCCTGCATATGTACGCACCTGAAACCCTTCTGTGCCTGCGTATGTACGCACCTGCAACCCTTCTGTGCCTGCGTATGTACGCACCTACAACCCTTCTGTGCCTGCGTATGTACGCACCCGAAACGCTTCGTTCCTGCGTATGTACGCACTTTTATTTCACTGTATCTGTGTACCTTCGGGCATAGATGATTTCAAGACTTCAGAAATAACCCAGACAGTCAGATCTACAGATCTGAACATGCGCCGAAGAGATCTCAATCCATCAGTAGATTCGCCTTATTTAGATCTAGACATACTCCTAAGAGATCATAATATTTCAGATCTAGCCCTCATAAGATATTCAACCCAAAACATGCTCAAGACAAATGATCTCCTTTGCTTTATATAGGAAAGCTCTTCCTTAAACCATGGATCAATACCACGAGCCGACACCATAATAACACAATACCGTCGGCTAAATACCAAGAGTAAAACATAAGAAAACCCCACATGTGAATTTCTTTGCCTTGAAATGTGTGCACTGGGGGTACGCACCTCCTGAACGGGATAACTGCGGGTATGTACGCACTTTATGTAACACTGACCTGCGTGTACGCACCTTATGTAAGGTGTACCTGCGTACCCCTTATTTTCTTCAATATTTGATAGCTGATCATCAATCTCTATTGCTGACTTGAAGTACTGTGATCTATCACCTGAATGGGTTGCCATCAAGGACAACACTTTAGCCATAATGCCAATAGTTTACACCCGAGTTGTTCCCCCATTTTATATGAGTGCCTATATAGTCGATACCATTTGTTTCAATTCTGATTTTCCCATAATGGTATGGAATTGGACTATCCAGGACCCAACCCCTATCCGTGTTTACCATAAATGCCTCCGGAAGACCCAATATAAGAATCATTTCTACAAAATTTGTCATGGTTTCATCCTACCCATTCATCAGGCCATTTTTAATAGATCAGCTCCTCGATTGTTTGAGGAGGCTAGAATTTATTTAAGTTCAATTGGAAGTTGGTTTGGGGAAGAAATGTTCACATACATTAGGGTTTTTGGTAGCATTACCGACCTGCATGTCCATCCCTTTTATGTCAGATACAAACTATTGGTTAGGGAAATAGCGTATCAGACAGTTGAAAAAGGGCTTACGGAAAATCACAAAGAAGCCAAGAAACAGTTATGGCTTGCCTTTCCTGTTTATTGCGGCATCTACTCATTACATGACTATAAACATGCCCAAATTGAAGATGAGAAAACAAAGGATTTGAACCTAGTTGTTATTCCCAAAAGGTAGTGTGACCTAAATAAAGTTGCTTTTAATTTTACTGCTTAGCTAAAGGTTAAACAATTCGTCCATGAGGACGATGAATTCGATAACTTATTTACATCAATAGAGACATTCAGACAAGTGAGCCACCTGGCAAAAATCAATCTGGAATCAGCAAAAATGGACCAATTCATCCAATACAAGAAGCAAAGGCTTTAGACAGTAGCACTGAACTTATTGAATATTACACTACTCATCCAGCAAACAGAGCAAAGCGTGGAGTAGGATATAGAGAAAACTTCTAGTGCAACTGAGACAAGTGACAAGGAAAGTGAACAGTTAGGCACAAATGTCCACATTAATCCGATATTGATCAAAGAATGGGAATAATTTGATCAACAGATGAAAGGTCAAAGTGATAACCAAAATGTTATCACATCGCGATTCCCCTAAAGACAATAGCCAATGATTCATGATCCGATGATTGAAATACCATCCATCAAGGACTCAACTCTAAAAGAAATTGAGATAATCCATGAGTATCCTTCATCAGAGATTACACTGAGCATTGAGGAAATTCCACCTTTGGATGTGTTTTACAGCCCTAAACACAGAGATGTAGTCAAAAGGAAATGGAAAAAGAGAAAGATAGACCAGTCATCAACAACAGTTCCTTGAGATGAATCCATGAATGTCATCTACTCAGAAGTCAATCCCTCTAAGGACTTGACCAAATTATCTTAGTTTGCAGGAGTGTATACAACTGCCATGATAGATAAAGCAACCGAAGTTAATCAATTGGTCAAGGAAAAAGATCAAAAGATTAAACAACTTGAAGAACAGTTAATGGTGGAAAAACAGAGGATTGATCAGCAGGCTATTGAAAGACAACAACAACTATCTCAGGAGTTTGAACAGCTAAAACTGGCACATCATGAAGAGATGAAATCTAAGGACAAGAAAATAAAGCAGCTACAACTCTCAATGGAGCAATTCAAAGACAATCCCAAAGTTGAAGAGTTTATAAAGGAAGCCTTAGAAATAAATAATTTCTTGTCTCAACAGCTAACCCAACTTTGCCAAAATATATCTCATTTATCCACTATGTATCAAAACTAATGCACTGATAGATCAAGCGATCAATTCTAGGTTGGAATTCAAAGATGAAGATGACAAAATCACAGGTTACATCTCTAGGCAAAACACAGAAAAGTGAAGGGTTGCTAAATTGCTGGTAATTGAAGAATCTCATAATGAGATATTATTTTCAGAATGGGAGACACAACTATCAAAGTAGAAAGAGCAACTTCAAGGGCCAGGGCAGTGACCAATAGTATCATTGAGCTGATAAACGATAAGTTACACAATGCCAATTTAATTTTTGAGTGTTCCCCAGAAAACCTTCCAAAAGCAAAAGTGTTGGAAAAATAATGGAAGCAAGATTTTAATACCAGAGAGGAGCAACTCAAGAAATTAAAAAGCTTCAATTGGGATACACATTGGTTCTATTTAGTCAAACCACATAGGCAACAAATGACAATCAAATGTCTCGCTGATGCAGCCGATCACATGATGGCAGAACTCTCGGATGCAGCATACATAGGGCAGTTGCATGCTAGGGTGAGTCATCTGCCAGAGATCCAAACTATGCTTGACATTTGTCAGTTAAAGCCGTAGGAGGAATAATCGATGCAATGCATCTTTTCGAAAGTTATCGCAACTCTATTTTTAACATGAGATCCCATATTTTGGGAAAGGCTATTCCAACCACCCTAAGCTCTTTTTACAAAAAATTTGTTTTTATTTTTGCTATAAATACCCTTTCATGTCATTTTAGAAAGGGTCCTGGAATTTGTATTAAATTAGATTGAAGAAGATAACAATTTTGCAGTTCTTAATTCACTTTTGTAGAAAACAGGGATCAAGGTTCAAACTTGTTGTAAAGGGATTTCAAGAGGAATTGAATTTTTGTATCTTTTTGAAGTTTTAGAATAGGAAGAGTGAACCAAACTGTTACTTCCATTAGAGGACTCAAATACATATGGTACTTTTATCAATGTCTTTTGTTTCATGTTATGCAATTAAACAACCTTTTGATTTGATATTGTTGTTATAAGTGAATGTTCATATGTTTCTGCATTATATCACTTTTGAATAAGTTGGAATTTATATTTTAAACACATATGTTGACAATTGATGTTATTATGATATGCTATATGTTCTATATCACTTTGTTTAATGTGATCATCATTCATGCTTAACTTTCTATAGCCAAGTGATTAATCTTCATTAGCATTTGATTACTAGAAATCATTATAAATTGCATTGATATTTGATTACGCAGGTTATATATAGATCTATTTGTATATTTTCATAAGTTTATTGTCCAAACCATCTATCATTTTGTTATATATATTAAACACCAATTCATCAAATCACACTTTATTGGGAAACTAGTCCCATACTATCTTGTCAGAGCCACCATACCAAATAGAAAAGGAGTTGCTTTAAGGCCTAGACCGGGTGGTTATCCCCCAATGTTGGTCCACTGATTTTAGAGGCATCAATAGACAATGAACCAATTACTCCATCAAATGGAGGTGTAGCCTGTGACTTCGATGTTGTTGGATTGGATGATTGCATCGGAGCATCGGGTAATAACTCATACAAAGTACCTAACTAAGAGTAAATGAGATCTAAGTACTAGTCACGAGCAATGGCTTGCTCCTCCGTGACACACCCACTAATAGAAATATTGGAAGAAATTAGAGAGATGAATGATTTGGTCAACCACTCGGTCAGCAATTGATCAAAAATTTAAAATTTGATTAGGAGAAGCCTACGTCTCCATTCATGGATTTGATCGGAGATGTGGGTCACAGTATTTTTCTTGAGCGATGTAAGCAAGTAGGTGCCAATTTCATAGCGAACCAGCAATTGGAAATTCATGAGGAAAGAAATGGCTAAAGAGTTGAAGTCATAATAAGTACTTCGAGGGAGCTCGATGTACCACTTGGTTGCAGCGCTTGTGAGAGTTCGTTGGAAAAGACGGAGACAAATAGAATCGTCAACGTAAGAATTTGAATAGCACTAGAGGTGATATGTCATGACATGGGCTTGAGGATCTTCTTTTTCTTTCCCATCGAACTTCACGCAATTGCCTGGGATCTTGAATGGGACTAGAGGCCAGTAGGGTGAATGAAAAATTGGATCATTCGTGAGTCAAGACACATCTAGCAACTCTAGTGTAGCCAAGAATAGATATTGAGTATTGAAAGGCATTACACGTTGATAAGCAGGTCCAAATGGAGGAGCCCATCCTTGCTGGTAAGGATTTTGTACCCATAGTTGAGGGTTTTGTCCATAGGGAATTTTATTTTTCCCCTACTATAGGTTACCTTGCCCACAGGGAGGATTCTGACCTTGAAAACCTTGAAATTGTCCAGCCATAGGTTGTTGATAAGCAACATATGGGTTAGAAAGCTGTTGCGCCTTTTGACCTTGGCCAGAGGGGATTTTCACTTGTTGTGCATGGTTATATGGGTTTTGAATTTGTTGGCCCTCGACATAGGGATTTTGGACCTACTATTCTTGGACAAGAGGATTTTGATCCTGTTTCCCTTGGAGATGAGGATTTGGGGCCTGCTGCTGCAGGACTTGACACTGACCTTGTCCTTGCGAAGTTTGACCCCGTTGATATGTATATAAGGGTTTTTGCTGCTCGGGTTGGCCTTGCTACTATGAGGACTAACATTGAGGGTGCAAAAGCTATCCCTACAGCTACAGAGGTTGGCCTTGTGAAGATATAGGTTCAGAGGTTTGCTTAACATACTGAATTTGCAGCTGCATGGTTTGTTGCAACTGGTGTGAGGGTTACCCCTGTGGCTGTTGCGATGGTCCCTACTACTATATCATCAGACCCGGCTGCTACATGGATGGACCTTGTTGCAACAAAGGTTTTCCTTGCTTCTGCAGAGGTTGTCCTTACCGTTGTAAGCGTACTTGGATAGTTCCCGGATTGGAATCTTGAAAATTTCCGAACTGTATCTAGCCATAGCCACCGGGAATGGTGGTCAGAACAAGTTGAATGTATTGTCCAGGTTGAAGGATGTAAGGTGGATTTACCATTCCTTGGGAACCATATGGAATGTATGGAGTTTGGTACTGAACCTGAGCCTCCTGAGGCTGCTGATACTGGAAATTTCTTGACCCAGATGAACCAATGGGATTTTGGACCTATTGGTACTAGACATTGCCTGATCCAGTAGGGTTTTGAATAAGGCCAGAAGAAGGCTAGTTCACCCCAACCATGTGAGCATGCGAGCTACCCACATTGGTTGTTCCTGACACCATAGAGACATTCAGATTCTACCATCTAGGTGGTGGCACAACTTTTGCACTTATTGGAGGGACCGAAGCACTAACATAGGTAGGACTCGAGACCATCGGTTGCACTGGATGGGTGACTTGGATGAATGAGACAAGAGTGTTTGAAATGGTGGGCTTCACCAGGACTGAAGTAACTGCAGAAATCAGCTTTTGTTGTGGGGTCAGATTCTAAATGAATGGACCCATGGTAGGCATAGCACCAAACACCCAAACAGGATTATGATAAAGTGAAGAGGCACTAGGTGTAGCTGAGATCAACTGTGCTAGAGTCACATAATTAGGAGGTAAGTTCCGATAAATAATGATGGGAATGCTTCCCGTGTAGGGGAAACCTTCAGGAGGGAATTAATCTTCTTCCTCTTCGACAATGTGTGGAGTGGAAACCTCTGAGTGACCCAGAGAGAACATTGGAAATTCACCTTCGTGTTCCATGGGTGGAAACAAGCGATGAAGAATGACTGAAGATGTTTGAGGGGATAACTCAAAAATGAATACCCGTCTGATCGTATGGACTGTATGGATGCTACAACAATATCGCAACAGGGTCGAACAAAGGATTCAGAGAATAAACAACTAGTCCAAGCTGACCTTCAGTAGTCGGCTGACTCTCAGGAGTTTGGATAGGGTTATTCAGAGGTTCTGGGCCAATATCAGAAAGTCGCCCAGTATCTGAGGGAGGTGGAGGATGATATGACAAAGGTTGAATGCTCAGAATAATTCCAGGTTCAACACCTTGCTCCTCAAAGGATTGCGGTAATTCAGGAAATGGCTCCTTAGACAATCTTTCAGATGGAGGAGAGGAAGAGGAACTAGGTGAACTGGATGGTTCAGCCACGATGGCTTCGCCTCAAATAACAGGAAAAGAGAGATAAATTCGAAGGCTTAAAATGTACTTTAAAAGGAATACTCACAATTTGGTCTAGAAAAGACTAACGGGGATGTTATGAGATCGTGGGTTTTTTTTTTTAAGATGCATAAACAAACTGGTGCTCTTTCATGTTTTAACAATAGAGGAAGAAGAAAAGGTGACTCTATTGTTGGAAATAATACTGAGAGGGGGGGTGAATCAGTATTATCAAATTCTTTTCAATATATCTTCCAGATTTATTCTTCAGATATTGATCATTAATTTGTATGTCAGTACCATATAATAATGATCAAGAACAAGAAAAACAGATAGTCATACCAAAGAACACCAGATATAAGGTGGAAACCCAATGTGGGTGAAAACCACCTACTGCAATATGTCTCTATCTTCTTTCAATTAGAAACTTCTTTTACAATGATTTTGTACTGGTGCAGTCCTTTACCAGTACGCAGGCTGCAACCTGCTGAGAGCTACAACCCTCTCTCGTTTTCCAGTCTCTCTTGGAAGGGAGCTACAACCCCCTTAGATCTTGTACTAGCTGATCTACTAGTACGTAGGTGCTGACCTACTTCATTTCTTCCAAGGACCACTTTTCATAAATTTTCAAACTAGATCCATGAACATCAAATAATCATCAAGTACATGTGAATCAACCAATCTCCTTTTACAATCACCCAATGAATCAACCAATAACTTCTCAAAATGCAGTAACCAGAAAAGAAATACCAGTAATCTAAACCCAGAACTCTAGAGCAATAGATAAGAGGCATCCAACAAATATTTTAAGAAAATTCCGCAACTTCACCAATAGAAACCTGCGAATATCCGCAGGTTTTCTGTGCCTAGACTGCGCAGCTCTGCACCTGCACTGTCTACCCGACAATGTACCTCCACACCTGTGACTTCTGCTACTCTGTGTACCTTCACACCTACGCCTTCTACTACGCTGCAGACCCCCGCACTTGCGCCTTCTGCTGCGCTGCGGACCCCGGCACCTGTGCCTTCTGCTGGGCTACAGACCCTCGCACCTGCGCCTTCTGCTGGGTTACAGACCCCCGCACCTGCGCCTTCTGCTAGGCTGTGGACCCCCGCACCTGCGTCTTCTACTGCGCTGCAGACCCACACTCCTGCGCCTTCTGCTAGGCTGCGGACCCTTGCACCTGCGCCTTCTGCTGGGCTGCGGACCCCCGCACCTGCGCCTTCTACTACGCTGCGTACCCCCGCACCTGTGCTGCGGATTGCCTACGGACGTCCAAATAGAGCCAAATTAAAAGTCCTCCAATGTGCCACAGACAGTCAGATCCACAGATCTGATCATGCGCCAGAGAGATCACGATATAGATTTATTTTACCTTTATTTAGATCTAGCTTTTCAAACCGATCACCCAAAATTTCAGATCTTAAGATATTCAAATTTCACAAGTGACTAGCCAAATGATGTCCTTTCCTTTTTATAGGCAAGCCCTTACTCAAACCATGGATCAAAACCATAGAAAACCAATACAAGGGACCCAAAACGAGGGTTCAATAATTTAGATGCTATACCATGGACAAAAACCATATGATCATATGCGTCGGACTAAATACCATGGACCACCATAGGATTTCCCACGTGTGTACACTTTCCTCTGCATGAAAGTGCATGTATTGGGGGTCCGCACCTTCTGTTCGGATAACCTGCAGACATGACCGCACTTTGTGAATGGCGTGCCTGCGGGCCCGCACCTTTTGAATGGTGTACCTCCGAACCCCTTATTTTCCATCATTTTGAGAGCCTGAACAGAGATTTGCCACTTGAGTGAGTTGCTATTGGGTACAACACCTGTGCCATAGCGCCAAACCTAAATCATAATGCCAACATCTATCACTTTCGATTTGAGGCGAGCTCAAAAGGAAAAGTGCTCGGATGATCTTTTAAGCTTAAAAGTAAAAAAAATAAAATGACTACTCAGGATGATCTAGGTAAAAAGGATTACCAGGTAACTGTGAACTGCAGAATACCTCCCAGTGAACCAAGAAATATAGGCAGGCGATCTCCCCAAATGTTGTGTTTGGTGTATCACATTTACAAGGCAACATACTAAGCTTCCTATGGATAAAGGATTGAAGCCTAGTGGGGTCTCCCTTTATATAGTCGATGGTATGGGGAGCACAAGTATGTACTAGCATTGTCTAGTGCTGAAGCGAGTGACAGCTGCTAGGTTTAAAGACATCGAAATAGATCTCTAGCCTAGACCTTCTACATGTGATCGTTAGGTTTCAAGTGCACCTTAGGTTAATTGAGTTCATTTTAAAGTTTATCTTGAATTATGTCTTGGTTTTTAGGCGTTAGCAATATGACTCGAAAAATCCTGTATGCAGCTAAATGAGACAAGACTCTTTCAATTCGATGAATTGTTTACACAAGAGAGGGTAAAAAACACAATCAAATTCAAATAACCAAGCAACTAAGAGAAAAAATGATTTTTTCACTACTTTACGTTTTAAAACAAAATAACGAAAAACTCTTCACAGTTCCTATTTTCCTAACAAGTGCACTTCAAGCAGTCCTTTCAAAGGTAAAATGAATTCTTTTTCTTTCCAAATGAAAATTCAACTCTAACCTTCAATGATACTAACTAATTTAACATATTGATCCAGAAAACTAGAATTGTGTACTCTTCGTGAAATTAAACAAATAAATTTTTGTAAAACACTTCAATGAAAACATTTTTGGGACAATCAATCCTGAAACAGATGAAAAGACACAAAAAGAACTTCTTCCAACATAATGATGCAATGACTCTACTAAAAACAAGACGAGAAATGTGATCTATGCCAGAAAAGAGACTTTTAAACATTCAAATGAAACTTTTCAAACTTGAATGATGGAGATCAAAGTAATAAGAGGACTACAAACAAAATGCAAGGAGTATCAAAAACATGACTCATTGAGGGCACAATCAGCAGGATGGACGAAAACCTAGATGCCCTAGAACCTCTAACCATCCAAAGACTCAAGAAATCAAGCAAAAGAAGGCAAAATAACAAGCACATAAACCAAGCCAAATCAAGCTTTCCAGTAAAGGAGAAATAGCCTAAAACAAGCTAAGAGGCAGAAATCAAGAGAGCAAGACACATTGGTTGAGATATGGGGTAGACCCTAATCTCCATCTACAGGCATCGATGTGACTGCCTAGCCGACAATAAGTGCCAGAAGGGGGTTGATGTGACTATTTTTAAGAAACTCGATCCGATCAATGCGATTGTTTTAGAAAAAATCGTGCTGGCCGAGGATTCAAAGAAAAAAAAAAAAAAAAATTCAGGTAAAAACCATACTTGCTACTGTAAATTTCAGATCAAAGCAGTAAACCATGCAAAGCAGAGCACTAGAGGGAAATGCTGATACTATAAAATTTCACACAAAACCATGAAATTACAATCAATCAAACAGAAGGATTGGTTCCCCAGCAGAGTCGCTGATTTGTGATGCAGGTAAATTCTAAGTGCAGACACAAACAATTCCTCTAGCCCAAGAGAGCCAGTCAAAAACATACAATCTATGGAAGATTTCCTTAGGTTAGAATCAATTAAGAGGGACCATGTCTTAGAATGCTATTCCACTTGGTGATGATCCTGCTTCCTCGCTCCAACTATCTTTCGTTTCCTTCGTTCACACACCTGAAACAAGCAAACAATAACAAACAACAAATGTAATAGCATACAATACTGCATTTATCCTACGTAACAGGTCAAGGAACATTAAGCCATAAAGATGTAAAATGACACTTCATGTAGGAAATTAATCGATAGTTTCATTTATATAAATCAAAAAGAGATTACAACAGGTGCCTTGACATTGCTAGTCTCCTCTGATGTATCCAGGTTCCCACACTTCTACTAGCACTTCATGGACAACCCCAACAATAGAGATTTTAAGGCCTCTTTCCCTATAGTATCAAATCACACCCAAGCACACTATTCTCCCTCAAACATGCACTAGAAAACTTCAGAATATAGATGTCTTGTTGATTATTCTAACTCCAAACTAAAAACTAGCTTTTGCTTGGGAAAAAGAGAGGTTTTTATAGCTTGGATGGATGGGAGATAGTTCCTCTTCTCATGGGAGAAGGCCTTATCTCTTGGATTAGTTCCATCCTAATACGGGAAAGGAGCCCAAACTGACCCCCTCGACTCCATCCGGCCTAACCATTTACCAGACTTCCATTACCAATCTTCTAGAGCTAGAAGTGTTTATGGGAAAACTAGTGTCTTTTCGATTGACGAGCCCTCTAGGTTTGGCAGCTACCCTAGAAACAACAATTTAAAGCAATTCACGATTTCTTTTATGTATAATAGATAAGAGAAAGACAAAGGAACCAACTTGGATCTTCTACTTAACTCCTTGCTTGATCTCTCTCCCCCTTGACAGAGCTTGTAACTCCTCTCCGTACTTATCCTGCTTGGAGAGTACCAGTAGGAACATAGTAACAAAGAACTGGCAAAGCATCTTGATCTACTATATCATAATCTTTACGGAATCAGAAATATAATGAACATACAATGGAATTCATGGATAATAACATTCACAATTGCACAGTTATATGGAAGAAAACTCAAAGAACTTTATTATATAGAAGGGAGAATTACAATCCAGTTGTTTGATCCAGGATCATCCTCCCAGCATGAAGCCCTCTTCACCTCATGAAATACTAAGATCACCCCAAGAATACAATGCTCTTTCTCAAATACAAACTATCACCACCTACTTGCAATTCACAATATTCCAGCCTCTAGATCTCTCAGATGAGAGATCCATTTATAGATGTGTGCAAGGGTGTGAGTCATCTCTAGGGATTGATTAGTTTCATTCCACTTGTTACATTTGGTTCCACAAGAGGGGCGATAACTGAAGTTCAGATCTCTTACTCATCCTTGGGCGAATTCAGAGAGGCAAGTGTTAGAAGGGAAGTTTCTAGAAGATTCTATGAGCATCCACTTAGCAAACTGTCCTGGACATTTTTCCATCCTCACTCATCACACCCTACAGAAAGCCTCATCAGCATGCATCCACCTGGCTAGTGTAGAATTTAGTATGCATCACATCATGACAGTGGAGCAATGAGTATGCTCTAGTTTAGGCCAATTCTGGATGGTTTTTTAGGTGGAACTTTTAGGGAATGATGTAATCAGTTGACCATGATCTTTTAGGGTATGAAACAAAAAATTTAGGGGTTGAAGAGCCCTAGTTTATCGACATATAAGATTGGGGTTGAAGTGCCCAAATATTTCTATAATAGTTGCCCCCTAAAGCATGAAGTTGTAAATCTTGATGTCGGGTGAACTGCTTTAACATGAGGATCTGAGGTTTTCGAACTGGAAGGTGACCTGTATAAGATACAACACAATACATCATACAAATATAATTTTTCAAGATCTAGCTGAGGCGGGCATTCCCATGCTCAATTTTATAAATTTATTTCATGTACATAGAACAGATAATCGCCTATAGTTGCAGACTGGTGATTCTTCATTTGTAGAGTCATCATCCCTAGCTTAGATGACCATCTGTGCAGCTTTTGTGTACATTTGATTTCTTTATATCCCTAATATATCGCAGCCTAGATGGATGAAACTAGATCCGGGGTCCTCAAACTCATTCAATCTTTGCCTGATGTACAAGTTGATCCATTTGAAAAGATATTATGAAGTTGAACATGGAAAGACATGACCTGATTACCAGCCAAGAATGCAAGTTGTTAACAGACACGAGAGGAATCACCGATAATGATAATGACCCTCAAGGTACTAGAGTACAATTCATGTGGTGTGAATATATGATCTGATGTCGAACACCATGCAAAATCTATCGGTCGAAGGCCATTGATGTCAACCTATCGCCGGAAGTGAGAAACTTGTCATTCAGGCATGCAAGCTTCAAAGTACTGAAAGGCTTGTTTCTAAGTCAACTTCTTGGATAATGAGATAATTTTGATAAGAAGTGAATCATCGTAGGAGGGCCTTGATGTATCCCACATCTACGACACGAAACAAAGCAAATGATTTTCGGGAGGTGAAAATGATTTGTCGACACAAGGTTCAGGAATGGTGGTCTTGAAAAATGGAGGTTGAAGGTATTATGGTGGATGAGGCATTAACTGGATGGTGAATTCTCAATTGAATGACTTCCCTTGAACATATCAGTGACACTAAGATGGATTGGTAGTGTTAACCCCAAAAAATGGATGGTGTGAAAGACCAATGGTGAACTGACTAGTGAATGGAATAACCCAAATCGACTCAATTATAGTGATGGAGTGAAAGTGTCCTATTCAATAGCGACCTGCTACCATAAAGTTTTCAAGTTTTCTTCCCTTTTTCCCCAGTCATTGCTGACCAATACCTCTTTATTTTTGTCAAGCTTGAGGAGGATAACATATGCTTGTTCTATAATTTTCCCTTTGGGCAAACCTGTCACTATGTTTTAACGAGTCTAGCGACAATGAAACTCATTCTTGTCCGGGTGGAAAAGTTTGTTGCTATTGTTTTAACAAGTTTAACGAAAAAGATAACTTGGTCCTTTTCATGTTTAGAGAGTTTGAAAAGGGACGAAAATGAAACCCTATCTCACCTAGACGAGTTTGTCTCTATTGCTTTAACGAGTTTAAGGACAAGGATAACTCAGTCCTTTTCATGTTTAGAGAGTTTGGATATGGACGAAAAGGAAACTCCAGCAGTTATTTTTCATAGGATAATCCCTTAAGTCTGAAAAATATTAAAATAATACAAAAGGGATGACTTTTTGATCACTTTAACGAGCCGAATAAGACAAGTGCTCGACAATCTTTTCATATTTAACTAGTTTGCAAAAGGTTTAATGAAGGCTCGTTTTTGAGGAACAAGTGGTGTCTAGGGTAGCAACTAGTTCCGGGTAAGCTTGGAACTTCTCAAGAGAGGTGATTTTTGGGAAGAGGTTGGCTAACAAAATCACTCATTGCAGTTGTTCCTCAAAAGGGGTAAACAATCAAGTGGAAGCGTATGATCGACCAAAAGAATGGAGGTGATGGTAGGAACACAACCAAGGCTCAAAAGGATGATAGCATGGCAATCATAAAGGTTATTTATGGTGGGTTAATTTTTAACGAGCTTGAACCATGGGGGAACTATGCTTGGTGTGGGTTTCATTGTTTTTACAAGGCTAAAACGAACAAACATGTGCTTCATTTTTAGTTTTTCTTTTTATGTGAACTAGAAATGACAAAACTAAAAAGCTAGAAAAACTAAAAAGCTAAGGAACTACTGAGGTTAGGTAGGATGGTTTTTTGTTAGCGGTTAGACAAAACACTTCCTTTGCTTCATCCGTGGTGCGGACGATGGTGAATGGTGGTTGGACCAATCATCTAACCTAAGAAGTTAAACAGCTAAAAAGCTAAAAATAACTAGAGAATGAAATTGAAAAAGGTTTGCATGCCCCTAGCATGATGAAAAGGAGAATCTCTAGTAACCATATGGAAATCACTATGGTTAAGAAGGATGGTTTTTGTCAGCGGTTAGACAAAACACTTCCTTGGCTTTGTCCGCCAAATAGACAAAGGCGAATGGTGTGTCAGACCAATCACTTAACTTACAGGGAAATTCATATGGTAGGATGGTTTGCGTCCATAGAGTAGACAAACACTTCCTTGGCTTTGCCCACCAAATAGATAAAGGTGAAAGGTGCCTCAGACCAATCACATAACCTACAGGGAAACCTATCTTTTCAGCTGGGTTCATCCACCAAATAGATAAGGGTGCATGCCCCCAAGCTTCGTTACATTCACTGGACTACTCCCGGCAATCAGGTGGATTGAATGAAGGTTGAAGAGATACCGTTGATATACAAGGACCACATAGGAATGATGATAGACTTGGAGATAATGATGATCGAATTGGAGCTATGCTTGAACCGGGAAATGAAAGCTGGTCAATAGTGACAATTTTGCCTTCATGTGGGCAACACATCAATCGAAAGACTGTTGAAACAATAGCCTCCATGTTATAAACATAGTCACGTCCGAGGAGTATATTGTAATATAACAATCCCTGGACTACCATCACGTTCAGGTGAACAATTTTCCTTCCCAAATTTATTGATAACTCACGAAGGATCCCTAACGGTCGACTAGTTCCTTTGTTAAAGCCTGACAAATTCTGTGTGACAGGCATAAGCTTTGGCGAACTAAGCACTTACCAAGCAGTTGAGGAAAGGATACTCACTGATGCCCCTTCATCTATGATAGTGCCAAACATGGTAATTTTGTAAACTTGTACTATGATACAAAATGGTACATTAGAAGGAAGGCGAGATCTTGCAAGTCGATTCTAATCAAGGGAAGTGAGTAGACTACTTCAAGGGGGAACTGTTATAGACATATTTGGGTACTGCAACCCAAGCTCATATGTCCATAAACTAAGGGCTCCTTAAGTCCCTGAAAGTGTTGTTTCACACCCTAAAGGATCATGGTCAACTGATTACATCATTTCCCAGAAGTTCCACCTGAAAAACTACTCAGAACTAGCCAAAATTGGACCATACATGCTGCTCCATGGACAAGGTGTGATGCATACTGAATTGGCCTTCTCTGGGGTGTGATGAGTGAGAATAGACAAATGACAGAGACAGTTTGCAAGGTGGATGATCATGGAATCTTCCAGAAACTTCTCCTGTGACACTTGCCTCTCTGAATTCGCACAGGGATGAGTAAGAGATCATGAAATCTCCAAGTGAAACGAATAACTATCAGTGAAATGACATTAATAAAAAACCCAGAGCTAACTCACACCCCTGCAAGACATCTATATATGGATCCCTCATCTGAGAGATCTAGAGGTTGGAATTTTGTATTTTATAAGGAAGTGTTGTTGGTTTGGTAAGAAGGGACATTGCATTGTTGGGTGATTTGCGTGTCCATGAGGTGAAGAGGGCTTCTAAAATTGGGAGGATGATGCTGGATTAGATAGCTAGGTTGTAATCCTCTCTTACATTACTATTAATAAAGTTCTTTGCGTTTTCCTCCATATGATCCTATATTTGTGAATCTTATTGTTTATAAATGCAATTGTATGGTCAATGTGTTTCTGATTCTGCATTGCTTATGGTGTTATAGATAGAGATGCTTTGATAGTTTGCTGTTACTTTGACTCTATAGGTACTCTTTGAGGCAGGACAGGTAGGAGAGGAGTGGCAAATTCTATCAAGGAAAGGAGAAATCAAGCTAGGATCAAAGCGAAATATCCAGGTTGGTCTTCTGTTCTTCTCTTCCATCTATCACACTTAAAGGAACTCATGAAAAGCTTTCATTGTTTGTTTCTAGGATAGATACCCATCTTATTGGGACTAGCAATTCGAATCAACACAAGTTTTCCTTGTAACAAAATGGTGACTTCGCAGGGGAATGAATAGTTTTTTTTGTTTGTTTATTGTTTGCTTTATAAACTACAGATGGAGCCTGAAGTTAGCCAGCTAGCCTTCGAAACACCTTTGCTATGCAATTGCGAAGTAGATAAATGCTACTTCAGTCAATCTTCGGGTTGGTTTATGAACTAAACCTATGACTTGCAAAGCATCCTAAGTGCCCTTGTGGTAGCTCAGAACCTCATCAGATCTTACCCTTATGCTTTATGTTTACTGTCCATCATTACTTAGCCTAAATCACTAAACTTAGCTGCAAGTTTTGAGCAAAAACCAAGCTTAGTTTTGCTCCCTGTCCCATCACACTGTCTGTAACTATGCAACCTGGATGGATCTCACATCCCGTGTGTTGCAGGTGAGATGCATCCCTGTTTCCCTATGTTGTAGGTGCGATGATTGAGTGAACTATTTTTCTTCTCTGAAATTTGGATTTTCTCCTTGTTTTCAACTTTATTTAGTAGTTTTGTTGTTCATGATCAGTACCTTCTTACTGAAACCATCTTCCTTCACATTATTTCAGCCTCCATCAGTTAGGAATTGCAAATGTTTTTGTGTATTTGTCAATCATTTACAGTCTTCCTTTGTCGAAAGTAGCCTAATTGAACTGTCGGCTTTGATGCAAGTGTCGTAATTGTCATTTTGAATCGAAAGAAGAGTGTCGTAAAGTATTCCTCGTCTAGATAGTTGATTTTACTTTTGTCATTGTACTTGATTTTGAAACTATTAGTATTTCAAGTGTCGAAAACAGTTTTAGATTCGAAATCG
Source organism: Pinus tabuliformis (assembly GCA_031772625.1). Classification (NCBI taxonomy): domain Eukaryota; kingdom Viridiplantae; phylum Streptophyta; class Pinopsida; order Pinales; family Pinaceae; genus Pinus; species Pinus tabuliformis. Next base: position 880,622,735 of record CM062807.1, read on the forward strand.
AAAAGTGTCATCTTAGTTTTCCTTTCATTTTTGAAAAGAAAAAATTGTTAGTACTGTCACTTTGAAAGAAAACAGTTTAGATCTATATTTAGCTTTCCTTTATCATTCACACATTAAGAAAGCGGAAAACAAATACATGCATGTGCATCTACATTTTGACTGCTTGCGAAATTTGGTTTAGGAAAGTGCATTTAGTGTGTGCTCTATGCTCTCTACTGAAAGAAAATCGTTATCTTCTTTCCTTTGTAGCTAGGATTTTCATTGCTAAAAGAACATAAACGATTGTTTATCATTTTAGACTACATATTTAGGAATTTCACATCTACATCACACAGTGATCCTTGAAAGACAAACTTCTAAGCAAGATCAACCATAAAATAAATCTCAATGGACTTAAAAATGCTTTCGAACCTAACGCAACATATCTAGAAGTCTAGGATAGAGACATGTTCCGATGTCATACAACCTGGTAACTATCATTTTCATCATAGGTTGGGTGATTCCTCATCTTTGATACGACAAGTGCCAGTACAGAATTGTCCTCCCCATACCGTCGAGTATATATTAGGAGACCAAAATAGGCTGATAACCTTTATCCTTAGGAAGTTGTGTCTGCTGCCCTATCGATCGTAATGCACTAAACAAAGCATTATGGAAAATTGACTATCGTACATAAGTCCTTGGTAACTTCTCTATCATCTATCACCAAGGTGTATTTTGTAGTTTTACGATTAGTTTGGTAAACCCTCTATCTAGACTTCCAGAGCAGTTACATTCACTCCTTTTCGACTCCTTAAATGAAAAGGTCAATCAGAGCACTTGTCACTTCGGGCTCATTAAAAATCGAAGGCGACTAGAGTCACCTTTAGCTTTTTCTCGACTCTTAAAAATTGAAAATTCATGTTGCGTCTAAGCATCTTAAAATTTATTTTAAACGGAATAACATCCCTGTTCCTTCATTTATCTTAGGTTGAGATAATGGAGTCTACCAATCAAGGAATACCTCATGGAGGGAATCCTAGTCCTTTTTCCTCTTGGGGAGATATTGGTTCTCCATATATGGATACATTGTCCCTTCCAGGAATCATAGTCGGCTTGCCAGTATGGCTTTTCTCAACCTCTGTCATTCAAAGCACCGTAATTCCTCAACAATCTAATCAGCAACCAGATGATACTAAAGTTACCCTTTCACCTTCTACATTGTTTGTTTCTACTTCCCCTTCTTCCTCTTCGCTTGGTGAAACTAGTGACACTAAAAACCAAGTAGCTGAGAAGAAAAAGAAAGGGAAGAAGAAGGAGAAGAAGCTAGATAAACAAGGGAAAAACAATGCATCGTCTGGTGAAAATCCGCACACTAAAGTTTCCAAACCAAAAACTCCATGCGCAATTTGCAAGGAGAACCATTACCATAGAGATTTCCCTTGCATCCCATGGAACTTGAGAGAATGGTCTCCCCAGTTGCACCATTCGGTGTCATCAACCCCTGAGAGTCAGGTTGACAGCACACCATCAACTAGTGAAAATGAAGTCAGCGGATAAAAAGGAAAAGTCAGAGTTCCAGGTAGGTTATGTGAAGGTGATCATACTCTTCACCATTGTCCTTTTCTGGATGAAGCCAAAAGCATTTTGGATAACTGTCCTGCTTCACCGTAGCAACTTCTACTTGGATACAAGAAACTCTTGCCAAGTCCTTTGCTAGTTGAAAACCTGATTGACATAACTCAATTGTTGATTGAATTGCCTATCATTGAAACTGAACCTTCTGAGTCCATACCGGATCAAAGTCAGCTGGTCGAAATGGTAGTCGACCCAGTCTTACCTTCGGAAAATCCACCTTCCGATGATATAGTTTCCAAAGAGGATGAGAATGACACTGTTCAAATTCTTTTGTTGATATATAGTCTAATGAACTGGGGGCAATCCACCCATTCCTTCACAATAGGAAGAGACCCCCCCAATTCATGGAACTTATCCGGACATTTATCCAGTACCTCCTCCGAGCAGTCCATTTGTTTTCTTTGACTAGAAACAACTAGCAAAACCCCGCCTTCCATCTATTTTACCATTCTGAATCATAGTACAAGTTTACAAAATGATAGTGTTTGGCACTATCATAGATGAAGGAGCTTCAGTGAGTATCCTTTGCTCAACTACTTGGAAAGTGATTGGTTCGCCATTGCTTTTGCCTGAGAAACAAAATTTGTCGGGCTTCAACAAAGTAGCCAGTCAGCCATTAGGGATACTTCCAAAGTTTCCTATAACTTTGAGAAAGAAAAATTTTCATTTGAATGTGATGGTAGTCCAAGGTCCACTAGATTACAACCTACTCCTTGGACGTGATTATATATATATCATGGAAGCCATTGTTTCCACATTCTTTCGAGCGATGTGTTTTCCACATGAAGGCAGGCTGGTGCAACTTATGGACTAGCTTTCATTTCCTGGTTCAAACACAGCTATAAATCAACCATCATCCCTAAATGGTCTCTTCGCATCAACAATGTCTCTTCCATCTTCATCCCATCCACCTAATTACTGTAAGTAGTTCGGTGAGTATGATGAAGATTAGGGGGAATGCACCCTAGTCTACTTCGGCAGGTGAACCCAGAGGAAAAGAGAGATTTTCTTGAAATTTCATAATACTTGGATCGGATAACATTCCCATACAAGTTATGTGATCAGTGTGACGTGATTATTTCCTTTGTGCAATTGTGAATCTCATAGCATTCACCTTCGTACGTTATGTGATTAGCGCTCACAGCAATCACCTTTGTCCATTTCGATGGACATCGCAAAGGAAGAGTTTTTTTCTCCCAATAGAAACAATCCTGCCTAACCACAAGGACTTCCATTTGATAACCTGGAAACTCTCCTTTCATGGAAAGACCTGGGGGCATGCAAACCTTTGCATGCAAGTGAAAAGCGACCTTTGATTTTCTTAGTTTGTAGGTTCTTAACCCTTTAACCTCGTAGCTCGGTTGTTTCTAGCTTACATAAAAAGGTCATGAGCACATGCTATAGTAGTGATCAAGCTCATTAAAAAATAAATCTACCAAGAGACATTATCAAAAGATTGGCAAGAGCAATGTTCCCGATAGGTTCAAGCTCATTAAAAAATCAACCTACAATGAGCACATGTTGGCACAAGGTTGAAGCTCATTAAAAAATAAACCCGCCTTTGGTAAATAAGCTTTGTGATCGTTTTGCTATTTGCCCTTTTGAACTTTGGTTGTGTTCCTTTCATCACCTCCATTTCATTTGGCCGACCATACACTTCCACTTGATTGTTTACCCTTTTGAGGAACATCTGCAATGAGTGATTTTGATTGCCACCCTCTTCACACTGCCATATTTTGAGAAGTTCCAAATTTATCTGGAACCAGCTGCTACCTAGAAATATCACTCGTTCCTAAAAAATGAGCCTCTTTTAAACTCTTTTTAGACTTGTTAAATATAAAAAGATTGTCGAGCTATTGGACTTCACAGCTCGTTAAAGTAAGGGGAACACCATCCCATTCATATATTTTAATCTTTTTGGAATTGATGGATCATTAAACAAAAAGATCGAGCGCTTGTCTTTTTCGGCTCGTTAAAACTATCGCAAAGTCATCCCTTTCATATTATTTTACACTTTTTTGGACTTAAGGGATTATGCCACGAAAAAGGATTGTTGGAGTCTCCTTTTCATCCAATTTGAGACTCTCTAAATAAGAAAAGGACCGAGTTATCTTTGTCATTAGACTTGTTAAAACAATAGCGACAAACTTTTCCACCCAGACAAGAACGAGTCTCACTAACGTTAGGCTCGCTAAACACAAAGCGATAGGTTTGCCCGAAGGGAAAATTATAGACCAAGCATATGTTATCCTCCTCAAGCTTTCCACAAATAAAGAGGTGCTGGTCAGTAATGACTGGGGAAGAATGGGAAGAAAACTTGAAGAACCCTATTGGTAGTAGGTTTCTCTTGAACATGACACTTTCACTCCATCACCATGTTTGAGTTGGGTTGGGTTTTTCCATTCACCGTCACCATTGGTCTACCATGCCATCCATGGTGTTAACGCTAACAGTCCATATCAGTGCTGCCAATATTTTCAAGAGAAGCCATTCAGAGAATTCACCATCCACAAATGCCTCATCCACTGCATTACATCTAGGATTCATTTTTCATGGCCGCCATTCCTAAACCTTATTTCATCAGATCGTTTTCACCTCCACAAAAATCGTTTGCTCCGTTTCACGTTGTAGATGTGGGATACATCAAGGTCATCCTATGACAGGTCACTTCTTGTTGACATCAGCTCATTATCCAAGAAATCGACTTAGAAACAACCCTTTCAGTACTTTTAAGCTTGCATGCCTCAATGGCAAGTTTCTCACTTCCGGTGACAGGTTTACATCAATGACCTTTGATCGAAAGACTTTGCATGGTGTTCGACATCGGATCATATATTCACACCATGTGAATTGTACTGTAGTACCTGGAGGGTCATCATCATTATCAGTGACTCCTTTGGCGTCTGTTAACATCTTACATCATTGGCTCATAATAAGGCGATGTCTTTCCATGTTTGACTTCAGAACATCTTTTCACATGGATTGACTTGTACATCAGGAAAAGATTGGATGAGTTTTGAAGACCCCAGATCTAGTTTCATCCATCCGAGCTACGATATATTTAGGAAAATAAAAACATCAATTGAACACAGAAGCTGCACAAATAGTCATCTAAGCCAGGTAAGATGACTCTTCATGCGAAGAATCACCAGTCTACAATAGCAGATGATTATCTGTCCTATGTACATGAAAATGAATTTATAAAGCTAAGCATGGGAATGCCCACCTCAGCTAGATCATGAAAATATATGATGATGATGTATTGTATTATATTTTATACAGGTCACCTTCCAGCTTGAATACCCCAGATCCTCATGAATAAAGCATTTCACCTGACATCAGAAGATTTACAACCTCATGCTTTAGGGGGCAGCTGTTATAGACATATTTTGGATTTGCAACCCCAAACTCATATGTCCATAAACTAAGGGATCCTTAAGTCCCTAAAAGTGTTGTTTCACACCCTAAAGCATCGTGGTCAACTGATTACATCATTTCCCAGAAGTTCCACCTGAAAAACTACTTAGAACTGGCCAAAACTGGACCATACAGGCTGCTCCATGGACAAGGTGTGATGCATACTGACTGTCTAACTAGCCAAGTGTGATGCATACTAAAATGGACTTCTGTGGGGTGCGACGAGTAAGAATAGACAAATGGGAGAGACAGTTTGCAAGCTGGATGATCATGGAATCTTCCAGAAACTTCTCCTGTGACACTTGCCTCTCTGAATTCGCCCAGGGATGAGTAAGAGGTCATGAAATCTCCAAGTGGAACCATGAACTATCAGTGAAATGTCACTAATAAAAAACCTAGAGCTGACTCACACCCCTGCAAGACATCTATATATGGATCCCTCATCTGAGAGATCTAGAGGATGGAATTTTGTATTTTGTAAGGAAGTGTTGTTGGTTTGGCGAGAAGAGACATTGCATTATATGCTGGATCAGACAGCTGGGTTGTAATCCTCTCTTACATTACTATTAATAAAGTTCTTTGAGATTTCCTCCATATGATCCTGTATTTGTGAATCTTATTGTTTATGAATGCAATTGCATGGTCAATGTGTTTCTGATTCTTAATTTTTTATGATGTTATATGTAGAGATGATAGAGATTCTTTGATAGTTTGTTGTTACTTTCACTCTACAGGTACTCTTTGAAGCAGGACAGGTAGGAGAGGAGTGGCAAATTCTATCAAGGAAAGGAGAAATCAAGCTAGGATCAAAGCGAAAGATCCAGGGTGGTCTTCTGTTCTTCTCTTCCATCTATCACACTTAAAGGAACTCTTGAAAAGCTTTCATTGCTTGTTTCTAAGATAGCTACCCATTTTAGTGGGACTAGCAGTTTGAATCGACACTAGTTTTCCTTGTAACAAAATGGCGACTTCGCTGGTGAATGAATAGTTTGTTTTTTTAGTTTATTGTTTGCTTTATAAACTACATACAGAGCTTGAATTTAGCCAGCTAGCCTTCGAAATGCCTTTGCTATTCAATTTCAAAGTAGATAAATGCTTCTTCAGTTAATCTCTGGGTTGGTTTATGAACTAAACATCTGACTTGCAAAGCATCCTAAGTGCCCCTATGGTAGCTCAGAACCTCATTAGATCTTACCCTTATGCTTTGTGTTTACTGTCCATCATTACTCAACCTAAATCACTGAACTTAGCTGCAAGTTTTGAGCAAAAACCAAGCTCAGTTTCGCTCCCTAGCCCATCGCACTATCTGTACATGGAATTTTGACCCTTCTTTTTTGTCCAATTTTACTAGTTGATGGTGTGCTGTCAACATGATCACCAGAGGTTAATGACACTAGTTGGTGCGAACGGGGGGACCATTCTCTCAAGATCCGAGGAATGCATGGACATCCTCGATGAAAATGGTCTCCCCTACAAATTATGCATGGAGATCTGGGTTTGGAAAGCTTAGTGTACAAATTTTCACCAGATGTTGCATGGTTGCCCCCTTGCTGAATTGGATTCTTCTTTTTCTTCTCCTTCCCTTTCTTCTTCTTCTCATCCACTTGGTTACTAGCATCACTATTTTCGCCAAGCGAAGAGGAAGGAGGGGAGGGAGAAATAAACAAAGAAGAAGGTGAAGGGTCAACTTCAGTATCAATTGCTTGCTGATTCTATTGCTGAGGAATTACAATATTTTGAATGACAGAGGTTGAGAATAACCATACTGGCAGACCAATTGTAAGTCCCAGAAGGGACAATGTGGCCATATACGAAGCACCAATATTTCCCCAAGAAGAAAATGGACTAGGATTCCCCTTAAAAGGGATTCCATGATTGGTGGACTCCATTATCTCAACCTAATATCAGCAAAGGAATAGGGATGTTATTCCGAATTAATAAATTTTAATGATGCTTTGACACAACTTTTCTTTTTAAAATTTTAAGAGTTGAGAAAAAGCTAAAGATGACTCTAGGCCCCTTCGATTTTTAATGAGCCTAAAGTGACAAGTGCTCAAATGGACCTTTTCTTTTAAAGAGTCGAAAAGGAACAAAAGTGACTACTCTGGAAATCTAGATAGAGGGATTACCAAACCAAACGCAAAACTGTAAAATAAACCTTGGTGACAAATTAAAGAGAAATTACCAAAGACTTATGTACGGCAGTCAATCTTCCCGAATGCTATGTTCAGTGCATTGCGATTGATAGGGGGGCAGACTTGGCTTCCTATGGATAAAGGGTATAAGCCTATTGTGGTATCCCAATATATACTCGATGGTACGGGGAGCACAAGTCCGTGCTAGCACTTTTCGTATCAAGGAGGAGGAATCACCCAAGCTTCAATGAAAATGATAGTTACTAGATTTTATGATGCCGGAACACGTGTCTAGCCTAGACCTCTAGATGTGTTGCATTAAGTTGCAAAGCGTCGTTAAATTCATTGAAATTTATTTTAGAGTTGATCTTGTTTAAAGTTTTCATTTCAATGGTTCACCACGTGATGTTGATTTGAAATTCCTAAACTAAAATCTACAATGATAAACAATCATTGTTTATTTTGATTAATGAAAATCCTAGCTACTAGGGAAAGAAGATTACAATTCTTTCAAACAAAGAGCAAAGAGCACACACTAGTGCATTTTCCTAAATCATTTTTTTCACACAAACTAAATGAAAATGCAAATGCATGTATTTGTTTTTCATTCCCCTTGATGTGAAAAAATTCCAAAAAGGAAAACTAAGTATAGAAAAGATCTAAAATATTTCTTTCAAAGCGACATTTTTGACAATTTCTTTTTCAAAATAGAAAGGAAGACTAAACGACACTTTTCAATTTCGAATACAAAATGCTTTCAACACCTCAAATATCAAAAAATCAAACCAAATACTTGACAAAACGTTCAATCGACTATCCATGGAAGGAAGACTCAATGACACTTCTCTTTTTGACACAATATGATGGTTACGTCACTTTTTGTACCAAAACGATAGATCTATTTAAGCAACTTTTCGACAAAGTATTGTAAATGATGGAAAAATACATAAAAAATTTACTAATCCTAATCAATGGAGGATGATCTATGTGATGCAAGGAGGTTTCAGTAAGGAGGCACTATTCATAAGCAACAAATCAACTAGACAAAACTGAAATCAAGGAGAAAAACCCCAAATTTCAAGAATGGAAATAGGTTCAGTCAGTCATCGCACCTAGGCTTCATAGAAACAGGGATGCATCACACTTTCCAGACTCGGGAGGTGTGATTCATACTGGTTCATAATGACAGATAGTGCGATGGGCCAGGGAACACAAATGAAGTGGGTTTTCGCTCAAAATTGCAGTTGATTTCAGTGAGTAAAGCTGAGCTATGATGGACAGTAAAGAGAAAAGTACAGAGGAATGATCTTGAGAGGTTACTGAACTACCAAAAGGGCATCTAGAATGCTTGTAAGTCCGATGTTTAATTCATAAACTAAACCTGAGATTGATTGAAGCAACATTCATCTACTATGCAATTGCAGAGCGAGAGCAGTTCGAAGGCTACCTAGCTGACTTCAGGCTCCGTCTATAGTTTATAAAATAAACAAGAACAACAAACAAACATCTATATCTCCCCAGCGGAGTCGCCAATTTGTTTCTGGGAAAACTAGTGTCTCTTTGATCGACTAGCCCTCTAGGTTGGCAGCTACCTAGAAACAACAGTTTAAAGCAATTCATGATTTCTTCTATGTATAATAGATAAGAGAAAGAAAAAGGAACCAACCTAGATCTGCCGCTTAACTCCTTGCTTGATCTCTCTCCCCCTTGACAGAGCTTGCAACTCCTCTATGTACTTATCTCGCTTGGAGAGTACCTGTAGGAACATAGTAACAAAGAACCGTCAAAGCATCTTGATCTATTATATCATATTCATTACAGAATCAGAAATATAATGAACATACAATGGCATTCACGAATAATAACATTCACAATTGCACAGTTATATGGAAGAAAACTCGAAGAACTTTATTATATAGAAGGGAGAATTACAACCCAATTGTTTGATCTAGCATCATCCTCCCAGCATGAAGCCCTCTTCACCTCATGAAATAGAAATATCACCCCAACAATATATGCTCTTTCTCAAATACAAACTATTAGCACCTACTTGTAATTCACAATATTCCAGCCTCTAGATATCTCAGATGAGGGATCCATTTATAGATGTGTGCAAGGGTGTGAGTCATCTCTGGGGTTTGATTAGAGTCATTCCACTTGTTACATTTGGTTCCACAAGAGGGGTGATAACTGAAGTTCAAATCTCTTACTCAACCTTGGGCAAATTTAGAGAGGCAAGTGTCAGAAGGGAAGTTTCTAGAAGATTTTATGAGCATCCACTTAGCAAACTGTCCCGGACATTTGTCCATCCTCGCTCATCACACCCTATAGAAAGCCTCATCAGTATGCATCACACCTAGCTAGTGTAGAATTCAGTATGCATCGCACCCTAACAGTGGAGTAGTCAGTATGGTCCAGTTTAGGCCAAATCTGGATGGTTTTTTAGATGGAAATTTTGGCGAATGATGTAATCAGTTTACCATGATCTTTTAGGGTATGAAACAACACTTTTAGGGGTTAAAGAGCTCTAGTTTATCGACATATAAGATTGGGGTTGAAGTGGCCAAATATATCTATAACAGGAAGCTTTGGCTCCATATTTAGCAATCTTTCCAAGAGAGGATCAACACGAATGAGAAAGGGTTTAGTCGATCCGATTGGCACTAGGGACAATTGTAACCCCTACATATCGGTACTAGGAGGACACAAGTCATTAGCTCTAGTCTTTTAAACTGGGATAAACAAAAGATTTTTGGGAAATGATGTGAAAGGGAACTATTCTGCTCATGAAGAGGGACATAATGGGAGTTTCTTCATGAGACGAAAGCATGTGGGGTTCACTGTAGAGGTCCTCCATGATCATGGACAAGGAGTACAGGGACAGTGACAAAATGTTGTGTAATAGAGCTTAATGTCTTGATGTTACCTATACTAGATAAAGCTTGAGTTCACTTAGTCCCACCCGGATAGAATACCATGTTCAGGTATCTATCCCACAACAATTAGTGTGCTATAAATATTTATAGAGAATATCATTTTGAGATCTTTGATCTACCTATGTATATATGTAATCGGCCTTCATAATTATAGTTGAGTAATGATGTAATGTATTTGTCAAAAGAAAGAAAAAGGAAATTTTATTATTAAATATTAAATTGACTTATTAAAGTGTGGGTTTCATGCTTGGGTTGATTGTTTTTAAATCAAAATCCTCCATTGAAGGCTTCTAGGGTTTATGAAAAGTATCATTGTCCATTTCATAATGTAAAATACCCTACTTGGGCTCCATTTGTCATGGAAAAATAATATTTTAATGTAAATTATGTCTTCTAGGCCTCCTGCACCAACTCAACCTCAAACTAGACAAGTCAACCTAACTGAGGGGTAAAAACTCCTATATAATGGTATAAACTAGAACTCATTCGGAGAAATTATCATTAAGTTTTATTGGAAACTTCTGGGGAAAAAGTGCAAAATTCAATGGAGGAAGAGGCAAGAGCTAGTGAAGGAGAGGGAGATCTCTATCAAGCACAAGAATTTGAAACTTTCTCTCTGTCTCTTTCTCTCTCTCTCTCTCATGTGTGAATTTGTTGAACTATTAGAGGGGCTGAAGATAAAATATTGAAGTTGTACCAAAATTTTGAGTTACTAAGGGATGAATTCCTTGGTTTTTGTTGGGTTATAACTACTAGACAAGAAGAGGCTATTGATTATTGTTGAATTATATTGAAAGGATGACTTGGTGTAGGAGGAATGTTTTAGGTCTAGTGTCTTCGTTTATCTCATCTTGAATTTGATAGTAGAAGAACTTGACTCAATTTACCCATATATAGGGGTTTTAGCCCTCGCAGAGTGCCTACATATGGTGTCTTTGATGTTCGCGTTTTGATTTTGATAATTGCTTGATGAAATAAAATAAAAGAAGAACAAAATAAATTTAATAAGAACTCAAAGATATGAGAAGTAATTATCAACATAAGAAAATATTCCCTCCTTTCCGATTTTCTAGAAAACATGTTTATACAATGAATGGGGCTCCTATTCCAAACGATGTGAGATCTAATTGGGACTTCATACCAGGGAAATGGATGAGCCTCGGTATTGCAACAAGAATGCTACAACTCCCAAGGCTACCAACTTTAATTATCAACCCGAGGTTCGTACAAACTTAAGAGGTATCGGAACTATATGTGTGGAATACAATGTGTGCTTCCTTTTCTGTCATGATGTAATGGACTGCATGTACTGAAGTCAAATCCTAAACTAATTGGAGAAAATTAAATGTTCGAAATGGAACCTTAACCTATTGCAAGAAATAAAGTACAAGGAAAGGGACAGAAGTTCAATGCTAAATAACATCATTTCCTAATTAACTACAAAGAAAATATGTATAGCAATAATGCTAAATTATCATGAACCAAATTATACTATCTAAGCATGGAAGTAAGAAGCATAAAAAATCATTGATGTGCAAGCAAACGGACTGAAATAAATTTGTTTTTGTCTTTTTGTCTTTTCATGTAAAATGATGTATGCAAACTAATTTCCTTTGGTAATGTGGCAAGTGAATTAAGGATGTTGGAGGTTGGATGGGAGGGTTATTAGATAGCTCGATTGTGTGGGAGACCCTTGGGAGGCTTTTGGTGACTTCCTAGAGGTTTTCTCTCAATTCGGCCTCAAAACAGGCCATTTTAGGAAAACCTACAAGATGTAGTAGAAACCTATAGGATGATCTTGTAGGAATTACAGTGAACCTACATGATACAACTGAGAGAAAAATGTGAGGTGTTGGAGGTGATGGGAGGACTAGGAAAGGTGTGTAATGGGTGCAATGGAGTTGGAAAAATCCTAGGATCACTTAGAACTCAAAACCAAAGTCGGGAGATGGATGGATTCACTCAAAAAGCTTGGAGAAGTTTCCTTGTGAAATGATGAAATTGGAGAGGGTTTAACAACCAAGAAAATCAAATCCAAATTGTATAGGACAAATTTTGTTATTAACTAGGATTTATTAGGTCCTTATTCCAAGTGGAATCACTAAAAAATACCTATGTTAACCCATGAAAAAAATAAAAAAACATTACTTGTCAAAAATGTAGAAAATTGAGAACTAGTGAGCTAGTAAATCTAAGAAATGCCTAACCAAATCAAGTGCAAATGCAATGGGGTGATTTTTGTTATTAACTAGAATTTTTTTATGATCTAATTCAATTGGAATCAATTTTATTGAAGCTCATTGGGATGCTCTAAGAAATATCAGAAATTTACTATTCTTTGCTAAAAAGGAGGTCGAACAATCGATATTTGGGAATAAGAAGACTAATCCAAGCAGCTCAATGATTACTATGAACTTGCAAAGCTTTTCCAAGGATGAAATAATTCTTGTGATCCTGCAAAAGAACTTCTACCTCCAAGAGATTTGGATCATCTTGTATGTCTTCTTCTACCATGACCTTCAAGTCTTCCTCTTTTTGCTGATTGATCTCTTGAATACATGGAGGATTTGATGGTAACCATGAGGGAGTTCTCTCGATCTCTAAATTTGATGTCTACTATTCATCAATCACAACCCATGGTTCTATGGTCTTCTTATTTGAATCTTCTTCTTATGGATGTGGTCCTTCAATGATATCAAGATAATCTTCTTTTTGTAATTCTCTTCCTGAGCTATGGTGAATACCATTGATCTCACAAGGAGATATTTGGAAATTTTGTACCTCAACATTGTAAGTGGGTTGAGCTACTTCAATGTGTGGGTTTGGAAATGGTGGTACATGTAATTGAGTGGAAGTGTATATTTGAGATGGATGTGGTTGGGGTTGTGGTTGTGGTGGAGATGAATGGTAAGGATAACATGGAGTTTGGTATGGAGGATATTGAGGAAAATAATGAGGATATTGTGGCTAGCTCCCATAAGTTCCTTGCCAACTTTGTTGCCAAGATTGGTTCTGGGGTTGGGATGGTCAGTGTTGCCAAGGAAAATGTGTGTTCCAATTAATTTGAGGTGGATATGCATAACCTTGAAATTGTGAATTAGGCTCTTGCACCATATCAGGCTGAATATGCTACGATGGTCCTCTTGGAGCTACATCACATAGTTGCATTGGAAATTGACTTGCTCCATTTTCCTCTTGGTAAACTTCTTTCAACCTTGGTAATGTTGGACAATGTTTAACATCATGTGATTTTGCAAAACAAATATCAACATTTTCTTTTCCTTCATATTGAATTCTTAACATTTCTACTTGTTTTGTTAGATTGATAAGAATTTCTATTTTAAAATCATCAAACAAATTTCCAACTTTACCTTGACTTACCAATCTTGATGTCGATTTACCTACTCTTGCTTTTCCTCTTGATATGTGTTTGCATGTTTCATTAATTTCCTCAAAGCATAATCGATATACATCACCTCTACTCATGAGATTAAGGAGATCAATCCACTCATCCCTAATTGTTCTAAGATGGTTTTCAGTGTGTCAGATCCTAAATGATGTAGTTTTGCCCTCTTAAGATTATAAAGAACCTCTTTATTAGATCCTGCAGACGCTCATCTTCTCTTTGATTCACTCTAAATATTTCTTCTTTAAGATCATGATCTTTATATTTTTCTAGGAATATCTTTTGCATATCATTCCACGATCTTACTAAATTAGTCCCTAAACCCATGAACCATTTAAAAGATCTGTCCTTCAATGTTTCCAGAAACAATGTCAATTTTTGAGTTTTTAATAAGTAACCATAAGATCTACAAACAATATCAAATTCAAAGAGAAAGGTTTCCGGATCCTCTAACCTTAGACCATGAAATTTTGGAAGAAAATATGGAAGGATGTTCTTCACGTGCACACTTCCATCAGTATCTTGAATGGGAAATTCGACAGGATCTTCCTCATTGTCATCATCGCCATAAATTTATTCTACATTCTTCGCCATATTCTTCTTCTACCTACAAAAGTGAATGGTGACTGGCTCTTACTACATCATGTGATCAAATGGTGGGGTGACTTGGTGTTGGAGAAATTTTGTTTTTGTTTTTATGATTGAATGAAAACTGTAATGCAATGCAATTTTCTACTTTTGAAATTAAATATTCCTAATGCAAATATTTTGTTTTTGAAAGAAGAGAAAAGACATGAATCAACTAGGGAAGAAAACAATGCATACTTTGACACCTCCCTAGCAATGACACCAAAAAGTGATGAGCCTAGGCATTGCAACAAGAATAGTACAACTCCCAAGGCTATCGACTTTAATTATCAACCCGGGGTTCGTACAAACTTAAGAGGTGTCGGCACTATATGTGCGGCATACAATGTGTCTTCCATTTTCTCTCATGATGTACTGGAGTGCATGTACTGAAGTCAAATCCTAAACTAATTGTAGAAAATGAAATATTTAAAATGGAAACTTAACCTATTGCAAGAAAGAAACTACAGGGAAAGAGACAAAAATTCAATGCTAAATCACACCATTTCTTAATTAACTGCCAAGAAACTATGCATTGCAATAATGCTAAATTATCATGAACCAAATGCTAATATCTAAGCATGGAAGTAAGAAGCATCAAACATCATTGATGTGCAAGTAAAGGGACTGAAATAAATTTGTTTTTGTCTTTTTGTCTTTTCATATAAAATCAAGTATGCAAACTAATTTTCTTTGGTGATGTGGCAGGTGAAATAAGGATGTTGGAGGTTGGATGGGAGGGCTAGGAGATGGCTGGATGGTGTGGGAGACCCTTGCGATGATTTTGGTGACTTCCTAGAGGTTTTTTCTCAATTTGGCCTCAAAACAGGTCATTTCAGGAAAACCTACAGGGTGATTCTGTAGGAATTACAGTGAACCTATAGGATACAGCTGAGAGAAAAATGTGAGGTGTGGGAGGTGATGGGATGCCTAGGAAAGGTGTGTTATGGGTGGAATGGAGTGAGAAAATTCTTGGGATCACTCAGAACTCAAAACCAATGTCGGGAGATGGATGGATTCGCTCAAAAAGCTTGGAGAAGTTTCCTTGTGAAATGATGAAATTGGTGGGGGTTTAATGACAAAACAGATCAAATCCAAATTGGATGGGACAATTTTTTTTATTAAGGAGGATGTCTTAGGTCCCTATTCCAAGTGGAATCAATAAAAAATAACTATGTTAAGCCATGCAAAAAAAATAAAAAACATTACTAGTTGAAAATATAGAAATTTGAGAACTAGTGAGCTAGTAAATCGAAGAAATGCCTAACCAAATCAAGTGCAAATGCGATGGGGTAATTTTGTGTTATGAACTAGAATGTTTTTATGATCTAATTCAAGTGTAATAAATTCGAATGAAGCTCATTAGGATGCTCTAAAAAATAGCAGAAATTTATTGTCTTTGCTAAAAAGGAGGTCCAACAATCTAGATTTGGGAATAAGAAGGCTAATCCAAGTAGCTCAATGATTAATATGAACTTCCATATCTTTTCCAAGGATGAAATAATTCTTTTTATCCTGCAAAATAACTTACATCAACCATTTAACTCAATCCTACAACAAGAAATCATTAATTCTAAATGCAGAAATAGAGAGAAATAAAATTTAGACATGCATGTGAATAAGTAATGAAAAGAAGGAAAGAAAATGATAAAAAAGGGCTCTGAGGTTCTTGGGATGTCCAAGCCCAAGGAAAATCAAAGACCTATGGAGGAGAAAAATATTTAGAGGCTAAACATGACACCAATCTTCATTATTTTCATCAATATAGTTACATCCCTGCAAGAAAATATAATGGAGCTAGAAGAATACAAGCTCTCTCCAAAGTAACACTAATAAAAATCTCCCCTTTGAGGAAAATTTGACATGGTACTTGTAAAAAATTATTAGGAATAATTTCCTATGAATGGAGGAAGTTTTCCCCACAAAAATCCCTTGATTAGTGGATCTAGTCTCCAATACTAGGAATTTGCATTAAATGGTGAGGAACACATTCCTAGATTTTCTCAATCATTCCCTAAAGGAAAATTCGACTTGATACTTATAAAAAAAGATTAAGAATCATTATCCATGGATGGAGGAAGCTTTCCCCACTAAAATCCCTTGATTAGTGGATCTTCTCCCTTGATTGGTGGATCTGATCCCTTGATTAGTGGAACACATTCCTAGATTTTCTCAATCATTGGAGTTCCACAATTTGTGCCACAATTCCATAATATCTTGTTGACATATTATTTATTATTGATTCTCCAGTAGTAGGGAACAAGTCCCTAAATTATCTCCTCCTCCAACTATTCATAATCTGCCCAATATTCTCATAATATTCCAGAAAAAATAAATAATATTAGGCAGAAATAATCAACTATTCATAATCCTTCCTAATGAATATATTAAAGTTAAAAATAAATTATCTAATGCAAAAAGAGAGGTTTAATGTGCTGAAGGATGATCATAGGACTTAATCTATGTTTTAAATTAGAGGCATGTGCCTTAATTTATGTCTAATTTAGAGGCCCATCAGAAGCCCCCTTAGTTGATGGATTTCCAACATCATCAATAGTTGGCACTTGAAGGAGGGCTAGATGACAAGTATTACTCATTGAGTCTATTATGAACCTCTTATCTTAAATGGATTATCCCTAAATCATACTCCTAGGGTGTTTTCACAATATATCCAATGGTAAAATTTTAATCCCCGATGAACCTCTTTATAACTTTTCTCTATTAAAGTTTGATGGTGAGAGTGGAATATTCATAGACAAGCATGCATCTATTTTTCTCAAGTTCTATGAAAATTTTGGAAATGGTGGTGAAGATGTGGCTTGTGCTCTTCTCTTCCTCACACTTCAAGGTCAAGTTAATCAATGGTGTCATACCTTACCATTTTCTTCTATTAATTCTTTTGAACACTTCATCAAGGAGCTTAATCAAGCCTTTGATAGGTATGATTACCAATTTTTCATTAAAAGGATTCATAAACTAATAATGAAGCATAATGAGTAAAATGAGGAGTTTTCTAATAAACACCTTCACCTATGTTATGATTTTCTTGGAGAAGATACAAATTGGGATTCATTTAAACAAAAAGTTTAAGTGTTTAGTCCAAATATCTTTGCATTGTGAATCTGAACCCCTTGATGTTTTTTCTCTCCTAACTTTTGTAAACCATGAGACACCGCTAATTTTAGAGGATGAACCTTCTATTTATTTTATTCCTTGTCCCCCTCTTTTTTTAGTACCAATCTAGGTTCCTCCTTGTGAGGATGTTGGAGTTGGGAAATCTAGAAAACAAATTGATAATCCGTCTATTCAACCTTCATATGCTTTCCATGATCTTGATCCAATGGAGTAAATATTTGAATGGTTCATGGAGCCTAGGGTGAATATTAATCCCTCCATCCCTCAAGATGATATTAACACTTATAAATTAAATCTTGAATTTGATTTGGATACTTGTTAGCCTATATCATCTCCCTCTCATGGTCCTTTGCTCGTCGATCTTCCTGATCAATATCTTCCACATTCAAGTAGTGATCAGGTGAAAGCTAGTCCTATTTCACAAGTAGAGGAGTAGAAAGGTGAAGATTTTTTTGATCTTTATTCCATTTTTTAAATTCCTCTATGTCAAGATAATGTTTATTCATTCTTTTCTAATTTAGAGTCTACTTATATCAACAATAAATTAAATTAAATCAAATTGCTTAATCCATGTAAAGTCCTAGGTAGCCAATATTCTAATGATGATGATTCCATTGATGTATATGACAATGAATGCTAGGTGCACCAACTGATATTTTGGTTTCTCAAGAAGATTTCGATTTGAAATATTTAGATCTATGATCTAATTTGGTTAAAGAAGATCATTCTTATGGAAACTTCCTTTTCACCTCACTATCCCTTGGGCTTTGTGATGATGATACTCCATGCTCTTCAAGTTATAATGAGTTGAATTTTGAATTCACATAAGATAGTGAGGTTATCCATGATAAAGAATAAGGTAATGAAATCATCGACCATTGATTGCATTCCTTATCATTTCCATCCTTGCATGAGGATAATTCTTGAAATCCTGTTGCTCATGATATTTCTCTGATTTATCCATCTTTATATTTTTTCATTTAGAAGAATCTTTTGAATAGAGTAATATGTTTGTCGAAGTTGAAAAATATGATCGAAAAAATAATGTAGATGGTTTCCATCCGTATAATAGTCATCTTGCTGATTCAAATGATAGTAGTTGTTTGCGTGAAATTTTCAGTCTCACTCAATTCTTAAAATATAGTTATCCATATTTCCAAAATTTTTGGAACTTGTCAAGGAGATGAGGAACTTCAACTTTCATTGACGATTATGACATGTTCTCCAAATATTGATAAGATGCCTAAACCTTGTAAAATATTGACTCCCTTGCAAAACTCTTTCTTTCATGTTATTTCACTAGATGCAAACTCTTTCTTGAAAGATTTTCAGTATTTCAGATATATTTTTTGTAACTTTCAAGATTTGGTTCCTGATCAGATAAAATATCCTTCTTTAGTTGATTTGTTTCCATGAAAATATATTGTATCGAATTCAGCTTTGGAATGTATAGATTTCATGGGTGCGCAGAGCTATGAAGCCTATCATTCTAATTATCAAGATAAATATCATCATTGGCCAAAGGATTGATATCTGCTAAGTGTTACACAAAAATATCATCACCATGATTATTTTCAGTTAGTATGGGTCTATCATCACTTGTACTGTCCTCCTAAGCAAGTCTCAGACCTCAGTTCTTCAAATCAAGCTTTGGAAATGAGAGAAAGACTTTAAAAATCAATGTAACTCTGGTTCCGCACTTTCTCTCATGGTCACCTGCGGTCCCGCACCTTCTGTATACAAAAACTGTTGACCTGCCTGCTCTGTCCCTAACAGTGTAGGTGCGGACCCTTGTGAAAGTCAAAAGGCGCAAGTTTTATCTTAAAAAACTCATTTTGGGTTAATTCTATAGGTCTCTAGAAGGAATTTTGACATGGATTGTTCGCTCTGAGGTGGTTCATGCATCCCAAAAGAGAAGGAGCTAATCCCTTGATGAGAGGAGCTATCCCTTTGAAGGAGGACCTAGTAACCTCCCTCCATTGCACTATAAATATAGGCATTGGGCTGGTTGCTAGAGAGGTTAGAAGCTGAACATTTTTGAGGGTAAATGTTGGTGAAATCAAGACTTCCTAGTTGAGCTTAAGAGGAGAGATCACACATCTTTTTGGCTTCATTGGGGAGTGAGTGAAACTTGTCAAAGTAGAGGAGACTTCTTGCTAGACCCTGGGAGGAGCTTGTACAGCGTCAAGGCAAAGGTTGTAAAGTTCTTCTTCTTTTGAATTAATACAATCAAACTCATTTTTCTCAACAAGTATCTTATGTTATTTGTTTCATGGACTCCTTGACTTTCATGTTAAATATGTTTTATGCAATTGGCTTTTCAAGTGCTATTTAATTTGTTTGCCTTGTTTGTTTTTGCAGACCCTGAAAAGAGCTCATTTGGATCAAAGGAGCGAGGGCATCCACAAGCTTTCATTGGACCTAAGGTAGGCCTTAAAAACACTTGTTTGCTATTGTTTATCAAAGCATATTTAGAGAAAGATAGTGTCTGGTTGGTTTGCTTGTCATTAGGTCTTCTTTAGATTCTAGGAAGGTCTATCTTGTCCGCAATATCGACTTATTCCGTGTGACAAAATGGCGACTCCGCTGGCGACTTGATTGTTTTCCTTGTTTTTAATTCGACCTGAGAAACTCTATTTTTGTTTCTGTTTTTGGCTTGTTGTGTGTAAAATTGGGTAGAGTTTGTAGATCCAGTGTTATTTTTCGTTTTTCATAGCTTTGGGAGAGGACTGCACCCTAGCTATTTGACATAGTGTGTACTTACCCGCAGCTTGGCTTTTAGCATAGAGAGGGACCGCACCTATGCCAACTGTGGGCCTATGGACCCTGTCAAAATTTTGAAAACCCTAAAATTTCCTCTGTTAGTCAGCTTAGTTTGTCTTTAGAAATTGTTATCCACTGCCCAGACCTGCATATAACTTGTCAGAAGCTTTCCTTGGATTGATTTCGTTAGTGTTAGGGTTTTAGGTGAAATTCCTAGGAGTTTTGCTTGTTGGGTTTGTTTTTCATTATGGTTGTGTAGTGGCTCT
Organism: Pinus tabuliformis; assembly: GCA_031772625.1. Classification (NCBI taxonomy): domain Eukaryota; kingdom Viridiplantae; phylum Streptophyta; class Pinopsida; order Pinales; family Pinaceae; genus Pinus; species Pinus tabuliformis. Next base: position 880,643,037 of record CM062807.1, read on the forward strand.
GAGCTTAGAAGCTGTAGGGACTTCAGATCACCTTAGTGTCTACCAACCTTCTTATGAGTCTGACCATTTATGAAATCTCCCCTCGTTTGAGGAATACGCTTTGAGTTTTCTCTTTACAAAACTTCGAAAAGCTTGTATTTGAAAGTTTGGATTTTCATTTTCAAAAAGAAAACAAAATTGGTTGTTCTTGACTTATTTGTGATTCTGCATAAATTGGTCCTTAGCTTACATCTAGCTAAGTAAAACATCCTTAAAAATACTTTTAGTAGGCTTTGGCTTCAAATAGGTTTTTATAGTTTGTAGATCTCAAAGTTAGTCATTTTCATTAGTTTTGAGTGTTTTATTAAAAAATATAAAAAATCTCTTTTGAAAAAAAGTTTGTTTTTTGTAGTGATTGAGTGCTTTGAAACGAAAAGGTAAATTTTTGTGAAATAACTAGTTGTCTCGTTTTGAGTTCTTTGGAAAGGAAAAACTCTTCTTTTAATTAGTTTAATTGAGAAAGATTTGTGTTTACAAAGTATTTGCATTCTCAAACTCTTTCTTAGTTTAGAAGTTCATCGAAGAGAAAAAGATTGTTTAGATCATCTTAGGTGCATTTTTTGTGATTTTGAGTCGAGTCTTCATACCACGAGTTTCATCTCCGCACCTTTGGAATTAAACAAAAACCACTAAAATTAACGCTTAAAGTAAAATTCACCTAGTAACATTTTTATTTCTAGGGCTCTGATACACCAACTTAGCTTAGGCTAGTGTCTTGGAGTAGGAGAGTAATTAACTCTACAAGACAGTAAAAACAAACAAGTAGCTGTATCTTGTGGTAGGGAAGAAATCCAATTGTTGCATTTATGCTCTAAGAAAGCTCCTCTTAAAGGAGAAGCACAAGATCGTGTCCGAACCAGTGTGGGAATCAATCCTTCCTCATTGGGAATGACGCCAGATATTCACGTATTAAAAACGGTAAACCTCAGATTAACCATTGTCGAGGAGCCTGGGGTCACTTGTTGGTAAACCTTGGATTATGTCAAGGAGCCTTCAAGGGGATTGAGCTTGCTACTCTGCCCTTGCGTGCGTATCAGATTGTAGACTGTTTCCCCAGGTGTATTTGTCTCAGTTGGTAACCTTAGTGGCCATATTCTTTAGGACTCTTCCTAAGGTGACAGTGGTGGGAAGATCCCACTGTACCTGGAGCAGCCGTCGGCTAGAGTCACTTGGATTTTCTGGGGGGTTCACTTCACTCGAGACGGTTAAGTGGAGGAACTTGTGCCAGTCTATTCATTAAGCAGGTTTCTGGGGTAACTGTTCCAACCGCCATTTCTGTATTGAACTCTGCGACGTTGGATTTCATCACCAACTAGTGTTTTCAGTCCGGAAAGTTACTGTTTGTGTGGGTTTGATCTCCTAGATTCTTTAGGCGTGTGATTCAATTTTTTTTGGTTCTTTAGAGACTTTAGGTGCTTTTCATTGAGATTTTACTTTGTTTGTGTGTGAAGTAGTTAAAAGTCTTTAACTGTGGCTGAATTACCAAGGCAGTCCCCTAGACTTCGGGGCCAGTCTCTTGAGTTAGTAAACGTGGCTGAGTTATTGAGGAGGTCTCGTAGACTTCGAGGCCAACCTCCTGAGGAAGTACCGAGCCAACTTGAAGGCTTAAAAGTCCTCGTAACACCTAGAGACAGTAGAGTTGGGTCACCTGAGGAAGGAGAATCTTCTTTGATAGTACATCCTGATTTTCAACCGTTGGTAGCAGAGTATAATCCACAGTCAGTGTCTGTTTCCGAAATTGCTGGTAGCTTTTCATCTACTAGTGATATAGGTGAAGAACCCAAAATAACCGAGCCTGAAAGTGAATTTGCTACTACTCAGACATCGGGGTTTGTTTCTCCAACTTTTAGTGGTCCTGGTTCACCTAGGGTAGAAAGAGTAATCACCCAAGATCTTCCTTCTGGACTTATTTCTATTGAAGAACTTGCTCCGGAAGAAGAAGAAGTAGGCATCCCTATCCCTGAAAATCAACCTGTTATTGAACTAAGGGAGCGTGAATCAATTTTTTACAGTCCACCTAGGAGTACTTCTTGGTATCTTTCTTTGACTAATTATTTAGAAAACTCAGGGTTAATTTTTTCACCACCTCGTGCTCCTTATCACCCAACACCTAGAGGTTTTTATACTCCCATCAATATGGCAGGACAGTCATCCATGTTTACTCAATCGCCCGAATCTTTTTTGTACGGCGGTCCTTCTGTTCCCTCCAGGTATCAGTCACTTTCTGGTACTTTTTTGGGAGCATCTCCTCAGCCCATTAAGCAAGGGTTATTAACTGGAAACAATGGTAGTAAGCTATTGAGCGTAGAAGACATTCTTATGATGTCAGGTTCTATTCCCAATCCTCAACCTCAAGGTGGCCAGTTACCGCCTGGGGGGCAGCCTCAATTAACGCCTGGGGGGAAGCCTCAAGGTACACAATTTGCATCTAGGGGGCAACCTCAAGGACAGTATATACCTATGGGACAGTATGTTCCTCAAGGTCAACCCCAGACTCAATATGTACCCCAAGGTCAGCCCCAGTATCAATTTATAACTCAAGGTCAACCCCAGTATCAGTATGTGCCTCAAGGGTATCAACCCCAAGGCCAATACTCGAACCAAGGTTTCCAACCACCCCAAGGTCAAACATATGTTCAAGGAACGGGAAATGTACCTTTCAATTATCAATCCTACCCTCAATCCGGTTATGTTCCTCAGTATTCTCAACTAGTTATGGGTCAGTACCCCGGAATGAATATAGTGTGGGATCCATCGCAAACCCAACAGGTGTTGCAGCCAGGTGTACAGTTGTCATCTCAAACTGGACAACCCTTAGTTTCTGGTACACCCCAGCAACCAGTCCAGTCTAACATTCAAACTTTTGTACCTTTGGTAGTTTCTTAGCCTGGGCCTAGTACACCTCATACTCTGCCTCAAACGACTGCTACAACTGCCGCAACATGTGTTCAATCTACCCCACCTACTTCTGGAGTATTGACAGCTCTGGTTTCTACTGTTCCTGTATCTAGTCCTCAGACATCTTTACCACCGTCTGGATCTACGATTCAAACTTCGGTTCAGATGCCTGTAGGACAACCTGATTTAAGTACGGTTGTCACAAGTCAACCATAATTCACCTATCAACCGTACCAGGAACAGTACCAATTCGGTCCTGCTGTCCAGCAGCCAGTCTATCAGTATCAACCGTATCTTGGGTACACTTATCAACAACCTCAATGACCCCAGTACGGTCCGGTTAATCCTGGTTTTCCGGGAGGATACAATATCCCGAACGCAATTCCTATTCCTAGTTATCCTGGATATCCTCCTCCTAGGACTTTTCTCATGACCCAGATTTTTAGGGATCCTAATCGGCAGTTACCATTTATCGCAAATTTGGACTTACCTGACTTGTCACGCCTAACGAACGATCCCATTAATTATCTTCGATTTTGGACGCCAATGTCTAATAAGTTTCCCAGTGACATTCCCAAGTTCGAAGGTAAATTAGGAGAGGACCCATCGAATCATGTGATGACTTAAGACCTCTGGTGTGCGTCTAACTCCATCACAGATGATTCAATCTGTCTTAGACTTTTCCAGTGCACTCTAATTGGTGTCGCGGCCAAGTGGTACATTGAGTTACCACGAGGCACTTTTTATAATTTTAGTCAGTTAGCTACCATGTTTTTAACTCATTTTCAGTTGCCAGTCCGATATGACAATGGCACGGAATTGTTAACTTCACTAAAGCAATCGACATCCAGTTACATTTCAGATCATATTCATGAGTGGAGACGTCAACGACGTTTAGTGAAGGTATTTATTCTGGATCAGATCTTGGCTGAGTGGTTTGTAAAATCTTTGTTGCCAAAGATCACTGAAGATGTTGCTAAAGCCGGATTTGTTACTAAGGAGCAAGTCATTTCTCAAGCACAGTACCTTGACTTGGTCTATACTCAGTCGGGTACGTTACACGAAAAAATCCCTGATCTTCCCAAGCAAAATCAAATCGTTGCAGCTCCTTCGGGATCTCATGCCGCCGATGATATGATCGGCATGGTTAACACTAAAAGTAAGAAGAAGTCTTCCAAGAATTCTTCCCCTATCATAACCTTGCCTGATTCCCCAACAGGAGATTCTTCTGTAGAGATTTCCGCCGATATTCACGTTGTAGAGTCATCTACAGCGAGCTCAAAATCCGGTGGAAAGAAGAAAGGAAAGAAGAAGAATAAAATGGACAAAAGTTCAAAGGAGAAACCTAAAAAGGTGGAATCCAATGATGAAAAGCGCAAACCTCGTTATCCTTGTCTCATTTTTGACGATGAACATTTTACAAGAGACTGCCTTCATCGCGCAGAGGTTGCGAAGATTCTCAAGTGTTCCCAAACTCCTACTGTTTTGAAGGATCCTTCTCCGGCTAAAGACAGTAAGATGATAGGTTCATCCTCGAGTGCCAATGAAGAACCCATACTGATGATGTCCCATGTTAGGATTGCGACTCGATCGTAAGATTATGGTAGTAAGAGTCCTGTTGATGGTAAAGAAGCAGAATCTTCTCATTCTAATCCATCAACCTCAGCTTCCTGTTCCGATCCACTACAGATCGAGAAACCTAATCCACACTTGGTAATCAAACCGCCCGCCAAGGGTATACTTGGAAAGTCAGCTTTCAATCCACATGCGAGGGCAGCTCAGAATTATAACATTGTTGAGGATTTAGCTATTTCATCCTCAGTAATGTCGGCTTTGGAAGTGCTACAATCATGCCCAGCACACGTAAATTACTTTTGTCGGCTATAGGAGTTGTTGATGTTCAGGACCCGAACCTAATAATCTTCGATCTACAAAATAGTACACAGCGTTTTCCTCATCAAATGGCTTTCCAGATTCCAGTGATAGTAAAAAACAAGCCTATTCATCGGACTGTAATTGATGAGGGAGCCTCAACGTGTATTATGTCGATACAGTGTTGGAGATCACTTGGTTCTCCTTCGCTAAATCAATCCCCGATGATTCTAAAGGCCTTTGATGGCCGTGGGTTTCATTCTTTTGGCATTCTATGGGATTTGCCTATAGGGGTTGAAGGAAAAACCGTTAGTCTAGATGTGGAGGTGGTTGATGCCTCTCTAGATTACAACCTTCTCTTGGGTCGAAGTTGGTCTTACGCTATGACAGCGGTCGTTTCGTTGGTCTTTCAAGTAATAAAGTTTCCACATAATGGAAAGATCGTAACAATAGACCAGCTGGCTTAATTTTCATCCGACCCAGCCTCTTCGGAGAGTATTCAGCATGTTGGTAAAACGACTATCCCATATAAGGATGTTGGAGTAGGATTAGTTAAAGATGTTGGTTTACTGGGAACTTTTCCTTTTCCTCCAATCAACGCTTCATCTTCATTTGCAACCATTCATATGATTACATCAGACACCATTATTTATGATGATCCTTGGATCATCCCTTCTGAATCTGAGATAGACTCGTTTGGTAATGCCATGCCTTTGAGTCCATATGAAATTGCCTATGAAGTCGTGCAGTCTTTTGCCGACCCATGTTCAACCGAAAATGACTTAATGAATGTGGTCCATGAGGAATCACTTTTCACATCAACCTCGGATTTAACTACGTTTTTTGAACTTGTTCACTCTGATGAGCAAATTCATGAAATCCTATGTGTAGATGATTTACCATGGGAAGATCTCCATCACCGATCTTCGTTTTTACCTGAGGATGATCGTTTTGAAAATGATTTCTCATCAATTTTTACAACTGAATATGTCAAGAATCCAATGAAACGTCCCGATTTAGAGTTAAATTTGGGAAACATCTCTCGAACTATTCCTATTGACATTTCGGTTAAGCTTGGAATTGTTGAGAACATTCATATAGGTGCCTCGTGTACAGATGAGGAAATTCAATTATATAAGGCCCTATTTCAAGAATTCCGCGACGTGTTTGCCTAGTCCTATGAGGAAATGCCAGGAATTGATCCCGCGATTGTTGTTCATGAGATCAAGACTTACCCGGACGCTAAACCCGTCCGGCAATGTTTGCGTCAGATTCACCCACGAAAAGCTGCTGCAATTAAAGCAGAAGTTGAAAAGCTATTGAAAGCAGGTTTCATTTATCCGATCCCGTTAACGGATTGGGTATCGAATATTGTTCCGATTAACAAAAAGCAAGGAACAATAAGAATATGCATCGACTATAGGGACATTAATCAAGCTTGTCCAAAGGACAATTACCAAACTCCCTATGTCGATCAAATCATTGATGATTGTGCCCGCAGCGAAATATTTTCCTTTATGGACAGTTTTTCCGGATACAATCAAATCAATATTCTACCTACTGATAAACCAAAAACAGCTTTCATTTGTCCATGGGGGACATTTGCTTATTGCAAATTACCTTTTGGGCTTAAGAATGCCAGAGCAACTTTTCAAAGGGCGATGTCTGATGCGTTTCATGACATCAAGCACATTGTGCAACCTTATCTCAATGACTTGCCTGCTCATTCATTACATCGAGCTGATCACCTCGTCCATTTACGAGCAATTTTTATGAGGTGTAGGCATTATCGGATTCGGTTGAACCCACACAAATGTGTCTTCTGTATAGAAACAGGTCGATTGCTGGGGTTTGTAGTTTCGAAAGCCAGCATTCACGTTGATCCCTCGAAGGTCGAAGCTATCATCAAATTGCCTCCTCCTTCGAGTCTTCGCCAACTCCAAAGTTTGCAGGGGAAAGCAAACTTTTTACGACGATTCATTCCTAGCTACGCCGAGGTTACAAAGGGTTTTACCTGGTTGTTGAAGAAAAACACTCAATTCTATTGGGATGAGATAGCTCAGAAATCTTTTGATGCACTCAAACACACGTTGACCCATGCACCGTTGTTGCATCCTCCAAATTACAACCAGGATTACTTCTTGTACCTCGCCGCCTGTCATTCCACCATTGGAATGGTCTTAGTTTAGGAAGATGAATTCGGAACGGAACATGTGATATATTACCTTAGTCGAACGTTAAATCCAATTGAGCTAAAATACTCACATGTGGAGAAATTGGCATTGGCAGCCGTTCAAGTTGTCCAACGTTTTTGTCACTACATTCTACTACGTAAAACTATGGTAATTTTGGATTGCAACCCTATGATCTACATTTTGACCAAGCAATTGCTAGGGGACAAGTACTCTAAATGGATCATTATCCTGCAGGAGTTCGACTTGGAATTTGAAAAATCTAAGTCTAAGAAATCTTTAGTTTTTGCGGAGTTAATGTGTGACTTCCCGCGTGCTGACATGGAAACTGTGGCGGAGGAGCCCATCGCGGACGAATCCTTGTTTCTAATCAGCACTTTAGATTTGTGGTATGGGGATATCATCGTTTATCTCCAGACCCAATCCTTTCGGCCAGAAATTTCACGGTCAGAACGTCGAAAGATTCGTTTCCAGTCCCAACAATTCAGGATTATTGGAGATACTCTTTATTGCCGTGGGGTGGATTCTATTCTTCGACATTGCTTAACTCACGAGGAAGCTGAAAGGGTTCTAAATGACTGCCACTCTCAAGCGTGTGGCGGTCATATGTCTGGGTATGACACAGCCCAAAAGATATTGCGCATTGGCTACTTCTGGCCGTCTTTATTTAAAGATTGTATTACAGCGGTCCAAAAATGCCACAACTGCCAGATTTTTGATCGTAAGATGTGCGCTCCACCTGCTCCTCTTCACCCTATAATTGCTGTTGGTCCTTTTGCCAAATGGTGTATCGATTTTATTACATGTAACCCTCACTCGACCAGGGGGCATGCGTATATCATCCTTGCGGTAGATTATTTTACTAAGTGGGCCGAGGCGATGCATACATTCGAGGCAGATGGCAAGACAGCTGCAATTTTTGTGTTCAATCATATAATTGCTAGGTTTGGTGTCCCGCAAGCGATAATCACTGATCATGGGTGTCATTTTCGAAACGTTATGATGACCGAACTTATAGGCCAGCTTGGTTTACGTCACGATAGTTCAACCCCTTATTATCCACAAGCGAATGGTCTGGTTGAGTCCATCAACAAAGTTTAGTTACCATGATCCGACGAATCATTGGGATTCATCGGTCGAATTGGCACAACATGCTATTTTCAGCACTTTGGGCATACCGAACTTCAATAAAAACATCAACAAACCTCTGCTGATTTTTCATGTGGGGCTGACGCGGGTGCAACTAGTTGTTTCCTCTTGAAAGGCTGGAGAGCGGCTGGTCGCTGTGGATGCACATCTGCATTTGAAATTTTTACTATCAGTTTTGAGACGATGAAAAAATAACAAAGAATGGAAGTCCTGAATGGAAAAGACCTAGTTTTCCAGCCATTGGAAATCCTCAGGTTTGAATCGAGCAACCTCTGTCCTCTCATCCGGGTGACGGGCCATGACTGCGACCCATCGCATCAGTTTGGGCTCTCGAGGAAGCCCAACTCCGATAGTAAGGTGTTGTGGGATCAGCATAGGAACCCTCTCCAGGCCAAAATCCATGACTAAAGCCCCATAACCAAAGGTCTTTAGGCATCCGTTCTTGGCCCTGGTCAGTTGGCCTTTCACATTGGCCAACACGGCATTGCACCAGTTGAAGATGGTGCCTCGAAAGCAATCAACTGCCATACGCATCTGGGATCTGGTGGCAATATGTAATGCGGCAGCTCCGCAATGTCTGGTGACAGTAAACGCAATCACCATGAGTTCAGGACGGGATATGGTCTTTATGTCTATCCCTTTGTCTCTAGCCTGGCTGTTGCAGTACTATAGCTGGAGGCTATCGACAGACTGGCCACCTGGCCTAGTCCCGTGCAGAGTCAAGTCTTCGCCTCTCTTAGGAAAACCAGACAAGAAATAAATGTCCCCCGGCTCGATTTCGAGCTGGTGGCTGCCAATGAAGAAGCACTGTTCCTGTATGCTCCATCTGTCAACCAGCCACTGTAAGAAATCCACCTGAGCCCTCATGCCAGGAATGGCCCAGAATTTGTACAGTCCACACGCCCTCAAAGCATCAAGTGAAGGCTGATGATTCCATGTGGCAGCATCCATGTGCTCATGCTCTCGTTCACGCCAATCTAGCATGATGTACTCTCTGCATCAAGTATAAATATTAATTAAAATGCTAGAAAATATTTTGTGTGGTCCATTTTTGAGAATTTTTGGGTTCAAAACCCTTGCGATAGGGACCGCACCCTCCAGGTTAGATACAGTGCGTGGGACCGCACTTTGTCTACACGGAAGGTGCGAACCCCGAGCTTTTTCCAAATGGAGAAAAATTCGGGGTCCGCAGGCCCACAATGGTAAACCTGCGGGCCCCCGTGCGCGGGTTTTGCGCCTAAAAACCCTCCCAAAAATGAAATAAAGGACTAAAACAAAAAATTAAACAATTGAAAATGAAGAGTGGGATGATGTGGATTACCTGGAGAAGACGGCGTTCGATTCTGACGGTTGGATTTTCTGCAATCTTCACGGGAAGTTTTCTAAGCAAAAGCACTATTTTCTCACCCAAACTCAAATGGTAAAAATGAATTGACAAAGGCCCCTTTTATAAGTTTTTTGAGTAAATAAATTGCAAATTTGTTTATGTTTCACTTTGAAAAGGTATTTTTGCGACATTTTTATCCATCTCAAACAGGTATGAGTAATGTTTGTGTTTTTGTACAGAATAAAGGATTATTTAGGCGAAGTCTATCATTTTCGACGAAAAAACATGTAGAGTCATCTTTAAGCTCTTTTCTGACTCCTAAAACATGAAAAGATTTCCGAGTGTTTCTTTTAAACTCACTAAAACGGAATTAAAAGACGGTCCCCTTACAGCTCTTTTCCGACCGTAAAAACATGAAAATATTGCCAGATTTTTGTCATTTCAAATTCGATATCGGTCATAAAACGACGTATCATTGATCGCTTTTTTACTTTTTCGGGTCAAAGGCACTAATGACGAAAAGTAATCCTTGGTCGTAAAAGATCAAGTGGTTCTCTCAAGTATTATTTTATACTTTTTCGGGCTTGGGAGACACAAATTTACGAAAAAGCTCAACCTTGGAGTCTTCTTAAGTTTTTTCAGACTCTCTAAAATTGAAAATCGCCGAGTTTCTCCTATACTGGAGTCGTTAAAATTTCACAGTAAAGGACCTGTTCAATTACAAACAGGAACGAAACACTCCTTCTTAGGGTTCGAATTTAAACTAAGTTGGACTCATCCGAAGGATGAGCTTATAATCAAGCAAATGTTATCCTCCTCAAGCTTGTGAAAAATAAAGAGGTACTTGCCAGAAATGGTGGGGGAAAAGAGAGAAAAATGAGCCTGTTTGTCATACTTTGCAACCACTCTTGAACACGACACTTTTATTCACCTAGGTTGGGAAATCCTTTGCCTAACAGTTGATCAAACCACATTGAAAGTCTTCAGCCCGTTTCTGGGTATTAACTTTGGGTCAATTGTCACCAAACCATCTATCATGTCGTTATGTGTTCAAGAGGTCACTACCAATAAACCATTCATTTGCAAAATATCTGTCATCCATCTTGACCATCCCTGAGTCAGTCCTTGCAACTAAATTTCTTCAACTTGATCTATGGTTTCGTCTTGTGGGCTTGCCTACAACGGATCGCTTTCTATCGACATCAACTAATTATCTAGAAAGATGATCTAGGAATCGTCAGTACCTTGAGATCTGCATGCCTCAATGGCAGGTTTCTCGCCTTTGACGACAGTTTACATCATTGACTTTCGATCAAAGGATTCCATGACATGTTCGACATCAACACATTTATTCGCATCTCATGGATTGTACTGGGTACTTTGAGAGCCATTGACATCACTGGTGGTTTCTCTCACACTTGTTAACAGTTTACATCATTGACTGGTAATCAAGTGGTTTCTACCATGTTCGACATCAACACATTCATTCCCATGGATAGAATCGTACTGTTTCGGGAAGTAGAAATGAAGACCCTGGATCTAGTTTCCACAATCCATGCTGTGAGGAATTTTGTATTCATTATATAATGGACTATTCATAAACAGATGGCTGCGTCCATACTGTGTCCACATGAGTCTATACTTGTGATGTTTTACAAGATCATTCCTGTATCAGAGCAGTAGTTAGTTTTTCTAGTCAGTTTTGATCTGAGCATGGTAATGCCTACCTCAGCGATGATATGATCTCATATATATATCTTGCATTGAATTTTTTATAGGTTCCAACCGGGCTCTCCACAAGATGATCCTCGAAATGATAAAGTACTTCACTCTTCCTAAATGATAAGAAATCCTCATCTACTATAGACTTCGCACTTTAGGGGGCAATCTGTTACACAAAAATATCGTCACCATGATTATTTGCAGTCAGTATGGGTCTATCATCGCTTTTACTGTCCTCCTAAGCAAGTCTCAGACCTCAGTTCTTTAAATCAAGCTTTGGAAATGAGAGAAAGACTTTAAAAATCAATGTAACTCTGGTTCCACACTTTCTCTCATGGTCACCTGTGGTCCCGCACCTTCTGTGTACAAAAACTGCGGACCTGCCCTCTTTGTCCCTAACGGTGTAGGTGTGGACCCCTGTGAAAGTCAAAAGTCACAAGTTTTATCTTAAAAAACTCACTTTGGGTTAATTCTAGAGGTTTCTAGAAGGAATTTTGACATGGATTGTTCGCTCTGAGGTGGTTCATGCATCCCAAAAGAGAAGGAGCTAATCCCTTGATGAGAGGAGCTATCCCTTTGAAGGAGGGCTTTATCCCTTTGAAGGAGGACCTAGTAACCTCCCTCCATTGCACTATAAATACAGGCATTGGGCTGATTGCTAGAGAGGTTAGAAGCTGAACATTTTTGAGGGTAAATGCTGGTGAAATCAAGAATTCCTAGTTGAGCTTAAGAGGAGAGATCACACATCTTTTTGGCTTCGTTGGGGAGTGAGTGAAACTTGTCAAAGTAGAGGAGACTTCTTGCTGGACCGTGGGAGGAGCTTGTACAGCGTCAAGGCAAAGGTTGTAAAGTTATTCTTCTTTTGAATTAATACAATCAAACTCATTTTTCTCAACAAGTATCTTATGTTATTTGTTTCATGGACTCCTTGACTTTCATGTTAAATATGTTTTATGCAATTGGCTTTTTAGGTGCTATTTAATTTGTTTGCCTTGTTTGTGTTTGCAGACCCTGAAAGGAGCTCATTTGGATCAAAGGAGCGAGGGCATCCACAAGCTTGCGTTGGACCTAAGGTGGGCCCTAAAAACACTTGTTTGCTATTGTTTATCAAAGCATATTTAGAGAAAGATAGTGTCTGGTTGGTTTTCTTGTCATTAGGTCTTCTTTAGATTCTAGGAAGGTCTATCTTCTCTGCAAGATCGACTTATTCCGTGTGACACTAATTGTTTTTGTGAACAATCAACTCCTAATCTTCATTCTAAATGTTATTAAACTAATCATTTTTTTTCTGTCCCAATCAATCCATTTGAGAAACATTCAAGTCTTGAATCATTTAGTTTATTAAAACCCCCATGCTGAGATGGATTCTAGATTTGATTTGACATGTCCTTCTAACATTTGGTGAGCATGTTATTTTAATTGGTTGCCCAGATTTATAACACCAACAATTGATTTCAATTCCTTGAGATTTCATATTAATAGTCTAATAATGAATTGGATACAACGGAAATCAATTCAGAATCAAGAATCTTATATGTTGAGCCACCATTATGATCATAACAATAGATCTAACAAATGTCATTACAATAATCATTTTGCCACTAGTATACCTGAGTTTTATATGAATTAATTTGGTTGAACCCATTGATCTTCATGATTTATCATTTTATTATTAAAATATTTGTCAAATGGTTGAGGCACTTCATTCTTTGCTGACAGTTATGTTGGGTCTTCACTATCTTGACAAGGTTTCTAAATGAGATTAGGATATCATTTCCTTACAACATTCTCCTCATGGTGCAGGTGTGTTAATCAAAAGTTCATTCTCCCAAGAGTTTTAGGGTTTCTAAAAGGATTTTTTTGTATTTCATGACCAAATCGATGATTGGTATGAAAAATCCTTGCTAGTAATCCCTAACGCTAGTAATAAGATTTGATCTTTCTTGATGTTCGCTAAGAAATACAACACTATTGACGGTACATTCACGATAATCTTTCTAGGTTTGTTTGGTTGTTTTTATAATCAAAAAGGTAAGGATGAAAGTTAGTTAATGTTAGTTGTTATGACACATATTTATTCCTTTAGAAAATATCTTTAGTCGTTTGTCTAAGATATTCATGTTGTTATCTTTTCCTTTGCACATTATTTTATATCTGTTTTAATTTCTTGTATCTTTGTGTTTGTAGCTCAGGAGCAGTTAGGGTGGCTACATCAGAAATTTCATTACACTTAGCCGTGACCTTCTAGCTCAATAGGTTAGGAGTAGCTCTAGGTGAATTTTAGTTTCCCTTGTACACTCACCCTACACTTTCTCTCCTTTGTTATGTCCATTGTTTTCTTACTTTTCTCTCGCATGATTTTAGTTTAGTCTTCATTTTTTTTGTCCTTTTGATTTTATTCTCATTGTTTTATCACGTATTTATTATGTGTTTTATTTAGTAAGACTATACATGAAATATTCTCTTGTTTGGCACAAAAGAGAATGTGGCAAAGCTTCAAAGGGCTATTGTGATGATGAACAACTCTTAGCTTACATGTTATCCCCTTCTTTATTTGAGTTTACATATCTTTTAGAGTCAATGATGTCTCAATGGAAAATATGATCAATTCAAAAAAGAAAACCCTAAGTATAACCCTTACACCTATATCTATTTTACGATCCTCATTCCTAACTCAATCTTGTGATTAAATGGTGCTTTTTATTGTTGATCTAAAGTAGATAAGGGAAATGTGTAGAAAGTAGGTTGTATATTTGCAAATGCTCTTGAATTTTAAATTGAAATCATAAGACACAAACATCGTCTACTTCTCTAAGGACATTAATTCACAATTTATAGAAAAAATCCCAGACATGCAAGAACAAATAACACACATGCAACAAGTATTTTTATCTGGGAAATAAATTTTCTAAAAACCCCAATCTTTGCTTGCATTAATAAAATGAATAGAGATGTATTACAGTTTCTTTACTCAACTAAGCACACACTCCAAGTGCATAACCTCTCTCTCTACTCATTCAAGACCTCTGACCCAGACTGATGAAAGGAGAAATTACACTGAGGCATATCCCTTTCATTTCTAAAATATTGATCGTGGACCTGTGTGTTATGGGCCCACGTTTCTATCAGAATATTTAATTGGTGATATTTCCTTAAAACCCGAGACAACAACAGTTAGCGCAAATGCACAAATAATTGGAAACCCAACCATGAAGGCCTAAGGCTAGATCTCAAATCGAATAAATGCACATCCATAAACTTCTCAGCTCTGCTCTTTCCCAAGCCTTTCCGTTGTTCTTCAATCTTCGTTGTTGATAAAATTCACGATCCAATGGTTGACACTTCATCACATTCTCGGCTCATCACACATCCAAGTTTTCACAATCCCCCAGCACTTGATTCCTACGAAATGCGAGAGTTAACCTCCACCATTCGATCAACCCTTTTATCTGGCAGTTGTCGCAACATCGCACGAGAAACATGCATGACATTTTAGCCACCCTTTTGAAGCTGATAGGACTTTAGATTGTGATTTATAATTTTTTGGGTCCTATTTCGGGATTAACTTCTGTTCCTATTCCAACCCGATATCTGTTTGATCGTCCAAACAACAAATGGTCCAATCATTCCCATATCTCAACTGGATTATATTCCAGTTCAAGCATCCATTGGGTCCTTCTTTTGAAAAACAATTGATAGTCCTTAGGCCGCCTGATGAACTGCTTTCCTTTTGCAAAACTGCTTTCAATGATCCGACAGCCTGCGGGTCTTCAACGAGCACGCGGATTATCAAGGTCTCAACCACCGTAGTTGACTATGATGTAAGCACTTTGGATTTATGATTGATTGTTAATAACATTTACGGGCGTTCTATCATGATTAAGGTACCTGTACACTCTGTACCCCTTCTGCAGTTATTAATCACCATAGATCTACCAAATCTGTTGATTTGATGGTTCAGATCGATTCCCGCCTCTCTCCTTCTGCACTTCTTAGCATATGATGGAATCTGCATCAACACTTAATTAACTCTGCCATTTCTACTCGACACTTCACACAACAATTGACTTGTTAACTTTGGATCACCATCGATCCTCACAGTGATCGATGGTCGATCAATAAACCCGTAACACATAAATTAACTCAACAACGCATATATACACAACATAACTTGAAAAGGCATAAGTACATACATACATGGAATTTGCACACACACGCAGATTTATATTATGCAAAACTTGATTACATTCTAAGGCATTTCAGCCTTAGTCACACTTTCCCCTCTCGACTACATTGAATCCACACCCTGTTTACACAAATCTCTATCTATCACTCTATATATCTCACCTCCTTACACAGACTCTCTTATATAAGAAGTTGCAAAAGGGAGGGATCACTTACGGTCAATGAATTTCTCCCACAATCACTGAACAAACCCCTAAATATCTCTATACGCATACATGACAGATTAAATTACATTAAATAATTCTTCTAGAGACTTTATCCATTCCATCATTTTAGCCCTGTTTTAACAGAATTTTCCTCCTAGTTTGCACGTTTGTCAATGTCTCCTCCTTCTCAGCTTTGGATTCCTCTCTTAATGAAGAGTGCTTGTATGCTTCTGCATTAGACTCCTGAGGTACAAAAATTGATGACCTCCTAGCCATATGTTTCTCCTTAATCCCATAGAAATTCTACCCACTTCCTCAGTGGAACTACCTTCATGATCTTCTGTGAGCTGCAACCAAACCTCTACAGTAACAGTCTTCTCTGCTACATGATACCTCACCAAGCTTTCTCCTCTGAGCTTAGTCTTTCAGCATCCTTCTGGTTCTCTCCTCTAGAACCAATTGAGCACTCCTTGCTCTAGATTGTTGCAATCCTTCTCACCTTCTATTGCCACTATCTATATGATAGTAAAGACCATAAACTCACCAAGATTTAACACAACTATACCTCCTTCTCTTTTTGCTTTCACTCCTTCTTATACATGAAATCTCTTTTAGACAGGAAAACCTTTCCCTGCTCTAATACCACTTGATGAAAGGAGAAATTATGCTAAGGAAATATCCCTTTCATTTCTAAAATATTGATCATGGACCTGTAGGTTATGGGAACACTTTTCTATCAGAAGTGTTAATTGGCATTGTTGCCTTAAAACCCGGGACAACAACAATCAGTGCAAATACACAGAAATACTTGGAAACCTGACCATGAATGCCTAAGGCTGGATCTCAAATAGAATAAACCCACATCCATAAACTTCTCGAGTTCACTCTTCCCCAAGCCTTTCTATTGTTCTTCAATCTCCATCGTTGATTAGCTTCACTATCCAATAGTCGATGCTTCATCACATTCTCGGCTGATCGCACATCACAGTTTTTGCAATCCGCCAGCACTTGATTCTTATGAAATGCAAGAGTTAACCTCTGTTGTTCGATCATCCCTTTCATCTAACGGTTGTCGCAACATCGCACGAGAAACTTGCGTGACATTTTAGTGACCCTTTCAGAGCCGATAGGACTTTAGATTGCGATTTATAAATTTTTGAGTCCGGTTTATGGATTAACTTCGCACCTATTGCAACCCGATATTCATCCAATTGTCCAACCAATGAATGGTCCGATCATTCCCAGTCTCTACTGGATTATATTCCAGTTCAAGCATCCATCCGGTTCATCTTTTGAAAAACCATTTACAGCCCTTAGGCCACCCGATGAACCCCTTTCCTGTTGCAAAACCACTTTCCAACGACTTGCGGGTCTTCAACAAGCACGCAGAATATCAAGGTCTCAACCCCCTTAGTTGAGTATGACGTAAGCACTTTGGATTTACGATCGACGGTTAATAACATTTGCAAGCCTTCAACCACGATTAAGGTACCCGTGAAATATCTATTCCCACTATGGTTATTAATCATCATTGATCTACCAAATCTATTGATCTGATGGTTCAGATCAATTTTCCACCCTTTCCCTTATGCACTTCTCCACATATGATCGAATTTGCATCAACACTTAATTAACTCTTCCATTTCTACTCGACACAACACACAACAATTGACTTGTTAGCTTTGGATTGCCATCGATCCTCACAGTGATCGATGGTCGATCAATAAACCTGTAACACAGAAATTAACTCAACAACGCATATATACACAACATAACTTGAAAAGGCATAAGTACATAGATACACGGAATTTGCACACAAACGCAGATTTATATTATACAGAACTTGATTACATTCTAAGGCATTTCAACCTTAGTCACATTTTCCCCTCTCGACTACATCGAATCCACACCTTGTTTACACAAATCTCTATTTCTCGCTCTATGTATCTCACCTCCTTACACAGACTCTCTTATATAAGAAGTTACAAAAGGGAGGGATCGCTTACGATTCATGAATTTCTCCCACAATCGCTCAACAAACCCCTAAATATTTTTTTATGCATACATGACAGATTAAATTACATTAAATAAGTCTTCTAAAGACTTTATCCATTCCATCATTTAGCTGTGTTTTAACAGAATTTGCCTCCTGGTTTGCATGTTTGTCCATGTCTCCTTCTTCTCAACTTTGGATTCCTCTTTTAATGTGGAGTGCTCAGATGCTCCTGCATCACAGACTTAGTGAAAACTTTCCCCTACTTGAGCTCCTAATTCCTTGCATTATTCCTTGAGGAATTAGGCCCCTATTATTAAGGAAATTCCTCAAATTGAATCTAATAGTGTTGGTCAAAATTCCATGTAATAAATTTAATAAAGGAAAAATAATAACCAAGATTATATGACACGTAAACTAAGCTGAGTGTTGGGAAAAATATCCTAGTATATTTGCTTATTTTCTTTATCATGGCTAAGGAAATTCGAAAAGGCAATGCCATAGGCCTTGGAAAGGCATAAGTCATTAATTGTCATTTTATTTATGAAAATAATAGAAAATAGGAGAAAAGGAAGGTGAAATTTTACATGTTGCATGTGAGGAGGAAAATGAAGGAGAATAATGGAAAATTGAAGAAATAGTGGCCTAATTAATAAAAAGGCTTCTGAGGATTAATTGGTACCATTTGTGAGTTACGTTTTGGATCTCTCTCTATTCTCTCTCTCACATTCTTGGAAACTTAAAGAATTCTTGGAGCACTCTAGCATTGGATCAAGGAAATCAAAGGAAGGACCAAGAAGGTAAAGGAAAGCAAGGATCAAGAAAGGAAGAGCAACATATAGTAGCTACAATAGGGTTATTTGCAGGTATTGATTTGCATGTGTGATTTTCTTTCCATATTTGACATGCATGGTAATGTGTGTATTTAGTTCTCTTGCTGTCATCCGAATGGGTTTTTCTAGGTTTGGAATTGTTCCTTAGCCTTCTCTTTCCATTCCTTGATAGCCATGGTGTGATGGGTTCTCTTGTATTTGGTTAAGATGGATTGTCAGATGGTTTTGAAAACGAGTTAAGTGGTCTCTAAAAGAAAGAGCACATTGCTGAGAAGTCCCTGAACTAGACTTGGATTATGGTAAAGCCATATTTTGTGTTCCTTGGTGGGCTTAGGAATACTCGATCGGTGAATGATGACATATACACTAAATCATAGAGGTGTGTGCCCTTTTTCATACTTATGAATTCTTGGATGGTAAATGGGGGGATATATAGTAAATCCTGGAGGGTGGAGTCTTGATTAGGCCTAGGAATGATCAACCATTGTATGAAGGGATAGATGATAAAGCCTAGAGACTAGGAGATAGGAGAATTTCTCACGGTGTAGGTGGAGAAATCCAATGCCATCCATGCTTGTTTAGGGCCTACTGATCTGATGGGAACTGCAGTAAAGCCTAAGGAAACATGGTTTTCTTTCATATTGAGTCCCTCATTCATGCCTGGAATATGGCATGGGGGTGATTGGCTGAAAGAAAGATTTGGTTCAACCAATCTATGGTCAGGTGGTTCGTGGAAGTCCCATACCTAGTTGGATTTTGAATTCATTAGTAAGAGCTCTTTCTTTTTGGCATTTCATGTGTAAATTTGTTGTCACAGATGTGGATTATATGGCTGTTATATCCTAGTTATTTATGTTGGTTATATTCTAGTTATCATGATGTTTTATAATAGACTTGATGTATGGTTTCCATGATGTTTCGATTAATGGTTGAAAGTACAATGAACATATGAACTAATAGATTATAATGCAACTATTGTGATATTGAAACAATTCTTCTTTACGAGTATCAGATAAGTATAAGACCCCTATGCACATATTTAATGATATGACCTATAGATTGCATATTTGTGACATGTTTGACGAAATGCCTTTCATTGCTAGTATGGGTCCATTCAAGTCATTGATAAATTATTTGTATTGGTAGCCTTATTCCATTGTTATTTACCATTTCTTAAAGTTTCATGAAGTTTTGGGTAGTGGCCTGATCCTGGCCCTAAAAAAGTCGCACAAAATCTGAGGTCCCTAGCTTAGAACTATCTGAAAAAATCCACAGTCAGTGTGATGCCCTTGTTGTGGACGTGACTAGAAGCCCTTAGTCACATGCATGGCTTGTCATGAGAGTGTTTGGGGGTCCACATCAGTGAAATGTCAAGTTGCCTCCAAGGTTGGTCACATGGAAGGGTTGGTTGGCTCTTGAAGATTATGTAGCTTGTGTGGAAGGTCATATTGGTTTGGTTTTGTTGGTTCCACTTCCTTACCTACACATGGGGAGCTGAATCACATCATAATATCCTTTCGTCACATGTTTACCCCATCACACCAGTTAGCTTGGGTAAATGTGGGAGGAGGGTGTTACAGAGTGGTATTAGAGCATGTTTCACCCCTTGGACTCGATGGGCAATGTGATTTTCATGCATTCATCTCGGTTGCATATATGTGTTCTCTATGCTTAAGGTCTAGGTGTATGTTGTGTATGCATGGTGTTTCTCATGGTTGCATTTGTGACACCATGTGAAAGTGGATGGTGCATTCTTGGATGTGGTCATGATGAGTGTATGTCAGTTACGCATTGGTGATGAATGAAAGTAAGTATATATTGTTATGCACACATTGATATGGTTGTAGTTGTCATGCATGAGTTCATGGTATGTGGTCGGTATGGTCATGCATTGATAACCGAATAATGGTTAGACTGATGTTATATGATGATCTGATTATGATTATACATGTATTGTGCTAATACGATTGATCTTGAAGATGAGATATCCTCCCCTGAACTATAATGAGGTATGTTGATTATGTTACATTTTGGTTTTAGTTGACACAGTGTATTTGCAGGAACAATATCAAACATGACTAGCAAGATGGTAGGCTAAACTTCACAAGATTCTCCATATTGGTCAGATGAGTAGTGTGGTGTTGGAATTCTTCTAACTTAGCAGACACGTTGAGAATTTCGGAGGTATAAATAAGAAGTTGCAAGGAAGATAATGACAGGATCATTCAGGAATAGGAGAAACATGTAGGAAAATCACCAAGAAACTATTATCGCAATGGACGGTAAGATTTTTGATCAAGTTGTTTCTATTTTTATTGACCATAGATCTAATTATAGTTATGTTAGTCCTAACTTGGTGGATAAGTGTGGTTTGAATAAATAAGTTCATGCAGAATCTTGTTTAGTGCTGTTGGCTACAGGTATAAAATAAAGAAGAGAGTGTATCACTAGGTAAGATCTTATCCATTTTAGTTGAATGTTATGCCTACCTCAGTGCATATGAATGTATCATCGTTGCGATCATATAGTATTATTTTGGGTATGGAATGGTTGTATCTTCATAGGAATAAGGTCGATTTTTATTACAAGGCCATTTAGTATTTGGATGATACTGGAGAACCAAGAATCGTGCAGGGTAAGAAGAAGGTAACATCATCACGAATGGTGAAAACTATACAAGAAAAACATAGTCTTGGAAAATGGTGTGTGTTATTTGTGATACACATTTTATTGACAAAGGTAACGATATTGAGGATGTGAATGTATTGAAAAGGTACTCGAGCTTGCAACAGTTTCATGATGTGTTTCTAGTAGATATTTTAGAGTTTCCTCCTCACAAGGAAATAGACTTTTCCATTAAGTTGGTACTAGGAGCAGCACCAACATCCAAGGCACCATACAGGATGAGCACACCATAGTTAGTAGAGATGAAGTTGCAATTGAAGGAATTTCTTGACAAGGGCTACATTAGGCCAAGTGTATCACCTTTGGGTGCACCATTATTGTTTATGAATAAGAAGGATGGTACTCTCAGGATATGAATTGATTATAGGTAGTTGAACAAGTTGGCGATCAAGAAAAAGTATATGTTTTTGAGGATTGATGACTTGTTCAATTATTTGAAGGGAGAAGCAGTGTTCTCAAAGATTGATCTAATATTAGGATATCATTAGGCACACATTGAAGAAGAGGACATGTACAAGACTAATTTGTGGATCAGGTATGGGAATTATGAGTTTTTTATAGTTCCATTTGCTTTGACTATTGCTCTATTTATTTTATGTGCTTGAGGAAGAGCGTGTTACGTCCTTATCTGGACAAGTTTTTTATTATATTCATTGGTGACATCTTGATATACTCTAAAAATGAGGAAGATCATCTTGAGCACTTAACGACATTATTGAGATTGTTGAATTGAGACTTTTGTGATCCATAACAGTTATAAGAAGAGCTTCGACGTAAATCACATATAGAAAGGCCTTTTGTCGACGCGTTTCGAACCAACAAGTGTGGTTCATCATCAGGACAAGTTGAAGAAACAGATCTAGCCTAGCATGTTAAATAGTCTGAGCAGAGACTCCAACGGCTAAATCGAACAACGGCTACTTTTGACCTTAGGACCCAGGTCAAATTATTATTCATTAATTTAATATTATTATTATTTTTAATATTAATACAAAAAATATTTTTAATGGTTAGTTTTAAAAAATTAATTAACTAATTTATTAATAATTATTAATATATATATATATATATATTAAAGTTATAAAATTAGGTTTAAAAATAAATAAATAAATAAAATACTTTTAGAGGTTAGTTTAAGAAGATAATTTACTTATTTATTTAAATTATTTAATAATATAATACATATATAATAATATGTTGTTAAGGAAAAGAATAATTTCAATGGTTAGCTTAAAATGTAATTTATTTTATTTATTAATAATCATATATATATATAAAGTTAGGCTTAAAAATATAAATAAATAATTTAAATGGTTAGTTAGAAAATGTAATTTATTTAATTTAATTTAATTATTTATTAATTTAATATTATTATTAATTTAATATTATTATTGTTATTATTATTTATGGAAATAAGTTAAATACGGTAGAAATATATAGGTAAATAAAATAATTTTAATGGTTAGTTTTAAAAACTTTAATTTAGTTTATTTATTTAAATTAATTATTTATATATATATATATATATATATATATATATATATATATATATATATATATATATATATTAAAGATATAATATTAGGTTATTAAGATAAAAGTTAGGTGGGAATTAGTTAAATTGAGGACCTAACTTTTTTACAAACAAGGTAAATGAGAGATGCTAGTTAAATCAAATAAATAATAATACTAAAAATTAGCAAATAAATAAATAATAATAATAATATATATTCGTTAATAGAAACAAAATAATAATAATAATAATAATAATAATAATAATAAGTAAATAAATATTATTTTTGATAATAAATACCAATATCAATCAGGGAAAAACGGAGAGATAGAAAATACACAGGAGAAGGATTGGAAAGAGTCCAGAGAAGGAAGGATAAACCAAAGGAGATAGGAAGGCTCCAGGGGAACGACGAAAGCGAAAAAGATGAAAGAGGGGGGGGGGGGGAGACTAAGATGAAAGGGCAGGGATCCAACATCTACTGATCTTCCAGTCGTCATCTCTATTGAGATTGTTAGGCCTTCTTTCGATCTCAATAGCTTCCCTGAGTTTACGATGATGGAACATGGTAACTTTGGCAACAACCTTAGCCTCCTCAATACTAACGTGATGCTTGGTCTTATCCACATGCTCTGCTAGCACTGAAGACTTGGTTCTCCCATGTCGTAGGTCAACTGCATGTTCGCTAATCCTCTGATGGATGGAGCGCCCTGTTTCCCCGATGTAGGGGGTCCCACATGAACAAGGGATCAAGTAGACACCCTTCATGTCCTTAGGGTTAATGGGATCTTTAACCGATCGGAGGGAATTACGAATAGTTTTGAGGGGTCTAAATGAAGAGGGAATATCATACCTCTTAAGGATCTAGGCAATATTGTCCCTGGTTCCTTGGACATATGGAAGGTGGACACCTAGTCGGCACTCTTTAGGCTCCTTCCTAACAACTGCATTTCTAGATGCTTTACGGAAATCCTTCTGACCTAGGTGCCTACTATATCCATTTTCCACAAAGACATCAAGGAGATGGGATTTCTCCTTATCAAAGCTCTCATTATCAGAAATCTTGAGGGCACGAGTAGCGAGGGTGTTAAGGACACCCATCTTCTGAGCAGGGAAATGATGGGAATCGGCATGAAGATATTGCTCAGTATGCGTTTTCTTCTGGAACACAGAGTGGGAGAGATAGCCGTCCTTATTCCTATTAATAAGAATATTTAGGAAAGGGAGGCAACCATTGACCTCTTTCTCCATGGTGAACTTAATGGTAGAGGACTGACTGTTGAGGTGATTGAAGAAGTGATCTAGCTCCTCTTGGCCATGGGACCAGATGACGTTAGTTTCATCCACATACCTTTTCCAAAGCTTTGGAAGAAGACGAGCCGAGGCTAAAGCTTTGGCTTTGAAATCTTCCATAAAAAGATTCACAACAATCAGGGAAAGGGGGGAGCCCATGGCAACACCACAAGTCTGTTCAAAGAATTCACCCTCGAAACAGAAGAAAGTGGAAGTGAGACAGATCTCAACCAGATGCGCGGTATCGGGATCTGTTAGGGTATAGATCACTTCCAGGGCCTCCTTTATATGGATGCAAGTATAAAGAGAGACCACATCAAAGCTGACGAGAATGTCCTCAGGGTCCAACCTAATATCCTTAAGCTCCTTAATGAAGGAAGCAGAGTCTTTAATGAAGGACTTAGTGCGGCCGACAAGGGGCTTAAGTTTGAGAGCAAGGAACTTAGCAAGAAGGTAGGTTGGACCGCCAATGGTGTTGACGATAGGCCTCAGAGGGGTGCCTTCCTTGTGGATCTTAGGTAACCCATAGATCAGACTATTTAACATGCTAAGCTGGATCTGTTTCTTCAACTTGTCCTGATGATGAACCACACTTGTTGGTTCGAAACGTGTCGACAAAGGCCTTTCTATATGTGATTTACGCCAAAGCTCTTCTTATAATTATTGAGATTGCTGAGAAAACATATGTTTTATGCTAAGCTTAGTAAATACAGAATATTTTAGATAGAGGTAAATTACTTGGGACATCTTGTCTCCAAGGAAGGCATAACAGTTGATTCGGAAACGTTAAGGGCTATCATGGAGTGGGAATCTCCTAGAAATATGTATAAGTCAAGATCATTTATGGGGATAATAGGTTATTATAGGAGGTTCATCAAGAACTTCTAAGAAATTTGAATGAATAGAGGAATATGTAGCTGGTTTTGAGTAATTGAAGCAGTTGTTGACAAATCATCAAATGTTAAATATTACAGATCAAGAAAAAGAGCTCGTGGTGGGTACAAACACTTGTAAGAGAGTAATTGGTGGAGTCCTTATGTAGGGAGGATAGGTAGTGTGCTCTGATTAAAGGAAATTAAATGATCATGAGCAAAATTATCATTTTGAGTTGGTAAAGATCATCCATGCTTTGAATATGTGGAGACACTATCTTCTTGGTAGGTGGTTCATCCTGATGAGTGATCACAGTGGATTGAGGTATCTATTTGACCTACCAAACTTGAATACCAGACAAGCTAGATGGCTAGCCACAATCAGTGAGTTTAACTTTGAGATCAGGTACATCAAGGTTAGGTAGAATAGGGTTGCAGACACTCTTAGCGGGAGAGTACTGGTAACTCACATAGAAGCTATGAGCTACTATGGGACAAATCTATAAGATCATATATTTTAGGTAGGATGGAAGGATGAGAGATATATGGAGCTTATGCACAGGTTATAACAGGGTAAAGGTTATGAGGATCTGGACTATCATTTCATGGAAAATGGCTTGATTAGATTTAGGGACAGGATATATGTACCAGAAAATGGTGATCTCAAGAAGCTTATCTTGAGGTAATTTCATGCTAAGCCATACTAAGCTCACCCAAGATATAATAAGACATTGATAGTCGTGAAGAAGTTCAACTATTGGCCAAAATTGAAGAAACAAGTGGCAAATTTTGTGGCTAGGTGCTCGGATTTTAAATAGGAAAATGAAGAGTGTAGGCATCAAGGTTGTATACTACAACTGATTTTGATTCCCAAGTGAAAATGGGAGGTTCCTTACATGGACTTCATTACATGTTTTTTGAGGAAATCTAGATAGTATGATTCCATCATGGTTGTGGTAGATAGGTTGAAAAATGTAGCACACTTCATTTTAGTAAAGTCTACTTATTCAGCTAACGATGTAGCACAGGACTTCATTAGAGATGTAGCGAGGTTTCGGGGTGTACTAAAGAAAATTGTGTCAAACAGACATGCCAAGTTCACTTCTAGATTATGGAAAGAGTTATTTGCAGGTTTAGGTACAAGATTTGCTATTAAGCACAACTTATCATTCACGGACAGATGGAAAGACAAAGAGGGTCAATAGGATATTGGAGGATATGTTGATGCATCAAAAACCAAAGTGGGAAAAGTATCTTCCATTGGTGTAGTTTTCTTACACTAATGGGTACCACAAATCTTTTAGGATGAATCTGTTTCAGGCACTCTATGGGTGAAGTTGTAATAATCCCATCAGTTGGAGTGATCTAGTTAACACAGTGTTGTTTATATCAGAGATGTTTGCAGAGATGGAATAGGAAATTCAGATAATCAAGAATAATCTGAAGGAAGGATAAGACAAACATAAAATATATGCAGATGAGAACAAGATGTTTAAGGAGTTTCAGGTTGGGTAACAAGTGTACTTGCACATCAATTTGAGGAAGAGATCCTTGAGGGTTGGATCATGTGCCAAACTGGCACCTTAATTTTGTGGACCTTTCAAGATTCTTAAAAGAATTGGACCGGTATCCTATCAACTTGCAATGCCTCTGACAGTGAAATTCCATGATTTCTTACATGTTTCATTACTTAATAAGTATGTTAAATATGTTGATCATGTGATTGATTGGTATGTATTGTCTGTGTCGCTATATGGAGAATTCGAGTCGGAACCCTAGTGTATGTTGCAAAGAAATATGCTCATGCTCTTGAACCAGGCAATGAAGCAAGTTAAAGTGTAGTGGAATCACTTTGGGCTTGATGAAGCTACATGGGAGACGACAAATCAGATGTGGTCTATGTATCCTTCAAGTGTTTCTGGTATATTTTTCAATGTGATTTTCTGGTATATGTACATATGTATATGCATGTAAATACCACCATGAGTTGTGTTATAAAGCTCCAATAAGCAGTATGGGTGTCATGTCATTATGGTTGTCATATTGTCATGTTGTCATGTTGGTTTAATTCTTAGTAGGTTTATCATTGCAAATACTACATCGAGCTAAGTTATAAATATCCATGGAAAATGTGTATTGATTTCAACATTTTTCTTGGTTGTAGGTGTCATTGGACACCGAGAATGGTGTTCCCCAAAGTGGGAGGGTTCTGTAATAGCCCTAGTAATAATCCAATGTAATAAAGTTAATAAAGGAAAAATAATAACCAAGGTGATGCGACATGTATTCAAAGCTAATTTTTGGGGAAAACATCCTAGTGTGGGTATTCATTTGGTTTATTATTTCTACAAAAATTGTCAAAGTCAATGGCAAAGGCTTTGGAAAGGCATGATGAAGTAAAATGCATTTTATTTATGAAAATAATGGAAAATAGGATAAAAGGAGGGTGAAAGGTCATAGGTTTCATGTGAGGAGGAAAATTAATGAAAATAATGGAAAATTGAAGAAAATAGATGCCTCATTAATAAAAAGGCTTCTGAGGATCAACTGGTACCTTTTGTCAGTTTAGTTTTGGATCTCTCTCTCTATTCTTTCTCTCTCATACTCTTGGACACTTGGAGAATTATTGGAGCACTCTAGCATTGGATCAAGGAAAGGAAAGGAAGGACTAATAAGGAAAAGGAAAGCAAGGATCACGAAAGGAAGAGAATCATCTAGTAGCTACAATAGAATTATTTGCAGGTATCAATTTGCATGTGTGATTTCCTTGGTAGATTTGGCATGCATGGTACATGCATGTGTGTATTTGGTTATGTTGTTCTAATTGGCATGATTCTTGTTAGGTGTGATAGTGTTCTCTAAAAGAAAGAGCACATGGCGAGATAGGGATTGTGGTAAAACCATATTTTTTGTGCCTCGGTGGGCCTACGAATATTTGACCAGTGAGTAATAGGATATAAGGTAAATTGTAGAGGTGTGTGCCCTCGAATAGGCCTAGGAATACCTGTCCTGTGAATGGTGGGATATACATTTAAGCATGGAGGGTGGAGGCTTGATTAGGCCCAAGGATCCTTGATCATTGTATGGCAGGATATACAATAAAAAGTAGAGACTAGGAGACAAGAAAATTACTCATATTGTAGGTGGAGAAATCCCATGGCATCCATTCTTGGTTAGGGCCTAGTGATCTAATGTGGATTGCAGTAAATCTTAAGGAATCCTGGTTTGGTTTTCTTTTGAGTCCCGCATTCATGCTTCGAATATGGCGATGGGGGTGATTCACTAAAATAGATATCTGGTTAAGCTAATATATGGTCAAGTGCTTCATGGATGGCCCATACCTGGTTGTCTTTTGCATTCATTAATAAGAGCTCTTTCTCTTTCGTATTTCATGTCTTAATGTGTTGTCTTAGATCTAGATTATGTGGCTACTATACCCTTGTTATTTCTGTTGGTTATAAGTTGGTTATGAGTATGTTTTGTAATAGACTTGATGTATGGTTTCCATCATGTTTTAATTAGTCATTGAATGTAAAATGAATATATGACCCTATATATTATAATGTAGCTATTTTTTATAAGGAAAAAATGGTTCTTTAAGAATCCTAGATAAGTATGAGACCGCTATGTTCATAGATGATCTTATGACTTGTAGATTGCATATTTGTGACATGTTTGACGAAATTCTTGTAATTGATAGTAGGGGTCCAGTCTAGTCATTGATCATGTTTTTTGCATTAGTAGAATTATTCCATTATTATTTACCATTTATGAAAGTTTCATGAAGTTCTAGGTAGGGCCTTAGTCCTGGCCCTAAAAAAGTGGCACATAATTTGGCGTCGCTAGCTCAAAACTAGCTGAAAACATCCACAGTTGATGGCATGCCCTTATTGTGGGTGTGACTGGAAGGCATCACCTAGATGCATGGCTTGTCACGGGAGAGGCTAAGGTTCCAGATCAATGAAATGTCAAGTTTCCTTAGGGGTTGGTCACTTGGAAGGTTTGGTTGGCTCTTGAAGGTTTTGTAGCATGTGTGGAAGGTCATATTGGTTTGGTTTTGTCGGTTCATCTTCCTTAACTACAAATGAGGAGTTGAATCACATCATAGTATCCTCTTGTCATATTTTTACCCCAACATATTGATTAACTTGGCTAAATGTGGGAGGAGGGTGTTACATTGAATTGCACAATTCCTTAGGCTAATCATCTGAATGCATGAGACAACTCTACACTCAAGACTAGCCTACAATTGATGTCACACTACCCTGGAATCCCCGCCATGCCAGGGAAGTTGTATTCTATTCATGCACTAACTATTTTTGGTTGATTGATCAGTTAATTACATGATCATTGAGTTTGACAAGGTCATGCTACACAACTTGACCCTCCACTAGTTCCTCCAATAGTCGAAACTAGTTTAACTAAAAACAACCTTATATAACTAACCTTGGTTGCTAAACATTAGAAATCACACATTCTTAACTAAAAGAAAAATCCAAAAAAAAATTACTGAGTAAAATTGGTGACACTAGCCACGTCACACCAGTTAACATCATCCAAGTTGTCTGTTGATGTGGAAATTCGAATTTTCTAAATTTAGTGAAGGCAAAATCAAATTGAGAATTTCTTGATGCATTTTTCAACACTCCCTCTCCACAAGAAATGGATTATCAACTACCCCTCTCATGCACCTATGGAAATCAAACTTCCCTCTTAGCAAGGCTTTTGTCAAAATGTCAGCATCTTCTTCCTTTGTCAGAATGTAGTGCAACAACATTATCTGCCTTTGCACACAATACCACAGATGGTGATATTGGATATATATATATATATATATATATATATATATATATATATATATATATATATATATATATATATATATATATATATATATATATATATATATATATATATATATATATATATATATATATATATATATATATATATATATTCTTGCATCGATTGTGAAAAACAAGATTTTTAAAGAGCTTGATGAAACTATGATTATCACATTAGATCATAGTCAAATCCACCATCTAACCAGAGAATCCAACATGTATCTTTCTCATCCAGATCACCTCACATGCTTCTTTATTGGAAATCGTGTAGACTGCCATAAATCTATACTTCCTCCTATACCAAGAAACTGTTATAGAACCAACACTGAAAATTTCACTTGATGTACTATTTCGGTCTAATGGACTCCCCACCCAATCTTCATCTATGAGGCCACATAACTTCACTCCCTTTGTCCTTCTTTACCATAGCCCAAACTAGGTAGTGCCTCTAAGGTACCGTAGAACATGCTTAGTTTCCTTCAAAAATAATTCATTTGACTTAACCATAGCTTGGATCTATTGGTTAACTAGATAGGAAATATTTGGTCATGTGATCACAAGATACATTAGTGGACCTACCAATTGTTAGTAAACAATAACATCCAATTCCTCACATGAAGTGACATGCTCTTTCCTCTAGTTGGTCACTAGAGGTGTCTCCATGGGTTTTCAATTATCAATGTCGGATCTTTGAAGTATCTCGTTGGCATACCTGCCCTGAGAGACAAATAATTCCCCATCGCCTTTCCATACATCCAATATAAGGATGTATTGCATGAGATCCATGTCCTTCATTTTATCTGATCCTCTTCTCGTCACCGGTTAAAATAAAATCATCAACATATACTAAAATAATCAACAATTTACCTTCTACTAAGATATCATATAGGTTTTCATCCACTTCACTTTTGGTGAAACCGCAACTAGTGAGATAGTTATTGAGCTTGGTGTACCAAGCATGGGGTGCTTGCTTGAGACTATACAAAACTCACTTGAGTTTTCACACATGAGACTCCCGATGAAAAGCCTTGAAGCCTTCTAGTTTCTCGATATACACCTCCTCCTCAATCAGTCCATTGAGGAATGTTGTTTTCACAACCATCTGGTGGATATTCCATCCCATTTGTGCATCCCAAGCAAGAATTGATCTAATGAATGAGTACCTCGCTACAAGAGAAAAGGTCTCCTCATAAGAAATCCAATCAACTTGAGAGTACCTTGTTGATGGTGCTAGAATCTCCAACATGTTAGGGAATCTCCCTGGTAAGAAGTCCCAATTAGACCTCAGACCATTTGATGTAGGAGTCCCAGCAGTGAGTCATAAGGTAATGCCTTGACCACAATTTCGTACAGAGGAAAGTAAGATAACTCTGTTGGTAGCAAGGGTGTGAGATATGTAGTGAGCCAAGGAAGGTGCATGAGAGGTTATAACACATGGTGGTCGAGATGAGTGCGCCCCTTGGAAACATGTGATAGTAAAAATTTAAGAAGGGAACACATGAACAAAGATGCATCACAACATGGAAGGCAAGTTAGAAAGCAATCCAAAGTGATGTTTAAACCAACAACATATTTCAGAAGGATTCATATATACATACACAGAAATAGCTATACATGCATGCATAAGAAAACAAATACATATATCATTTAGAGTAAACATATAGGTGAAATACAATACAACATATCCATGAAATGTGTTGGCTCTTGTTATATTAATAGCTGTAAGTTCTAGTCATACAATACATCCATGTCCAACCACTAGTTCCGACAGTGTAATGTTATAGCGACAGTCACCTGATCCTCCAAAGAGATGTACTAGCTCTGCGCACTGGAGAAGCCAAGGCTCATTACAATACTGTCTCGGATCTCTCTAAGATAGTCCTATTGGAAGCTTGGATAAAAAAAAGCCCTTACAATGAGTTATGAGGGACTATTTATAGCAAAGGGTGGGGTGACCCTTGACATTACCCTTTGTGACAATTCATCTACTCTCATGACTCTTCATCTACTCTATGACTATTACATCTACTATCAACACTTGAACTTACACTTGACAAGATGTTACATTACAATGCACATGTATCCATGTGAAAGAAAATGACTTGAGCAAGCCTTGCTTGACATCAATATGACTCAGACAACTGTTTGAAGACCAACTTTTCGAGATCTTCATTATTATTGACAATAGTTGATGCAACCATAAGGCTGCCACACCCTTATACCCTATCGGGACTATTTCACCCTTATAGACCTTTAAATCTTCATGCCCACATATGTATGTTGGAAGCGTAGTTTTGATGCTTTTTCTTTAAAATCGGGACCACTTAAGCTATCGGAACCATTACACTATCAGGAATGGTTTATATCACTTTTAGCTTTAAAAACCATGATCAACACTTTTTATCGCAATACAAAAAAATGCGGAAATACATAGGAAAACCCCACTCCACACATATACCCGAATCTCAAATATTATACATCCACATTAATATATATTGATAGATACGTCCTTTGGACTATCGCCTTCCTATTTCATGTCTCGATCACCAATCCCCAATCAGTTGATCTCCACCATTCATTCCCCTTTTTGATCTAATGATTAGCATTCACTCTGCACATTTAAACAGATGTGTTGATTCTCCACCATCGATCTGCACGTAGCGAATTCAATGGCCCATATCTTATTTTGGGTAGACAATAAACACGAGAATTAATGCCCGATAAAGTGGTTTCCCTATTCACCCTCACTGCTACGTGTTGACGAGTGAATGGGATCGGTTGACTATCATTCAATACCACTTACAGTCCTTTTGCCTCCTGAAATACCATGCACTATTACAAAACCACTTCTGTGATCCAATGGCCATGGTTGATCACGATCCGATGGCTATGATTTAATCGCATATCGCATATTCACTTGCCAGGTTCATTCCACTTCAAAGCGCTGATCGGAATAGTCTTCTAGACCCGATAAAGTATAGTTCATTCTCTATAAATGGTTCAAGTCCATATTCCAAATCCAACTATGTTTTGCGCTCATTTTTTAGTGTAAAATGGGTTTTTCTCTTGCGAGACCAAAACTATGTAAAAATATTCGCCGACACGCCTCAAACAATGATATTTAAAAGAAATCCACGACTGCTATCAATCACATGATTTAGGCATTTATACATCACAAAATAAAAGAATAATGACCTGGCCTGAATACATAGAATTTGAAAGCATAGAAGGCTTTTTGCAGACCTGATAATCAATCATAAACATAGAAATATGATTATTTCAACATAAAACGGTTATAGAGTCTCGCTTTGATCGATTACACAAATTAAAAAATACCTCTATTTCAATTACAATCCACACACTATTCTGCTCTCATGAATCCTTCCTCTTTGGCTAGATTCTTCAATTAGTAGCCTTTGTTCCTAACCAGCCCATAGGCTTATAATTCCCTCGTGAATCCTCTCTCTGTCTCTCGAATCCCCCTTCCAGAAAAGAATGGAAATTACATATATGTTCTATCTAACAATTTCCTCCCACAAATGAAGGAATTCACTATATTTTAGGAAATCAAATCCTACTCTAACTAATCAATATAGCTAATTGGCTTGATCTCCATGTAGGTAGGATCACTTGCCATTTTATTCCCAATTTTGTTTAGAATTGGGCAACAAATTAACCACTTACATAATTTGAAATTAATATAATTAAACAACCAAGTCTTCCTCCAAACAATCATTAGCCACAACATGTGACCACACTATCACATTGCTGGCTAGGTCTAGATGCTCCTGCATCAGACTCCCAAGGTTAAAAATAATCATCATCTCTTGATCATGTGCTTCTGATCTATGTCCTCCTAGATCCCATAATTTATTCAGTAGTTTTTCCTTGGTTACTGTTGTTGTTTGTTGTCCTTCAAGTCTCCATACTTTATGTTGCATTGTTCCATTAGCTATGCTCTCACTGTCTTCTGCTATATTTTTCATATAACTTACTACTTTTTTCTCATCATCACAATTTATGTCAGGCTTCCACACTTTAATTTGCAATTTACCATTACCTTCACCTATACCATTCTTTCCAGCCAATCTTCCTTCTTTATTTTGTCCTCTATTTAGTTTATTGGAATGTTGTTGTATGAGTCTCCACAACTCATCAATTTCATTGTCCACTTCACTTCTCAGGTGATGAATACTATCCTCCCGCAACTAATTTTGTTCCTGAATAAGAACATCATAATCCCTGTGTTAATATTTTTTCATATACATTTCTGAAATGTACAAATACCTTCTCCAATGATCCCCTACAATAATTCTAGCTCCTTCTTCTGGTTTCTCATTCATGGCTTCACCTCTTCTTACTTCAATTTTCAGCATACCTACAACTCCACAAATTTCTTGAAAACTAAGAATTATTGTTGCTTTCTTAGATACTTGGAATACCTCTTCTTCTAGTAACTTAATTTTTTCACCTTTAAGCATCATGGCATCATACTTGTCTACTTCTGAAATTTCATCTTCAGCCTTTTATTCATCAATAGCTCCCTGTAGCATAATAGTAATCTTGTTACTATCATCTCTTGAACTCATCTTTAGTTCAACAATTTCATACTGTAATTTCAACATCATTCCATCTTTCTGAGACATTCTGATCTCATCCTTCGTTACTTCGATCTGATCTTTAGAATCAACTCCTTGTTTCAAATTCACTTCATATTGCCTTGTTACTGCATACAAATATTCACCAGAATCAATCAATTCATCAAACACAAATGCTTTACTCTGTTTCCTCATTGTGCCAACATTTCTGACATCTTCCTTCCCATATTTGTCATCCATGATAACTTCATCCTCATTCAGTTCTAGTTGTATAATCTGATCACTTATTCTTTGGTCTCCTTGCCTCTTCTAAAAAAGACTTGACTCATGCCACAAATCTGCCATCTCATTTGGAATTTCTCCCAAAAGCTCTGCACAATCGTTACTGACTTCATTGTCTGCAACATCTGTCTTTAGTCCTTCTTTACTCTGATTTTCTTCAAGGTCAAAAATCTTCAATAACTGTTTAATATCTAACAAGTCTTCTATGTCAACCTTCAATAGTTTTTCTCCTTTGGCTTCAGTCTTCAATAGTTGTTTAATATCTACGTAATTCACTACAACTATGTTTAATAGCTTCCCTTTCCTCTGCATCACAAGATTATGTGAATTTCCTTCTTCTAACTTCTGAAAAATCATATCTTTACTTTTCCTTTCCCTTATAACAACATTAAATAGTTGACTTACTTCAGTGTATCCTACATTTACACACAAAATATTAGTTTCAAAACTATGAGACACCAAGGTCTTCATAAGATTCTCCATTTGGTTTGTATTAGCTTCATTAGTTTTCCTGAGAAAACTCTTTGTTCCATATTCACATGAATGGATCTCTTTCTTTCCAAACATTCCTTTGATATCAATAATTCCTTTGCCATCCTCCTTTCGACTTATCTTTTGGTTGTCAGCTGACTGGACATCTTCCTTCACTTGAATGTAACTTTTCTCCTTATTCTTCATATGACTGTGGGTAGTCATCTTTCCACCTGTTAATATGACAGTTTCGAATAACTACTTGTCTTCTCTCAAGCTTTCATTACATGCAAACACACAACAACTTTCAGTTTTCAAAATACAATACCTTTCATCCTCTTTTGATGCTTGAAGCACCAATCTTCCATCATAGATCCTTTAGATTTCAGTAGATCCTTCTTGCTGTGACTCCATTCCTTTGAGTCTCTCTTCTCTAACAAATCAAAATGAATTTTTTCAAGTTCCTTAAACTCTTTCATCAGCTTGTCATTCCACCTCTATTGCAATAGCTTCCTCTTGACCCTTTTCTTCATTCTCCATCTATATCTTCGATCTTCATTTTTCTTTCTTTTTACTACCAGACTAATCTCTTGTTCTTCATTCTGTTTCCAGTTGCTATACTTCTACAATATAACGCCTTCCTCAAATTCATTCTCATGTTGTTGATCATCTCTTTTAAATTAGTGGTTTCCTCCATATTTATCCTGTTGGATTAATACTTTTGTTTCCTTCATGTCTCTGAGGACATAACTTCCTTGTTGTTCCTGATGTTCCATTTCACCTTGAAATAATCTCTGCTCAGTTTCTTTGATTTCAGCATCATTTTTATTAATGTTTTCTTCCATGCCTATAGTCACATCATTAACTGAAGAGTCTAAACATTTACTTAACTCTATAAATGTTAGAGACATTTCATCCTTATCATGCATAGTAACCACAATCTCTTCTTCATTAGGTTTTGAAAGCTTCATTTCTCCTTCAGGTTCCTTGAGCAATCTTTCCAAGAACTCTATTTCCATGTGAAATCTCTCCAACATTTCATCACAACTTTCATTCTCAGCTTCATTCTTTTCTTGGCAATCCTCTTGAGTTATCTTGTTTTCTGCACTATCATATTCCAAAGTTCTTTCATCAACTTCATTAAACAAATTCATTTGTTTACCTTCTTGTAGTACCACTATGGAATTTTCATTAGAATTCTAGTCCATATCATCTTCATCTGATTGTCTCACCCCAAACAAAATTTCATCTATGAACCCCTTCTGCTACAACAAATCAACACCTTCTCCCTCTAAAAGGTATTCTCCATCATACTTCACCTCAAGAGGTTCATTCCTGTTTGTGACAGTTTCACTAGACTGCCCATCATTCTATGCATATCCTGCAAACATACACAAACTATGACAATAAAAATCACAAGGCTCCATTGCCTCATCTGCTTCCCTTGTCATCATATCTTCTAATTGTTTTGAACGATGCCAATATTCCATGAGATCTTTAGTTGATCTCTCATTATCCTCTTCACCCAACATTTCACCCTGTTCTAGTCTGCAAATGGAAACTTCCATTTCTGCCTTTGCTTCCCTGAGGTTCTTCATCATCCACTTTAACTATTCTTGTTGCAGCCTTCTCTACAACTTATACCACTTCACTGGTTTCCTCTTCAAGACCCAACCTAGTCTTTGGTTCTCCTTTAGCAGCATTTCTAACACGTCGAGTTCTTCTCTCATTTCAGCCATTTCCTTGTCAATATCTACTTGATTGATATGTTTTCTATGGATCATTTGAGCACCCTTCTCCTCCATCTTATAGCCTTCTTCTGAATATATCATATGAATTTCCATAGCCATATTTTCTTTTATGTGAGCTCTACACCTACAACCAATCAACTTCCTTCTAAGTTGATCTTCTCACCGAGCTTCTCCTCTACCTGGTCTACAAGTCCTCTTTCTTTAGAACTTGCACTGAGCAATCTTGCTCTCTCTCTCTGGTTGCTCCACTCACTACTCTTAAGGACTCCTTTCTCCCTCTCTATTCCAAGACTCAGCTGGAATGAGGTTTTGCTACAATCTCTAAGAACTTCCAAAATTTCTTCTACAATCTTTTTGTTATAGTCCTGTGCCAACCATTGCCATTCATTTAACTACTGCAACTTTCATACCTTTCGTATCATAAATCTTCATAAACAAGACATCCTTCTCGTAGTAAATTTTCTTCCCTCTTCCTACTTTGATACCAAAAATCATGCAACCATAAGGTTGCCACACCCTTACACCCTATCTAGAGTATTTCTCCCTTATATACCTTTAGAGCTTCATGCCCACATATGTATGTCAAAAGCATAGTTTTGATGATTTTTCTTTAAAATCGAGACCACTTAAGCTATCAGAACCATTACACTATCGAGAATGGTTCATATTGCTTTTAGCTTTAAAAACCTCGATCAACGCTTTTTATTGCACTACACAGGAAAACCCCACTCCACACATAGAACCGGATCTCAAATGTTATACATCTACATTAATATATATTGGCGGATCCATCCTTTGGACTATCGCCTTCCTATTGCGTGTTCTGATCACCAATCCCCAATCGGCTGATCTCCACCATTCATTCCCCTTTCTGATCTAACGGTCAGCATTCACTCTGCACATTTAAATAGACGCATTGATTCTTCACTGTCGATATGCACATAGCGGATCCAACGGCCCATATCTTATTTCGGGCGGACAATAAACACGAGAATTAACCACTCGATAAAGTGGTTTCCCTATTCACCCTCGCTGCTTCATGTCGAAGAGTAAATGGGATTGGGCTACTATCATTCAATACCACTTACAGTCCTTCTACCACCTGAAATACCATGAATTGTTACAAAACCGCTTCCACGATCCAACGGCCACAGTTGATTGCGATCTGAAGGCTACGATTTAATCGTGTATCACATATTAACTTACCAGGTTCCTTCCACTTCAAAGCGCCAATCTCATTAGTCTTTCGGACGCAATAAAGTATAGGTCCTCGTCTATAAACGGTTCAAGTCTAGATTCCAAATCCGACTATGTTTTGCGCTCATTTTTTAGTGTGAAATGGGTTTTTTTCTTGCGGGACCAAAACTATGTAAAAAGATTCACCGTCATGCCTCAAACAATGATATTTAAGAGAAATCCACAACTATTATCAATCACACGATTTAGGCGTTTAAACGTCACAAAATAAAAGAATAATCACCTGGCCTAAATACACAGAATCTGAAAGCATAAAAGGGTTTCCACAGACCCGATAATCAATCATAAACATAGCAATATCATTATTTCAACATAAAATGATTACCGAGTCTCGCTTTGACCGATTACAAAAATTAAAAAGACCTATGTTTCAATTACAATCCACACACTATTATGCTCTCATGAATCCTTCCTCTTTGGCTTGATTCTTTAATTAGTGGCCTATGTTCCTAACTAGCCTGTAGGCTTACAATTTCCTCGTGAATCCTTTCTCTCTGTCTCTTGAATCGCCCTTCCAGAATAGAAAGGAAATTATATATATGTTCTATCTAATAGTTTCCTCCCACAAACGAAGGAATTAACTATATTTTAAGAAACCAAATCCTACTCTAACTAATCAATATAGCTAATTGGCTTGATCTCCACGCAAGGAAGATCACTTGCTATTTTATTCCTAATTTTGTTCAGAATTAGGCAACAAATTAACCACTTACGTAACTTGAAATTAATACAATTAAAAAACCAAGTCTTCCTCCAAACTTTCAATAGCCACAACATGTGACCACACCATCACATTGGTGGCTAGGTCTAGATGCTCCTGCAATAGTAATGAACTGATGCCAAGATTGGTAGTCTGCAATGATGTCCTTGTGCTCCAAGATGACATTTTTCTGGAACCTAACTCTTGCCTCCATACCATTCAGGTACACTGCTCAGGCTCATCTGTCCAACTCGTCTCAAAGCATGTGCATCATTGCCTTCAATTCCGCTGGACCAACAACATACTTGTGCATGATTTCTGCACTGATGGACAAGTCTGGGGTGGTGGAAATGCGCATCAACTCATCAAAGTACGAGTCAAGCTCTAGTCAGACTTGTGCCCTTTTCCTCACTTGGGTGAGATTCCCAATGGATGGGATCGCATGTGTGTGCACCAAAACATCCATACTCTTGAATACATGTGCATGGGAAGCTTGTAGACTAGTGATGAGCTGTGGGAGCTCTTCATAGTTCTGGGTCTGACTCTGAATGCGTCCCTTTAGCTCAACCACTCTAGGTTTCATCATCTTAGGCAAGTGAAACACGGCTCCCTTATATCTCGTCGTCCACGTTTGCATGTAATCAACAAAAGCATGCACATTTGACAAGATTAATTCTCTTCTAGCACATCGCTGTTGCCATCCGTTGAGATGACAACTACCTTATACACGGTACCAAAATTAGAATACAATTCTCGCATAACTCTATCAAGGGACAATACTTCATCAAGTATTTCCTTCTTCAGTTCAGCTCTGGCAGATGTTGTCACCAACTCTTTTCCTTGCTTGGTCGTCTATAGCTCCTTAGTCATTCGCTCATTCTCATCTATCAGAAAGTGAAAACTTGGGCTAGTGGCTTCGGCATATGCTCCAGTGGCATAGGCCAAGGGTGCTAGATGTTTGTGCATGTCATACATGATCACTCATTCCTCATACTACGTAGGAGATGTATGATCCTCTAGAGTTGACACTTTGTGAGATTGCACAACTCTATTTTAGGACTCGTCGAATGAGATGTTGTTTATCTCTCCTTACGGTTGATGTCTAAGGATCTCAATGTCTCCTTGGTCACATGGGACTTGTTCATCTTCTGCATGTGGTGAAGATGGTGGGTCGACCTATTATTGGTGATGCATGAGGTCGATGTCCTTGTATAGCTCCTACTGCTCCATGCCCATATCCATCCGTTCAAGTGCTCACTCTATCTCTGAGCGAAGTCCTGCTCCTACAATGGTTTAGCCTCCTCGCCTAAGGCCAATTGTTCTGATGAGTCCACAACCTATACGAGCATTGTTTCATCCATTTGCACATGCTGTGCTCCCTACTGTACATGTTGTTGTTGTTCTTCCCTCTCCTGTTTCCGTAGCTCTTGTTCCTTTCAAAGTTTCTCCTTCAACTCATGCAACTCCTTCTCTATTTCCTCCATTCTCTATTTCTCCCACTTCCTTTGCACGATTCGCTTATCGTGCTATTGCATCTTCACCTCTATAGCCATAGTTGTTTCTTTTATAAGTAGATATGCTCAGAACTTGCAGCTTTTCTCTTCCTCCATGTGATCGATAATCTTCGTCTTTCACTTGTCGCGCTCAGGTATGTTCACCTCTACTCATGTTACTGCTTCTGGTGCTCTCCGGAATGCTGCTTCACGTTGCTTTGCTAACCACTCCACATCGATGTCGATCTTTTCATTGGGTCTGGAGAAATTGTAGCAATATCTCCATAAGTCCTCCTCCACCCAATGAAATGCCCCGTGGATCCATTTGAATTGTACTCTCATGCACTGATATTTCACAAGACAATGTGGGTCATATGGATTGCAACTTCAGAGGTCGAATGGATACTTCTTGATCTATTCTTATTCGACATTAGCATGCTTGAAACTTCGGATCTCATATAACCCAATGCGCATCTGAAGAGTGGGTCAAGGTGCCTTCTTCTTCTGGTACAGCCTAGCTGTCAATCCTACTAAGATGTGATATGCTACTTCAGCCATGACGAGCATGTCCAAGGCAAACTTCTGTAGAACATGTGGAGGCTTCTCAGCACTGTACATCCGTATGAAGGTGTCAGATAGTGAGGCATACCAATTAGCTATGTCTATCAGTGCCTTCATTTTTGCCATCGACATGCAGGGTGGATCCTGTTCGAATATCATCTTGTAAACCAGGGTGAAAAAACTATTGGAAAACCGTGTGATAACTCCTTTGAAGTTGCATTCGGACAACATCTTACAATAAGTGTTCACATCTGTTTTCATTGGTGACCATGCCCACTTCAAGCCCGGGAACTCCTGTCGAGCACAGACTGCATCCAAGATGTAGGCAAACATGTAGATTTTTGCATGCAGGCCTTTGGCCAGTTGTTGAGCCCTCATTACATGTTCTTTTAGCTGATGAGCCAACATACTGGACTAGTTGCATGGATTTCCCTCTCTACCCAGTTGGTCCAGCACGATCACCCAACTCTGTGAGAAGGTTTCCGTGCTTTCTTGGCCATACAGTCGACATATAAAGATGGCCAAGTATTGATATGCCTTCCACAATATATTCATCTTGTAGATGTGGTTGGGTGTCATCTTGAATCTAGATGGCTCCTTTACATAGTTCTTCATATTGTCTCTAGAGTTGCCATTGTTGCTGGGTAAGCTGATTGGAGTCTCCATGATAGTCACAGGCTTTGACATCTGATACATATCATCATAATCCTCTACCTTGAAGGCTGCAATATTCATCCCACTGACACTACTCAAGGTCATCACATCGGGATCAGTGTGCGAGACGATCTAGTGAATCATGTCTGTGCATGGGAACACAGGGCATCTGCACGTAATCTAGTACAAGCCAAACTTGTGGATGTTCACATATACCTGGCGGTCTTTGAGGTATTCTCCAAATGTGCCTGTAAATGCATCATTGCCCTCTTTAAATTTTAGTTTGATGTCCTTGTCTAGAATTAGCTTGGTATCTTCATAGATCGGTAAACTTGTAGACACTTGCTCAATCGCTGCTCCAGTTGCACTTCCATCAGTGTATTTTGGTCCTATGCTCTTGGAGGCTATTGATATTGAACTGTTAAGAGGCAGAGCAACACCTGCTAGATCTGGAGACAAAGCAACATGCATGGCAAGAAATCTATCAGCAAAATCCAAAGAAAATTGGAGGAACTACATAACACATACCTGGGGATGGATAGGCAAATATTGCGCAATTTCTTATGGGAGGCTGAGTGATTGACTACCAGAACTATGAAAAATGAAGTGTAGGCTATCTGGGAGGCATCACTGGCTATTGTGATTGCGCAATGCACAATCTAGGTTGACGACTGGCTTCTAGAATTGCACAATGTGCAATTTCAGCTAGCAATGGCTGCAAGCTTAATGACTGCATTATGCAATTTTCTGGGCCAGCAGTCACTGTCCCTCAGAATTGCACAAATCAAGCCTAAGGAACAATTTTTGGGTAGAAATTCATGTTTCTGGAGGGGAAGGCAAAACCTTCCCTCTCAGGATTGCGCAATTTTTCCTTGGTGAGGCAAAGTTTGGGTCAAGGTTCCCCATACCCACCGACGGGGAACTAAATGAAAATGTGAAAGTGAATGCATATCGATACTGAGTGTAAGTAGAGGTAAATAATCATGCATGCAAGTGGTGAATGAAGATTCAGGAAACAAAACAACATGCATGTGGGTGAAGCAAGTCGCCCAATCGGCGACCATTCATGTAAAACAGTTTCATGCATGTGACAGCAGTGAGATAGCAACAAAAACTGAAATGCTACAAGTACAAGCTATTATGCATGTAAATGACAACAAGCATTCAAAGAAATCAAGTAAATAGCACTCACACATGGAAAAACACAAAAAGCGATAGAAATTTTGTAAAAGACAAGCTGAGACGACTTACCTGTGAATAGTTGAGTTGGATGTGTCGAAGAGTACTAGATGTGTTGTGGGATGTCATAGCTCCAAAATCGATCTGAAGAAATGAGCTCTGAAGCCTCAAATAAATAAGTTTCAATCTCATGACATGCATGCCACAAATCTAGGAAAAAGCGACACTTGGAGGAAATATTCTAAAACAATATTTGCATGTAACCTCCAACTGCTAAAAATAACTCCCTAAAACCTAGGGATGCGTTTTTCATTTTTCCTTTTCTATTTCGGGAAAATGTAGCCCATGCATGTAAGTCAAGTTTCCTTGGTCTTGGGTGGAATTGGTCAAACCAACTATACATGCAAGAGCCTACTCAACTGCTGTCAGAAAATGTGCATTTCTGGAAGGACGTTGGGCTGACTCCCTAGTAGATTTGTGCAATTTCTGGGTAGAGAAGTTGACTGTTGCCCAGGATTGCGCAATTCCTGGGCTGGGTATCCCTGCTGGGAGGAATTGCACAATTTTTTGGATGAATCCTGACTCGCATGATTGCGCAATTCTAGAGCCTAGCAGGCTGCCAAATAGAATTGCGCAATTTCTAGAGGGAAGGTTGTTTTCCCTCCATAATTGTGCAACTTCTTGAGGGAGCTGCTCAACCCACAGCTGCACCAAGTCCAAAAGAACAACGTGTGAGGGAAATACATCAAGCTCTGATAGACAAGCTTTGTTTCTACAAGAAAATCACCGAAGCTTATGTAGTTGACGAAGCAAGACATGTTGTTGTCAAAGGTTGGTAGGGAGGCTCCAAAACGAAGACAAGGAAAAATTTTGGAGAGTGGTTGTAGCCACTACAACACTTGGCGACACATTGGTAGAACTCCAGTTCTCTGAATGGACTTTGTTCATGACAAACAAGTCTAACACCTCCAGAAGTATTGTTCAGTTCTTAGTTCGTCTTGGTTTCACACTAGCTTGATTGTAAGATGTAGCATCTACCAAGCTCTTTGTCAATTTATACACATTCCAAGACAAGGAAACATACTTGTTTCGATTGGGGTTGAGGGGTATATTGGTG
The DNA here is from genome assembly GCA_031772625.1 of Pinus tabuliformis. NCBI lineage: Eukaryota > Viridiplantae > Streptophyta > Pinopsida > Pinales > Pinaceae > Pinus > Pinus tabuliformis. The sequence continues at coordinate 880,686,723 of CM062807.1, forward strand.
CACAAGTAGTGTAGTCGTTAGAGTCTTAGTTCCATCTTTGGTGTTGCTCCACTACTAGCAAGCCTGGACAGTACCCCAGCAAAGTCACATAGGAACGCAAGCATGGCTTCGCTGCTAGCGAGCCTAGTCAGTACCTTGACTGAGTTACTCGCAATACCTCTCTACACAGGAAGCCTTCCTCTTATTTCACTTTATTCATTTTTCTTTTTTTGAAATTTTCACTTTTCATTTTCTTTCATTTTTTCATTTTCACAATTTTGCATAGCACTTATTCATTTGAGAGGTGGAAGAGTTTGTTCCTGCAGAGAAGTAGTTTATTGTACCTATGACGTGCTTGTTAAGGTTCCCCCCATCACCTTCCTCTACTTGACTGATCTAGCCAGGGTTAACCCAAAAACAACTGATTAGAGTAGGTGACACTAGTTAGCACAGAAGAGTTGTGTTTTCACCAAGGTTCAACTCGAATAGTATATATTTTCCATCGACATATCATGGACTAAAAGTAAAAAGTTTTTCATACAGAGGCAGGATGACAGATAACCAAGTAAGGATAGCAGTACAAGCCCTCTTGTACTTTACCCAACTTGTTTCAAGAGTCACACATGGTTTCATGTGAAACTAACCTACAACGAAAACAAGCAAACAAACAATAAATCAGAGCAGAAGCAGAAGCAAAAGTGAAAGAAAAGTGAGTAAGCAAACAAGCAAGTAGAAAAACAAATAAACAAAACAAGTAAGAAAACAAGCATGCAAGCAAACCAACCAAAAGCAAACACTACTCCTACTCCTAATCTAATGGTGCATGGGCTTGATCATGTGAAGTGATATTTCTAGTGCAGCCACCAGCTCATTGGCTGACCCATGCTGGTGAAGGCTTGCTCCGTGAGCAACCCACTTGTGTAGACCAGTAAGAAAGAAATATATAACATTGAAGACAAACACACTTTGTGTTTAAAAGTGTCCATGGGACATAAGTGAGTGCACGTGCATGACATGTGGTCTATGGACTTGTCATGGCGTTGTGCGATACTGTGTGCAGATTTGGAGCATACGCATATTCTTGACTGTGACATGCAAGAAAACGAAAGCAAAAAAGACAACTTGCATCATGCGCATGTGCTTCCAATGTAATATTCCTCCAATGTATGAGCGATGGGATCGTGCAGTTCGAGTGGAGGAAGCATGATCTATGTGTGAGATTGATCTTCAATGCATATAAATGAGTGATGAGGAGCCTTGGGTGATTCAACAATTTCCTGATTGGAAGTAAAACTAAACCAAAGGGAGTGACGTCCTAACATAACCATCATCTGAGGCTAAAGTGCCTCGACAGTCTTGGGTGTTTCATCTTCATTGTCAGATGGATCATCACAAATGGGTGGCATCGGAAAATCATCCGTGATAGAATCATGATCATGATCGAATATGGCAGTAAATGGGTCACGATAGCCATGATCAGAAAGATCAATAATTTCATCAGCATCCTCATGATATGATGAATCAAACAGAGGGGTAGATGAGAAGGGAACAGATTCATCGTATGTGTTTCCAGAAAAGGGAAATGATAAATCAAGTGGATTTTCAATGAATGACTTATCCTCTCCATTTTTGAATGATAGTATCACATCCAGTGTGTCCTGCAAGTGATCAACAATGGGTGCATACATAGATGAAGATACACATGCGAAATCATGGATGGCAGGTTCACCAAAGATGTCAGGAAAGAACGAAGGAGGCTTGGACGAAAGGAAATAATCCTTCACTGAGTGTTGATGCTGAAGCTCCCCATCATACTCTTGATGAATGACATGGCATGTTGGTTGTGCAACACCAACTCCATCAGTGGATTGATCGTCATTCACAACAAGTGCAGATTCTGGAATGGAACAACACAAGATAGTATCATCCAGAGGATTAGCCAAGTATGAGGATGGAGGTTGTGGAAAAAAATGCATGTGACAACTCGATGGACTCAGAACCAAATCTGCGTGAATATTAAGTGAACTGATATTGGGAGGATGTGACAGTTGAACAGATGTGTGAGCATGATCTCCTACATCACTCTACAGTGGTGGAGCTATTTGATGAGGGGACGATGTAGAGTCACTTGTGAAAATGACCATAACCATCTATGATTGCGTAACTCCATCACTGAAAAATACTGAGCGAGGCTTGATTTCAAACTTCTTCTTGGGATAAGTAGATTTCGTAACACAATACTCAAATCGGTCCCAAAGAAAAATTTCATTCGGATCTTCGAAGCTTGAAACTGCAACTCATGGAAGCATTGCCAAAAATCCATAGGCGATTCATGTGGAGCCTTCCATTGTTGTAGCATCTTTTGGTCAAGATTGCATGGATCAAATTGATAGAAAGTGTATTCAATGAGATCACAGAAGCGCTCAAGTGAGTGCACGCTATCAGCCGGCAGGCTACACAGCCATCGATGTGGAGATTCGCAAGTGTGTATGCAAGCAACAAACAGGCCTGCTCATCAAAACATCCATCTTCCTCATGAAGCATGGAAAGAAAGACATGTAAGAACTCAGGCCAGGCCACTTCACCTTCACCATCATACGTGTATGTGGACAAGTGATAAAAAACTCCTTCATGTTGGTAACAGATTCAGAATTCGAAAAACATCACAGAGGGAGATGATAAGAAATTGAACCAGAACCTTAACCACAATCAAGAAAAAAGGTAAAGATAAAAGGTTAAGAGGTTAAAAGGTTAATATTGGCCTTAAGCGCAAAAACCTTTGTTAAGCACAAAAAACATTGTTGAGCACAAAAACCTTTAGAATGTGTGTTTTCTTTAAATTCTAAATTAAGCACGTGGGCAGTATTCAGCCAAGCGGTATTGCACGAGTGAAAGGCTGGAAGCGGTAAATTACCCAAAGCACATGATTCCACTTAGCGGTTGACACGTAGTAGAGAAAAGCTGCTTTTCTCACACGCCTTCAGTTAGATATCGTTCGTGCATGATCGTCACAGATCGTCCAGGGAAGTTGCCCAGTAGGCAACGTGATAGGTGTTGGATGGACAGGGATAGATCGATACTTCAGGTTTAACCCAATCGCGAGCTCTATGTAGGATTATCCTAACCTCCAGATGTACACGTGATAAGGACTTATCATTCATGAATGCGCTGAACAGTTATGGCAACAGTTACCTCTAACGATCAACTTGGCAGAGTCGCTAAGGTTTAGTGGATTTGCTAAGTCTAGCTGAAGTCAGGTGCGGTTGCTAATATTGGTGGAAATAGCACATAAAAGCACTCATAGAGTAGTTTGGAGGGGGAGCCCAGAGAGTCCAGGGAGGCAGAGGTAGAGCCTGAGAGTTAGAGAAACTCAGAGAGAGTGAAACAAGAGGCTCACTAGACTAAATAGAGCCTTAGATGGAATGATCCATAGAAGCTAAAGAAGTCATCTTCATGGAGAATTCCATCCAAAAAGACTGATTCTGGAGTTCAGAGCCACCAGAGGTTGGAGGCAGTTGCAGGAGCTACCAGAGCTCATTCTTAGTGACCCGATAGTCAATTTTGACTATAATGAGCTTTCTAAATCCATTGTAGGGATTTCCAAAAGAATCTGATGACTTCTAAGGGCCAAGAAGCTATAGGGAAGTTTCATGTAGCAAATGATCAAATGATTATTATGTTGTAGGTGTCTGATATGTTGCTAGAGATAGAAGAAGTTCTAGAGACAGTTGAAGAATTATGAGGGAGTTAGTGCCATCTAGAAGCTCAAGTCAGCTCAGTGCACTGATTAAAGGAATCAAGTCCAAGGAAGCTTAGATCTGTTTGTAGAGTGAGGACAACCAGGGATATAGATGGTATTCTAAGCCCATTGGTTCAGTTTAGAAACCTTCCGAGTTAAGTGTGGAACTTGTAAAAGAAACATCACCATAATCCCAAAGAGCCAAGTCAAGTTGATAAAAGCTAAAGGAGACATAGCCCATGATATTAGGGCTAGCTCCTATATTATATATTTGTTATGTGGGGTTGCTTTATTTCTCCATTTACTGTTATAAGTGTTTAATATCAGCATGAACACATAAGCACCTAAATAGTTAAAACGAAGACATACACCTATTTCAAGTGCTTAATTTCACAATTGTCAACATAAGCTAGAGAATATTTTTGTTAAGCTTTGGAGTGGGAGGTTCTTGTAAGTATAACAAGATGTTAAACCCTCATTTCAGATCAAGTGGTATCAGAGCTAGCTCCTTGATTGAAAGAGCATAGTTGCTTGTTTGACTTGATAGGTGTTTAAATAGTACAAAGGATTTGACTATTTGATTGTTTGTAAACTGACTATTGTTTGAGTTTGCAAAGGTGAAGGGAAAGCTACAGATAGCTAAGTCCAGGAGAGGACAAGAAGGAAGAAGGGTTGAAGGCATTCTCCTTACCCCAAGGACCTCAAGGAAATCCTTGAAACACAAGAAGGTTTGTTTGCAAAAGGCTGCTTGAATAAGCTCTTTGTGAATTTTGTTGAAGTTCTTTTGTTCATTTCTATAATGCAACTTCTACAAGTGATTTTTCCTCCTTCACAAGATTCTTTAATGAAGACATGAAGCAAGAATTGTTCATCATGACGGATATGGTGGGATAAATGTATGAGGATGAAAGGAAGAGCACCAAACTTCAAGAGAAGTTGAATTCCATGAAGGAAGCGAAGCAGTTTCTTTCTGATAGATCGCAGGAAGTGGGAAGTCAACTTCATATTGCAAATATGAACCTGTAAAGGATGCATGAGTTGGAGACATAGCTCATTGTTTCCAAAGAAGCCTTAGTCAAGTATCAACTTGAAGAAGAGATAAACAATTCTAGTTTTTCTCAAATTTTCTCTAAGAATGTTTATGTTGGCTCTTTTGAAAAACATACAAGAGGCATAGGGTCTAAGTTGATGTCAAAAATGGGCTACGAAAGAAAAGGATTGAGTAAACATGCACATGGCATTGTTGAGCCAATAATGGTTGAGGAAAGGCCTAGTATTTTGGTCTTGGCTATGGACAATCTTATGGAGAAAGTTCCAAAGCAGCCATGAAGGCAATTGAAACAGTTCCTAGAAGGAGTTTCATGTCAGGTTCTCTACCTCAAGTTTGTAAAGATTGTATTCTTGGGGAATGCAATAGTTTGAAGCATACTTTGCAAGAAGAAGCTGTTCATAAACATGCATTTGAACAAGAGAGTTTCCAAAGCTCTAAAGCCATTGAAGAGATTGTGGGTGTTCCAAAGGGAGCCACTTCTTCATTCGATTCAGCTCCTCATGCAGGTAACAAAGGTGAAAGGGAAAGGTATAAATCTGATTTCAATCATATTTCCTTTGATCATGTAAAACATGATAAATTTCCACATAAGTATTGGAAAAGAATTCCATGTTCCTTTTGTGGTTTTGATAACCATAGCGTTTCTAGATGTTGGAAGAGAATGGCCACATACAAGAAACTTTTGAAGAAAAGGAGGCAAGAAGCCAAAGGTCCACTAGACAAGGCAAATCATTCTGTCAAGAAGATGCAGATGTGTTACACTTACTGCCATAAGCAAGGACATATTGCTGAAAAGTGTTGGATTCTAAATCCAACAAGGCTTCCACGAAATTTGAAGAAGGTGGAAAGAGAGAATGGCAAGAATGGAAAGGATGTTTCCATAATTGATGTGCTCTAGAATGATCCACATGTTGATGTCAATGTGCAGACAAAGGAAGCACCTTTGATATGGATTGGTAAGAAATGGGTAGAATTATTATCTAATTAAAGGTTGCATGTCTTTTTATTTGATGCATTTCTTTGCTAATGGAATGCAAGTTGTAGGGATTTTACCAAAAAGGTGAATGGAAAAGTTGAGTATGTAGACTCACTTTATTGCAGCAAAATTATATTTATTTTATCTTTGTAAGTACATGTACATGTGATTGAGGATATTGTACTTAAGTTAGTGCTTAAGAGAAAGTTGAAGAATGGAATACATACATGAGAATACTATGTATGAATAGAGGGATGTTGATGATTTCCTTGTATTGGAACATATATGTGTAATTGACTTGATGGTCGATTTCTTTGTTTAAAACATGCATGTAACAACATGTTAACTTGGAAAAGTTGATTTGGTCTCCAAGATTGTAAAATGGAGATAATGATGAAGTGTTTCATCTTTGAAAAATAATCCTTAAGTTCGTTTTGTATATGCTGGACTTGAAGAGTCAGCGGTGTGAAAAGGCATTTATTTTTTGGCTTGTTATTTAGTCGATAATTTGTATAAAAGATGTAAAGACATGATGATGACTCATATGATGTGAAATTGATTTCTTTGATGAAGCAAGAATTTATGTTTTTTTTGACAATATGTCAGTAAAACAAACTGTAATTGTTACAAATGTAAATTTCTGTTAAGGAGATGTAATCTCACATTTTTTTGAGCCACCTTGGATCAATTTTCAAGGAAGAGATGCTCAACTACCTTCTGTAACCTTCTCAGCAGAAGTTCTGAATGAGATAAACGAAGACAGTTCTTAACAGGAAGACAAGCGCAACCAGGAAGGAAAGTGTTGACTACCTTCAAGTTATGGTGTAGAGGCACTAGCCATGCAAGGCAAGTATATGGAGGCTAAAAGAAGAGGGTGTTGTACTCTCATCTACTGTGCAGATCACCATATTAGTCTTTTTGGGTCCAAAAGATTTTCAATGGGGAGGAGTTATCAGAAATTGATCAAGAACCTTAACCAAAGTCAAGAAGAAAGGTAAAGATAAAAGATTAAGAGGTTAAAAGGTTAATATTAGCCTTAAGAGCGAAAACCTTTATTAAGCGCAAAAACATCTCTTAAGTTCAAAAACCTTTCTAAAATTCCTTTTCTTTAAATTCTAAATTAAGCATGTGGGCATTATTCGGCCAAGTGGTAAATGGTATATCACATGGGTGAAAGGCTTGAAGTGGTAAATTACCCAAAGCATGCGATGCCACTCAGCGGTCGACACGTAGCAGAGAAAAACTTGTTTTCTTGCGCGCCTTCAGTTAGATATCGTTCGCGCATGAAATCTGCGTGAAATTGAGCGATGTTTGTTGGATTGAGTGGGGTCACGTCAACGGCGGAGATCGTCCAGGGAAGTTGGCTGGTGGACGATGCGACAACTGTTGGATGGATAGGGATAGATTGATAGTTGAGGTTTAACACGATCGCAAGCTCTATGGAGGATTATCCTAATCGACAGATATATGTGCGATAAGGATTTATCCTTCATGAACGCGCCCAATGGTTACAGCAACAGTTACCTCTGATGGTCAACCTGGTGGAGTGGCTAAAGTTTAACGGATTTGCTAAGTTTAGCTGAAGTCAGGTGCAGTTGCTAATATTGGCGGAAATACCACATAAAAGCACTCACATAGTAGTTTAGAGGGGGAGTCTAGAGAGTCTAGGGAGATAGAGGCAGAGCCTGAGAGTTAGAGAAAATCAAAGTGAGTGAAACAAGAGGCTCACTAGAATAAATAGAGGCTTCTGAAGTTGATTGAATGATCCATAGAAGCTAAAGAAGTAATCCTCATGGAGAATTCCATCCAAGAAGATTGATTCTAGAGTTCAGAGCCACCAGAGGTTGAAGGCAGTTGCAGGAGCTACCAGAGCTCATTCTTAGTGACCCAATAGTCAATTCTAATTGTAATGAGCTCTCTAAATCCATTGCAAGGATTTGCAAAAGCATCTGAAGCCTTCTAAGGGCCAAGAAGCTACAATGAAGTTTTAGGCAGAGAATGATCAAAGGATTACTATGTTTTAGGTGTCTGATATGTTGCTAGATATAGAAGAAGAAGTTACAGAGACAGTTGAAGAATTCTAAGGGAGTTAGTGCCATCCAAAAGCTCAAGTCAGCTCAGTGCACTAATTGAACAATCAAGTCCAAGGAAGCTTCGATATGTTTGTAGATTGAGGATAGCTAGGGATATATATGGTATTCTAAGCCCATTGGTTCAGCTTAGAAACCTTTGGAGTTAAGTCTGGAACTTGTAAAAGAAGCTTTACCATAATCCCAAAGAGCCAAGTCAAGTTGACAAGAGCTCAAGTAGATGAAACCCATGATATTAGGGTGAACTCCTAGATTATATTGATGTTATGTGTGGTTGTTTTATTGCTGCATTTACTGTTATATGTGTTTAATATCAGCATGAACAAATAAGCACTTAAACAATTAAAATGAAGACATACACCTATTTCAAGTACTTAATTCTGCAATTGTCAAGATAAGATAGATCATATTTTTGTTAAGATTTGGAGTGGGAGGTTCTTGTAAGTATAACAAGATGTTAAACCCTCATTTTAGATTAGGAGAAGAGTGAAAGAATCCACGATCGATATGCAAAGGTTCAAAATAGGATGAGAGGACACAACTTGTCATCTGGCCCTCCTTCTAGTGCTAGAAATGTTGATCGTGTTGGACCCGCCAACATGTCAGGGGATCTACCCAGTAAGAAGTCCCAATTATACCTTTGACCATTTGGTGTTGGAGTCCCAATAGTGGGTCATACGGTCATGAGTTGACCACGATTTCACATAGAGGGAAGTAAGATAACTCTGTTTGTAGCAAGGGTGTGACATATGCAGTGCGCCAAGGAAGGTGCATGAGAGGTTCTAGCACACAAGGGTTGAGATGAGTGCACCCCTTGGAAACATGTGATAGCACACAGTTAATAAGGGAATGTAGGAGCAAATATGCATCACGACATGGAAGGAAAGTTAACAAACAATCTAAAGTGTTGTTTAAAACAACATCACATTTCAGAAGGATTCATACATACATACACATAAATAGCTATACATGCATGCATAAGTAAACAAATATGCATATCATTTAGAGTAAATAGATAGTTGAAATACAATACAACATATGCATGAAATGGTTGCCTCTTGTTATATTAATAAGTGTAAGTTCCAGTCATACAGTACATCCATGTCCAACCACTAGTTCTGACAAGGGAACATTACAGCCACAATCGCCTGCTCCTTGAAAGAGATGTACTAGCTTTGTGTAGTGGAGAAGCCAAGGCTCATTACAATACTATCCAACCTCTCTCAAAGATAATACTAACGGAAGCTTTGCTGACAAAAAGCCCTTATAATGAGTTATGTGGGAATATTTATAGCAAAGGGTGGGGTGACCCTTCACATTCCCCTTTGTGACAATTTATCTACCCTCGTGACTCTTCATCTACTATATGACTGTTACATCTACTATCGACACTTGAACATACACTTGAAAAGATGTTACATTACAATGCACATGTACCCATGTGAAAAAATCAACTTGAACAATCCTTGCTAGACACCACTATGACTCGGGAAACTGTTGGAAGACTAACTCTTTGACATCTTCATTGTGATTGACATTAGTGAATTGATGCAAGGATTGGTAGTCCGTGATGATGTGCTTCTGCTCCAAGGTGACATATTTCTGGAACCTGAATCTTGCCTCCATAGCATTCAGGTACACTTCTTGGTCTCCTCTATCCAACTTATCTGAAAGCATGCACATCATTGTCTTCAATGCGGCCAGACCAGAAACATACTTGTGCATGATGTCTGCACTGATGGGCAAGTCTGGGCTAGTGGAAATGTGCATCAACTCATCAAACTACGAGTCAAGCTCTAGGCGTACCTATGGCTTTGTCTTCACTTGGGTGAGAGTCCAAATATATGGCTCATGTGCGTGCACTAAAACATCCATACTCTTGAATACACGTGCATGGGAAATCTGTAGACTAGTGATGAGTTGTGGGAGCTATTCATAGTTATGGATCTGACTCCAGATGTGTGCCTTCAGCTCGACCGCTTTGGGCTTCATCATCTTAGGCAGGTGAAGTGGGGTTCCCTCGTATCTCATCACCCACATTTGGATGTAATCAACAATATCATGCACATTTGATAAGATACGTTCTCTTCTAGCACATTGTTGTTGCAATCAATTGAGATGGACAGTTTCCTTATGCACGATACCAAACTTGGAATACAACCCTTGTATAACTGCATCAAGGGAAAAAACTTTGTTTAGTATTTCCTTCTTTAGTTCTGCTTTGGCAGATGCTACCACCAACTCTCCTTCTTGCTTGGTCATCTATAGCTCCTTAGCCATTCGCTCATTCTTAGCTCTCAGAAAGTGAACACTTGACATAGTGGCTTCAGCATATGCTCTAATGGCATCAGCCAAGACTGCTTGATGTTAGCACATGTTAGACATGATCGCTTGTTCCTCATACTGCATAAGAGATGTATGATCCTCCAGAGTTGACACTCTGCGAGACTGCACAACTCTATGTTGAGACTTGTCAAATGAGATGTTGTGCATCTCTCCTTCCGGCTAATCTCCAAGGATCTTAGTGTCTCCTTGGTAGCTTGGGACTTGTTCATCTTTTGGATGCAGTGAAGCTATCAGGTCGACCTATTGGTGGTGAGGCATGAGGTCGATGTCCTATTCTAGCTCTTGTTGCTCCATGTCTATATCCATTTGTTCAAGTGCTCACTCAATCTCCTGAGTGAAGTCCTTCTCCTATGATGGTTCACCCTGCTTGCCTGATGTCAGCTATTCTGATGAGTCCACTACCTGTATGGGTGCAGTTTCATCCATCTGCATATGTTGCGCTCCCTGGTGTACCTGTCGTTGTTGTGCTTCCCTCAATTATTTGTGCAGCTGTTGTTCCTTTAAGAGGTTCTCCTTAAACTCATTCAACTCCTTCTCTGTTTCCTCCATTCTCCATTTCTCCCTCTGCCTTTGCACAATTCACTTATCGTGTTGTTGCCTCTTTGCCTCTATGGCCATAGCTGTTTTTTCTACAAGTGGATCTGCTCGGAACTTGCATCTTTTTTTTCTTCCATCTAATCAAAAATCTTCCTCTTAACCTTATTGTGCACTGGTATGTTCACCTCTACTACTATTGTTGCTTCTGGTGCTCTCTAAGATGCCGCTTCACTTTGTTTCACTAACGAATCCATAGCGAAACCAACCTGTTCATTGGGTCTAGAGAAACTGTAGAAATATCATCATGGGTGCTCCTCTGCCCAATGAAATGCCCTGTGGATCCAATTGAATTGTACTCTCATGCAGTGATATTTCACAAGACAATGTGGGTCATATGGATTATAACTTCAGAGGTCGAATGGATACTTCTTCATCTGTTCTACTTCGACATCTGCTTTCTTAAAACTTTGGATCTCATATAACTCGATGCATATTGGAAGAGTGCGCTAAGGTGTGTTCTTCTTCGATGTAGCCTAGATGTCAATCCTGCCAAGATGTGATATGCTACTTCCTACATGATGAGCACATCCAAGGCAAACTTTGGTAGAACATGCGGAGGCTTCTCTGCAGTGTACATCCGCATGAAGGTACCAGATGGTGAGGCATACCAATAAGTTATGTCTATCAATGGCTCCATTGCTTCCATCGACATGCATGGTGAATCCTATTCAAATATCATCTTGTAAATTGCGATGAAAAAATGATCCGACAACCGTGTGATAACTCATTTGAAGTTTCATTCAGGAAACATCTTACAATAAGTGTTCACAGCAGTTTCCATCGGTGACCATGCCCACTTCAAGCCTAGGAACTCCTCTTAGGCACAGACTCCATCCAAGATGTAGGCGAACATGTCTATTTCTGTTTGCATGCCTTTGGGTAGTTGTCCAGCCCTCATTACCTATTCCTTTAGTTGATGAGCAAACATATTGGACTAGTTTCATGGTTTTCCTTTTCTGGCCAGTTGGTCCAGTGCGATCACCCAAATCTATGGGAAGGCTTCCTTGCTTTCTTGGCCATACAGTCGACATGGAAATATGACCAAGTATTGATACGCCTTCCGCAGTATCTTTGTCTTGTAGATCTGGTTGGGTGTCATCCTGAATCTAGCTGGCTCCTTTACCCAGTTCTTCATAATGTCTCTGGAGTTGGAATTATTGCTGGGTAAGATGAAAGGAGTCTCCATGATAGTCATAGGTTCCGAAATATGATACATCTCATCATAATCCTCTACCTTGAATTTTCTTCCTCCTGCTGACACTGCTCAAGGTTATCATCTTGGGATTAGTGTGAGAGACGATCCAATGAATCATGTCCGCGCTTGGGAACATGGGGTATCTACATGCAATCTGGTACAAGATGGAGTTGTGGATGTTGATGTATACCTAGTGGCCTTGGAGGTCTTCCCCAAATGTGCCTATAAATGTATCATTGGCCTCTTGCCATTTCAGTTTGATGTCGTTATCTAGAATATACTTGGTATCTTCATAGATTGGTAGACTTGTGGACACTCGCTCAACCACTACTCCAGTTGTACTTCCATCAGTTTCCTTTGATCCTACTCTCTTAGAGGCCTTTGATACTCAACTGTCCAAAGGAGAACAATCACCTGCTAGATCTGGAGACAAAGCGACATGCATGGAAATAAATCTATCAGCGAAAACCAAAGAAAATTGGAGGAAAGACATAACACATACCTAGGATTGATAGGTAAAGATTGCGCAATTTCTTCTGGGAGGCTGAGTGACTGGTTGCCAAAGATACGCAAAAGGTAGTCTGGGCTGTCTAGGATGCATGACTATCTACTGGGATTGCACAATGCGCAATCCAGGCTCGATGGTGACTCATGTAATTGTGTAACGCGCAATTTTAGCTAGCAATAGTTGTAGGCTCAGTGACTGCATTGCGCAATTTTCTGGGCTACCAGTCATTGTCCCTTAGAATTGCACAAAGCAGGCCTGAGGAATAGCTGCTGGGAAGAAATGCACATTTCTTGAGGGGAAGGTAGAGCCTTCCCTCTCAATATTGCATAATGCTGTCTTGGTGAGGCAGAGCCCGAACTAAGGTTACCTAGACCCGCCGATGGGCAACTAAATGAAAATGTGAAAGTGAATGCATAGGGATACTAAGTGTAAGTAGAAGTGAATGATCGTGCATGAAAGCATTGCATGAAGATTCAGAAAATGGAACAACATGCATGTGGGTGAAGTGAGTCACCTAATCAGGGACTGTTCATGTAAAACAGTTTCATGCATAACAATGAAAACTGAAAGGGTGCTAGTACAAGCTAGTATGCATGTAAAGAACAACAAGCATTCAAAGAAATCAAGAGAACAACACTCACAGAAGCAAAAACAAAAAAAGTGATAGGAATTCTATAAAAGACAAGTTGAGACCACTTACCCATGAATAGCTGAGCTAGATGTGTCTAAGAGTCTTGTGTTGTGGGATGTCAGAGCTCTAAGATCAATGAGAAGAAATGAGATTTGAAGCATGGAATAAATAATTTTGAAGCTCATGATGTGCATGCCACAAATCTAGGAAAAAGCGACACTTGGAGGAAATATTCTAAAAATATCTTTGCATGTAACCTCAAGCTACTAAAATTAGCGCCCTAAAATCCAAGGATCATTTTTTCAGGTTGCCTTTTCTATTTCGGGAAAAAGCAGCTCATGCATTCAAGTCAAGTTTCCTTGGACTCAGGTGGAACTGGTCAAAGAAACTGTACCTGTAAGAGCCTGCTCAATTGTTGGGAGAAAACGTGCATTTCTGGAAGGGAGTTAGGTTGAATTCCCCGGAGATTTGTGCAATTTCTAGGAAGAGCAACTCAGTGCCTTCCAGAATTGTGCAATTTTCTAGATGAAGCCTGAATAGCATAATTGCTTAATTCTAGAGCCCAACAGGTTGCCAGATGGAATTGCACAATTTCTCTAGGGAAGGCTAGTTTCCCTCCAAAATTGTGCAATTTCTTGAGGGATCTGCTCAGCCTGCAGTTGGACCAAGTCCCAAAGAACAACCTGTGACGGGAATACATCAAGCTCTGATAGACATGCTCTGTTTCTGTAATAAAATCACTGAAGCTTGTGTACTTGATGAAGCAAGACATGTTGCTGTGAAAGGTTGGTAGGGAGGCTCCAAACCGAAGTTAAGGAAAACTTTTGGAGGGTGGCTGTAGCTGCTACAACATACCCCTCAGCCAAAAATATTTCCTTGTACTTTTCTATGCTTTCTTCTCCTACATTCCTTACCTTGAATATCCACCTCGAACCCATAATTGATTTGTCTACTAGTCTTGAGATGACTTCTGAAAAACTATTCTTTACAATGGATTCGTATTCCTCCACCATTGCATCAACCCATACATTTTTCTTTACTGCTTCCTCGAAATAGGATGGCTTAGTCTATACAAGCTCAGTCATTAGAGCGATGTAGCTAGTCTACTGAACAAGTGACCTTCTCTACTTACACTGATTTGAAGGAGCACCCACATATTCTAGATATTCTCTTGCTACTCCTCCTGATGTCTTCTTGCTTATCTTCTTATGTGGGCACTTCGAGGCATAATTCCTGAATTCATGAAAATGGAAGTATTTAATTTTTGACAAATCTTTCTTCTTGCCCACATGACCATATTCTCATTTGTATTGGGATTTCTTCCCTTTTCCCTTACTTTCCTTTCCATCCAATGTAATTTTTTCTTCATCCTTGCCCTTGGATGAAGTCCTATCTTTGGTATTCTACCTTCTTTCCTCCTGTACCAAACCAGACCATAATCACTAACAATTTGGTAGCTTCCCCCTCCCATTCATAAAATCTTGATAGTTATACCAGTTCTTGGGAAGACCCATAAGGCCTACGCTTAGCAAGTCATCTTTAGGTACAGTAACATTGACCCCTCCTAGTTCATCATGACATTCGATGAAAATTATTAGATACTACAATATAGTTTCATTCTTCTGCATCTTGATACTTTGAATTTTATCCTTGAATGCCAACTTCCTATGGCCACTAGTATTCTTGAACAATTTTTTCAGTGCTTTCCAAATCATGAATGGAGTTTATTTTCCATGGACATTTGAGACAATATTATCTCATACTCTCTCTAATATTATTATCCTCGCCTTCGATACATCATTCTTCAACTGTGCAAGGTCCTCGACATCAACTGTTACTGGTCTTGGAATACATATCTTGATATTTTAAAGCAACCCATTGTCATCCAATACTCCCTCCATGTGGTCCTTCAATGCAACAAAATTTTAGGTGCCTTCCATGGGATACTCTAGCCTTAGTCCATTAAAGGACATCTTCTCAAATTCGAATAAATTCTACTACACTAGTATTGAACTTCAAACCTTTGAGAAAAACCTTAAATTTCATCATTTGAGCCCAAAATTCAGAGAAAAGGTGAAAATCAGGGTTATATTAAAGTCAGTGAAAGGTGTTGAACAAGACATTAGAAAAGTGGGATTTTGTTTTTAAAAAAAGTTAATTTAAAAATATGGCCTCCAAGCCTATATACACAAATATCATCATAAAAAAAACTCATTGTGCAAGCAAGGCATTGGAGGAAGTTTGCAAGGTCCTGAGTTGAAGGTTGCAGTGATTTGGAGCAGCTTGGGGCGATTTCTGCGTGCGTGGCACACACAGACAGGAGCACGACGCACTCACTGGGCGCGGCGCACATAGAGCCTTCCCACCATTTAAAATCACCACTGGTGTGGCGCACTCAGAGCGCGCGGCGAACTAGGCTTTGCGCTTGGCACACAGGGGCAAAGCACCTAGAACTTACCAATTTCACTCAAACTTTTTCGTGGAGCTCATCTAATTGCAAGGTAGGAAACCTACCTCCACTTGTGCATCAAATTTGAAAGAGATACGATAGTTTTATGATTATAATCAAATGCAAATTTTTTTTATAAAACAAACACAAGAAGACATCAAGAAAACCATGATGCTAGGGTTTGTGCTACAGTGATATTTCTTCCAAGGTGTTTTTCCTACCCTACCCCTATTACTCATTCCCCTATGCCATTGTCCCCATAATCACTACCCTAACCCTACCAAAATTATACTCCCTTTCCCCTCTTCCTATTGCTAAATAAATCCCAAACCCTACCTTAGAAACCCTAAAACCTTACTTCGCCCAAAACAAAAAACCTACCCTATCAAAATACCCTAAAACCCCGTGTATATCCCTAAACAAAATTCTCCTATAAACCCCTATTCCCATTATATTATCCCCCTCCTAATAATCCCTTTTTAATTGTCCCCTTGGTGGCAGATTGTCAAAACAAACTCCAGCTTTACTATAATCAAAGGGCAGCCTAAATTCAGTTTACAAACAACAGTCATGGCATCTGAGGTTTCATCAGAATATGAGGAGGAGACCCACAGTGATACAACTTTAGGAGAACAGGCCCCCAGGAGACATCATCGGAGTGGAAAACATGTTAGGGATGAGCCAAACACCTTCACCGAGTTGCAAGCATGCCCTCTTGCTATGTCATGTTTCCAGCACTTAGCATGTTTTGAATTTTGTCAGAGGCTGGAAAATGTCAGAGTTCATCATGAGTTGGCCCATCTTTTTGCACTACACCTACACGGAGGATAGTCTATCTTGGCTGGGGTCACTTTGACATTGACACCCGAAACCATATTAGTGGCAACAGGCATACGAAACATTGAAGAAAAGTGGCATAAGAAGAAGAAGGTGGAGAGGCATCATTATGAGCTTTACATTAAGGCTAGCTATTTGAGCCAGCTCAAGAGAGTTTTTCGATTCAGATTTTTGAGAGATGAGTATGCTCCGGTCATGAAATTGATCATGAAGTACTTCAGTTGTGAGGGGAGGTTTTCTCGCCTTTATGCGTATCACGTCAAGTTGCTCATGCACTTTACCAGGGTGCGAATGATGAACCTCCCATTTTTCATGTGCGGGAACATAGAGAGGATGAAAAATTTCTTGCAGCACAAGACCCCTCTACAGCAGCTCAATAGTGTTGATCAATTTTCTCTTATCCGGATTTTGGTGGACCATCAGCTGGGATTGCAGGGTATTGCTTGGGAGGACTTCATCTCCCGTGAATTCTTCAGCACTCCATAGGTAGTATCAGAGGCGGAGCATGAGATAGGTGGCCCATCTCATCAGTATGAGCGACATGAGACTGCTACTGTGCCAGTATACATCACTTATCAGAGAGGTAGTAGACCCTTATTTGCAGTGGAAAAGTGAGTGTTATCTCCACCCGAGGTGGAAGGGGCCTCGCTTCTGACATCGTCATCACATGAGTAGGGTAGGGGTAAGGAGCCAGTGCAGGAGGAAGGGCCATTAGGTGAACGAGAAACCGAATTCGTTCTCCTCCATTATGATGACACAAATGCAAAACCAACAAATGCAGAGCTTACAGAGATCATCCAGGAGCAACAATCAGTGATTGAGTCCTTATCCTTTGACCTGGAGAGGGCCAAGTGGAACATGAAGTACCTGGAGCAGAGAAACAAGTAGCTTGAGGATGAACAGGCGATTATGGAGCTGCAAAACATTCGTGAGCATCGCCAAGCTGCTTAAAGGAGAAGAGTTGAGCTCACATCATTGGAGCAAGAGATCAATGAGGATCGGGAGGCCCATATCGAGAGCGTGAACATGCACTTGCAGAGGCTGCTGGACAAGGCTGATTAGGACCTTTCCTTACTGAGACACATGGATTATTGTTACAGGACACGAAACATGAGCGCAAGGGCCTGGAGAAGGAGATTGAAGGCAAAATTGAGGAAAGCAACAAGAAAGGCAAAAGAGGCAAAAGAGCAAGAACGGCTTCGAATCTTGGCTGAGGCTTCCTTGCCCCATCATAACACCCCATAGGGAACCTCCAGCCCAAATTTCAAGAAATTTGGGGAATTTTTGGTCACTTTACAAATTTTTGGGCAAAAAACAAGGTTTTTCTACTAGTGGCGCGGCGCTAAAATTCTAGAGCTCCAAATGAGGAATGGTTTGCATTTTTGGATTCAGCATGGAAAATCACGACTACTGGTGTCTGGACAAGAAATTTTGGCAAGGTAAGAGTCTCCAAAAGGTCAAAAAACTCCCAAAAATGTCCTCTTTGCCACTTTTTTGGCACATAGGAAGTAGTCTTGGGAGAATGGAGACTTGGAGGGGAAAATGAGCACCAAATTCAAAAATTCCAGTGGGGTTAGAAAGTAGACAGGACAGGCTTTCCAACAAGACCACTTGGGCACATTTTGGACACTTGAAAATGCCCCAAAGCTGGCCTCGAAGTAGCGTGCACACACGAAAATGGCACGGCGCACAGAGGAAAAATTGCCCAATTTGCTTCCATTTCGCGAAATTTCAGTTCGCAACTTCTCCAAGTGGGCCCGCTCATCTACACTTTGGTTTTTTGGCACCAAAGGTGGCATTTAAAGTATTTTTTCTCCAGATTGGCTTCTATCCAAGTGGCAAAGGAAGGCAAACGGTCACCCAAGCCAAATGTCATGTTTGTAGCACTGCACCTGTAGCTGATGGTTGGCTCTCCATCTCCATTTTGCAATGATTCGAGTAACTCCCCAACCCTTGGGCATTCTATCTCTTCCTTACACATTCTATATATTGTATGCAAGTTATTTGCAAAGGGTTGGTTGGCTTTGTTAGGATATTCCGACACATAGGAAATAGTTAAGTATAACTTGGTCTAGTATAGAGTTAGGTAAAGTGTGTTTCTTTACTATGTACATTTTGTAACTTACAATCCAACAGTCATGATATGTAGTGATCCGATGGTTCACTCTCTCCTCAGTATTATCGAAACTTGATCTATGGCTTAACACCCGATTGGTCCATGATCTATATTTAAAGAGCATGGAGGGTCATTTGTAGGTTAACTGTTCATGAGAGAATCTTATGTAAATTTTCATTATTTTATTAATAAATTCCATGAAGTGGCCGCATTGGCTCAGGCCATGGACTGTTTCCCTCTTTGAGGGTTTTAACCACGTCAAAAGTACTGGTGTATTGAGATGTGATCTCTTTGTGAGCAGTGTCCTTTGGTGTTCTGTCTGAGGAACTTACCCTGTAAATTCCTACATGGTACCAGAGCTATTTGAGGGCCGCGTCCGTTGGTGATCCAAATCTGAAGCTGGTAGAACTGCATCCAACTACCGTTTCCTAGATCTACCGTTTCTGACTGCTTTTGGGCCGAGAAGACTGCTCTGTTGTGTTGGGAGCATCTGTTCCAGTGAGGAACCCCTTTCGTTTCACGCGAAAAGGTTTCCGGTAGCCTAGCTACGTCATTTTTAAGATCTGAAGGTATACAATGTTTATTTACAGTTTACAGTTATTTTCTCTCTGTCTATTTCGGTTTCGATTTATTTAACTTTTTTTATTACCGGATCTATACCTTTCATTTCTGCGTATGCTCTTTGCCCCACGACTCTGTGCGATTTGGGCAAATCAGAAACAGAAAGGAAGGATTTTTCTCATGCGTATGCCCTTTTCCGATGCGCCTTAGTGTGATCTCAGAAAATCATAAACATTGAGGAAAATATTTAGTTTTCGTCTAAAGCTAACTTTGAGCCATAAGGTTCATTTTTTTTGTATGTCCGTGTTGGGTTTTGTGTTTTTTGTTTTTTCCCTCTCTCTCTCTCTCTCTCTCTCTCTCAAACTTTTTGTATAGCTCACTTGGTCCAAAGCTAATTTATGAGAGTAGAGGTCTTGTGTTCAAGTCTCCTTTTTGTGGGGGCAGATTTTTCATTTCCACACATTCCCGCACTTCGTCGGCATCTTCATCAATTTTTCTTCAAAAAGCCATAACTTCTTCATCCGGAAGTCGTTTTCAGAACCGTTTTTTTTGAAACAGCCTAATTTTTCGAGATCTTTCCATTGCAACACTTAGTTTCAACATCTATAGCTTCAATTTCTATTAAAATGGAAATTCCATGACAAGTTATTCTTGACAGCACCAACTACTTCCAATGGTGGTCCTACATTGTGGATTTACTTAGAAGTAAAGGTCTCTACATAATAGCCTCAGGCTAAGAAACCAAACCGAAAGATGAAGATAAGGTAGCTAAATGGGAAAATAGGCAAGATCAAGCACGTGGGTTGATAGGGATGTCTGTTTCTCTAGATCTTAGATTCCATATTGCAGAACTTGATACTCCTGATGAAGCATTGAAACAGATTACTAAAGTTTTTGGAATAAAAAATGAACTTAGAGCCCATCAACTTGAAAATGAGTTGCTTACATTGGACCCCAATAATTTTTCTTGCATTGAAGATATTTTGTCCAACTTCAAGACCCTTAGACTTCTCTTGGAAGGTGTTAAGGTTAAGAAAGAAGATAGTAACCTTATCTATGCCATTCTTACTAAGTTGGGACCAGCCTACTCTGTGTTTGTCTCCACCTTCCATTCTACAAGAGAAGCCTTCATTTCTCAAGGGCAAGACTACAAGTCCCCTTCCTTTGATTCTTTTTGTGATTCTTTAATAAGAGAACAAGAAAAAATCTTACACCTTGGTCTTCTTAATCTTGGAAACTCTTTTAAGAAAGCGTTAGCTGCCCAGCAGCAACCAAATCCAAAGAATCCTAAGAAGTTGTATCCTAAAAGGAATGGTCCTAAACCAAACAAGGGTCCTAAGTAATTTCAGCCTCAAAATGAAAAATCATTTCAACAAAATGATAAGACAAATAAAAACAAAGGGAAGAAGACTGATAGACATTGCAACTTTTGTAATCGAGATGGCCACTTAGAATCCAAATGCTTTAAAAAGATGGAAGCCTTGGAAGCAGCAATGAAGAAGCATAACATCTATTTGGAGCACTCCTCAACTTCAACTTCATCTTCAGGAATGGCACTTTCTGCATGTGGTTGTCAAGCATCTCGATCTAGCTATGCAATAAATGTATCTTCTTCTTCTCATTCTCATGAGTGGCTCATTGATTCTGGAGCTTCTTATCACATGGCCAAAAACAAAGCCATGTTTTCTTCTTTAAATGATTGTAACACCAAAAATATATATGTTGGTGATGATAGATCTCTTAGATTTGTAGGGACTGGAACTGTTCATCTAGATAATGGTTAGTTTAATGATGTATTATGTGTTCCAACCTTATCCTGCAACCTTCTATCTTTATATCAGATAACTCATTCAGGTGAAGGTAAAATCGTTGAATTTTCACCTCACGATGTTGTAATTAAGGACCTAAGAGATCCTAGACAGATTTTAGCTACTAGCATTGCTGATGATTCTACAAGGTTGTATAAGTTTCACAACTTTGGGTCATCAAATCTTCCCTCAGTATTTGTTGCTCATAATGATGAAGTGAGCAAACTTTGGCATGAGCGATTTGGTCACTTAAACTATCGCTCTCTTTAGAATCTATATAAAGAAAATATGGTGACAGGTCTTCCAATGGTATCTTGCAGAGATGGTGTTTGTTCTGGATGTGTACTCGGAAAACATCATCAGGATAGTTTTGAAAAACATGCCGCTTGGCACCCCTAAGCCCCTTTACAGCTCGTGCATAGTGATTTATGTGGTCCACTTCCAGTTGTTTTTTCTCTGGCTACAAGTATTTCTTAACTTTCATTGATGATTTCTCCAGACGCACTTGGGTATACTTCTTAAAGCTCAAGAGTGAAGTATTTAACATGTTTTTGGCCTTTAAGGCCTTTGTTGAAAAACAATCTGGACATCAAATTCTTAAGCTAAGATCTGATAATGGCGGAGAATATGTTAACAACAAATTCATCAACTTTTGCACTGAGAATGGAATTCAAATGCAACATATTGTTCCATATACTCCACAACAAAATGGTGTAGCTGAAAGGAAGAATCACACCTTAAAGGAAATGGCTAATTGTATGCTTCAATCTAAAGGAATTAGTCTTAATTATTGGGTAGAAGAAATTAACTGTGCAAATTACATATTAAATCGCACTCCTACTAGGTTTTAAAGAATATCACTCCAAAAGAAGCATGGAGCTCAATTAAACTAGATGTAAGTCACTTTCGTGTTTTTGGAAGTGAAGCATGGGCCCATACTCCAGATGAGAAACATAAAGCTTTAGAACCTAAGAGTGAAAAATGTATTTTTGTTCGATATTCTAAAGATGTCAAAGGATATAGACTTATTCCACTTAAGTCCAAAAATGTTATCATTAGAAGAGATGTAAAGTTTGCTGAAAATATATCGGCCTACGAGCCTAGTTCGACGAATGTGCCACCTCTCCCTATCTCTTCTACTTTTGAAAACATTTCTTCTTCAGATGATGAAAGCAAGGATGAAAATCGTCCCCCACCTTCTCAGGATCCTCCTTCAGCTCCTCAGCTTCCAAAATGGGTTCGTGCTACTCGGGATGCAGCAGGTGATCTTGCCAGTGATCCTACAGATCAACGATGTACACATTCTCAGTTTGATAGAGCCTCTTCTTTACTGGCTCAAGCTTCAGTGAATTATGATCCTGACACCTTTGCAGAAGCTTCCGGCCATCCAGATTGGGAAGTAGCTATGAATGAAGAATATCATTCATTATTGGCAAATGATACATGGGATCTTGTTCTTCTACCAAAGGGACGAAAGCTTGTTAGATGCAAATGGGTTTACAGAACCAAGTATGGACCAGATGGGAAAGTTGATAAACATAAAGCTCGTCTTGTTGCTAAGGGTTTTTCACAAGTTGAAGGCATTAACTATACTGAAACCTTCTCCCCTATTGCCAAAATGAACTCTATCTGCCTTGTTCTTTCGCTTGCTGCCTCTTTCAAATGGGAAGTCCATCAGATGGATGTTAAATCCGCCTTCTTGCATGGGGACTTTCATGAATAAATCTATATGGAACAACCTATTGGCTTTATACAAACAGACTCCAGCCTTGTATGTCGGCTTAAGAAATCCCTTTATGGTCTCAAGCAAGCTCCTTGAGCTTGGTATGCCAAAATGGATAACTTTCTTTTAGAAAATGGCTTTTCTAGGTGTCATTCTGACAATACTGTCTACACCAAGAAAGTGGGCAAGTGTCTTATCATTCGTGTTCTTTATGTTGATGATCTTATCCTTACTGGTAGTGATCCCAACCTTAAAAACCATGTGAAGACTAGCCTTAAAAGGAAGTTTGAAATGACAGACTTAGGACACTTACATTATTTTCTTGGTCTTCAAGTCTTGCAATCCAAGGAAGGTATTTCCCTTTCCCAGTCCAAGTATGCCTGTGATATTCTATGGCATTTTCACATGGAAGACTGTAAGCCAGCCCCTTCTCCCTTTCAGTCTGGAGTCAAAATTTTAGTCACTTGTACTTCTCCTGAAGTTGATGCTACCTTATACCATCAACTTGTAGGAAAACTTTTGTATCTAACCCATACTGGTCCTGACCTTTCCTTTGTTGTTGGCCTTGTTGCTCAGTTTATGCAAAACCCACGTGAAATTCATTGGAAAGCAGCTAAAAGAATACTTCGTTATGTTCGAGGTATAGTTCAGTTTGGGATTCATTACAATGCTGAAGCATCTCCTCTATTGGTTGGTTTCACTGATTCCGATTGGGCTGGTTACCCTGATGATCGGAAGTCTACTACAGGTTATGTGTTCACTCTTGGTTCAGGACCTATTACATGGGCTTGCAAGAAACAATATGCCATTTCTCTTTCTTCAACAAAGGCAGAGTATCGTGGTGCCATAGAAGCTAGTAAGGAAGCCTTGTGGCTTCGTCAGATCCTATCAGAGTTTGGCTTTCAGCAGCAACATCCGACTACACTTTGGTGTGATAATCAAAGTGCCATTCAACTATGCAAAGATCTAGTCCAACATCAGTGCAGAAAAAGCATTGAATTGCACATGCACTTCATCAGAAAGCTCATTCACGACCATGTTCTTGAAGTGCAATATTGTTCAACAGATGATCAAGTTGCAGACATCTTTACAAAGGGTCTCACAGAGGCGAAGTTCACTAAACTTTGATTTATGGTTGGAGTTCAGGAAGTTGTCACTAAGGGGGGATAGGCTCTAGTGCCTCCTTCCTTCTCCTATTGTGTCATATTTGTAAATCCTTCAATCCTATCCCAAGTTGTTCTTAAGGGGGGATGTTAGGATATTCCAACACATAGGAAATAGTTAAGTATATCTTGGTCCAGTATAGAGTTAGGTAAAGTGTGTTTCTTTACTATGTACATTTTGTAACTTACAATCTGACGGTCACGATATGTAGTGATCCAGCGGTTCATTCTCTCCTCGGTATTACCGACACTTGATCCATGGCTTAACACCCGATTGGTCCATGATCTCTATTTAAAGAGCATGGAGGGTCATTTGTAGGTTAACTGTTCATGAGAGAAGCTTATGTAAATTTTCATTATTTTATTAATAAATTGCCTGAAGTGGCCGTGTTGGCTCAAGCCGTGGACTGCTTCCCTCTTTGAGGGTTTTAACCACGTCAAAAGTACTGGAGTATTGATCTATGATCTGTTTGTGAGCGGTGTCCTTTGGTGTTCTGTCTGAGGAACTTACCTTGTAAATTCCTACAGGCTTGTAACTTCTGGGAGACTTGTGGGAAAGAAACTCTGTTTCTTCACTGTGTAATTTTGACAGAGAATTAATGAAAGGTAGCGGCTCTATTTCATGAGATTCTTGTGGTTGTGAGTGTAGCAAATGTGTCTCTTACGTTTTCATATGTATTTCGTTATGTTTCATAATTCAATTCATGTTCATTTCCAGTGAAATTTTCCGAGTGAGATTAGGTAGAATTCAATTTTTGTTGCTCTGCCTGTGGGAAAATTTCATGTTCAGTGTTTTTCTTCTGTTGAAAAGGATTCATGTCACTATGCCCTTTTCACTTTCTTCAGCAATCTATTCATGCCGTGGTACCTCAAACTAAATTGTTACATTTTCCGCCTACCTTGCCTCACGAAATAATCTGTGCCTTTGTATTAAATTCTCTTTTCTTTGCTAAGTGTTGGTCCCATACCATCCCAGAAGCTCGGTCATTCATAAAATTTGTTTCTTGTACACATTTTCACTTACTAGACTAAGAACAATATTTCGTTGTAAGTCATCTTAGACCGTTTTCGATTATATATTCGTTGAGCATGACTCAGAGAGAGCCCTCTCCTGCTCTGGTAGGGTTAGCTACCAGACTGAGCGTGGTTTGTGGTTACCCTAATTTTTTCCTTCCTCCAGCCTGAGGCAGATTTAGGTGCTAACATAGTGGTGACTTCGCTGGGGAACAAACTGAAATCAAATCCCCTTGTTTCATAATAATTCTAAGCTTCCGGATGATGAGCTTAGGATTGGAAAGGCTAAGTAAGTTGGTTGTGTCCTGTGATTTTTCTGAATAACATGCTGGCTTTGAGACGATATACCAGAGCCAATCCAGACCTGGATCCTCCTCATATCTATGAAAACGACAATTTTATCCCGAGACTCCTTCGTCAAGAAAGCACCATAACTCTCGTGTTCAAATCCCATTCATGTCCCGACACTTTTGAGTATCTTGAAGAGATTGAGTTTGACGAACGGTTTGAGATATCATTGTTTGAGTCTAAATCCGAAAGGGCTGTTGATTATACTGTCTCGAATCCGCAATTTCTTGTAGACCTTGAAACAGAAAGAGCTAATAGGTTAATTGATAATTATATTGCAACACATCCCCAAACTCCAACTGCTAGCCCCTTACAAAATGTGCACACTCCTCCCTCACCCCCAAGTCCAAATCCACCGAGAGTGATGGCTGCTCGTTTTTCACCCCTAGTTCTGCCCCAAGTTCTAGATGATATGCCAGCGGATTATCAAAGTAAAATCCCGTTTTTTGATGGCACTCCTAACAACATTACTACTCAGAAACATGTAGACAAAATGGCAGATTTCTATGAACTCCATGAGATCGATGCGGAGAACATGGCAATGAGGCTCTTTGTACAGACATTTGCAGGTGATGTGAGGAAATGGTTCAAAGGTTTGCCGGCAGCAAGTATCACTACCTTGGCCAAACTACAAAGACAATTTTTAAATCGATGGGAAGTGAAAAAGAATCCCCTTCAAATTTTGGCTAAATATGAACAAATCAAATGAAACGCTCGTGAGTCGGTCCAAGATTATTGTGTCAGATTCAATTCAGTTTACAACGAGATTCCAGATCATCTAAAGCCACCTGTGGGAATAACTATGATGAAATTTCCGGATGGTTTTGATGTTGACATGGCCTACCAATTAAGAGAGAGAGAACCGGCCACAATGGAAGACATGCAGAAAATTGCGATCAGCGTTGAAGCAAACCTGCTGTCCAGAAGAGCTAGAGGGAAAGCAGAAAAGAAAATCATTGTGAAAGAAGAGTCTTCTTCAATGGATCAACTACTCAAAAAGATAGAGCAGATTGTTGAAAGGGTGAAGCTCGACAAGCCTGAGCCACAAGTTAGAAATCATAACTTTCGTGGCCAGCAGCAGCCACAATATAGAATAAGACAGAGAGATCAGCGAACCCAAGAGCAGACATCACAACAGTCAGTGCAAACACCTTTGCAGCAGAATTTTGTGCATGGACCGGAGTCAGATGAGGATGGGAATGTAAAAGGTGAAGAAAACCACCTCTTTACTCCAGATGAGCTACCTACTTACATTACCGAAGAAGAAGAGTGTGCGGTGAGTTCAGCTGCACACAAAGACACGGATTTCATTCTAGCTAGCGACACTGTTTTAGAAGAAGAATTAGAGGAGTATCAAAGGGGGTATATGAATGCTCTGTCCGCACAGCAGCAACGATATTCACTTAGAAACAGAGATGTGCCAGCCAAACCAATTCAGAAAAAGAAGGAGGTTGAAACAACAAAGAATGATTCATCAGCTACACAAAGAAAAGGAAAAGAGGCGGTTGGTCCGCAGAGCAGCAAATCAAAATCAGCAGAACAATCACAGCAGCAAGCCACATCAAAAGAAAAAGAAAGGAAAGAGATCCCAGTCAAAGAGGTAGAAAAGACTCCTGATTTTAGCTTAGAGAATGAGATTTCTAAGTTAAAGGTATCCATCCCCTTGACTGAAATAATGAAGAACAACAGTTATAGAGGACAAATATCTAAGATGTTGAATTTGGACCCAATGTCTGACATGGTAAATGTAGAAGATGATCAACCTAAAATGATTTTTGGACCAGCATCGAATTGTGAGTCTCCTGATAGCGATGTGCCACCCTTCTATATTAGTTTTAGATTGCATGATTTTGTGTTACATAATGCCATGTTCGATTCCAGAGCTTCTCACAATATCATGCCCAAGGTTATCATGGATAAGCTTGGTCTAGACATCACCTGACAGTACCACGATCTCTATTCATTTGATTCCAGCAGAGTGAGGTGTATAGGACTCATCAAAGACTTGGTTGTGAGTTTGGATCAGCTTCCCATGAAAAATGTTTTGATGAATGTGGTGGTAGCAGACATTCCTCCAAGGTTTGGCATGCTTCTTTCCAGGTCTTGGGTAGCAAAATTGAAAGGGACACTACAGCTAGATTTCTCCTATGCAACAATCCCGGTGTTTGGACAAATGAGGAAATTATATCAGGAACAAAAAATGAAATATATGATCACAAGCAAGGAGAAACCTATAAATCATCCAATTAACTATGTACATACAGATTTAGAGTCTTTTGTTTTGTTTTCAGATAGTTTAAATGATAAAGATAGTCAGATAGTAGAAGCAGATGATATTCTGGAAATAACAGAAAATTTCAAAGAAATTTCGAAGAAAGAAGCACAAGAAAAGCATAAAAATGTTTGGCAATTAGCTGAAAGTAATGGACAGAAAGCAGACAAGGCACAACAAACAGATTTCCAGCACTTACAAGAGGAGGAAGAAGGCTTGTGGACCATGGATTTTGATGGAGCAGTAGGTAATGATGTCGGTGGAATTGGAATTTAGGTATGCAGTCCTTTCTCCGCCCCAAACAAAGTGCCTAGCAGCATGAGGGTTTGCTCTTACAAGATGGCCTTTGAGTGTTCAAACAATGAAGCTGAGTATGAAGCTCTGATTGCTGGCCTGAAGATTCTTAGAAAGCTGAATGAAAAAAGGATTTTGATATATGGCGACTCCAAATTGGTAATAAAGCAGGTCAGAGGTGAGTATCAAGCAAAACATCCTAGGATGCGGGCCTATCGTAATGCTGTTTTAGACATCTTAAAGTTATTTTCAGAGTACACCTTGACATGTGTGCCTTGTATACAAAATTTTATTGTTGATGCTCTTGCAAAGGCATCAAGCAGTTTAAAGATCCCCATGAACTCCAGCAATAAATTTGAAATCCATGTCAAGCATCATCCAACCATTCCAGACAATCAGTGATATTGGCAAGCATTTCAAGATGATGAGGAGATTAAGGATTTTCTACTAAACAAAGGCAGGTTCAAAGAAACCTCAATTGATGTAGAAAATGACGATGGCAAAGGGAATGGTACAGATGAAGTGTAGATCAATGAAATGGACATGTTGCAGCTGAAGAATAACATTATTCCTAAAGGCTTGATACCTTTAGAAGAACTTTTTGATCAGGATGATGTAGCCCGCAAGCCAACATTGCAGCCAACAGAGAAGGGTGTAGAAGAGGTCAACATCGGAACAGTTGCCAATCCTAAGTTGGTAAAATTGTGTAAAGCATTGCCACCAAAGATCAAGGACAAATATATCAGTTTGATGGCTTCATTTGCAGATGTGTTTGCTTGGGACTATTTTGATTTAAAGACCTGTGATACCAATATTATTTAACACACGATACCCATCAAGCCCAATCAAAAACCATTTAGACAGAAGTTGAGAAGGATAAATCCAAAGTTGCTGCCATCTATTGAAAAAGAGGTAAACAGGTTGTACAAATCAGGTATCATTGTGCCCATTAGATTTTTAGATTGGATCTCTAACTTGGTGCCCTACGAAAAAAGACAGGTGAGATCCGCTTATGCATTGATTTCAAAAATCTAAATAAAGTCTCATTGAAGGAAAACTATCGACAGCCCAAAATGGACCATATCCTTCAGTGAGTAGTGGGGGTATCTCGTATGTCACTGCTTGATGGTTATTCTGGATATAACCAAATTTTTGTCGATGAGGATGATCGAGCCAAGACAGCATTCACCACTCCATGGGGAACCTTTCATTATGCCAAAATGCCTTTCGGTTTAAAGAATGCAGGTGCCACATTTCAGCGTGCAATGGACTTGGCTTTTACAAATGAGAAGGATGTGTTTTTTGTGGTGTACCTGGATGATTTG
This sequence comes from Pinus tabuliformis, assembly GCA_031772625.1. Classification (NCBI taxonomy): domain Eukaryota; kingdom Viridiplantae; phylum Streptophyta; class Pinopsida; order Pinales; family Pinaceae; genus Pinus; species Pinus tabuliformis. Next base: position 880,715,745 of record CM062807.1, read on the forward strand.
ACAGTGTTTTCCAAATCTGATGAAGAGCACATGCATCATCTAAAAATTGTCTCTCAAAAGTGCAGAAAATATGGTTTATCACTGAATCCTAAGAAGAGCTTGTTCACCATGGAGGAAGGCAAATTACTTGGGCACATCATTTCAAAGGATGGCATTCGTATTGACCCAGCACGTGTGCAAGCAATTCAGCAAATCGATCTACCTCAGAATAAAAAGGAGATACAATCGTTCAATGGTAAGATGAATTTTCTGCGTCGCTTTGTGCCTAATCTTGCTGAACACTTAAGAGAGATGACCAACATGCTCAAGAAGGACAGCTAAGTGAAATGGACATAGGAGGCTGTCAAATCTTTCAACTTGGTCAAATTGGCCCTTTCTTTAGCTCCAGTTCTAGTCAGCCCAGACTACACTCAAGAATTCATATTGTTTTCATTTGCTTCAGAGCACACTATGGCAGCAGTATTATTGCAGAAAAGAGATGATCATGAAAGACCCATCGAATTCTTCAGCAGAGCTATAAGAGATGCAACATTAAAGTACAACATCATTGAGAAGCAAGCCCTGACACTGGTGAAGGCATTGAAGGATTTCCGAGTATATATTCTACATTCTCACATTTTGGCCTATGTTCCTAACGCTACTATAAAAGATGTTTTAGTGTGGACTGATCCGGAAGGAGGAAGAGGCAAATGGATTGTAGCCTTGCTGAATATGATGTGGAAATAAAGCCCACAAAGCTGGTCAAAGGACAGGGGCTGGCAAAGTTAATGGCCAAATCAATCTTGCATGCCTTGGACATAAATTTGATCGCTGTTATGTCTGATGAGAATGAGGAAATATCATCCATTCAAGTATCTGAAATGTTTTCTCTATCCCCAAGGTATTCAGATATAATATATGTGCTAAAAAAATCTATCACCACCGCCCGACATGACTAGAAATAAAGCGGGAACACTCAAGTTGAAGGCTACCAAGTTTTGCATTCTAAATTCTACACTGTATTGGAAAGATCCCGGTGGCATTTTGTTAAATTGTTTGGTGGAAGAGGAGGCAAAGAAAGTCATGGAAGATTTCCACGGAGAAGAGTGTGGTGGTCACCTTTTTTGGAAGTCAACAGTGAACAAAATTTTGAGAACATGGTATTATTGGCCTACATTGTTTGCTGATGTGTACAAGATGGTCAAGCGCTGTCATAAATGTCAAATTTTCGAAGGAAAATAGAAATTACAGCCTTTGCCACTTAAGCCTATTGAGGTGAGTGCTCCTTTCGAGCAGTGGGGGTTGGATTTCATTTGGGAAATTCATCCCGCTTCTTCCGGACAACATAGATGGATCCTTATAGTGATAGACTATTTCACAAAATGGATTGAGGAAGCTCCCACTAGACAAGCTACAGATACAATAATCATTTCATTTCTTGAAAATAACATCTTGTCTCGCTTTCGTTGTCCGAATAATTTAATCACCGATAATGCAGCAGCTTTCAAATCAAAGAGGATGGTAGAATTTTGTCATAAATATCACATCATTTTGGGTCACTCAACTGCCTATCATCTGCAAGGCAATGGATTGGCGGAATCTTTGAATAAATCATTGGTCAACATCATCAAGAATCTGCTAGAAATAAATAAAAAGAGCTGGAATAAGAGGTTGGTCCATGCGCTTTGGGCAGATCGGATCAGTCAGAAAAAATCCATTGGTATGTCACCGTTTGAGCTTGTTTATGGACTTGACACAGTATTTCCCACCTCTCTCACTGCTCCGGTAGTCAGACTTCTTCAGGAGGTAGGAAGTGAAGAAGATCCCATGTAGAGAAGGTTGAATCAAATGGTCCACTTGCAGCAGACAAGAGAAGAAGTTTTCAAGAACACATCCAAATTGTATGGGAAAATAAAGAAAATCTATGACAGAAAAGCAAAGGCAGATAAATTTCAGTTGGATGATGTGGTGCTGAAGTGGGATACAAGGAATGAAGAGAAAGGTAAGCACAGAAAGTTCGAAAATCTTTGGAAAGTTCCTTTCAAAATTGCAGCATATAGGGGTCAGAATGCCTTTCTTCTAAAGGAAATGAATGGGGAAGATTGTCCAGGAGAGCCGATCAATGGTCGGCTACTCAAGCGGTACCAATTTTGATTTATTAACGTTGCTTCCACTGTCATTGTAAATACCATTTTTACTTCAGTTTGGTTTTAGTCTGTCAAGTTAGTTTTTGAGTCATCTCAATGTCAAGTCTGAGTCAATTTCTTGGTCATTTCAGTTACATAAATAAGTTAGAGCCCTATGTTGTAGTCGAAATGATGACTCCATAGGCCAATGGACAAAAGGCACTGTCTAGCTCCTCCAGAGATCTGCTATTCTTAGCACCTCCAAGGAGCTACCATCCCCCATTAGAGCCAATGTTAGAGTCAGTCTGGTCAGTCCTCCGTCAGAGATCAAAACTCTTTATGCATTTTATTTTTAGGTGTCCCGCTCCATTCACTTAGCTGCATTCCGCTAGGGGCATGCCATAATCTGACGGAGAAGGTCATGCTAGTCATTTCCCCTCATGTCTGGCTCCTGCTGGCTTATGTCTTTGTGTCAAATAATCAAAAAGTCCATAACAGTCAAGGTCTGGTCCTTCAACGGACAAAGGTCATTTTTGGTCATTAGGTCTAGGGATTGATCAATTTGGTCTTTAATATGTCCAGTAAAGCCATGTAGGCCAGAGGGATGTTCTTGCAAAGTAATGATCCACAGAGTTTCATCATGATGATGATAGACTTCGACTATTTTTCAAAACTCTGTTTTTAAGAAAAGTCAAATAGTGTCATTAGTGACAAAATGTTCAAAAAGAATTGACAGTTGATTCCTTCAGGTGCAGTAATGGTTTCCGTGGCCAAAGTTCTCTGTCATGCAATCCCTGCAAAAAGTGTCGAAAATTTCATCATTTGAGCCCAAAAATCAGAGAAAAGGTGAAAATCAGGGTTATATTAAAGTCAGTGAAAGGTGTTGAACAAGACATTAGAAAAGTGGGTTTTTAAAATTAAAAAAAAAAAGTTAATTTAAAAATATGGCCTCCAAGCCTATATACACAAATATCATAATAAAACAAACTCATTGTGCAAGCAAGGCGTTGGAGGAAGGTTGCAAGGTCATGAGTTGAAGGTTGGAGCGATTTGGAGCAGCTTGGGGCGATTTCTGGGCACGCGGCGCACATAGACAGGAGCGCGATGCACTCACCGGGCGCGGTGCACACAGAGCCTGCCCACCATTTAAAATCACCACTGGCGCGACGCACTTAGAGCCCGCGGCGCATTGGGATTTGCGTGCGGCACACAGGGGCAAAGTGCCCAAAGCTTACCAATTTCACTCAATTTTTTTTGTGGAGCTCATCCAATTGCAAGGTAGGAAACCTACCTCCACTTGTGCATCAAATTTGAAAGAGATACGATGGTTTTATGATTATAATCAAATGCGAAAGTTTTTTATAAAAAAAACAGAAGAAGACATCAAGAAAACCATGACGCTAGGGTTTGTGCTACAGTGGTATTGCTGCCAAGGTGTTTTTCCTACCCTACCCCTATTACTCATTCCCCTATGCCATTGTCCCCATAATCACTACCCTAACCCTACCAAAATCATACTCCCTTTCCCCTCTTCCTACTGCTAAACAAATCCCAAACCCTACCTTACAAACCCCAAAACCTTACCTTGCCCAAAACATAAAACCTACCCTATCAAAATACCCCAAAACCCCCTGTATATCCATAAACAAAATTCTCCTATAAACCCCTATTCCCATTATATTATCCCCCTCCTAATACTCCATTTTTAATTGTCCCCTTGGTGGCAGATTGTCAAAACAAACTCCAGCTTCACTATAATCAAAGGGTAGCCTAAATTCAGTTTACAAACAACAGTCATGGCATCCGAGGTTTCATCAGAATATGAGGAGGAGACCCACAGTGATACAGCTTCAGGAGAATAGGCCCCTAGGAGACATCACCAGAGTGGCAAACATGTTAGAGATGAGCCAAACACCCTCACCGAGTTGCAGGCATGCCCTCTTGCTATGTCATGTTTCTAGCACTTAGCATGCTTTGAATTTTGTGAGAGGGTGTCAAATGTCAGAGTTCATCATGAGTTGGCCCGTCTTTTTTCACTTCACCTACACGAAGTACAGTCTATCTTGGCTGGGGTCACTTTCACATTGACACCCGAAACCATATTAGTGGCAATAGGCATACCAAACATTGGAGAACAATGGCATAAGAAGAAGAAGGTGGAGAGGCATCATTATGAGCCTTACATTAAGGCCAACTGTTTGAGCCAGCTCACGAGAGCTTTTCCATTCAGATTTTTGAGATATGAGTATGCTCCGGTCATGAAATTGATCATGAAGTACTTCAGTTGTGAGGAGAGGTTTTCTCGCCTTTATGCCTATCACATCAGGTTGCTCATGCACTTTACCAGGGTGAGAATGATGAACCTCCCATTTTTCATTTGCGGGAGCATAGAGAGGATGAAAAATTTCATGCAGCACAAGACCACTCGACAACAGCTCAACAGTGTTTATCCTTTGCTCTTATCTGGATTTTGGTGGACCATCAGTTGGGATTGCACGGTATTACTTGGGAGGACTTCATCTCCCGTAACTTCTTCAGCACTCCACAGGTAGTATCAAAGGCAGAGCATGAGATAGGTGGCCCATCTCATCAGTATGAGCGACATGAGACTGCTACTATGCCAGTATACATCACCTATCAGAGAGGCAGTAGACCCTTATTTGCAGTGGCGAAGCGAGTGTTATCTCCACCCGGGGTGGAAGGGGCCTCACTTCCGACATCGACATCACATGAGCAGGGTAGGGGTAAGGAGCCAGTGCAGGAGGAAGGGCCATCATGTGAATGAGAGACCGAATTCGTTCTCCTCCATGATGATGAGACAGATGTAGAACCAACAAATGCAGAGCTTAAAGAGATCATCCAAGAGCAACAATCAGTGATTGAGTCCTTATCCCTTGACTTGGAGAGGACCAAGTGGAACATGAAGTACCTGGAGTAGAGAAACAAGCAGCTTGAGGATCAACAGGCGATTATGGAGTAGCAAAACATTCATGAGCATTGCCAAGCTGCTCAAAGGAGAAGAGTTGAGCTCACATCATTGGAGCAAGAGATCAATGAGGATTAGGAGGCCCATCTCGAGAGCGTGAACATGCACTTGGAGAGGCTGCTGGACAAGGCCGATCAGGACCTTGCCTTACTAAGACACATGGCTTATCGTTATGGGACACGAAACATGAGTGCAAGGGCCCAGATAAGGAGCTTGAAGGCGAAATTGAGGAAAGAAAAAAGAAATGAAAAAGAGGCAAAAGAGCAAGATCGGCTTCAAATCTTGGCTAAGGCTTCCTTGGCCCATCATAACACCCCATAGGGAACCTCCAGCCCAAATTTCAAGAAATTTGGGGAATTTTTGGTCACTCCACAAATTTTTGGGCAAAAAACAGGCTTTTTCTCCCTGTAATTCTAGAGCTCCAAATGAGGAATGTTTTGCATTTTTGGATTCATCATGGAAAATCACGACTACTGGTGTCCAGACAAGAAATTTTGGCAAGGTATGAGTCTCCAAAAGGTCAAAAAACACCCAAAAATGGCCTCTCTGCAAAGTTTTTGGCACACAAGAAGCAGTCTCGGGAGAATGAAGATTTGGAGGGGCAAATGAGCACCAAATTCAAAAATTCCAGTGGGGTTAGAAAGTAGATAGGATAGGATTTCCAACAAGCCCACTTGGGCACATTTTGGACACAAAAAAGTTCCCCAAAACGGGCCCCAAAGTAGTGCAGCGCACAGAGAAAATGGCGCGGCGCACAGAGGAAAAATTGCCCAAGTTGCTTGCGTTTCGCGAAATTTCGGTTCGCGACTTCTCCAAGTGGGCCCGCTCATCTACACTTCAGTTTTTTTCCACCAAAGGTGGCATTTAAAGTGTTTTTTCTCCAGATTGGCTTCAATCCAAGTGGTGAAGGAAGGCAAACGGTCACCCAAGACAAATGTCATGTTTGTAGTGCTGCACCTGTAGCTGATGGTTGGCTCTCCATCTCCATTTTGCAATGATTCGAGTAACTCCCCAACCCTTGGGCGTTCTATCTCTTCCTTACACATTCTATATATTGTATGCAAGTTATTTGCAAAGGGTTGGTTGGCTTGTAACTTCTAGGAGACTTGTGGGAAAGAAACTCTGTTTCTTCACTGTGTAATTTTGACAGAGAATTAATGAAAGGCAACGGCTCTATTTCATGAGATTCTTGTGGTTGTGAGTGTAGCAAATGTGTCTCTTATGTTTTCATGTGTATTTTGTTATGTTTCATAATTCAATTCATGTTCATTTCCAGTGAAATTTTCTAAGTGAGATTAGGTAGAATTCAATTTTATTGCTCTGCCTGTGGGAAAATTTCATGCTCCGTGTTTTTCTTTTGTTGAAAAGGATTCATGTCACTATGCCCTTTTCACTTTCTTCAGCAATCTATTCATGCTGCGGTACCTCAAACTAAATTGTTAGATTTTCTTCCTACCTTGCCTCACGGAATAATCTGTGCCTTTGTATTAAATTCTCTGTTCTTTGCTGAGCGTTGGTCCCATACCATCCGAGAAGCTCGGTCATTCATAAAATTTGTTTCTTGTACACATTTTCACTTACTAGACTAAGATAAATATTTCATTGTAAGTCATCTTAGACCGTTTTCGATTATATATTCGCTGAACGTGACTCAGAGAGAGCCCTCTCCTGCTCTGGTAGGGCTAGCTACCAGAGTGAGCGTGGTTTGTGGTTACCCTAATTTTTGCCTTCCTTAAGCCTAAGGCAGATTTAGGTGCTAACAGTTCGTTGAGGAATTAGGCCTCTATTATTTAGGAAATTCCTTAAATTCAATTACAAAGTTCCTTAGGCTGATCATATGACTGCATGCAACAACCTCACACTGAAGACTAGTCTACAAGTGATGTTACACTACCTTGGAATCTCCACCAAGCCTGGGGAACTAAAATTCTCTACATGCACTAGCTATTTTGGGTTGATTGATTAGTTAACTAGATGATCATTGAGTATGAATGAAGTCCCACTACACAACTTAGCCCTCCAATAGTTGCTCTAGTAGTTGGAACTAGTTTAGAGGAAAACGACGTTAGATAGCTGAACTTTATTGCTACAAATTAACAATCACACATGATTAAATGAACTCTAACTCGTAGAACTCGAATTTACTAACTAATCTGGGTGACATAAGCAATGTCACACAAGTAAACATCATCCAAGTTGTCTGCTGATGCGGAAATTCAATTTTCCTCAATTTAATCAACGCAAAATAAAATTGAGATTTTCTGTTTTCATTTTTCTACAAAAGGAGAAAATATATAGAGATCATGTCAATCTCAGAGGTATATACAACCATCTATGAAGGAATGACCTCTTCTATTCTCAACAAGTACATATCCCTCTTTATCCTCGGTAAAATAATAAGTTCATGAGAACATTTAAATAAATAAACAAATAAAGGGTGAAAGAAAAGAAAGGCTTCCAGCATAGAAAGGTGATGCAGGTAGCTTCCTTGAAGTATTGAACAGGCCCAGTGGTAGCAAAGTGAGGCTTGTGTTCCTGCATTCACTTCGAAAGGACCTTGAACATGTTCATTTGCAGTGGAGAAGCACCGGAGATGAAAACTAAGACTAGGATCATCTTAAGGTCGCAGTTATATTACCGTTCTCCCAGATCAAAACAATTGAGACCTAGCAAGATTTGTAATGTCTTTAACTGAGAAAAGGAATAGGGGAGACTATATGTATAATCATGTCAAATGTGGAATCTAAGCTAATCAACACAATGAATCAATACTTATTGAAGAACTGAGACCTTGTAATTGTTGGAAATACTGAGAGGGGGGTTGAATCAATATTTCTTTGAATTAGTATTATTATTAATATTTCAAAGCATTAGATAATCTTCAGTTATTATTAGTGTTTTTACAATGATATCAGTAAACAAAAGGAACACAAATGCACACATTTTTTAAGGTGGAAACCCCGTCCGGGACAAAAACCACCTCAACGCTTTTGTAATAATTCTTTAATTTTCAACTCCAATTGAAAAGAAATATTGGGGGCATCTCTTCCTACTGACTTCTCTCCCCCTTTGCCATCAATGGAAAAGGGTAAATCCCTCTGACACACAACCATCCTGCAGACCTGTACACACTTCCACTCCCCCTTTATTTTTTGAATAAGGAAAATCTAATGAGAACTTGGGAGAATCCCAAGCTTCTGCCGAAGATATTCAAATGCTTCACTAGGTAAAGGTTTAGTGAAGATATCAATGGTTTGTTCTTTTGTACCAACATATTCAATTTTGATATTCTTTTCAGCGACTTGTTCTCTAACAAAATGATATTTGATCAGAATGTGTTTTGTTTTTGAATGCATGACAGGATTATTAGAGATGTTTATGTCATTGTTGTTATCAAAAAATATGCGAATAGGCTCAATGAATTGTACTTGAAGATCTTGACAAGTTTGTTTCATCCAAAGGACTTGAGTACAACAAGTTTCCACTACAATATATTCTGCTTCCACTGTAGATAATGAGATTGAGGTTTTCTTTTTGCTCAACCATGATACAAGACAACCACCTAGATACAATGCTGCTCCACTAGTATTCTTACGATCATCAACCCTTCCTACCTAATCTGCATCTGTAAAGGATTAAATAATGAGATTGTTTCACTTGGGATACCACAAGCCATATTCTGTTATGCCCTTTAGATATCAAAGAATTCTTTTGAAGTCAATAATATGTGATTGTTTTGGTGTTGCTTGGAATCTTGCTACTTGTCCAGCTGCTTGCATAAAATCTGGTCGGGATGCTGTTACGTATAGAAGACTACCAATCACAGATCTATACAACCGCTGATCCACATCCTTAGATGAGCCATCTATGCTCAATTTTCAACCTGTTACCATCAGAGTAAGGACAGGTTTGCAATATTCCATTTTGAATTTCTTGAGTATTTCCTTGATGTACTTGGTTTGCATATAAATATTCCTTTCTCTTGATGAGGTATTTGATTCCCTAAGAAGTATGACAATTCACCAAGTAAAGACATTTCAAACTCACTTTGCATCTTCATAGCAAAGTTCTTACTTAATAGATCATCATTGCTACCAAAGATTGTATCATCCACATATACCTCAATGATTGTTAAATTACCTTTATCTATTTGTACGTAAAGATTTCTATTTGCGGTACCTTTCTTGAATTATTGTTGATGTAGATATCTATGAAGATGAGCACACCATGCTCTAGTAGCCTGCTTGAGACCATACAGAGCCTTCTTTAACCTGAAAACATACTATTCTTTTTCTGATAGTAGAAAACCTTCAGGTTGTTCCATGTAAACTTCTTCTTTTAATTCGCCATTCAAAAATGTTGACTTAACATCCATTTGGTAGACTTTTATTTTTCTTGAACATGCATAGGCAAGAGACATCGTGATAGATTCCTTCAACCTGTGCATATCCTTTGTAGATTAATCTTGCCTTGTTCCTGGTAACATGTAATCCTTCAATTATTTTTCTCCCCCTGAACCTTTAATGAAACTACCATCTTCTTAAAACTACCTTCCTGTCAATCGTAGACTTGTGCCATATACCGCTGCATAGACTCCTCCTGTACAAACATTAAGGAGTCAACAAGCTAGATTGGTCAAAATAGTGAGTCACCTAATGGGCCATCTTGACTTGAGTCATTATCTGAAGCAACTACTAATTCCTCATGACCTTTTTCTTTTACAAATCCTGAAAGCATAACTGCTAAAACCTTGTTATCTGCTTTGTCTTCCTATACCTGTTTCCTTTTCCAGACCTTCTTATTCTTGCAATATTGATCTGTTTGACCATAGTTATGACAATTCAAGCATTCAATGTTGTCCATAGGTGATTCCATTTGATATCTGCAACTGCGATCACTATGGCCATAGTTATGGCATTTGAAACATTGAATATTTGGCACATCTAGCACATATTCTCTTCTGACAAAATAATTGTGGAACTTTTCTCGTGATCTTGCAAACTTGCTTCTATGGTTTTGCAGATAATGATTGTACCTGTCAAAAACTTCACAATCGCTAGCCATATGTCCATATTTAGCACATAAAAAGCAATAGCCATTAAATAAATGAACATACCTGAAATATTTTTCATTCTTCTTTGGAGGCGGTGTTGTAGTTTGTTGTGGTCCTTTGCTCTTGATTGCTTTGGTCTTGTTCTTTGGAGTTGCAACACTCTTCTTTAGCTTTTTACTTTGATCAAATCCCTTCTTAGAAAGATCTTACGAAGTTGTGGATCTTGTACCTTCATCAACTGGAGCTTTACCATCTTTAACTACTTTCATTTTTGCTTCTTCATCTACCTTATCGTGTAAGTGTTACTTTTGTGATCTGTTGAGTTTTTTGATCTCATCACGGGTTGCATCAAGCTCTTATTGGTTTTGAGCAAGATCTTCTTGAAACCATCTTTGCAAGATCTTCCTTGATTTTTTTGCCTCCTCAACTTGTAGCTTGAGAAGAGTGGTCTTCTCTACTTCTCTATTGAGAACCTGTATCTATTCCTTCTACTTCTCATTTTCAATCTTGAGCTTGCTTATTTCTATTGAACATGTTTCTAATTCCTTTTTCTCTTGGTCAACAATAGATATATATCTTTGATCAGATTCCATCCTTTTAATTTCTGCTTCCTGCATCTGTTGTGTGATCCTTCTAATCTCTCCAAATATTGTGTCGAGTTCTTGTTGCTTCTGTTGGACTTCTCCCTTGAGGTCTTGTGTCACTATATTATTTATTTCTTTCAACATGCTTGAGTTGTTGGCATGGTTTTGTACAATTGTTCCCTTCTTCACTTCCTTATGCAGTGAGACTACTTCAGCTTCTAATGATTCCCTTTCTCACTTGCCTTCTTCCAACTTCTTTTGAAGTCACCCTTCAATACATTTGTGTTCATTGACTTCAATTTTGAGACCTTGAACTTGTTCCTCAAGAATATTGGAATGGATCTTCTCATCCTTGAGCTCTTTCATAAGCTTGATTGTTTCCTTAGAAAAATATTCTATGGTCAATCATTCTTCTTCGTTGTTTGATATCTCTTGTTTATTGTGCTTGGCCATAAACAATACTCTCTCATTGGCTTCTTCTTCACTATCACTGTCTTCATCGGATGATGAGTTACCTTCTTTAGAGAGAAAGTTCTTTTTGAATCCTTTCTTCTTGCCAATTTTTAGTTTTCTCATAAGGTAAGCATATTATCCATTTGGAAAACCTTCTTCATTAGCTTCCTCTTCTTCACACTTGCAAGTGTAGGTATTTCCCTTTGAAGGTTGTTTGTCATTTTTAGTTTCCGTAGATGTAGCGAATGCAGTTTCTAGATGTGAAGTACCCTCTTCTTCATCAAGTCTCATTTCACATGCCATGAGATCTCTATATAATTCCTCTTTGCTGAGTTTGGCCATATTTGCATTGTATTCTAAGACCGATAGCTTTGGGTTGAATCTTCCTAGTAACATTCTAAGAATCTTTCGTATATTAGTCTTCTCGTCAACAGGCTCTCCCAATCCTTCCAAAGTGTTGGTTATTTCATCATTGTGTTGGAAGTATGCAACAACTTTGTCATCTTCTTTCATTCTGAGTTGCTCAAATTTTTCATAGTAGATTTGAAGCTTTGCTTCTTTGACATTTTAGTCACCTACATATATATTCTCAAGCTTGTCCCATACACTTTTGCAGTTTTACAACCCAACACCTTATGATAAGAAGATTCAATAAGTCCACTGATAATAATATTCTTCACTTTTGCATTATTTACCAAATTCTTCTTACCTTGTGCATCTGCGGTTAGTGTAAAGCCATTTTGAATAGTGTCACATACTTCATAAACTTGCGCCAAGAGATAGACCTTCATTCTTCCTTTCCAGAGTGCATAATTATTTTCATTGAACAGATGTACACCATTCTTGGTATGCTCCATGATGTCCTTCTAGTTGTTAAACTTCTATTGAAGGAATGAAGCTCTGATACCAATTTTTGGAAATAATGGGAGGGGGGAGGGGGGGTGAATCAATGATTTTTCAATTAGTATTATTATTAATGTTTCAGAGCATTAGTTAATATTAAATTATTATCAATGTCTGTACAATGATAACAGTAAACAGAAGGAAGAAAAATACACATAGGTTTTAAGGTGGAAACCCCCTCCGGGACAAAAACCACCTGAACGCTTTTCTAATAATTCTTTAAACTTCAAATCCAATTGAAAAGAAAGCTCCAACTTCCTAGAATCTAGAAAAGGATTCTTCTCCATCTACCATTGGATGGACGCTCCAATGCTCGAGATTCTTTAGTAGCCAACTGAATGGATGCCCCAACACCCAATGAGATACAACTCACCCTAGCACCACCCTACCACCATGAAGTTTTCAGAGGCTTGAACCTATTGGTGACTTCATGCACCAGCCTAGTACCATCCTACCACCCTATAGAAGAATAAAAGAAGAATGGGCTCACGTACCAAGGAAAATGATCCACTTTACAATGATATAGAATGATGTAGAAGAATAAGACACACTGGACCATAACCCCAACTATGACACAACAACCTAATGATGATCGTAGACCTCCCGACACTACCTCTTCAACTATTGGCAGATAGACACTTGTATAACTTTTACAATGATGCTTTTACAATGACTCTGTACAATGATACTTTTACAATGACTGTATGCAGTGCTGCCTGCTTGAAGCCTTCATGTGTGAACTTCTTGTTACTGTTCTGCACGTTGATTTCTACTCTTGTCATGCTACCCTTTCTCACTCTTTAGAACATTAGATTATGCATTCAGTATTCTCTTAATGAATATATAATACCTGCAAAAAGTCTTCAAGGAAATACCCATGACATGATAATAGCAAAACTTACCTCATCATGAAGAGCATAAGTCAGTGATAAAAAAAACCCAATGAGATTAAGAGATGAACATGGATAGAAAGAATATACTTACCTGGAGCTTACCTTTGTTGCACCATTTTGCTGCACCTTTCTCTTTGCTTCCCTAGAAAGTCTAGTCCTTTGCAGCCCTTGACAACACTTAATCTAGTTTGTTTTTCTTGCCTTCTAGTTTCAGGATATTGAATCTGATTTATATCCATGATTTCATATCCCAAATATGTGATATTTGGTCCTGTAGTATCCCTATGAGTCTTCTTTCCAATTCCATAGGTCTGACCTGATTTGGATTCTTGAAGGCAAAGTTATGCCCAATCTCTCACAATGACCTAATTATGGACTAGTTCAGTAGATCGAACTCGTATGGCATGCCGCGTGTCACTGTTTCCTCCTTTGGCTCTGAAATTGATACACAAAAACATCCAATCCATTCACTATCTTCCACATTTTATATAATTATGATTCGCTTCTCAGAGAGAGAGTTATGACGATTTACCCAAGGTCACCGCTTTGAGATGAAATTCAGGAGCTTGCAAAAACCCTAAATTCCACAGATCATATCTCTAAAAATATAGCGAACCAAGATTCAAAATACATTCATGACCTTAATAAGGGGTTTGGCTCAAATGGGTTTTAATTTCAGCATTTAAGACGTCACAGAAATAAATTTATAGTGAAAATGCCACGATCACTACTTTTGGAGGATATATCAGATTTATTTTTATAGAGTTGAGAGGGGCTTGGAGGGATTTTAGGAGTTTAAAAAATTATTAATTATTGACTATTCACTGACCAAAATCAATGATAAATGCCATGCCACAACCCCATGGGGTTTTATCCCACTAATTCGGGTTACTAACTTCAATCTTGAATAACTTACAAACTGCGAGGAATTACGAGGAGAGCTATATACTGATAGAAATATATTTTTTAGTAGAGTATTCCTATAATGGTTATGAGACGAGAAACCATGAATGCTGATGCACAATGTGCCATGGAAGTTCAAGGTGATCCTTGGTGCTACTTGGGTTGACGTCAATGACAACCTTAGATCATCTTTAGATCAACATTAATTAAGGGAGAAAACCTAAACAAAGAAGCTATAGTTCTTCATGTGTGTCGCCCATTGTTGTCGCTGCAACAAACACCCTCCAAAATTTTTCTTATGCTTGAATTTTGGAGCTTACTCATGATCCTAGAATTTGTCATTCCTCAAATTTTACTAGCTTCTTCATGGTTGGTTATTGTTTCCTCAAATTCTATGTGTCAAATTCAGTCTCTTATATATCTTCAGTCCTCGAAGAATTTGAAATTTCACTTCTTTTGGCGCAAGCTTACATAAACATTGTGCAACTCCTAAAAGTAAGGGTTGTGCAATCACTATTGACAGTGACTGAATAGTCCACTAGTATGTAAACTATACAACCTATGTCAATAGTTAGTGCCCACTCTCCATTGATAATTTCCCTCTCACTTTGGTTGCATTTATACTTCTATTCTAGTGAGTTTTCTCAACTGTCATTTTTATGTGCTTTGGCTTTCATTACTGTTGCTTTAACTATTGAAACTTTCATTTTTGCTTGTTTTCACTTCTACTAGTGGTGATCTTGTGTTCTCTTCACTATATAATGTGTATCTTTCACATTCTCTATCTTTTGCAAGTGTCATTTTCACTTTTTCCCAATGTCAGCTTTCGGTAAGGGAAGTGTCGCATCTTGTGAAAGGTAGTCATTTGTACACTATTGAAGAGAAATTTTGATGCATTCTCTTGAACAAATGTGTTATATCTATTGTAGAAGCATGTATTAGAATCATTCCCAAATTCTTAAGCACAGGCTCATTAGTGTCATCAGATGTGTGACAAAGTGTATCTCAAGTGTTACACTTGGAGGTAATGTCATTCCATTGTTGTTTCGATGATGACATGTTGATTTTGGGTGGTTTACGCTTCATTTATGAGTGGTTAATCTTCTATACATGTGTGATCATGTTGAATTCATGTTGTGGTCCCATATCTCTATTGTTTGGTACCACACTTAGTCATTTTCCGAAGATGATCCTTTCCCAATGAACCTCCCTCCGATCTAGCTTCCTAAACTATGCATTTCATACTCTTAGGCCTCAGTCAACATATCCTACCTCTTGGAACTATGCACTATACAATCATTATATCTAAGGACTATGTAGTGCATAGTCATAATGTTCATTCAACCTCATGCCCTTGGAAACGTCGCAAATTTCTTCCCCAGTTAGTCTCTTTATAAACATTTCATAGTTTCATTCAACAATCATGTCTCTATGTCTCATTGAGTTTCCCAACTGCGGAGTCATTGGCCCTCCAAGACAATCCACTGTGCTATCATAGTGAGAAAGCCATTATTTTCTACATCTTTTACTTGCTAAGCTGCATAATCCTTAGTCACTCACCTCCCAGAACTACGCATTTTCCAATCATAGTGAGCAAGCCTTCATCACTATGTCACTAACTTACCAAACTACATATTCCTGTGCCTCCCTATCTACCAAAACTGTACACTTCAGAGTTTCAGTGAGTAAGCCATAATTGTTGTCTCCTTAACTCCCTCAGTTGTGTAATCTTCCTTCTCTGACCCCCACATATTGCACATTGTACGGTCACAATCACAAGACCTTCATTCTTACCTCTTGGAATTGTGGATTATGTAATCTGTGTGTCTCCCCCTCATCTGAGTACCCTGTTCCAAATTAGTCAGTGAATTTCATGGAGAATTGAATAGACTAGGATATTTCTAGATTGATGTCATCTTATCATGTGTGAATTCCATGTGCATGTACTCAATCTTGTTATGAAAGGATGATTATTAAGGATGATCCTTTGGAGATCATACAGAAAAAGACCTATGAAACTAGAACAATGAAGACATCATCAAGCAAGAAGTTGAAGTTACAAAATATCATGATAAAATATTAAATATAAATATCACATAAAGCCTCCATATCAATCAGACTCTTTGAGGATGAATATTAAGCACACACAATACCAGTCATGAAGACATCAAGGAAGCAACAAGATGAGAAGCTTGGCATTGATACATCATCATGAAGATCCAAGTCATATTTTTCCAAGTCATGGCTTGTACAAGTGTCATCACAACATTATATGTGTCACTGTATTTCCAAAAGTGATAAAATGGTATATGTGTGGAAGTCCAAGAGTCACATGTGGAATATGAAAGGTCACATGTAGACTAAAGAGTGACTAGGAAAAGTCCAAGAGTCTTGTAGAAGTTTAAGAGTCATGGGGGAAGATCAAGAGTAATGATAATATAAAAGTTCAATCCTCTTGTTATAAATGCACCCTCATAACTCAAGAAAACAGATTTTTTAGTCATAGAATTTCGAGAGCTAGCCTTGGATTTTCTAGGTTCGCATAGGCAAGAATATCATTCCTTGCAGAAGCGAGAAGTGACTTAATGCTCCACTACTGCAGCTAGTGCATCACCAATGTAACTTTGTACTTGGATATTTCATCTAATAACCAGAAGCTCGCTCAGAAAACACATTTTCATGCATGTACCATGAATTTTGTAAGACTATTCTTTAAATGTTGGTAGTATATGTTATGTTCATATTTGCTAAAGAAATTGAACTACTTCATTGGATTTGGTACTTACCTTGTCGAATGTGTGTTGTATTTTCTTTAATGATTGTTGTGTCTATGTGAACTATTTTGCTAGATAAATAATGAACCTTTCCTTGCTCTCATGTTCATTGCATACGATAGTACTATTACTTTCCTTCTAGACACTCGCTCTCATCTTTGCTCTCATGAAAATATCCATTTATGCATTGCAATTAAGGTTTCATAGTGTCAAATTACTCGTTGATTTCAAAGGATATGTGTGCAATCTCTTTTGTTATGTAATGCATGTAAGGAAAACCATAGAGTTATGGTTTCCGAGCCGATAATTTGAATGGGATTCCTATTCCAAATGATGTGAGGCCTAATTGGGACTTCATACTAGATTTCCAACATAGTCAACATATTGGTAAAGGTGAAAGATTCATTTTCCACTTCAATTTTAGTGATAGTGTGTTTCATAAGTTTTTCTCGATCAAATCTTATTTGATTGAGCTTACCATTATATGGCATCCAAAGGTGGGACAGGTCGATTGAAAAATAACCATTAAGATTTTTTGACTAGTCTCCAGTTATGAGAAAACCATAGCATTTTGGGATATTAGCTATTATAATATCAATAATCTAAAATACTCAAGGTTGGGAATCTAATATAATTAATACATCCTTTATTTCACCCAACACTTTTACTTTAGTTTTGTCAATTTGTATAGTTTGAGAGGATGACTCTTGGGCCTAACATTTAATTTTAAACATATTGTAGAGCCTCCAAAATGTCTTCAAAACATCATCCACTTTCACATTTATCGCCACCATTTCACTCACATATCGCAACTCCATAACCATATAACCTTTCATTAGCCTCCATTTTCATAATTATATGGGTTCCATTTGTGTTTTCCAAAAGTTAACAATTTCTGGTATTATAAGTGAATCAAATGGTTAAAACATAGAAAAATGACATATACTTGCTAATACTTAAAAGGGCTTGAGTTTCATGACATGTGTAGGTCATTTGGAAGCTTCCAATGCACCCTTATGTGGCCTCTAATGCTCCAATTCGAATTCCCTTAAAGATATGGAAGAATATTTGGATAAAGGTCAAAGAGGATATGTGTCTCATCATTACCTATTTTAGTTGTGACTCTATGAGATTTTCTAGGGATCTAGGGAGAGAATAATTGACCTCGATTAATGAGGTAGCTTCTTATGTTTTTGTATAAACAAGAGAGCCTTCTCCTTTCAAAGGCATGTGTAAAGTTGGGGAAATGCTCATGTTTTGAATATAGAATCTGGATTTGGCACCATTCTCATGAGTGATGTCCACTTTGATTTGGTTATGCTTGTATTTGGAGCCTTTCAACTTTCCATCGCTAATGCTTTTGGATTGGCCACCTATAATGTGTGAGATTTATTGTTTTTCACAGATTAAGTTTTTTTTTCATAAATTAAGATTTATTTCTTTCGTAGATTAATATCTATTTATTTCATGTCTTTTCTTGTGTGAGAGTTTAAGAGTGATTGTTTTTATTTTCTTTCATATCTAGAGTTTAAGAATGATTCTTTTTGCTTTCATTTTATATCATGTGGTTTTGATTATTCATTTCATAGGATCCTAATTTAGTAACGCACACATGATCCCTTAGAGTAGATTTCATTTCATGCAATTTTATTTTTGAAAGAGTGATGTGCTTTTCAATTCCTGCGAGTGTGATATATTAAGATTTCAATTCCACACACTGTACTATAATTTATTTTGAATTGATTGTTGAATTAGAATAGGTCAATTTGGATTGTCGTTATTTGGTTTAGTAGTTAGATTGATCTAAATTGGAAGTTAATTTCTAGCATATATAGTGCATGCATGCTTCAAAAGTTTTACAAAACCCCCAGGTTGACAATTAAACGATAGGTAATTAATTTGCCTCAACATTTTGGTGTCATTGCCAAGGAAGTGTGCATAGGAACTAGCTTTCAATCTAGAGTTCATTTTTTAATTTTTTATATATGCATGATTAAAGCATGTAGATGCATAAATCATTTAGTTGCATATCATATATATATATCCTTGAGTCACCTACCACCCCCACTATATCATGTGGTGCAAGAAGAGCCACACATCCACATCATGAATTCTCATTTTTGTAGGTAGAAGATATGACAAAGGAGGATGAAGAAATGGATGGAGATCCTTTTGGATTTCCCATTCAAGAAATCGATGTCAATGTTCAAATGAAGAAAATCCCTCCATCCATACTTCCTAACTTCAAAGGTATGAGATCAAAAGACCCGGAAACTTTTCTTTTTGAATTTTAAATTATTTGTAGATCTTATGGCTACTCATTAAACATTCAAAAATTGAGTTTTTTTCCAACAGCATTGAAGGATAAGGATCTTAGATGGTTCATTACTTTAGGAACAAATTCTACAAGGACAAGGGATGATATGAAAAGAGTATTTTTGGAAAAATATAAAAATCATTACAAACACCATGACCTTAGAAATGAAGTCTCTAAGATGAATCAAAAAGAGAATGAAAATCTAGAAGACCTAGTGGAGAGATTTATTTATAATATCGGAATATCTAAAATCCATAATTTAGAGTCAGACATATTGAAAACTCCCCTACTAAATGCTATAAAGGATGAATGGATTGATCTTCTTAACCTAGTGGGAAAAGGAGATGTTTATCAATTTTCATTTCAAGATATTTTTGAACTATGCAAGAACATATCAAGAGGAAAAGCAAAGTATGGAAGATCTCCTTAATATCTAGTTACAACAAGGGAAAGTAAGTTGACAACGGGATTGGTAAGTCAAACTGAACTTAACAATTTGCTAAAAATTCTTGGTAATTTAAATGAACAAATTGAGATGGTAAGAATGCAAAACAAGCAAAAATTTGAAAATTTTTCTTTGCATGAATGCCCACTTAATAACATTCAAATTTGTAAATTTGTCCAGGATCACATAGTAGTAAAGATTTCCCATCATTACCAGGGTTAAAGGTAGTTTACCAAAAGGATAATGGAGTGAATCAAGCTCCAAGAGGACCATGGAAGTGTCATAAACTTAATATTATGCAATATACTTGGGCACAATTTCAGGGTTATGCGCAACATAATTGGCAAACACCATTGCTTTGGCAACCTTGGCCATCTCAATCCCAATCTCAAAACAATCTTGGAAATAGGGTTGGGAAGAGTCTTATAAAGGAAATCCACCATATAATAAATATTTCCCTCACTATCCTCAATACCAATATCAATGTTATCCTTACCATTCACCTCCACCGCAACATTAGTTTCAACCTCAGTTAATCTCAATTCAACCTTTCCCATTACCACACACATAAACACCCCAAAGATCCATTCCCACTCCACTAACTGCACAACCATTTCAAACCCCCAACAATAAAACACCTTAATCCACTTACAATGTTGAGGTATTGCAAAATGATTCACCAAAAACCATTGAGGAAAAACAACCAAAAGAATAAGATTCAAATAAGGTCCAAGAATCATGGATGCCCGTCAATAAAGAACAGTTGCTTGAACCTAAGTTTGAAAAGTTTCATGCATGCCTATCACCAAATTATATGAATGGAGATCACATATGTGAGGACTTGCATGGCATGATAGAAGGAAGCCAAGGAATCCAAGGAAGACAAGAGTATATTGAATCTTGGTTCAAGACAGTCATTGGATCCCAATATTCCATTCTTCAGTATCTTCTAACACCATCTCAATCAAGAGAATTTGTCTCTCATACACGGATATGTATCAAAGAAATATTTCAAACATGCATATGAGTATATCTATCATTTTATTACATACATGACTCCATTGGAAACATTCATATACTTAAAAAATAAAAAAAATTCAGGTAGATAAATTAGGAAAAAGTAAAAACAAACTTGATTACATTTTCTTTAAGTTCTTGATTACATTTTTTAAAAAGTTTTTAGACTTTAAAATATTTAGATTTTTATTTGTTTTCTTGCATTTTTTCGTTAATCTCACAAAAATATTTTCAATAAAAATTCATGTTATATTTTCTAAAAAAAACATATAAAATAATTAAAGGAAAAAAAATAAACCAAACGAAACAAATCACATAACACAAAATCATAAAATAAAAATATATAACAAAAACGAAATTTAACATAAATGAATTGCGTGAATTAAAAAGAAAAATAAAAACTAAATAATTAAAAAAAAACCAAACACAAATATTAAAAAAACCAAAACTTTGAAAAAAGAAATAAAAAAATCTAATGCATAAAACCCATAATCCCACCCATTGCATGATATAATCAAAGTGAGCACAACACAAATTCGAATGAGGTCATTGACGATTTGAATGGATGCCCATAAAAAATAAGAAACAACCAATGGCAATCTCCAATTCCAGTTTTTGCTTCGGCCTTAATATAAAACATGCACATAAAATTTATGGCTCAAATCCTTTATTCCAGTTTCAGCTGCGACCTTAATAGAAAACCTGCACATAAAATTTATCGCTCAGATGCTTTATTCCAGTTTCCATTGTTGCATTAATAGAAAACCTGGACATAAAATTTATGGCTCAAATCCTTTCAGAGCTTTGAGCATTATTAATTGAACCTTGAATTGTATAATGAATGGTTGGCAAATTAAATCTGTTGGAGAGAAATTTTCTGGCAAGAAAACGAGTTTAGATTGAATTAAAACACAGAGTGGCATGAAAATAACTTGTCACATTGATTTTAAAATCAGGTTGTTTATATTATGGTGGCAGAGATTTTAGGTTGAATCCTAACCAACTTGTTTTATTATTTTGGATTTAAGAGATCTATGGCTTGTATCTTTTGAATCATTGACCGGGGAATCCACAGTGAGAACATTTTTGCACCAACGTTTCAAATCCCAAATGGGATCCATCGTCAGGATATGAGAATGATGATAACAGAAGAGCAACAAAGAAATAATAAATAGTGATGAGGATAAATTTTTAGAACAACAAACTGTCGGTTGTAATAACCATTAATTAATTTTAATTAATTTTATATAATTTGATATTAATTTGTTTTAATAAATTACTATTATTTGATTATTATTTAAATTTTTGGAAGAGTTCATAAATTAATACCAAACCTAAAGATTAAATAGGGACAAAACTAAAACTAAGGAAACCTATTAAATTAAAAAGAAATAATTTCTATATAAAATTAAATTAATGTGTTAACCTAATCTATATTAACAATTATAAATAATAAGTATTTATAATTGATTAATATAATAATTAATATATTAATTAATTGTTATATAGAAATTATTTTATTTTATTTTTATTTTATTTTAAGGAAAAATATTGCTAACTAATAAATTTAAGGGTTATAACTAAAACAAAAAAAGGCTGATGAGACTAATTTTTACTAAAAACTATGGAAATATATTAATTCTTATATAATTTAATTTAAAATATTAATCAAATTATATTAACCATTATAAATAATTAATATTTATAATTAATTAATATAATGATTAATATATTAGTAATAGCTATATAGAAATTAATAAATTCTAGTTTTTAATGGAATTTTATTATACCTAGATCTAAATATTTGCAAATTATTAAATTAAAAAAAAAATATAGTTTTGCAATTAATAATACAACATTCATTTGGGGTGTAATGGTAAATTTATCATTTTGTATCTCTTAGGTTAAGAGTTCAATTCTCAAGGATGTTGTTTTACTTATGATTTCAATGAATTTTTGGTCAAATAAAGGCTTCCACATCACAACCCATGATTGGTTCATGTGACAACTTACTCTATGCCCATGTGTTAACTATCTGCCACATCAACCATCAATAGTAAGCATGATATTGGCCATGTCTTCTCCACATCATTAGCCAATTTTCTGCCCAATCAACATTTGTATAGTGCACGTGGCACTCCCTGGTGCTGCCACGTGGCACCCATGCAGCCCACTTTCACCATTTTGCCAAAACTTCAAACATCAATAACTTTCTCATGCGACATCGAATTTTGACAATTCAAGCATTTTTGGAAAGATCTCGATGGGATCTACACAATGAGAAAGCTTCGAGAAGAATTTGAAATAGTGAAAGAATGAAAAAATTGCTAATAAGACATGACAGGTAACCTGAGGCACTTGTTTTGAAACAAGTAAAAATTCATTTGATTTTCTTTCATGAATTTGTTTTATTAGTACCAATTCTCGGTTTTTTTTGCAAATGTCATAAATAGAGAGATTAATCACCTCTCTCTTTTGATAATCTTACATTCCATTGCATAAGAAGTACTAACTTTTTATGCAGGTTCTAGGGGGAAGAATAGATGACCATAACTAAACAGTGTCTCTCTCAAAGACCACATTTATTTCACAAAAACATGATCAAAGCAACATCAAAGATGAAACATCAAAGCATGAACATATGATGTCAGATCAGATCCAACAATTGAGAGCTTTCAGATACTAGTATTACCATTGCATTCCTACGTATTCAGTCAATAAAACCTTCATCTCATTTTCCTTCACAATCATTTTCTCGCCTCGCTTTCACTAAACTTTAAACCCGACAATAAAACCATTCAGCTCCCCTACAAAGTTGATTCATTCCATTTTCTCTTTTCTCTTTTTCAAATAAACCTTGATCTACTGTAAAAATTTTCATCCATAGTCCTTCCAACTTATTGTTTTATGCTCGCGTTAGATTATGGAGGATTCACTAAGGCCTCCCTTCTAACAAGTCTTGGCATATCGACATCAACACATTATCTAGGTTCATGGCTAGAGTCTTTATTAGTACCTTGAGGCTTGTATGCATCAATGATAAGTTCTCTCGTCGACAATCATTGGAATACATTAATGTCCCTTGATCATTGGATCTTGCAAGTGGCTTGACATCAGCTCATTTATTCGCACTTTGCAAGATGTAATTAAGTAACTTGGAACTCATTGACATTAATGGTGAGTTTTACTCGCATTGGTTAAGGACATTCATCAATGGCCAGTAATTCAATGACTTCTCTTCATGCTCGACAACAACACATTTATTCGCATGACTAGAATTGTACCAACAGGTTTTGTAGCAGGTGAAGACTATGTCATTTCAGCATTTTGTAGTAGATACAAAAAATTTAGCGGCAGCAATAAAGGATCCACTTTCAACACCTCATCCACCATTTATGCAACCAAGAAGAAGATGAAATTCTACATTCTATTGCATGATCCAGAAGCAACTACAACTTCTCTACATATGCATAGTTTGTCCACTTCCTAGGTAAGTAAAGGTATGTTCTTTTCTAGCTTTTAATCATAGAATTCCTTGAATACTAAAATTATAATTTTTGGAAAATACTTCACCATATTTCCTTTCTTATTTGAAAAAAACTGTAAACACCTTTAGTTGGGGGGAAGGGACACTCTTCATATAACTTCATTCCATTTCACTTCATTTCATCTAACATACTTGTCCTAATCGTTATAATTTCATTATGGTTCAAAAGTTATATGATTTGAAAATAATGTCTAAATGATGAGCATATTATATGGTTTATTTAAAGATGCATTCTTAAATATGTTTAATAAATCTTGCTGCAACAGAAAGAAACAAGGTATTGAAACACAAGAACCAATACCAATTAAGATTTGGTTGTCACACAAGAACCAACCAACACATGTTGCAATTCAATGTATGACAAGGAATACTTTGTAAAAGAAATGAAATTGTCAAATGCAAAGTTTAAGGACAGTTGATATAAGCCAAGCTCATTCAAAAGCAAATCATGATTAAGAATTGCAGTAGATTGCATAAGGACATGCAATAATTTTAGTTGGGGGTATGTAGAGTCTCCAAAATATCTTCAAAATATCATCCACTTTCACCTTTATCGCCACCATTTCACTCACATGTCGCAACTCCATACCCATATAACCTTTAATTAGCCTCCATTTTCATAATTATATGGGTACCATTTGTGTTTTCCAAAAGTTAATGATTTCTAGTATTATAAGTGAATTAAATGGTTAAAACATAGAAAAATGAATATACTTGCTAATACTTAAAAGTGGCTTGAGTTTCATGACATGCGTAGGTCATTTGCAAGCTTCCAAGGCACCCTTATGTGTCCTCTAATGCTCAAATTCGAATTCCCTTCAAGATATGGAAGAAGATGTGGATAAAAGTCAAAGAGGATATGTGTCTCATCATTACCTATTTGAGTTGTAACTCCATGAGATTTTCTAGGGATCTAGGTAGAGAATAATGGACCTCCATTAATGAGGTAGCTTCTTATGTTTTTGTATAAATAGGAGAGCCTCCTCCTTTCAAAGGCATGTGTAAAGTTAGGGAAATTCTCATGTTTTGAATATAGAATTTGGATTTGGCACCACGCTCATGAGTGACGTTCACTTTGATTTGGTTATGCTTGTATTTGGAGCCTCTCGTCTTTCCATCCCTCATGCTTTTGGATTGGCCACCTATAATGTGTGAGATTTATTGTTTTTCATGGATTAAGATTTATTTATTTCATGTCTTTTCTTTTGTAAGAGGTTAAGAGTGATTGTTTTTATTTTCTTTCATATTTAGAGGTTAAGAATGATTGCTTTTGATTTCATTTCATATCATGTGATTTTGATTATTCATTTCATAAGATCCTGATTTGATAATGCACACATGATACCTTAGAGTAGATTTCATTTCATGCAATTTCATTTTTGAAAGATTGATGTGCTTTTCAATTCCTACAAGTGTGATAGATTAAGATTTCAATTCCACATACTATACTATAATTTCTTTTGAATTGATTGTTGCATTGCAATAGGTGAATTTGGTTTTTTGTTATTTGGTTTGGTAGTTAGATTGATCTAAATTGGAAGTTAATTTCTAGCATATATAGTGCACGCATGCTTCGCAAGTTTTACGAAACCCCCAGGTTGATAATTAAATGATAGTTAATTAATTTACCTCAACACATATAGAATATGGCATGATGTTGGAAGAGGAACCTAAATCAATCAAACAATTATGTACATTCTTATTAAATATTTCAAAGGTGACAAGGAAAGGTGGTGTGTATGAATTAAATCTACCACCTATGAGAATTTCATCTACGTATTTAATTCAATCAGAGGAGGAAGTTGGCTTCGAATTAGATTTATTTTTAGTAGTCACAATAATATTATGTAGGGGGGTTTTAAAATAGCATTCAAAGCATTAAATAAAATCTTTTGTTTTTATTTTGTTTAATAACTTCATACAATGAAATAATAGCCATGGTATTCTTCATATCCTCTACGATATTATATTCTATACTATCACACATTACAATATTTTTGGGAGGAGACTTAATTGGAGTGGCACTTTTAGTAGTAGGATGTGGAGAGCTAAGAGTAGGAGTAGGTTTTTTTCTTCGTTGGAGTAGAAGAAGAACTTGAATGAGAACTTTTATTAGAGTTAGAAGTAGTGTTACAAAGACTTTGATTAGTAGTAGATGTAGCTGTAGATATTTTACTTCTTCTAGATACAAGTAAAGTCTCTTCCTCATCACCAAATAAAGTGCCAACAAAATAAAAATTTGTATTTCCATCAATTATTTCCTCTTTCTCTTCTTCTTCCCTTTTAGTTTAATATGGATGTTCCTCCTCATCCACCTCTTTAGATTTTTAAATTTTCCTCGAAGGAGGAGATTGTTGATCCCTTTTAATTTTTTTGATAGGCGTTCTTGAAGATGATTCTTCTGTGGCTTGCCTCTTTAGGTCAAAAACCTCATTTGATAGGATTTTGATAACTTTTTGAAGGCCTTCCAATCAAATAAATCCTTAGTGTTCTTATTCTACTTATCATCCTTAAATGTAACCTTTTAAGCTAGTTAAGATGAAGTTTTATTTTCTTCTACAAGGGATTTCTTGGCAGGGGCCAACATCCATTTCTCATCATTTATTACTTATTTCGTATTATCTACAAGAGTAGTTTTTCCAACTCTATCCACAAACATGTCCATCAAAGAGGGAAAGGATCTAATATACCAATCAACCTAAACATATTCACATGATTTAGATGTACCTGGTATATTATAAAATGTTTTATCAAATCATGAATACAAATCATTGACTCGTTCATCAGGACCCATCTTTATATTAGTTAATTCAATAATTAGTGAAAATCGTTTCTTTAAAAATATGTCTTTAAAATGTTGAAAGTTGGGAAACTTTGATACAAATTTCCCCTAAGTGAAACCCTACACCACAAATTGCAAGCCCTATGGTCAATAAATAATATCATTTTGGGAAAATGATAAATTAAACAAAAAATTTATATATTTAAATTTGAATTCAATTTGAGTTTTCCTCCAAGTGAAAATTCATGTTGACTCCCCTACAAGGGTCATGACCTTACATAGCAACAACTATAAATTTACAATTACTCAAGTTCATTTTTAGCATTGCATAGCTTGCAAGACTATACATATCTTAGCTAGGTTCTTGCTATTCTCTATGGATGGAAAGTTCTCGCTATTTTATGTTGATCAAAGGTATCAGTATTCTTTGTGATCTCACCATGTTGTTATTATCTATCAAGGTCACAAATATTCTATGTATAGATACATTTGGTTATGATTAAATATTTTCCAATAATATCTTATGATTGATATTTATATCACTGTTGTAATACACATATTATCACATCAATCTACAATATCTAACAAATCACTCTAATATATGTGAAATAAAATAAAAGAAAAACATCGAGCGATACACTTATTTGAGGGTTCATTGCATCACTTTTCTGAAGATTCACATTTTTTACTAGATGCTTTGTTATGGTTCGTGTTGTTACCTTGCATTGAACTTCTAGTACCTATTTAACTATAGATGCAACACAGATTTATCTATATGAGAAGACCTATCTCGCTCCTATTTCATCCCGAGGAGGCCTCATGTGTTTTATGTCTCATTTCTATTGTACTTTTTATCTCATCTAGAAAATTAATGAAATATAATAGAAGAAGAAAAATTGATAGGTTTTCCCCCTTGTGGGATTTTTCCATGGTTTTCAACCAATCTTAGTGTCTCTATGTGTTCTCGCTTTTCTTCTAATGTTCCTTTTATTGTTCCATTGTATTTTTTAAGATGCAATTTCTATATAGTTACTAATGCTGTGATCTTGTTGTCAGGTGAATTCATATGTAACTGATGAAAGGTATCAAAATGCAATTATCAACAACAAGAAATAATATAGCCTCAAGAAAAATTAACATGGCATCACAGTTGGGCTGGAGAAAAGTTATTATGATCACTCTTGTGAAGGCATCGCTGATGGAAGAAAGTGAAGATGATGGAGACCTAAAAGAATATAGGATTTGGAGGAAACCTTTGGAAATATTGTTATTAGGTTTTGGTGGATAACATGAGGATATCGTTTGAAAGAAACGCCTAAATTATGATTGGAAGAATGGCCGAGATATGATTACCTCACATAGGTATGAAGTTGATTTTCCAACTCGTTTGTGGAACTCTGAAATTCCAGGGTTCGAGCATGCACATGCAAAGAAAATATTTTTATTTATGGTCGCAAGGTTGGAAGTCATAATTCTTAGTTTTGGACACACCCTTGATAAGGTACTTCATGTGGCTAGAGAACTACAACCACACTCATGATCACTAGCTTTGTGTGACTGTGACCTAAGATCATTTTTGGTAGTTCACCACTGACTTTGACCATTGACCACAGGCTTGGAAGCCCTGGAATAAAATAGAACTACCTATTATGGTCATCCTTTGGATATTGTTTGGTTTGTTTTGTTGGATAGTCTCTTGAATATTGAGTGTAACCCTAGAAGGAGTAGTCCCTATTGGGTCTAGCTACTAATGAAGATGGGCAAAAATATTAAAGTCAATATTGATAAATGGATGATATGCCATAATTTCTCTCAAAGGATGGTTAAAGAAAGAGTTTATCACCTCTCATTAAAGATAAGTACCTTATATATTATGTTCTCTCGTTATGACACTACTTTTGTTTAGATTTATTGTTTTTATTGTTGTTTATTCTTCCTCCATAAATAGTTGAGTACTTCTAACTTCCTGATGAAAATATGATAAGCAGATTATCCTTAAAGATGCTAAATAAGGCAGCAAGAGAAAATTTGGTGAAGGAAGCTAAGTAGATATGCAAGTTGATAAAGCAGCTAGCTACAACTTCCACTGTCAAACAACTACTACAAGTTGTGAAAGGTATTTGAATATTACAAGGTATGTATAGTACATTGCTAAAATGTTTCAATAACATGTGAATATCTAAGGTGTTGATCCATATAGTACTATTGAGTAATGCATAAATATCCATATGTAAGTAAGTTCGATCTATTATACATGCCTAAAAATAGAGCCAAACCAGGGGAATTGATTTTGATATACGGTAACTTGATACTATTGGCAATGCTTGTGATAAGAACGACAACCTTGATTGTAATAGTGTGGTAGTAAGATTGATGCTCATGACCTTCTGACTATCTTCTTGTTGATCTTGATAATTTTTTGATAAGTTGTAACTACTATGATAATTTAACAACATAGTAAAATTGACAATGTGACAAATATGTACGCCCTAACTTGATGAGGTTAGTGTTTTGAATTAAAAAATGGTAGAGTAATATGATAAAGAAGTGGTGCTATGATTATGATCCTTGAAGTATGAAGGTACACTTGCCAACTATCATAATCATATGACACTAACCTTTGAGGAATGGTTTATGACATGTTCATATGTGACAATGAAGTAGCAGATGATGACTTTCCATTACTATAATGTATATATGTCTAAGAACTTGATATAGTTTGACTCTGTGATCTAACATGGATGATAGTATTATGATAGACCAGTTGATTTATTGATTGGTGATGATTGAAGAGGCTTCATATTTAGAGTGAGAGATCACTGATGAGATCTCAACACCTGTTATTATTTATATTGGATGAATAGAAGTGCAATAATGAAAAGCTAATGAACATATGATGTGGTTAAAGGTATGCATTTGTTAGTTAATTTTTGTGATAATGTTAGGTCCCTATACTACTAGTGTAACCTCTTACTGTTATTAGTGAAACCCCCTTATTATATTGTTGTGCCCATGTAATCCCCATATTGTTATTATTGTGCCCCATAGAAGTCCACTATTGTTATTGTTGTTCCCTTACATTATTATTGTTATGTCAGCTCTGATTACATTGTGACCCCTTAGACTCCTATATATAGAAAGGAGGTATTGTCATCTGTATCATCCAAGAATTGTCCATTTGGGTAATGTAAAAGAGTTTTCCCCCTCAAAGAGGCTCATTTCTAGGGTGTTGATCTATCTTTTCCATCTTTCTGTGAGTTGGTTTCATAACATTTGGTATCCGAGCTTTGGATTCTAGGGTTTCATTGCTCCAAATACGTATTCGTGGAGTGTTCGCTATAATTTTTTTCTATGATTTTTCAGAAGATAAAACAAAAACCCATTTGACAAAAAATCATTCTGAACCTCGGATCTGAATTTCAAATCTTGTCTCGCTATCGTTTCAGAGATATGATATGAGGAAGTTAAGGTTTTTGAAAAGCTCCAGAGTTCCATCTCAAACAGATAATCGTGGAACTTTTGCTATAATTTGTTTTATACAAAGTTTTATATTTTTCAATTAAAACCCATTTGAGATGAAATCGTTTTGAAGCTCAGGTCTGAATTTAAGATTTTTTCTTCTCTATATTATCGGATATATAGTCCAAGACATTTAGAGTTTCTGCAGGCCCCCAAGTTACATCCCAAACAGATAACCTTCGCAAAATTGTCATAACTCTCTCTCGGATCATCTGAGTCAAATTTCATAAAATGTGACAGGAGGATGATAGACTTTAGATTGTTGGGTATCAGTTTCATAACCTAAGGTCGAAACAGTGACATGTGGCATGTCATACAAGTTCACTCTACTGAACCAGTCTATAATTAGGTCATCGCGGGAGATTGGACATAAATCCTTCTTCGGGAATCCAGTTGCGATCATACTTTTGGGGTTACCAATAGGACTTAGACTGCTATCACAACCCCATAGTTTAGAACTTGAACATCCAAAATTACAGAGTTACAGTTGTTTCAAGAACAAGCTCCTAAAAACAAGAAAAATCGATATGAGGAAGTTTGATGGCAAATATCCGTTAAATTGGATACTACAGATGGAGCAATATTTTGATCTACATGAGGTGCAACTATTACAAAAGGTATGTATTGCATATTTATATTTAGAACCAAATCAATTTTTATGGTATAAAGGGAATTTCTCTCGTCAAACACTTGTCACGTGGTAAATTTTCATGGAGGAAATGATAGCCCATTATGAGAATACAAAGAGCAATTCCTTTAGCCAACTGATAAATATCAAACAAAAGGGTTCAATGGAAGACCACATTGAGGAATTTTAAAAATTGAATATAAGAGTAAATGATATTCGAGAGAAGCAGAGGATTGATGTCTTCATGGGGACTTTAAAAGATAACATCCAACATGAGGTTTGCCTTTGGGAACCTGATTCATTGGCGAAGGCATATAGGTTGGAAAGAAAAGTCGAAAGAAAAACTATGGCAACAAGGAATTCTACCCCTCACAATTATAAAGATGGACGTGTTGTTTCTCCTAGCCTTCCACAACCTACAAGGTTGACACCACAACAATTGAAAGAAAAAAGAGCAAAAGGGCTTTGTTACAATTGTGATAGCAAATACATTAAAGGTCATAAGTTTGCTGAGAAGAAATTATTTTACATAGATTGTGAAGAGGAGGAAGCAAAGGATCAAGAAACGTAAAAATAAGAGGATATACATCAGGAACCAACCCTAGAGAAATAACAAATGAATCCTACCATATCTTGTACTACATTGGCAGGAATTACCACTCCTCAAACTATAATGATAGAAGCATATATCACGAAGAAAAAGGTAATAGTGTTGATTGATTCAGGTAGAATCCATAATTTTATTCATTGTAAGATAGCCAAGGAATTGAATTTCTTCCTATATCCAGCACTAGAGTGTCAAGTGACGGTTTCAAGTGGAAGAACCATAAATGTCTCTGGAAAGTGCCATAATTTCGAGCTATCCATGGGAGAATATGTTTTGAATAGTCCAAGGCTTTCCATTGTAATGGGTGGTGCTGATGTTGTACTAGGAGTCCATTGGCTACAATCTTTGGGGAAACCAGGAAAGATAATCAGCTCTAACGACATGACAAAACTTCTAAAGGAAGAACAACGTGGCCTAATTGTACAATTATGTTCGCTAGAGGTTCCCACGTCGAAATAATATATTTCTCTAGATCTTGAAAAAGTCTTGGATAATCATTCCATGGTATTTGAGACTCCTAAAGGCCTCCCACCTAATTTTGAGCAAGATCGTGCTATTCATTTTCTAGGAAGTGTTCCTCCAAACATCAGGCCTTACAGATATCCCTTTGCACAAAAGAGTGAAATTGAACGTACGGTTACAGAAATGCTAGAGGCTAGTATAACTCAACCTAGTCAAAGTCCTTTCTCTGCTCCATTAGTATTGGTGCACAAGAAGGATGGATCATGGCGCATGTGTTTGGATTATAGAGAGCTCAACAAGCTCACTATTAAAGACAAATTTCCCATTCCTATCATTGATGAATTATTGGATGAATTGCGTGGAGAAATTTACTTCAACAAGTTGGACCTTCATGCAGGATATCATCAAATCAAAATGAATATTGAAGACATTTGGAAAACAACATTTATAACTCATGAGGGTCATTATGAATTTTTGGTCATGCCTTTTGTCCTTACCAATGCACTTTCTATAGTCCAAGGTTTGATGAATTCCATTTTCAAACGCTTCCTTAGAAAATCCGTGTTAGTATTTTTTGATGATATACTAATCTACAACAAGTCTTGGAAGGATCATGTTCAACGTGTTGATAGAGTTCTCAGACTATTGAACAAGAAACAATTATATGCAAAAACCTCCAAATGTTTCTTTGGAGTACAAGTGGTGGAATACTTGGGTCATATTATATCTCATGAATGTGTTAAGGTCGACCCTCAACAACAACAAGTTCTCCAACTCTTAAAGGATAACCTCGCTTTGGCACAGAATCGAATGAAACAACAGGAATATGAACATTGCAATGAAATAAGTTTTGATATAGGTGACCGGGTCTTTTTACGAATACAACCATATAAACAAATGTCCCTCGACGAAGCTAAGAAGGATAATAAATTATCACCAAAGTATTATTGTCCTTACAAGGAAATGCAAAAGATTGGAAATATGGCATACAACTTGGAGCTTCTTTCATCTTCCTGAGTGCCCCCAGCCTTCCATGTTCCGTGCTTAAAGAAGTTTATAACTGACAAGCTCATAGTTCAAACAATATTGTCGGAAGTTGATGAGGAAGGAAAAATCATATTGGGACCTGAAGCAGTAACTGAAACAAGAAACTGACAGCTATGAAATCGATCAATTTCAGAGTATCTCATCAAGTGGAAGAACTTACACACTGAAGATTCCACATGGGAGGATGAGAATTTTATACAGAAGCATCCAGAACTACTCAAGCATTGAGGACAACACTTTTTGAAGTAGAGGGGCATGTTAGGTCCCTATACTACTAATGTAACCCCTTATTGTTATTAGTGAAACAAACTTATTATATTTTTGTGCCCATGTAGTCCCCATATTGTTATTATTGTGCCCCATAGAAGCCCACTATTGTTATTGTTGTGCCCTTACATTATTATTGTTATGTTGGCTCTGATTACATTATGACCCCTTAGGCTTCCGTATATAGAAAGGAGGTCTTGTAATTTGTATCATCCTAGAATTGTTCATTTGTGTAATCTAAAGGAGGTTTCCCCCTTGAAGAGGCTTATTTCTAAGGCATTGATCTATCTTTTCCATCTTTCTGTGAGCTAGTTTCATAATAGATAACAATTTATTCTAAGAATTGTTTACCCAAAGTCATTTTAGGATCCACATCTCATGCAAAAATTTCGTAGAGGAATTCCTTGTTAAAAGAAAGTATATTGATCAGACAAATGGTATGTTGGATTATTATTATTGGATTTGTTGGATAATGTATCAGCCAAATGGATCTTTTTATGCACTATGAATTATATAGAGTTTGGTCTTATATATATAGATGGTAAAAAGTCATATTCATGGATGGAGAACATGTTGTTGTATGGTACAAGCTTAGGCTTGTGATTATTTCCACAATTCATGATAGGGAGTATATATGAATATGACATTCTTTTCGTTATGACATATATTTTCTCTAACATAATATTTGATTTGATGTCCTACATAAACATGAAAAGGAAGGATTGTTTCTTGGAGGTACTGTTTGGTCAATTTAGTGTGATCTAAATTGCTATTTATAATGTCAACCCGGGGTTCGTAAACTAACGAAGTGAAGTGTACTATATGTACTAGATAACCATTTCCTTAGTCTCTTGTCGTTTTTAGTTTTTTTTAAGTTTGTTTTTGGATTTATCTTTCCCTAATGTGAGATGATGAAAAGGTGATAAAGCAAGTGAAATATGGATGATTATGGTGATCTCTAAGTGGTTTTTCAAAACTTAAAAGAAAGAAAGCTTTAAAATAATTGCAATGAAATCAATTCTTAAAAAGAAATAAAGACATCAAACAATGAACTAATGACATCGGCCCAGTATCTTTGTTGCTGAATGAAAATGAAAGTGAAATCTACACTAAATTCAATTAAAAGTAAGAACAACTAATCCACACTATTTTCAACTCTTCAACTCAATCTTCCTTGTGAAAAGAAATCATGAAATGTTAAGCAATGTGAAATCTAAAAGAAGTTAAACTGCATAAAAGAAACTAATCACACTAATTTAACTTTCTTGACCTTTTGCCTTTCAGCTTAATTTTCCCTGTGAGAAACAGTCATGAACAAGTCAAGCAATGTGAGATCTAAAGCACACTAAATCAAGCTATAATGAGTGATATTCTGGTTCCCAATAAAGTTATTTGATTATAGAAAGAAACCGTTAACAAATGAATAGCATGATATCTAAGAGCAGAAAATAAATGTACAACTTAAGGAAATGACAGTACTCGAAATCAAACTTCAGAAATCAAGAGTCAGCGACAAAGACAAGATGATCTCGTATGCCAATAATTATAAAAAGAAAAGATGAAAAATTGCCCTGGGCTGCCTAAGAAAACTTGCAGAAAACACTGATCAGTTGTAACCATAATAGAGCAGCAACGAAAATGTAAATCAACAGAAATCAAAAAGCTTTGTTATGTACAACTAATATACATGATGAAATAAAACGCAGCATTTAAATGACAACTGTACAACTAATATACATGAACAGGAAAAAAAGTAATGCAAGAGTTAAAGGACAACTGTACAAGGCTTTAGTGAGCAGGGGCCCTCTGCCACTTCTGTCGATTCAACGAACAACTACAAGCTTAAGTTTAAATCAATCTTCTCATATATTAACAGCAATGTAAGAGTGCAGTGGGGAAATACAAGAACTTTGAATTACATTACAAAAGATCAACTTTTACAGCGTTCATGGACGTGTTATTTATAAGGAAGGAAAGCTAAACAGATTGACTAAATCTACACTATTAACCACGCTGCCAGAGACACGTAAATCCTCTTCAGCCCGGATCTAGGTAACTGTCATCATGTTTATTAAATCTGAGAGGTATGGCTGTTGGATTCACGCTATCAGGATGTCTTCGTGGATAAGGACTGTGCCACGTAGCTTCACGTGCTCAAAAATAGAGCTACACAGAGCCGTGCCACCGCTGAACACTTCCGTTGACTATCCTTTGCCCCTTGTTTGACCGCGGGCTTTTATGGCCATGCTGGATGATCTGGAGGGACACGTTCCATGTCCTTGACTCCTGTAACTTGCCCATGTGGCTCATTTCTTCAGAGGACACCTGTAGCATGGTGTTTGACAAAACGGCTGCAGAATCCTGTGCTGGCTGCGGAAACCTGTGTCAGATGCGGAAACCTGTGTCAGCTGCGGAAACCTGTGTCGGCTACGAAAACTAAGAAGCTTCCGCAGCTGTCTGAACAAAATTCTAAACCAAACAACAGTCATCAGCGTAGTTAGAAAACCATGTCAAAATATCGTTTTTAAGCTAAAATACAATGATTTAATCAACTTGGTGGATAAAATGAGTGGAAAAAGAAGGCTGAGAGGGTGTATAGGAAGGTGCAGGTTCGAGGCTCAACATACCCCCACTGTGAAGGTGTTGCATGTCCTCATGCAACCAAAACTTAGTTATTTTCCCTCAATCCATATGCTCTGAGGCTTCTGCAAGAACATCTAGCCCTCTTCTCTTTCTATTTGATGCTAAAATGGTCCTTGGTTTTCTGACTAGACATTTGAACTTAAGATTAATCAATGCCCTGCTCAACGTTTTACACTTTTTCTTCAGCTTCCTGTTCTTCTTTTGCCACAGTCCTAAATGGAGCATAGTGTTATCATGGACAATCTTGTCTACCTTACTCTGCTCTTTGAGTGCTTCATTTTCCTGTTTGATGTGCCTATTTAGGACTTCCAATTCAAACACTTCCTATTTTAAAGACTGTACTTGTGCATCAAGTGGCAAGGTGGTGCTTGGTCCTGCAGCTGATTGTTCCAAGGACTCTAGGTAGTTATATGCTTCTTGCTGATTAGAATCTACCTCAGGTGTCTTTCTCAGCCTGAACTCAAATTCTGGTGAAGGAGGACTGCTTTCTCTTTCCGGCTGAAAAGGGCTTTCCTCACGTGGAGGACTTGGCTCAATGCTTGGCTGAGTTGGAGATTTCTCAAGTGTCTCTTTATCTAAATCAATAAAGTGAGACTGTTTTTCTTTGGTTTTATTCCCCTTCCCTTTTAGCCTAGTGCTCCTTCTTAGGTATGAACTAGTACTCTTTTCTTGTGCAGTCTGTTTTCCTCTTTGCTTTTTCTTGGTTATGGCAGCAGCTTGAAGATCTATTAATCTCTCTGACAGAGGTTGATAATCTTCTTCTATGGATTGCTCAGGGGATGGATAGATTTCTTAGATAGTCCTTTTACCTTTTTCCTTTTTCTGTTCCTTACTTCTAGCTCTATCTTCTGTTCCTTTTTGGACTGTTTCTTGAATTTCTATTGTAGGGGAGTCTTGGATTGTAATGCTTTTTTCTTTCCTCCTACTTTTCCTTGGAATTTTTGGGGAACTGCTTCCAGATGCTTCAGTTAGTTCTTGGAAGTGGTTTCTTGTCAAAAACTTTTCCCAAGTATCCTTAGTGTTTTTTAACTGATCTTCAATAAGGATTTTTATGAACCCGTGATGGTAAGATGGGGTTCAATACTGCCTACGTGT
Organism: Pinus tabuliformis; assembly: GCA_031772625.1. NCBI lineage: Eukaryota > Viridiplantae > Streptophyta > Pinopsida > Pinales > Pinaceae > Pinus > Pinus tabuliformis. The sequence goes on from CM062807.1 coordinate 880,752,775, forward strand.
TTTTGAATAGTAGAGCTCATTTTCTTCAAGCTTGATAACAAAAAATAAGGCAAATCAAGGGTATAAGCTTCCATAAAATTCATCATTAGCCTGGCATGATACATGTACATGGTACCAAAACGACCCTCGCATGTGATAAATTTCTGGATAAGTAATAACAGAGTGGACCATTCTTCTTTTATTGCATGCATAGGGATTCCTTTTGTAAATACAGAGGTATCCATACCTGGGTTTTGGAGCATGATTCTCCATCCTTGATTGTCCATACTTCTGTTTTTGAATCACCTTTCACCTTCCTGTGGGAGACTTGTTGCAGCTGCTATTGTGGCCTCGGTCACTGTAAATTTTAAGTCTCCTATCTCCACTGCGTGTCCATTAAAGGACCGTGCAAAGGCTTTAGTCACTTCCTTGTTATAGCCCCTGAACTTTTGAATGAATCTCAGCCACCTTGCTTTCTTCAATGACTCCTTCATTTGAGGATAACCCTCCAGGTATTTTGGTCCTTCCGGTTCAGCTCTTAGTAGTTTTCCCATTCTCGGCTTTAAATTCCGACTGAAAATTCTACTGCGTATGAAGGTTCAGGAAAAAATGGGATGATTACAGGATTCTTAGGGTATCTGGAGTGGCCGTAATCGAAGTTCAGGATGTATGTGGTGACTGTAGCCAGGGTTTGGAGCAAGCTGTAGTGGATGCAGCGGAAATGGAGAACATGGAATGGTATGAGTACCGAGGGAGTAAAGGGTAAGCAACAGTAACGAGTTCAACATCGAATGCATGCAGGAGTGAAGTGATAAATGGGCAGAATAATGGCTGAGTCCTTTTGAATTGGATGACTTGCGCACACATCTCAGCAGACGGCTGCGGAAATTATGGTGAAGGAGAGCCGTAGTACAGTAGGTCACATCTCAAAGTACGACCAATAAATGGGAGTGCAGTCCATAAATTTAGAATGATCATGGGACCGTTAGAAATGAATAAGGTATGTATGGAATGACATCGTGGAAGAGGAGTGGTATGGGGCTTGTCGTATCAAATCATTGCATTTAGTGGAACTTGCCATGGTTTAAATAACTATGCATAATAATGACATTGAATTGTTATTTGGTAGAGATTTTTTATCATACCTTTGGAAGTTTATCATTTCTTGATTAAGGCTTTTGACCCATTATTGTTCTTTGATCTTGAAGATGCCCCATGTCTTTGCTGCACTTGGTGATGATGACACTAACCTTTGACTGTGATTTTTTTAAAAACAGAGTGATGCTGGCTGTAAAGACAGAGTGATGCTGGCTGCGGAAATCGTTTCTGGCTGCGGAAACTGATTCTGGCTGCGGAAACGGTTCCCAGCTGCGGAAACTGAGACAACACCCCTTTAACTGCACAAAGATAGTTAGAAAAAGAACTGACTGAATGAAAATAGTCCTGAAGGGGACTTTTATTGATGGAATGAAATGAAATGAGTGGAATGAGATGGAAATGAAGTGGAGTGAAGTGGAATGGAGATGAAAATGAGATGGAGGTGAAGTGAAATGACAAGTGAGGTGGAGTGAAGATGGAAAGAGAGAGAGAATTTTTTTTTTTGGAAAATATAGAGTGTCAGGTGCCCCTGATTTTCACTCTACATTTTCTGTATAAGACTGCCAATCTATGATTGGTTTTCAGGCTTATACAAAAGATTTTTTTTTATTTTTTTATTTTTTTATTTTTTTCAACTGAAAGAAACAAAGACTAGGCTGATGGAGGAGAAGGATTCCTCTCCACCAGCCTCATTGCAGAATTTTCTTGAAACATTTTAACAAAGTCCTCTTTTGAGAGTGGCTTATGATAAATTTTCAATCGGTGGCCATTCACAATGAGAGGAGTTTGAAACTCATCAATGGTCTTGACTCGAACTGCTCCATTGCTAAAGACTTCGTCAATCTCATATGGTCCAAGCCAATGAGTCTGAAATTTTCCTTTGAAGTCTCTAAACTTGGAATCAAATAGTAACGCCCAATCTCCCTTTTGAAACTTTTTCTCTTTGATATATCTATCATGCCACTTAGTTCTTTGGTGCTGAACTAGATCAGTCCTTAAAATTGCATCTTGTCTTATTTCATCTAGCTGATTCAGTTGCTCCATTCTGTGCTTTTGGGCTTCTGATAGATTCATCCCCAACTGAACTGCCATCTTGAAAGTCTTGACTTGAAACTCAATGGCGAGCAAGACTTCTTTCCCATAAACAAGTTCATAGGGAGAATGTCCTGTTGTGTTCCTCCATGTAGTTCTATAGGCCCATAAGGCTTCAGGAAGCCTTTCTGCCCAATCTCTTCTGTGGAGATGAACAGTTTTGGTGATGATGCTCTCAAGAACTTTGTTTGTAGATTCCACTTGACCATTTGCTTGCGGATGGTACAGAGTAGATTTTCTGTGCTTGATTTTGTATTCTTCCATCAGCTTCTCCATCAAGTTAGATGTAAATTGACTTCCCTGATCTGTCATAATTTCTCTTGGGACACCAAAACGAGTAAAAATATCCTCAAAAAGAAATTGAACAACTGAATTTTCAGTGGCAGAAGGCAATGCCTTGGCTTCTACCCATTTAGTGACATAATCAGTGCAAACCAATATATATTTCTTTTGTGTAGATGGTGGATTAATAGGTCCAATGAAATCTAAAGCCCATTTTTCAAAGGGTTCGATGAGTACCAATGGTTGTAATGGCATTTCATTTGAAAGAGTTGGTCTCCCAACTCTTTGGCAGCTGTCACACCTTCTAACATATTTTTTTGCATCTTTGAAGAGAGAAGGCCAATAATATCCTAAAGAAATGATTTTATAGGCCGTCCTCTTGTCAGCAAAGTGTCCACCGCATGGTTCATCATGACATGCCTTAAGGATGTCAGGCATTTCATCTTCCCGAACACATCTTCTGATCACACAATCTAGCCCTGTTTTAAACAATTCATTAGAAATCCATGAATAATTTGAACTCTCCTGAATAATTTTCCTTTTCTCATTAGGAAATAAGTGTGGAGGTAGCTTCCCTGTAACCAAATAGTTAGCAATATCTGCATACCAAGGAGTTTTAGTAGTTACTGCAAACAAATATTCATCTGGAAACTTATCCTCTACAGGAGAATCTTCGTTAGTATTTTGGATTCTAGACAAGAAATCAGCTACTGTATTTTGTTTCCCTGGTCTATCTAACACAGTAATATTGAATTCTTGTAAAAGTAAAATCCATCTTGTAACTCTGCCATTAGTAACAGGTTTGTTCATGAGATATCTAATTGCAGAATGATCAGTATGGACAAAAGTTTCATAGCCAGTTATATAGTGTCTAAACTTGTTGATTGCATGAACAACAGCTAAGAACTCTTTTTCAGTCACAATATAATTTAACTCAGTAGGAGTCAAATTTTTACTAGTGTAGTAAATGGCATAAGGAACTAAATCCTTTTGACCCAACACAGCTCCTAGAGCTGCATCTGAAGCATCTGTAGAAATATGGAAAGGAAGTTTCCAATTTGGCCCTCTCAAAATGGGTGCTTCAGATATTCTTGTTTTCAAAGTTTCAAATGCAGATTGACAGTCAGGATCCCACTTGAATTCACAGTATTTTGTAAGCAATTTGAAGAGTGGAGATGCTATTTTGGTGAAGTTTTCAATAAATCTTCTATAATATCCAGTAAATCCAAGAAAACTTCTAACATCTTTTTTACAATTTGGAATAGGTAACTTGGAGATGACTTCAACTTTTGATCTATCAACTTTAATCCCATCTCCTGAAATATGATGTCCTAAAACAATCCCTTCAGTAAACATCATAAAACATTTTTCATGACTTAATGAAAGGTTTGTTTCTTTACATCTTATAAGGACTTTTTCCAAATTTTCTAATGCCTCTTCAAATGAATTACCATAAACTGTAAAATCATCCATATAGACCTCTACACAATCATGAATTAGATCAGAAAATATTCCTAGTACCGCCCTTTGAAATGTTGCGGGTGCATTACATAATCCAAAAGGAAGTACTCGGTAAGCAAAAGTTCCCCATGGACAGGTAAATGTGTTCTTGTCCTGATCTTCAGGTGCTACCTGAATCTGATTGTAACCACTAAAACCATCCAAAAATGAGAAATACTTTTTGCCTGATAAAGTATCTAATACCTGATCAATAAAGGGTAAAGGAAATTGATCCTTCAAAGTTGCTTTTTTCAATTCCCTGTAATCAATGCAAACCCTCCATTTACAATTCTTTTTAGGTACTATAACCAAAGGAGAAACCCACCAGCTATCTGAAATGGGGTAAATGAAGTTTACATTAAGTAACTTTTGGAGCTCTTCTTTCACTATCTCCCTAAGGTTTGGATTCATCCTTCTTTGAGGTTGTCTGATTGGTCTACTGTTTTCCTCAATGTAGATGTGATGAATGCAAGTCTTAGGGTCAATACCTTTCATGTCGGTATACTCCCATGCAAATGCAGTAGAATGTTTTTGCAAGAGTTTGGTTAGCTCTTCTTGTTGTGATTTTTCCAAGTTTCTGTTGATATTCAATGTTTTTCCTGGAAAACTCTCAATGGCAGAACTACCAAATTCTTCCATAGACAAAAGAGACATTTGTCTAGATGATAGACACTCAATGTCAGAATCCAGCTGAAATTGTGTGTGGTCATATTCTGAAGATGGTTCAAAGTTTTCTAATGTGTTCAAAATTTGACTATCTTCACTGATCTCAGAAATCGTAAAGACAGGTGTATAGTATCTTCATCATCAACCCACTCATTATATCCTATTTCTGTAATTTCTTTTGCTGGAGGATACAGATTGAACTTCTTTGTTGAATTACCATCATAAATATACATATTCCCAGACCTACAACTGATAAAAGCATCAGTTGTCACTAGCCAAGGTCTTCCTAAAATAAGAGGATGTCCTCCTAGATTACTCTTGGGAGTTAAAATCATGAAATCCACTGGATATTCCCAAGAGTCTAAGGAGACTGGAATGTCTTCTAATACACCATCTGGTTTAATAATTGATCGATATGCAAGTTGCAATAAAGTAGGTGTAAAAAGAAGATTAGGAAGTGTTCGTTGTTCCATAGTCTGTCTACTCATGATGTTGATAGCAGCCCCTAAATCAATCAAAGTATTTGGTATTTCTACCCCATTGATATGTGTTTTGACAATTGGACTACCGAGATCTACATATTTCTGCATAGTAATTTTTCCCACCATGATATCTGCATTTTTCCCTACCAGGTGGATTCTTCTTGTATCTCTTGGTTTCCTTCCTGGTATTTTAAGACGCAACTCCTTTATTGTTTTTACTAGAATAGGAATCTCTTTAATGGCTTGTAACAAGGGAATCTTGATACAGACATTCTTCAAGTCATCTAGAAAATTATAGTCAGGCAACCAAATTTGTTTTTCCACTCCTTTGTCAATTTGTAATCTTTCAGGAAAAGGAGGTGTGGATAAAGATGCAGGTTGCTCAACTATGGGAGTTGTGGGGGTTAATTCTTTTTCTTTTTCTTTTTGAGTACTTGGGTTTTGAAGAGATGCTTCAGAACCCTTATTGGCTTCAAGAGAATCTTCCTCAAAAATGCTTTGCTTTTGAGCATTTATAGAAGGCTTATCTAGGACTCTACCTGATCTGAGTTGTACTTCATTGAGATGAACAATCATATAGGTAGGAAATTGTTGTCCTTCTACCATATAAGCATTTTGAGGGTTTTTATTATTGGGGTTTGGCAATGGCTGAGAAGGAAGTTGATTTGACTTCTGTTGGAATGGAAGCAAGAGTTGAGAATTTGGATTCTGTTGAGAAGGTTGTTGTTGTTGTGGAAATGGCAATGATAGTTGTGGATTTTGATTTGGAAGTTGTGGAGCTTGTTGGTTTTGAAAAGATGGGGGATATTGGTAAAATTGAGAAAATCTCCCATAAGGATTTTGCATACCTTGTACCCATGATTGAAAAGGATTTTGAGGTTGGGACCAAGGTTGTTGCCAAGGATTCCAATTTGGTGGGGGTTGAAAATTCATAGAGTTGCTAAACCCTTGATTTTGTTACCCCTGCCAAGGTCTCCTTGCAACAAAACAGAGAGATTCGATTGTATTTGGATCTTCTTGAAAGACAGCTTTGAGCCCAGGAATTGAAGGACAATCCTTGGTCTCATGATTCTCTGAACAAATTACACATGTTTCTACAACTTTTGCATCCAAGGGACATTCCCTTAGAGCATGTTTCTTCCTACATTTTGGGCAAAATATGGCCAAAGCCTCAGCTTCTGCTTTCTGCTTTATATGAATCTTAAGGGTGTCTAGTTGCTCGCTAAGACTCCCTAAGATGTCAGTTTTGAATTCATCAAGCATGTTGCCAATCTCAGCCCTACTTACTGATCCAGTTGCAGATTTGTTTGCTCTGATGAGAGAAGGATCTCTAGGCCCTTTTTGAGTTTTAGATTTCCCCCTTGAGAGATGGACACATAGCTCTGCTATATCATGAAGTGGAAGTTGAGATATGTCTCCTTTTCCCATCATGTTCAAAATATCTATCCATTCATCTCTAATGGCTTTTAATAGAATGGCTTTCAAGGTCTCCTCATCTAAGTTACTCATTTTTGCTCTTTTCAGGTTGTATTGAAATCTTTCAAGTAAATCCTCCAAGTTTTCATCTTCTCTTTGCACCATTTTGAATACCTCATCCTTATGATTGGTGGGCATACAACAGTCCAGGTACCTATCCAAAAATGTTTGGTTCATATCATTCCAAGTCCTAATGGATTGAGTGAGTAATCCCATGAACCATTTCAAGGCTGCTCCTTTCAATGTTGAAGGAAACAGTTTGAGTTTTTGAGAGTCTTCCAGATAATCATAAGTTCGACACACGACTTCAAACTCAAATAGAAATGTTTCAGGGTCCTCATTCCTTAACCCATGGAAGTTTGGGAGGACAGATGGTGAGATGTTTTTCATTGTGGCTCGGGAGTCCTCATCGACTATAGGAAATCCGAATGAGTTATCTCCATCCCTATTTCCCCCAATGTTACCTCTACCTCCTCCATTGTTTCCTCCTCCTCCTCTACCTCTACCTCTACCAAATCCAGTTGCTTCTTCCTCTGTCATGGTAGTTTCCCTGGAGACTTCAGAGTCTTCTGGTTCTTCTACTAAGGGTGAATGAGAAGGAATTTCTCCCTCTTCTTCTTCAGATGATTCTACTTCTTCAATTACAATTTGTCTCTCTGTAGAAGGAAGGAAAGGATCTTTTTCTAATTCAGATTCGATGGAAGGTGTAGGAGAGTCGACTCTTGCCTCTTGAATTCCAGGAATCCTAGGGCTAGGAGTGTAAGTTGGAGATGATGGAGGTGTCTCTTGTCTATTCCTTGAAATAGATGGACTTGTAAAAATCGAACTCTTGGCTCTAGCTAAAAACCTTCCCCTAGAATCTCTTACACTATGCATGTCATTTTTTTTTATTTCTTCAAGTCGGGGTAATAGTTCCTTTTCTGATCTTCCAGGTCACTCTAGGTGCAAGAAGAGAGCATACTCAAGAAACTATTAAACCAATAAATTTCTCTTTTCTGATCCTCCAGATCACACTAAGTGCAAGAGGAGAGCATACTTTGAGAGGTTATCAATTTTCCTTCCTTGAAATTTTCTTGTTTTTTTTTTTTTAAGAATTTGGCTATCTAATTTCACTTCCTGGAAACGGCGCCAAAAATGTTTGATCAATTTAGTGTGATCTAAATTGCTATTTATAATGTCAACCCGGGGTTCGTAAACTGACGAAGTGAAGTGTACTATATGTACTAGATAACCATTTCCTTAGTCTTTTGTCGTTTTTAGTTTTTTTTAAGTTTGTTTTTGGATTTATCTTTCCCTAATGTGAGATGATGAAAAGGTGATAAAGCAAGTGAAATATGGATGATTATGGTGATCTCTAAGTGGTTTTTCAAAACTTAAAAGAAAGAAAGCTTTAAAATAACTGCAATGAAATCAATTCTTAAAAAGAAATAAAGACATCAAACAATGAACTAATGACATCGGCCCAGTATCTTTGTTGTTGAATGAAAATGAAAGTGAAATCTACACTAAATTCAATTAAAAGTAAGAACAACTAATCCACACTATTTTCAACTCTTCAACTCAATCTTCCTTGTGAAAAGATATCATGAAATGTTAAGCAATGTGAAATCTAAAAGAAGTTAAACTGCATAAAAGAAACTAATCACACTACTTTAACTTTCTTGACCTTTTGCCTTTCAGCTTAATTTTCCCTATGAGAAACAGTCATGAAGAAGTCAAGCAATGTGAGATCTAAAGCATACTAAATCAAGCTATAATGAGTGATATTCTGGTTCCCAATAAAGTTATTTGATTATAGAAAGAAACTGTTAACAGATGAATAGCATGATATCTAAGAGCAGAAAATAAATGTACAACTTAAGGAAATGACAGTACTGGAAATCAAACTTTAGAAATCAAGAGCCAATGACAAAGACAAGATAATCTCGTATGCCAATAGTTATAAAAAGAAAAGATGAAAAATTGCCCCGGGCTGCCTAAGAAAACCTGCAGAAAACACTGATCAGTTGTAACCATAAAAGAGCAGCAATGAAAATGTAAATCAACAGAAATCAAAAAGCTTTGTTATGTACAGCTAATATACATGATGAAATAAAATGCAGCATTTAAATGACAACTGTATAGCTAATATACATGAACAGGAAAAAAAGTAATGCAAGAGTTAAAGGACAACTGTACAAGGCTTTAGTGAGCAGGGGCCCTCTGCCACTTCTGCCGATTCAACGAACAGCTACAAGCTTAAGTTTAAACCAGTCTTCTCATATATTAACAGCAACGTAAGAGTGCAGTGGGGAAATACAAGAACTTCGAATTACATTACAAAAGATCAACTTTTACAGCATTCATGGATGCGTTATTATAAGGAAAGAAAGCTAAACAGATTGACTAAATCTACGCTATTAACCACGCTGCCAGAGACATGTAAATCCTCTTCAGCCCGGATCTAGGTAACTGTCATCATGTTTATTAAATCTGAGAGGTATGGCTGTAGGATTCACGCTACTAGGATGTCTTCGTGGCTAAGGACTGTGCCACGTAGCTTCACGTGCTCAAAAACGGAGCTACGCAGAGCCGTGCCACCGCTGAACACTTCCGTTGACTATCCTTTGCCCCTTGTTTGACCGCGGGCTTTTATGGCCGTGTTGGATGATCTGGAGGGACACATTCCATGTCCTCGACTCCTGTAACTTGCCCATGTGGCTCATTTCTTCAGAGGACACCTGTAGCATGGTGTTTGACAAAACGGCTGCGGAATCTTGTGCTGGCTGCAGAAACCTGGGTCGACTGCGGAAACCTGTGTCGGCTGCGGAAACTAAGAAGCTTCCGCAGCTATCTGAACAAAATTCTAAACCAAACAACAGTCATCAGCGTAGTTAGAAAACCATTTCAAAAGCTCGTTTTTAAACTAAAATATAATGATTTGATCAACTGGGTCGATAAAATGAGTGGAAAAAGAAGGCTGAGAGGGTGTATAGGAAGGTGCAGGTTCGAGGCTCAACAGGTACTACATAAGGCATTGTGGTTTAACTTTTCAATGAATTCTTTGAGTCGATATGTGATATGAGAACTTCGATATTTTTTTTATCTTCAGACATCAACTTGGATTGATGGATGTGACCCTCCTATTGTTATAGACATTTGTGGGCACTGCAACCCCAATCATAAATGTCCTTAAACCAAGGGCTCTTAAGTCCCTAAAAGTGTTGTTCCAACCTCTAAAAGAACAAGGTCAACTGATTACATCTTCTCCCAGAAGTTCTCCATGAAAAAATTGCTTAGAACTGGTTAAAATTGGACCATCTCACCTGCTCCATGGTCAAAGTGCGTTGCATCACACCTAAATACACACAGTAGGTGCGATGCATCTTGAAAAGCCCTTCTATGGGGTGCGATGGGCGAGAGTGGACAAATGGCAGGGTCAATCTGCAAGGTGGAGGATCATGGAATCTTCTAGAAACGTCTCCTGTGACACTTGCCTCTCTGCATTTGCCCAGGGATGAGTAAGAGATCATCAATCTCCAAGTGGAATCAAGAACTATCAGAGAGAGGACAATAATCAACTCTCAAAAGCTAACTCACTCCCCTTGCAAACATCTATATATGGATCCCTCATCCCAGAGATCCAGAGGCTGGAATTTTGTATCTTGTAAGGAAGTACTGATGGTTTCTTGGTACAATATCATAGTGTTGGGTGATCTAAGCTTTTCATGAGGTGAAGAAGGGCTTTCTTACTGAGAGGATGATGCTGGGCTAGAACAATTGATTGTAATCCTCTTTGCTCTTTCTTGATTATCAATAAAGCTATTCGAATTTTCCTCCACATTCTTATATGATTGATGTTATATACATTTTTGAGGTCAATATATATCTGGTCCTATATTGTTTATGATAATAGATCTATTTTCTTGGATAGTGTTATGCTGCTTTGATTCTACAGGTGCTTTGTGAAGCTGGGTAGACAAGGAAGCAAGTGGCAAAGATCTATCAGAAGAGAGAGGAATCGAACAATGAACCAAGCGCAAGACAGAGGTTGGTCTCCTTTTTCCCCTCTTATCTATTTCTCATAAAGGAAAATGAAAGTAGTTTTAGTTTGTTTGCTTCTAAGGTAGCTACCAGCCTTAGTGGGACTAGCAGCTCTCCATAGACACTAGTTTTCCCGATAACAAAATGGCAACTCCACTGGGGAACGAATAGGTTTTTTTTTTATCTACATTTATTTGCTTTATAAACTTACAGACAGAGCCTGAAGTCAAGCCAGCTAGCCTTCGAACTGCATTTGCTATGCAAGTGAAAGGTAGATCAATGTTGCTTCAGTCTATCTTCGGGTTTTGTTTATGAACTAAACAATTGCTTTACAAGCTCTCTAATTTCCCTTGTGGTGGCTCTAGTAACCTCTTTAGATCTACCCCTATGGTTGATTTACTGATTACCACTTGCTCGGCCTAAATCCCTGAACTGAGCTGTAAACTGTGACCCGGAACCCAGTTAAAGTACCGTCCTTGGTCCAGCGCACTATCTCTTCTCTGAATTCTAGATGCATCGCACTTCCCGAGTGTAGTAGGTGCCCTGCATCTCTAGTTCACTGTGTTATAGGTGCGCTCATCAGACAAGGCCTTTCCTGCTCCTAGATTTGGTTTCCGTGTTCACTCTTTTCAGCTCTATTCAAGAGTTTTCCTGCCTGTAGTCAGTACACCTCTGTTGAAACCCCCTTCCTTGCCATTATTCCACCTCCATTGTGCAAAGGACTGTAAATGTTTTTATGTATTTTGAGCCACTTTCAGTTCTCTTTTACAAAGAAGTAGCGTAATCATACTGTCGTTTCTTGATTTGAAAGTGTCGCAAGTGTCGTTTGCAGTCATAGAAGAGAATCTGATTGTGCTTGATAGTCGATTACACTGTTACTATTGTATTTGATTTGAATTAGTAGTTTTTCAAGTGTCGAAAGCAAGTTTTCATTTCCAAATCACAAAGTGTCATCATTGTCCTTGTTTTGTCTTGAAAAGAAACTTATTAGTAATGTCGCTTTGAAAAATAATTCAGATTTGCGCTTATCTTTCTTTTAATCATTCACACATTAAGAAGGCTGAAAACAAATACATGCATGTGCATTTTGCATTTAGACTGTTTGTTGGTCTGATTTAGGACAATGCATATAGTGTGTGCTCTCTGCTCTATGTTCAAAGAACGTCATCTCTCTTTCCTTAGCAGCTAGGATTTTCATTGCAAAAAGAAGATTAAACGATTCTTTATCATCTTAGATTGCATTTTAGGAATTGTACATCTACATCACGCGGTGAACTTGAAAGGAAAATTTCTTAAGCAAGATCAGCTGTAAAATAAATTCAATGAATCTAAAAACACTTTGGAACCTAACGCACAACATTTAGAAGTCTAGGCTAGAGACGTATTCCGGCATCATAAAGCCTGATAACTGTTGTTTTCATTGTTGGTTGGGTGATTCCTCCACTTTGAGACGATAAGTGCCAGTACGGACTTGTGCTCCCATGTACCGTCAAGTATATATTGGGAGACCACAATAGGCTTTATCCTTTATCCATAGGAAGCCGTGTCTGCCGCCCTATCGATCGTAATGCACTAAACACAACATTCAGGAAGATTGACTGCCGTACCGTAAAAAGTATTCTGCAGTTTTTTCATTGGTTTGGTAATCCCTCTGTCTAGATTTCCAGAGCAGTCTCTTTCGTTCTTTTTCAGACTCCTTAAAGGAAAAGGTCCATCTGAGCACTTGTCACTTCAGGCTCATTAAAAATCGAAGGCGACTAGAGTCATCTTTTGTTTTTTCTCAACTCTTAAAAATTGAAAAAACGAGTTGTGTCAAAGCGTCTAAAATTTATTTTAAACAGAATAAATATCACCTTTCCTACGTTGGTCTTAGGTTGAGAAAAATGGAGTCCACCATCCAAGGAATTCCCCTTGGAGGAAATCCTAGTCCCTTCTCCTCTTGTGGAGATGTTGGTGCGCCGCATATGGCCACATTGTCGCTTCCAGGACTGACAATCGGCTTGCCCATATGGCTCTTCTCAACCTCTGTCATTTAGAACACTGTGATTCCTGAACAATCAAGTCAGCAACTAAACGATACCAGAGTTACCCTCCAACCTTCTACTTCATCCAATTCTTCCTCTCCTCCTTCCTCTTCACTTGATGAAGCTGGTAAAGCCAAAAATCAAGTAACTGAGAAGAAGAAAGAGAAGAAGAAGAAAGTAAAGAAGAAGAAGGAGCCAAAGGCGAAAAGGGGCGACTAGGCGTCATCTAGAGAAAATCCACACACTGCACCATCCAGGCCTAAATTGCCATGTGTCATTTGCAAAGGACACCACTATCATCGAGATTGTCTTTGCATCCCTCGGATCTTAAGGGACTGGTCTCCTCGTTTGCACAATCCAGTGTCGTCAACCTCTGATGATCATGTTGAAGATACACCGTCAACTAGTGAAAGTCAAGCCCCTGGAAAAAAAGGAAGATGTAAATTTCCTTGTAAATTGTGTGAAGGCGATCACGCCGTCCACCGTTTTCCCTTCTTAGACGAGGCTAAAATAGTTTTGGACGACCGTCCGGTTTCACCGTTACGACTTCCTACTGGATATAACAAACTCTTGCCAAGTCCGTCACTAGTTGAAAATCCGGCTGACACGCCCTTGTGGCCGGCCGAAGCATATATCATTGAAGATAAACCATCTGAATCCACACCAGACGAATGTCAAAATGTCGAGGGCGTCAATTGACCTGATCTTGCCTTCAGAGGATCCATCTTCAGATGATACAGTCACCGAAGAGAACAAGGATGACACCATCCAAATTCTTTTCATAAGCACAGACTCCGATGAACATGGGGGTAGTCTACCCGTTCCTTTACCGCGGGAAGGAAGTTCATCAAAGTCGTATCCGGCCATCTATTTGGTCCCACCTCCAAGAAACCTAGTTGTTTCCTTCGATTGGAATCTACTAGGCATACCCCATTTACCGGCTAGTGTACCATTTCGAATCATTGCTCAAATATATAGAATGGTCATGGCCAGTACCATCATAGGTGAAGGGGCTTCTGTGAGTATCCTTTCCTCAACTGCTTGGAAAGCACTTGGTTCGCCATCGCTTTTTCCTGAGATGATAAATCTAACAGGCTTTGACAAAGGAACCAGTCGACCGTTAGGGATCCTTCCCAATGTGCCGATAACATTGAGAAGGAAAACCGTTCACATGAACGTAATGGTAGTCCAAGGACCCCTGGATTATAATCTACTCCTTGGACGAGACTATATTTATTGCATGGGAGCCATTGTCTCCTCACTCTTTATAGTAATGTGTTTTCCGCATGAAGGAAGAGTGGCCAAGCTCATAGACCAGCTTTCATTCCCCGGTTCACACATAGCAAATAGTCATATACCAACCCTAAATGGTCTTTTCACACAAGGAATGTCTCATCAATCCCCAGTCCGTCCTCCTAATGAGCGCGAGTGATTCGGAGGATATGACTGAAACCCAGGGGGCATGCACCCTGGCCTGTTTCGACAGGAGAACCTTGGGTATAGGGTAGGTTTCCGCAGAGGATATATGACTGGTTGACACACCTGTCCATTTTGGAAAATGGGATTAGACCAGAATAAGATACTTCTGTTAAGGTAGGCCTTTCCCGATAGAACAAATGTTTTGTCTGTAAATTGAGGGGTAACCTGGAAAAGGTAGGCCTTTCCCGATAAAACAAGTGTTTTGTCTCCAAATTGAGGGGTAACCTGGAAACTCTACTTCACTATACCTGGGGGCATGCAAACCTTTTGGCATGCAAGCGAAGAGCGACCATTTATTTTTTAAATTTATAGGTCCTCCAACCCTTTAAACTCGTAGGATTGGTCGTTTCCTAACTTGCATAAAGAAAGGATGTGGGGCTAAGCTTTGAAAAATGCAATTTTATATGAGACATCCTTATTATACGACTGTATCGAGCAGTTTTAACGCGGAATTCAAGCTCGTTAAAAAATAAACATAAGCAATGAGGAAATGTTCCCCAGAGTTTAAGATCATTAAAAAATGAACCATTCTCCGGTAAATAACCATTGTGAATATATTACTGTTGGCATTATGAGACAAGTGTTGTCCTTGATGGCAAACCACATTGATGACAAATCATAGTGCAGAAGGTCAGCAGCAAGGAATTGATGATCAGACTATAAGAAGAAGAGAAAATTCATATACGCAGCTTCATCAAGCCCAAGTCGCGTGTACACGCTGGTTGGCTTCAGTAAAAGCGCGTGTATGTGGAAAACTTATTTTTGGTCCGTGGCGGTTATTCCTTGGAAGTTGTGCCTATGGTTTCGGACCATGGTGTCTCGACGGACGTGTCGATCCCTAGTTTTGAGGATGATGGTATTGGATTTCTATGGTTTTGGCTCTTGGTATTGAACAAGGCCTAAGGCTATATAAGGAGAAGGAAATCATTAGGCAAGTGCATCCGAAAAAGTCTTGAATATCTGATGAAGTATTAGATCCAGTATGCAGGTTATTGGTTGATGATGTATTGCTTGATCTGAGCTAAGGAGAGATCTCATCGGTTGATGGAGAACAAGATCTAAGGAGAGATCGGGATCAAATGGTTTGAAATGAACTATCTTTATATGGTTGATTATGCATGTTTCTAGATCTGCATACTGACGCAATGTTATATTCTGTGTATAACTGATATCTGGTACAGCTGCAAGTTATGAAAAGTTATTTTTAGATCTGTACGCAGGTTGTCTTCGGTAAAACCGCGTGTATACGCGGGTTGCCTTCATTGAAGTAGCGTATATCTTTTGAAGCATGATTTTTGGGTTTGCAGTTGGGTCTGACTGATATTACAGAGTTCTGTAGTCTACTCTGTGTTCTGGTGACAGGTGTGGACAGGGTTTCATTGGTTCAGTGATTCAAAGATTAATGATGCTAGTATTGGTTGTTTTATGCTTCAATGATTTGTGAATGAATCATAGTCTTCAGATTGTAATGGTGTGCTTCATGAATATCCAGTCTGAAAATTGATGAAAAGTGGTACCTGAAGGAAAGAAGATTGTAGGCCAGCACCTACGTACTAGTATCTTAGCTAATACAAGAGCAAAGGGGGTTGGAACTCCCTTCCAAGAAAGTTTGGAGAACGAGAGAAGGTTGAAGCCTTCTGCAGGTTGTAGCCTGCGTATTGGTATAAGGCTGCACCAGTACAAAAGATTGTAAACTGAAGTTCTTATTAAAGAAAGATAGAGACGACTTGCAGCAGGTGGTTTTCACCCACATTGGGTTTCCACCTTATATCATGGTGTTCATGTGTGTGGCTTTTGTGTGATGATCTGTTCTGTTATACTGCATCTGTTTACTCTTAATATGGTGAATAATGACCTGATGCACTTAACTGAAGATAAACTAATTGAATTATAAGTTTTCTGGTTATACGCTGTTTTCTTTAGACACAGTAGCGTGTACACGCTGGTTCACTTAACTGAAGTAGCGTATATGTTTCTGAGCAATTGAAAAAGTTTTATTGATCTGATAATACTGATTCAGCCCCCCCTCTCAGTATTATTTCCAACAATTGGTATCAGAGCCGGTCCTTCAAAGAAGCATGATCGCTTGAAGGTAGATCGTTCATCATGAGCAACTACGAGAGAGAAGCATCAATCAGGCCACCGGTTTTTGATGGGACAAACTTCAATTATTGGAAGGTAAGAGTTACTGCCTATCTTCAGTCTCTTGGTACAGAAGTTTGGGACATTGTTGAAACAGGCTACGCTTTTCCTTCAGCTACTCCTACAGATGCAGCCGAGAAAAAGAAGTATGGAACAAATGCGAAAGCAGTCAGTACCCTATTAGGATGTATATCCCAAACGGAATTCATGAAGGTAATGCACTACAAATCCTCAAAAGAGATATGGGACAAAATTGTCACGAGCTATGAAGGTGATGAACAGGTAAAGCGTGCTAAACTTCAAACTCTCAGGATTCAGTATGAGACTCTCAAGATGTATAATGATGAAAGTGTGGCTAACTATTTTCTTCGGGTAGATGAGATCGTTAATTGTATGAAAAATTTGGGTGAAGAAATAAAAGAGGCTATAGTGGTTGAAAAGGTTCTAAGATCATTGTCCCCCAAGTTTGAATCTAAAGTATCTGCAATAGAAGAAAAGGAAAATCTACGAATTCTTACTATGTCTCAGCTACATGGAATTCTAACTGCTTATGAAATGAGAAAGGGAGGTCCATCAGACAGAAGAGAAGCTGCTTTCAAGGCATCAAGCAAAGAAGATTATTATGAAGCAAGCCACGTCCCAAAACAAGAGGAAGAAGAATCAAATTTTGTCAGAAATCTTCAAAGGGGTTCTGGAAGGTTCAGAGGTAAGTTACCTTTTAAATGCTTTGCTTGTGGAAGAGTAGGTCATTATGCTGCAAAATGTCCTTATAAGGATAAAGGAAAGGAACCTGCTAGATGGAACAAGAAACAGAGTGCAAATAAGAAAAGTTACTACACTCATGAAGATAGTGATGGTCTTTCAAATAGTGATGAAGATGAACAAGGTAATAGATATAAATTGTTAATGGCTTTTGAAGATGATGACTATATGGATGCTATAGATGTAGAAGGCTTTTGTGAAGAAATGAAAGATCTCAAAGTTTGCTTAGAAGAGAAGAGTGCTATTATTGATTCTCTACAATGTCAACTAGCTGAAAAGGAAAAACATCTTGAAAAATTGGAATGTGAGATTGTTTCTCTTAGAAAGGAGATTGAGAAAACAAAATCGATTAATCTTAAATTTGTTAAAGGATCTGAAACCTTGGATGAGATTATCAATGTACAGCGATCTCCTCTGATCAAGACAGGTCTTGGATATAATGGAGAAACATCTCAAGCCTCTACCTCTAAAAGCTATCTTGATGCAGCAAGGAGAAGCGAGCAAAGGCCAAATAAAAGTCATTAGGTGAATCAGGGACAACCTTAAGGACAAACAGAAGCTACAATCAGCCACAGGTAAAATCTTCCCAATTTGCTCCAAGAATAAATAGAAGCTACAATCAGTTGGATGATAGATCTGATTATCGCAGAAGTTTCTTTAATGGCCAATGCTTTTCTTGCCATAACTTCGGTCACAAAGCAGCTCAATGTGTTGCCTACAAGACAATCATGACTAGAGAAGCACAAAAGCAAGGGAGAATGACTGGAACCATGAAAAGGACTTATAACAACTTTTCGGTTCTTGAAAATGAAGTTGAATGCTCTATTTGTAATAACTTTGGTCATGAAGACTCTGAATGCAGGAGCAGGTTCCGGAAGATAACTCAGAAGGAACAAACCTCAAATGTCAGAACATGGAGAATAAAGGAACCGCAACCAGAAAGATGTGGGATAGTCTTTTATGCAGAAGGTCAAGAAAGTCTATGGTACATTGACAGCGGATGTTCGAAGCATATGACAGGGGACAAAGAAAAGCTTGAGTCATATACCACATTAGAAAAGGGGAAGAAAGTTTCTTTTGGAAACGATATCTCTGCAGCCATAAAAGGAAAAGGTGTTGCTCCATTGAAAGAGAAGGTCAAAGCTGGAAATGTTTTGTATGTTGATGGATTGAAGCATAATCTTCTGAGTGTCAGTCAGATGTGCAATCAAGGAACAAAAGTAATATTTAGATCAAATGGATGTTGTGTTCGTGACCTTGATACAGGTAAAACATTGATCAAAGGAAGAAGGACTCCAAATAATCTATACATATTTGAAGAAGGACCACAACAATGCTATTTGAGCAAGAATGATGAACACTGGCTATGGCGTCGAAGGTTGGGGCATCTAAGCTTTTCACAAATAAGGAAAGCATGCAAATATCAGGCAGTTCGTGGCCTTCCAGATATCAAAATTCCAGACAACACTATATGCAAATCTTGTCAGTTTGGAAAGCAAACCAGAACTAACTTTCCAAAGAAGGAAGGATTAGCTAGCATGCCTCTTGAGCTAGTACATACAGATACATATGGTCCATTCGGAAAAATAACACCTCGAGGAGAAGAATACTTGATATTATTCATTGACGATTTCTCCAGGTTTGTCTGGTTAGGACTTATGAAGCACAAAGATGAAGCATTCGAAAAATTCAAATCCTTCAAAGCCTTGGTTGAAAATGAATCAGGACACAAAATTAAGTGCCTCAGATCTGACAGAGGTGGGGAGTTTACCTCAAACGAATTTTTCGATTTCTGTGAAGAACATGGGATAAGAAGAGAATTCTCTACAGCTAGAACTCCTCAGCAAAATGGGGTTGTGGAAAGAATGAACAGAACTATTCAACAAATGGCTCGTGCTATGCTTGATGAATCAGGTACTCCCGCAACTTTCTGGGGTGAAGCTGCACATGCTGCGGTTATTATTCTTAACAAAACAAATGTCCGAGTAAACAACACTCAAACACCTCATGAGCTCTGGAGTGGTGAGACTCCTTCGGTGAAGCACTTCAAAATATTTGGGAGAAAATGTTATATTAAGAATACTAATGAGAAACTTGGCAAACTTGAACCAAGAGCAGATGAAGGCATTCTTCTTGGTTATTCTCCATATAGCAAAGCATACAAGTGCTACAATAAAAGACTTGGTAGAATTGTTGATAGCATTGATGTAGTGGTTGATGAGAAGGGATATATTCCTAGGCAAGTTCATCATGAAGACATTGAAGAAGATGAAGGCTACCCCCAAAGGCAGAATGATGAAGAAGAAGAACCTCAAGAAGAAGAAGAACCTCAAGAAGAACCAGAGGAGCAGACAAGAATAGAAGAGAGGACTCCATTCAGATATGTTCAAAAGAATCATCCAGAATCTCAGATTGTGGGGCAGAAAGAAGCAGGAATACAAACAAGAAGAAGAATTGCAGAAGCCTCAAGCTATTTGGCATTACTCTCTTCCACTGAACCACAAAATGTGAAAGAGGCATGCAAAGATGAATGTTGGGTCAAAGCAATGGATGAAGAACTTGAGCAGATTGAAAAGAACAACACTTGGGAACTGGTTCCTAGACCAAAAGATAAGAATGTCATAGGGACAAAATGGGTCTTCAAGAATAAATTGAATGAAAATGGAGAAGTAATTAGAAACAAGGCCAGACTTGTTTGTAAAGGGTATGCGCAGCAAGAAGGGATAGATTTTGAGGAGACCTTTGCTCCTGTAGCAAGACTTGAGGCCATCCGAATGTTCCTTGCTCTCTCAAGCTTTCAAAACTTCAAGGTATTTCAAATGGACGTGAAATCAGCCTTTCTGAATGGAGACTTAGAAGAAGAAGTATATGTTGAGCAGCCTGATGGTTTCATTCTTGTGAATGATCCAAACCTTTTATGCAGATTGAAAAAGGCTCTTTATGGTCTCAAACAAGCTCCAAGGGCTTGGTATTATCGGTTGGACAAATATCTTCACCAACAAGGTTTTTCAAAAGGATCAGTAGATAGCAATCTCTATATGAAAGTTGAAAATAACAAATTGCTAATACTTGTTGTGTATGTAGATGATATTATCTTTGGTAGCAATGAAGAGGCTATGAGTCAGAACTTTGCCTTGGTTATGCAGAAAGAATTTGAAATGTCATTACTTGGAGAATTGACATACTTTCTTGGATTGCAAATCCAACAAAATGAAGGAGGTATTTTCTTGTCTCAAACCAAGTACCTCAAGCAGATCTTGAAGAAGTATGGCATGGAAGATTCAAAGCCAGTTTGTACCCCCATGGTTACAGGATGCAGCCTCAGTGCAAATGACGAATCAGCAGCAGTTCACCAACCCACTTATAGATCCATGATTGGGAGTTTGCTTTATTTGACAGGTACCCGGCCAGATATTATGCATGCAGTAGGAATTGTTGGAAGATTTCAAGCCAACCCAAAGGAAACTCATATTCAAGCAGTCAAAAGAATCTTCAAGTATCTTCAAGGGACCCAAAACTATGGCTTATGGTATCCTAGAGATACAGATCTCACTCTTCATGCTTACACAGATGCAGATTGGGCCGGAAGTGTGGATGATAGGAAAAGCACAAGTGGTGGTGCTTTCTACATGGGTTCTAGATTAGTATCTTGGTTCAGCAAGAAACAGAGTTCGATTGCTTTATCTACAGCTGAAGCAAAATATGTAGCTGCGGCATCTTGTTGCACACAACTTCTTTGGATGATGCAGACCTTGCAGGATTTTCAAATCACTTGCACGCCACCAGTCTCTATCTTATGTGATAATACAAGTGCAATCAACATCTCAAAGAATCCAGTCATGCACTCAAAGACCAAGCACATACCAATCAAGTACCATTTTCTTCGGGAACAAGTGCTTGAGCAGAAGGTCAAGCTGGAGTATGTTCCTTCTAAGGAACAAGTTGCTGATATTCTCACAAAACCACTGCCAAGGGAAACTTTTGAATATCTCAGACAAAAGCTGGGAGTAGTTGATGCTTCATCCTGCTGTTGAAGCTTGTCTATTCTACATAAAAGTTGTTATACGCAAGTTACGTAAGGGAAATCCGCGTATATACGCCGATTTATGCTGGGAAAGGCGCGTGTATGGTGTACGCGTGCTGCAGGAAGTATATCCGCGTGCATACGTTGTTTTATGCAGGAAAAGTTGCGTATATGGAGTTCTGAACAGAAAGGGTAGACTCCGGTTGGAGAAGATCTGAGATGGGTATGCCAGAATTCTTCAGGCACAGTTTCAGGGGGTGCAGCAGGCACAGGTTCAGGGGGAGCAACTTAAAGTCTCATAAAGCATTGTTGGCATTTAGATGCTTTTGGTTCTAGTACACAACTGTTTTTGGTTTCAGGAGAAGGAGCTCAGAAGGAAATCTTGGTTGTTGATCTAAAAGATGTGTATCGGATGCTGCTTGTGACTTTCATAAGTCTTGGTCTAGATTTATTGTCTCTATGTCATATTTCTTTTATAGTGTCAAGGTCATGTAACGGCCTATGATTTCCCCACTATGCTTGGGATGGAATGATGTAATGTTATTGGTTATTATATTTCTGTTATATCTCCTCTTGGTTGGGAGTATGGATGCATGCATTGCGTCTTTTGGTGATAGGAAGGTCCTTTATAATGTATAAGTCTTGGTTCGTTTGAAGAACATCTTTTGCAGATCTTGCCTACAGTCAGGGGGAGCATTTTCAGCACAGCAGAGCAGGGGGAGCACAGCCCTTTGCCCTTGATGCCAAAGGGGGAGAATAATTCTAAGGAGGGTTGCCATCAAGTCCAAAGGGGGAGATTGTTGGCATTATGAGACAAGTGTTGTCCTTGATGGCAAACCACACTGATGAAAAATCATAGTGCAGAAGGTCAGCAGCAAGGAATTGATGATCAAACTATAAGAAGAAAAGAAAATTCATATACGCAGGTTCATCAAGCTCAAGTCGCGTGTACACGCTGGTTGGCTTCAGTAAAAGCGCGTGTATGTGGAAAACTTATTTTTGGTCCGTGGCGGTTATTCTTTGGAAGTTGTGCCTATGGTTTCGGACCATGGTGTCTCGACGGACGTGTCGATCCCTAGTTTTGAGGATGATGGTATTGGATTTCTATGGTTTTGGCTCTTGGTATTGAACAAGGCCTAAGGCTATATAAGGAGAAGGAAATCATTAGGCAAGTGCATCCGAAAAAGTCTTGAATATCTGATGAAGTATTAGATCTAGTATGCAGGTTATTGGTTGATGATGTATTGCTTGATCTAAGCTAAGGAGAGATCTCATCGGTTGATGGAGAACAAGATCTAAGGAGAGATCGGGATCAAATGGTTTGAAATGAACTATCTTTATATGGTTGATTATGCGTGTTTCTAGATCTGCATACTGACGCAATGTTATATTCTGGGTATAACTGATATCTGGTACAGCTGCAAGTTATGAAAAGTTATTTTTAGATCTGTACGCAGGTTGTCTTCGGTAAAACCACGTGTATACGCGGGTTGCCTTCATTGAAGTAGCGTATATCTTTTGAAGCATGATTTTTGGGTTTGCAGTTGGGTCTGACTGATATTACAGAGTTCTGTAGTCTGCTCTGTGTTCTGGTGACAGGTGTTGACAGGGTTTCAGTGGTTCAGTGATTCAAAGATTAATGATGCTAGTATTGGTTGTTTTATGCTTCAATGATTTGTGAATGAATCATAGTCTTCAGATTGTAATGTTGTGCTTCAGGAATATCCAGTCTGAAAATTGATGAAAAGTGGTACCTGAAGGAAAGAAGATTGTAGGCCAGCACCTACGTACTAGTATCTTAGCTAGTACAAGAGCAAAGGGGGTTGGAACTCCCTTCCAAGGAAGTTTGGAGAACGAGAGAAGGTTGAAGCCTTCTGCAGGTTGTAGCCTGCATACTGGTATAAGGCTGCACCAGTACAAAAGATTGTAAACTGAAGTTCTTATTAAAGAAAGATAGAGACGACTTGCAGCAGGTGGTTTTCACCCACATTAGGTTTCCACCTTATATCATGGTGTTCATGTGTGTGGCTTTTGTGTGATGATCTGTTCTGTTATACTGCATCTGTTTACTCTTAATATGGTGAATAATGACCTGATGCACTTAACTGAAGATAAACTAATAGAATTACAAGTTTTCTGGTTATACGCTGTTTTCTTTAGACACAGTAGCGTGTACACGCTGGTTCACTTAACTGAAGTAGCGTATATGTTTCTGAGCAATTGAAAAAGTTTTATTGATCTGATAATACTGTTTCACCCCCCCCCTTTCAGTATTATTTCCAACAATTACCATCAGCCTTTGAAGCCTTGGTCGTGTTCTCATCATCACCTCCACTTTGTTTTGGCTGATCATTCACCTCCATTTGATTGTTTACCCTTTTGAGGAATAGCTACGAAGAGTGATCCTGTTAGCCATCCTTGTGACACTGCCGTGATTGGAAAATTCCAAACCTTACTTGGAATCAGCTGCTACCCATATTTATCACTCGTTCCTTAAAAAACGAGTCTCCTTTAAGCTCTTTTCAACTGACTCGTAAAATATGAAAAGATTGTCAAGCCATTGGCCTCTCCAGCTCATTAAAGTGACCGAAAGTGCTATCCCTCCTTTAGATTTTAATCCTTTTTGGACTTGAGGGATTATTACACAAAAATATTGAGCGCTTGCTTTGTTCGGCTCGTTAAAAGTACCAAAAATCCATCCCTTTTGTACTGTTTTATACTTTTTCGGACTCAAGGGATTATATGACGAAAAAGGATTATTGGAGTTTTCTTTACGTCCCTTTTCAGACTCTCTAAAATTGAAAAGGACCGAGTTATCCTTGTCGTTAAACTTGTTAAAACCGAATAGCGACAAACTTGTCCGTACAGACAAGAATGAGTTTCACTATCGCTAGGCTCGTTAAAACATAGCGATGGGTTTGCCCGAAGGGAAAATTATAGAACAAGCATATGTTATCCTCCTCATGCTTGACAAAAATAAAGAGGTACTGGTCAACAATGACTGGGGAAAAATTGGGAAGAAAACTTGAAGAAACTTTATCAGTAGCAAGTCGCTCTTGAACATGACACTTTCACTCCGCATCCGAGTCGGGTTGGGTTGTTCCATTCACTGGTCACATCACCATGGTTCCATCACACCATCCATATTTGGGGTTAATGCTACCAATCCATCATGTCAGTGATGCCGATATGTTCAATAGAAGTTGCTCAGAGAATTCACCTGTGTCTCACCCACTCCAATACATTTACGCTCCATTATTTCATGATCACCACCCTGAACCTTATATCACCAGATCGTTTTCACCTCCATTAAAATCATTTGCTCCGTTTCGTGTCATGATGTGGGATTCAATAAGGCCCTCCTATGACGGATCGCTTCTTGTCGACATCAGCTCATTATCTAAGAAGTCGATCTAGGAACAACCCTTTCAGTACTTTGAAGCTTGCATGCCTCAATGGCAAGCTTCTCACTTCCAGCGACAGGTTTACATCAATGGCCTTCGACCAAAAGATTTTGCATGGTGTTTGACACCAAGTCCCTTATTCACACCACATGAATTGTACTGTAGTACCTTGAGGTTCATCATCATTATCGGTGATTCCTCTCGCGCCTGTTAACAGCTTACATCATTGGCTGGTAATCAGGAGATTTCTTTCCATGTTCGATTCCAAAACATCTCTCGCATGGATCGACTTGTAATTTGAGTGAAGATTGAATAAGATTGAAGACCCCGAATCTAGTTTCATCCATCCGGGCTGTGATATATATTCAGGAAAATAAAGACATCAAATGTACATCATTACTGCACAGATAATCATCCAACCTAAGGGATGATCTCTCTACCAGAATCATCAGTCTACACTCAGACGATTTTCTGTCTTATGTACATGAAAATCAATTTATAAAGCTGAGCATGGGAATGCCCACCTCAGCTAGGTCATGAAAATATTATGAAGATAATGTATTGTATTCAAGGAAAATTTTAAGGATGGAAAATTTTCTTGAAGTTTAAAAACATTGGCGAATCTCACTAATCCCTAATATGCAAACTATAAAATGTGTATTGATATATTTGTCAAATTATTCAAATCTATAATGATTTTATATATAGTCTCTATATAATGTTGGCGATTTTTGAGGCAAAATAATTTTATATTCTAAAATTTGGGCGAATCGCCTTTTATAAAAATTGGTAATTGGCGAATCTTTTTTTGGAAAAATCAAGGAAAATTAGCCCACTGGGCGAACATTAGCCCCTAAAATTTTCCATGATTGTATTGTATATTATTACAGGTCGCCTTCCAGCTTGAAAGAACTTCAGATCCTCATGATAAATCATTTCACCCGGCATCAACAGATTAACGACCTCATGCTTTAGGGGGCAACTGTTATAGACATTTTTGGGCACTGCAACCCCAATCATAAATGTCCTTAAACCAAGGGCTCTTAAGTCCCTAAAAGTGTTGTTCCAACCTCTAAAAGAACAAGGTCAACTGATTACATCTTCTCCTAGAAGTTCTCCATGACAAAACTGCTCAGAACTAGTCAAAACTAGACCATCTCACCTGCTCCATAGTCAAAGTGCACTGCATCCCACCTAAATACACATAGTAGGTGTGATGCATCTTGAAAAGCCCTTATATGGGGTGCGATGGGCGAGAGTGGACAAATGGCAGGGTCAATCTGCAAGGTGGAGGATCATGGAATCTTCTAGAAACTTCTCATGTGACACTTGCCTCTCTGCATTTGCCCAGGGATGAGTAAGAGATCATCAATCTCCAAGTGGAATCAAGAACTATCAGAGAGAGGACACTAATCAACTCTCAAAAGCTGACTCACCCCCCTTGCAAACATCTATATATGGATCCCTCATCCCAGAGATCCAGAGGCTAGAATTTTGTATCTTGTAAGGAAGTGCTGTTGGTTTCTTGGTGCAATATCATAGTGTTGGGTGATCTAAGGTTTTCATGAGGTGAAGAAGGGCTTTCTTGCTGAGAGGATGATGTTGGGTTAGAACAATTGGTTGTAATCCTCTTTGCTCTTTCTTGATTATCAATAAAGCTATTCGAGTTTTCCTCCACATTCTTCTATGATTGATGTTATATACATTGGTGTGGTCAATATATATCTGGTCCTATATTGTTTATTATAATAGACCTATGTTCTTGGATAGTGTTATGCTGCTTTGATTCTATAGGTGCTCTGTGAAGCTGGGTAGACAAGGAAGCAAGTGGCAAAGATCTATCAGAAGAGAGAGGAATCGAACAAGGAACCAAGTGGAAGACAGAGGTTGGTCTCCTTATTCCCCTCTTATCTATTTCTCATAAAGGAAAAACGAAAGTAGTTTTAGTTTGTTTGTTTCTAAGGTAGCTACCAGCCTTAGTGGGACTAGCAGCTCTGCATAGACACTAGTTTTCCCGATAACACCTATATGTTGGAAATGCTGTCATTGGTAGAAACAAAGAATCAATGATGGTAACAAGTGAGAAAGGTTTCAAAGAGATGCCTCTAAAGATTAGGTTCCAAGCATAAGAAGAAGGTTGAAGAGAAGCATGGATGAGAATGATGTAAAAACTTTGGATCCATTTTGAGGGTAGAAGATCATACGCAATGTAGATTAAACCCACCTTGATTGAAAGAGCATAGAGAAATATTTCTAGTGATTTGAAAAATTCTAAAAATAACCTTTTGGTTCAAAAGATAGAGCCAGTCAATACTAAAGAACCAAAGTCAAAATATTATAGAGTTAAAGTTGGTTGGAGCATATTTGGTGGATAATTAAGTTTGGCACAACAACCAAACATAGCGGAAAGGATAACGTAGTGGCTAAAGAAAGGACCGGGAAAACATCGATATCCAAGTGAGGTAGCAGGAAAGCTTTCTATTGGTTTGTGGAGGAGCCCACTTTCCACACTATCCCTATGGGGGCAACCAAAGGATGAAGCTAAATGTCATAAGTCCCAAAGTATTCTTATTAGTGTGTAAGCAAAGGAAGTGTTGGGCGGTGGGCATTAGGAGACATTGGGGATTGCAACACTACAACATGAAGCTTTCATTGGTAGAGTGTGAGTAGGAGGCCCCCACCTTAACAGTTCAACCAACTAAAGGTGACCCCAGAGGTTTTCAAAGAAGAGACTATAGGAGAGTCAGTCTGAATGTTTAAAACAAGTAGAACAACAAAATATTTGGTAACTGTTTGAAAAAATTATAAAGCAAAACTAGTGAAAAACAGGCTGATGGATCCTTTTCTCTCTCCTCTCTGATAGAGGACACATGGGAATATTTCATTGGCTTGAATGATAGAGGATGACAAAAATTAACACAACCAATGGGAGCGTGACATGTGGAAGTCATATTCAATGTTTTTGGGCACCAAAAGGGCCTATTTCTAATTGACACATGGAACAATCAAAGTTCGACGTGTGGCAAAGGTGATGTTAGCATGATTTCATCTCATTGAACAAAGCCAAAAATAATCTTAAGGTGAAATTGAGTAATGTGTCAAGAGGAAAGCATCGGGACATGTCGACTATGAATGAAAACTGCAAAGCATTGACCAATGAACAAGGTGTCAGGTGGAACCCATAAACAACACATCTTGTATGTATGAGCTCTGGATTTTAATAAAGGGGGAACAAATGAAAATTCCAGGATAGATATCTCTAAGCCCGAGCACCAATGTGAGGCTATACAACATAGATAACCAGGGGCACGAAACATTATAAAGGAAATTCGGCCGTCGCAGGCTTTAGAGCTCCTAACCCTATGACAGATAGATGGCTAAGCACTAATGTAAAAGGAGCTAAAGGAAAATATTGTATATTTGGCAATGAGTTTGTTGATAAAATAAAATGGTTTTGGAAGTTTATTTGGTAAAGCACCTATGTTTTTTAGTGGTGGTTTGTTAAAAGGCCTTTATGACTATAGTAAAGTGCATTGGGGCACAAACATGGATGTCATAAGTTAACAACTAATATTTAGCAAAGACTTTGGCCCTCCAAATGGACTGAGTCATCAACATAAGTGACCTTTTAGTAGAAGTTTTAGCAGTTAAGCTAAAGTTAATTGCTGATAAAAATAGAAAAGCCCTGGTAAAACCTGTTAAAAGGTTAGAATCCTAAAAATAGTCAGAATTACGCATTTTAACTTGTAGAAAAAAGGTGTTCAAGGTATGAAAACTTGGTGAGTAAGTCCAGAAAACTTAGATAAATACAACAAAAGAAAAAATAATGATTCATGCAAGAATACAAGTGAAGTCTAGAAGACAATATCAAGCCAAAATAATTAATAATAAGGATTGAGCAAGTATATTAAACATGAGTGTGTGTGGAAAACCTGTTTGTGAGGTGAAGTTGTTGGTGTCCTCGGTAATAAGAGATTGCTGAAGGTATTGGTGATTGAGGAGACATTTTTTTTTGAAAGGAGAGTTGGCATTCATAGTTCTAGTATGAAAATGGATGAAAGATGAATAAATGAGTGTCAAGAAAATTGTAGCATGCAGATCAGGTCTTGGTGCTCCTTCCAGTAATTGCTATTAAATACTTGGGGTTGTAGCTCCTTTTAGCTATAGCTGACAAATCAAGAAGTTGAAGCTTCCTGTTGGTTGTATCGAAAGGATTGTAACATCAAGTTGTAGCTTTCCTTATGCAAGAATTAAAAATAAATTTGTAGAATTTGTTTGTTCCTTATGTTACATAAAGTATTTTATGTCATGCTCATGTGAATGAATTATTTAAGGTGTCCTAATGTGATTGCATTAGTGAAAGAAAAATTTAGTTTGGTAAATTTCTTACTATACTAATTCACCCCCCCTCATAGTATTGGACTAGTTTCCAACAATTAGTATAAGAAAAGGTTACTTCAAATTAGTCTACCAACTGGAAGAAGGATAAAGGACCATGGAAAACCTAGAAGGAGGATTTACCACCCGAGCATTTATGCTCAATGGAACAAACTATGTGTTTTGGAATGTGAGGATGAATACGTACATTCAATCATTTTGACATAATGTGTAGGATGTCGTGGAAGACGAATATAAAAGTCATCCAACAATAATTACTGAAGATCAAAAGTTGGAGTTGACATGCAATGCTAAAGCCATGAATTCCCTGCTTGCTGGCCAACTTGAATTAGAGCTGATCGAGGTGATGGACTACACCTCATCCAAAGATATTTGGGACAAGATTGGCAACTGTTATGAAGGATACAACAAGGTAAAGATATATAAACTCCAAGGGTATAGGATGTAATTTGTGTCTTTAAGTATGCATGATGATGAATATATTGCGAAGTATTTTTAAGAGTTGATGAAGTTGTGAACACAATAAAAGGGCTTGATGATAACCTAGATGAAGTTGTTATAGTTCAAAAGGTGTTAAGATCTCTTCCTAAAATGTTTATTCCCAAGCTGTCAGCCATTGAAGAAATGACCAGTCTGAACACTCTTACTCTAGATCAACTCGTTGGTATACTTACTGCATATGTGATGAATATTTCTAATGGGAACATTGCATCCAAATAGTCAACCTTTAAAGCAAAAAATAAGTGCAAATAAGAGCATGATGGCTCATGTTGTGAATCATATGAAGAAGAAGCCAAATTTGTGCAGAAGTTCAAGTGATGATTATACAAGTATAAAGCTAAACTACCCTTTAAGTGTTTAATTGTGGTAAAGTTGGTCACTATTCATCAAAGTGTTTTGAAAAGAAGAAAAAAGAGTACAATTCTAAGGAAATATTCAAGCATTTTCAAAAGGCAAATCAAGCTAATAAGAGGCATTTTTATGCTCAAGAAGAGAGCTCCTTAGAAATTGAACATAGCCAATCCTCAAATGAGGACACAGATGATGAGATCCCTAAAGAATTTATGCTAATGGTCACAAAGAATCTGCAATTCAAGGAATTCATTTTGATGATGAAGAGGGCAAAGTAGATATTGAAGGAGAATTGGTAAGTTCACTCGAGGAAATATAAAGGATAAGAAACAAAAATAAGTCTCTGAAGGAGTCTTTGATAAAAGAAGAAGTAAAAGATATTGAGTTATTGCTTTTGAAAATAGAAGAAGGTAAGAATATTCAGGATTTTCCAAACCAGTAGCGAAATTAAAAATTTCAATTGTGTGAAAGGTTGGAAGGATAAATCATGCTACTAATGATAGAGATGAAGAAGGCAAAAAAACAACTAATTCTTAATCATAAATTCGGTAAAGGCATTGATAATCTAAATGCGATATTGGACATGAAGTGTATCTCCTCAGATTGAACTATTCTACGATTTGAGATTTTAGTAGTGAACAAAGGGACTGTGCATCAACAAAAGGCAGTTATGAAACCCAAAAATCAAACCAATAAATATTAGCAGCAATAAAGAAAAATACTAGTCCAACAAATCAAATTACTCATAATTCAAGCCAACATAGAAGGAAACCTTCTAGGTATACAAATGCTTTCCTACGGTATTGTTTCACATGCATTAACTATGGGGACAAAGCAACAAATTACATAGTCAATTTTTTGTATAGGAAACTCAAATATCGAAGAATATTACAAAAGAGGAAAAGTAGACCCAGGTATAATAATTATTTTTCTCCTCTAAACATTCTGGTGCAATGTATAAAATGCTAAAATTTTGGGCACATATAAGCAGCCATTTGTAGAATTAAGGAGAATCTGACAATGCTATTTATTGAGAAAATTGAACAAAATGCCAAAGTCTAGAAAGAAAAGTTGAAATCACACTAATGTGACATTGCTTTGTATGCTCAAAATGAAGGGTTCCATTAGTATGTGGAAAATTTTTGTTCCGGTTACATGTCATGTGATAGAAGTAAGTTTCTGACATGGAATCTACTTGACAAAGGTGTTGTGACTTTTGGCAACAATGCTCTAGGAAACATTATTGGAAAAGGAGTGGTCATTTTATCAAATGTCAAAGGTAAAGCAAAGAATTATACATATATTGATGGGATGAATCATAACCTTCTTAATGTGTCATGGATGGGTGATCGGGCCTATGATGTGATCTTTAAATACAAAAATTTCCAAATCGGGTTGACAGGAATAGGTGAGAGAGTTTTTGATGTTGTCAAGATAGATAATAATGTCTATGTGCTTAAAGAGAAGATACAAAAGAATATGATGAAGAGTCCTCCAGTACTCAAGACAAAGATCCCTAAATGTATGTATAGAAACACCACCCAATTGATATGATTGTTGGAGAATTAAACTCTGGTGTGTAGACAAGGAGGAAGTTTCTTAATCTCCTTATGTAAGCACAAGTTTCCATGCTTTCCATGGAGAAACCAAAGGATGTTGTACAAATTAGTCAAGACCAACATTGGTTAAAATAAATGCATGAATAATTGGAGAAAATAGAGAAAATTTGATTTTGGAAACTTGTTCCAAGAACTGATAATAAGAATGCCATTATCACAAAGTGGGTTTTCAGGAATAAATTGAATGATCATGGGTAAGTGGTAAAAAAAAATCTAGATTGGTATGCGAAGACTACGCTCAAATAGAAGGACTGGACTTTGATGAAACTTTTTCTCCTGTTTCTAGATTATAAGCAATTATAATGTTTTTAGCATTTGCTTTCTTTAAGAAACTCAAAATCTATCAAGTGGATGTCAAGTCTTCCTTTCTCAATGGAGAACTACACGAGCAAGTATACATCAGGAAGAAAAAAGGTTTTCATCTGATAGGTAAACCAAATTATGTTTGCAAACTCAAGAATTTCTTGTATGGTCTCAAACAATACCCTCAGGCTTGGTATATGGAGCTAGATAAATACCTACTCAAGTTTGGATTCAAAAGAGGTTCAACTGATAACAAATTATATGTCAATGAAAAGGATGGAAAACGTATAATTGTGGTTGTATATGTTGATGGCATCATTTTTCCAATGATTCATATTCAATAACTATTCAATTTACAACTGATAAGAAGCTCGAGTTCAAGATGTCTATGCTTGGAGAGATTTCCTACTTTCTTGGATTGTAGATTGTGCACACCCCCAAAGGATGTTTTCTCTATCAAATCTAGTATATCAAAGAAGTTTTGAGGAAATTTGGCATGGAAGAATGCTATTTAGTGAGCACTCCAATGGTGACCAATTGCAAACTCAGCAAGATGCAATCTCTAGCAATGAACCAAATGTTATATAGATACATCATTGACAACCTCTTGTATTTGACGACATCAAGACCAGATATAATGAAAGCCATTAGTATAGTTGAAATATTGCAAGTAGCTATGAGACAAAGCCATCTACTAGAAGCCAAGAGGATTCTTAGATATCTCAGAGAAATAATGGATTATGGACCATGGTACCTTAATGGTAAAGATTTTTCATTAACTATTTATACAGATTTTTATTAGGTAGGTGATGTAGATGATTTAAATAATACAAGTGGCGGTGCTTCCTTTCTTGGAGAATGCTTAACTTCATGGTTGAGAAAGAAGAAATATTATGTTTCCTTATCTACAATTGAAGAAGATTATATTGTAGCAACTTCTTATTGCACTCAACGATTATGGATGAAGTAGACCTTGTAGGATATACAATGGCTCTATGATCATCCCATACCCATTATTTATGAAAACACAAGTGCCATAATCATGTCAAAGAATCAAATTTTCCACTCCAAGACAATGCATGTTCTAATCAAGTCTCATTTCTTGACAAATAATTTTTCCAATTAGATTTTGAAGTTGGAATATGTCACTACAAAATAGCAAGTTGTAATATTTTCACCAAGTGACTTCCTAGAGGAAGGAAGAAATTTGGTGTATCTTCAACATATCAAAATAAAGCTTCTATGTCCATAGGATCAATATTATAGAGAACAATTGTTGATATGGGGAGTATGGTGACAAAGGGAGCATGTTGGTTTCTTTTCCATTAATGTCAAAGGGGTAGAGGCATATTGTGACCAAAAAAAAAGGAAAAGAGAGGTGCTTGGTGAGGGATAATTGTTGGTGCTCCAACAATAGTAAGAAAAAAAATAACGACACCACATTAACAGAGGCAACAAAGCATACAAGAAGTGCATCTTAGTGGGAGAAGAACTCAAAAGGGACAATTAAAGTATATATGTTTTGCCAAGGATGTTTTGATTGATATTGGTGTTTCCATCATTGAAAAAGGGGGAGAATGTTGGAAATGTTGTCATTGATGGAAATAGGGAATCAACATATGGAAACAGGTGGTACAAGTGTCAAATAGATGCCTCAAAGGATTAGGTTCTAGGCACAAGAAGAAGGTTGTAGAGTGGCATGGATGAGAATGGTGCAGAGACTTTAGAGCCATTTGTAGAGTAGCAAATTATCTCTAATGTAGATGAAACGTAACTAGATAGAAAGAGATTGGAAAAATATTTCCAGTGATATGTAGTCTCAAAATGGCCTCCTGGCTCGAAGGATAGAGCCAATCAAGGTTGAATCCCCAAAGTAAAAATATTACAGAGTTAAAGATGGTTGGAGGAGATTTTGTGCACAATATTTTTGGCGAAATAAGCAAACAAAATGGAAAGGATAACACGGTGGTCAAACAAAGGATTTAGAAAGCATGTAAATCCAAGTGAGGTAGCAAGAAATATTTCTATTGCTTTGTGGAGGAGAACACTTTCCACACCATCCCAATGGAGCCCGCCTAGTGGATGGAGCTTGAAGGCATAAGTCCAAATTTTTTTCTTTAGTGTGTGTGCAAAGGAAGTATAGGGCGGCAAGTATTGGGACTCATTGGATAGTGCAACAATGCAATAGAAAGAACTCATTGTTGAAGAGTGAGAAGAAGGCCCCCACTCTAACAAATCGACCCACTAAAGGCGAGTTTAGAGGCTTTGAAAGCAATGATAAGAGGAGAGCCAACCTAGAAGTTTAAATGGAGTACAACAGCAAAATGGCCAAGAACCCTTTGAAAAATTTATAAAGGAAAATTAGTGAAAAATAGGGCATGGGATCCTTTTCTCTCTCCTCTTTGATAGAGGAGACATGGAAGTATTTCATTAGCCTAGATGATAGAGGATGATAATATTAGCACACCCAATGGAAGCGTGACACATGGCAATCATATTCGATGTTTTTGGGTAAACAAAGGGCCCATTTATGATTGAAACATGGACCAATTAGAGGTCAACAAATGTCATAGGTGATGTCATCTCTTTTGACAGAGGTCAAAAGAATATTAAAGAATAGTTGATTAATGCACCCAGAGGAAAGCATTGTGACATATTGACTACAATTGATAGGTACAAAGTGGTGACCATTGAATAAGGTTCTAAGCAGACCCCATGGATAACACATCCCACAAGCGTGACCTCGAAATTCTAAGAAAGGGGGAACATTTGAAAATTCTAGGGTAGAGATCTTCGGGCCTAAGCACTATCACAAGGTTATATGGAGTAGAGAGCTAGGGGTGTAGAAGGTTATAAAGGAAATTGAGCCCTTGCAAAACTAAATAGAGGTAAGTGATTCAAGGATTGATCAAGTGGTCACAACTCTTGGCCCTGTGGTAGATAAAAGGCTAAGTGCTAGCACAAAAGGAACTAAAGAAACATATCACAGATTTCATAGTGATTTTGTTAATAAAATACGAGGTTCATGGAACTTTATTTGGTATCACAACTATATTTTGGAGTGGTGGTTTATTAAAAGGACTTTAGGTTTATAGTAAAGGGAATTAGGGCATAGGCATGGACATAAGAAGATGGAAGCTAATATTTTGTAGAGCCTTTGGGCCTATAGAAGAAATGAGTCAATAACATAAGTGGCTATTTAGTAGAATTTTTAGTAGTTAATCCAATGTTAACTACCGCTAAAAATAGAAAGTCCTGGTAAAACCTGTTAAAAGGCCAGAATGCGAAAAGAAGTATAATTACTCAATTATCTTACAGAAAAAGGTGTTTAAGGTCTAATAACTTGGTGAGTAGATTTATATGACTTAAATAAACATGAAAAAGTCTATTAAATATGACTTAAGTAAGCTTGAGAAAGAATATTAAATATGAGTGTGTGTCGAGAACATGTGTGTGAGGTGAAGTTGTTGGTGTTATTAGTAATATGAGATTGTTGAAGGTACTAGTGATTGAGGAGAAATTGTTTTATTTTGAAAGCATAGTTTTCATTTATAGTTATAGTATGAAAATGGATGAAAGATGAATTAGTGAGTATCAAGCAAGTTGTAGCTTTGTTGGGATGGGTTCCCCTAGGGTCATTTTTGGGGAAAAATCCCACGTTTTGATGTAAAAGGATGTAAAGTCTCCGCAAGTTAAGAGTCAAAAATAGTTTTTACCCTCCTTTATGTAATGTTGAGTCGGCTTTTCAGATCTACCCATTGTCCATGAACGATGGGATTGTATAAATAGGTGTGTCTTAGAGAGTCTAAGGAAGGTAAGAAGAATATAATGGGTGCGAGAAAAGAAGTCTAGTGCAGAGATAGAAGTCTTAGAGGAGGGAAAGGCTCTACAGCTGAGTGCATAGAGGCCTAGAGTAGAGTCTGCAGTTGAGTGCGCAGACCCCTACAACTAAGTATCTAGGGAAGTATTGAGTCTGTAAACCTATACTGAAGATCAATAAAGAAGGTTATTGCAGAAATTCCCATGTTTTACCTCTTTACCTCATTTATGTCTGATTGAGATATGTGCTGTGATAGAATGATGTCATTATAAAATAATGATGTAGTGATGCATGAATTTACTTGATCCATATTATTATTTGAATGCAATTAATGTTAAGTGATTACACGAAGATCATAACACTGTCTGTTAAAGTTATCAAATACTTAGGTGGATCTCAGTAAATATTGGTCTAAAAGTAATCTATGGTGCATGTAATTAGCTAATTCGCCTATTCAGGGTCCACAAAGGGCAGTCATAGACATTCGAGGAGGTCTAGAGGCTGAGTCAAGGAAGTTACTTCCGTAAGCCATAAGCACTTAAAGATATGCGCGAAGGAATATCTAAGTTGTAGAAAGACATAAGACTGATCTCTGGGTGCGGAAAAGTGGTTCCAGCATCCCCCCATACTTCTTCCAGTGAGACTTTAGTCCACACACCTCAGATTGATGCTGAAAGGGTCAGTGGTGTAGGGATTTGTTTGGCGCAACTAACTCGAAACCTAGGTCAGGACCCCCTAAGCCAACAAATGGTTCCGTTTCTTGGATCGAGATCTGCATAAAGAGATGTGTGATGTCGCATCACTAGAATAAAACACTGTTTTTTAGATTTTTGACTAATTCTAGAAGGAAGGGTTGCCCTAGGCCATAATCAGAGCATCATATCTACCAAGAGTGGTAAATGGTGCTATAACAAATGCCCCTTAATATATGAGGTTAGAAGGGGTACATAATGGCCGAAACGTATTAAGTGTATGGAAGGAATCATGTCGAGACCAAGGAGGAGTTCACCAAAATTTAGCGTGCCAAGCCAGCGAAAGAGATCATAAAGAAACTGTTGTCTGAGGTGGGCATACCCGTGCTTAGAAATAGTAAATCATGTCTGCATGTCAAGTACAAAAGTTCATCCAATATGCATATAAGTATAAAGGAACTAAAAATACATAATGGATCTTCTAATCATAATAAATAAAGTACATATCTAAATATCACATATAGAAAGTTGATCAATGATGTTGAAGTATGAAGCTGATCATTGAGGTTAAGAAACTGTTCGAAATAGTACCAAGCAAACATGATGGAATAAATGGTACTACATTGCAACTTGTGTGCCAGCATATAAGATGTCGTTGTGAGGAACTGCAACATATAATGTGGATGGTGTCAACCAAGACATGCTAATGCAAACCTGAGGTCTTCACTCACCGCCATGATAAATTTCTACACAACGGGAATAAATGATATGAAGTCGACCATGTGAGAAATAATTTGATTACCGTCATTGATGTATACCGTTAACAAACGTGACACTACTCACCAATAATGATGATGAGAGTCAAGGTACCCATTACAATCTAATAAGTGTGAATAAATGAGTTGTAGTCGAACACTTGAAAGAATATATCAATCAAGAGATAATGATGTTTTCCCACTGTCGATAGCGAAGGAATCTGCCACTGATGACTGCAAACCTTAAGGTACTACCAAATGGACTCTAGATCCCTTTCGCAAAGCAATGAGCTGAAGTCGATGGGAAGCAATTTGCTAGAAGGAAGGGATTAAGGCATCCTTCATCAGTCTAGTGCGAGTGTAACCTGTAGGCCAATAAAGTGGAAGGAATCAGATGAACAAAGATGTAGTAACTCAAGCAAAGCACATTTTCGGCGTACACAAGATGTGTCTAGTGCATGATAGAAACCCTCTGAACCAATCAATAATGAAAGCTAACACAGAGGTGAGGAATCCACCAATAGGGTCAAATGGAAACCAACACACTATATGAATCCCAATGTGTGATAATAAAAGTTGATGTCGAACACAAGGGAAACCACCTAGTAAAAGACCCATGATACTGATCTATGTTGAGCACAAGGTGACCTATCAATAATGAAAATAAAGCCATTGTGCAACTCTAGATCTGCCCTCAGAGGAATTTGTCGTAGTCGATAAGGACAGGACCCACCAACAAGAAGTCAATGGAGACCTTCTCAAATTGGCCTTAACAAAGGACCAATAAAACTGATGTGATAAAAAACATGACATTGACAACCAGGGATGGCCAAATCAAAAATCGATCAAGAGATGCCATAGAGAGGCTGACTTAGGTTTACTTCCCTTGAACAAAAGCATGACTCAGTTGTGACTACATGGTAGCATATGATAAATTTGTATAAGTTTGTCATCCAGGAGGCATAAGCAAACTATCCATATGATTAGAAGACGTAGCTAATTGGAGGAGGATTGATGTGATAACAAGGTTAAGGCTCTACTAAGTCAAACTAAAGCCTACCCCAATGGAGGAAAGACTTTCTTTTGAGTGCTTTGTTCAAGGGCAACATGACTGAGTCTAGCTTCCATCAAAATATGGAAATACTGTCTCGTTCTCGCTCTTTTTCGAATATATAATTCTTTTGTCTTTTTCTTTTATATGAATCTTGAAAAAGAATAAAAGAATTATATAGTACAGTGGAAAGAACGAGTGTCAAAAAAGTTGATGCTCTAGTTCCTAGGAGGGGAACATTCCTATGCTCAATGCAAGGTGGCTAAACTAGTCAAGGACACTCAAAGGGGTGTTCTTTCCACAGGTATAAGGGTGTGTCAAGTTGCAGAAGCTAAGTGATTGCAAGGATGATTTTGCAGAAGACATGGTTGAAAAAGTGGCTTAAACACGAGTCTAAGTGAAGCCGACTCCAGGCCAAATGGTGAAAATAGTCAATATGTAATGCAATGGTACAACTCATCACAAAGGAGCCTCTAGGGTATAAAGCCAAAAAAATAGTGAAGAAGTAGAGGAATGAGGCTTCAACGCACAAGTCATGGCAGGACTAAAGAGGACTCCCAAGCTTAAGAACAAAAATTCAGCATGGGTGCCAAGTGACAATAAGGCACTATCTAGGGCGCCCATGATAAGGTAGGCTCTACTACACAAGTTATGACACTTCTAAGCAAAGAGAAGGTTCCAAATCATATCTTGATGGGGTCGATCTTAAGGAAAAAATGGGAAAGGAAACTAATAAATGCACAATGTAGGTGAAAAACCTAACCTATATGCTAGTTTCGAGAACCAATACCTGTCAGAGCGAATCAACCATACAAATGTCCAAAGGAGAAATCTTCCAATTTTTGTAGACATAAATAGGAACACTAGACAAGAAGTTAATACATCCCACATATAAAATTCAGATAAAATCTTGTGTTATAGAATACAAAAATTGAAAATGCATACCTTATATGTACAATATGGTTAGGGAACCAAGTAGCCTTACGGCTTACGAATAATATTTCTTTAGGACAAGCCCCTTGCGAGGCTCAGCCCAAGGACTCCTTTGGTAGTTAAAACTCATGGCTTCAAAAAGTTACTCCTATGAAGGCAAATCAAATTCCAAGAAATCATGAGAACTACAAGAATCAAAAGAGGGAATGAAGGGGTCCCATGTCCCTATAGGAAGAATCTCTCGGTCAACTATCAGGACCAAGTCCCAAGAAGGATAATAATAGGCCAAAGGATCCTTCTCATAAGAAATTTAACATTGAGGATTCAATGCCACATAGTTCACCGATGGCATGGTAGAGTCTACTCGAACACTTGGAACAAAGCAATGGGTATTCTGTAGTAAATTTGAATTAGGTTGATGATTATTAGATGCAAGTTGATCAATAGTGACAATATTACCATTATGGGGAAAACACATCACTCGAAAGAGTGAAGACACCACAACATTCATAACATAGACATAATCATGCCCAAGTATCATATTAAAGTCCAAAGGGCGATCAACCACCATCATATGGATAGAAATAGTCTTTCCACCTAAAGTAATAGGCAGTTGAGGAAGAACACCCATAGATTCACCAGGTCTTTTATCATAGGCTAACAACTAACTATCAGCTGACAACAACTTTGGAGAACCCAAAGCTCTCCAAGTTAAGGAGGATATAATACTTGCGGAGGATCCTTCATCCACCATAAATCGATAGAAATTTGTGGAATTAACTCTAACCTTTATTTGGAAAGGTGCAACAAAAGGAAGATGAGGTTCGAAAGACTATCCCAATCAAAGGAGACACTCCTAAAACTTGGAGGGGGAACATTCGAAGAAGCCAGAATGCCCTGATAATAGAAGACTCTATACTAGAAATCAAATAGACTCTATTGTTAGGCACTTCACCCCCCAAAAGAGGAGTATAATCATCTAGATATTGCACTGCCACAACCATGTTATCAACTAATGGTTGATGGGACTATTGAGAAACCATATCATATTCAGGAGTAGAAGAAATTTCAGACTTGGACCATATCCTTTCTACCTTTGGAATACCAGGGCATGAATGAGCAAGATGGTCTCCCTTGCATATCTTACAAGGGAACTTATGTTTAAAACTTCTACGCTTAGGTTTCTTATCAACATCCATTCTACTAACATGACTAGCAGTGGTTGGTGGAAAGTCCCTAACAGGACTCGCATAGGTTAGTGACTCTTTCCAAAGATACATAGGGCTTGTGCCCCAAGCCCTACTCACATAAGCAGGTGAGTCAATAGAAATATGACTCATAGAGGGAGGTGAAACATTGCTAGTATGACTCGTAGTGACTAGAGTTATTCCCCCAGCATGACTTGCAGTGGCTAAAAGCTCATCTCCAACATGACTTGTAGAGGTTTTTGATGATTGGATATAATTATTCTTCTTATTTTTCCTCCTCTTTCTCTTCTTTTCAGATATCTTATTACAAGAGGGAGGAGAAAAAGGAATACTAGATTTCAATTTTAAATAAGATGAACAATTAAC
This sequence comes from Pinus tabuliformis, assembly GCA_031772625.1. Lineage (NCBI taxonomy): Eukaryota > Viridiplantae > Streptophyta > Pinopsida > Pinales > Pinaceae > Pinus > Pinus tabuliformis. Next base: position 880,793,205 of record CM062807.1, read on the forward strand.
ACCCATTTGATGCCCTTGAAATAAAGCATTCATCTGAGAAGCTTCAAGAACATCAGGAATATTTGGAGTGGACCATAGCCAAACTAGTAGTCCAACATTTAATCCAAGAATATTCAAAGTGACCATCAAGGGGGTTCCAGCATTTCCAAAGAAAGGAAAAGCACAAGTATCCCCTTTTGGGAGGGTACCTTGGTTGGTTTCCACGGGAATATTGGCGATATCTAACTTATTCACAGATCCTTCCCTTACGGGAATGTACAAATGAATTTCCAAGGAAGATAGATTCACAATCAAAACCTTTGCCCTTGATGATAAAACTCCACAGCTTTCAAAAGAAATGTCAAAAGCCTTTCAAGATCAGTGGAGTGGTAGATCAATCACATTGTATCTAAAGTCCAAAAGTCACAAGACAAAAATACCTAAAGCCAACTATATACAAAGAGTAAAGAGCACTCGACTATAAAGTCCCTATAGATACAACCAATCAAGCAAATTCTAAGTATTTCCACTCCGGGTGATGGGGTCCGGACACCAAAATACAAGAAATAAAAGTAAGGGGCCTTCCAAAGATAGTCTGGGATAATGACGGTGCAAGCCTACCAGTGAAGGTATCAGAAGCAATTACGATGACCTCTAGTCTACAACCTTCTCCAGTGCAAGCACCCAAGCTTTGCAAGGGTACCCTCCAGAAGTACTGTTGAACGTGATGCAACGTTAGCCTTAGGTGTCATGTGATTCCCCTCTACAGCCACCTATGCGATCCCTAGGAAAGGCCACCATGGATACCAACTCGTATCAAAAGCTAGGTGGAACAATCGTGAGGTAGGATCCAACAAGTAAGAGAGGTGGTATCTCTCTTCCTTGTTTTCACTCTCCCTCATGCTTAGCTCCCAACCACAGATCTTTCTCAGTCTTTCTAATGATATTATCCTTCACTCTTTATTCAACTTCTAAGTTTTGTAATTTGAGCGGCCTTGGAGAGTTAACTCTCCACTCACCTAATCCAAGGGCCAAATGAACCTAACCTTGTTGGTGTTTCTTAATGACAACAATAAAAGTTCTAGTTCATTAAATTATTAATAGGTTGATTTTATATCATTGTTCTTTAAGTCAGACTAATTACGAGAGTGAAACTGATGATGTTTTTATGACGGAAAAGAAATCAATAGAAAACTAACTATATGAATGCAATCAATTTCTTCGATGAGGAGTGATCTCTACTTGGGTTCTACGAAAACTTATATATAAGAAAAATATTTTTCATTTCTTTTCTGAAACAATCCACACACACCCAAAAACTAAAAAGACTAAGAATGCCTTAAAATGAAAATCTAACCTAACGCAAATTACAATGATGATGCAATGCTTATAAGAAAATACAAATCTTTATAGAGACAGTAAGCCAACTTAAAATGAAGGGGGAAAAATTTGAACACAAATATCTCTTGAAAGCATGCAGAACAAATCACAAAAGATCTCAATTCGCTTTTCAACACTAAAACAAAAGACACCGAAAACCAAAAACTTGGAAAAAGAAAAAAAAAAGCAATGTTTGTTTCAGTTTTTTCTTTTAAAGGGAACAAAACAACTTTTTGAGGTCACAAAAGTACTACTAAAACTCGAAATATCAATAAATAGGCACAAGGAGTCTTTCAATCTCGCAAGTTATAAACTCAAAAATGAATAAAACTTGAACAAGAAAGACTACGAACTTTTACAAACTGACCCAAATAGCAGCAAAATATTTCGACAAACTGACAAAAATATCAAGAAAGAAATACTTTCAAACTTGTTAAAAAGACTCTAAGAAAAGAAAGGAAAGCAATAAGGCCACCAAACAAGGGAAATCAAAGAAAAGGAACTTGAAATCTGGGCTGAAAGCGAAATTGAAAAAAATTTCCTATTCTGAAAGACCACGACAACCAAGAACTTCAAAATGAAGCCTTGAACCCAAGATACAAACTGCAAACTTACTTAAGAAGAAATCCTAGGCCAAAAATTTTCAGTCAGAAGGAGATTTTGAAAAAGAAAGCTTACTGGAAAAATGAATTTTCCAGACAGTGGATGACCGTGCAATAGCATAAACGACCAGGCAGTAGACCTAACTGGGCAGAAGGATTTGAAAAAACAATCCAAACAATTGCATACGTGACTGTGTAAAGACACAAAAGCATGCACACGTGTTTCTAATACAAGAAACTTGTGTATACGTGAGTCTACTTTAAAGAAACCTACGTGTATACGCTACTGTAATCAAAGAAAATAGCATATACAAAGCATTATTAGGAAAAAAGAATCAAGGTCTGATCAAGAAGATCATACTTCATGCCTGGGACACTAATCGACCAAACAATACTGTAAAAGCAATCAATCAAGAACTTGAACCCTGATTGAGAAGAAACAACCCAAACTAGGAATAACAAGATTGTTATCCCCAGTGGAGTCGCCAATTATGTTGCAGGCAAAACCACCGTAGGGCTTTTGGTTGAGAACCCTAATAGAGTAGAGGGCAAACCACAACAAGAAATGCTCTGGCAATCAACAAAAATGCTTATTCTACTAAATCGTGTATTAGTGTCCTTACCTGGATGTTCTTCGTTTGGTTAGAACCTGTAAGATACAAACCCTCAGCTTCTCCCGATGTTCTTGAAACCTCAAAATTATTCAAATCGAAGATACACAATAGTAGAAACGTAAAGCATGTTCATGATATTAACTTTAAATCATATAAATGAATGACTAATTATACATGAATATAAGATTCATAAATGAATTACAACATAACTTGATGCATAAACATATTTAACATCGAAAATAGAACAACATTCCTTTTATTGAAGTTAGCTACAAGTAAAGTGGAAAAATACAACCTAAGTCCTTCTCTAGCTCCAAGTAGAACCATCCTGTAGATCCATCCTTTCTTGGCCTTCAAAAATCTTCCTCCATCATCAATTCAAGGATATCTCAAGCAAGATGGAGGATATCTATAACAAGGAAACAAGGGTTTCATGAAACTTTGGGGAGTATAAGAGGCACAAGGATTTGTCAAACTCAATCAAGGATAATCTCACTATAGTATCGATATCTCATATATTCTCCCTTAAGGCCTTCCCTTGGAGGTTTATTTATAATTCTCCAAATTAGTTCTTTCAGTTGGGAAACAGTTGAGCCACGAGCAAGAGGAGGTGAGTAACAAGTAAAACTCATGAAATCCGCTCGAAATTAAGGAAATTTAATTATTTTAAGTGTTTTAACATACGTATGTGGGTTGGATATATGTTGACCCACGTGTACATACTTTTATCATAGGGAAAGGTAGTGTATAGGGAATAAAACATTATTTTTTAGATTTTGGACCAAGTCTGGAAGGAAGGGTTTCCCTAGGCCATAATCAGAGCATAAGATCTACCAAGAGTGGTAAATGGTGCTATAACACCGACCAAGAAGGAAATTGAGAAGTGGTTGGATAGAGAGATCCATGAATTTGAGACACAAGAAAACAAGAATCTGTGCTTGAGAAAAGAATAGTGGTTGGGCAGATATTTGTACACTGAAATACATGAAATTTTCTTCTACACCTTCCCGATCGAACCATACGAGTGGATAGCTAAATTGGGTGATGGCAAAGGGAGGTGGAAGCTTAGTGGTAAAATAGTGTGGACTCAAGAATTAGTGCAAAGGCTGGAAGCTTCTAAAGATAAGAGCGCGCACACTGTTGACCATTGGCTTGATAGGGTTATAGGAGGATTTGTTACAAAGTTCGTGGTCGACACCTTAGTCAGATACAGTGAAGCAGAGTGATGTTTCTTCAAAGGACTACGAGGTAAGTATCTAAGATCTTTGAATACTTAGATTAAGATGTTGTTGCGCGAAAAATAGGTTATGCCACTGCCTTTATGTTTGGAGCTACAGAAAGTGGGAAGCTCTTCAAGGATAGAGGAAGAACATGCCCTAAATATAGCCCGTTGATTGAACCTCTTGTGAGTGATGACGACGAAGCAACACAAGCTTCCACACAAAGTGTTGTCCAGTCGATAAGGCAGGTTTTTCCACGGATACCTCATCTATCCACACCACCTCCACCTTCACCTCTACAACATACACCTTTTCCCACACTGCCACCACCATTGCCACTTGTCAACAAGTCGAATACAATGAAGTTTCCAGTTTTCAAGGGGTTAGGATGTGAGGATTTGGATCAGTTTTTGTTTGTTGCGAAGGCTATGTGGACAAAAAAAAAAATTATGGATGATAATATAAAGAAAAAAAGTGCAGTTGGTTACTGATCTACAGGATCGTGCACTGACATGTTACGTTAAGTACTACACTGATAATCCGTTGGCATCTTTAGTAGATACTCAGATTTCTTTGAACAAGGAATTCGGTAAGCCTAAGTCTACCTCACAATTAGTAATTAGATTTAAGGAAATCATGATGTGGCCCAGTGAAATGCCATGGGAGCTTCAAATACTGAAGTGTGCGATCCGTGAAGCTAATATGAATCTCACAGATAGTCAACACCTTGATTGTTTATAGCCGTGCTCTTGCCCCACTTAAGGATTTCTTTATCACAACTGAGGATAGGAACTCAAGAAGAAGTGCTAGAAATTGCGATGAGATTGCTAAAATCCCCTATTTAGGATGCTTCGTTGGGGGTTCAATAGATACACACAAATCTACAAAACCTTTTCTTGTAACTGTAGAGCTTGGAAAAAGAAAAAACGGTGCGACTGGAGGTGCACGATGAAGTTTTGCATCTCAAGTGATAAAACTAAGGCATGATAAATATCACTGCCCTGTCTTCATGAATTACATCACAGGAGGGGCCCATTGCCCCTAAGGTAGGAAGCTCTAGTAGGACCAAGTGTGGGGCCCACACTATGGTGCGCTATTTGTTAAGTGGTCGGAAAACATGTCACAGATAATTTTCATTTGACGCAAAAGTTTGTATAGACACCACAACAATTGTTCTATGATTTCTACAAATAGGTGTACAATGATGAGTTCCACTCTCGAAGCTATGAATTAATTATGGAGAGAGCACCTACGAGGCCGAGGAGGAGGTGCACTTGGGAGGGGTCATGGGCATGTAATTTTCTACAATTCTGTAACTCCAAGACACTACACACGAGAGTGTATGAACCAGACACACCTGTCATGTCAATACTGCACTAAGTTTGACCACATAATCGAAGAATGTCCTATGCTGATGGCCAAAATGCAGAAGAAGAAGGCACAACCTCAGCATCCTACCTAGAACTTATAGATGATGAGGGTTGAACCCCGCGAGGAGGACCCAAATGTGAATATCATACTACGAAGCAGGATCTATACCGCATGAAGGAAACATTCGTGGAAGTGGAGAAAATCTTCATTGAAGCCTCTACCTCAGGGAGTTAGAACAAACTGCCAGACACCAGTCTGCCTACAGAGGTTGACCCCTCTGTGATTACCACCTTCTTGGAGACATGTATGAAACTACTATGCGATAGAAAGGCTGTGAAAGGACTACAGGGGTTGATAAATAAGTGTTCTGGTAAGGAAAATTCTCTTGATGGACCCTGCGTAGTGAAAACTATTGGTAAGCATAAGGCAAGAATAGGGCATGAGATGAGGCTTACCACACAAATACGAGACTACGAGATGGACCAAGTTATTTTGGATTTGGGGTCTGACATGAACATGTTGCCTAAACACACCTAGGAGAGGATAGGAAGACCTATGCTACAGTGGTATCCAATTCAACTGAGGATAGCAAACCAGTAGAAGATTATCTCCACGGGACGATTATAGGGAGTTAACGTAGATATAGAAGGTGCATGCACATTGGCTGATTTTGAAGTGATAGAAATTGTTGATGATAACAATCCATACCCCGCACTCATTGGAATTGACTAGGCTATTGATGTGAATGGGGTAATCAACTTGAAGAAGCATACAATTTCATTTGAATGAAAATTGCTTCGCATTGTAGTACCATTAGACCCTACAGAAGGACCGCACTATACTAAACCAGTTAGATACTATGATGAAAGCAATGATGATTTGGATTAGATATATAAAGTAACAACGCGAGACCAAGAATTAGTGAATCCAACGACTGATGGATGGATTGCATGGGACCGAAAAAGTTCCTATACCTCAAATTCATATGAAGAATTGGAACATTGGCAAAATAGGCTGCATGAAGTATCGACACTGCGCTGCAACATGATGACCAAATCATTGCATTGTGTGTCGTCTGAGGTAAGAAATTTACCTTCTTATGATTGTTTAACTGATGTAGATAAGTTTTTGGATACTTTTTAAAGAAAATCCTACAGATTCACCGCTTTCAAGCGCAAGATTTGGCATTGCACGCTACACCCGCTCGATGGTCGAGTATGCACAAGGACAAATTTGATGAATGGTGCGATTACAATAGGATGATGAGGATGAAATTTGGTAGTCCTAAAGTATGGTTAACTCAGAAGTATGATGGGAGGAATGATCCACATGATCATTGGAAAAATGGACTAAGGCTTATGTAACAAATCCGCAGCCAGAATGGGTGCATTTATTTTCCCACACTCTGGAAATAATCCCTATGAATTGGTATTTGGAAATGAAGCTCCGCCACAACACCGTAGAGTGGGACATCTTAAGAGAATGATTCTTGATGACATTTAGCTTTGAAGACAGGTTTGAAAGCATTGATGAAGTGTTGCAGGAGGTTAAGGCATCGATCTTCCGAATTCCACAGGATCCTTTGGAATTGGTTCAGTTGGATTGGAGCACCTAGCTACGCCATGCGTTGGAATGCTATATTATGACTGCTGAAGCAGAGGATGCAGATTCAAGGAATATCAATATCCTAGAAGCAGAAGGCCATTGCAAGGTGGAAGGTTCGTAGATAGAGAACCCAGATATCACTACACCACTGAAAACTAGGTAGGTAAACATTGGTACTGAAGTGAAGCCTAAATTCCCAAAGATTGGAGATTATTGGGATGATGCCATAGTGGATAGAGTTGTTGAGTTACTCTGCGAGTACCAGGATATTTTTCTTATAAAATTTTCAGAATTGAAAGGCATCATAGGTGATTTGGGAGTGATGAAAATAACTTTGAAACAAGATGCGAAGCCCGTTAAGCACAGGCTATATCAACTTAATCCCAGATACAAGGAAAAGGTTCACTTGGAATTGGACAAGATGCTTGAGGCAAGTATTATTGAACCAGTGGAGGAATCTGATTGGGTGAGCCCAATGGTAGTTTAGGAAAAGAATCAGAAGAGAGAGATAATGATTTGCGTAGATCTAAGAAATCTTAATGATTCATGCTTTCACAATCCTTTCCTGACATCATTTACTGATGAGGTACCAGACAATGGTGGAGGGCAGGAGGCCTACTCATTTTCTGATGGGTTCTTTGCATACCATCAAATCAAGATCACACCAGAAGATAGTAGTAAAACAACCTTTGCAATGGAATGGGGGTTTTCTCAGTATATGATGATGCCATTCGGATTCAAGAATGCGTTGATGATATTCTCTCACGTAGTCATCGTGATGTTCAAAGAATCTATTCAAAAATTCTTGGAGGTATATTTTGATGACTAGACAATGTTTGGGATGGTAAACCACCATGTAGCCAATCTGCACTTAATGTTGGATACATGCGGAAGGTACCAGATCACACTGAACTTGAAGAAGTTCTTGTTCTATGTCCCCTTTGGGATTTTTCTAGGTGATGTGGTATGCAAGAAAGGACTCATGGTGGACCTTTGCAAAGATCACGGTAATAATTAATTTGGAAGCCCCAAGGAGTGTTAGACAGTTGCGTGCAATGCTGGTCCATACTCGGTACTATCAAAAGTTCATCAAGGCTTATGCTCAGATTACGATGCCCATGGAGAAGTTGCTAAATAAGGATGCTACATTCTTTTGGGATGAAGAATATCAGCTCAATCTGGATGTTTTGAAGGAGAAGATAGTCACGACGCCGATCTTGGTCTTCCTAGATTGGAAGAAGGAATTCCATGTGCATGTTGATGCTTCATGTATTTCATTAGGACCAGTGCTCACACAGGCTCGTGACAGAGAGATGGATCACTCTATATCATTTGCAAGCAGAAAATTATCAAAGGCTAAGAAGAACTACTCAACGATAGAGCGCAAGGGATTGGCTGTGGTGTACGCACTCGAGAAGTTTAGGAACTATCTATTGGGAGGACATTTTAAGACGTACATAGACCACTCTGGTTTGAAGTATCTAGTCAACAAGCCTGTGTTGGGGGACATATATGCAAATGGCTGTTTTTGTTTCAAGAATATGACTATGAGGTAATTGTCAAGCCAAGAAGGTTGAATGACAGACCCGACCATTTGTTGCACCTTGAAACGGGGGAAGAGCATACTAATTTGGAGGAAGGGTTGCCTGACGTGTAGCTCTTCATGGTGCGAATAACAAACAATGAATTTGTGGATATCATCCATTTTTTGACCACAGGGATAGCCCCATAAGACTATAGCAGCCAGCAGAAGAAAGAATTGGTAGTACGCGTGGCTGATTTCTCAGTAATTTCCAGACATTTGTATAAAATGGGATTGAACTATATACTTCGATGGTATGTTCCTGATTTTGAAAGAAACAACATCCTTATGGAGGCTCATGGAGGATCTGTAGGAGGGCATTATGATGCAAAGACAACAATGTAGAAGAGATTGTGCATTGGGTTGTGGTGCTCTACATTGCATAATGATTCTAAAGCGTATTGTAGGGTGTGTGATGCATGTCAAAGAACGGGCAGGCCATCGCAAAGGAATGAGCTACCTCTGAATCCTCAGGTGTCCTTACAACCATTTGAGAAATGGGCTATTGAATTTGTAGGACCGATTCAGCCTCCCATAAGAAAACAGGTGTGCGCTACATCATCACCACAACAGATTATCTGACCAGGTGGGTGCAAGCACAACATGTAAAGGATTGTACAGGGGCTACAACAACTAAATTTTAGTTTGAGTACATGCTAACAAGGTTTGAGTGCCCAAAAGTATTGATAAGTGATTGTGGTATGCACTTCCTTAATGAAATGATTAGTGCGTTGACAGAAGAAATTAAGGTTTATCATCAAAAGAGTACACCATATCACCCACAGGATAATTGAACAGTGGAGGCTTTCAATAAGATATTGGACAATGTGCTGACAAATATTTGCAACGTGCAACGAAATGATTGGGATGTGTGCATAGTGGCAATAATATGGGCATACGAGACTACTTGCAAAAAACTAATAGGTCAAACACCTTTCCGTTTGGTCTATGCCATAGAAGTTGTGATGCCTATGGTAAATATCGTTCCTAGTATACACATAGTAGCCTTCACAAGGATGGCATACTATGGAGCCTTAGGAGAACGGCTCACACAATTGATGGAGCTTGAAGAGGACAGATTCCTAGTGGAATTTAATCAGCCAGTACAAAAGGAACATGAAAAGGCATGGCACGATCGATACATCAAGCTACGTACATTCAAGGTAAATGACTTGGTTTTATATATGATAGTAAGTTCACTAAATTTACAAGAAGGTTTCAGATGCACTGGTTGGGACCATATGTCATCAAAGAAATAATAGATGGAGGTGCGGTTCAGCTCACAAAGTTGAATGGAGAACCTTTCCTAAGAAACGTGAATGGGATCCAGTTGAAGCCGTATGCAGGAGACCCAACTTAATGAATACATGATGGCAGGACAGTATTAGTTCTCCAGTAAGTTGCAAGGGAGCACGGGACTATAAAGTACGATGCCCAGTTTTGAGAACTACATGATAGCGAGGTTGCATGGAAGAGGGTGATGTCACGGTGCCAGAAGCGACATGAAGGGAGTTGCACTATGAAAGGAGATATCGCACAACACAACCAGAAAATGAATGCTAGGGTCATTGTTCATGATTTGACAACTAGGAGACAGCTAAGACTAGTAGGGGGCATCATTTAAGTTTGAAATTTTTTGATATCTGTTGCCAATTTAGCATTAATGGATGGATTTTGGGGGGAACGGTCAAATTTGAATTAAAAATACCCTATAAATTACATGTGGCCATCCAACAGAGAACACTTTGCATCCTTAGAAATTTTGCGTTGTGCTATTTGTTACTCATGAATCATAAGTTTTTCAAGGATTTGGTAGAAAAATCTGTGTTTTATAATCTACCCGAGGACACCTAGCAATTTATTCACAACACTATATCAGGACCAGGAGAGACTGCATGTAGTGGAGGAATTGTTGCCTCTGAAGTAGCAGCCCCAGAAGTTGTGAGCATGGAAGCTATGGCTCTTCTACGTATGGTGCTAAGGTCACCTAGGCCGAGGCCTACACCAGTGCACCAGACCCACAAGTGGAAGAAATATAAGTAGAAGTGACCAATGCCAGTGTGCAAGTCACCTAGAAAGCACTCTACTACCCAGGTGTTGGGCACCAAATATGCTTATCTTTTCCTCACATTTCCATCCATTCTTTCATCCTTTTTATAGTAATTAACATGCATTTATTATGATAAACACTATAAGGTAGCCCTCCTTTCTTATGTCTCTTGGAATATTTAATTGATGAAGTAAGGTCACGAGGGTTTTGCCTATGCGAACTACTAAAACTTGTTATGTTCGTAGATTCCAATGAACAAGTATCACTGTCATAGCATGTAGCAGCAGTTTCGCAATTCATAGCAACTGTTTGGCAATGTTGAGGCAACATAACCAAATTGTATCTATTTTTAAGCCTATTTTCTATCATTTCTGTTCTCTCTCTCTCAGTGACTAGTGATGTTCTAAACTGTTGTATATTTTGGGAATTTAGTTTCTAGGTTTTGGGGGTAATATGTTATTACCCATGTTTTGTATAAAAGGGTTTTTATTCCTGTGTGAAGGGTTAGCCGCACAAAGATATGTATTGTAACAACTTCTTTATAGATTAATAAAATACAAGCAATTTTTTTTTCTATCTCTAGTTGTAATTTAATAGAGCCCTGATTAGAGAGCTCGACCCCCTCTTCTGATCAGGTGTTGTGTATTTTCTTTTATGTATGTTGTTTTGCTTGTTGTGTTTATTTCTTTATTGTTGTTACATATCTCTATATAGATTGTTGTGAATGCCTTTTAAGTTCTGCGATTTAATTTCTATTCCTGTTACAGTGATGTGTTGATTTCTTAATCACGAATCCTTGGTTGATGCAAGGTTGTAACCTTGCCCCTCCATATACCTTGCACATTACCTTGAAACTTGTACGCACCCAGATTGATGAATTAATGTAGTAAAGGGTTGAATATTTTATTCACACTCGGACACCAATATTTTTGGGTTGTTGCCAGGGAGGCTAACAAGGTGCAAGACACAATCTGTATCAACCAGAGGATCAATCTCTCGTCTTAGGGAGGGAAGTGCTACCCTGCTCTAAGTCCTGAGTGTAGTGTTTTGATTTTTGTTGCTTTTATTGTTTTTGGGCTGAGTTGTTTTCTTCGGTTAGCTGTATTGAATTTTTCTGCATTAATAAAACCCAATCTCTCATCCTGGGAGGGAATGGTCCTTTGACACCCTACTCCAGGTCCCGAGCTGTAGATTTCCTTGTATGTGTGTTCTTTTCTTGTTTAGTTTCTTGTCCTGGGGAGGTTTTATAGACATATTTGGGCACTTCAACCCCAAACACATATGTCCATAAACCAAGGGCTTCTAGTTCCCTAAAAGTGTTGTTTCATACCCTAAAGGAACAAGGTCACCTGATTACATCATCTCCTAGAAGTTCTCCATGAAAAGCTACTCAAAACTGGTCAAAGCAGGACCATACAGACTGCCCATTGCTAAAGGTGTGATGCATCTCACCTGCCACATGAAAAACATGCGATGCATACTGGAAAGCCCTTCTATAGGGTGCGATGAGTGAGAGTAGACAAATGGCACAAGCAGTTTGCTAGGTGGAAACCCAGAGAATCTTCTAGAAGCTGTTCATTTGACACTTGCCTCTCTGAGTTCGCCCGATCTAAAATCTCCATGTGGAACCAGGAACTATCAGAGAGATGACACTAATCAAAATCCCAGAAGCTGAATCACCCCCTACAAATATCTATAAATGGATCCTTCATCCAAGAGATCCAAAGGTTGGAATTTGGTAATTTGCAAAGAGGTGCTATTGGTTTCTCTTTGAATACATTGTTGGGTGATCTTGCTTTATGTAAGGTGAAGAGGGCTTTCAAGCTGGGAGGATGGCACTGGGTCAGACCAAGTGGTTGTAATCCTCTCTTCTACGACTTTTACTAGTAAAACTATTTGAGTTTTCCTCCATATTCTTGTGTATCTCCGAATATTGTGTTGTTATATGCATTTATATGGTCAATATATATCTGATCCTATATTGTTTATAGTGAAAGATCTCTATGCTTTGATGGTATTATGATGTTGTGAATCTACAGGCGCTCTTTGAAGCTGGACAAGCAAGGAAGTAGTGGCAAGATTCTGTCAAAGGGGAAAGGAAACAAGTAAGGAGCCAAGAAGAAGACTGAGGTTGGTACTCTATGCTTCTTTCTCATCTCTCTCTCGTAAAGGAAAAACAAGTGACTTTAATCTGTTTGTTTCTAAGATAGCTACCTGTCTTAGTGGGACTATCAGCTTTAAATAGACACTAGATTTCCCGATAACAAAATGGTGACTCCACTGGGGAACGATCAGTTTTATTGCTTGTCTCTGTTTGTTTGATTCATAAACCACAGATGGAGCCTAAAGTCAAGCCATCTAGCCTTCAAACTTCATTTTCTATGCAAGTGAAATGTAGATCAATGCTACTTCAGTCAATCTTCGGGTTTGTTTATGAACTGAAAAATTGACTTGCAAGCATCCTAAGTGCCCTAGGGGTAGCTTCAGTAACCTCATTAGATCAGCCCTATACATTGTAGTTACTGACTATCATTTGATCGGCCTAAATCCTTGAACTAAACTACAAACTGTGACCAAAAACAAAGTTAAAGTCTCATTCCTAGACCATCACACCCTCTCCTTTAGGTAGTCTAGATGCATCGCACCTCCTGTGTGCAGTAGGTGAGATGCATCCCTGTTTCCCTATGTTACAGGTGCGATGATCAGGTAAGACTGTTTCTGCCTCTAGAATTTGGTTTTTTCTTCACTGTCTTCAGTTTTATTTAGGAGTTTTGCTATCTATGATAAATGGACCATTGTAGAAACCCCCTTCCTTTGCATCATTCAGCCTCCATTGTACAAAGATTTGTGAATGTTTTTATGTATTTTTTGCCATTCACAGCTCTCATTTACAAAATAGTAGCTTAATCGAACTGTCGTCTTTTGATTTGAAAGTGTCGCAAGTGTCGTTTTCAATCAAAGAAAAGAATACTTCTCTTTTTGATAGTCGATTACACTGTTACTCTTGTATTTGATCTGAATTTATAATTATTTCAAGTGTCGAAAGTAGTTTTCAATTCAAAATCACAAAGTGTCGTCTTTCCATCCTGTTGTTTTTTGAAAAGAAAATCATTAGTACTGTCGCTTTGAAGGAAGAGATAATTTAGATTTGTATTTAGCATTCTTTTTGTCATTCACACATTAAGAGAGTAGAAAACAAATACATGCACGTGAATTTGCATTTAGACTACTTGTTGATTTTGGTTTAGGACAATGCATCTAGTGTGTGCTCTCTGCTTTATGTTGAAAGGATTTCATTTCTCTTTCCTTAGTAGCTAGGATTTTCATTGCAAAAAGAAGAGTAAAGGACTGTTTATCATCTGAGATTGCATATTTAGGAGTTGTATATCTACATCATGTGGTGAACCTTAAAGGAAAACTTCTTAAGAAAGATCAACTATAAAATAAATTGAATGAACATAAAACTGCTTTGGAACCTAACATACGACATCTAGAAGTCTAGGCTAGAGACGTATTCCGGCGTCGTAAAGCTTGGTAACTGTCGCTTTCATCGTAGGTTGGGTGATTCCTCCTCTTTGAAACGACAAGTTCTAGTACCGACTTGTGCTCCCATGTATCGTAGAGTATATATTGGGAGACCACAATAGGCTATATCCTTTATCCTTAGGAAGCCATGTCTATCGCCCTATCGATCACAATGCATTGAACACAGCATTCGGGAAGATTGACTGCCATACCGTAAAAAGTATTCTGTAGTTTTGCGATTGGTTTGGTAATCCCTCTATCTATATTTCTAGAGTAGTCCTTTTCATTCCTTTTCAGACCGCTTAAAGGAAAAGGTCCATCTGAGGACTTGTCACTTCAGGCTCATTAAAAATAAAAGGCTACTAGAGTCATCTTTAGCTCTTTCTCAACTCTTAAAAAGTGAAAAAGCAAGTTGTGTCGAAGCGTCTAAAATTCTTTTAATACAAAATAACATTTTCCCCTCTTATTTTGAGTTGAAAATAATCCGCAATCGTGGAAGAAAGTCAATCAAAACCCTGTCATTCACGGAGACTGACGAGTCAGCCATCTTTAACTCTGGAAATGAAACTATTCCGGGCCAAGCGGACTTGTTTAATTAGGTCAAAGTCTCTTGGTGTGTTTGAAGCCTATGTTTCAACATCCTCTGAGACTCCAGTTACTCTAACCATTTCTGATATCCTTGCCTCTATAGAAGAAGTTCCGCAGTTACAAGAGGACATTAGAGCTGATCCTAGTGTAACAGTAAACATTTCCTTTCCTGAAATAGCCCCATCGAGGGTTGTTTCAGAAGTTGTTACCCCTCCAGCATCTGTCGCTACAGAATCTATACCTTCTTCGGCACCGGAAATATTTTACGGACCTGACGATATGCCCCTTACACCTGGATTGATTGCTATAGGAGAGATTGTGGAGGATCTTCCATCCAGTACTCCATCACATTTTGGAACTGGGATCCACTTATATCCTTCTACTTCAGAAGTTAATACCCCTTCATCGCAGGTTCCTGTAGAATCACTAGGAAGTCTTTTGGATAGACTCGATATGTCTGAGCAACCATCGACATCTAGGACTGTGTCATCTGATACAACGATAGCAAAACCTCCTACCGTCACTCCAATGATGTTCGTTGGTATACCATCTGTCCCAACTAGTTCTCAACCACTAGAGGGAGTCCACCCAGGGCTTGTTTTGATAGTATGGTCTATTCCTGTTTGTTTGTTCAGAATAATATCTGGAATTTCTTATGTTGAGTCTCAGCAAATTGATCCTTCATGACAGTATCAATCTAGGTAGTCCAGTCTCCAAAGGCCAATCTTTCATGTGAGCATTGATTGCCACCATATGGGGGGCAGTATGCCCTTTCATTGTTCCCTCCGGGAGAACAAACATATGAGAGTTCTCAACCAAATTTGGGTCAAAATGGAATCACATCCAGTGGTTGGATGCCAATACTACCTCAACAACCAAGAATTGTATACTCAATGCAACCGA
The DNA here is from genome assembly GCA_031772625.1 of Pinus tabuliformis. Classification (NCBI taxonomy): domain Eukaryota; kingdom Viridiplantae; phylum Streptophyta; class Pinopsida; order Pinales; family Pinaceae; genus Pinus; species Pinus tabuliformis. The sequence continues at coordinate 880,808,624 of CM062807.1, forward strand.
GTCTGCCTGTGTCAAATATCCCCACTACACCAGCTATTGTGACAGTGTCGCAAGTACAAGAATTGCTTGTTGTATGCCAGCATCAAGTTTCTCAGGTCGTAATACAATAGCCTCTTGTCTCCATGACACAATCTCAAATGCCGGTTAGTGGCTCCTTAACTAAAGCGACTCAGGCTCAAATGGGTACCATTACCCATCATCTTGGTCAAACATCTAGTATTGGGCAACAACAAATGGTTTCACAACCACGGCTGGTGCGACATCAACAACTGCAATTCTAGCAAGCTTACCAAGGACCTGAGCAAACAAAGCTTTGCGAGTAATGGGCAGTCGTATAATCAAAACAATTATTATCAATTGTCCCAGATTGGTTATACCCAACAACCTTATTAAAGTTATCAACATCAAATGCATTATGCTGGTATGCAAAGACCCGCTGCTCAGGAAATCCCATATTATCCTGGGTATGCTTCACCGAACTTGAATCAACAGTTGCCCTTCGTGGTGACATTAGAGTTACCAGATATAAATCGGCTAACAAACGATCCAATTGCTTATGCCCCTTGGTGGCCAGTGATTCCTCATAAACTTCCATCAGATATCCCTAAATTTAATGGAAATCCGGGTGAAGATCCGTTAAATCACATGATGGCCTTTCATCTACGGTGTTCCTCCAAAACTATAAATGATGATTCGATTAGGCTTCGCCTTTTTCAGTGAACACTAACCGGTCTGGCAGGAAAATGGTACATAGAATTGCCTAGAGCTTCATTTGATAACTTCAACACCCTTGCCACCATCTTTTTAACTCATTTTCAGTTACCAATAAGGTACGAAATAAACATAGATTCTTACCAATTTCAAGCAGATGACGGCCACTCACATATCTGATCATATTCATGAATGGCAACTTCGTCGTATAATGGTAAAAACATATGTTCCTGATCAGTTACTAGCTGAATGGTTTTATTAAGTCTTTGTTACTTTCTATTACAGAATATGTGGCAAAGGGAGGGGTTGTCACTGAAGAGCAGGTCATTGCTCATGCGCAATATCTAGACTTGATCTATACTCAGTTTGGCATGCTCTACGACAAAATCCCTGATGCTCGAAGACCAGAATTTTCTTTTCCTCCTCCTCCTAAATCAAACAAGGACTCTCATGCGGGCAATGGCGTGATAGGTATGACAAGCATGAAATCAAAAAAGGCTACATCTAAGAAAGCCCGTAAGATTTCTGATCAAAATGCAAATGAAGAACTTCTAGCCTCGGAGGTTAATGCTGTGTCAACCAACAAAGGCAAAGAACCGAAGCAACTAAGGGGCAAGAAGAAAGGGAAGAGAAAAAAGAAGAAACAGGATGATTCGTCTCCTGAAAAATCTTCTGCAAACCCTTCTGGGCAAAAGAAACCTACTCAGCCATGCCTCATATGTGATGAGGATCATTGGACAAGAGATTGTCTATATAAAGTTGAAGTTAGGAAATTCTTCAAGAATTCAAAAACCTCAGTAGTATTGACTGATCCATTTCCAAACCCAAGAACCAATCTGGTTGCTAGTGACAATGCTTCCCCATCCCAAGTGCTTATGTTTTCCATTTCAAAAAAGCAAAATGATGCTTTGATATCAACAAGGAATAAATATTACGGGAATCCACAGCTGTCGAACAACAAGGCTACTGATCAACCTAGTAGTTCGACAACAACTTCGACCGAGGTTCTGCCACCCATCATTCCTGAGCTAATGATAAAGCTTCCAAAGGGAGTAGTACACAAATTGACATTTAATCCTCGTGCCAGAGCAGCACAGAATTATACTATAGTAGAGGACGTGGCCCAATCGCCGTCCGCTATGTCGACACTTGAAGTACTACAAAATTGCCCCTCCCAAAAGTAGGCTCTATTATCAGAAATAGGTGGGATTGACCCAACGGATTCCAACCTTGTGGCCTTTAATCATAAATGATATGAACCTCAGTTGCCAGCTCAACTCACTTTCCTTATTCAAGTGAAAGCCCTCAACAAAATTGTTCATCGAACAATTATTGATGAGGGGGCATCTACCTACATTCTGTCAATGAGTTGCTGGAAAACTTTAGGATCACCACCCTTGTTGCGATCGTTAATTACGTTAAAAGAATTTGATGGACGATCATACACTCCATATGGGATTCTAAGTAACTTGTAAGTTGAACTGGGGGGAAAAAAAGTAGAAATTGATGTTGAAGTTATCAATGGAAACCTTGATTACAACATCCTACTGGGAAGGATCTGGATCTATGCTATGGCTACTATTGTGTCGACATACTTTAGAAAGATTGCATTTCCTTTTCAAGGAGGAATTACAATCGTTGACCAACAAACCTTCATCCCCAATAGTTCACGAGTTACGGGAAGCATCCCGATGATCCATGGAAGCTCTCAATTGCTTCAAAATATCGGAGTATGCCTCCTAAAAGACCCTACATTGATGGGTACTTTTGCTCTATCGCCTCTGAGTAATCTAGCCCAAGTAGCCACAGTGAAGACCTGCAATATGATATCTTCTATATCTAAAAGATTCAAAAGATTCCTAAACATTTTGTCAACATGGATCATCACCATTTTAGAAATATTGTAGTAATCAATTTTCTTGGCCTTGAGGGCAAACCCAAACCAATGCTCATCAAGTGTTTGGATAGATAGGTCTAAGGAATATGGCACCTCTTCACATCCTTGGTTGCATGTAGATTCTACAAACGAAGGAATCATTCAGTTAATGATGATAGGAGAGGCACCATGGGAAGATTACCACGAAGATTATTCCAGCAACCTTAATCATCCTTCAGTTTTTTATTTTCTATCAAATATTGTAAACACGTGGATTATGAGGACAATTATTGTCTTCTGTCGACCTCGTTAAAAAATGAAACAAGAAGTTATAAGGATAGATCTTTTACTGTGTCGACCTCATTAAAAAATGAAACAACTCCATTTCCAAATTGAGCTTTGATTAGGATCTCGTAAAATCCAAGTTGAGTCTTTCAAAGATTTTGAAGGTAAACCTTCATTCCAACCGCCGTGTTGAATGCAATGAAGCTCGGGGGGCATGCACCTCAATTTGCGTCATTATGCTAGGGGCATGCGAACTTATAACAAGCATAGTTTCTCATTTCAAGCTTGTGTAAACATGAAACCGAACCTGAGCATATGTTGTTGCATGGTTCAAGCTCATTAAAAAATGAACTAGGCAATGAGCATTTTTACGTGAAGTTCAAGCTCGTTAAAAGATAAACCTAGCAACGAGCAGTTTTACGCAAAGTTCAAGCTCGTTAAAAATTAAACCTAACAATGAGCATATTTTCCACCATAGTTTAAGCTCATTAAAAAATGAACCCACCTCTGGTCAATAACCATTGCGAATGCATTATCATCAGCTTTTGAGCCTCGGTCATGTTCTTACTATCACCTCCACTCTGTTTTAGCCGATCATACGCCTCCATTTGATTGTTTACCCCTTTTGAGGAACAGCTACGACGAGTGATTCTGTTAGCCATCTTATTAACACTGCCATGATTGGAAAGTTCCCAACCTTACCTGGAAGTAGCTGCTATCTGAAAACATCACTCGTTCCTCAAAAAACGAGTCTCCTTTAAGCTCTTTTCATCTTACTCACATACTATGAAAAGATTGTTGAGCGATTGGTCTCTCCAGCTCATTAAAGTGATTGGAAGTGCTATCCCTCCTCTAGATTTTAATCTTTTTGGACCTGAGGGATTATTACAGAAAAACATCGAGCGTTTGTCATGTTCGGCTCGTTAAAACTATCGAAAAGTCATCCATTTCACATTGTTTTATACTTTTTCAGACTTAAGGGATTATGTTACGAAAAAGGAATATTGGAGTCTTATTTCCGTCTCTTTTCAGACTCTCTAAAATTGAAAAGAACCGAGTTACCCTTGTTGTTAAACTCATTAAAAACAATAGTGACAAACTTTTCCATTCAAACAAGAGCAAGTTTCACTGTTTCTAGGCTCGTTAAAACATAGCGACAGGTTTGCCCGAAGGGAAAATTATAGAACAAGCATATGTTATCCTCCTCAAGCTTGACAAAAATAAAGAGGTACTGGTCAAAAATGACTGGGGAAAATTGGGAAGAAAACTTGAAGAAACTTTATTGGTAGCAGGTCGCTCTTGAACATGACATTTTCACTCCATCACCATGATTGAGTTGGGTTGGGTTATTCCGTTCACCGGTCATATCACCACTGGTCAACCATACCATCCAATTTTGGGGTTAACGCTACCAATCCATTTTAGTGTCGCCAATATGTTCAAGAGAAGTCACTCAAAGAATTTACTAACTGAGCTTGTGTCTCATCCACTGCAATACCTTCACGCTTAATTCTTCCATGATCGCCACCCTGAACCTTATATCATTAGATCGTTTTCACCTCCATAAAATCATTTGCTCCATTCTGTGTCATAGATGTGGGATTCATTAATGCCCTCCTATGACGGGTCACTTCTTGTCGACATCAGCTCATTATCCAAGAAGTCGACCTAGGAACAACCCTTTCAGTACTTTGAAGCTTGCATGCCTCAATGGCAAGTTTCTCACTTCCGGCGACAGGTCCACATTAATGGCCTTTGACTGAAATATTTTTCGTGGTCTTCAACGTCGAATCATGTATTCACACCAAGTGAATTGTACTACAGTACCTTGAGGGTCATCATCATCATCGGTGATTCCTCTCGCGCCTGTTAACATCTTACATCATTGGTTGGTAATCAGGCGATTTCCTTCCACGTTCGACATCAGCACATCTTTTCACATGGATTGACTTGTAGTTTTGGGCAAAGATTAAACAAGTTTTGAAGACCCTGGATCTAGTTTCATCCATTCGGGCTGTGAAATATTTAGAAAAATAAAGATATCAAATGTACATCATTGCTGCACAGATAATCATCCAAACTAAGGGATGATGGCTCTACCAGAATCATCAGTCTGCACACAGACAGTTGTCTGTCCTATGTACATGAAAATGAATTTATCAAGCTGAGCATGGGAATGCCTACCTCAGCTAGATCATGAAAATATTATGAATATAATGTATTGTATTGTATCTATTACAGGTCACCTTCCAGTGCAAAAAAACTTGGATCCTCATTACAAAGCATTTCACCGGACATCAAAATATTTACGACCTCATGATTTAGGGGGCAACTGTTGTAGACATATTTGGGCACTACAACCCCAATCAAATATGTCCATAAATGGAGGGCTTCTAAGTCCCTAAAAGTGTTGTTTCATACCCTAAAGGAGCAAGGTCAGCTAGTTACATCATCTCCCAGAAGTTCTCCATGAAAGCTACTCAGAACTAGTCAAAGTAGGACCATACAGACTGCCCAGTGCTAAAGGTGCGATGCATCTCACCTGCCACATGCAAAAAGTGCGATGCATACTGGAAAGCCCTTCTATATGGTGCGATGAGTGAGAGCAGAAAAATGGCACAAGCAGTTTGCTAGGTGGAAACCCAGAGGATCTTCTAGAAACTGCTCATTTGACACCTGCCTCTCTGAGTTCGCCCAAGGATGAGTAAGAGATCTAAAATCTCCATGTGGAACCAGGAACTATCAGAGAGATGACACTAATCAAAATCCCAGAAGCTGACTCACCACCTGCAAATATCTATAAATGGATCCCTCATCCAAGAGATCCAAAGGTTGGAATTTGGTAATTTGCAAAGAGGTGCTGCTGGTTTCTCTTTGAAGACATTGTTGGGTTATCTTGCTTTCTGTGAGGTGAAGAGGGCTTTCAAGCTAGGAGGATGGCGCTGGGTCAGACCAAGTGGTTGTAATCTTCTCTTCTACGAGTTTTACTAATAAAGCTATTTGAGTTTTCCTCCATATTCTTGTGTATCTCCGAATATTGTGTTATTATATGCATTTATATGGTCAATATATATCTGATCCTCTATTGTTTATAGTGAAAGATATCTATGCTTTGATGGTATTATGCTACTATGAATCTACAGGCTCTTTGAAGCTGGACATGCAAGGAAGCAGTGGCAATATTCTGTCAAAGGGGAAAGGAAACAAGCAAGGAGCCAAGCAAAAGACTGAGGTTGGTACTCTCTGCTTCTTTCTCATCTGTTTGTTTCTAAGATAGCTACCCATCTTAGTGGGACTAGCAGATCTGAATAGGCACTAGATTTCTCGATAACAGGAGGGAAGAGTCTTTTGACACCTCGCTCCAGGCCCTAGACCCTAGATCTCATTTTTAGCCGTTTTCCTTTCTTGTTGGCTAAAATCTATCTCTCATCCTAGGGAGGGAATGGTGTTTTGACACCCTACTCTAGGTCATGAGCATAGTGACTTAATTTAGATATTTTTCCTCTCATCGACTTGCATGAACATAGATTCTTATAAAAGGGGTAGAGGAAGAGCTCCAAAGAAGGGGGTACAAGATTTGGGAAGGAATAATTATATCCAACAAATCATCGCCAAAGCTGAATCAGAGGCATCTTCTTCTGTTTCTGTAAGGCCAGGTATTTGAACAGGATGTGAGGGACAATCTGTAGATTAGCTAGTGCTATCCACAGTACCCCATGTTGATTCAACTGATCAGAGACTTCCAACAATAGAAGAGGTATGCAGAAGTATACCTGATAAAGGAGTACCATTGCTGGTAACAGAGGAAGAAGAAGTTGCAAGCAAAATATCTGAGGGATCAACCCATTCCAGTAGGGAAGAAGAAGTTGCAGAGAAGTGGTCTAAAAAGTCAAGCCATTGTGATAGAGAGGAAGAAGTTGTAGGGGTACTTTTATCAGCAAGGGATAAAGGGAGTGTTGTTAAAGCAACTCAAACTCTTGTGATAAGAACCCTTCCACCACTTCTTGGAGAACCTGCTAAAATCCCCAGTGATTATTCGAGTATATTCATGGCACCTACAACCTCTACTATTGAATTCCCAATTGGGGATCTTGGGACTGACACACCAACAAAGCCCATTCCTTTAACAACTTTACCTAGCTTTCATGGGTTGACTTCGGAGGATCCCGACAAATTCCTGTTTGAATTTGATATTATATGTTGGGGATATGACTATATAACAGATGCTAAGAAATTGAAAATCTTCCCTGCTACACTAAAAGGGGAAACCCTACGATGGTTTATGGGTCTAGGAGGAAAGACTATCACCACATGGGATGAGATGAAAACCTCTTTCCTAGAGAAGTATCAGGACTATTGTAAATATCGGGATATTAAGGAAGAACTTTTTAAGTTCATGCAGAAAGAAGACGAGAACATGGAGGATTATGTGGAATGGTTTAAGTACATGCTACAAAGATCAGGTCATTCTACCTTGGATAAGGACATTTTAAAAATTATCCTTCTCCGAGCCTTTCGAGAAGACTCTTTGGAGTTGTTAAACATAGTGGGGAAGGGAGACATATCAAATGAGGACTTCGATACCATCTGTGAGCTGTGCATTCAATGCTCGAGGGGAGTTGCAAGGAATAAACAGGGAATTCGGTTAACAAAAGTATCTCATGGAGGTGTCATGAAAGCAGAAATTGGAAATCTGCTGGATAACTTGAGGACTGATATCCTGAGTACCCTGTCTACACAAATGGACACACTACAAGTAAAATAGAAATAGATGGAATTGGAAAGGAAAATGGCTATATTTTTCCCAAAGTGTAGAAAGAAGCATCCACAGAGAGAATGCCCATTAAACTCCATAGAGGAATGTGCAATCTGTGAGTTGAATCATGCAACAAGTTCATGCCCCTCCTTGCGAGGAGTTAAAGTGGTCTTTCAAGGGACAGGAAAAGTGATGGAGGAGTTGTAATTTATGGGATCCAAAAAGCCATGGAAACCTCGGCCACCAACTGGAAATCAAGGTATGTTTCCGGATCCATCTTAGTATTTCAATAATTTTAATATGGGTCCTTAGTCCATGCCTTATCCACCTATGTGGCCCCAATATCATCTTCCACCCTGGTAGCAGTGGGATCGTCAAGCTAGTTCCAGTTCTTCGTGGGCTTCGAATTGACGTGGACACTCTCCTCTTAGGTAGCTTCCGCAGTCAATGCGACAACAACAACTCCAGTTTCCCACTAATATGCCTCCTAATAATTAGCCTGTTTGTCATCAGCTTCCTATCCAACCCAATTTGAATCCTAATAATAAGGAAGCTCAGGAAGCTGACACCCTCAACCCACCTTCATAAAAAATCTCCACCGCAGAATTCTATGAGATTAATTTGACATCTGGGCAGGTACTAGATCCTCAACCCTCACCTGTTATCATTACACAAGTTGGCAATGAGGCAAAAGAATCCAAAACAATTGAGGAGGAATAGAAGCAAGTTAGTGAATATCAGACATCTACTTAGCCGCTAATTACTCAAGAACACTGAGCTAAACCACCCTATCCGAAAATATTGACCTTGAGTAAACAGATACCTCAAGCTATGTTTGAATTGTTAGGGGAGTCACAATTTTTTTTGGTTAAGATCCCCCTATTTTAAGCTATGAGGGATGTACCTATATATGCAAAAACTCTCAAGGAATATTGTGCTAAGAAGCCTAAAAAGAAATCAAGGGACCCACTCACCATTCATGTGATGGGAAAACTATTAGATTTTATGATGGGAAAGGCCATGCCTATGAAATATGGGGATCCCAGGAACCCAATTCTAACCGTGCAAATTAATGGAGTAGAAATTCCAAATGTACTGGTAGATTTGGGCGCTACCATAAATGTCATTACCGCTGAAACTATGCATGCACTGGGTCTTCGAAATCTGAAACATACACCTACTGTGTTAGAGCTGGTAGATCAATCTACAATCAAGCTGGTAGGAAAGTTGGAAGATATCACAATCTCAGTCGATTCATGGCATTACCCTGTGGATTTCCTAGTGCTACAAATGTAGTCCCCAGTTGGTGGTCATCCCCTAATTCTGGCAACCTTAGATGCTTATATTGGGTGTCGTTTTGGGCACATGGTTATCTCAAATGGGTAGGTTACTAAAAATATGGTGTTATACCCTCCTGTAGAACCTAGCCCATCAGTGAAGCTAGCTAGCCGCAAGAAACCTTTACTAGAGGAAGAGTTGGAATGTGAAAATGAGGAATTAAGACCAGTTGTTACTATTAGGTAGGCCCTTCAGTTGAAAACAGAAACAGAAGATGACACAATTACCACTTTTATTGGTGATCCCTGTTCTGTTTCGGATTCAAATTAGTGAATCCCAGAGTCTGTCTTGAGTTGTGAAACCCAGGAAAGTATTAAAACAATAGATGGATTCGAAGAGCTACCTACAACTGTGTCCCATGACAACATTTTTGTGGAGATAGAGCCAGGGAAGACCCTAAATATTAATCCAGATCTATTAGAATCCCAAACAAAACAACTCCTGGATGTTGTTGGAAAACATAAAGAAGCCTTCGCCTGGGACTACACAGACATGAAAGGGATTCCTTCCAACCTATGTACCCATCATATATACATCAAAGAGGATTTTCGTCCTGTGAGACAGCCCCAGAGGAGGATGAACCCTGCTCTGAAAAACATTGTCAAGGAAGAACTTCAAAAGTTACTGGATGTAGGATTTATTTACCCCATTTCGGATAGCCAATGGGTTTCCCCACTGGTGATTATCCCCAAGAAAAATGGTAAATGGAATATATGTGTGGATTAAATAGAATTAAATAAGGCAACAAAGAAAGACCATTTTCCATTACCTTTCATTGATGAAGTCTTGGATACTTTGGTTGGGAAGAAGTTCTTCTCCTTCCTAGACAAATTTAGTGGGTACAACCAGATCCAGATAGCTCCTGAAGATCGGGATAAAACCACTTTCACATGCCCTTGGGGAGCATTTGCATACCGGGTCCTTCCATTTGGTCAGTGTAATGCGCCTGCAACGTTCCAAAGGGAAATTTTGAGGATTTTCTCTGATTTGGTAGAAAATAGTGTTGAGATTCATATGGATGATTTCACTCCATATGAGGACTCATTCGAATAAGGGTTGGAGAATCTGTAAAAATTTCTTGAAAGATGTAAACGGGCACATGTACCTTTGAGTACAGTAAAATACCACATGATGATGGATGAATGAATAGTCTTGGGGCATTTACTTACAGTTGCTACAATTCAAATGGATCCAACTAAGATAAAGGTAATATTGCACTTCCCGATACCTAAAACACCCACACAGGTACGTAGTTTTATTGGTTTTGCCGGTTAATGCAGGTGTTTTATAGAAAATTTTGCTAAAATAGCACATCTAGTTTTTCAATTACTGACAAGAGATGCAGATTTTGTGTGGACAAATGACTATGATGCAGCCTTTGTGAAGATCAAGGAGCTTGCCTGTAGTGCTCCGATCCTGCGAGGGCTGGACTGGACATTACCATTCCATATTCATGTTGATGCCTCTCAGACAACAGTTGGGGCAGTTTTGGGACGACAGGTGGACAAGGTACCATATGCAGTTTACTATGTTAGTAAGAACTTGGCTCTTGCTCAGTTAAACTTCACTGTGATTGAAAAAGAATTCCTTGTCATCATCTACGCTATCAACAAGTTCCATAATTATATTACTGGGTATCCAACCTTTCTACATACTGATCACACAAAAATATTGTATCTGATGAATGAACCCTTTACTCCCGATCATATTACAAAATGGCTTTTGTTACTTCAAGAATTCGACATTACCATAGTATATAAACCAGGAAAGGACAATGTGGTTGTTGATTTTCTATCTAGACTAGAAAATAATGTTGAAGGTACACCCATAGAAGGTAGTTTTCTAGATGAGCATCTTTTTTTAGTTTCTACTAACACTCTGTGGTATGTAGATATTGCTAACTATCTTGCTACAAGGAAGGTATTTCGTCACTTGTCATATAGGGAAAAACAGAAAATTATTCATCATAGTATCTGATATTCATGGATGGAAGGGTACCTTTTTCACACAGGGATTGATCAACAAATTCAGCATTGTGTATCTGAGGACGACATCTATGAGATATTGAAGGCTACCCATGATGGCCCTTGTGGAGGAAATTTTGCAGATAAAAGAACAGGCCACAAGGTGTTGCAAATGGGATATTACTGGCCTTCTATCTTTCGTGATGCTCGAGACTATGTCTGAAGATGTGACAGTTGTCAATGCATGGGACAGCCTGGAAAATCAGATGAGATGCCACTACAGCCCCAGGTAGTCCTCAAACCTTTTGAGAAGTGGGAAATTGATTTCATTGGACCTTTAAACCCACCTTCTCATCAAAAGGCTCACATTCTAGTCTACATTGTTTATGTGATTGAGTGGGTGCAAGCCAGAGCGGTTGTGAAAGCAACAGAATAGGTGGTTGCAGATTTTTTTTTGAAGAGATTTTTGCTCGATATGGTACTACAAGGGAGACTGTTTCAGATGGAGGGGTACAACTCACATCCCACATGATAGCAAGGCTTATGCAAAAATATGGGGTTAAACACAGAGTGACAACTCCTTACCATCCCCAGGCGAATGGACAAGTAGAAAGTACAAACATGGTATTGGAAAATATCTTGACAAAAAATTGTAGCAAGACATCATCGAGATTGGTCTCAGAAACTTCCAGAAGTTCTCTAGGCATGTAGGACAACATGACAGAAGACAACCGGTTTTTCACCATTTGAGTTAGTCTATGGGAAATCCCCCTTGTTTCTAGTTGAATTTGAGATCAGCATGCTCATAACAGCTTTGGAAGTAGGATTAAACTTATCATAGGCATAGAAACACTGGCTGGAACAACTCAACGAATTAGATGAAATCCGTTCAGTGGCTGTCCAGAAAACTACTGCTATTCAACAACAAAGAATGAAGTGGCATGATAAATTTATCAAGAACAAGGTGTTTCATACAGGAGATTAGGCATTTCTCTATGACTCTAGGTTCAAAGATTTCAAAGGGAAGCTTCACACTCATTGGATGGGACCCTATGAAGTCAATGTTGTGTCTGAGAATGGAATAATTAAATTGGTTACAATAGATGACACTCATACTTCTTTCTTAGTGAATGGACACCGTCTGAAATTATACCACCGTCCAACTTCTAAGGATGCCTTCATCAAACATCTCTCTGATAAATCTGGTTTGATGGTTGTTGGTTCAGAGAATGCTCTCTCTACCCTCTAAACATAATAATCATAATAATATATGTTGTTGCCACTTACTTGTTTGTCATTTTGCAGGGATAATGATAAAAAAAAGACAAGGAGGAGCTAAAAGAAAATTTTCCAAGTAATAGTCAATGTTGTTACTCTATCGGTGTTATTACTCCACCGTTACTATTACTCCGCTGACGTTGTTACTCCCCCAATGCTGTTACTCATGAAATTTTTTCTAACTGACGGTTGTTGTTACTACATTGGTGTTGTTACTCTGCTAGTACTACTAGTTCGCTGATGTTATTACTCCTCCACTGCTGTTAATCTTGATTTTTTTTTTAAGTGACGAATGTTGTTACTCCACTAGTGTTGTTACTCTTCCGATGCTGTTACTCCATTGGTACTATTACTCTGTCGATGTTGTTACTCTACCTTTGCTGTTACTCCGCCGGTGCTGTTACTCCGCCACTACTGTTACTCCGTCAGTGTCGTTACTCTGCCACTATTGTTACTCTGCCGGTGTTGTTACTCCGCCACTGCTATTAATCCACTAGTTACATTGTTTTTACTCCACTACCAGTAGGTTGCTAGGTACGCCTCCATTCACTTTTATAGGTTCAATTAAAATATTCCATTAATGAGACATATACGTGCCGCGGACGACCACATTTAAGTTGGGGGGTGTCCTGTCATGAATAAATGATGGTGTACTTAAACTACAATAATGATACATCATTACTAAATATGATGTGAATGGTAACCCAAAAATATCATGATTTTGTAATAATGGCCACGACGCATTGGAATTTGAATTTTGTATGCCAATAACCTATCGGTCTTTTCCCAATGCATCGAAATTAATTACTATAATTATTCCATCATACTGCCATAATTCACCATCATTATTTTCGATTTCCAAAATCTACCAACCATTTTCATTGTCCTTTTACCTCATGCCCCCACCATGTTGTTACCATTGTCGTTGTTAGTGTGGATTGCTGCTACTCTCTCCCTAACAGCTGACTACGTCCACTGTGCTATTACTGTTTCTACATCGATGGGTGGGTTGGCTGTGCATCACAAGTCGGAGGATACCACATTGGTCTGCAACAACAGGGAAGTGTGGCAGATCTTTGTTAATGCAGGTTGGGACGTTTATCTCGACAGGTTGTAGGGGTTTGATGAAGGAATTATAGTAGAATTCACACTTAACTTGGGTGAAGAAAGCTCACAGGTTAGAGGGATAGAAATCCCTGTCATGGAGGAAGCCATCGTAGAAGTTAGTGGATTATCCTAGTAAGGACAAAGCTGGTTTTCGCGGAGAACCTCCCTCTTGGAGTTCCTTGAAGCATTCTTGCAAGCTGGTGAGAGCATTGTTCAAAAATGTTGGGGGTATGACCAAAATTCATTACCACATCCATGGGGCGATGTAGCAAGTTTTGTAATTAAATACATAACTTGTGAAGGGAGGTACACCACCATATTCAAGTATCACTTCAGGGAGTTAGCTCACCTCCAATTTCCACAGTTGGAGGTATTCTCGTTGAATATGCCTTTATTTTTGTTAAAATGTCTCCAAATGATGGCACAATCTCCTCGGCACTCACAACAAGTTGCAACATTCAGTACCAACCACGGACTGGTTCGGCTACTGGTTATGCATGCACAAGCCTAGTTTCAAATTCCGTGGGAAACATTACGGGAATCGATACAAGGAGAGATAATAGTTTTTATAGCTGCTAGGGAAGAGGAGCTAGAATGAATGGAGGAGGAATGAGTAGCAAAGGATGAATACGTAGATCAAGAAGAGCCGGAAGAGATGGAAATGGAGGCCAAAGAATCAGAGCAAGGAAGGGAGCTTGAAGTGGAAGAAATAGTAGAGGTTGTTACACAAGAACCAGCCTCAACTATGGAGTTGATGGAAGAAGAGGTACCAGAGCAAGGAAGGTCGGAGATGGAAGAAATTGTTAGTATGACCGTCGAAGCTTTACCATAAGAACTAGCCTCGACTGTGGAACCGATGGAAGAAATTGTCAACACCATGGCCAAGGCTGTTCCACAAGAACCAACCTCAACCGTGGGGCCAATGGAGGAAGACAGACCAGGGGAGGAAAGAGCTGAAATAGAAGAATTTGTTAGTGCAACAACCAAGGCAGTTCCATAAGAACCAGCCTCGACTGTGGGGCCAATGGAAGAAGACGGACCAGGGCAAGAGAGATATGAGGCAGAAGAGACCATGGGGCTGACAGAGGAAGGAATTATGGACACAATGGATGGGGTTGACACGTTGATACAAGAGTCCACCTTTATTAATGAAGTGCTAGAGGAAACAATGCCAGTGTCATCTACTAAGGAAATGTTGGATATGGCCAGCGGTGTCACACAAGAACCACCACCAACCCATTCAATAATGGAAAATTTGGAAGAATTAAATCCTAAAGTTGACACTCTTCCACAAGAACCAGTGTCAACCATGGGACAGGAGACTATATAGGAGGAAGTCTTGGGCCAAAATGGAACTATTGGTGATAGGGGAAAAGAAATTGAAGTCATAGCTGGGACTATTATAGACTAGGCAGAAAACATTTTTCAGTTTTCATTTTGTGACTCCATTCTGAAACGAGCGATGGTATCTCGTTCTCCCCAACGCATAGAGGAGGAGGTTGTTGTTCATCCTATTTTGAAGTTTGATGGGTCAATTAAAGGCCTGATTGCTGCTAGTTTGTTGGTTATGGACTCCCACCAACACCGTCCTGAAGGATAGAGGGAGGAAGAGCACCCCGCAGGACCACAAGAACAAAAGTCAGGTGATGAAGGCATTGTTTGGGTGAATGCCCTAGAACCCAGAGGAGAGAAAGAAGCGGGTGCTTCTGAAACAAGGGAACCACGAAGGGAGATTCTGGTCGAAATGCTAGTGGATACTCCTTTGGTCGACCTGCCACCTGCCGAAACAACTCCAGAGTAGGTCAAGGTAATTGTTAAGAAGGAAGCAGTTGCTCCCAAGGAAGGGGGACCAAGCAAGATGGTCCTGATAGATGAACTTGTAGATACTCTCTCGAGTAATCCACCACCTGATGAACCAGTTGCAAGGCCGATTAAGGTGGTTGTCAAGTAAGAAGTAATTGATGGAGAGGAGCCGAGGCAGGATAACATGGCAGAAGGCCCAGAAGATATTCCTCTGAGTAATCCACTACCTGCTGGACCAGCTGTAGAGAAAGATGAAGTGGTTGTTAAGTAGGAGTGGACAAAACTGTGCGAGTAATGGAGGCCACCACTTAAAATGAAATACCAACTACAATTCAAGGATACAATGCGGTTGAAAATAGAGGTTCGGAGGTTGAGGAAGTAGGTGCATCAACTCAAGAAACAGGTAAGAAAGTATAAATAGTGGGCTAAGGAGCCCAAATCTATGGTGGCTGAGACAATGTGACGATGACCTCTGTTGCTACTCAAATGGACCATATCAAGCACTTGTTTGAAGGTCATGAATTCTCCTTGACAGCTGAGATTCAAACTTGGAAATCCACCGCAGCCCGCTACCAGAATGAGGTAAAAAGAGCCTAGGAGCAGGCGTCCAAAGCTATTTTCAAATATGTAGAGTGTGTGGACATATTACGGCTGAGGTATGCAAAGAAACAACTCAAGGTAGAACGGTTGGAAGAACAAGTGAAGGAATTGAAGGCTCAAAAAAAATAGATGTTCAGCCTAGCACAAGAGGTAATGGCATTTCACCCTCCTACTTCTAGTTATGCCTTGTTATTACATGATCGATTCCTTTTCTTTTCTTTGGAAAGCATTAAGAAAGAGATTAGTCATGAGATCGAGGACGATGTATAGTTCCTTCATATAATGAGAATCTATGACTTAGCAACCCAACACCTGATGTGTGAGCTCTATCTGCATGGATACCTCCTGCGTGCGAACAAAGAATTTAATCTGGTCCCATATGTGGGGGACATTCATTTAAGGGCTTTTACCTCCTACACTCTCAATCAGATAAACTGGTAGAAGGCTTCCAATACATTTGAGTCAAATCAAAACACGAAGCCTCTTATGATGAGAGGAGTGCACGGACGGTCAATAACCATGTACAATAGGCACACCACGTTTTTAGAGATCGATGGAAATAGAGAATGGGTGCTGAGGACATAGAGGTGGTGCATTGATCTTTGTGTCAAACAAATAGTCACATTCCAAGATGAGGCCCTTGATAGTTGCCAGAAAAGGTGGATGATGTCACCCACATCTGTCCGGAATAGGGAACCTTTTGGAGCACCAAATTTTGCATGGGCACTTAGTCGGGTGCCAAGATATGTGGCATGTGTCCAAACATGCGATGTCCAGTGGATGGGAATCCGGTTCAGGTTCCCCATAATTTGGTCACCAGCAGAGCACTATACCCGAGCATAAAATGTACTGGATGATTGGTGGAAGGAAGTCCTTCTCTCAGAAGGATACAAGGTCCTAGGAATAGACATGGAAAAAGAATATGATCTCGCCCAGCTCCACGAGGATCACAACCGATCTAACCCAGACCTACGGAAATGGCGAGTTGCATGAGGGCATGCATAATGCTAGTTGGGGGGATATGTTGGGCACCAAATTTTCTTATCTTTTCCTCACATTTCCATCCATCCTTTCATCCTTTTTGCAGTAATTAACATGCATTTATTATGATAAACCTATGAGGTAATGCTCCTTTCTTATGTCTCTTGGAATATTTAATTGATGAAATAAATTCATCCGGGTTTTTCCTATGCAAACTACTAAAACCTGTTATGTCCATAGATTTTGGTTAACAAGTATCTCTTTCACATCAGGTAGCAGCAGTTCTGCGATTCACAGTAGCTGTTCGGCAACGTTGAGACAACATAACCAACTCACAGCTGTTTTCAAGCCTATTTTGGATCGTTTCTATTCTCGCTCTCTCAGTGACTAGTGCTGTTCTAAACTGTTGTATATTTTGGGCATTTAGTTTCCAGGTTTTGGGGAATATGTTATTACCCATATATTGTGTAAAATGGGTTTTAATCCTGTGTGAAGGGTTAGCAACATAGGGATATGTATTGTAACGACTTCTTTACATATTAATAAAATACAAGCAATTTTGTTATTCTATCTCTAGTTGTAATTTAATGCAGCCCTGATCAGAGAGTTGGGCCTACTCTTCTAATCAGGTGTTGCGTATTTTATTTTATATATGCTATTTTAATTGTTGTGTTTATTTCCTTATTGTTGTTACTGTTATAGATAGATTTGGGTACTGCAACCCCAAACTCATATGTCCATAAACTAAGGACTCCTTAAGTCCCTAAAAGTGTTGTTTCACACCCTTAAGGATCATGGTTAACTGAGTACATCATTTCCCAGAAGTTCCACCTGAAAAACTACTCAAAACTGGCCAAAACTGGACCATATAGACTACTCCATGGGCAAGGTGCAATGCATACTGACTTCCTAACTGGCCAGGTGTGATTCATACTCAAATGGCCTTCTGTGGGGTGCGATGAGCGAGAATAGACAAATGCAAGAGACAGTTTGCAACCTGGATGATCATGGAATCTTCCAGAAACTTCTCCTATGACAATTTCATGTTTGAATTCACCCAGTGATGAGTAAGAGATCATGAAATCTCCAAGTGGAACCAAGAACTATCAGTGAAATGACACTAATAAAAAACCCAGAGCTGACTCACACCCTTGCAAGACATCTATAAATGGATCCCTCATCTGAGAGATCTAGGGGCTGGAATTTTGTATTTTGTAAGGAAGTGCTATTGGTTTGGTGAGAAGAGACATTGCATTGTTAGGTGATTTGATTGTTCATGAGGTGAAGAGGGCTTCTACAACTGGGAGGATGATGTTGGATCAGACAGCTAGGTTGTAATCCTCTCTTACATTACTATAAATAAATCTCTTTGAGTTTTCCTCCATATAATCTTGTATTTATGAATCATATTGTTTATGAATGCAATTGTATGGTCAATGTGTTTTTGATTCTGCATTGTTTATGATGTTTTAGATAGTGATGCTTTGATAGTTTGTTGTTACTTTGACTCTACAGGTACTCTTTGGAGTGGGACAAGTAGGAGAGGAGTGGCAAATTCTATCAAGGGAAAGAGAAATCAAGCTAGGATCAAAGTGCAAGATCCAGGTTGGTCCTCTATTCTTCTCTTCCATCTATCACACTTAAAGGAACTCTTGAAAAGCTTTCATTGTTTTTTCTAAGATAGCTACCCATCTTAGTGTGACTAGCAGTTTGAATTAACACTAGTTTTCCCTGTAACAAAATGGCGACTCCACTGGGGAATGAATAGTTTTTTTTGTTTCTTTATTGTTTGCTTTATAAAATACAGACAGAGCCTGAAGTTAGCCAGCTAGCCTTCGAAATGCCTTTGCTATGTAATTGTGAAGTAGATAAACACTGCTTCAGTCAATCTCTAGGTTGGTTTATGAACTGAACATCTGAATTACAAAGCATCCGAAGTGGCTTGTGGTAGCTCAGAACCTCATCAGATCTTACCCTTATGCTTTCTGTTTACTGTCCATCATTACTCAGTAAAAATCACTAAACTTAGCTGCAATTTTTGAGAAAAAACCAAGCTCAATTTCGAAACCGTGGCCCATCACACTATCTGTAACTGCGCAACTTGGATGCATCATACCTCCTGTGTGTTGCAGGTGAGATGCATCCCTGTTTCCCTATGTTGCAGGTTAGATGATTGAGTGAACTATTTTTCTTCTCAAATTTTTGTTTTTTCTCGTTGTTTTCAACTTTTATTCAGTAGTTTTGCTGTTCATGATTAGTACCTGCTTGCCGAAACCATCTTCCTTCACATTATTTCAGCCTCCATCAGTTAGGAATTGTAAATGTTTTTGTGTATTTCATAATCATTTACAGTCTTCCTTTGTTGAAAGTAGCCTAATCGAACTGTCGTCTTTGATGCAAGTGTCGTAATTGTCATTCTGAATCAAAAGACGAGTGTCATAAAGTCTTCCTTTTCTAGATAGTTGATTGTACTTTTGTCATTTGTACTTGATTTTGGAATTATTAGTATTTCAAGTGTCGAAAACAATTTTAAATTTGAAATCAAAAAGTGTCGTCTTAGTCTTCCTTTCGTTTTTGAAAATAAAATTGTTAGTACTATTGCTTTAAAAGAAAATAGTTTAGATCTCTACTTAGCTTTCTTTTTGTCATTCACACATTAAGAAAGCTGAAAACAAATACATGCATGTGCACCTTCATTTTGACTGCTTGCGAATTTGGTTTAGGAAAGTGCATTTAGTGTGTGCTCTATGCTCTCTACTGAAGAAAATCGTTATCTTCTTTCCTTTGTAGATAGGATTTTCATTGCTAAAAGAACATAAATGATTTTTTATCATTTTTTATCATTTTAGATTGCATATTTAGGAATTTCACATCTACATCACGCGGTGAACCTTGAAAGACAAACTTCTAAGTAAGATCAACCATAAGATAAATTTCAATGAACATAAAAATGCTTTGGAATCTAACACAACAAATCTAGAAGTCTAGGCTAGAGACGTGTTCCGGCATCGTAAAACCTGGTAACAATCATTTTCATCGTAGGTTGGGTGATTCTTCCTTTTTGATACGACAAGTGCCAGTATGGAGTTATGCTCCCCGTACCGTCAAGTATATATTGGGAGACCACAATAGGTTGATATCCTTTATCCTTATGAAGTCGTGTCTGCTGCCCTATCTATCGTAATACACTGAACACAGCATTCGCGAAGATTGACTGCCATACATAAGTCCTTGGTAATTTCTCTATCATTTATCACCAAGGTGTATTTTGCAGTTTTACAATCGATTTGGTCAACCCTTTGTCTAGACTTCCACAGTAGTCACTTTCATTCCTTTTTGACTCCTTAAAAGAAAAGGTCCATCTAAGCACTTGTCACTTCAGGCTCATTAAAAATCGAAGGCGACTATAGTCACCTTTAGTTTTTTCTTGACTCTTAAAAATTGAAAAAGAAAGTTGCGTCAAAGTGTCTTTCAAATTTATTTTAAATGGAATAACATCCCTGTTTCTACGTTGAACTGAGGTTGAGATAATGGATTTTACCAATCAAGGAATCCCCCTTGGAGGGAATCCTAGTCCTTTCTCGTCTTAGGGAGACATTGGTTCTCCATATATGGCTACATTGTCTCTTCCAGGAATCACAATCAGCCTTCTAGTATGTGTTTTCTCAATCTCTGTCATTCAAAACACCATAACTCCTCAACAATCTAATCAGCAACTAGATGATATTGAAGTTACCCCTTCACTTTCTACTTCATTTATTTCTTCATCCAAACTAAAAACCAAGTAACTGAGAAGAAAAAGAAAGGGAAGGAGAAGAAGAAGAAGCCAGCTAAACAAGGGAACACTAATGCATCATCTGGCAAAAATCTGTAAACATAAGTTTCCAAACCAAAAACTCCATGTGCAATTTGCAAGGAGAACCATTACCATCAAGATTGCCCTTGCATCTCATGGATCTTGAGAGAATGGTCTCCTCGGTTGCACCACTCGATGTCATCAACTCCTGACAACCAAGTTGACAACACACCATCAACTAGTGAAAATGAAGTTAGCAGACAAAAAGGAAAAGTCAATGTTCCATGTAGGTTATGTGAAGGTGATCATACTCTTCACCGTTGTCCTTTTGTGGACGAAGCCAAAAGCATTTTGGATATCCGTCCCGCTTCACCGTAGCAACTTCCACCTGGATACAAGAAACTCTTGCCAAGTCTTTAGTAGTTGAAAACTCAATTGACATAACTCAATTGTCGATCGAATCGCCTATCACTGAAAATGAACCTTTTGTCCATTTTGGATCAAATTTAGCGGTTCAAGATGGCATTCTACCCAGTCTTGCCTTTAGAAAATCCACCTTCAGATGATATAGTTTCCAAAGCGGATGAGAACGACACCGTTCAATTTTTTTTTGTCGATATAGAGTCTAATGAACTTGGGGGCAATGCACCCATTCCTTCACAATAGGAAGAGACCGCCCCAGTTCATGAAACTTATCCAGACATTTATCCGGTACCTCCTCCGAGCAGTCTAGTTATTTTCTTTGATTGGAATCAACTAGCGTCACTACCCCTTCCATCTAATCTACCATTCTAAATCATAGTACAGGTTTACAAAATGATCATGTCTGGCACAATCATAGATGAAGGGGCTTCAGTTAGTATCCTTTCCTCAACTACTTGGAAAGCACTTGGTTCGCTATCACTTTTTCCTGAAAAGAAAAATTTGTTAGGCTTCAACAAAGGAACTAGTCGACCATTAGGGATACTTCCGAAGTTACCAATAACTTTGAGAAAGAAAACCATTTATGTGAACATGATGGTAGTCCAAGGTACACTAGATTACAATCTACTCCTTGGACATGATTATATATATAGCATGGAAGCCATTGCCTCCACATTATTTCGAGTGATGTGTTTTCCACATGAAGGCAGACTAGTACAGCTTGTCAACTAGCTTTCATTTCCTATTTCAAACATAGCTATAAATCAACCATCATCCCTAAATGGTCTCTTCGCATCAACAATGTCTCTTCTATATTCATCCCATCCACCTAATTACCGCGAGTAGTTTGGTGAGTGTGATGAAGATTAGGGGGCATGCACCTTAGTCTGCTTCTGTAGGTGAACCTAGAGGAAAAGAGAGATTTTCTTGAAAGGTCATAATACTTGGACTGGATAACATTCCTGTATAGGTTATGTGATCAGTCTGACGCAATTATTTCCTTTGTACAATTTTGAAGCTCACAGCATTCACCTTCGTACGTTATGTGATTGGGGCTCACAACAATCACCTTTGTCTATTTCGATGGACATCGCAAAGGAAGAGTTTTTGTCTCCCAACAGAAACAATCCTGCCTAACTGCAAGGACTTCCATTTGATAACCTAGAAACTCTCCTTTTACTGAAAGACCTGGGGGCATGCAAACCTTTGCATGAAAGTGAAAAAAGACCTTTGATTTTTTTAGTTTGTAGGTTCTTAACCCTTTAACCTCATAGCTTGATCATTTCTAGCTTATATGAAGAGGTCATCACCACATGTTATAGTAGTGATCAAGCTCATTAAAAAATAAATCTACCAAGAGACATTATCAAAAGACTGGGAAGAGCAATGTTCCCGTAAGGTTCAAGATCATTAAAAAATCAACCTACACTGAGCACATGTTGGCACAAGGTTCAAGGTCATTAAAAAATAAACCCGCCTTTGGTAAATAAACTTTTGTGATCGCTTTGATATCTACCCTTTCTTGAACTTTAGTTGTGTTACTTCCATCACCTCCATTTTATTTGGCCGACCATACATTTCCACTTGATTTTTTACCCTTTTGAGGAACATCTGTGATGAGTGATTCTGATTGCCACCCTCTTTACACTGCCATGTTTTGAGAAGTTCCAAACTTAGCTGGAACGAACTGCTATCCAGAAATATCACTCGTTCCTAAAAAACGAGCCTCTTTTAAACTCTTTTTAGACTCATTAAATATAAAAATATTGTCGAGCTATTGGCCTTCACAGCCCGTTAAAGTAAGGGGAACGCCATCCCTCTCATATATTTTAATCTTTTTTGACTTGAGGGATCATTAAACAAAAATATCAAGCGCTTGTCTTTGTCGGCTCGTTAAAACTATCGAAAAGTCGTCCCTTTCATATTATTTTACCCTTTTTCAGACTTAAGGGATTATGCCATGAAAAAGGACTGTTGGAGTCTCCTTTTCATCCATTTTTAGACTCTCTAAACAAGAAAAGGACCAAGTTATCTTTGTTGTTAAACTCGTTAAAACAATAGCGATAAACTTGTCCACCTAGACAAGAACGAGTCTCACTAACGGTGGCCTTGCTAAACACAAAGCGACAGGTTTGCCCAATGGGAAAATTATAGACCAAGCATATGTTATCCTCCTCAAGCTTTTCAAAAATAAAGAGGTACTGGTCAAAAATCATTGGGAAAAATGGGAAGAAAACTTGAAGAACTCTATTGGTATCAAGTCGCTCTTGAACATGACACTTTCAGTCCATCACCCTGATTGAGTTGGGTTGGGTTTTCCTGTTCACCATCACCATTGGTCTGCTGTGCCATCCATGGGGTTAACACTACCAATCCATATCCGTGTCACCAATATGTTCAAGATAAGTCATTCAGAGAATTCACCATTCAGCAAATGCCTCATCCACTGCATTACATCCACGCTTCATTTTTCATGACCGCCATTCCTGAACCTCATATCATTAGATCATTTTCACCTCCATAAAAATCATTTGCTCTGTTTCGCATCGTAGATGTGGGATAAATCAAGGCCCTCCTACGACAGGTCACTTCTTGTCAACATCAAATCATTATCCAAGAAGTTGACTTAGAAACAACCCTTTCAGTATTTTGAATCTTGCATGCCTCAATGGCAAGTTTCTCACTTCCGATGACAGGTTTACGTCAATGACCTTCGACTGAAAGACTTTGCGTGGTGTTTGATTTCGACTCATATATTCACACCATGTGAATTGTACTGTAGTAACTTCAGGATCATCATCATTATTGGTTACTCCTCTCACGTCTGTTAATAGCTCACATTATTGGCTGGTAATCAGGCGATGTCTTTCCAGGTTCGACTTCAAAACATCTTTTCACATGGATCGACTTGTACATCAAGCGAAGATTGGACGAGTTTTGAAGACACTAGATCTAGTTTCATCCATCTAGACTGCGATATATTCAGGAAAATAAAGACATAAATTGTACACAGGAGCTGCACAGATAGTCATCTAAGCTAGGGAAGGTGACTCTCCATGCGAACAATCACTAGTCTGCAACAACAGATGGTTATCTGTCCTATGTACATGAAAATGAATTTATCAAGCTAAGCATGGGAATGCCTACCTCAGCTAGATCATGAAAATAATATGATGATGATGTATTTTATTGTATCTTATACAGGTCACATTCCAGTTCGAATACCTCAGATCCTCATGAATAAAGCATTTCACTCGACATCAGAAGATTTACGACCTCGTGCTTTAGGGGGCAGCTGTTATAGACATATTTGGGCACTGCAACCCAAAACTCATATGTCCATAAACTAAGGACTCCTTAAGTACCTAAAATTTTTGTTTCACACCCTAAATAATCCTGGTCAATTGATTACATCATTTCCCTGAAGTTCCACTAAAACAACTACTCAGAACTAGCCAAAACTGGACCATATAGACTGCTCCATGGGCAAGGTGTGATGCATACTGACTGCCTAATTGGCTAGGTGTGATGCATACTTAGATGGCATTCTGTGCGGTGTGATGAGCAAGAATAGACAAATGGCAGAGACAGTTTGCAAGGTGGATGATCATGGAATCTTCCAAAAACTTTTCCTGTGACACTTGCCTCTCTGAATTCGCCTAGGGATGAGTAAGAGATCATGAAATATCCAAGTAGAACCAAGAAATATCAGTGAAATGACACTAATAAAAAACCCAGAGCTGACTCACACCCTTGCAAGACATCTATAAATGGATCCCTCATCTGAGAGATCTAGGGGCTGGAATTTTGTATTTTGTAAGGAAGTGTTGTTGGTTTGGTGAGAAGATACATTGCATTGTTGGGTGATTTGCTTGTTCATGAGGTGAAGAGGGCTTCTACAACTGGGAGGATGATGTTGGATCAGACAGCTAGGTTGTAATCCTCTCTTACATTACTATAAATAAATCTCTTTGAGTTTTCCTCCATATAATCTTGTATTTATGAATCATATTTTTTATGAATTCAATTGTATGGTCAATGTGTTTTTGATTCCGCATTGTTTATGATGTTTTAGATAGAGATGCTTTGATAGTTTGTTGTTACTTTGACTCTACAAGTACTCTTTGGAGTGAGACAAGTAGGAGAGGAGTCACAAATTCTATCAAGGGAATGAGAAATCAAGCTAAGATCAAAGCTTAAGATCCAGGTTGGTCCTCTATTCTTGTATTCCACCTATCACACTTAAAGGAACTCTTGAAAAGCTTTCATTGTTTTTTTCTAAGATAGCTACCTGTCTTAGTGGGACTAGCAGTTCGAATTGACACTAGTTTTCCCTGTAACAGTTACAGATCTCTATATAGATTGTTGTGAATTCCTTTTAGGTTTTTCAATTTAATTTCTATTCCTGTTACAATAATGTGTTGATTTGTTAATCACGAATCCTTGGTTGATGCAAGGTTTTAACCTTGCCCTTGCATATACCTTGCGCGTTACCTTGAAAGTTGTACACATCTGGATTAATGAATTAATGTAGGAATGGATTGAATATTGTATTCACACTTGGACAACAACACGAAGCATGGAGAAGGACAAGAAGCCTGAGAAGGTTGTAGAGTTGGAGGCCGAAGAGGGTGCTGAAAATATCAAAGCTGAGGGCATGGAGCCCATATCTAATTTTCCAGAGTATATCCCTTCATGTAAAGGAACGGTGAAGGTCACCAAGGACTGAGAAGCGAAGAAATTTGACATTCACACACCCCTCTTGGTAGAAAATATAGCCTTTGAAAGTCCGTGTTTGAAAAGGGTTCCCCTTTAAATATGGAGGATTAGGACTTAGATGATCATGAGAGGTTCCCCCACCTCGCAACAGAGAATTACATGAAATAGGTGTATTACAAAGAATCTAGTGTCACTACGATGGTGCCAGTTGAGTGGATTCACGGAGTAAATCAATCTGGGTTGCTAAACCTGATATGGGTGTCCCACTATGACCACTCCAACATCAATATCACCTGCATAAAGCAACTGCTCACTCTGGTGCATGATGAATGTTTATGGCTTGACGCACCTATCCCCATCATAGACATGCTTATCCACTGGATCACGCTCCTACCAACAAAAGGCTTGAATCCGGAGAAGGAGTTTGGTGGCAAGACAAGCGACCGGGACTTGGCAGAGAAAATGAAGGAAAAGTTTGTGATTATCAAGAAGCCACGTGGGCACTCCATAACATCCATCAACAACCCCATGGGGGAAATTGAAAAACAGATACTAATTGGTAAGGTCATGAGGAAGTGTCGCGTAGATGAAATTTCAGTGCCCATGATCTCACTAGCTACACAATGCGTGAATGCTGTGAAGTTCAACTAGTCATGCTATCTATGTAGTGAGTTCCTTTCGAATTGTTTGAGGCTAAAGATGAGAGCAAGACCGTCCACTACACATAGTTGTTGCTATCTATTGTGCTGGTTTCCTGGGAACTATTGGAGGACAGTCAGTTCCACCCATTGGAGGTAGGTTCGAGCTACACAGTTTAACTCCATTTGGGACATGAAGGACTCTGCGCAGGTCACTAAGACAAAAAAATTTTGGGTTTCAATGGAGTTAAGAATTTGCATGGCCATCAACCAGTAGCCATGGTTGTCACCAACCATCTATGAGTAGTTGTTGGAGTACACAGAGTTCAAGGAAGATTTCCACTGCGTGTATATCAGGGCGTGGAAGGATCCAGAGCAGAAGTGGTACAATCTACCACATCTTTCCACATATGATGCGATTCAGGAGGTCATCAAGCATTTCCAACAAATTTCCATTTGACCTAGTTGTGGGTACCAGCAAAGGCACGTTGAGATCCACAGAAAAGAAGAAGAAGGGGAAAACAAAACATGCAGTCCAGAAGTTGGCCATGTAGTGAAGAGAGGAGGTCGAGGAGAAGGCCTGATTAAAAAGAGAGCACGCTGCAAAGCAACAGGCTGAACAAGAAAAACACAACTCTGAGCGAAGCGGTAAATCCCCTTCGCCCTAGATCGAGCAAGAAGAGCAGTCAGCATATGGCAGTAGTGGTGATGAAGGTTAGAGCACTACATTCTAGGTTAAGAGGTACAGAGAATAGCAGATGGAGGGGCCCAAAATAAGTCCAAGGTGACTAAGCCATCGCTGGATCCCATTACGCTGACAAAGGGTGACCTTGATAAGATTCGGGATAAAGTGCGCGACACCACCAGTGAACTATTGCAGCAATTTGAACAACAACACCTACAGTAACTAGGTACTATTCACAAGGATATGAGAGAGCTTCAGATCCAGACCAATAGGATATAGCTGGGAGCATGTAAGGTGGGTGCTACATAGATGAGCCTGGCACCAGGGACAAGTCAAGGTTTCAGAACATGTCAGGTCAATGGACCTCAAGACAGTTGCACTACCAGGAGGTTCCATGAGGGTAGAGTCAACCCATGACAAGGGAATCGTAGGCACTCTGAAGAACATCAGCCTCAACATTGCAGCAGTCCCCAACTAATATCTTCACGCACTGTAGACATGTGTGACGACATAATTGAGAACGCAGGTGTTATAGACATTTTGGGAACTGCAACCCCAATCATTAATGTCCATAAACCAAGGGCTCCTAAGTCCCTAAAAGTGTTGTTCCAACCCCGAAAAGAATAAGGTCAACTGATTACAGCATCTCCCAGAAGTTCTCCATGAAAAACTACTCAGAATTGGTCAAGACTGGACCATTTCAACTGCTCCATGGTCAAAGTGTGTTGCATCCCACTTGCCTACACACAGTAGGTGTGATGCATGTTGAAAAGCCCTTCTATGGGGTGCGATGGGCGAGAGTGGACAAGTGGCAGGGTCAATCCGTGACGTGGAGGATCATGGAATCTTCCAGAAACTTCTCCTGTGACACTTGCCTCTCTACATTCACCCAGGGATGAGTAAGAGATCATCAATCTCCAAGTGGAATCAAGAACTATCAGAGAGAGGACACTAATCAAATCTCAAAATCTGACACACCCCCCTTGCAAACATCTATATATGGATCCATCATCCCAGATATCTAGAGGCTGGAATTTTGTATCTTGTAAGGAAGTGCTATTGGTTTCTTGGTGCAATATCATAGTGTTGGGTGATCTAAGCTTTTCATGAGGTGAAGAAGGGATTTCTTGCTGAGAGGATGATGCTGGGTCAGAACAATTGATTGTAATTCTCTTTGCTCTTTCTTGATTATCAATAAAGCTATTCAAGTTTTCCTCCACATTCTTGTATGATTGATGTTATATGCATTTGTGTGGTCAATATATATCTGGTCCTATATTGTATATGATAATAGATCTATGTTCTTGGATAGTGTTATGCTGCTTTGATTCTACAGGTGCTCTTTGAAGCTAGGTAGATGAGGAAGCGAGTGGCAAAGACCTATCAGAAGGGAGAGGAATAGAGCAAGGAACCAAGCACAAGACAGAGGTTGGTCTCCTTATTCCTCTCTTATCTGTTTCTCATAAAGGAAAACGAAAGTAGAATTAGTTTGTTTGTTTCTAAGGTAGCTACCAACCATAGTGGGACTAGCAGCTCTGCATAGACAATAGTTTTCCCGATAACAAAATGGTGACTCCGCTGGGGAGTGAATAGATTGTTTGTTTATCAACATTTGTTTACTTTATAAACTTACAGACGGAGCCTGAAGTCAAGCCAGCCAGCCTTCAAACTGTATTTGCTATGCAAGTGCAAAGTAGATCAATGCTGCATAGGTCTATCTCTAGGTTTTGTTTATGAATTAAATGATTGATTTACAAGCTCTCCAATTGCCCTTGTGGTGGCTCTAGTAACCTCCTTATATCTACCCCTATGATTCATTTACTGATTACCACTTACTCGGCCTAAATCCCTGAACTGAGCTGCAAACTGTGATCCGGAACCCAGCTAAAGTCTCGCCCTGGTCTATCGCACTGTCTCTTCTATGCAACCTGAATGCATCGCACTTCCCGAGTGTAGTAGGTGCGTTGCATTTCTGTTTCCTCGTGCTATAGGTGCGCTGATCAGACCTCTTCTGCTCTTAGATTTTGGCTTCTGTGTTCACTCTTTTCAGCTCTATTCAAGAGTTTTGCTGCCCGTAGTCAGTACACCTCTGTTGAAACCCACTTTCTTGCCATTATTCCACCTCCATTGTGCAAAGAATTGTAAACGTTTTTATGTATTTTGAGTCATTTTCAGTTCTCCTTTACAAAGAAGTAGCGTAATTATATTGTCGTTTCTTGATTTGAAAGTGTCGCAAGTGTCGTTTTCAGTCATTGAAGAGAATTTGATTGTTCTTGATAGTCGATTACACTGTTATTCTTGTATTTGATTTGAATTAGTAGTTTTTCAAGTGTCGAAAGCAAGTTTTCAATTCCGAATAGCAAAGTATCGTCATTGTCCTCATTTTGTCTTGAAAAGAAACTTGTTAGTAATGTCGCTTTGAAAAATAATTCACATTTGCGCTTAGCTTTCTTTTATCATTCACACATTAAGAAGGCTGAAAACAAGTACATGCATGTGCATTTGCATTTAGACTGTTTCTTGGTTTGATTTAGGATAGTGCATATAGTGTGTGCTCTTTGCTCTTTGTTGAAAGAACGCCATCTCTCTTTCCTTAGTAGCTAGGATTTTCATTGCAAAAAGAAGATTAAACGATTGTTTATCATCTTAGATTGCATTTTAGGAATTGTACATCTACATCATGCGGTGAACCTGAAAGGAAAATTTCTTAAGCAAGATCAACTGTAAAATAAATTTAATGAATCTAAAAATGCTTTGGAACCTAACGCACAACATCTAGAAGTCTAGGCTAGAGACGTATTCCGGCGTCGTAAAGCCTGGTAACTATTGTTCTCACTGTTGGTTGGGTGATTCCTCCGCTTTGAGATGATAAGTGCCAGTACGGACTTGTGCTCCCACGTACCGTCGAGTATATTTTGGGAGACCACAATAGGCTATATCCTTTATCTATAGGAAGCCGTGTCTGCCGCCCTATCGATCGCAATGCACTGAACACAGCATTCGGGAAGATTGACTGCCGTACTGTAAAAAGTATTCTACAGTTTTGCGATTGGTTTGGTAATCCCTCTATCTAGATTTCCAGAGCAGTCCCTTTCGTTCCTTTTCAGACTCCTTAATGGAAAAAGTCCATCTGAGCACTTGTCACTTCAGGCTCATCAAAAATCGAAGGCGACTAGAGTCATCTTTTGTTTTTTCTCGACTCGTAAAAATTGAAAAAACAAGTTGTGTCAAAGCATCTAAAATTCATTTAATTCGGAAACATATTTCCCCTTGATTTTTAGTTGATTGAGTAATCTGCAATCATGGAAGAAAGTCAATTGAAACCCTGTCGTTCGCGGAGGCTTACGAGTCAACCATCTTTGTCTCCAGAATCGAAACTATTATGGACAAAATGAACTCGTCTAACCGGTTCCAAATCCCCTGGTAAAGTTAGAACAAGTGTTCCAACACCATCGGAGACTCTGGTTACTCCAAACATTTCTGGTATCCCTGCCTTTATAGAAGAAGTTCAGCAGCCACCAAAGGATAGTAGAACTAATCCTAGTGTGAAGGTAAACACTTGTATTATTGAACCAGGTCCATCTACAGCTGATTCGGAAGGTGTTATTCCCCAAACATCTGTCGCTGCAGATTCTATACCTTCTTCGGCACTGGAAATATTTTACGGACCTGACGGTATACCTCTTCCACCTGGTTTGATTGCTATAGAAGAGATTGTGGAAGATCCTCTGTCTAGTACTCCATCGCAATTTGCAGTTGGGATCACCCTATATCCTTCTTCAACAGAAATTAGTCTACCGTCATCGAAAGCTCCTGTATAATTGCTAGGCAATCTTTTGGATAGACTAGAAATGTCTGAACAACTGTCGACATCTAGGACTGTGTCATCCGACACAGCGATGGCAGAACTTCCTGCTGTCACTCCAACGATGTTCATCGGCATACCATCTGTCCCAACTAGCTCTCAATCGCTAGACGGGACCCACTCAGGGGCTATTTCGACAGTATGGTCCATTCCTGTTTTTTCATCCGGAATAGTATCCGGGAACTCTTATGTTGAGTCTCAGCAAATTGATCCTTCAGGGTGTCAATTTGGGCAGTCCGGTCCTCAAGGGAAAACAATTCCTTTAAGTACCGGATTACCACCGTATGGGGGGAAATATAGCCTTTCATTGTCTCCTCCAGGAGGACAACTATACAAGAGTTCATAACAAAATTTAGGTTATGCTGGAATTACATCTAGCGGTTGGGTGCCGATACTGCCTCAACAACTAAGAGTTGTATATTCGATGCAACAATGTTTACCTACGTCAAATATACCAACTACGCTGGCTATTGTGACGGTGTCCCAAGTACAAGCGCTGCCCGTTGTATGCCAACCTCAGGTTTCTCAGGTTGTAATGCAACAGCCTCTTGTCCCTGCGACTCAACCACAATCGCCAACTAGTGGAATGACACAGGCCCAAACGGGTACAATTACCCTTCATCTTGGTCAAACAGTTAGTGTCAGACAACAGAACATGGCTTCGCAACCATGGCTGGTGCAATACCAACAACCGTAATTCCAACAAGTATACCAAGGATCTAAGCAACAAATCTTTGCAAATAGTGGGCAGTGGTATATTCAAAATGGTCAAAATCAACCATTCTATAATGGTTATGCCCATCAACCTTACCAAAGTTACCAGCATCAAATGCATTATGCTGGTATGCAAAGACCAACTGGTCAGGCCATTTTGTCCTATCCTGGGTATGCTTCGCCAAACCTGAATCAACAGTTACCCTTCGTGGCGACTTTAGAGTTACTAGATCTAAATCGCCTAACGAATGATCCAATTGCTTACACCCCTTGGTGACCAGCGATTCCACATAAAATTCCGTTAGATATTCCCAAATTTAATGGAAATTCAAGTGAAGAGCTATTGAATCATGTGATGAATTTTCATCTGTGGTGTTCATCAAACACCCTAAACGATGATTTGATTAGGCTTCGCCTTTTCCAGAGGACGATAATGGGTCCGGCAGCAAAATGGTATATCGAGTTACCCAGAGCTTCGTTTGACAACTTCAGTACCTTAGCCACAACCCTTTTAACTCATTTTCAGTTACCCATAAGGTACGAAACGGGAACAAAACTTCTTACCAATTTCAAACAAACAACAGCCACTCACATATCCGATCATATTCATGAGTGGCGATGTTGTCGTAGAATGGTAAAGACGTATGTTCCTGATCAGCTTTTAGCTGAATGGTTTATTAAGTCGTTATTACCTTCCATTACAGAATATGTGGCAAAAGGAGGAGTCGTCACTGAAGAGCAAGTTATTGCTCGTGTGCAATATTTAGACTTGATTTATACCCAGTTTGGCACGCTCTAAGATAAAATCCCTGACGCTCCCAGACCGGAATTTTCCGTCCCTCCTCCTCCTAAATCAAACAAGGACTCTCATGTCGGTGATGGCATGAGTGGTACAACAGACACAAAATCGACAAAGGCTACATCTAAAAAGGCCCATAAGATTTCTAGTCAAAATGCAAAAGAAGAACTTCTCGCCTCGGAAGTAAATGCTCTCTCGACTAATAAAGGCAAAGAAACCGAGAAACCAGGAGGCAAGAAGAAAAACAAAGGGAAGAAGAAGAAACAGGAGGAATCATCACCTGAAAATTATTCTGAAAACCCTCTTGGAGATAGGAAACCAAAAATCCATGCTTAATATGCGATGAGGATCATTGGACAAAAAATTGTCCACATAAAGCTGAGCTTAAAATATTCTTCAAGAGTTCAAAAACCTCGACGATATTGACTGATCCATTTCCAAATCCAAGGAAAAATCTGGTTGCTAGTGAAAATGCTTCCCTGTCCCAAGTACTAATGTTTTCGGTTTCGAAACAACAAAATGATGCTTTGATATCGACAAGAAATAAAGATTACGGGAATCCACAGTTGTCGAAAAACAAGGATAAAGATCAACCTAGTAGTTCGACAACAACTTCAATAGAAGTTGTGCTACCCGTCATTCCAGAGCTAACAATAAAACCGCCAAAGGGTGTAGTACACAAGTCGACATTTAATCCTCATGCCCGAGCAGCACATCATTATAATATAGTGGAAGATCTGGCCCAATCGCCATCCGCTATGTCGACACTTGAGGTACTGCAAAATTGCCCATCCTAAAAGCAGACTTTATTATCAGCTATAGGTGGGATAGACCCAAAGGATTCTAATCTTGTGTCCTTTAGTCATAAAGGATACGATCCTCAGTTACCAGCTCAACTAGCTTTCCTCATTCAAGTGAAAGCCCTCAACAAAACTGTTCATCGAACAATTATTGATGAGGGGGCATCTACATGTATTATGTCAATGAGTCGCTGGAAAGCTTTAGGATCTCCAATCTTGTCAAGATCGTCGACGACATTAAAAGAATTTGACAGACGAATGTATACCCCATATGGTATTTTAAGTAACTTGCAAGTTGAACTAGGAGGGAAAACAGTAGAAATAGATGTCGAAGTAATCGACGGAAATATCGATTACAACATCCTACTCGGAAGACCATGGATATATGCTATGGCTGCAGTTGTGTCGACCTACTTTAGGAAGATTGCATTTCCTTTTCAAGGGGGAATTACAATCGTCGACCAACAAACGTTTCTCCCCAATAGTTCCCAAGTTACGGGAAGCATTCCGATCATCCATGGAAGCCCCCATACGCTTCAAAATATCGGAGTAGGCCTACTAAAAGACCCTATATTAATGGGAACTTTTTCCCTCCCGCCTCTAATCAATCTGGCGGAAGTGGCGACGGTAGGAACCTGCAATATGATATCTTCGATTCAAAAGATCTCAGAAAACGATATTAACATGGATCATCTGCAGGTATTGCCTCCAAGCCCAATAGAAATATTGTAGCAATAAATGTTTTCGGCATGGGAGGCAAACCCGAATCAACGCTCATCAAGCATTTGGATAGATAGGTCTAAGGAATATGGCACCCCTTCAGATCCTTGGTCGCAAGTGCATTACACCGACGAAGGAATTGTTCACTCAATGGTAATTGAAGGAGCGCCATGGGAAGATTACCACCATCGTTCCCATCTTCCGGATTGTCAAGAAGATGCTCCTGATGACCTTCATCATCCTTCAGTTTTTGATTTGCTATCAAATACTGTAAACACGGTGGATTCCAAGCGAAACTTGTCCAATATTGAAGAGACTATATCCATAAATATCTCGACCAAAACGGATGTTGTAGAGAATATTTATGTTGGCAAATGTTGTTCTCCTTCAGAACTAGAAATATATAAAACTCCTTTTCACGAATTCAGAGATGTCTTTGCTTGGCCATATGAAGAAATGCGAGGCATTGACTCGAGTATAGTTGAACACGAAATCAATATGTATCCAGATGTCAAACCAGTACGACAACGGCTACGGCAGGTGCACCCTAAGAAAGCCGCTGCCATCAAGGCAGAAGCTGAAAAGCTTCTCCATGTTGGTTTCATTTACCTGGTTCCTCTAACCGATTGGGTATCGAATATTGTTCCTCTGATGAAAAAACAAGGAACGATTAGAGTGTGCGTCGACTATAGGGACGTAAATCAAGCTTGTCCGAAAGACAACTATCCTACACCCTTTATTGACCAGATAATTGATGAATGTGCCGGATGTGAAATCTTTTCATTCATGTATCTATTCTACGGGTATAATCAAATAAATATCTACCCACAGGACCAGTCAAAGACTACATTTATTTGTCCGTGGGGCACATTTGCTTATCGCAAATTACCTTTTGGTTTAAAGAACGCAGGGGCAACATTTCAGAGGGAAATGAATTATGCCTTCCATGACATCAAAAACATCGTTCAACCATATCTCAACGACCTTCCTGCTCATTCACAAAAGCAGACTGATCATCCGCAACATTTGAGAGCGATATTTCTACGTTGTCGACACTGCAAGATATGACTCAATCCACATAAATGTGTGTTCTGTGTCAGTTCTGGTCATTTCCTTGGCTTTGTAGTCTCAAAGGACAGGATTCGTCTCGACCCATGTAAGGTTCAAGCAATCATAAATTTGCCTCCTCCTTCAAATTTGCTTCAGATTCAGAAACTCCAAGGGAAAGCAAACTTTCTAAGGAGGTTCATTCCAAATTACGCCAAACTTGCTAAAGGTTACACATGTCTATTGAAAAAGGAACTGCCCTTACTCTGGGATCAGGTCACGCAAGCTTCCTTTGATGCTTTAAAAGAATCCCTAATGAAAGCATCATTAATGTACGCTCCTGATTATCAAAAGACTTTAACCTGTATCTGGCTGCAGGGGATACAACCATCGCAATGGTTTTAGTTCAAGAAGACAACAGAATTGAACATCCTATATATTATTTCAGTAGGAACTTAAATGATACAAAAAGCAAGTATTCCTATTTTGAAAAGCTGGCACTTGCGGATGTTCAAGCGATACTGAGATTTTGACACTAAATCCTCTTTCGAGAAACTACCGTTTTGTCAGATTGCAACCCCATGACTTATATATTGTCGCGACAGTTGCTGGGGGGAAAATATTCAAAATGGATAGCAATTCTTCAAGATTTCAATCTGGAATTTGTAAAATCCAAATCGAAGAAATCCCCGGTATTCGCGGAATTACTATGCGATCTCCCATTGTCGTCCAACGATGAAACATCTGAAGAAACCATCGTGGATGAATCTTTGTTTCTGATATCTTCAAGCAATCCATGGTATGGAGATATAATCATCTATCTCCAAACCCAAAAATAAAGGCCTAATGCCTCCCACTCGGAACAAAAACATATTAGATACCAATCAAAAGACTACATGATCATTGGCGATACGCTTTACCGTCGTGGTGTCGATACAGTTCTAAGGAGGTGCCTCACCCATGAGGAGGACGAAAAAGTCCTAAATGATTGCCATTCAGGCGCGTGTGGGGGCATCAATCTGGTTACGCTACGACGCAAAATTTTTTATGAGCAGGATACTTCTGGCCAACAATGTTCAAAGATTGCATAACCGCAGTCAGAAGTTGCCATGCATGTTAAATTTTCGATAGCAAAACCAGAAGACCACCTGCACCTCTGCAGCTAATAGTTGTTGTTGGACCATTCGCCAAATGGGGCATTGATTTCATGACATGTAACCCCACCTCGACTGGTGGCATGGGTATATCATAGTCGTTGTAGACTATTTTACCAAATGGGCTGAGGCGATGCCTACATTAGATAACACTGGTGAAACAACTGCCCTTTTCATTTTCAATCATGTAGACACCAGATACGGCGTTCCATAGGCTATAGTCACAGATCATGGATCGCATTTTCGCAATCACATGATGGCCGAATTGGCTACCAAATTAGGGTTGTCTCATGATGGCTCTACTCCATATTACCCGTAGGCCAATGGACAAGTTGAAGCAATCAACAATGTCCTGAAGTGAATGCTACAAAGGATGATTGGAGTCCACAAAAGGAGTTGGCACCTGATCCTGTACTCAGCATTGTGGGCATACCGAACATTGGTAAGGAATGCAATCGGGTTTACACCCTTCCAACTGGTGTATGGCTTAGAAGCAATCTTACCAGTTCAATGTGAAATCTCGTCCCTCAAACTCCCAGTCGACCTTCTCCTCAGAACTTCAGAAGAGGAGGCTTCTTTCGTGGAACTAATCCAATGGGATGAAACCCGTCGTGCTGCCTCGTTGGCTAACGAAGCCCATAAGAAACTAGTCAAGGCGCAGTTCGATAAGAATGTCATACCCCGTGTCTTCTCAGAAGGTGACTTGGTCTTACTCTACGACCAAGAATCCGATAAATTAGGGGCAGGTAAATTCAAGTCTTTATGGATGGGCCCCTATATTGTTAAACGTATATTAGCAAAAGGAGCCTACGAGTTAATGGATTATGGCGGGATTACACTGGTGCAACCCCGTAACGGGTTGTACCTTAAGCGTTACTACGCATGATGCAGTGTAGTAACCCATATGTTGTTGTTACATTTTTGTTTTCGCTAAGGGTAATCGTTTTGGTCAAGTAATCCACTTTTTACATTTTTTGCAGATGTCAAACCTATCGGAATCATTTGTTGGATATGCTGACAGAGCGAGTCGTAGTTCGTGGAACCTATCTTCTGCGGCCTAGGCCATTTTTTATCCAAGCAACGAGTTAGTAAGTTTCAAAGGGGTATGTATTGGTCGGTCAACAAATAACATCACTGAATATAGCGTGTTGATAGAACTTCTCTCTGATGCCATCACACATGGCATACGCCGACTTGTTGTCAGGCTAGACTCACAGTTCGTCATACTACAACTCACTAGTATCTACTCCATCTGAAATCCAGCTATCTATTGCATGTTACTAAGGGTCAAGATTTTGGAAAGGAAATTTGATTTTATTCAATATCAACATATTTCCAGAAACTTAAACACATTAACAGACTCATTGGCAAATTATGTGTTAGATAGACATTTGCAACATTTATAAAAAGAAGCATTTCATCAACATTTGCATCAGGATCATGTAACTTAACCAAAATAAAACTCCGAAAATAAAAAATATATATATAACTATTTATGGTTTACACATAATGTTCTATAACCAAGACAAAATTGGTCAAATGACCCAAAACTGAAAACGCTAGGGGGCAACCTATTCTAATGATGCTGGTGATAACAAGTCACTGCCTGTGCAATCATGCGTAAAAGCCTAGTCCATCGACTCGGCACGCCAATAGTATGTCACTGCAATCTCAGAGGCAGCTCGTCAGTCCTCACATCTGGAAGACCAAGAGTGAGGCCCTCGACCTGATCCTATAATGCTGAAAGAGTCTCGGCCACATCGAGGTCGCGAAGGATAGCCCTTCCCACAGCCTCTCCTGCCGGGGCGGCAGCTGGCACTCTCAGGCGTACTACTAACTGAACTAGTCCAACATCTGCATGAGCACATGAGTTTTGATTAGTCTTGATAGAAGAAAGCACAAGAAAATTATAAAGAGAAACGATAGACAGAGATATGGTCAAGAATTTTACCAATGGTACCCCACTGCTCGCCAGCCAGCAGTACCAAATCCGGGTCACCCAAAAATCCATACCAGCATATGGATACTCGGAAAAAACCATCTCCTGATGATTGAACCAATCAGAAAAGGAAACCTAAGACTGACCAGCATGTCTAGACATATGGTCAACCCATCTCTACATCTGTGGCTCAGTCGGTGGAGGTAAACCAAGTGAAATATACTACAGCTGCATTAGCGGGATCTTTTCCAAGGCAAAAGTGGTCAAAATATAACCATATCCAAAGTTCCTCAATCTTTCGTTTTTCACCTTGGTCAATTGTTCTTTCATCACAAAGAGTACTGCATCACACCAGTTGAACACCTTTTGTTCAAGGCATTCTAAGGCATACTGCATATAAGACCAGTTGGCCACATGAAGAGCTGCACTACTAGCCATTCTAGCAAAAGTGAATAGAATGGTCCTCGAGGGCCTGTCAGTGACATCTCGGATATTGATCTTGCCTTCCTTACTCGGCTGAGATCCCTCTCTGCAATAACTACGAATGTAATCTCTCACAGATTCACCCCCACGGGCCAACCCTGATAATGAGATAGGGACACCCTGCCTCGATAAGCCGGTAAAAAAATAGATGTCCATGACAGTCAAGGGGATAGATTTTCCCCTAATCTGGAACACTTGACTAGTAGGATCCCAGGCATCGAGCAAATACTGCAACAAGTTGATTTGTTGCGTCATGCTAGAGATGCAGAAAAACTTGAACAGGCCACAGTTCTGCAATGCATTTACCGTAATCAGATCATGTAAAGCAAGCATGTCCTCTTCTTCATCCTCACGTTCTCACCATGTAACAAGCATTTTTTTCCAATGAATCTCTGAAAGCAAACAAGAGAAGAGTCAGCTCCTGATTTGGTGAAAAACAGGCAAAAATTTCCATGAAAAACTGTGCACAAATTTCCCTCCTTGCGCCCATCACACCCCCAACATCGATATAGAAAGGGCGCGATGGAGCCAAGGCGAGTTTTTCAAACCCCAGAGGCTCAAAAAAACCAGAAAACATGCTCAGAATTCAAAAAGGAAAGAATGAAACTAAAGAACACAGGTTTAGCTCCTACCTGGTCCATACGGCGCCAAGAATCGTCCACAGAATCTCCCGAAATCAGCTAGTGAAAATCAAGGGGGGAAGCACCTCCAAAGCTCCAACAAACCAAAGTTCAAATGAAATGGTAAAATGAGAGGCAGTACAACCTTTGAAGGAACAAAGTTATTAATGGTAAAATCAAGAAAATCAATGACCATTATATCGAGTAGTTTTAACTTGGAATTCAAGCTCGTTAAAAAATAAACATAAGAAATGAGAAAATGTTCCTCCAGAGTTTAAGCTCATTAAAAAATGAACCAATTTCTGGTAAATAACCACTGTGAATGTATTATCATCAGCCTTTGAAGCCTTGGTTATGTTCTCATCATCACCTCCACTCTGTATTGGCCGATCATTCACCTCCATTTGATTGTTTACCCTTTTTGAGGAACAACTACGAAGAGTGATCCTGTTAGCCATCCTTGTGACACTGCCATGATTGGAAAACTCCAAACCTTACCTGGAATTAGCTAGTACCCAAATTTATCCCTCATTCCTCAAAAAATGAGTCTCCTTTAAGCTCTTTTCAACTGACTCGTAAAATATGAAAAGATTGTCGAGCAATTGGCCTCTCCAGCTCGTTAAAGTGACCGGAAGTGCTATCCCTCCTTTAGATTTTAATCTTTTTGGACTTGAGGGATTATTACACAAAAAGATCGAGCACTTGTTTTGTTCGGCTCGTTAAAAGTACCGAAAATTCATCCCTTTTGTATTGTTTTATAATTTTTCAAACTTAAGGGATTATGTGACAAAAAAGGATTTTTGGAGTTTCCTTTACGTCCCTTTTTCAGACTCTCTAAAATTGAAAAGGACCGAGTTATCTTTGTCGTTAAACTCGTTAAAACCAAATAGTGACAAACTTGTCCATAACAGACAAGAACGAGTTTCACTATCGCTAGACTCATTAAAACATAGCGATGGGTTTGCCCAAAGGGCAAATGATAGAACAAGCATATGTTATCCTCCTCAAGCTTGAAAAAAATAAAGAGGTACTGGTCAGCAATGACTGGGGAAAAATTGGGAAGAAAACTTGAAGAAACTTTATTGGTAGCAAGTCGCTCTTGAACATGACACTTTCACTCCGCATCCGAGTCGAGTTGGGTTGTTCCATTCACTCGTCACATAACCATGGTTCCATCACACCATCCATATTTTGGGTTAATGCTACCGATCCATCATGTCAGTGTTGCCGATATGTTCAAGAGAAGTTGCTCAGAGAATTCACCTGTGTCTCACCCACTGCAATACATTTACGCTCCATTCTTTCATGATCGCCACCCTGAACCTTATATCACCAGATCGTTTTCACCTCCATTAAAATCATTTGCTCTGTTTCGTGTCATTGATGTGGGATTCACTAAGGCCATCCTATGACAGATCGCTTCTTGTCGACATCAGCTCATTATCCAGGAAGTCGATCTAGGGACAACCCTTTCAGTACTTTGAAGCTTGCATGCCTCAATGGCAAGTTTCTCACTTCCGGCGACAGGTTTACATCAATGGCCTTCGACCGAAAGATTTCGCGTGGTGTTTGATGCCAAGTCCCTTATTCACACCACGTGAATTGTACTGTAGTACCTTGAGGGTCATCATCATTATCGGTGACTCCTCTCGCACCTGTTAACAGCTTACAACATTCGCTAGTAATCAGGCGATGTCTTTCCATGTTCGACTCCAGAACATCTCTCACATGGAACAACTTGTACTTTGAGTGAAGATCAAATGAGATTGAAGACCCCGGATCTAGTTTCATCCATCTACGCTGAGATATATATTCAGGAAAATAAAGACATCAAATGTACATCATTGTTGCACAGATAATCATCCAATCTAAGGGATGATGGCTCTACCAGAATCATCAGTCTACACTCAGAAGATTTTTTGTCCTATGTACATGTAAATGAATTTATAAAGCTGAGCATGGGAAATTCTCGCCTCAGCTAGATCATGAAAATATTATGAAGATAATGTATTGTATTGTATCTTATTACAGGTCGCCTTCGAGCTTGAAAAAACTTCAGATCCTCATGATAAAGCATTTCACCCGACATCAAAAGATTAACGACCTCATGCTTTAGGGGGCAACTGTTATAGACATTTTTGGGCACTATAACCCCAATCATTAATTTCCATAAACCAAGAGTTCCTAAGTCCCTAAAAGTGTTGTTCCAACCCCTAAAAGAACAAGGTCAACTGATTACAGCATCTCCCAGAAGTTCTCCATGAAAAACTACTCAGAACTGGTCAAGACTGGACCATTTCAACTACTCCATGGTCAAAGTGCGTTGCATCCCACTTGCCTACACACAGTATGTGCGATGCATGTTGAAAAGCCCTTCTATGGGGTGTGATGGGCGAGAGTGGACAAATGGTAGGGTCAATCCGCGAGGTGGAGGATCATGGAATCTTCCAGAAACTTCTCCTGTGACACTTGCCTCTCTGCATTCGCCCAGGGATGAGTAAGAGATCATCAATCTCCAAGTGGAATAAAGAACTATCAAAGAGAGGACACTAATCAAATCTCAAAAGCTGACTCACCCCCCTTGCAAACATCTATATATGGATCCCTCATCCCAGAGATCCAGAGGGTAGAATTTTGTATCTTGTAAGGAAGTGCTTTTGGTTTCTTGGTGCAATATCATAGTGTTGGGTGATCTAAGCTTTTCATGAGGTGAAGAAGGGCTTCCTTACTGAGAGGATGATGCTGGGTCAGAACAATTGGTTGTAATCCTCTTTGCTCTTTCTTGATTATCAATAAAGCTATTCAAGTTTTCATGCACATTCTTGTATGATTGATGTTATATGCATTTGTGTGGTCAATATATATCTGGTCCTATATTGTTTATGGTAATAGATCTATGTTCTTGGATAGTATTATGCTGCTTTGATTCTACAGGTGCTCTTTGAAGCTAGGTAGATGAGGAAGCGAGTGGCGAAGACCTATCAGAAGGGAGAGGAATCGAGCAAGGAACCAAGCGCAAGACAGAGGTTGGTCTCCTTATTCCCCTCTTATCTATTTCTCATAAAGGAAAACAAAAGTAGTTTTAGTTTGTTTGTTTCTAAGGTAGCTACCAGCCTTAGTGGGACTAGCAGCTCTGCATAGACACTAGTTTTCTCGATAATAGCAGGAGAAGCGTGCCTTCAATTTAATCAGCGAGTACAAGGTGAACAATGAGAAAATGATCACTGAAAAGATTGAGGCCCTAAAATAAAAATAAACTATCTAGGTGAAGAGCACCCAGATGGCATCGATGGTGGCAGAAGCATACAAGACAGTGTCGGAGTTGCTCATACCTGAGGAGGCACCACTTGAGGCTAAGATCTAGAAACTCATCGTGGGCATCCGCGATGCTAAGGAAGAGGTGGCTAGAGTTTAGTTCAAGCTTAATATGAATATCACCAAACTGGTACTTAAGTAACAACCTTCAACTCTCCTAGAAGTTAGGGAGCAATGTGAGGATGCTGTCAAGGAAGGGATAGATACTGTGGATGTCGTGGTGGCCGATTGTACAATGTTGTTTGAACGGGCCATGGAAGTGGTGATGAGATTGCAGGAGGATCCCACCATGCAGATACTGAAGATTGAGATATGGGAGCTCCAGCAGTAGTACGAAAAAGTAAGGGCCATGATGTGCACCATTTCTAGAGCACCATGCCTCACCAAGTTTCTGGCA
Organism: Pinus tabuliformis; assembly: GCA_031772625.1. Classification (NCBI taxonomy): domain Eukaryota; kingdom Viridiplantae; phylum Streptophyta; class Pinopsida; order Pinales; family Pinaceae; genus Pinus; species Pinus tabuliformis. The sequence goes on from CM062807.1 coordinate 880,851,437, forward strand.
GCAAAGAAGCTCCTCACACAAGTGGAAGCCGTGCAGAAAAATGAAGCAGTCCTTAAGGCCAATTTATGTCCTTAGTTAGATGAAGCCTACCTGGTCTCGACCAACATACAATAAAAGTTGGAGAACTTGTACGTTAAGTAGTAGAACATCAAGTTAGTCAGTGAAGGATGAGCCACATAACAACTGATGGAGCAAGTCAAGCAGGCAACCACACAGAGCGTGGCTGAAGTAGCAGTTATACAGGTCAAGCTAGGGGATCTTCGTAGCAAGCTCACTGTGCTAGCTGAGTGACTTGTGGGTGAGTCATGACCTTTGTGTTGGGGGCTTGTTGGTATGGGTTCCCCTGGGGTCAGTTTTGGGGCAAAAGCCCAATTTTAGATGCAAAAATATGTAAAGTCTCCACAAATTATGGTCGCGGAGCGCGTAGCTAATTAAGAGTCAAAATGGATTTTTACCCTCCTTTATGTAACGTTGAGTCAGCTTTTCCTTTATATAAATAGTTGTGTCTTAGAGAGTTTAAGGAAAGTAAGAAGACGTTTATGGGTACGAGCAAAGAAGTCTGGCATAGAGATAGAAGTCTTAGAGGAGGGAAAGGCTCTGCAGCTGAGTGCGTAGAGGCCTAGAGTAGAGTACACAGCTGAGTGGGCGGACCCCTGCAGCTGAGTGCGAAGGGAAGTATTGAGTCTATAAACCTATATTGAAGATCAATAAAGAAGATTATTGCAGAAATTCCGGTGTTTTATATCTTTACTTCTGTTATGTATGATCGCGATATGTGTTGTTATGGAATGATGTCGTTATAAAATAATGATGTATTGATGCGTGAATTTACTTGATTCATCTTATTATTTGAACGCAATTAATGTTAAGTGATTACATGAAGATGATAAAATTGTCTGTTAAAGTTATCGAATACATAGGTGGATTTTAGTAAATACTATTCTAAAAGTAATCTATGGTGCACATAAGTAGCTAATTTGATTGTTCAAGGTCCGAAAAAGTGAGTCATCGACCTTTGTGGAGGTCTAGAGGCTCAGTCGAGGAAGTTACTTCCGTAAGCCATAAGAACTTAAGGATCTGCGCGAAGGCAATTCTAAGTCACAAAAGTGCATCACACTGATCTCTGGGTGCGAAAATGTGGTTCCAGCATCCCCCCATATTACTTTGGGTGATACTTCAGTTTACACACTGCGGATTGATGCCAAAATGGCCAGTGGTGTAGGGATTTGTTTAGCGCAACTAACTCTGAACTTGGGTCAGGACCCCCTAAGGTAACAAGCTTGTAGACTAGGGGTTGGTGCTCCTTCCTGTTATTGTTGGTAAATATTTGGGGTTCTATCTCCTTTCATTTGCAGCTGTTAAATTGGGGAGTTGAAGCTTCTTGCTAGTTGTAGCTAGAGAATTGTAATAACAAGTTGTAGCTTTCCTTATGAAAGAATTAAAAGAAAATTTGTAGAAATTGTTGGTTCCTCCTGTTAAAAAAATTATTTCATGTCATGCTCATGTGAATGAATTGTTTATGGTGTCCTAATGTGGTTGAGTCGGTGAAATAAAATATTAATTTTGTAAAATTCCTACAATACTCATTAACCTAGCTTCCAACACTAAGAAATTGTCATAGCTGACCAAGGACATTGAGCTATGCTATTTTCCCCTCATCTAATCTTCCAGTGTGAGAAATTGAGCCTTAGAGCTCTTGAGGCTGAGGGAACTCCAGAATTGATAGATTATATCCTACTTGGCATTTGATTTCCCACCTATCTAGCCAATGGGTTTTTCATGCTTGAGTTAGGCATGATACTTACCATTCATGGTAAGTGGCATTCTACTCAAGCTAAAGATGCAAGTGTTCCAACACTGACTCTTGGGGGCCATGTTGGGAATATCAACATAGATTCCTTGGTTTTTGCATTGGATCCCCAATAGTCGTGATTCTCGGTGGTAGTAGTGGCTCCCTGATGGATAAAGGGTGGTACCTTTAGCTCTCCTACAATGTCATATTATTCTTAATCAAATTTGATATTGTTCAACAGTTGGAGATAATAAAATATGAGCCAAGACAAGATGTGACTTGAGGATGATAATGATTCTATTTCAGATGACCATACTAATTATTAGAGATGATGATGTGGGTCAAGATTGACTTTCCTGTGATTCTTCCTCTTCTTCTTCTTTATATCAATATTGTTGAGTTGATGATCAGAGGAACTAAGTTATGCTGAGATATAATGAGATGGTTGTTTTATTGATATAGTTGTAAGATATGTATTCAATATACGTAGGGTTTGGATTGATGATATCTCCTACCCTTGCTTATGGATTCATCTTATTCTATGAGATGATATAAGATGGTTCTTGTCAACGATATAACTGCCTATCTTCCTTATGATTTGTACACTCAAAATATGTCATCATGTAGCTATAATGAGATATCTAAGATGAGACTTAGGAAGTTGATGTAAATTCCTCCCTAGCTGAGATGGAGTGTTGAAAGTTGGGCAACATCTGGAAGAATTTCCCCTAAGGGAAGCCTTAAGCCCCAAATTTCAAGCCTTATGGTAAATAAAGAAAATAAGTTTGAATAAGCATATGTCAAATAAAAAATTAATATATTGAAATTTGAATTCAATTTGAGTTTCCCTCAAAGAAAAAATTCATGCTAGCTCCACATAAGGGTCATGACCTTACATAGAAACAACTATAAATTTACAATAGCCCAAGTTCATTTCTAGCATTGCGCAACTCACAAGGGTATGTGTATATGAGTAAGGTTCTCTCTATTCTTTGTGGATGGAAATTTATCACTATTTTGTGTGGATGGAAAGTTCTCATTGTTTTATGTTGATGGAAAGTCTTGTTATTCTCTATGGTATCAATATCTTGCTATTCTCTATTCTTCTCGCAACTTTTCTACGTATATATACATTTGGTTATGATCTAAATCTTCTGCAATGAGCTCTTACATCGAGATTTCCCCTGAGGGAAACCCTAAGTGCCAAATTACAAAGCCCTATGGTCAATAAAGAATATTATTTTGAACAAGAATATATATATGTATATGTATATGTATATATATATATATATATATATATATATATATATATATATATATATATATATATATATATATATATATATATTTGAATTCAATGAGTTCCCCTGAAAGTAAAAATTCATGTCACCTTCGCTATAATGGTCATGACCTTGCATAACAACAACTGTAAATTTACAATGGCTCAGGTTCATTTATGGAACTTCGTAGCTCGCAAGGATATGCGTATCTTAGGAAATTTCTCTCTATTCTCTGTGGATGGAAAGTTATCACTATTTTATGTTGATGGAAAGTATTGGTATTCTCTATTATAGTTGTAACTCTTTTGCACATCGATAAGTTTGGTTATGATTTAAATTTTGTGCAATGACCTCCTACATATAAGATTTATATGAATGTTTTAATGCACATATTATCACATCAATCTTCACTATCTGAAGCATCACTCTAATATATGTGAAATCACGTAAAAGAAAAACATGTAGATATGCATTTATTCAAGGGTTCATTACGTCTCTTTTTTGAAGCATCACATTTGTTCCTAGATGATTCATTATGGAACAAAGTAAACTATCAAATGAGAACTATATCAAGTTTTCATTCTTTTGATGCAGCAAAAAAATATCTTATGTTGAAAAGCGTTGATCCGCTATACACCTTCTTTTTGGTGCATATTTTTGACACTTTAAAGTTTCATATGTATCAAGTATGAACATTTTTTAAAAGTGTTAGTGTTTTTAATGTCGATTTTGAAAAGTGTTGATGCAGCATCAACCATGGAAACTTTTAAGGGCTAATATTCGCAGGTGGACTAATTTTTCATGATTTTTCCAAAAAATAAGATTCGCCAATTTTCTATTTTTTTATAGAAAAGAATCACCCAAATTTTACAATATAGAATTATTTTACCCTAAAAATTGCCAATATTTTATAGAGTATATATAAAATCATTTTAAGTTTGAATAATTTTAGAAATACGTCAATAAACATTTTATAGTTTGCATAATATAAGGCATGAATGAGATTCCACAATGTTTTTAAACTTCAAGATCATTTCCCATCCTTTAAATTTTCCCTCACATCAACCCCCCTTTTTAGAGGCCTTATTTTTAACACTTTAAATTTTCTACTGTATTTAGTGTGGATAATTGTTTTTTAAATTTAACAATTTTCGAAGTAGTCTTCTTCTTCCTTGAGCTATTTATTTTAAGTGCTTTTTAGGTTTGCGTTCTTTTGTTTTTCTTTTCATTTTTTTTTGTAATGAAATCTTTGTTTTTTGCACAGTTAAAAAGAATGGGTCAATATTTTAAAGTTATAATTTTCTACATATTTATATATATCTCTAATTAATATTTCAATGTACTTCAAATAATTGCACTAAAAAATAATAATTTTAGACATATGGCGAAAAAGACATATTTTGAATACACACACGCACACACACACACACACACACACACATTTAGAGACTTTTTTGCTAAAAATGACATGTCAAATAAATGATTTTTATGGGAAATTTTTAACAAAAAAAAATTAAATTCATTTTATTTATTTATGAATTTTATGTCAAAAAATAATAATAATCATAGTTTTTTTCAAAAATTAATGTTTCACATAAACGTTAAAGTGAAAATCATATAATACAAATATTAAACCTATAACAACAATAATTGAATACATATTATTTTCATAAAATCTCAAAGTCAAAACATTAGAAGTATAAGTAATCAATAATTCTCAAAATTGAGCTTGATTTGCAAGCATAACTTAAATTTCATCACTAATATCATATAATACATTCCCATAATCTTCTATAGTTTCATTATTACCTTCTTCCATAGTATTTTGTACTTCAAATTGGTCATTTTCCTTTTTTGATGGATCTTTGATGTTTGCGAATCTCCCAAAGTATTCCTTTCCAATCATTCCATCTAACAGTGGTTGAGGTTCCTTTTAATTTTTCGCCACATGTGATTCTTTAAAATCCCCTTTACTCAAACCAACTTCTTGCATTGCATGTGGAAGAAATTGAATAAACTTAATTCTTCGTTGAATAAAATTGCGTTGTAGTGAGTCTTTTTCAATGCCAATGCAATTTATTCCTTTTTGTAGACAATGTGATAGTGTTGTACAGAATAATCAAGTACAAAATAAGTAATTATGTAAATTATTATAAACACCCAAAAATTAAAAAACAAAATATTGAAATTTAATTTTATATGATAAAGCTTACCTGAACCTGAGAACAAATCAAAAAACCAATCTCTTTTATTTGAACATAAATATGTAAGATAGTTAATCAATGTCTGTGCTTTTTTATAAATCTTAACTCTCTCTCCTTTTGAATGTTTATCCTCATATGTTTGTTTTTTTACAACAACATCATGAACGAGTACTTTCCAATGACCCTTTCCATCTATTAGATTTAAAAGAATAGACATATAACTATCATATTTTTTATAACAATAGACACGAATGAACTCACAATCACTTAAAATTCACTGATCTCAACAACCAATAAGATTTGACTTTTTCCTGTAACATGAAATAATAAAATTTCAATTAACTTGTACATAAAAAAAAAATAGCATTAATCCAACATACAATTTCAATATCTTACCGTGTAAGTTGCATGCTTAAGATTTATTTTCCCTCAAAGCTTCATAATAACATTGAAAATTGTGTGTCTTAAATGAAATGTCACAAATCTACAAAATCGTGATGTTGTGACTTGTTAAAATTAGGTAACTAATTTACTAAGATATTGATAACTATAAGGATCACTCTCATATCCAATGCCTAGGAAATTGAAACCATGAGGAATACATGCAATAAATGGGGAATAATCCATTTTAGCTATGAGTTTTGCAATGATTTCAAAACCACCTTTCATTATTTGATATTGGATAGTGTTTATCCCATTCTAAATGAAATGATTCAGAATATGATGAAGTTTAACATTCTTAAGACACTGCTTTCATAGCCTTTCCAAATTATTTTTTTCAATAAAGGTTTTGAAACTTTCTAGTACTTTGTATCCTCATTCGAAATATTTAATGAAATACACAAATATATGTATAAGAAATAAAATAAAAATAGTATACATATGAATAAAAATGAATGTATAGATCAACATACCTTCTTAAATGTGCGACAAACATATTTTAGTGTTGATGTAGAACATGAATCTGGGTAGTTGCGTACAACATCATCCCAACTCTTTTCATTGAACATTTTAACCATGTATTCTTGTACTTCCGTATAATCCTCATGACTAAATAAATAAAGTAAAAAATTTTAATATGGTGATATTTATAATAAGTACTACCAACAACAATATGTTTTTTAAACTAAAATTATAATCCAAAAATCAGTAAAAATAATTCAACAAACTTACTTTTCAAATCACTCACACATTTTGTCCAATGATAATTCATCCGACTTCACACGAGAAAATATTTATTTTACAAGTTTGTCATCCTTCACTCGCTAAATTTTCCTCCAAGGTGTGATTGTCATATCATCTAGAATTTGCTTGATTTTAGGATTTTTCTTACTGCTGGTACATATTAATGGTTTAGACTTTTTAAACTTCTAGATTTTTATGGAAATGTTCTCCCACATGTCCAAAATCTCATTAATCAATTCCCATATCTCTCCACTTCTAAATTCCAATTAGAAAATGTTTTCCATACCTATGAATAAGTTTGAATTTACTTCGCCACCTTTTGAAATGATTTTTTCCTAAATTTGATAACCTATCTCCATACAACATTCACTCTAAAATATTAGGCTATGCTTTGCCTTATCCCCACCACAATTTTATTCAAATTCACTATGAATAAATATGACCCTTAGATGAAATTCATGGACATCCTATACTCATTATCTGTGTTACGTTCCCATGCCAATAAATTTTCTTTTGTATCTATTAAACCAACATGAATGATACATTTCATTCTTTCAAAAAACCAGTTTTTGGGATAGTCCTCCATAAATTATCTTCTAGACTTTAAAGAATGGTTCCCCCCAATTACATAATATTTGTATTCAAAACATCTTCACCTATCAAATTCCTATTTATTGGGAACTTGAATTGGATCAACAACAAGTACATAATCAACCATTGAACATGATCAATGTTTTGAATTTATGAACATGTGAATGGTGTGGCTTTCTAATTTGATATTTAGATTTTCGTTCATTTGGCTTATAGAATTGGCTGACATTAAGCTAAAATGTACAACTGCCATCAATTAAGTTTTTATTCATCAACTTATTTTGAATGGAATTTTGTTTTGTGTTAATAAGGCTATCCTCTAAATCAACATCTAGTGTTATGATTTTCCTGCTGCCTTTTGAGATTTCACTATGATCATCACTACTGCGCATGATTTTTTAGAATGATAAACTTTTTATTTATTCCTTACATCAGTTAACATATTTTCTTCTAGATAAGAAATATCCTCATCATCAAATGGAAGAGAAAAATTAGTGGGAATTTTTGGTTTTTGTATTTTATGGTTTTTTGCTTTCCAACAATAGTTCTAATGTTATTCTCAGTAATGACAACATATTCTTCATCTTCAGTTTCCAAATCTTCAAAAGTAACATGTCTAGCTTTACTAGATTTATCCACTATATCCATTCTTTGTTGATCCCCTATATGTACTCTTGTAGTTTCATGAACTATTTTCTTTTGTTATTTCTCATATCTTCTTTTGTTTCTATGTGGAAACTATTGATCACATTCATAATATTTGGCACCATATAATAAATTCCCTCCAATGTAATTGAAAGACTAAAAAAAAACCTATAAAAAAAATTATATTATGTCAATAATAAGGAAGTTATAAAAAATATAATTATAAATACAATAATTCAAAACACATAAATATAAATAAGCAAACTTACAATGTTATTTACAATGTTGGTTGTGATTTCTTCACACATCTTTGTAAAATATTCATCTATGTAAGAGAGATATATAACCTTCTCACGTGAATTGAGCACTTTTGCAAGGGCATAAAAAATATATCTATTCGATACCAAAGATATGTCTCATACTTTGTCCATCACCACATAACTTACACCATTATTAATTATACCACCATATAGATATATTTTCACACCTTCGTTGATTTCTTTATCTTTAACATGGCATGTAAATTTCTTTTTATTTACTTTTCATGTTATCTTCCATTCATAAATAATATTGAATGCATTTGACAGGCTATTTGTTGGACTTTTACCATGTGTTTCAGTTATGTTTTGTCCATAAGTATTCATAGAGGATCCAACTACAAATTTAAATGATGTGATTGTTGCCCTTATTTCAGAAACATTCACAAAAATCTTCTTCGATGCCATTTTCCTATAAAAAATAAGATATCTATATCTATCTATATATATATATATATATATATATATATATATATATATATATATATATATATATATATATATATATATATATATATATATATATATATATATATATATGTTAATTAAAAAAAAAAAACCATATATTACTTAAATAAACAAAATAATAAAAAACATAAAAATTATATATATTCACTATAATTTAATTAAAAAATTAAAATATAAAAAAAAAACAACAAAAAAAATATATAAAAAATAAACAATTATATTTAAAAAAAATTAATTTCAAAATCTTGAAAAAAAATTAACAATTAAAATTTGATTTTAAGCTTTTAAAATGAATATAAAAAAAATAAATAGAAAAAATAAAAAGAATTGCTTTGGCCAAGTGTGCCTTCGGACTCATGACCCCCGTCTAGGAGGACGGTTGATTTTGGGAATCAATCGCCTCACCCATTAGGGGGCCAAGAAGATATGGGTGGCCTGGATCTGACGCACCCGTGTGCAAATTTTTTTAAATTATTTGGTTTTGAAAAAAAAAAAAGTCTAGTTTTTTTAATAAATGTAAAATGATTTACACAAACACACACACACACACACATATTGAAGGAACAATATTTTTTTTTGGTATCCTGAAGGAACCTAGCAGCCCGCCTAACACGTAACTACTAGTTAACCTCTTGGGGTTTACGACCTGTCCTCCTTGTCATAAGCCGATAACCTCAAAGGGATTTGAACAAGTCTGCCTTGTTTCAACAATTTCCCAATTTTTGATTTAATAAATTGAGATTCCCTTAGAAAAAAAAAAACATGAGCATTTGTTTTTCCATTTCAAAACCCTAAAATTGTATCTTTTCTTTTTTTTAATCCTAAAATTATACAAATGTGATTTTTTTTTTATTTATATTTTTGGCTACAAAAATCTAAATAATTTGATATTTTTTTGGTTTTCACCCTAAAATATTTTTAAAAAGAAATTCGAAAAAAAGATACAAAAAAATTAGTTTTCAACATAGAAACAATAAAACAACATATTTTCCCCAAATTCCTCTTTAAAAGGTCAAAATAGAAGGAAAAGTAACATTTAAAATGCAAAAATATCTGTTGAATGTCTTCTCAATGATGATATAGCTCCTTCACAAAATCACCCCAAGATCTTAACAAAGCCCCCCGAAGACATGATGTGATGTAAGGGATAGAATCAAAGAGTGTTATTATATAGTGAAGATTATGGGATCAATTTATCATTTATTTGATGTGGGATTAAAATTAAAGTTAAGAAAAGATAATATATAGTTAATATTATAGGTTTCCACTAAATTTTGTTAAATGTGGTATAGAAAATAAAACTTAATTATAAAAATTAACTTAATTATCTAGTTAATGTTAAATAATTGAAGAAAAAGCTTTATTTTCATGCCAGAAGAATGCATTAAAGTAAAATCTTGTGTCAAAAATTTAAATAAAAATTATTATCAAAATTTTGAAGACAAAATTTTAGTAGAATGTTTTCAAATAAATTATAGGGGGAGTTTTGGAGTGAAATATTTCAAACAAAATTTTTGAAGGAAAATTTTTGGCGACAAATTTTGGTGGGAAGCTTTGGAGGGAATTTTTTATTCTCTAAGCTATAAATTTTCATTGTAAGGGAGTGAATTCATATCATTCAACATATTTTGTTTGAAAGTCATGAATTCTTTTGATTGTGAACTTTCTCTTTCTGGAGTGTCAACATCTTCCTCACGTAAAAAATCTATTCATATTGATGAATATAACATGAATTCTTTCATTGTGAATAGACAGTCAAATTCTCCACTAGGTCCTAATCCTAAGGACTGTGAGAGAACCACTGACGAAGGGTAGGATGAAAAATTTCCTATAGATAGAGAGTCAAATTTTCCACTTAGTTCTAGTCTTAAGGACTATGAGAGGACCACAGACGAAGGGCAGGATGAAGAATTTATTTTAAGTAGAGATTCAAATTTTCCACTTAGTCCTAATTCTAAAGACTATGAGAGTGTCACTCATGAAGGGAAGGATGAAGAACTTCTAGTAAATAGAGAGTCAAATTTTTCACATTGTCCTAATCCTAAGGACTATGAGAGCACCACTAACAAAGGGAATGATGAATAACTTCCAGAAATAGAGAGTCAAATTTTCCAGTTAGCCCTAATCCTTAGGATTATGAGAGCACCATTAATAAATGAGAGGATGGAGAATTTCCAGTAAATAGAGAGTCACATTTTGCACTTAGTCCTAGTTCTAAGTATTATGAAAGAACCACTAACGAAGGGGAGGATGAAGAATTTTTTGCAAATGATAATTTTACTATGGGTAAAGAGTAAAACCTTCTACTTAGTCCTAATCCTAAGGATAATGAGAGGACCACTCATGAAGGGGAGGATGAAGAATTTCCTACAAATGATAATTTTTTTTTTCTAAGTAAGCTTAAACCTATTATGGAAACATATGGTACAGAGAGTTCTAGGCATCAGAGTGATGCCATATAGTCAGCAGAATATCAAAAATTGAGCCGCCCATAAGGGGAAACGGGCCCAAGAAGTGTTTGGACAGTGCCTCGCAAGAGGAAACCAACATTGAGTTGACAACAGTAAGTCAAAAGACAGAGCCGCCCACCAGGGGAAACCGACTCATACATAGATTAAGAACTAAATTAACTGCAGAGTTCAACTTGGACACGCTTAGATACATAGGCGACAAAACCAGCATAAAGCGCAAAAGACTAGTCATGATGGCGAGAAAAAGCAGAGGCGCTATATTCTAGAGTCACCCGAGGGTGACTCCTCTTCAATTCTACACCACCAACCTTCCTTGTTGTCAGGATCTGGATCAGGAACTGCTTGAGAAGTGTCATCCACCGCTACACGCTCGCCTGCAGTCGTCCTGGTGTTCTGGAGCTGGCCAGAGCCGCTGTCCTCAGGAGCTGGGTCGAAAATCCTTTGAGGAGTGCCCTCCACCTCTACACACTTGCCGGTAGTCATCCTAGTGTTCTGGAGCGGGCTAGAGATGTTGTCATCGACCTGGCGAGAGGGATTATTATCTACGGGCAAAGGAGGAAGCGGAACAGAAGGGGAGGCATGTGTGTTGATAGGGGGCTCGGAGGACAGGGGAGAGGCGATGAAAGGAGGCCGAGGGTCAATGGACAGGTGAGAGGGGAGGGAGTCAATCTGCGGGGTGGGAGGGAGGCGACGAGCTTGCCCACTTGTACGAATATAGTGGTGAACATAATCACAGGGATTGCAAGCAAGGGGTGAGCTGAAGGAAGGGGAAGGGGAGGGATAAGGCCTAGAGCCCCCCTTACGGCTTCTCATGCAGTGCCTCATCCTAGGCATTGTAGCACATAATTCGTGATCAACGGCGGAGGAGGTAGGGGGGCCCGACAGAGGAAGATGGGGGTGAAAGACGAACAGCGCAGGGATGAATTGAGCACAGAATTGGCTGTGCGAGTGGTGATATCCAGGGATAAAACTAATGCAGGAGGCCAGCGGGCAGCGCTTTCCCACCGAGGTGCGAAGGCTGTGCAGTTCGGCTTCCGGCGAGCATCGAGAACCTACAGGCAGGAGCTGTCTCGACATGGAGACCGGCAGAGCATCACAAAACCAGATCAAAGCAACTGAGTTCATAATTGAGGACGGGGTAACAGGGGCCTGAGTTTTCATGCTGAGACGCTTGGTGTCTCGGCTTCCCCACCGAATTAAATGTTGCATAGGGTGACTGTCCGTCATCTTAATTATACCAGAGATGTGTATCTGCATTGCGCCGGCGAACCATTGGGCTTGCCACGCGCCTGTCTGCCAGTTCGTAACCTCCATCACTTCAATGGTCACCCACATCTGAGGCCTACAAATGATAATTTTTCTATGAATAGAGAGTAAAATTTTCCACTTAGTCCTAATCCCAAGGATTATGAGAGAACCACTCACAAAGGGGACAATGAAGAATTTCCTCCAAATGATAGTTTTAGAGGCACAAATGTGAATAATTCATTTTCTTCGAGTCAAGATTTCAATGGCACTTATGGTGATGATGAATTTGCTCCATGTTGTTATCAGGAAATATAGTGTCTATGCAGAGCTGCTAGTCCCACAAAGGCTGGTAGCTACCTTAGAAACAAAAAAACTAAAACTACTTTTGTTTTCCTTTATGAGAAATAGATAAGAGGGGAATAAAGGAGACCAACCTCTGTCTTGTGCTTGGTTCCTTGCTTGATTCCTCTCCCTTCTAATAGATCTTTACCACTCGCTTCCTCGTCTACCCAGCTTCAAAGAGCACCTATAGAATCAAAGCAGCATAACACTATCCAAGAACATAGATCTATTATCATAAACAATATAGGACTAGATATATATTGACCACACAAATGCATATATCATTAATCATACAAGAATGTGGAGGAAAACTTGAATAGCTTTATTAATAATCAAGAATAGCCAAGAGGATTACAACAAATTGTTCTGACCCAGCATCATCCTCTCAGCAAGAAAGCCCTTCTTCACCTCATGAAAAGCTTAGATCACCCAACACTATGATATTGCACCAAGAAACCAGCAGCACTTCCTTACAAGATACAAAATTCCAGCCTCTGGATCTCTGGGATGAGGAATCCATATATAGATGTTTGCAAGGGGGGTGAGTCATCTTTTGATATTTGATTAGTGTCCTCTCTCTGATAGTTCTTGATTCCACTTGGAGATTGATGATCTCTTACTCATCCCTGGGCGAATGCAGAGAGGCAAGTGTCACAGGAGAAGTTTCTAGAAGATTCCATGATCCTCCACCTTGCAGATTGACCCTGCCATTTTTCCACTCTCGCCCATTGCACTCCATAGAAGGGCTTTTCAAGATGCATCGCACCTCCCGTGTGTATTTAGGTGGGATGCAGCGCACTTTGACCATGGAGCAGGTGAGATGGTCTAGTTTTGACTAGTTCTGAGCAGTTTTTTCATGGAGAACTTCTGGTAGAAGATGTAATCAGTTGACCTTGTTCTTTTAGAGGTTGGAACAACACTTTTAGGGGCTTAGGAGCCCTTGGTTTATGGACATTTATGATTGGGGTTGTAGTGCCCAAAAATGTCTATAACAGTTGCCCCCTAAAGCATGAGGTCATTAATCTGTTTTGATATAGGGTGAAATTCTTTATCATGAGGATCTGAAGCTGGAAGGCGACCTGTAATAAGATACAATACAATACATTATCTTCATAGTATTTTCATGATGTAGCTGAGGCGAGCATTCCCATGCTCAGCTTTATAAATTCATTTTCATGTACATAAGAAAGACAATCATCTGAGTGTACACTAATGATTCTAGTAAAGCCATCATCCCTTAGGTTGGATGATTATCTCTGCAGTAATGATGTACACTTGATGTCTTTATTTTCCTGAATACATATCGCAACCCGGATGGATGAAACTAGATCTGGGGTCTTCAATATCGTTCGATCTTCACTCAAAGTACAAGTCGATCCATGTGAGAGATGTTCTAGAGTCGAACATGGAAAGACATCCCCTGATTACCAGCCAATGATGTAAGCTATTAACAGGCGCGAGAGGAATCACCGATAGTGATGATGACCCTCAAGGTACTACAGTACAATTCACGTGGTGTGAATAAGGAACTTAGCATCGAACACCACGCAAAATCTTCCAGTAGAAGGCCATTGATGTAAACCTGTCGCCGAAAGTGAGAAACTTGCCATTGAGGCGTGCAAGTTTCAAAGTATTGAAAGGGTTGTTCCTAGATCGACTTCTTGGATAATGAGCTGATGTCGACAAGAAGCGATCCGTCATAGGAGGGCCTTAGTGAATCCCACATCAATGACACGGAACAAAGAAAATGATTTTAATGGAGGTGAAAGTGATCTGGTGATATAAGGTTCAGGGTGGCGGTCATGAAAGAATGGAGCGTAATTGTATTGTAGTGGGTGAGACACAGGTGAATTCTCTGAGCAACTTCTCTTGAACATATCGGCGACACTAACATGATGGATTGGTTAGGTTAACCGCAAATATGGATGGTGTGATGGACCCATGGTGATATGACCAGTGAATGGAACAACCCAACCCGACTCAGATGTAGAGTGAAAGTGTCATGTTAAAGAGCGACTTGCTACAAATAAAGTTTCTTCAAGTTTTCTTCCCAATTTTTCCCCACTCATTGCTGACCAGTACCTCTTTATTTTTGTCAAGCTTGAGGAGGATAACATATGCTTGTTCTATAATTTTCCCTTTGGGCAAACCCATCAGTATGTTTTAACGAGCCTGGCGATAGTGAAACTTGTTCTTGTCTGTATGGACAAGTTTGTCGCTATTCGGTTTTAACGAGTTTAACGACAAGGATAACTCGGTCCTTTTCAATTTTAGAGAGTCTAAAGAGGGACGTAAAGGAAACTCCAATAATCCTTTTTCGTCATATAATCCCTTGAGTCTGAAAAAGTATAAAACAATACAAAAGGGATGAATTTTCGGTACTTTTAACGATCCGAACAAAACAAGCGCTCGATCCTTTTGTGTAATGATCCCTCAACTCCAAAAAGATTAAAATATAAAGGAAGGATAGCACTTCCGGTCCCTTTAACGAACTAGAGAGGCCAATTGCTCAGCAATATTTTCATATTTTACGAGTCAGTTGAAAAGAGCTTAAAGGAGACTAGTTTTTTGAGGAACGAGTGATAAATTCGGGTAGCAGCTAATTCCAGGTTAGGTTTGGAATTTTCCAATCACGATAGTGTCACAAGGATGTCTAACAGGATCACTCTTCGCAGATGTTCCTCAAAAAGGGTAATCAATCAAATGGGGGTGAATGATCGGCCAATATAGAGTGGAGGTGATGATGAGAACACGACCAAGGCTTCAAAGGCTAATGATAATACATTCACGATGGTTATTTACCAGAAATTGGTTCATTTTTTAATGAGCTTGAACTCTAGGGGAACATTTTCTCATTTCTTATGTTTATTTTTTAACGATCTTGAATTCTGTGTTAAAACTGCTCGATCCAGTCGTATCATAAGGATGTCTCATATAAAAACGACATTTTCTCAAAGCTTTGACCCGCATCCTTTCTTTATGCAAGTTAGGAAACGACCAATTGTACAAGTTTAAAGGGTTAGAGTACCTATAAATTTCAAAAGTAAATGGTTGCTCTTCGCTTACATGCCAAATGGTTCGCATGCCCCCAGGTATAGTGAAGTAGAGTTTCCAGGTTACCCCTCAATTTGCAGACAAAACATTTGTTCTATCGTGAATGGCCTACCTTAACAGAGGTATCTTATTTTGGTCTAACCCCATTTTCCCAAATGGACAGGTGTGTCAGCCAGTCATATATCCTCCGCAGAAACCTACCCTATACCCAAAGTTTTCCTGTTGAAACAGGACAGGGTGCATGCCCCTTGGGTTTCAATCATATCCTCCGAATCACTCGCGCTTATCAGGAGGATGGACTAGGGATTGATGAGATATTCCTTGCGTGAAAAGACCATTCAGGTTGGTGTATGACTATTTCCTATGTGTGAACTGGCGAATGAAAGCTGGTCTACGAGCTTGACCACTCTTCCTTCATGCGGAAAACACATTACTCTAAAGAGTGAGGAGATAATGGCTCCCATGCAATAAATATAGTCACATCCAAGGAGTAGATTATAATCCAGCGATCCTTGGACTACCATTACGTTCATGTGAACAGTTTTCCTTCTCAATGTTATCGGCACATTGGGAAGGATCCCTAACGGTCGACCGGTTCCTTTGTCAAAGCCTGTTAGATTTCTCATCTCAGGCAAAAGCGATGGCGAACCAAGTTCTTTCCAAGAAGTTGAGGAAAGGATACTCACAGAAGCCCCTTCATTTATGATGGTACCAGCCATGACCATTCTATATATTTGAGCAATGATTCGAAATGGTACACTAGCCGGTAAATGGGGTCTACCTAGTAGATTCCAATCGAAGGAAACAACCAGGTTTCTTGGAGGTGGGACCGAATAGACGGTCGGATATGACTCTGACGAACTTCTTTCCTGCTGTAAAGAAACGGGTAGACTGCCCCCATGTTCATCGGAGTCTGTGCTTACGAAGATAATTTGAACGGTGTCGTTTTTGTTCTCTTCGGTGACTGTATCATCTAAAGATGGATCCTCTGAAGGCAAGACTGGGTCAACTACCGCCTCGACCTTTTGACTTTCGTCTGGTGTGGATTCAGATGGTTTATCTTCAATGATAGATGCTTTGGTTGACCACAAGGGTGTGTCAGCCGGATTTTCAACTAGTGATGGACTCGGCAAGAGCTTCTTATATCGAGGAGGAAGCCGTAACGGTGAAACTGGACGGTTGTCCAAAACTCATTTAGCCTCGTCTAAGAAGGGACAATGGTGGATAGAGTGATCGCCTTCACACAGTTTACAAGGAGATTTACATTTTCCTTTTTGTCCAGGGGCTTCACTTTCACTAGTCGATCGTGTATTTTCAACATGATCATCAGAGGTTGATGACACCAGATTGTGCAAACAAGGAGACCAGTCCCTTAAGATCCGAGGGATGCAGGGACAATCTCGATGATAGTGGTCTCCTTTGCAAATGACACATGGTGATTTAGGCCTGGATGGTGCAGTGTGTTGATTTTCGCTGGACGATGCTTGGTTGCCCCTTTTAGCCTTGGCTCCTTCTTCTTCTTCTCTTTCTTCTTCTTCTCCTTCTTCTTCTCAGTTACTTGATTTTTCGCTTTACTAGCTTCATCAAGCGAAGAGGAATGAGGAGAGGAAGAATTGGGCGAAGTAGAGGGTTGGGGGGTAACTCTGGTATCGTTTAGTCACTGACTTGATTGTTCAGGAATCATGGTGTTCTGAATGACAGAAGTTGAGAAGAGCCATACGGGCAAGCCGATTGTCAATCCTGGAAGCAAGAATGTGGCCATATGGGGTGCACCAACATCTCCCCAAGAGGAGAAAGGACTAGGATTTCCCCCAAGGGGAACTCCTTGGTTGGTGGAATCCATTTTTCTCAAACTAAGACCAACGTAGGAAAGGTGATATTTATTCCGATTAAAATAAATTTTAGATTCTTTGACACAACTTGTTTTTTCAATTTTTAAGAGTCGAGAAAAAACAAAAGATGACTCTAGTCACCTTCGATTTTTAATGAGCCTGAAGTGACAAGTGCTCAGATGGACCTTTTCTTTTAAGGAGTCTGAAAAGGAACGAAAGAGACTACTCTGGAAATCTAGACAGAGGGATTACTAAAGCAATCGCAAAACTACAAAATACTTTTTACGGTACGACAGTCAATCTTCCCGAATGTTGTGTTCAGTGCATTGCAATCGATAGGGCAGCAGACACGGCTTCCTATGGATAAAGGATGAAGCCTATTATGGTCTCCCAATATATACTCGATGGTATGTGGGAGCACAAGTCCATACTGGCACTTATCGTCTCAAAGTGGAGGAATCACCCAACCATCAATGAAAACAACAGTTACTAGGCTTTACAACGCCGAAATGTGTCTCTAGCCTAGACTTCTAAATGGTGTGCGTTAGGTTCCAAAGCATTTTTAGATTCATTAAATTTATTTTACAGTTGATCTTGCTTAAGAAATTTTCCTTTCAGGTTCACCGTGTGATGCAGATGTACAATTCCTAAAATGCAATCTAAGATGATAAACAATCATTTAATCTTCTTTTTGCAAATGAAAATCCTAGCTACTAAGGAAAGAGAGATGATATTCTTTCAACATAGAGTAGAGAGCACACACTATATGCACTGTCCTAAATCAAACCAACAAACAATCTAAATGAAAATGCACATGCATGTATTTGTTTTCAGCCTTCTTAATGTGTGAATGATAAAAAGAAAGCTAAGTGCAAATCTGAATTTTTTTTCAAAGCGACATTACTAGTAAGTTTCTTTTCAAGACAAAATGAGGATAATGATGACACTTTGCGATTTCGAATTGAAAACTTGCTTTCAGCACTTGGAAAACTACTAATTCAAATCAAATACAAGAGTAACAATGTAATTGACTATCAAGAACAATCGAATTCTCTTCTATGACTGAAAACGACACTTGCGACTCTTTCAAATCAAGAAACGACAATTCAATTACGCTACTTCTTTGTAAAAGAGAACTGAAAATGGCTCAAAATCCATAATAACATTTACAGTTCTTTGCACAATGGAGGCAGAATAATGGCAAGGGAGGGGGTTTCAACAGAGGTGTACTGACTACATGTAGCAAAACTCCTGAATAGAGCTGAAAAGAATGAACACAGAAACCAAAATCTAAGAGAAGAAAAGGACTTGTCTGATCAGCGCACCTGTAACACAGGGAAAAAGAGATGCAACACACCTACTACACTCAGGAAGTGTGATGCATCCAGAATCCACTGAAGAGACAGTGCAATAGACCAGGGACAAGACTTTAATTGGTTACGGGTCACAGTTTGCAGCTCAGTTCAAGGATTTAGGCCGAGAAAGTGGTAATCAGTAAAACAATCACAGGGGTAGATTTAAGGAGGTTACTAGAGCCAACACAAGGGCAATTAGAGAGCTTGTAAATCGATTATTCAGTTCATAAACAAAACCCGGAGATAGACTGAAGCAACTTTGATCTACTTTGCACTTGCATAGCAAATGCAGTTCGAAGGCTAGCTGGCTTAACTTCAGGCTCTGTCTGTAAGTTCATAAAGCAAAAAAATGTAGATAAACAAACAATCTATTTGCTCCCCAGCGGAGTCGCCATTTTGTTATCAGGAAATCTAGCGTCTATGCAGAGCTGCTAGTCCCACTAAGGCTGGTAGCTACCTTAGAAACAAACAAACTAAAACTACTTTCATTTTCCTTTATGAGAAATAGATAAGAGGGGAATAAAGGAGACCAACCTCTGTCTTGTGCTTGGTTCATTTCTTGATTCCTATCCCTTCTGATAGATCTTTGACACTCGCTTCCTCATCTACCCAGCTTCAAAGAGCACCTGTAGAATCAAAGCGGCATAACACTATCCAAGAACATAGATCTATTATCATAAACAATATAATACCAGATATATATTGACCACACAAATGCATATATCATCAATCATACAAGAATGTGGAGGAAAACTTGAATAGCTTTATTAATAATCAAGAATAGCAAAGAGGATTACAACTAATTGTTCTGACCCAACATCATCCTCTCAGCAGGAAATCCCTTCTTCACCTCATGAAAGGCTTAGATCACCCAACACTATGATATTGCACCAAGAAACCAGTAGCACTTCCTTACAAGATACAAAATTCCAGCCTCTAGATCTCTGGGATGAGGGATCCATATATAGATGTTTCCAAGGGGGGTGAGTCGGCTTTTGAGATTTGATTAGTGTCCTCTCTCTGATAGTTCTTGATTCCACTTGGAGATTGATCATCTCTTACTCATCCTGGGCAAATGCAGAGAGGCAAGTGTCACAGGAGAAGTTTCTAGAAGATTCCATGATCTTCCACCTTGCAGATTGACCCTGCCATTTGTCCACTCTTGCCCATCGCACCCGATAGAAGGGCTTCTCAAGATGCATCGCACCTCCCGTGTGTATTTAGGTGGGATGCAACACTTTGACCATGGAGCAGGTGAGATGGTCCAGTTTTGACCAGTTCTAAGCAGTTTTTCATGGAGAACTTCTGGGAGAAGATGTAATCAATTGACCTTGTTCTTTTAGAGGTTGGAACAAAACTTTTAGGGACTTAAGAGCCCTTGGTTTATGGACATTTATGATTGGGTTTGCAGTGCCCAAAAATGTCTATAACACATGTGAGGGTTTGAAAAGAAAATATGAGGATGGTGAATAATTTCCTCCAAGCAAGG
The DNA here is from genome assembly GCA_031772625.1 of Pinus tabuliformis. Classification (NCBI taxonomy): domain Eukaryota; kingdom Viridiplantae; phylum Streptophyta; class Pinopsida; order Pinales; family Pinaceae; genus Pinus; species Pinus tabuliformis. Next base: position 880,871,710 of record CM062807.1, read on the forward strand.
ATTTCGAAGGAACAGATGAATACAGTCAAGAGTATCCCACAAGTTAGTATTTCAAAAGCACAGATGATGATAGTGAACGATTTCCAACAAGTGATGATGATAATGAATATTTTCCAAGCAATGATGGTGATGAATTTCCTAACTATGTTCATATTGGTCATAGTGAAGATAATATTCCCCTAATTATGATGAAAATGCTTATAGAGAAAATGATTAAATGATCGAGACATTTTCAACAAATATTGTATCTAGGAGTATGAGTTAACCTTTTCATATCAATCCAAGATATTTCGGTTATGTAAGGGGTAAGACAAAATATCTCATGAGAAGAAGTTCTATCAGTGATATGATTTCGTGTGAATGTTGTCAAAAGTATTTCTTGAAGCATATGGATTTCAAGTTTTCATTGGAGAAAAGGATGAGTTATTTTCCAATGAATAACAACATGTAAAATTCATATTTAGTGGGGTCCATGAAATCTACATTAGTAGGTTTTGATTATTATATTGAGACTTTATTTCTCTATAAAAATGCTTTCAAAATGTTTCATTCAATTGGTAATTTTCATTTGTCGAGAATCCAAGAAATATTGGAGAAAGATCCCACATTTTATTCAAATGTACGTCATAGATGGTTGTTTCGTCCATTAGAAAATACTGCAATGTCATGGATGAAAAAATTATTTTCAAAGCATGGAGAGTGTGTTCAAAATAAAGACACAATAGCTATTCCAAGTGGTTTCTCAAGACAAGAAATCTACAACTTATACAAATAATATGCAGAAGGTTTTGAAGGATATGTTAATTTTATTACATATGCATATTTTTTGAAGTTATGGAAGAAAGAATTAAAAAATGTCCATATTCCTAAGAAGACAAGGATGGGGGTTTGCAATACATATGATTATCTTAAATAAAAAAGTGATAAATTTTAAGGGGCAGAAAGAAGTATGCATTCATAAAATTATTTTTAAAACTGGATAGTTATAAACTATGAAAATATATTTATTAATAGTCTTCTTTGATGTTATGTGTAGACTCCATTGTCAAATATCTTCAAGAGCATCACAATCAACAAACAAGTGAAAATAAAAAATTGTATAAGCATCGAAAAAAGTTGTATAATAATCCAAATAAATATTTGGCTTTCATAATAGATGGTATGGCCCAAAAGAAAACACTCCTACCACATTTTGTTTACACACCAAAAACTTTACAAGAGAAAATAAAAAATTCAGTTTCACTTGGTCGGTTGTATGGTCTTTAGAGGGAAAATGTTGCCAAGGGTTTACTTTGATACTATAAATATTCATAATGATGCAAATATTACCATAACCATAATTCAAGGTGTGTTTTCTCATTAGTCTGGTAATCTTCTGGAAGTTTTGTATCTGCAATTAGAGAACACTAGTCACAAAAAAAAAAAAAAATTAGATATCCAAACATGATTGTTGAATTCAAACCTTTTCAAAAGCTAAAGGGTGGTTTCCTCCATTTTGGGCACATTCATGACCATATTGATCAGATGTTCAATCATTTTTCAGTAACATTAAGTAGGGAGGATGTTGGGAGCCTGCCATCCTTAATTCTATGTGTTAAGAAATAATACAATGGAGAGCATATTTCTCATGTGTTGGAAGAAACTATTAACATGTGAAGGTTTATTTTGGATTGACATGGTGACGAGAAATACATTGAACATCTTAATGACATTAGCTTCCAACATCATTTTTTTTTTTTTAATGGGAAAAGACTTATATTGGGCAAGAAGTATTCAACTACTATCGAATTGGGGCCTTCATTAGGTTTGGCATTTATGAAGTTCATTCCAGGTCGTCTAATATTTGCATCAAATACATTGTTATTACATATGATTACTTTGATGTTGTTGATTCTGTTTCATGGGAGTCTTTTGTAAATAATCTAAGTGATATTAGTTCAAGATCAAGAAATGAAGATATACTTTTGAATATTCCATTTATTTGGCCACAAAATGTGACGAATGAGCATGATGAAAGAATGATTGTTGAACAACAACAATCTCAAGGCATTAATAAATATTCAATGGTAGAAGAAAGAGAAATGTATATTGGTTCTAGAAGATTACATGCACAATGTGAAGCCATGGAAGACCTTTACAAGGGTTATGTACAAGATGTTATGGAGGGTTGCATGATCACAGTGTTAGCCTATGGAGATCAACATGGATATCTATTAGGCAAAATATATGTCGTAATAATAGCATTGTAGTACAGTTTCCCAACTATTTACTTGTCAATCCGGGGTACGTAAGCTGATGAAACACATGCACTATATATGCAGGACTAAAGTAGAACTAATCTAGTCTAATCTACATTGTTGAAATCAACTTAATCTATGAATGGAGATTTGCATGAAGGAAAAACATTACAACATGTGAAGAGCTAACAAAAAATGACATATGTGACCTCACATCCATAAATCAATATTATAATAATCAAATGACAAACATGAGAGAATAACAATGAAAGAATCTAAGACTAATCTATCTTCTTACAACTTCCAACATTCCTCCCCCCCTCAATGGAGAGGGAGCACTCTCCTTTATACATGAGAGTATTTGAAGATAACATAAGAATGCATTCATTACATACCCACTATTCTCTCAACTACTCTTAACCACTTTCCCATTATTACAAAATATAGTTCCTTCAAATCCTCCACACATCTTTCACATAACTTAGATAAGCTATGCCAAGCAAATATTCCATGGTCTTCTCCTTAAGAAAAGGCTTGAATGACTATCTCGTTGAAATGGTGGAGGAGATATTCGAGAAGTCTCTTTGGATTAATCATTCTCATATTCCTACACATTACAAAGCTCACCCATATTTGAGATATATATGAAAACATGTATATATATTAATCATAAATTCACTCTGAATACTAAAATGAATAAATTGGAAAATAATAATATGAAACCCAAATGAATTTATGAAAATGATATGATGAAGGGTTTAATAGGATGATGGAATGTAAGGAATAGTGAAGGGAAAGGTGGATGAAAAGTAACATTTTTGAGTCCTAACATCCCCCCCAACTGATGTTGTTGCATGTCCTCATGTAACCAGGCATGGATCATATGAAGAATTTTTGGCATCTGAACTTTGGCTTTGATTAATGATGTCTTTTTAATAATGAATGTTTTCAAGATATGTGAAAGATGTGAGTAACATATTCTGAGTAACAACTGGCACTTTCCTATGGTTGGTTCTTGTGTAACAACCATGAATATAAGAATGTTGGTTCTTCTGTTAACAACATTCATTTCATTATTTTTCTTGCTGGAATAATAATGTAACCGCAAACTTCATTGGAAATCATAAGCTATTAATGTGTATGATAAAACATCACTGAGTGAAAGAAAGTCGTTTCTCTGTCTTTTATGAATCATGCCAATGTCTATATCAACACATATGAAGCAAAGCGCAACAGGGTATCATTGGAAAAGAAATTTTTGTGAATGGTAAATGGGATGAAAATGGAATGATGATAATGGAAAAATGGAATGATGGTAGTAAATATGTGGTGACTATGAATATAGTTCCCCTGCCCCACAATTGAAGTTGTTGCATGTCCTCATGCAACATAGTGTAGGTCATGGAAGGGAAAAGGAAATGGAGTATGGTGAGGAAAATTTCCAAAATATTCAAGTCAGTATATAAGGGATTGCGTGACTAAATCTTAGAAAATAACATACCTGCACTCAGCCAAAAAGTAGATGAAGTATGCAATAGGAATGGAGTGGTTGCAACTACTAGATCAAGAAAACATGACTGGTGCGGGAGCTACAACTGCACTGATGTAACTGCAACTGCTGGAACTACTATAATAGTAGCTGTATTAACTGCAACTGTTGTATCCAAGAGTGTGAAGTGGAGGGATCTGAATTGCTGCTAGTGAATTAAGGAAAAGAGGGAGTATGAAAGTGGGCTGGAGTACTCTCATATATAAATTCATACTGCTGTAACTGCAACTGCTAGAACTGTGGAGGGAGTCAGGAAAAAGTGTATAGTCTTCATCCACTACAAACTCGATCGTACAATTCTAATCATGCGAATGAATGTGTCGATGTCGAGCATGAATAGAATTTATTGGATTACCGACCATTGATGGACGTCATTAATCAATGCGAGGGAACTCACAATTGATGTCAATGAGTGCCAAGGTACCCGAGTACATCTTGCGAAGTGCAAATGGATGTGTTGAGGTCGAGCCACTTGCAAGATCTGAGGATCAAGGGACATTGATGTATTTCCATGATCATCAGCGAGAGAACTTTCCATTAAGGCATGCAAGCCTCTAAACACTCAAAATGGACTCTAGTCTATACCCCATATAAGGTGCTGAGGTCAATGGGGCAGGACTAGTTGAAAGGCGGGCCTTAAGCAATCCCACATCGATCAATGCAAGTTTTTATAAAAAGAGTTGGTAGGACTATAAGAAATATCTCAGTAGCAACATAGTTTATGGAAAGGGAATTGAGGCAATGGAATCATGGAAAGGGAGTTTGTTTTATTCAAAAGGAAAATTAGAAAGGTAAAGATGAACTGAAAAAGATAAAGGAAATGATGTATGCTACTCAGAAAAATAGGCGTATGTGAAGTCATGATGGATTAGGTAATGGAAGATGGGCTTCAACAAGGGGATGATCAATATGCTTGGAAGGAGAAATGTGGGTAACAAATCGTGAAGCATAAGTTTTTTTTGTGTCATGGAAAATGTCATGAAATGCGTGAGAATCAACTCCTTCAAGCTGTTAACAAGTCATGTTTTTATTTATTTTTTCACTGAAAAAAAATTATGATTTGGAAGAATCTCTTCAGCATAAGCATTGATCGTCTGTGCATCCGAAAAAGCTTAGTACAGATCCTACATGAAAACTTGTGAGAAAATCGAAAAAAACACAACATGTCTAGAGAATAAGTACAAATATGGCAAGAAAATAAAATGTGTTTGTACCTGTTTCCATTGTGCACTTGTGTTTCATCGTCTTGCAGCTTGAGGAGATTTGAGAGAAACAAATCATCATAAGGTGTAAAAACATGTTGTAGATTGTGTTGAGGATATTTCCATTTACAATGTTTTGAACATTATTTATTATCTACCTATGAGCTCTCCATGCTACAAGGGAAATTCCAAAATTGAAATATACTAGGACGGAAATAAGGTTGTACTCATGCCCTAGCAAGAAAGCCCTAAGATTTAGTTACTTCTAGCAATAGAAAGAAACAATGATTTTGGTCTGTGGGCTATTCTCCATGCTCTTACATAAAACATATTGCATCGTTGCTAAGAGTTTCACGGTCGTCATGAGTTTCAAATTAGGGAAGTGAAATAGCTTAAGACTTAGGCCATGTTTAAAGTAATGATTATAATGATTTATAAGTGAACCATTATGGCCTTTTTAAGATTATAAGTTTTTCTTGTGACCGACTTAATAGGATCAGTGTCTTCTCGAATCTCTTTCTGATTCTAAGCAGAGACTCCATCTAAGGTCAAATAAAAGAACTGATAGAGGCATCCCATTAAACCATCAACCACACTATTCGTGGTGAGTGTAGTCCTCTGCCCATGTGTGGGGGCATAGGATTTTAATTACTGTTCCTCGATCCATGTAGAACCAGTGTCAATGGTGCCATGAAGAAACATAAATGAATATCAATCTTGATCATCAACTATTTTACCATTTCTTGGCACGCATTAATTCGAAGATATTCTCTACTGGAAAGTCTCATAAAATCCCAAGTGGACAGTTGATTCTGAAATAACTGAAGGTGGAAAGTATGTTTTTTTTATCTATTACAGAAAGCCGTGACCCTGTGAATGGGCTCTTTTATTGTGATCTCACTACTTTCCCTCAATGCCTTGAAGGTTTTAACAACAAGGAGATGCTTCCTTTCCAAAAAATGATTGATAAATTTGAAGCACAATATGATCTTGTTTCAAATGATGGTTTTGTCTTCACTTTCCGAACCAATACCGAAACTAGTTGGGTTAATGTGTTCGCTTCTTTTGGAGTAGTTCTAGCTCCTATCCAAATCATCAAATCAAGCCACTCATTTTTTGAAGATATCTTTTCATTTCCAGTGCAACCCAAATGTGTTTCTAGTGCAGCAATATTATCTGAAAACAGGATTGCAGTAAATTCAATAGGGACCTGCTGTCCATAGAAAACACCAAAACTAACAAATGCAGTGACACCATGAGACCTCTTGTGAGCAAGTGTCACATGGGCACTATTAAGAGTGCTCTTAACATTATTTTTGTCAAGAAACATCTCAACACGTGAATCAAGATCATATATCTTGTCAAACAATGCTTTGGTTTCATCTGGGGCCGAAGAAACTGCAACAAAAACAATTTTCGCAGGCTTACATTTCTTTGGTAAAATCACTTCATAGTCTCCCTTTGCAATAGCTCGCAGATCATCCAACACATGGTTCACAACATGTTCAAATGGAACCTCAATCACAGTGACAATCTGCATTTACAAATAAGATTTCTCTGAGTCGTCGTTCCCACCAGGACCACTCTTTTGCATAGGAACCCTTACAATAGTCCAACTTTCCATTCTTGTTAGTGTGAATCTTATATAAATTCAGTCCTTCATCCAAGATACCTTTAATTGAATTAGGCAAAGGATCCCTGTCAGACTTCAACAAAGGCATCCTAACAAGTAGGTCAAAACGTTCATGCAGTTCTATCTCAAATTCACTCCAACTCTTCCCCTCATAGATATTGTAAAACATGAGTAGAACATAGCTCGCATATCCAGACTACCTGGGTGGTTAACTCGCTGAAGAACAAGAAACATGAAGAGTGTCAAAGCATCAATAGCAAAAGGATGTAGACATAAATTGTGCAACCGTTTTAAGCTTTGTGGAAGTAGACATAAATCACACAACTATCTTCCCTATTGGGGAAATTGACAACATCGAATGGCGCAATTTTCCTCACCAGTTTGATATCTTCTTGATTTTCTTGATTTTCTTGACGATATTTCTACCAAATTTTCACCTCATAACCGATATTTTCTTCATGATTCGACATCTAAAGAACAATATTATAATCAGAATGTAAACCATATTCCTGAAATACAGATTCGCGATGGTAGTAGCTCCTGATAGTGATGCTCATATCAATATGTTCTCAACAAGGCAAAAGGAGCGAGATCCAAGCGTAGGAAAGGAGCGGGATCTGAGCATAGGACAACTTGTTATCAATCAATCCACTCAATCAACATAGCTATTCCACGTCTAAGGCTAGGCCTCCATTGCAGTCCTCTTTTCCAGACCTCTAGTGTTCTCAGAAAGCTCCATATGTGGATGAACAACATCGAGGGAGGTTCGAAATAAAGGTTGAAGCATAATTCATATCATGCGAGTATGGGACTTTCATGGGACATAGGTAATTCTTTAAAATCAAAGGTTAAAAGGGAGGGTGGTAAGGAGTAGCTAAACCTCAAAGTTCATTGATGTAGATAATAATAGGTGGTAACTTCCTCTTTTTAGAAAGAAGCTCGAGGCAGACCTTGCATGCAGATATGAAACCAGTTCTTATTCTTGATTGATTTATTTACAACAGCAAAAAGAAGCGAGTGGTGAGACACACCCATAAAAGGTAAGGAGCTGATTGTTGCCACAAAAATACATGTAATTGATGCTGCCAACATAGGATAGCAATGGCATCTATAGGGGTTAGTTTCATTCAAGCAAGTTAATCCAATGTGAGAAAGATCTTCATCATCCCTATTTCCTGATCCTTGTGATCGCACGAAGTGCGGAGGAGAACATACTTATTAAAACTAGAGAAAAAAAACATTATTTATTTATTAACCTATCTACCTTATGCTAATTAAAAAAAAAACAACAGCTACGTGTAGTCAAATAGCCAATGTAACCATCCACACAACAGTATTGCGAATGTGTTATCTTTCACTTTCGTGAATAAAGATAATCAGCAATATAGATGAATGTGCGAAATCTATCGCTAAAACTCTATATTAACAAAATAAAAAGAAAAACTAAATGCGTCTACCCTAGTGCTCAGTTGACACCGTCGTTCGATATAGCTTTCATAGGCCCAACTTTCCTCGCTCAGATCATGTTGCGGTGCCTCATTTTCCTACTCGACTTCTTGCTCACTTAATTTTTGTTCATTGAACGTGCAAGATTTTTCATTTGTTGTTGGAGGAATAATGAAGTTTTGGACCGTTGTCAAGATCTCCTCTTTGTGAGAAGAGGAGATCCTGACTTTCATAAGGATCTGAGCGAGTTGTTCCAAGCTGACACTCATAGTTAAATCATATTGTAAAAATTGGTTCTTACAACACGCAAATCAACCTTCAAAAAAAAAAAAAAACTGAGAATCAAACTTGCTAACACACATAAAAACCTCTTCACAATTGTAGAAATTGAAATTGTAGGAATTGAAAGTCACACACACACTCTGCATGCTTTGTTCCAAATAAGACTGACGTCTCACCTCAGAGTAACATGTTGGCAAGGAGAACATGAGGAGGCTCCACTCAAGTAGCTACTATGACCTCTTACCAACACACGCAGACACAATTGCAGAAATTGAAAATTATGCTACATTACATGCCCTTACCCATATGTCACCTCAGAGTTAGGAGCATGATTAATCATATTTGCATGAAAAAGAAATTGATACCTCAATCCCTTGTGTTTCCTCGACAACGACGCCAAAATGTCAGGTGAAATATATGTCGTAATAATAGCATTGTAGTACAGTTGCCCAACTATTTACTTGTCAATCCAGTGTATGTAAGTTGATGAAACACGTCCACTATATATGCAAGACTGAAGTAGAACTAATCTAGTCTAATATACATTGCTAAAATCAACTTAATCTATGAATGGAGATTTGAATGAAGGAAAATCATTACAACATCTGAAGAGTTAACAACAAATGACATATGTGAGCTCACATCCATAAATCAATATTACAATAATCAAATGACAAACATGAGAGCATAACATTGAAAGAATCTAAGACTAATCAATCTTCTTACAACTCCCAACTTTCCTCCCCTCCTCAATGGAGAGGTAGCACTCTCCTTCATACATGAGAGTATTTGAAGATAAGATATGAATGCATTAATTACATAACCACTCAACTACTCTTAACCACTTTCCCATTATTACAAAATATAGTTCCTTGAAATCATCTACACATCTTTCACATATCTTAGATAAGATATGCCAACCAAATATTCCATGGTTTTCTCCTTAAGAATAGGCTTGAATAACTATCTCCTTGAAATGGTGGAGGAGATATTCAAGAAGTCTCTTTCGATTAATCATTCTCATATTCCTACACATTACAAAGATCACCCATATTTGAGATATATATTAAAACATGTATATTTTCTAATATTAATCATAAATTCACTCTTAATACTAAAATGAATAAATTGGAAAATAATAATATGAAATCCAAATGAATTTATGAAAATGATATTATGAATGGTTTAATAGGATGATGGAATGTAAGGAATAGTGAAGGGAAAGGTGGATGAAAAGGTAACATTTTTGAGTCTTAACATCTCCCCCAACTGAAGTTGTTGCATGTCCTCATGCAACCATGCATGGATCGTATAAGGAATTTTTGGCATCTGAACTTTGGCTTTGATTAATGATGTCTTTTTAATAATGAATGTTTCCAGGATATGTGAAATATGTGAGTAACAAATTGTGAGTAACAACTGGCACTTTCCTATGGTTGGTTCTTGTGTAACGACCGTGAATATAAGAATGGTGGTTCTTGTGCTAACAATATTCATTTTGTTATTTTTCTTGCCGGAATAATAATGTAACCACAAACTTCATTGGAAATCATAGGCTATTAATGTGTATGATAAAACATCACTGAGTGTAAGAAAGTCGTTTCTCTGTCTTTTATGAATCATGCCAATATCTATATCAACGCATATGAAGCAATGTGCAACATGGGATCGTTAGAAAAGAAATTATGGTGAATGGTGAATGGGATGAAAATGGAATGATGATAATGGAAAAATGGAATGATCGTAGTAAATATGTGGTGACTATGAATATAGTTCCCCCTCCCTCCCCCCCCCCCCCCCCCTGCCCCCAACTGAATTTGTTGCATGTCCTCATGCAACATAGTGTAGTTCATGGAAGGGAAAAGGAAATGGAGTATGGCGAGGAAATTTTCCAAAATATTCAAGTTAGCATATAAGGAATTGGGTGACTAAAGCTTAGTAAATAACATACCTCCACTCACCCAAAAAGTAGATGAACTATGCAATAGGAATGGAGTTGTTGCAACTGTTGGATCTAGAGAACGTGACTGGTGTGGGAGCTGCAACTACACTGCTATAATTGTAACTGCTAGAACTACTATAATAAAAAGTGTTGTAACTGTTGTAACTTCAACTGCTGGAACTGCTATATCCAAGAATGTGAAGTGGAGGGATCTGAACTGTTGCTAATGAATCAGGGAAAAGAGGGAGTATGCAAGTGGGCTGGAGTACTCTCATACATAAAGTAATACTATTATAACTGCAACTGTTGGAACCGCTGAGTGAGTCAGGAAAAAGTGTATAGTCTTCACTCGCTACAAACCCAATGGTACAATTCTAATCATGCAAATGAATGTGTCGATGTCGAGCATGAATAGAAATCATTGGATTATCGACCATTGATGGATGTCATTGATCAATACAAGGCAAGTCACCATTGATGTCAACGAGTGCCAAGGTACCTGAGTACATCTTGCGTAGTGCAAATGGATGTGCTGAGTTCGATCCACTTGCACGATCTGAGGATCAAGGGACATTGATGTATTCCCATGATCGTTAGCGAGAGAACTTGCCATTAAGGCATGCAAGCCTCTAGGTACTCAAAATGGACTCTAGTCTATATCCCAGATAAGGTGCTGAGGTCAATGGGGCAAGACTGGTTGAAAGGTGGGCCTTAAGGAATCCCACATCAGTCAACGCGAGTTTTTATAAAAAGAGTTGGTAGGACTATAAGAAAGATCTCAGTAGCAACATAGTTTATGGAAAGGGAATCGAGGCAATGGAATCATGGAAAGGGAGTTTGTTTTATTCAAAAGGAAAACTGGAAAGGCAAAGATGAACTGAAAAAGATAAAGGAAATGATGTATGCTGCTTAGAAAAATAGGCGTATGTGAAGTCATGATGGATTAGGTAATGGAAGATGGGCTTCAACATGGGGATGATCAATATGCTTGGAAGGAGAAATGTGGGTAACAAATCATGACGCATAATTTTTTTTTGTGTAGTGGAAAATGTCATGACATGTATGACAATAAACTCCTTCAAGCTGTCAACAAGTCGTTTTTATTTATTTTTCCACTGAAAAAATTTATGATTTGGAAGAATATCTTCGGCATAAGAATTGATCGTCTGTGCATCTGAAAAAGCTTAGTATAGATCCTGCATGAAAACTTGTGAGAAAATAGAAAAAAACATAACATGTCTAGAGAATAAGTATGAATATGGCAAGAAAATAAAATGTGTTTGTACCTGTTGCCATTGTGCACTTGTGTCTCATTGTCTTGCAGCTTGAGGAGATTTGAGAGAAACAAATCATCATAAGGTCTAAAAACATGTTGGAGATTGTGTTGAGGAAATGTCCATTTACAATGATTTGAACATTATTTATTATCTACCTACGAGCTCTCCATGTTACAAGGGAAATTCCAAAATTAAAATATACTAGGACAGAAATAAAGTTGTATTCATGCCCTAGCAGGAAAGCCCTAAGATTGAGTTACTTCTAGCAACAGAAAGAAACAATGATTTTTGTCTATGGGCTATTCTCCATGCTCTTACATAAAACATATTGCATCGTTGCTAAGAGTTTCATGGTTGTCATGAGTTTCAAATTAGGGAAGTGAAATAGCTTAAGACCTGGGCCATGGTTAAAGTAATGATTATAAATATTTATAAGTGAACCATTACAACCTTTTTTAGATTATAAGTGTTTCTTGCCACCGACTTAATAAGATCAATGTCTTCTTGAATCTCTCTCTGATTCTAAGCAGAGACTCCGTCTAAGGTCAAACAAAAGAAGCAATAGAGGCAGCCCATTAAACCATCAACCATGCTATTCATGGTGAGTGTAGCCCTTTGCCCATGTGTGGGGGCATAGGATTCTAATTATTGTTCCTCAATCCATGTAGAGCTAGTGTCAATGGTGCCATGAAGAAAAAGAAATGAATATCAATCTTTATCATCAACTATTTTACCATTTCTTGGGCACCCATCATTCTGAAGATATTCTCTGCTAGAAAGAATCAGAAAATCCCAAGTGGACAGTTGATTTTGAAATAACTGAAGATGGAAAGTATGTTTTTTTATCTATTCCAAACAGTCGTGACCCCGTGAACGGGCTCTTTTATTGTGAACTCATTACTTTTCCTCAATGCCTTGAAGGTTTTAACGGTAAGGATATGCTTCCTTTCCAAAAACTGATTGATGAATTTGAAGGACAGTATGATCTTGCTTCAAATGATGGTTCTGTCTTCACATTCCAAATCAATACCGAAACTAGTTGGGGTAATGTGTTCGCTTCTTTTGGAGTAACTCTAGCTCCTGCCCGAATCATCAAATGAGGCCACTCATTTTTTGAAGATATCTTTTCATTTCCAGTGCAACCCAAATGAGTTTCTTGTGCAGCAAGATTATCTGAAAACAAGAATGTAGTAAATTCAACAGGGACCTGTTGTCCATAGAAAACACCAAAACTAGCAACTGCAGTGACACCATGAGACCTCTTCTGAGCAAGTGTCACATGGGCAACATTAAGAGTGCTCTTAACATTATTTTCCTCAAGAAACATCTTAGAATATGAATCAAGATTAGATATCTTGTCAAAAAATTCTTTGGTTTCATCTGGGACCAAAGAAACTGCAACAAAAACAATTTTCCCAGGCTTACGTTTCTCTGTTACAACCACTTCATAGTCTCCCTTTGCAATAGCTCGTAGATAGTCCAACACATGGTTCACAACATGCTCAAATGGAACCTCAATCGCAGTGAGATAATTTGCATTTGCAAATCAGATTTCTCTGAGTCGTCATTCCCACTAGGACCACTGTTTTCCATAGGAACCCTTAGCGCAGTCCAACTTTCCATGCCTGTTAGTGTGAAGCTTATATAAATTTATTCCTTCATCCAAAATACCTTTAATTGAATTAGGCAAAGGATCCTTGACAGGCTTCAACAAAGGAATCTTAACAAGCAGGCCAAAAGGTTCATGCAGTTTTATCTCAAATTCACTCCTACTCTTCCCCTCATAGAGATTGTAAAACATGAGTAGAACATAGCTCGCATATCCAGATTACCTGGGTGGTTAACTCGCTGAAGAAAACGAAACGTGAAGAGTGCCAAAGCACCAATAGCAAAAGGATGTAGACATAAATCATGCAACAATTTTAAGATTTGTGGACATAGACATAAATCGGGCAACCGTCTTCCCTCTTGGGGCAATTGACAATATCGAATGGCACAATTTTCCTCACTGGTCCGATATCTTGATTTTCCTGACAATATTTCTGCCATATTTTCACCTCGTACTCAAGATTTTCTTCGTGATTTGACATCTAAAGAATGAGATTATAATCAAAATGTCAACCATATTCCTGAAATACAGATTCGCGATTGCGGTAGCTCCTGATAGTGACACTCATATCAATATGTTTTCAATAATGCTAAAGAAGAGATATTCGAGCACAGGAAAGGAGCGGGATCTGAGCATAGGACAACTAGTTATCAATCAATCCACTCAATCAATATAGTTATTCCATGTCTAAGGCTAGGCCTCCATTGCGGTCCTCTATTCCAGAACCTCTAGGGAGGTTCGAAATAAAGGTTGAAGCATAATTCATATCATGTGAGTATGGGACTTTCATGGAGCATAGGTAATTCTTTAAAATCAAAGGTTAAAGTGGAGGGTGGAAAGGAGTAGGTAAACCTCAAATTTCATTGATGTAGACAATAATAGGTGGTAACTTCCTCTTTTTAGAATGAAGCTTGAGGAAGACCTCGCATGCAGATACGAAACCAGTGGTTATTCTTGATTGATTTATTTACAACATCAAAAGGAATAAAGTGGTGAGACAAACAGATAAAAGGTAAGGAGCTGATTGTTACCACAAAAATGCATGTAATTGATGCTGACAACATAGGATAGCAATGGCATCCGTAGGGGTTAGTTGCATTCAAGCAAGTTAATCCAATGAGAAATATCTTCATCATCCCTATTTTCTAATCCTCGTGATCGCACGAAGTGTGGAGGAGAGCATACTTATTAAAACTAGAGAAAAAAGCCATTGCTTATTCATTAACCTATATACCCTATGCTAATTAAAAAAAAAAAAAAAAAAGTTATGTGTAGTCAAATAGCCAATGTAGTCATCCACACAACAGTATTACAAATGTGCTAACTTTCATTTTCATGAATAATGATAATAAAAAATATAGATGAATGTGCGAAATATGTTGTTGAAACTCTACATTAACAAAATAAAAAGAAAAACTAAATGCAGCTAACTTGGTGCTCAGTTGAAACCGTCGTTCAATATGGCTTTCATAGGCCCAACTTTCCTCACTCAGATCATGCTGCAGTGCCTCATTTTCCTACTCGACTTCTTGCTCTCTTAATTGTTCTTCATTGAACATGCAAGATTCATCATTTGTTTCTCGAGTAATAATGAATTTTTGGAGTGCTGTCAAGATCTCCTCTTCATGACAAGAGGAGATCCCGACTTTTGCAAGGATCTGAGTGAGTTGTTCCAAGCTGACACTCATAGTTAAATCATATTGCAAAAAGGGGTTCTTACAACACCCAAATCAACCTTCAAAAAAAAAAAAAACTGAGAATCAAACTTGCTAACACACATAAAAACCTCTTCACAGTTGTAGAAATTGAAATTTCAGAAATTGAAAGTAACACTCACACTCTGCATGTTTTTTTCTAAATAAGACTGACGTCTCACCTCAGAGTAACATGTTGGCAAGGAGAACATGAGGAGTATCCACTCAAGTAGCTAGTATGACCTCTTACAAACACATGCAGACACACTTGCAGAAATTGAAAATTACACTAGCTTACATACCCTTACCCATATGTCACCTCAGAGTTAGGAGCATGATTAATAATATTTGCATGAAAAAGAAATTGATACCTCAATCCCTTGTGTTTCCTCGACAACAACACCAAAATGTCAGGCGAAATATATGTTGTAATAATAGCATTGTAGTACAGTTGCCCAACTATTTACTTGTCAATCTAGGCTACATAAGTTGATGAAACACATGCACTATATATGTAGGACTGAAGTAGAACTAATCTACTCTAATCTGCATTGCTGAAATCAACTTAATCTATGAATGGTGATTTTCATGAAGGAAAAGCATTACAACATGTGAAGAGTTAACAACAAATGACATATGTGAGCTCACATCCATAAATAAATATTACAATAATCAAATGACAAACATGAGAGCATAACAATGAAAGAATCTAAGACTAATCAATCTTATTACAACTTCCAACTTTCCTCCCCCCCTCAATGGAGAGGGAGCATTCTCCTTTATACATCAGAGTATTTGAAGATAAGATAAGAATGCATTAATTACATACCCACTCCACTATTCTTAACCAATTTCCCATTATTACAAAATATAGTTCCTTCAAATCCTCCACACATATTTCACATATCTTAGATAATTTATGCCAACCAAATATTCCATGGTCTTCTCGTTAAGAATAGGCTTCAATAACTATCTGCTTGAAATGCTGGAGGAGATATTCGAGAAGTCTCTTTGGATTAATCATTCTCATATTCCTACACATTACAAAGCTCACCCATATTTGAGATATATATGAAAACATGTATATTTTCTAATATTAATCATAAATTCACTCTTAATACTAAAATGAATAAATTGGAAAATAATAATATGAAACCCAAATGAATTTATGAAAATGATATGATGAAGGTTTTAATAGGACGATGGAATGTAAGGAATAGTGAAGGGAAAGGTGAATGAAAAAGTGACATTTTTGAGTCCTAACAATATCCATTCTTTGTTGCCAAAATTATAAAGGTCAATAAATTGGTAGGCCAGAAATACACACCCATTCAATGGTGTGTAAATGCCAGAGATGGTAGTTGCTAAATAAATTGCCAGAAAGAGAAAAAGAAAGGGTACAAATATAAATCATTTCCGTATAGACCTCTTAAAATTATGGGATGTTCGCATACTTGTTTACGACTTCAATTTAATAAAGAGAGGAACTCTTCGCTTTAGGACCATAAATATTCTGAAGAGGTTGGTACCAGAAGATTCAATATTAAGATGGGATTTTGTTGAACCCAGTCGTAGGTCTAGAAGACTTTTGAAACCTAAAATGGTGGGCATGCATGTTGACTCAGATGGGGCACTAATTGATGAAATAGAAGAATATGGGCCAATTTCATCTACATCCAGTCATTCATCTGAAGATGTTCAAGATTTTGATGGTGTGAGAGAACATATGAGTGATTTTGAATGATTGTCTAAGACAATTTATGTAAATGATTCTTGCATGGTAACTTGAAATAAATGTTTTAACTTCCATATGATCTTACATGAAGGTATGAGTCGTTGTTATATTTGTTCGATTATATGTTTTAATTATGAAGAATTAATTTCGTTAGAATATCCACAACCAATAACTTAGAGAAATAATTTATGTTTCATTCAGTCTACAAATATTGATATTTTGATTAAAAGTAAAAAAAATATTAGAAATTAATTTTTTATTTTTAAATTATACAGATATATTGCCATGATATTATTTATTATTATCATTTGATATACGATAGTTAATTTTTTTTGGCAATTTTAATGCCTCGTTAAAAAGGGATAAGTCATTTTGATGGTTTATTTTTAGGTTTTGTTGCAATGGGATAAGTTGCCTTAGGCAAAGATTTGAAAAAAGATATACGTTTAGCCTTTTAGATAAAAATTACTCTTGGAATAATGACTCTTTCATTGAGGTGTTCATTTTAAAGTTGTTTTAGCCATATAATTTGTTCATAATTCCATGGAAATATATTGAAAACTTAAGGTTTTTAATTCCATGGTCAAAAAATTGTCAAGATTTTAAGGTTTCTCTGAGTTATGATATTTTACATATACTGCCATGGTTGAAAATAGTTTGAATTTTAGGGTTTTTTAGAGTTATGATATTTTATCTTTAACGAAATGGATGAAAGCTGTTGGAATTTTAGGGTTTTCTAGAATCTCAATATTTTATTGTTAATGTCATTGCTAAAAAAATTTGAAATTGTACTCCTGAAGAAAATGTTGTTATAGCATCAACACTTTTCATTTCCAGGTTATTTTTTTCATCTTTTTTGCAAAAAAAATTGGGTTTTATTTCCGTTCTTTTGAATCTAGAAGATTTACCAAAAAAACATGTCCCTACATACAAACTTTTCATTTTTTGGTTATTTTTTCATGTTTTTTGGGGGTTTTAAAAATCCAAAAACCACCAACATAGAAATATAGAATTTTAGAAATGACAAAGTAAAGTGAAGATAGAATGACTATGTTGTTATGATAGTGATGATGTTTCCATGACAATGATGATAGTGCCACTATGTCAAAAATGGTTATATGGTATCATCCTATTTGGATTCATGTCAGTTCACAATGAAAGTTATGAGCTAACTCTTATTGTCCCTAGGAGGTCTCATGTGTTTGATGTCTCACACCTTTTACTTTGTATCTCAGTTGAAAAATTAATGAAACGTAATAGAAGATGAAGAATTGATAGGTTTTCCTCCTTCTGGAGTTTTTCCCTGGTCTTTGACTAATCCTGCTGTCTCTATGTGTGCCTGATTTTCTTCTGATGTTCCTTCAATTGTTCTACTGATTTGTTCATTATATTGTTATTTCTATATAATTTATAATGTTATGTTGATGTTGTGGCGTGAATTCATATGTAAATGATGAAAAGTATGAAAATGCAACTATCCAACAAAGAAAAATATAGTCGCAAGGAAAATTACCACAAAATTGTCCCAATTTGGCATGGAATGTGCAGGTAAATAGAATACCAAGTAGATTACTTTCTTTTCAAAGTGTGAGGAGAAAGTCTGCAATCTACATCTTCTTCTGAAAAATATTTTAAATTGATATCTAGCATAAAATAATTGGTATTTTTTCAGGAGACATACAATTATCAGGATTAAATTTTGGAAGCCATATTTCAGGGCGTTTAGGAAGAGGACATTGTTTACCCCAAACAATCACAACTCTGAGATTTCCCCAAGGTCATTGTGCTATTCTGGTAAAATAAGGATTGTATAAGTTGTAGTAGCAGAGGTAGTGGTGTTGGGTGATGATGAGATAGTGGGAGATGAAGGACATGTTGTAATAGTAACGATGGAAGATATTATAAGTTGATTTGAAGAATGGAATGTATATGAAGCTGAATGAGGAATGGTATGAGATGATACAGTACTATTTGGAGTGATGGTAGGTGTAGGAGGAGGGGAACTAGGAGTAACAGTTTCACTCACTGTTGAATTAGAAATTGAGATAGGTTTCTTTCGACGATGTGTGCCTATCAGAAACTCAAATGGTTCTACTCCTAGATTCGCACTTTGAGCTATGGTTAAAATTCCAAAACTTTTTATTAATGATGTAACAACTCCTTTAGATGCTTCAAGTGTTTAAGGTTGATCTCGAGAAATTCATAATCATTTGAACTTTTGAATAATGCTTTAAATTTTAGGAGATATAGGTGAATAGTAAGGTAAGGGCTTATTCACTAAAGGCTCACTAGAAGATATTCAAACAATACTTAGAAGTATGTGAGGCATTTTTGAAACTTCATATTGTGAGGGAGGAAATCTTGAAGTAAATTTAGAAGTTGAGGGAGATATTAAGGGCATAGATGATCTCTTTCAAGGGTTTGCAATTTTCTAATGAGATATTATTTCCATTCACACTGTTATGGCCCTCCTTATAGCACTACAAATGTTTATGGCCAAAATTTTCCTTGTCAACATTAAGGAGACCATCTTGTGAGAGCCCAAAATTAGACTCATTTCAGTTTTTCTTGGCAGTTTCGATTGGTTTTATATTAGTTTTAGTTATTTTCATGTAAGTTGCTCCAATGCATGGACACTTGGAAGATGTAAAGGTTAGAGGCAAATTATGGAAATGGATTGACAAAGATTTAATGAAAACAGTAAACTGAATTATGTCATATGCTAATTAACCCATGTATTAATATACATATGTGAAGAGAAAGATAACTTGTAACAAAAAATATAGACCTTCAAGCTATAATGCTAATTAAAATATTTCTAAAGATGGATTAATTAATTCAATTAAATATTTAATTGAATTAATTCAAAATAAAATGGACATATGATTTCTTTTAGTTATACTCAGAATCAATAGATAGAAATATATCAAAACTAATAATATTTCAAGCATTCAATCATAAGCATGAGTAACAATACATGAGAAAATATTCCAATAATAAATTGAAGGAAAATAAGACTTATAAAAGTACCAATTTTTCCTTACTCCTTTGAAACATGGAATCCACAATTAGTTCAAAGCATATATTAAATAAATAACAAAGTACAAAAGTGTAACAATGTTTTTCCTGCAAAATTTCGTAGCCCTTAATTCTAAGCTCTAGAGTCATTTAAATAGATTTTCAAACAAAAATAGAGAATAGTTACATCTTTGATATTCTCACAACTAAAGGAAAAACAAACTATAATAAATAGATATTTTGTTAGAACTTTAAATGAAATATTCAACTCAGAATATATAGTTGATAATGAAGATCGAGTAGATGCTTTCCATTGTTGATAGACTTCTATAAGTTGTTCCAATTTGGAAGGAGAGTGACGTCTAATGCTCACTAAACAGTTGAATACCTAAGCTTGTAAGGATGGAAGTAATTGAGGTTCCTATTCAATGATGACCCTGATTACTTGAAGGTAACCATACAGTTTGATGAGGAATTCTCAGGTCAACTCGAAATTAACTTTTGGAAATTGTTGAATCCTATTTATGAAGGAAACCTTCTCATTTCTCCAATTTTCTTTTAGATTTATGCTTCTGGGAGGTTCTCCTCTAAATCACTTAATAATATTTTTACTTCTTTAATTGATTGAATGAAATATTAAACAATGAAATTTGAGATTCCTTCAACATCTCTTACCAATTTCTTAACCAAGTGTATATTATCTTTCAAAATATGAAGCACTATAGAATTTTGCATTTCATTAATTTTGGGAAATTTTGAAAATAACCTTTTTGGATCCTGTTTCCATTGCAATAACTGATTGATCTTGCACTTCGTTTCACCATCCCAACTTTCAATATCAATAAAATAATCAAGAAAATAATTAAACAATTTTTCTTGAGCCTAAATTATGCTTAGCTTGTTTCAGAGATGTTGTTGCTCATGTTTAAAATGTTGATTTAACCCATGAGCTTTAGGCTTAAGCTTAGCAAGATATAAAGAATTTGTTTAGTCTGCTTTATCTTCTATTGTAATTCACCTATATTGTCATCTCTCTGCTTAATTTCATACTCATATTGTCTAATAATGAGAGAAACTTGAACTTTCAATTGAGCTTAGGCATATGAGGAATGTTGTTCCAGTTGTTGCATTCTTTCATTTTTATGATTGATCAATTTTCTAGACTTTTGTACTTTACCCACAATGGTAGAAGTATAATCCCCAACATATTGATTCAATTCCTTAAGTTCTTCGTGATGCAGTGTTGATGTGCCTTCCCAAACTATATCCAAAGAAGTTATTAGTAAAATAGTAGTTGTTGTTGAAGCCTACATTTTAGAGACCTTCCTTCTCTTACTACTCTTTATTACAAATGGCCTTGTGCTTTAGACTGTAAAAAATATTCTATGGGTGTTATTTCTTCTTTTTCCAATTGAATAATAGCATTTGGAGAGCTTGTAATCATCTCCACACTAGGTTGAGAACTGATAGGAATCTTAGAAACAACACCTGATTTTGTAAGAAAAGTATTTGAAGTATCAGGCGAGACATCAATTGATTTTTTTCCAACTATAGTTGTAGCACTTGTTCTAGTCATTGTTGTCTCTCCTACTAGTCTAACTGGCTATAAAGTAATCTCCACAAATGCTTGCTAATCCTTGACAATATTGTTAAGCACTACATTTTTTGAGGTAGTTTTCTCTTGACAATTTACAGAAGAAACCTAAATAGGGGTGGTTACTTGAGAAGTGACCTATTGTGTTGAAGAACTAGTAGCATTTTTTGATACACCTTCTCCTTCTAGAAATTTTAGTAAATTTAGTGGCAAGATAGAACTTCATATGTCCTTGTAAACTAGAAAATGTTGGTAACTATTTTGGGGTGGCGATTTAGATTTATTGAAGAAAGATAAATAAGAAAAATCTCCATGAAATAGTTCATCATAATGATTGGTGTCATGAACATATTTCCTAATATTTGCATCAATAGTTAAAATTTTGACAAACTTTGTAGGGTCATTCTGCTTTACAGGAATAGTATCCAATTTTAGCTCATAAAGAGGTTTCAATTATTTTTTAACATGAGTGTAAATTTGAAGAATAAGAAAACTTATTTGCAAGGGGAATTTCGACCATAGTATCTCGGAAGCCTTTTTAAACTAAAGGTTTATCCTTGTCCCTATTGTTTAGTGGGAGATCTCTCTGCATAAGAGCTTATATAGAACACAAAGAGTAAAACTTGTGGTTTTATGGTTACTTCACCAAATCCTAACATAATTAAAAATCTCTTATATGTACCAAACCCCAATTCTTAATAGACAATCCATAGCAACCATAAACATTCTTGGAGGTTTGCAACCAAAAAATTATTGATAAATGGGAATCAAGACAAGATGAAAGATTAGATAAAAATGGTTGAAATAATTCTCTTCCCACAATTTACTATGATAAATGTGAATGGGAAGAGGATTAGAAAGTGTCCATTTTGAGCCCATAAATGGAAAATATAAGGAGAAACAAGTGGAACCCATTACAAAGGTCAACATATAAAAAGGGCGATTATGGGTCGACGTATGCTTGGTGTGGAAATAAAGGATATGCTTTGTGTGATTATCAAATAAGATTTAGGCCCATTTGAAAATAAAATTGTTAGAAGCTTTATTAATCATTAGAGACTTTTTTAGGTCGAAAGTGGGCTTCCTAAGGAATATTATAGCAGAATAGTGGAAATTATAAAATAATATTAGATTACCTCATCAAATTTTGAAGGGAACATAGAAAAGCTACTTTTTCAACTCGTATTTCAACTTATCGCCCTACCATTTTACTCGAATTTTAAGCAGGAGCACTTGTTGGATGCATAATTTAATTTTTAATCCAAGGAGTACCCATGTTGCATACTTTTCATGGACCCTACTACCTGAAAAATGTGATTGCAATCACATTTTTTCATCCATTTCACATTTTTTATGTAGCAGGGCCGATCAAAACTATGTAACATGGGTACTCCTTGGATCAAAAGTTAAATTATGCATCTAGTGAGTGCTCCTATTTGAAATTTGAGTAAAATCATAGGGAGATAAGTTGAAAATATGAGTGGAAAAAGTAGTTTTTTAGTTATTATCATTTTTTAATCTCTTAACTTTTTTACTCCAAAATGGTGAATCATCCCCCATGGTTGAAATCAACATATTGAATCATATTGGTTCTTATAATGTTTATCTTTGTTGTACATTTTTGTTTTGAGACCCATTTTTTACCTCAAAATTTCTCTAATGAAGAGGGACCCAATCTAACGGAAAACATGAGACATTTTGATAAGAAAATAACCCTAATAATGTAGAGGAAACATAACAAAAAAGATAATTTAAGGATTGTATGGAATATTTAAACGATGGATCCTATTTATTCTTGTTGGGGTCTCTCCTCAAATCTCGAATTAAACCGGGAAGCTATTTATCTTTATTGTTACGTTCATTTTTCGTAAAGTTATTAGTGAACACAAAATTATACAAAAATTGTGGTTCAAACAATTGATACATACCCTAGAGGTGTTCTCGCTTGAATGGTCCAATGAATATGCCTTGTGAACTGATGAATGTCATCTCTATGATATCCACATTCTCAAACACCTGGTGAATCATATCAGTGTAGGGAAGAATTATAGGGCAAGCAACAGTAATGTGTAGATGGTATTTTGAGGCATCTTGATTTCTCATCTCAGAAGTTTTGTTGCCACCCTTTTTTGTTATCACTACATTAAGCTTTGAGTAATATTTTGTTGGAAACTCTTCCTACAGTGAGTTATGCGTTATGTTCCAACAAGAAATTCCATAGTCCATTGTGCACACAATATCAAAAAAGAGGAAATAATCATGCAACTTTTCATCAATTATGTCGATGAATGGAATTGTTGGTTGCCACATTGACACCTTCTTCTTTTCTTTCACCATCTCGAAAATTGATGCAGAACTTTCACAAGTATTATGATATTATAGAGGAAGAATAGGGTGAGAAATTTATTGATGAGATAAATGTGACAAAACACATAAATCTAATATAACTTTATTCTGTTGTTAAATCATTAAAATTCGCATACAGGAGATAAAATGCATGAAAGGTGGTAGGTACGACAAAATAAAATTTGTGAACATTTCAATTTTATAGGTTAATATGACAATTGTTTAGGAATGAGAGGTGCCATGATTCATTTTGGATGATAAGTGACTTGGCAATCATCGTGGTTGTTTACGTCAACTCAAGAACTAAAGCAAGGAAGAAACAAGGACTGCGCACTAAGGCATTCATTGGGATGAATATATGTCAGATGACATGGAGTGTAAAGACAAATGATCTGATAGAAAATGTTGTGAATCAATATAAATGATTCTTAGATGGGTTGAGTCATCCTAAGGATGGGATCCCAGAAGAAACAACAGGAGCGTGCATCAAAATATATCAATAGTAAGCGCTAAGATTATGTGTAAGGTAGGAGCTAAAGGCCCAATGAGATACCTAGCGTGGAAAATTTAGAGGGGCCTACCATTTGAGGTATCATGTTGGGTTGTCCAAGGAGTTTGACCCTGAATATTTTGAATGGAAAAGCACATGAAATATCATGGAAGGATGTGTCAGAATGATGTGTCACATTGGCAAGATGAAAATAAAATAAGAGAGATAGCCTATGTGACATGGATGAGAGATCCTGTTATACCATGCCTCAGTCGATGCTTGGATCACCTCGGAATGTGATCCTTGGGAGAATTGAATAAAGGTTTTTGTGAAAGCTTCAAGGAAGAACCTATGGGTGATGTGTCATGAGATAAGAATAAGACATGCGACGGTTTAATAAAAGGTCTTGTTAACAAAGAACGTGTTAAACTTTGGTCATTTATATAGCGGTTGACTATGATGATTTTGAACTTTGGCCTTATTATAAGTTATTCAATAATGCATGAAATCAAGCCTTAAATATATATATGAATAAAAATATGAAACTTAAAACTTTTGAGTTTTTTGAAGAATGAAATATTAATGAAAAATAGACAAATATAAGTTAAAATTTTAAAAGGGTCCCTATTTTGTCTACGATTAAATACGAAATTGGGAGCAATTTTTTGATACAACAATAGGTCATCCAAATATTCCTAGAGATCCCCTATGGAACAAGATCTCGACACATAATTGGTGGCCAAAAATGGTGCATTTATCATTGTTATTCTAAAGGAGAATAATCCTTAATTGGGATCACATTTGAAAAAATCTTTTCAAGGCTGCTCTTTATGGCATCTATGTAGGACATAGGAAGAAACAATGGAACATATTCTAAATTTTAGTCCTTTCATAGTCCTGAGTACATAGTTGAAAAAGTGGGATATGGATCCCAAAATAGAGTTATCACTTGACTAGTACTACTAACTTTTAGTCTAGAATATGATTCTATTTCATAGCTTGTGTAGTAATGTACATAATGAGACATCTAAAATACATATTTTCATTTCAAGATTTGAACCAAAATTGTTTCAAAAACTGGTTGTGCATTGTTGTTGTTTTTGTTTGTTCATCCTCATTCAACCTAGTTGATGGAATTATCTTCTCCTCCATCATGATATTGAACTCCATTGTTTGATTCACTCATACCTTTGGTCTTTCACTCTAAAAAGGAAACTATGTGTAACAAGGAAACAACTCATAAGTGATAAGCAAATACAATCTCTTGCAACCATGGGATTGTATTCTCAAGAGGCCTACAGTGCTAATTGTTCCTAGTGTGTGCCTACTTGAGTGAGGTTACTTCTACTTGAGAGCTCATGAATTATGACTTGGGGGGTTCTTCACATTGGTCCTTCCATTTCTATTGAAGGTATTTTGTTCTAGCTAGCTCTGCATAGAATAATTCACAACATTTGAAAGAGGAGTCTAAGGATAAAGAGGGATCCATTTCAAAGTGAAAATGAAAAGAGTTCTAGGGATAAAGGAGCGGATAAGGGGCACAATGTGAATGTTAGAAAGTGACCATGGGAGGGGAGATATGCATCTCATCTTGATATGATTTCACATGAAGTTCGGGACACTCAAGAGAATATGATTAAAATTTTAGATTATGTAAATCAATGGGCAGGAGGATTTCCTTGCATATTTTCTCTGAGAATATCATACTTTTAAATATTTTGGGAGGAGAAAATTTGGACTTCTAAATGTCCTTTCTTACGTACGAAATCTATGAGTACTATATATGGATGTGATGAAGTTTGTACTTGGCAATGATGGAACAAGTTCCAATATGATTACGAGATTGGATCTCATGATCATGGGATTGGAATGTACCTCTTATCAACATTGATTAGAGCTTCACCTTGAAGTTTATGGTATGCTTTATTTTCCTGTATATCTGTTCCTTATTATTGTCTCTTAAAACATGATAGAACAAGATCTAATCTAGTCAATCTAGGCCTTCCAAATGGCTCCATCTTTCTCCCAAAGAAACATTTATGCCAGGTGAGAGATACCTCTAAAAACACACCAAATATTAAGATCCTGAAGGAAAACAAGGGTGGACACAATACACTTACCAAGTGCATGGTCCCTGGTTATTGGTTTTATCTTATGGATAGTTTAGAAAGAGAATAATAGGAAGATAATCCAGAAAAAGTAGGCATCCAATGAGTATTTTTTCGAAATGGTTAAGTGGAATATTAGGAAGACCATTCTTTTGGAGTCATGGTCTCCCGAGGAATATAAATTCAATCAACAAGAGGCCTCTATCATGAACTATCTTATGATTTCCCAGGACATGAAATCCATAGGAAATCACAAGTCTACCCCTCTATCAACTTTTCCCATTTATTTTTTACATGCCTTGTCCTCAATTTTGTAAAGTTAAATTTCAATGGGGCATTTGAAAAGAATCCTGGCCCGATAGGATTTGAAGGTGTCTTCAGAGACTATACTAGGATAAAACTTCAAATGTTCATTAGTTATTGTGGTATAACCAACAACAACATAACTAAATTTCTATCTCTAGAATAGGATTTATAGGTAGCAATTGAAGTAGGTTACTCAAAACTCTAGGTGGATGGGGATTCTCAACTAGCTACCTCTACACCTTAGAGACTTATCTATCGCACCGATGTCTAGAAAATGGTTGAAATTTAGAGATTTGAACTCCTCATCTCATGCATTCAAAACACACTTACTTCTACATCATATTTCAATACCTCTCATACACACATAACTAGGAACAAAGTTGTTGATTATTTATCTAATCCAAGAAGCCAGGACACAAAGTTGAAATTTAGCTCTCCTTGATCGGAAGCTATAAGCATATGATGAAATGGTCGGTTGCAAACCATTTTAGAGGAAGACAAAAATACATCTATGGGTGTGGAGCATGGCATGAGGGAGGAGTTTAGGGGGACTACTTGCATCCCCATCGACTACTGAAATCATTAAGGTGGGTGGCAATGTGGCCTGGCCGCTCCATGTATTTTATGTTCAGAGACATCACCTATTTTAATGGAACTCATGTTGTTTCTATACTATTTATTCATCATTTTATTTTCTGTAAAGTCAATGCATGTGAATAATATTGGAGAGCATGGGATGTAGGAGATTTCTTACAAAATCTCTTGGAGCCTAGATTTCGTAGTATCCAATGCTATTGTCCTAAATGTGAGGGAGTTTGAAATGGAAATTACAAAGTGTATTGGGTTTACTAAGTTTTATCTTATATTTCTCCCTTTCAAAACTGGAATCATAGTATCACATGAAAAGGAACGAAATGGTTCTTGCTAAGATGTTACTCATCAAAAAGAGAATGTTGGTATAGAGCAGTCATATGTCAATTGTAAAAATTCTAACATTGTTCAAAGGGATAGAATGAAACAAAGTTTGGAACCTACTTAGTGGTTATACGTCTTCATTTACTCTTGTTATATTGTGGAAGTAGCCCAATGTCCCTAGTTTTATGGATCAATTCATCTCTTGATTGATAGTTTTTGGGTGGTGTTTGGTCTTTTTACCCCGTCTCTCACTAATTTTGTCTATACCCTAGTTGAATTTTTATCTAACACTCATTTATGTCACTATAATCACTAAAATATCTGGAATTATCTTCCTGTGATTTAGAACTGTGACTATTATAGGTTTCGGGGGAAGAGCATTTGTTTCCATCTCCATATTAAAAAGGCTCAATGGTTTATTTAGTTTATCATGCCTTTTTAGCACATCTATAGCCAATGAGGTGCTGAGAACTAGCGCGAGACTGTCAGACCTCACTGTGAGGTTCAGGCCTAGGAGGTGACCATTATTTACTAAGTCACGATCCCTTAAAGCATTCATGTTGACATACAACATCCTAAGAGGAACATCTGCAACTACGATTAGATTATCTTTTACTTTGAGTTTTTAGGAGAATTTTCTCAATGGTTCCCAAACCCAAGGCACACTACGGGTAGGATAAATTAGTATATGCATATGATTACTCTTCATTGGTAGCTTAAACCATTATTAGGGCAATTTCTCAAGGAGAGGCATGATTTCAAATTGGATACTTTTATAACCTCATTTATGTTGAAAATTTGTTTATGGATCCATTGTAATAGGTTTTGTTGATGCTTTACATTTCAAACAATCATATGAATCTCATAAAGAATCATGATGGTAGAAATTAAATTATATCCTTCATTAATGACCTACAACAGAACAAATGGAAAATACAGAATAACCTCAATTGACTCGAAGCTTAAATGAGCCATATCGAGAAGCACATATAGTTTGAATTCAGGATTCCAGTACCCCAGGACACGAGACTAGATGACCCTTTTCCTGTGATGTCTTCTAATTCATAAGTGGTTGTATTTTTCGCTCTGTCTATGTTTCTTTTTTTTTCTCTAGATATATGATGTGCTAGTATATGTATTCAATGTTAATGGATGCAAAAGATAGGGCATATAGCATACCATCCAACAGATCTAGTTAGAGTGACGTTGGTATATTTTTATGAAATTTGAGATTAACAATGTAATATTTTTTCTTAATGAAAGAACCTCCACACACACACACAGATATATATATATATATATATATATATATATATATATATATATATATATATATATATATATATATATATATATATATATATATATATATATATATATATACATACATACAATTTTATGCATATAAAATTAAAATAATAAATTTAAAACATAATAAAAGACATGAAAGGAAAATGTTGCATATTTATATTGGTAGTGCTAGTTGTCCATTCATTTAGAAACAAAAAGAAAAGGAAGAAAGAAATATATAAAAATACAATCTTTACAATAAACAGTTTTCCATATCTATCTATCTCTATCTCTCTCTCTCTCTCTAATATATATATATATATATATATATATATATAATATATATATATATATATATATATATATATATATATATATATATATATATATATATCTGTGTGTGTGTGAGAGAGAGAGAGATTCATATCACTTTAAAATAATAAAGTTTAAAAATTATAAAACACATGAAAGAAAAAATGTTGTATATATAAGTATGTATTATTAGAAATTTAATATTATTAACAATTAACATAGATTACTTTTTAACGTTGGATTTGTCCAACCTCCAGAACCAATAAAAATTTAAGGAAATGATTACACCTCAAGACATTTGATACCTATCTACACTTGCATAGATCTCAAGGTTATTAATTTAATATTATTTATATTTATATAAAGTTCTCCCACACAAATATTTTTAATTTTTAATTTTATTGAAACCTTGATAATACATATAATCATATGCTTTATAACTTTTTAAATTTATTTTTTAATGTGATATGCATAGAATTGTTAGTATATAAAAACATTTATATATATATATATATATATATATATAAGTTACAAAAAAAAAATTATTGTAAATATTGAATTTTCATATATTTTCTAATTAAACATAAATTTTAAATTAGAAAATATGATGATTATGAATAAGATTCATTATTTTAATTTATGAAATAAAATTAATCATAATTTATGTCATATTTCTATATTTAATTTTTAATTTTTAATTTTAATTAATATTTATTAATTAAATTTATTATTTTTTTAATGTGTTTATTAGTTATATGCTCCAAAATATAAACGATTATCAATACATTATTATTCAAATTTATTATACTGTGATATGTGTATAATGATTTTTTCTATTTGTAATTTATCAATAAAAATAATATTATAATACAATAAGTTAAATTAAATCTATTTATTACTTTTTAGATTTTATTACTTTTTACCTTTATAATTAGTTCGTATAATTAGGTCATATTAAGTCGATATATCTAGTTTGCCTCGATGAACTCAAGTGATCACAAATTGATAAAAGGTATTACAGACTATGTGTGAATTTGCCTATGTTACTTAGTGCAATGGATCGATAAGATTGCGAATAACACAAAGACATAAACAATTATAAAAACACAATCACACACATCAACACAAGAAAAATTGATAAAGGAGTTCATGAGACTTCCTCGCTACGTCTCTTGGTCCCAACTTCCAGTGCCAACCTCTTTATTATGTCTTCAAATGGTTGTTACAGGTGTGATGTTAGGCCCCTATATTACTAGTGTAACCCCTTATTGCTATTAGTACAACCCACTTATTATATTGATGTACCTAGGTAGTGCTCATATTATTACTATTGAGCCCCATAGAAGCCCACTATTGTTATTATTGTGCCCTTACATTATTATTGTTATGTCGGCTTTGATTATGTTATGACCCCTTAGACTCCTATATATAGAAAGGAGGTATTTTCATTTGTATCATCCAAGAATTGTTCATTTATGTAATGTAAAGGAGGTTGCCCCCTCGAAGAGGCTGAATTTTAAGGCGTTCATCTATCTTTTCTATCTTTTTCTTGAGCTGGTTTCATAACATTTGGGATCAGAGCTTTGGAATCTAGGGTTTCGTTGCTCCAAATAGGACATTGTGGAATTTTCGCTATAACTTCTTTTCTGCGATGTTTCAGAAGCTAAAACAAAAACCCATTTGAAAAGCCATCGCGCTAAAGCTCGGCTCCAAATTTCAGAGTTTTTTGCGCTATATTTGCAGAGATATGATCTGAGGAATTTGGTCTTTTTGCGGACTCCTGAATTACATTCCAAACAGGTGACCTGGGGAAAATCATCATAACTTTCTCTCTGAGCATCGGATTGAAATTTTATAAGAAGGTGCAGAAAGAGGATGGAATGCAGTTTCTTGTATATATTTCTGAGAGCCAAAGGTCAAAACAAGGACATGTGGTATGTCGTACAAGTTCGCTCTACTGAATTAGTCTATAATCAGGTCACTGTGGGAGATTTGGCATAACTCTCCATCGAAGAATCCAATTGGGGTCAAACTGGTGGCATTGGAAAGAGGACACAGAGGGCTACCACAGACCACAATTTTAGAACTTGAAGAGCTGAAAGTACAAAGTTACAGTCGTTTCAAAATAGAGCTCCTAAAATCAAGAAAAAGCAAGATCAGGAAGTTTGATGCCAAGGATCCGGTAAATTGGATACTTCAGATGGAGCAATATTTTGATCTACATGGTGTACCACTATTAAAAAAGGTATGTATTGCGTCTTTATATTTAGAACCGGATCAATGTTTATGGTATGAAGGGCTTTGTTCTTGTAAACAACTTGCTACGTGGTCAATTTTCACGGAGGAAATGATAGCACATTATGAGGATACAAAGAGCAACACCTTCTTTAGAGCAACACCACAAAAACCAAGAAAGAGGAAAAGGGCTTTGTGACATAGGGGAAAGAAAAATTATGGAAACCAAGAAGCATACCCCTCACAACTATAAAGATGGAAGTATTGTTTCTCCTAGCCTTCCACAACCTACAAGGGTTACACCACAACAATTGGAAGAAAAAAGAGAAAAAGGGCTTTGTTACAATTGTGATAGAACATGCACTAAAGGTCATAAGTGTGCTGAGAAGAAATTATTTTACATAGAATATGAAGAGGAGGAAGAAAAGGATCAAGAAACATCAAAAGAAGAAGATATACGCCAGGACCCCACCCTAGAGAAAGAAGAAATGAATCAGACAATATCTTGTAAAGCATTGTCAACTCCTCAAACCCTCAAGATAGAAGGATATATCAAGAAGAGAAAGATCACATTGAGAAAGAAGAAATGAATCTAACCATATCTTGTAATTCATTGGTCGAAATTACCACTCCTCAAACTATCAATATAGAAGGACATATCAAGAAGAAAAATGTTCAAGAAGTGAAAGATCACATCGAGCATCAAGAAATGAATCCGACCATATCTTGTAAAGGATTGGAAGAAATTACCACTCCTCAAACTCTGGAGATAGAAGGACATATCAAGAAGAAAAAAGTTCAAGCAGTGAAAGATCACATCAAGCATCAACAACAAGTTCTCCAACTTTTAAAGGATAACGCCACTTCAGTGAAAAATCAAACGAAACAATAGGTAGATCAACATTGTAGTGAAAAAAATTTTGATGTAGGTGATTGGGTATTTTTACTGCTACATCTCAAGCAAGCTATTTATGAGAAGGAAATGTTGGCAATATTACATGCACTTAAAAAATGGAAACCTTACCAAATGGGAAGGCTCTTCAAGGATGAGGATGTGGAAGCATTGCTTTGTGCTATTTCTATTATCCAACCAGATTGGATAAACAAAGCAAGGGATCAATGGAAGAAGGAAGAAGAAGTATGGCCACTTATTCAAAAGTTGCAAAAGATCCCAATTTAAACAATATTGCTAGAAATTGAAGATGAAGGAAAAATCATATTGGAACCTGGAGCAGTCATAGAAACAAGATCCCGACAGCTACAAAATCGCTCAATTTTAGAGTATCTTATCAAGTGGAAGAACTTACCCATTGAATATTCCAGATGGGAGGACAAGAATTTTATACAGAAGCGTCAAGAACTACTCAAGTGTTCAGGACAATGCTTTTTGAAGGAGAGGGGCATGTTAGGCCCCTATACTACTAGTGTAACCCCTTATTGTTATGAGTACAACCCACTTATTATATTGATGTACCCACGTAGTGCCCATATTTTTACTATTGTGCCCCATAGAAGCCCACTATTGTTATTATTGTGCCCTTATATTATTATTGTTATGTCGGCTCTGATTATGTTATGACCCCTTAGACTCCTATATATAGAAAGGAGGTATTTTCATTTGTATCATCGAATAATTTTTCATTTATCTAATGTAAAGGAGGTTGCCCCCTCGAAGAGGCTGAATTTTAAGGCATTGATCTATCTTTTCTATCTTTTTCTTGAGCTGGTTTCATAACATGTGAGCTAAAAAACAGAGTCTCAAAACAGAAATGGAACTCACCACTATGTTCCGCTTGAAACTTCGAGTCGAAATGAGTATACACACGACCGTACTGGTCATCTTGACCTCCAGACCCCTTGGAACGGTTCACAATACACTTCTCTGAACACTCCATGTCAACTTTTCTGTGTTATGGTGTTTATATAACATGTTGTAGTTACAAATTGCAATAAACGTGGAGCAAATTTGTTTATAATAGAAACAGGTTATAAACAAAAGGACCGATAGTCGCGGGTGGACCCTAACCATCTAGCCTTTTCCTGACACTGATCTCAAGGACAAACCATCTGACGGCTATCACGTCCTGCTCTTCAACTAATTCGGACAACCTGTATCCTTCATCTATCCTCTGCCATTCGACAATTGTCACACGCTTTCGCACTCCAACTAGCACGTTCGCTATTTCTCCAAAGGCATGGGATAAAGTGGTTTTCAGGAGACTACGTGTCAAGCGCTGAGTAGAATCACGTGCTCCTAGTCTAAAAACACTTCCCGCCTTGAGGGCACGCGATAAACCATTTATCGCCCTCCTATCGAAACTCAAAGAGTTTAGCTCCTTTTTCATAGTTTTATCATGTCCATTTTCCTAGATAAATTGCCTGCATGTTTCGACATGATATGCGTCGATCTCCTTTGATCAAATGATCTCCACTCTTGATCGTTGTTCCTCATTGCTTGAGGTCTGAACCAATCTTTGATTAACACATCATCTTCTATTTTGACATCATTAGGTACCTGCTACTATTTCCTGGGTTGCCACATGTCCTGCTGACATAGGCTTTGACTTTATGACCCGAATCTTTGATTAGCTCTAATTTCCATCTCTGAACTCGAATTTGCATGAATTTTACACCATTAGCTTTGTACTTACAAGCCCTTCAACATGTTTCCATTTAACCTATATTTGAATACCTTTGATTGGGAGGTTATGCTGAATCCATTTTGGATCACTCCTCCCCACTACATGCTTTTGGTCCACCAAAAGTTCGTTTTAGATATTGAGTAAGTGAGGATAAATTTCCTTCACTTTTCCAATATCTATCCATCATGCTTTACTTGGTTTTGTACCCTTTTGTCCAACTCGCGGGTACTCAACATCCCCTCATCACGAAGTTCTTATTCTCTTGTCAAGAAATGTGTCCTCCTGCAACTCATTGAGATACTCAGGCAACAGATCCTCAATGGAAGGTAACTGACCTTGCTCTTTAGGATCTTCAATCATTAAAGGTTCATACAACCTCAAGTTTTCAACATTAACGACTAAATAGATTTGAATATAAGATGGTAGATCAAGGCAGAAATCATTTTCACCAATTTTATCAAGTATTTTGAAAGGACCATATCTATATGGTTTTAAATTTTTACTTTCCCCTTGTAGTATTTCTTTGCTTATGTATAATCAGACTTGATCACCAACTTGAAAACTATGCTCAACTCGATGCTTGTGATGTTGCACCTTATACTTTGTTTGGCTTCATTCCGGCTGTTCTTGTACTGCCTCATGAATTTCCTGGATTTGTTCAATGAACTTGGTTGCTTTGTCCACATCACTGTGTCCATCAACTGCTATGTATTTACCAAAGACAAAATCCAAGGGAGACTTCGATATAAAACCAAAACAAGTCTCAAAAGGAGATCTATAAGTATAAAAATATTTGGCACGGTTGTAAGCATGTTGCACATAACATAAATGCTCATCCCAAAGTTTGGGATGCTTGCTACAATATCCTCGAAGCAACTGTATCACTGTCCTATTGGGCATTTCTATTTGACCATCTATTTGTGGATGAAATAATTTGCTCTTCTTTAACCTTGTGACCATTAACTCCGAGAGACTTGACCAAAATTTCCCAACAAATTGAGAATCTCGATCAAATACAAAAGAAGTGGGTAACCCAAAATGAACCCATACATTTTGAAAGAACAACTTAGAAGTTTGTTCAGTTGTGACCTATTTATTATAAGGTATTAAAATAGAAATCTTACTAAACCTATCCACAATTACATACAAATAATCATGACCTTTTCTAGACTTTGACAATCCCCCAACAAAATCCATGGAAACACTTTCCCAAGCATGAGAAGGAATTGGGAGTGGTGTATACAAGCCTAATTCTCTATTACTTGGCTTGCTTGTAGCACACATAGTACATCCTTTGATATATCTAGAAACTGTGTCATGCATTCGTGGCTAATAACATAACGATTGCAATTGTGAAACTATCTTACTTACACCATAATGACCTAATATGAGAGAAGTATGTGCTTCTCGAATTATGTTAACTCTTTCAGTTTGTGGAATGCATAACTTTACCAAATGATATAAGAGTTTGTCATTTATATAGTAGTATAATTCTTCTACCTACTTTCCATGACTTAAAGTTGCATATACATCCTTAAAATCTAAATCTTGAGCATATTGTTCAATGTAACTTTCATGAATTACTAAATTATGCCTATGTATAGTGAATGCATTTATGATTGGTCTTGATAACATGTCCGCAACCTTATTATGTATGCCCTTCTTATATCTGATAACAAGATGAAATTGTTGATTGTTGAAATTTAGTTTGTGAGTGTAAATATTGAAGTGGTTGATGATCTGTATGTATGATTGTTTCTTTACCCATTATATAATGTTTCAACTTTTTAACACTCTGAACTAATGCATACAATTCTTTATCATATGTAGGATAGTTAGCTACCGCATATGTAAATGTCTCATAATGAAAGCATATAGGCTTGTTATGCTGCACCAACAGTTCCCCCATGGCATAATCACTTGCATTTGTCTTGATCTCAAATGGATGCTAAAGATATGGCAGTGCTATTACCGGCGCTGTACTGATCCTTTCTTTCAAGGTGTCAAAGGCTTTCTGTTCTTTGCCTCCCCACTGAAACACCTGTTTCACACTTGTAAAAGCATGTAAAGGAGCTACAATCAATGAAAAGTTAGCAATAAATTTTCTCAAATATTGCACTACCCATAATAAACTTCTAACTTCTATAGCAATATTGGGTTTAGGCCAATTTACAATGACTTCGACCTTAGAGGGATCTATATTCAATTCACCTCCCCCTACAACATAACCCAAATAATTCAAAGATGTCCTGCCAAATTCGCATTTTGACAACTTCACATAGAGATTTTCTCCTTTCACAAAATCTAAAACTTTCTTTACATTCTTTACATGTTAATCCCATGTCTTACTAAAAACAAAAATATCATCTAAATAGACTATTACAAAATCATTAATAAATGGTCTAAATACATCATTCAGGACTCTCATAAACTTAGCAGGAGCATGTTGGGTTGTGTTATATTCTTTCCACAACTAGCCCATGTAGTTAACCAGGGGGTTAGAGGGGGGATCACAGGGGGTTTGAGGGGTACCTGTAACCCCACTTTATGGGCAGACCCACCTAAGGTTTTGTGCATGATTTTCGCACATGTTTTTTGGACGAGATGGTTTTCAGTCCATGGTATTGGACGCGATGGTTTTCGGTCCATAGTATTGGATGCTTCGGCATGTATAAATATGTATTATAACATTGAAAGGAACATAACGAAATATCAAGCTGGTAGTCCCAGTTTTGGGATCCAGGGGAAAATCATATGTATATGTGTTTTATGTGTTATGCTCTCACATTGTTTATTTTCTGTGTTTTAGAATTCATATGTAGGTAATTTTTGCACGGGGTTAAAACCTACAGAGCATTAGTTAAGCCAAAAGGCATAAACAACCACTCATAAAGTCCTTGCTTCGTCTTAAAATCATTTTTCCATACATCATGTTCTACAACTCTGATCTGATGGTAGTCACTTCGCAAGTCTAATTTAGAAAAGAAAATTGCATCTTTTAATTGATCTAATAAATCATCAATACAAGGAAGAGGATAATGATTCTTGATCGTGATTTTATTTAGTGCTCTAAAATAAATAGACATTCTTTGTGAACAATCTTTATTTCACACCAACACAATGGGTGATCCGCATGGTAATGTGCCTAGTCTTATAAACCCTTTTTCGAGCAACTCCTGTACCTGCTTATTTATCTATGCATTCTATAGAGGTGATGTCATGTACATTCAAATGTTAGGTAGTGGAGCATCTTGTTGTAAATAAATATCATGTTCTATCTCCCACTTGGGTGGAAGCCCCTTAGGCTACTGAAACAGAATTTCATAATCGGAAACAACTTCAACTAAATCTACTTTCTGTTTAGGATTACAGACTTAGAATGCATCAAATTTATCAAGATCCTTTGTCTTTAAAATCATTAGTAAAAATTGCTTACTAGAAACTACAATTCTTTTCATCCATCCTGAATTTATGAGAGAAAAGTTATCTTTGAGTTTATGAGATCTTACAATATATTCAATTCCATCCTTAGTGAGTTGATACTTATTTTCAGCTTGATAGAAGATAGCTTTTCTATCATACACGTATGGACTTCCTAATACAATTCCACATATGTCCAATGGGTCTATGTCTAAGATAACCTCATCAACAAATGTTGACCCAATAGAAAACCAAAGTTTACATTGTCTCGTAACTTGTAACTTTGTTTTATCACACACCCAACCTAATGGATATGGCTTTTATGAGGTTTTGTTTCTAGACCCAACTTCTTTACAATTGCTTCAGAAATCAAATTAACTTGTGACCCACTATCAAATAAAGTATCAATTTTATTGTGCTTGTAAATGACTCTAATATGAGATAGCTCATTTCTCTTACTCTAATTTTATTGTGCTTGGACCCTATGTTAGGATGGGCGGACCCACCTATGGTTTTGTGCATGATTTTCGCACTGTTTTTTGGACACGATGGTTTTCGGTCCATGGTATTGAATGCTTCAGCATGTATAAATATGTATTATAAAATTGAAAGGAACATAATGAAAAATCAAGCTGGTAGTCCCAGTTTTGGGATCTAGTGGAAAATCTCTCTATTTATGTGTTTTACGTGTTATGCACTCGCATTGTTTGTTTTCTGTGTTTTAGAATTCGTATGCAGTTAATTTCTATATGGGGTTAAAACCTACAGAACATTAGTTAACCCAAAAGGCATAACCAACCACTCATAAAGTCCTTGCTTCGTCTTAAAATCATTTTTCCATACATCATGTTCTGCAACTCTGATCTGATGGTAGCCGCTTCGCAAGTCTAATTTAGAAAAGTAAACTGCATATTTTAATTGATCTAATAAGTCATCAATGCAAGGAAGAGGATAATGATTCTTGATCATGATTTTATTTAATGCTCTAAAATCAATAGACATTCTCTGCGAACCGTCTTTCTTTCACACCAACACAGTCGGTGATCTACACGGTGATGTACCTAGTCTTATAAACCCTTTGTTGAGCAACTCATGTACCTACTTCTTTATCTATGCATTCTCTAGAGGTGATAACCTGTACATTCCAATGTTAGGTAGTGGAGCATCTTGTTGTAAATAAATATCATGTTCTATCTCCCACTTGGGTGGAAGCCACTTAGGCTACTGAAAAAGAATATCATAATTGGAAACAACTTCAACGACATCTACTTTCTGTTTAGGATTATAACCTTGGAATGCATCAGATTTATCAGGATCCTTTGCCTTTACAATCATTAGTAAAAATTTCTTACTACAAATTACAATTCTTTTCATCCATCCTAAATTTATGAGAGCAAAGTTATATTTGAGTTTATGAGCTCTTACAGTGTATTCAATTCCATCCTTAGTGAGTTGATACTTATTTTTAGCTCGATAGAAGAGAGCTTTTATATCGTACAAGTACATACTTCCTAATACAATTCCACATATGTCCAATGGGACTATGTCTAACTCAACCTCATCTACAAATGTTGACCCAATAGCAAACCGAAGTTTACATTGTGTCGTAACTTGTAACTTTGTTTTTTCACACACCAAACCTAATGGATATGGCTTTTTATGAGGTTCTGTTTCTAGCCCCAACTTCCTTACAATTGCTTCAGAAATCAAATTAACTTGTGACCCAATATCAAATAAAGTATCAATTTTATTGTGCTTGGAAATGACTCTAATATGAAATAGCTCATTTCTCTTCCTCTCATTACTTTCATTATCAACAGAATAACAATAATTACTTCTAGATGCTTCAGAATATTTACATTTTATGCCTTTGGTTGTAACTATTGTTTTGTCACCTCAGTCAGACCCCAAGTCCTTTTGAATAGCAGCTTCATTCTTTCGCTTTTTACACTCGAACTTCTTAGGCTTCAGTTCTAGATGCAAACACTAGCAGTGTGCCTCATTATGTCCTTCCTTCTTAGAATGAGTACATGAGGGTTTCTCTTTCTTTACAGTGTTTGTTTTCCTATCCTTCCATTTCAGTTTTTTCTTTCCTTTATCCTTGTTCTCAATAGATTTGGATGATTTCCCAACATATGGATTTACATTTTTACCTCTAGCCTCTAGATGAGTTGCTTGGACAGACACATCATCTAAGTTAGTGGGACTAAACATAAGTATAGTATGCTTCAAATAACTATGAAGAGCGCCTATATATTTTAGCAATGTCTCTGGTGAGTCCAATGATATTCCTAATGTTAAAGCTATTTTACGAAATTCTTGACTATAACTTGTACACTTTTACCCTTCAATTGATGTAATGTATGCCAACTCATCATTTCTTGATACATATAAGCCAAAGGATAAAATTTTCTTTTAATGGAAAAAAAAATTGATTCCGAGTTGAAATGATTTTACCCTGTTTTTGAAGATCTGCTTGTGTCTTTCCTTCCCACCACACCAGCGCGGTTCCTCCAGGTCAAAGGCGAGCCAGATGAATCTTCTTCCTTTTTGAATCAATTTTCTGCACCCTACAATATACATTGATTTTCCTTATCCAATTATCTAGATTTTCTGCATTAAGCTCTCCTTCATAAATTGGCAAATCAAATTTTACATCTAATTTGAACAAAGAGGTTTTCCTTTTCTTCTTTTTATAAGAGCTAGTTTTATGAGAGGAAGATGATGATGATGACGATGATGGTGATGATGGAGGAGATGGTGGAGGCTGTATTCCTCCTTTTCCTTTATCTTCCTTATCTTCTCTCTCTAGAGGGACAAAGAGAAAAGGTTCCTCTGCTCCTTTGTCTGGTTTAGGTGATGAAGTGCATTCACCTTTGCCCTTTCTGAACTCATTATACATTTCTTCCACGATGGCACGTACCAAGAACTAGGATTCTGACCCAAGTGGAGCCTCATCCGCCATCCTTCTTCATGAAAATACCCTTCCAATATCTGGATTCTCCTCAACAAGTTGTCCTTCACCTCATCTGAGCCTTAACCTAGTCAGCACTCAAATCTCTACAGAAACTTGTCAAACCTTAAAAACCTTAAACTTTGATACCACTGGATCTAAAATTGATAAAAGGTATTATAGACTATGTGTGAAGTTTCCTATGTTACTTAGTGCATGGATCGATAAGATCGCAAATAACACAAACACTTAAACAATTATAAAAACACAAGCAGACAAATCAACACAAGCAAAATTGATAAAGGATTTCACTAGACTTCCTGGCTACGTCTCCTCATCCTAGCTTCCAGTGTTGACCTCTTTATTATGTATTCAAATGGTTGTTACAGGTGTGAGCTCGAAAACAGAGTCTTTAACACAAAAATGGAACTCACCAATATGTTAAGCTCGAAACATGTTATATAACATGTTTTAGTTACAAATTGTAATAAATGTGGAACAAGTACGTTTATAATAGAAACAGGCTATAAACGAAAGGACCGGCAGGTGCGGGCAGACCCCAACCATTTGACCCTTCCCCGGCACTGATCTTAAGAAAAAAACATGTGACAGGTGTTGTATCCTGCTCTTCAACTGATCCGAACATCCTACATCCTTGATATGTCCTCTGCCATCTGACAGCTGTCACACAGTTTCACGCTCGAACCAAAGCATTCGCTATTTCTCCGAAAGCATGTGATAAAGTGGTATTCAGGAAGCTACATGTCCAATGGTGAGTGGAATCACGTGCTCGTGATATAAAAAAACTTCCTACCTTGAGGGCACGTGATAAATAATTTACCGCCCTCCTATCGGAACTCAAAGAGTTTAGCTCCTCTTTCGTAGTTTTATCGCATCCATTTTCTCAGATAACTTGCCTACATGTTTCGATGTGATATGCATCGATCTCCTTTGATAGAATGATCTCCGCTCTTGACTTTTGTTCCTCATCGCTTGAGGTCTGAACCAATCTTTGATTACCACATCATGTTCTATGATGAAATCATCAGGTACCTACGACTCTTTCCCAGGTTGCCACATGTCCTGCTGACGTAGGCTTTGACTCTTTCACCTGAATCTTTGATTAGTTCTAATTTCCTCGTCCAAACTCAGATCTGCATGTTGTTTGCACCATTAGCTTCGTATTCACAAGCACTTCAACATTTTTCCATTTCACCTGTATTTGAATACTTTTGATCTCAAGGCTATGCAGAATCCATTTTGGATCATCAATATTCCACATATCTTTCATACTTCTTGCTTTAGATGAGAGTATATTTTTCTTTTATTCATCTTCATTAGGGTTTAGGCATAACACCCAATGATCATGTTTTGAGTTCATCTTGAACTTCTACATGGCTTTTACATTACTCGATGTGTAATTTTATGAATTGCTTTATTAGAATTACTATTCCAGCACCCCCTTACCTTTAATGTTGGAGGTTATGGAACCTCCTTATATATATATACATATACATATATATCTATATATATATATATATATATATATATTATATACATAGCTATATTCCTCTCATTCCAACTTATTATAAAGTTGGTATAACACTTCCAATGTAATTAAATAGTGATTGACCCTTTGTTCTAAATGTTTGAGTAGTATAAACATATATCTATAGGAATTGGTAGAAGGGTCTATGCTTAGACTTGTTTTCCTCCATCAAAATTCGCTACAAAGCTATACCATGAACATTTAAACATGGGATTTTATGGCATTTTTCTCCACTATGGCAACCACATGGACTCACTTCCTGTGTTTCTCAAATGTGGATAAGGGGGCCACTCTACCAAACTTAAAACCCTACCTAGTTGTTTCATTTGACGGTGAAGAAAGTATTGATCAACAAGGATTGTTCTTTAATTATCATTAGGGTAGCTACCCTACCCTCACCTTTATTGTATCAGTCTCAATATAATTTTCTTTGATTTAGAGCCTCATCTGTAGCCTCATGGTGATTTTAACTGAAAAGAAGGGGTTTCTTTTATTCATGAGAGTGTTTCCTTCGAAGTTTTGATAGTTCTCCTTAGATTTACTCAGAGCTAATATGCACATTATCAGAGATATTTGCGTACACCTAATTCGAATACACTTGTTAAATCCTCAAATGTATTATTTCTTCTTGGATGCATATATATTTGTAGCTTCTTTATTTCACTTCTCATTTATTTCACCCACTAACAGTTGGCTTGGTAGGTTGGCTTGGTAGGTTTGTAGATTAAAACCTAGTTCTTCTTCAAGGATTTTGGTTAAAACATCTCATTTCCAGAAGGATTTGACCTAATTTTGTCTACTCTCGGGGCTCCTTAACATACCTTCTCACGGTAAGTCTAATTCTTCAAACCCTAGCTCTAACATTTTCGATGGGTTTCGTTCCACTATTAATCACAATTTAGATTAGGTATTTCTTCTCTGTGGTCATGAATTACGTAGAAACATTCATCCTATTGTCAAAGGTAAAATTGATTCTAGCCACCTTTGTACATCTAGTTATATTTATTTCCTTATGGTGAATTCTGAAGAAATTTAAGAATTTACTAATGGATGGCATGAGGGAGGAGTTTGGGGGGACTACCTGCATCCCCATCAACTACTGAAATCATTAAGGTGGGTGGCAATGTGGCATGGCCCCTCCATGTATTAAATGTTCGGAGACATCACCTATCTTAATGGAACTCATGTTGTTTCTATACTATTTATTCATCCTTTTATGTTTTGTAAAGTCAATGCATGTGAACAATAGTGCAGAGCATGGGACGTAGGATATTTCTTACGACATCTCTCTGAGCCTAGATTTTGTAGTATCAATGGTATTGTCCTAGATGTGAGGGAGTTTGAAATGGAAATTACAAACTGGATTGGGTTTACTAATTTTTATCTTATAGTTCTCCCTTTCAAAAGTGGAATCGTAGTGTCACATGAAAAGGAAGGAAATGGTTCTTGCTAAGATGTTACTCATCAAAAAGAGAATGTTGGTCTAGAGCAATCCTATGTCAATTGTAAAAATTCTAACATTGCTCAAAGGGATAGAATGAAACAGAGTTTGGAACCTACTTAGTGGTTATACATCTTCATTTACTCTTGTTATATTGTGGAAGTAACACAATGTCCCCAGTTTTATGGATCAATTCATCTCTTCAATGATAGCTTTTGGGTGGTGTTTGGTCCTTTTACGCCATCTCTCACTAAGTTTGTGTATACCCTAGTTGAATTGTTATCTAACACTCATTTAGATCACTATAATCGCTAAAATCACTATAATTCTCTTCCTGTGATTTAGAACTATGAC
The DNA here is from genome assembly GCA_031772625.1 of Pinus tabuliformis. Lineage (NCBI taxonomy): Eukaryota > Viridiplantae > Streptophyta > Pinopsida > Pinales > Pinaceae > Pinus > Pinus tabuliformis. The sequence continues at coordinate 880,915,289 of CM062807.1, forward strand.
TATTGTAGGTTTTGGGGGAAGAACATTTGTTTCCATCTCGAGATTAACAAGGCTCAATGGTTTATTTGGTTTACCATGCCTTTTTAGCACATCTATAGCCAATTAGGTGCTGAGAACTAGCGCGAGACTGTCAGACCTCACTCTAAGGTTTAGGCCTAGGAGGTGACCATTATTTACTAAGTCACGATCCCTTCAAGCATTCATGTTGATATACAACATCCTGAGAGGAACATCTGCAATGAGGGGTAGATTATCTTTTACTTTGAGTTTTTAGGAGAATTTGCTCAATGGTTCCCAAACCCAAGGCACACTAGGGGTAGGGTAAATTAGTATACGCATATGATTACTCTTCATTGGTAGCTTAAACCATTATTAGGGCAATTTCTCAAGGAGACGCATGATTTCAAATTGGATATTTTTATAACCTCATTTATGTTGAAATTTTGTTTATGGATCCATTGTAATAGGTTTTGTTAATGCTTTACATTTCAAACAATCATATGCATCTCATAAAGAATCATGATGATAGAAATTAAATTATATCCTTCATTAATGACCTGCAACAGAACAAATGGAAAATACAGAATAAGCTTGATTGACTCGAAGCTTGTATGAGCCAAATGGAGAAGCACATAGAGTTTGAATTCAGGATTCCAATACCCCAAGACACTAGTTTAGATGACCCTTCTCCTGTGATATCTTCTAATTCATAAGTGGTTGTATCTTTCACTCTGTCTATGTTTCTTTTCTGTTCTCTAGATATAGGATGTGCTAGTATATGTACTCTATGTTAATGGATGTAAAAACTATGGCATTAGCATACCATCCAATAGATCTAGTTAGAGTGGCGTTGGTATATTTTTATGAAATTTGAGATCAATGATGTAATATTTTTCCTTAATGGAAGAACCTCCACACACACACACACACACACACATATATATACATAGATATTCAATTTTATGCATATAAAATTAAAATAATAAATTTAAAACATAATAAAAAACAAGGAAAATGTTGCATATTTATAGTGGTAGTGCTAGTTGTCCATTCATTTAGACACAAAAAGAAAAGGAAGAAAGAAACATATAAAAATATAATATTTACAATAAACATTTTTCCATATCTATCTATCTCTATCTCTCTCTCTAATATATATCTATATATATATATATATATATATATATATATATATATATATATATATATATATAGATAGATATATATATATATATATATATATATATATATATATATATCTTTGTGTGTGTGTGTGTGTGTGTGAGAGTGATTCATATCACATTAAAACAATAAAGTTAAAATATTATAAAACACATGAAAGAAAAAATGTTTTATATATAAGTATGGATTATTACAAATTTAATATTATTAACAATTAACATAGATTATTTTTAACTCTGGATTTGTACATGCTCCAAAACTAATAAAAATTTGAGGAAATGATTACACCTCAAGATATTTGATTCCTATCTACACTTGCATAGATCTCAAGGTTATTATTTTAATATTATTTATATTTATATAAATTTCTCCCACACAAATATTTTTTTTAGGCCAGGCAGTAACTCCATAAGGCAGAAATAATTTGACTGTATTATTCCATCAGGTAGGTCCTCATTATATACATGAGGGAGAGATTGTTCAATTCGTCTCCTAATGACTGTTCATATTTCCTATTTATCTATTTACAATAATTCACCCAATCTCAAGGATTAGGTGTCAACATTCCCCCCTTAATCTGAAGGGATGTTGGTGAGTCCAAGCATCATTTTGAATTGTTCAAGCTTTTCCCTTCCAAGTGCTTTGGTGAAGATGTCTGGAATTTGCTCATTTGTGGAACAATGACGGAGATGGATTGTTTTGGCCTCAACATGATGTCGAATCATATGATATTTAGTATTGATGTGCTTCGTTCGATCATGAAACTTTGTGTTCTTGGCCAACTTTATTGCATAGGTATTGTCAATCATAAGTGGAGTTGCTTGTACTTGTTTTACCTGCAAATCTTCAAGAATTTTCCTGAGCCACACAATTTCTTTTGTTTCTTCAGCTGCTGCCACGTATTCTACTTCTGTCGTGGAATCTGCTGGAACTGATTGTTTGCGTGATCTCCAAGAGACAGCTCCTAATCCAAGACTCATAGCATATCCTGAAGTTGATAACGTAGTTTCTTTGTCTCCATCAAAGTCTGAATCAGAGTATCCAATCAAACTGAAGTTGTCCACCTGTGTATATTTGATTCCAAAGTCTTGAGTTCCCTTCAAGTACCTTAGAACTCTTTTTGCAGCAGACCAATGTCCCTCACAAGGCTTTTACATAAACTTGGAGAGGATTCCAACAACAAACAAAATGTCTGGTCTGGTAGTAGTTAGGTAGTTGAGACTTCCTACCAGCTGTCTATACTTTGTTGCATCCTCAAATTCTTTTCCCTCAATAGATGTGAGCTTTAAGTTTTGTTCCATTGGAGTGGCAAGAGGATTGCACTTTGTCATGCCAAAATTGTTCAATAGATCTCCAATGTATTTCTTTTGAGAAAGAAATATGGACTTTGGATGTTGGGTTACTTTAATGCCAAGATAGTAATGAACATAGCCCAAATCAGTCATTTCAAAACTTTTCCCCAATTCCTTCTTTATGGATGCAATGTAGCTTTCATTATTCCCTGTCATCAAAAGATCATCTACATATACCACAAGATATACCACTGTTTTGCCAACTTTCTTGACAAATAAAGTTGCATCATCAAGATTAAAATGTTTGAAATTGAGTTTCAGAGGATGCTCAATTAGTTTTTCATACCAGGCTCGTGGTGCTTGTTTGAGGCCACAGAAGGACTTCACAAGTTTGCATACTTTATGTTCATGTCCTTTCACAAAAAATCCTTCGGGCTGGGACATAAAAACATTCTCTTTTAGATCTTCATTCAAGAAAGCAGTTTTTACATCCATTTGATGGACTTTCCAATCGTTTTGAGATGCTAGTGCAAAGAGAGTCTCGATGGTAGCCCATTTTGCTGTGGGGGAAAAAGACTCCTCATAATCGATCCCTTCCTTCTGTGCAAAACCTTTTTCCACAAGCGTAGCTTTGTGCTTGTCAAGTGAGCCATCAACTTTATACTTGTTCTTGTAGACCCACTTGGAGCCAATTGGTTTGGTTCCAAATGGAGGATCAACCAGCTTCCAAGTGTTGTTCTTTATGAGGGCGTCATACTCCTTTTGCATCGCTTCTTTCCATTCATCATGAGAAGCAGCTTCTTTGAAGGAAGCTGGTTCAAAGTCTGTAGACACTTTCAATTCACAATCATAAGAAACATCCATATCAATAGGTGAATTAGAGTCATCTACATCACCTCCATTTTGTCGGGTTGCATTTCTAGTTCCTATCTTTCCAACTTCATCATGATGAACACTTTCAAGTGTGTTTGTCAGCCACTTTGGGGGACCTTTCTCAGATGGTCTAGGCTGCTCCGTTGATTGAGTTAGGACGGACTCAAGATTGAGTCTCCCAATTCTATCAATTACATCACTTAAAGCGTCATCCATTGTTGGAGTTTCATGCGGGGGAGAGTGTTCTTCAGAAGAAGATTCCACATGTTGATTTAGTATAGGAACCCCCCCTTCAAGATGTGTAATCTAATTATCAAATTCTTGAAATGATTTTGCTTTTGCGAATCTATCCAAGCGATCAAGTTGCCACTCAACAACATTGTTAGTTTTGGATGACTCAAGGAAAATTACATCTCTAGATACAACAAATTTCTTATTTACTTCATCATAGAGGTGGTATGCTTTGGAGGTGTTTGAATACCCCAGGAAGATACACTTACGACTTCTAGCACCAAGTTTGTTTCTATGTACCTTTGGTATTAAAGCATAACAGGTGGAACCAAAGACCCTAAGATGTTTTACTGAAGGAACATGTCCATACCACATTTCATAAGGAGTCTTGTCTCTAATAGCATTAGATGGACATCTATTCTTTATATATGCAGCACATAGAATAGCATCAACCCAAAACATTATCTTTACATTTTTGAAGAAGAGCATGGATCGTACCATATTTAAGATTGTCCTATTCATTCTTTCAACTACACCATTCTATTGGGGATTATAAGGCATAGTTGTTTGATGTTTGATCCCATGTTGGCGAATATAATTTTCAAATTCATTTGATGTGTATTCTTTTCCATTATCAGTGCGAATAGACCCAATATGAGATTCTGCATCATTTTCAATCCATTTATGAAAATTTTTGAATGTTTGAAAAGCATCAGATTTGTTCTTCAATAAATAAACCAACACATTCTCGTGTAGTCATCAACAAATGTCATGATATATTTATTTCCATTTGCAGAAGGAACAGGCATTGGACCACATAAATCTGAATGAATGAGTTCAAGGTTTCTATGTGCTCTTGAATGTGAATCATGAAAAGGCTGTTTGCTATGCTTTCCTAGAATGCGAGCATCACATTGCTTAAGTTTCCTAGGAATTGTAGGCAAACCGGCAACACCATTTTTCTTCAACAAGCGGAGACAGTCATAGTTCAAATTTCCAAATCTAGCATGCCATAATAAACTTGATGGAAGTGTACCTTCTTCATGATGAGAACTGTATGAGAAATGTTGTGCATGAGCAGAGGTTCCTTGTAGCTTGATAAGCCTTTCCTCTTCTATTCCCCTCATGACAAGTGAGTGGTCAGATGCTTTTCTTACCCCAAGCTTCCCATCAAACATATGAATGGAGTGACCTTGCTGGCGGATGTGGACCAAGGACAACAAGTTTCTCTTGAGTTGTGGGAGATATAGAACATGATGCAGAAGAAAGTATGGAAGACCAGGCAGTTTAAGCCTGATTGTGCCAAGCCCTGATGGCTTGATTCTTGATTGATCTGCAAAGTATACTGCTCCATCAACATTGTCAATGAAATCTTCAAAAAAATATTTTCTATGAGTCATGCGGCAGGTTTCTCCTGAATCAAGCAACCAATCATTTTTCCAAGAAGCAAGTGAAGCATTAAATAAATCTTCATTTACTCCAATGTTACATTGTGCCGCAACATAGTGAGCGGATTTAGGTGCTTCACCTTTGTCTGTATCATTAGTTTTACTTTTCTGTTGGTTTCTTTTCTGCTCAATTTTGTCCCATGGTAGCTTGCATGTAGAGGCATCATGTGATCCATTTCTTTTGCAGCGAATGCAGTGCAAATCTGCCTTTTCTCCTTGAGAATGTCTACCCCCCCCCCCCCCCGCCTCTAAAATATCTTCCTCTTCCTCTTCGCCCACCTCTTCCTCCTGTAGAATCTTGAGTAGGATGCTTTTCTTTATGAGCAAGGCACACAACCTCTTCAGAAGATTCAGGGGTTGTCTTCTTTCCAAAAGCTTTCTCTCTTTCAGCAAATTTTTTCACAAGAGAGTCAAAGGTTATATCTTTGAGATTTCCATTTGCTTGCAATGACTCAAGATAATTGGAGTAAGTAGGATAAAGTGCCTTGAGAAAAGCGATAATAGGAATATCCAATTCAACCTTAGTGGACTTGATATAATGCATTATAGACTTTACTTCAGATGCAAGAGCAAGAGGATCATTATTTTGTAGTTCAAGAGTGAAGAGTTTAATCATGAGTTGAACAACTTCAAGTGTGGAATGTGAGTCATAGAGTTCTTTCAGCTTTTATAAGGCTTCAAAGGCAATTGAATATCGCGAAATATGGTGTCTCACCTCTTCATTTACAGATGCAGCGATTAATGGATAAGCTTTGTTGTTCTTGTTTTCCCAAATGACGAGATCTTTGTCTGAGGTAGGTTATATTGGTTCATTGTCTCCTTCTCTGACACACACTCCTTTCCACAACTCATCGAAAATGAGGGTGTGTTTTATCATTCGGGACCATTAAGGATAGTTCTCCTTGCCAGTGAGAACTATTCCCACCATGGATATGATTGAATGCATTCTGTAAAAAAAAAAAAAAAATTGCTAATAGAAAAATACTTCTGCCAATATACAGTAAAATTGTACTCAAAAGGGCATTCTCAAAAGATTTCAAATCCACCATGTGACCCATATAAATCCATCATTATATAAATCCACCTCATATAAATCAATCTCATATAAACCTCATATAAATCCACCATATAAATCTCATATAAACCTCATATAAATCCATCATTATATATGTATATGCCATACATCCCCTTTATATAAAAAACTGAATTATCATACGTCCCTTTGTATATATAATCTTTTCACCACTTAAAAATGCCATTCGATCTTCATAAAAGGGATTACAATTTAAAAAACATTATTTAACGGTTTCCTCAGGTTCTCTACACTTGCAGATTCCAGCTGGAAAATCGAATGTGCACCAAGAAATTACCAAACAACATGAGGCCATTGTAAGGTCCAGTAGCGCCCTCCATGCTTTTGAGTCGATTCTGCACCACAAATCTTTAAACAGGTTACCCACGTCATCGATTTGTGGTGGAATTTCTGAGACTAAAACTTGTTCCAAAGCATTCCACTTAATAGTGCACAGATTTACCAATGGGCCACCGGAGCAGGACTTCAATCCTCATTTTTTCCATCTAGTTTGCAGAATGAATGAAACCATGGTTCAGAAAAAAAAGGGAAGGCGAGGCTATAAAAGGGATTTGCTGTAGATTGAGCAGCGACAGCAAGGGAAAATGCAAATCGAGGGGCCTATTTTCTGACATAAGCCGTGAATGTTCAATTGCAAATTTTCAAAAGAGGGGTAGCGCAATATGCAACACTTTGACACCGAAGAATATGGCAGAGGAACGTTTTAGTGTGGAGCAGCGATTCATTATGTATCGTTCAGGTGAATGCACAGTGCTTCTGAAATGTTTATGAAACCATGTCAGAATAGCATGGACAGTGCTGGCAGTGTCACGCAGAGGAACGTTTGCATCGTTCAGGTGAATGTCAGGCGCAGGTCTGTATAAAAGGAATATGGCAGACAGAGGGCACAGATAATTGTATGGAGGAGCAGCGCAGGTATAGGAGAGTAGCTGAGGGAGTTACAAGGGACAAGAGCTAAAAAGGAGTTGGCTCTAATACCATGTCAGGTCAGGCACTAACTCCATAAGGTAGAAATAATTTGACTGTATTATTCCATCAGGTAGGTCCTCATTATATACATGAGGGAGAGACTGTTCAGTTCGTCTCCCGATGACTGTTCATATTTCCTATTTATCTATTTACAATAATTCACCCAATCACAAGGATTAGGTGTCAACATTTTTATTTTTAATTTTATTGAAACCTTCATAATACATATAATCATATGCTTTATAACTTTTTAAATTTATTTTTTAATGTGATATGCATAGCATTGTTAGTATATAAAAATATTTAGATAGATATATAAGTTTCGAAAAAAAAATTGTAAATATTGAATTTTCATTTATCGTTAATTAAACATAAATTTTAAATTAGAAAATATGATGATTATGAAAATGTTTCATTATTTTAATTTATGCAATAAAATTAATCATAATTTATGTCATATTTCTATATTTATTTTTTTTAATTAATATTTATGAATTAAATTTATTATTTTTTTATATCTTTATTAGTTTTATGCTCTAAAATATAAATCATTATCAATACATTATTATTAAAATGGTCAATGAATGGTAGCAGAAAATGATATTTTAATGTTGCTTTGTTTAATTCTCGGTAATCTACACATATCCTTCACTTCTTGTTTTTCTTTGGTACTATTACCAATGGAGAAACCCATTGACTATCTGAAATAGGATAGATGAACACAATTTTAAGCAATTTCTGTAGTTCTTCGTTCACTATTTCTTTCATCATGCGATTCATTAGTCTTTGAGGTTGCCTTACTGGTTTAATCTGATCATTTTTATAGATGTGGTGGATACGTGTATTGGGATGGATTGCTTGGATGTCTGTATAATCCCAGGCAAAAGCTTTTGAATATTTTTGTAATAATGCAATTACCTCTTTTTCTTGTGACGATTGCAAATGGTTTCTAATGTTCAAATGTTTTCCGGGATATATCTCAATTGTTTTTTTTGTTGAATTGGTAATTGTGTTTACAGGAAAAATGTTTGTAAAAGAGCTTCGCAAGGATTGAATTGTACAAGTTTCCTGAAAACATTGATTAAAAATATTGCTTGCAGCTTCATATTGAATCTCTCTAAGTTGCTCTGAAATATTTGGTTCTGAGATGAAAAGATCCATTAAATCCTAATTCTCTTCTTCCTCTCTAAGGTCAAAAAATTGATTTATACTTAGAACTGATTTTGTTTGTTCTTGTTCTTGTGCTTCAAGCATCGATTCTAAAGAAGGTGATTGTGCAGGTGAATAAAGTGTAATGTGTTTCCGTTCATCTCCATGTGAAATAATCATACTTCCGGATCTGCATCCTATAAAGGCATCAGCCGTGGCTAACCATGGTCTTCCTAAGATTAGAGGATGTCCTCCCAAATTTGTTTTTGGCTGCAAGATGAGGAAGTCAACAAGATACTCCCATGAATCCAAACAGACTATAATATCTTCCAGTATTCCTTCTGGTACAACTTTAGATCTGTTTGCTAACTCTATAATTGTAGAAGTTGATCTAATGTTATTTAAACGCAGATATTTCATTGTCTCCATAGTCATTACATTTATAGCGGCTCCCAAATCTATTAATGTGTTTGGAACTGAGAAATTATTTATTGAAATAGTAACCATAGGGATACCAGGATCAATATATTTTTCTACCACTATTTGTGTTGACATGAGGCTCGCTAATTTGCCAATGACTTGGATTGTAGTAGGATCCTTCTTCTTTTTACCAGTTTTCTTAATGCATAATTCTTTTATTGTTTTAACATATATTGGTATCTCTTTTATCGCTTTCAATAAATGAAATTTTACATAAGCATTTTTCAATTCATCCAAAATATCAAATTCAGGAAGGTTTGTTTCTATTTGTTGCTCTACTAACCTCTCAGGATAAGGTGGTGTTTGAGTTATAATAGTTTTTCCTTTTTGAATTTTTTTTTCAGATTGTGATGTTTCAGGTTGTTCTCCTTGCTTAATTGTATCTTCTATGATTGGAGGAGAATCCTTTTTAAGCACCTTTCTAGACCTTAAATGGACATCATTTATGGGAAGAATAGAATATGTTGAAAAATATGCCACTTCTTCTACTTTGTATGCAGGTTTATCCATCTTATTGTATGGATTTGCCACTAGTTGGGCTGGTAATTGAGTTGGTCTGGGCTGGTTCGAAGGTAGCTATAGCTGTTGTGGTTGTGTTAGCAGTGCTGGACAATTCTGTTGTGGAAATGGCATTGATAATGGATATGCAGAATTTTGTTATGGAAATGGCATGGATTGTGGATATTGTTGATATGGGAATGGTTGTTGATATTATTGATGGTATTGTTGTTGGTATTGTTGAGGTGGTTGGCTTCCATAACGATATCCTCTCCATCCTTATGCAAGTTGGTTTGGATATTTTTGTGGAGTCCAAGCTTGCCATGGCATTGGAGTATTCCAAGAATTTTTAGGTGGATATGGATAGTTTTGTTGAGGGAACTGTTGCAGATTTTGTTGAGGAATCGTTGGTTGCCAAGGTCTTCGTGGCGCCACATAATAGAAACCTTCTATTCCTTACACTTCTTCCATTTGATTCATTTGTAATTCTTTCAAGCTTAGACAATTTTTTATTGAATGGTTTTCTGTACAAAGACCACATACTTGAACACTATCCAAAGGACATTCTCTTAATGGATGTTTCTTTCTACATTTGGAACAAAAGATTGCTAAAGCTTTTTCTTGTTCTTCTTTCTTCTTATTTTCTTTTAGAAGATCTACCTAAATTCCTAATGTACTTAGGAGATCGGTTTTGAAGTTTTCTAACAAGATTACTATCTCTGCTCTTGTTACTCCTCCTGCTGCTGATTTCACTGCTTTTGAACTCCCATCTCTCTTTCCAGATTTTGATCTCCCTCTAGAATATTTTGGACATAAATCAACAATTTCATTAAGTGGCATGTTTGAAATGTCTCCCTTGCCCATTACATTCAGAATGTCAAAATATTCATCTCTTATACCTTTGAGAAAGATTGTTCGAATGGTTTCTTGATTTAGAGAGTGTTGTTTGGATTTTTGTAGATTATATGAAAATCTTTTTAATTATTCTTCTATACTTTCTTCCTCTTATTGTGTCATTCTAAAAACATCTTCTTTTGAGTCCGTAGGACTACAAAAGGCTTGATACGTTTTAAGAAATATTGATCTCATATCATCCTAAGAAGCTAATGTTTTCTCTCCTCAACCCACGAACCATTTTAAGGTTGTTGCTTTCAATGTAGTAGGAAAGAGATGAAGTTTGTGTGTGTCATTAGTGTATCCATATGTTCTACATAAGATGTCAAATTCCAACATAAAGGAATCAAGAATTTGGCAATACAGAAGGTGGAATATTTTTCATTTTCACATCTTCTCCTAATATTGCACTTGTATCTACTATTGGAAAGCCAAAAGTAGCTTCTTGATCACCACCTTCTTCTCATCCTTTCCTATCCTCGTCTGCCCTTCTATCATTTTCTCATTTTGCCTCTTCCTCTCTTTGCCTTCTCCATTCTCTTTGTTGTCTCTCATATTCATGTTTTTGTTCAGGAGTAAGAATAACATATCCATGTCCCTCTTCTGCCATAGTCTCGATTGTTTCAGTGTCAATTTGAGGTTCAAGTTGTTCAAAGACAGGTTCAACTACAGATTCAAGAATAGGTTGTTTTTCTTTAACAAATTCTTTTTGTTTTCCTAAAGTAGGTGTTGTTGTTGATGGTTGTTTTCTTTTTACCTCCCAGGCTAACAAAGTTTGCCTCTCAATTAAAGTTAACCTTTGTCCCGTTCTTTGTTTTTCTTCCAATTCCTCAATTGTTGGCTTACCAGCAACTGGTGTTGTTAGCTTTGATGGTCCTACCTCTATTGATGGGGGGTTTTGTTTAATAAATCTACCTTTAGGATCTCTATTTCTAGGCATAAAGAAACATGACCAAAAGAAATGTAACTAATTTTTTTTATTTTTGTTTTATGAAATTTTTAGAGTTTTTGCTTATCTTCCTATTGACTATGCCGATAATTGCCTCCCGAGAAATGATGCCAAAGTGTTGAGCTAATTTATTCACACAAATTAACACAAGTATTCTTTATCAATCTAGGTTGGTAATACTTGGAGGCAAGTCCACTATATATGAATATCAGATATAATCAAGCTTGAAAGACAAGTTTTCAAAAACTAAAGAAGTGCATATTACAAATATAACCTACATTAACAATTTCCAATTCACTTTGTAAAGAAGGAAAGTTGAAATGGCTCTTAACTTAAGAGGTCTAATTCTTCCTCAATTATTACTTGATGAACAAAAATTAGAAACCATGAACTCTCAATAGCTTAAGATGGACAAATCATCAATGAAGGGAGGCTCTTAACTTAAGAGACCTTTTTTATTTTCCATCATAATTCATTCACCATAATGCTATCAATTGAAATCTGAAAATACATAAGAAAATTTCTTGCATGTAATCAACGAAATGCTAGTTTCAATCCACCAACTTAAAGAGAAGGAATGGTCAAATTGAACACCTTGTTATTCCATCTTACTGATGTGATGAACAAAATAATATTCAATGAGATAAATCACCAAGCATTAACCATAAACCAATCTGAAACAAAGCATGTAAACAAGTTCTAAAATAACCAGATTGTGGGAAATTAAACTAGTCTAAACAAAGAATTGTACTTAACTTGGAATGGAGGCCCTCCACCCTTGCTTTGCACACTTGATTATTGATATCAAAAGCTTAAACTTTAGTCACACATCCACATTATTGAACAAAAAAATAGTAGTACAACAGGTTCTTCAAATTAGTTTCAAACTCCAAAATGTCTCAGCATGAAATTATACAAAAGTTACACACATAAGCCATCAAAGTCTTGGCTTTAAATAGAAGTTTTGTGAAACAAACTGATCTATAATCTTTCTAACAATCATATATACTCATATTCACCTATCTAAGTCAAACTCATCCAATCCATCGCAAGAAATATGGTCAATCCCATGAAATCTCAAAACTGCCTATTTCCTAGGGATTTCTGAGTGACTAATCATGGTTGACCAGCCTTGAATGCGCCTAATAAAGCTTGTTCCGACCGAACCAAGTGGAGTTATCTCAGTCCTAGTTCCCAAGCTATCCATCCATGCATCAAACTCGTGCCCAAGCATCCTGCAGACATTCCATCCATATAGCTATTACGGGAATTTCTGAACCTATCAAAATTTGCACTTGAAATCAAATTTTCATAAAAACTTTAGAATTTGAAAAATTAAAATTAAATACTTGAATAGAGATGAAATACATCAAAATGGGATAGATATAGTGGAAAATATATGGAAAATATAGGGATTAAGTAAGTTTCCTTAAGCAGAAATAGACCAAAATCGAGGGCCAACAACCCATCCACGTGTAATGCCTTGATTGTTGCAATTTATTTTGTGAATGTAAATATTGAAGTGGTTGATGATCTATGTGTATGATTGTTTCTTTACCCATTATATAATGTTTCCACTTTTTAACACTTTGAAATAATGCATAAAATTCTTTATCATATGTAGGATAGTTAACTACTGCAGATGTAAATGTGTCATGATAAAAGAATATAGGCTTCCTGTGCTGCATCAAAACTGCCGCCATGGCATAATCACTTGCATCTGTCTCGATCTCAAATGGATGTTGAAGATATGGGAGTACTATTACTATCGCTATATTGATCTTTTCTTTCAAGGTGTCAAAGGCTTTCTATTATTTTCCTCCCCACTGAAACACATGTTTCACACTTGTCAAAGCATGTAAAGGAGTTGCAATCAACGAAAAGTTAGCGATAAACTTTCTCCAATATTTCGTTGCCCTTAATAAACTTCTAACTTCTATAGAAGTATTGGGTTTAGGCGATTTTACAATGACTTCGACCTTAGAGGGATCTATCTTCAATTCACCGCCCTCTACAATATAACCCAAATAATTCAAAGGTGTCCTGCCAAAGTTGCATTTTGACAGCTTCACATAGAGATTACCTCTTTTCATAACATCTAAAACTTGCTTTACATTCTTTACTTGTTGATCCCATGTCTTATTAAAAACAAGAATATCATCCAAATAGACTATTACAAAATCATTAATAAGTGGCCTAAATACATCATTTAGGACTCACATAAACGTAGCAGGAGCATTAGTTAAGCCAAAAGGCATAAGCAACCACTCATAATGTCGTTGCTTTGTCTTAAAAGCAGTTTTTCATACATCACGTTTTGCAACTTTGATCTGATGGTAGCCACTTCGCAAGTCTAACTTAGAAAAGTAAACTGCATCTTTTAATTGGTCTAGTAAATCATCAATAGAAGGAAGAGGATAATGATTCTTGATCGTGATTTTATTTAGTGCTCTGAAATCAATAGAAATTTTCTCCGAACTGTATTTCTTTCACACCAACACAATGGGTGATCCACATGGTGACATGCTTGTTCTTATAAAACCTTTTTCGAGCAACTCTTGTACCTACTTTTTTATCTCTGCATTCTCTAGAGCTGATGACCTGTATATTCCAATGTTAGGTAGTTGAGCATCCTGTTGTAAATAAATATCATGTGCTATCTCCTGCTTGGGTGGAATCCCCTTAGGCTACTAAAATAGAATATCATAATCGGAAACAACTTCAACTAAATCTAGTTTATGTTTAGGATTACAACCTTAGAATGCATCGGATTTATCAAGATCCTTTGCCTTTACAATCATTAGTAAAAATATCTTACTAGAAATTACAATTCTTTTCATCTGTCCTGAATTTATGAGAGGGAAGTTATCTTTGAGTTTATGAGCCCTTACAATATATTCAATTCCATCCTTAGTGAGTTGATACTTATTTTCAGCTTGATAGAAGATAGCTTTTCTATCATACAAGTATTGACTTCCTAATACAATGCCACATATGTCCAATGAGACTATGTCTAACTCAACCTCATCTACAAATGTTTACCCAATAGCGAACTAAAGTTTACATTGTCTCGTAACTTGTAACTTTGTTTTATCGCACATCCAACCTAATGGATATGGCTTTTTATGAGGTTTTGTTTCTAGACCCAACTTCTTTACAATTGGTTCAGAAATCAAATTAACTTGTGACCCACTATCAAATAAAGTATCAATTTTAGTGTGCTTGGAAATGACTCTAATATGAAATAGCTCATTTCTTTTCCTCTCATTACTTTCATTATCAACAGAATAAGAAGAATTACTTCTAGATGCTTTAGAATCTTTACCTTTTATACCTGTGGTTGTAACTATTGTTTCATCACCTCAGTCAGACCTCAAGTCCTTTTGTATAGGAGCATCATTTTTTCACTCTTTACCCTCGAACTTCTTAGGCTTCAGTTTTGGATGCAAAGACTAGCAATGTGCCTCATTGTATCCTTCCTTCTTACAATGAGTGCATGAAGGTTTATCCTTCTTTACAGTGTTTGTTTTCCTCTCCTTTCATTCCAGTTTCTTCTTTCCTTTATCGTTGTTCTCAATAGAATTGGATGATTTCCCAACATCTCGCTTCACATTTTTACGTCTAGCCTCTAGATGAGTTGCCTGGACTCACACATCATCTAAGCTAGTGGGATTAAACATAAGTATAGTATTCTTCAAATAACTATGAAGCCCACCTATATATTTTAACAATGTCTCTAGTGAGTCCAATGATATTCGTAATATTAAAGCTCTTTTACGAAATTCTTGAGTATAACTCTATACACGTTGACCCTACAATTGACGTAATGTATGCCAACTCATCATTACTTGCTGCAGATAAGCCAAAGGATAAAATTTCCTTTTAATGGCAGAAACAAATTGATTCCAAGTTGAAATGATTTTACCATGTTTTTGAAGATCTGCTTGTGTATTTCCTTCCCACCACACCAGTGTGGTTCCTCCTAGTCGAAGGCTAGCCAGCTGAATCTTCTTCCTTTTTGAATCAATTTTTTACACCCTGTAATATACATCCATTTTCCTTATCAAATTATCTTGATTTTTTGCATTAAGTTCTCCATCATCAATTGGCAAATCAAATTTTACATCTAATTTGATCAAATAGGTCTTCCTTTTCTTCTTCTTAGAAGAGCTAGTTTTATGAGAGGAAGACGATGATGGTGATGATGGAGGAGATGGTGGAGGCTGCATTCCTCCTTTTCCTTTATCTTTCTTAACTTCCTTCTCTAGAGGGACAAGGATAAAAGGCTCCTCTGCTCCTTTGTTTGGTTTAGGTGATGAAGTGCCTTAACCTTTGCCCTTTTTAAACTCATTGTACATTTCTTTCACCATGGCACATATTGTCATGAAACTATCCAAGAATTGGGATTCTGACCCAAGTGGAGCTTCATCTGTGATCCTTCTTCATGAAAAGAACGTTCCAATGTATGGATTTTCCTCAACAAGTTCTCCTTCACCTCGTCCAAGCCTTAACCTAGTGAGCATTCAAATCTCCACACAAACTCGTCGAACCTTAAAAACTTTAAACATTGATACCACTTTATGTGAAATTGATAAAAGGTATTACAGACTATGTGTGAAGTTGCCTATGTTACTTAGTGCAATGGATTGATAAGATTGTGAATAACACAAACACTTAAACAATTATAAAACACACAATTAGACACATCAACACAAGGAAAATTGATAAAGGAGTTCACCAAACTTCCTGGCTATGTCTCCTCATCCTAGCTTCCACTGCTGACTTCTTTATTATGTCTTCAAATGGTTGTTACAGGTGTGAGCTCAAAAAAGAGTCTCAACACAATAATGGAATTCACCACTATGTTACGCTCGAAACTTCGAGTCCAAATGAGCATACACACGACCGTACTATTCACCCTGACCTCCAGAGCCCGTGGAATGGTTCACAATACACTCCTCTAAAAAATCTTTGTCAAATTTTCCATGTTATGGTGTTTATATAACATGTTTTAGTTACAAATTGTAATAAACGTGGAACACGTACATTTGTAATAGAGACAGGCTATAAACGAAAGGACCGGTGGGCGCAGGTGGACCCCGACCGTTCGACCTTTCCCTGACATTGATCTCAAGAACAAACCATGTGACAGCTATCGTGTCCTGCTCTTCAACTAATCCGGACAACTTGCACCATTGATATGTCCTCTGCCATCTAAAAGCTATCACGCGGTTTTGCGCTCCAACTAGCACGTTGGTTATTTCTCCGAAAGCACACGATAAAGTGGTATTCAGGAGGCTACCTGTCGAGTGCTAAGTGGAATCACATGCTCCCTATCTAAAACCACTTCCTGCCTTGAGGGAACGTGATAAACCATTTACCACCCTCATGTCGGAACTCAAAGAGTTTAGTTCCTTTCTCATAGCTTTATCGCATCCATTTTCTGAGATAACTTGCGTGCATGTTTTGACGCGATATGCGTCGATCTCCTTTGATCGAATGATCTCTACTCTTGACTGTTGTTCCTCATCGCTTGAGGTCTGAACCAATCTTCGATTGCCACATCATCTTCTGCGGTGACATCATCAGGTACCTACTACTCTTTCCGAGGTTGCCACATGTCTTGCTGACGTAGGCTTTGACTCTTTGACGTGAATCTTTGATTAGCTCTAATTTCTTTGTCCAAACTCAGATCTGCATGTTGTTTGCACCATTAGCTTCGTATTCATGAGCCCTTCAACATTTTTCCATTTCACTTGTATTTGAAGACTTTTGATGTTGAGGCTATGCTCAATCCATTTTGGATCATCAACATTCCACATATCTTTCATACTTCTTTCTTTAGATGAGAGTATATTTTTCTTTTATTCATCTTCATTAAGGTTTAGGCATAACACCCAATGATCATGTTTTGAGTTCCTCTTCGACTTTTACATAGCTTTTACATTACTCGATGTGCGATTTTATGAATTGCTTTATTAGAATTACTATTCTAGCACCCCCTTACCTTTAATGTTAAGAGGTTATGGAACCTCCTTTTATATATCTATATCTATCTATCTGTATATATATATATATTCCTCTCATTCCAACTTATTATAAAGTTGGTATAACACTTCCAATATAATTAAATAGTGATTGACCATTTGTTCTTGATGTTGGACTAGTATAAACATATATCTATAGGAATTCGTAGAAGGGTCTATGGTTAGACTTGTTTTCCTCCATCAAAATTATTCACAAAGCTATACCATGAACATTGAAACATGGGATTATATGGCATTTTCTCCACTATGGCGGCCACATGAACTCACTTCACGTGGTGCTCAAATGTGGATAAGGGGCCCACTCTACCAAACCGAAAACCCTAACTAGTTGTTTCATTTGACGGTCACGAAAGTATTGATCAATAGTGATTGTTTTTTAATTATCATTAGGGTAGCTACCCTACCCATTGTATCGGTCTCAATATCATTTTCTTTGATTGAGAGCCTCATCTGCAGCCTCATGGTGAATTTAACTAAAAACAAGGGGTTTCTTTTATTCATGAGAGTGTTTCCTTCGAAGTTTTGATAGTTCTCCTTAGATTTACTCCAAGCTAATATGCACATTAGCAGAGATATCTGCGTACACCTGGTTCGACTCCACCAGTTAAATCCTCAAATTTATTATTTCTTCTTGGATGCATATATATTTGAAGCCTCTTTGTGGCATTTCTCATGAATTTCACCCACTAACAGCTGGTTTGGTAGGTTGGCTTGGTAGGTTTGTAGATTAAAACCTAGTTCTTCTTCGAGGATTTTGGTCGCGACATCTCATTTCCAGAGGGATTTGACCTAATTCTGTCTATTCCGGAGGCTCCTCGACATACTTTCTCACGGTAAGTCTAATTCTTCAAACCCTAGCTCTAACGTTTTCGATGGGTTTCGTTTCACTATTAATCACAATTTAGATTAAGTATTTCTTCTTCATGGTCGTGAACTATGTAGAAACTTCGATCCTATTGTCAAAGGTAAAATTGATTCTAGCCACCTTTATACATCTAGTTATATTTATTTCCTTACAGTGAATTCCGAAGAAATTTAATAATTTACTAATGGTAGTACTCTATATCTTTCGCAGGTTAGTTCCCATTGCAATTGGGGTTCCATATCGGCATTTTCTAGAGTAGACTTTCTCAATTTCACCCTAGCTACTACAGGGGCTCATTTGTTTTTATTTTTTATAGGTTTCCAATGTCATTGGAAGGATTCTAGCTTGATGTGGCTCACCTAGAATTTTCTTATGTTACGGTTTCTACTAGCAGGCTTTATATTGGATGTAAACACATTTTCTTATGGATTCTTGCGCTACGGTTTCTACTAACAGGCTTTATATTGGATGTAAACCCATTTTCTTATGGATTCTTGTGTTACGGTTTCTACTCACAGGATTTATATTGGATGTACTACAAACAAAATTTTCAATATCCATCTTCCTTTGATTTTATTTGAGAGTTCCCCATTTGGTTAAATTCCAGTTCTTTTATTTCTTAATTGGATAATGGCCAAGACTTTTATGGTAGAGAGTGCAAAGTTTTTATTTTCATTTGTAGAAAAGTGATTAAGATTTGTTCTTTTATGCTTCTTCATGCATGTTAATAAAATGTGCTTACTCAAACTTTTTTTTTAATGTAAATTAAAGTAGTAGTTTATATGGGTGTAGATTAACATTCTCTTCCTTGTGTTTATGAAATAAAATAAGACAAATTATATATTTTACTTTCTTTTCTTATAATGAAACATGTGGCTTGGGTACTAATTACTACAAGGCTTTTACACCTTTATTGATATTGCTTTCCATTTCCTTTCCCAAACACGTGGGATGTACCTTCTTTATATGAATTCTAAATAGTCATATTGCTTTCACTAACATCTATAGTGAGCTTTCAATAACTTTTGTTTTGTACATGCATATGTTATAACTTATTATGAGTAAAACCCATGTATCTATATAGAATACATAACCACTATCCTTTTAGAGTGT
Source organism: Pinus tabuliformis (assembly GCA_031772625.1). Classification (NCBI taxonomy): domain Eukaryota; kingdom Viridiplantae; phylum Streptophyta; class Pinopsida; order Pinales; family Pinaceae; genus Pinus; species Pinus tabuliformis. The sequence goes on from CM062807.1 coordinate 880,934,372, forward strand.
ACAAACTAGGTGAGATGCCTAGCCCACTCTTGCAAGATTGCTTCATGTTTTTCTTTGAGCCCTAACATTCTTGGTTTAGGACTATAGTCCTTGGGCCTATGAATAGTGGTTCATCTTTGTTATGTATTTAGGAAATTAACTTCGTATGGGCATAATTTTCCCTAGTATTCTTGGTTTAAGATTATAGTCCTTGGGCCTATTAATAGGGTTTTATCCTTGTTATGTCTTGAGAAAATTAACTTGGGCATGGGAATAATTTTCTTTTCTTCTATAATTAATAGAATAAAATTCCAATACTAATAAGGGGTTATTGGTTAAATATGGACTATGGGCATTTACATTATTCTTACCATCCATTGCCTCTTTTACCTTAGACAAGACTCTTTTCTTTTCCATATTCACCCATATAGAGGATAACAAGGTGATTATTTATTTAGAACTTCTTACCACCCTCTACAACACAAGAAGTACTTTCTCTTTACCTAAAATCTTCCATTTACTTAGAAAGAAAAACAAATACACACATATCTACCTATATAGGTATACATATCTATGTGTTACATTTACATAATATTATTAGAGATTTCCCATTATTACTAGTACATTACCAAAAACATTTTAAATTCATAATAGCAATATATTCTATTTCCATAAACCAAATCAGCTATCATAGAATTAATCAAACATTCTTATACTTATCTAAAGTATTCCAAGAAATATGCTAAAGAATTCCATGTTCCTGTGAGCCATGAATTAAGTTTCTTAGTTAGTTCAATTTTCTTAGTTAGTTCTTATGGAGCTCCCCTCCTCCCGACTAGGAAAAAAACATAGGTACCATTTCTCAAGTTCACCTCTTTATAGTAGTGTCATGCTATTTTACTCGGTTCATAATCAGTCTTTTTCTCCCACCAGTATTTCTAAAAGGTAACTCCCTTTATCTCTTGAAGTTCTATTTTTATAGGCTCCACCTCATGACATCTTTTTCCAATCAGTATTTTCTTGGTGGTCTATCTTTGCCAACACTTCTCCTAAATAGAAAAAAGGATTTTTCTTCTTCTTTTGTTTCTTCCCATTATTTGGTATAACAGGTTCCAATTATTTATTGGTAGGAGTCTAGTCTCACATGTTAAACTTCAACATAGTTTTCAAAATAATAACAAAAAAAATAGTTTTTCCTTTTATTTAATAAAAATAAATATTTACATCAAAGCATTTCAAACACAAGTTAATATAAAATTTGTAAAATAAATTTAGAGAAGGTATTACATCCCCCATACATACATATAAATCTATAAAATTTGTAAAGTAAATTTAGAGAAAGTATTACATCCCCCATACCTAGATATAAATCTATTTTATATATGGATATACCAATTGTCTAGAGAGAACAAATCTCTCACTATATAAAGATGTTTTCGAGTATAAAATCTTAACTAAAGATTTTATTTTCCCCTCTACAAACATTCTCTAAATATATAAACATGTTTTCCAGTACAAAATTTTAACAAAAAATTTTATTTTCCCCTCTACAGACCTTAGGCAGATGGGAAAGTTGGTAGATTTGGAATAAATATTGTATCCAATATTGTATACTATTATTATTTGATTTAATGATTCATTATAGAGAAACAACACCTCTTTTATATTGAGTTGAACTTTAATTTTTTATATTCATTTACAATAAGTACATCTCCCTTGTTTTTATTTATAGTGTGACTATTGTAATAAAATATAATGTCAACTCAATTAAAAAATTAATAATAAATAAAAGGTAATAAATATGATAAATAAATTCAATTCAATTTCTTCTAATGTAATTTTGTTTTTATTAATAAAAATAAAACAAAAAATCCAAAAAAAATCATAATATTCATATTTCATTAAAATAAATTTAAATAATAACTAATCATATTAGTAAGCTTGATATTTTAGAACATATAATGAATAAACATTTAAAAATTTAATAAATTTAATTCATAAATATTTAATTAAAAATAAACATATTTTTAATTATAAAATTGTTATATATAGAGAGATTGTGAATTCTAATAGTTGTAATTAGCATTGAGAAAGTGGTTTTTTTAGGAACCATTTTCTGATTATAGTTATATATATATATATATTATTATTATTATTATTATTATTATGCATATCACATTACTAATTGAATTGGGAATATTATACAACATGTCAAGGAGAAATTCTTAAAAGTTTTAATTTTATATATATATATATATATAAATATAAAATATCATTTAAAATAAATTATATATGGTATTGATAAATTATGATATTGACTAATAATATTATAACAAATCTTATTTACAAATTCAAATAAAAATATAACATTAAAATAATTTTTTTAAGAGCCACATCTAGTATCTGAGGTTGTAAAATATCATGTGAAGCTTTTTTAAGGTGATAGCCAATGTCTTGTAAGGATAAGTATGTGAAAACCTTTTAAACCATATAAAAATTGTATCAGCTTTATTTCCAGATGGCTTGGACATAGCTTCAAAGGTCGTAACTGTGTAAACAAAATTATCTCAAATATCCTTCTCGAGAATTATGGCTTCCTATGAATCTCTGAGTTGCCTATGAATCTCTGAGTTGCCTATATGATTTCCTGAGCTATATAATTTAGAGAATGAAAGGAAGTATATATAACATATGTTTCTAGTTATTCAAATCGAGTTTAAGTTTATAAACAAAATATTTTACGCTTTAATGATTATGAAAATAAAACTGGAAGGTTTTGAGCCACTGGAGGAGTGTGAAAGAGTGTATATTCGGAATTGTAAAACTATGAAATGATTTTTTTTTATTTGTGTGCGCGGAGAGAATAGTGTTATATATCTATATTTATATACAAAATATATTTTTTTCTTCTTCTTATGTAGAGTTTAGAGCCTAGAGTTATTGTTATTATAATATAAAGTATTTTAAGTATTTTAAAAGGTTTAACCGATTAAATTATTTTTATTTTGTTTTTTAATTTAAATTAATTATGTATTTTTTCATATTAATATTTTTACCATTTATATTTATTAATTAATATTTTTTTAAATGATATTGTATATTGATGATGATATTAGTTACAATGAACTTAGAAATTGATTTAATATTATTGTAACAAATATTTTGAAATAGTTATTTATTATTGTTGTATTTAAGGTATTTCAAGAAAAAGTGTTTTTTGTTTTTATTCTTTTTAATGTTACAAGAATGTAAGTTGTTTCAGCTAATTACATTTTAGAATTTTTTCCAATATCTTATTTTACTATGGGGCTAGTGAGAATTTGTTTTTATTTCAGCAATGTTGATTTTTCTTACTTAAGCTATCCAAAAAAGAGAAATACTTTTGATATTATGAATTAGTGTTAGATCAACATTTTATAGTAGCTTATTTTTCTTTTATCTTATAATTCTTCATCACAACATACTTTATTCTAAAATTTATATGTAATAATATTTGGAATACTATCCTAATTTTAGGAAGCAAAGTATTATTTTATTTTGCAAAGACATGTTTTTCTCATTCTTAATTAATCTATGATTATCTTTTTAATGTAGTTTGAATAAGTTTTACAAAGCCTTCTAAGTTCGATGTCATTTATCTTGTTCTTGTAAATTAAGTGCATATTCATAATCATGCTTTCAATGAAGCAAGCATTCCTACTATACTTTCTAAAAAGAAGATATTATAGATTGTACTTCCTTTCAATTTAAAACTATAATTATAAAATGTTTTTAAATTTTCTTTACATTTCTCCATAAATATCTATATATGTTGTATCCCTAGACTTAAAAAACATATAACATAATTTAAATCACAAAAATCTTAAAATAAAAATTCATCTTATCTCATAGTTAAAAATCGACCAATTTAAAACTATGATTAAATCCATGATAAACTTTACAATAAATATTTATTCTATTCTCAAAACTATATTTCTAGTTAACCCTACAATAAAGATAAGATATTCCTATGAAATCGCTTCCTCTAAGCTACTATTATCACACATGAACTTATCATACATGAAACAAATACATAGATATGATAATTTTGAATTTAGCTATCATAGCATTTATTTTGTAAATATTAATAGTCATGTACATACTAAAACATGATTACTTAACACGCAATTGAGTTACTTATCTTGATTAATTCTCGTAACATACACAGTGTACTTTAGGTTCTACTTGAATACTACATGTATAATTTACTATATTCAATTTTTTTAAAGCAAACCTTGAACATATAACCTAACTGTTAGATAATTCTAAGTATGAATTCTTCAAAGGACATTCTGAAGTATCATGTGCTCTTAGGTTTGACTATAAAAATGTTAGTGTTTATAGTCCAACTCTTAAATATAAGGGCCATAAATATAAGGCCATAAATAGTGAGAAATTATGATTATCATCTTTTAATTATGGAAAACTTATATTCCAACTCTTAAATATAAGGGCCATAAATATAAGGCCATAAATAGTGAGAAATTATGATTGTCATCTTTTAATTATGGAAAATTTTGGGGAAAATTATTGGAAATTACTTTTATTTTGAAAATTTAAAAACAAAGAAAAATTTATTTATTTGATTAAAATTTTTCCCATTTTTTACATATATATATATGATTAAATGGATAATAATCGTAAAAAAAAATTACCATTATTAATAGTAAAGTACATTTTTTCATTGAATATTAGCCTACATTATATATGTATGACTTTTCATATTGGAACTGTTGCTTATATTACAATAAATAGCCATAATATTTGAATCCGTAAAAAATACACTACACTCAAGGATCTGCATACTCTAAATCATAGCTTTGATTAAATTAATTTGAATCATTCGAATGGTTTTTAAGTTATAAGTAAGGTGTTTGTCAAATATCTCATGTTACACACTTATATATATATATATATATATATATATATATAGAGAGAGAGAGAGAGAGAGAGAGAGAGAGAGAGAGAGACTTTACGTATATAAATTACATATTTATCAATTTCATTAAAACGTTTTTATAGGATATAATATTACTATGATGGTAATGCTTCTAAAACAATAAGGTCTATTGCAACGAGATATATATAGATTACAACATGAAATGTCATGTTAGATACATTAGAGAGTCAATAATGAGTAGACTACATGGTGAAAAACATTGAAAACTTAGATATCATAGATAGAATGTTTTCTTTTGGATTTCTTTGGTTGTTAGATCCTTTTTAGGTACAAATCACCTTTTTGTATTATAAATGATAAAAAAAAAATTAATAATATTACACAAGTGGATTTTCTAGCAATTGCATTAATTTAGTAATAATAAGACAAGATTAAATATTTTCATCAAGAAAATCTAAACCAGATTGGATAGTTATGTTGTTTTCCATCCTCCTTGAGGATTTCAGAGTGTAAAAAGTGGAGGAATTAGCTCACATAACCATTTTTTAACTAGGACTCAGTTTGGAAAATTATGGTCTAAAACTTCCTCGAAGTGTTTTGAGGCATCAAACAACAATTTTTTTTTTGGGAGGAGGGGCGGAACTTTGTCGCTTCATTTTGTACCATCTTCTCATATTATAAAGACAAAAAACCTTTCTAGTGATTTAAGATTCATCTAAATCGCAATACATAAGCAAAATTTATGCCACTTAGAAGTTGACCTTCCTACTTTTATCACCATAATTCAGGAGGATGCCACATCCCCATTATTCATGGAAAGGGAGCTAGCCATGTGATTATGATGGAGAAGAATGTACAAGAGTACACATTGTAACTCTCGTTACAAGTTGAGGTAGTCAAACTTAGCTATTAGTAGGCTATCGGGTTGTGTTATAACAAGGCCACTTGGAGGAAAAGGGGTTCAAATTCTTTTCAAGGGAATTGTTTTAGGCTGAGAGGAATAGGAGATGGAGAAAACAAAGAGGATTTTTGCATGGTGATGCCCATGGGCCACTTTTGTACCCATGGTCATTTTCTTTTCAGAGAAAGAGAGCAAAGTGACCACACCTTCTAGCTGGGTTTTCTCTCAAAATAGTTTCCCAAGTTATATATCATGTCAAATCATGGCTTGTGAGATTTCTTTTTCATTGTTTTCTATTTTATGCATAATTATAATTCACATACCTACGCATATAAGAAGAATCTACACATCCAGAAATATTAAGAGAAATATAACCATAATAGTGTAGATTTCTTTTTTAAATATAATTTTATCAGATTTGTTGTGATGAACTATCCATTGGAATGTCCATGGCTATTTATACATCAAAACCAATATTTATAGATTCCCATGAGAAGATTCTCAATTCTATCATCTCCTAAAACGTCTCAAAAAATTTCTATAGTCTCTACAAAAATGTGTCAACCAATAATTTTGTATCTAAAATAGCCCTTCAAGATATAACAAAAAAATAACAATAATAATTCTAGATGTATTGCAAATGAATGTTATTCTATAATTCTATGTCATAACAATCATTCATAGAAATACCAAGATCATCTATGAACTTGTAGATTTTTTACTTTGATAGTTCCTTGGTGAAGATATTTGTAACCTTGTCATTTATTCTTGAATACATGATCTCGATCAAACCTTATTGAACCAAGAATTGAATAAAATGATATTGAATATTAATATGTTTTTTTATTCTTGTAGAAAATCTAGATTAGTTATCATTTTAATAGAACTTTGATTGTCACAAATCAACTAAGTAGGTTTCTCCTACTACTCATGTAAATCTTCCAAAATTTTCCTTAACCTTATTGTGTCACAAGTTGTTGATGTTTCTACTTTGTACTCTATGTCAACTTTGCAAAGAGAAATTGTAGGTTTATTAGGAATACTACAAGTAATTAATGTAGAAGCCATCTTGAATGAATATCCTAAAGTTCATTTCATGTCATCCATGTGAACTACACTTTCTAAATCCATATAACCATTTAGTTTGAAATTATCTATAGATCTATATAATAAGTCATGACCAACTATACCATGTAGATATCCGAAATTCATCATAGTTTCCTTCCAATGAAATTCGTTGGGTTTTAACATAAATGTAGATGTTATATTTATTGCAAAAGATATATCCTATTGAGTTGTACTTTGATAAATAAAACCTTCAACCAACTAAGGATATTTAATTACATTAATTGGATTGGTGTCAACATTTCTATATAACTTCAACCCAACTTGTAAAGAAGTTGCAGCTAGTTTGAAAATCATCATGTCGAACTTCTATGACAACCCAAACCTTGGTTTCCTCATTAAACAAAATGCAAATATTTTTACAAAATATAATAAAAAAATGCACTAATTCAAAAGGGACATGAATTGCATAAGATGGGGAGGTTTCTTTCTTTGGATATTCAAGGTTTCCTTGTTCTAGGAAATCTACACTATGTTGACAACCATTAAATGCTAGTTGTTGTGTTTTTAATGGATTAATTTCTGAATTAAATTGGGTTTCAAGAGAAGTGTGAAGGCCCATGCTATTTGGGAAACACTTAAAAGAAGGAAAGAACGAGAAATTTATGGAGCCCAAAGATTGTGTAAGCAGCTGGGGGAAAAGAAAGAAAAGTCACCCTCTAAAGGGTTTGACCACCCCTTCATGCATTCAAACATGCATTTGATTATCATTTAGAAATAGATCAATAATGGTATATTTGGAAGAAAAAAAAGAAATATAGTGGCATCATTTCAGTTGGCAAGATAGATAGGAGGAAGATCTCTCCTACATGAGGAACAATGGCCTTTGGATTTCTTGTATAGGCAGAGGGTGGAGATGTTATTTCTCTGGATTCCCTTGATTGCTGGGGTGGAGGGTTGTTCCTTGAATTCTTCAGAGCAGGGTCTTTGGAGCCTTTCTTTTTATTTGGTTTTGTAATGGATTATGGATTATGGTTTGTGGTAGGGGCGAAGACTTTCTCTCTAGACTTCCTTGATATTTTGGGTGGAGGAAAAAAGCCTTTGTATTCCATGAATACAATTGTTGGCTACCATGGACGAGTTGGAGGGTGGAGGCATTTGGCCTCTTGATTTCTTGCATATTGGTTAACTACTGAGTGGTTAGAGGATGGAGGAAGGAGGCCCTCTCGATTCCATGTTTCAGTTGGACTTTTCTTTTTTTATTCCTTTGAAAAATACCTTCCAGTATCAGGAATCTATCTCGCGGGTGACAGTTGTCAGTGAGCCTTGACTGAAATTGTGTATGGTTGTGTCGAGATTCATAGTTCGTGACTCAGTTTCCATTCAATTCTACAAGATAACTGTTCTTTGTATATGCTTAAATGATTATGAATGTATGTTGCATCTCTAGTTTGAAATGGTGTGGCAAAGAAAGATTCATGAATACATTCTAGCATTAAGAAATGAATAGTATATGGTGTAATGCCTTTACATGATGAAAAGGATTAAGTTGCATTTCTGGCTTAAAATGGTATGTTGTATGAAATGTTTTATTTGTTTTAAATAACAAATGAACAATATATCTGCAAAGTTTAAAGGCATTGAAAACATCTATAAGAATGTAAACTAAGACATGACAAAAATTGACATGAACACTTATTTTATTATAATTTGTTGGTTACATTGAAGACCACCTATTTTGACGGGGTCTATGGATAATGTGTTGAAGGTGCTAGTTACAATACCTTATTGTTGTTATGAAGCATTGGGATCATGTTGAATATATCCTTCCTTCTTAACTTTAATAAGTTATGATTTTACATTAGATGATCCTGTAGCCTGTTATGATATATGCCCTAGTGTTGGGTTATATTGTTCCTTTGATGAGGATTTGGTCAAAAGGATCTATGTGCAGACTTCAGGAGCGCATGGCCTCACACGAGGAATTGACTTGCATTGTGTAATAGTTTATCCTCATTAGGATGGAAGCCTTGACCTATGGAATATCTCAACATTGAAGGGATGTAATTTGATATTTACTAAATGGGTGATAGTGGCCATGGTGCTTCGAGGTGTTTGTATCTCATCTAGGAGAGACAATTGCATGTCATCATTAGTAGACAAATTCCCCTAAAACACTTAATAACTACAGTATTTCTTGTTAGGTTGTTGTGAACCTCATGGTGCTCCCTCACATGTGGCATGAGATCTAGAGGCCTTTTAAATGTTTACTGCAATTCCTTAGCCGGGGGTAGAGAAAAGGCCACTAGTGTCATCATGCTTAGAATTTCTTGTCGCTAAATGGGGAATTATCGATGGCCGAGAACTTACCCATTATGCACTAGTCCATAGGGATCTTTCCTATATTCGAACCCTTAGAAGGATTTCCCCATCACTTCAAGGAATGCCAATATTTTTGTGGCCCTTTTGGTATCATGTGAATCCCACGGAATTGGGAAGAGTGACCCTAGCATAAAATTAGGAGGGATATCATCAGTGGGTTCTTTAGCGAGCCTTAAGGACCATAACTAAATGTCATCATAGATCTAGAAATTCGTTGAACCATTGTAGCCAAGTCATGGTCGAAGTGGCTAGCGAAAGGTGATGGGCGCAAAACAGGAGAAAAATCTTGTGGAAACCACAAGGTCCAACATTAAACGTGTTTCTCCTGATATAGCAAGTCCTTCATGATAGGGCCATGGCAAACATCTACTCTGAGAAGTGATGCAACAAAGTCAAGCTCGGAATCAAAATCAAAGATTTGAGGAGATGAGCCTTATCCATCAGTTTGAGGAAACCCTCACTATGGAAGCTTTGGATTGGACATCTACAATTTCCTTATCATGATTGGGAAGATGAAGGGGTGACATGGCATGGCTGATAGGGCATCGGGCTAGCTGGGCTCACATCTCGAAGCTGGGAAGCATTTGGAATGACTGAAGCAGAGCCCACATGGCATTTCATCACTGGGGCCATGATCCCATAAGCTCAAAAGGGAACAGTCACGATATTTTTCAGTATGATAGGGATCTGGATTACATGTCCCAAAAGTCCATTCCTCGATGGTTAAAATGGAATTGTTAGTACAGTTGTCAAGATGTTAGGGATTAGTATGACATGTCCTGAAGTTCCCTTCTTCAGTGGTTAAAATGGAGCTTCCAATTGGAGTCATGGATGACAGGGATTAGGATGTTGTGTCCTAGAGATCCCAACTTAAAGGTGCAAGAAGCACAAAGAGCATAGGTAGGGATGAATTGGCATGGGATGTCATGGCACTATAAACTCATGATCTAACTAAAAGCTAGGGTGTGCAGAGGTGTTCCCACTGATCCATGTGTCCTAACATTCATATCGTGAAGGTGCAAGGAGGAGTTGTAAGGGGAATTAGCAGGGTGATAGGACAAGTATGATGTGTCCCAGAGGTCCCATCATTGAGGTAAAAATAGGATCATTAGAGGATTGTGTAGGGATAATGGGACCAGGGTGACGTGGAAGGTCAATACAAGGGGAAAGATCGAAGAGATGGGGCTTAAATGATCATATCCTGTGATGAAAGGTGAAGGCTTTGAACCCAAAATCTATATTCTCATGCATTGCCACCGTGGGTGGAGAATAACTCTAATAGAGAACATATATTTCCTTCGGGGATCTGATGGTAGAGGGGAAGTTGTAACACCCCCTCCTATGACATCAACGGGGAGGAGTATGGGTGGCACAATTTTTATTGGTCATCAGATGGGCATAGGTGTTGTGGACCTTCTAATGGAGGTCGTAGAACCCCTCATTGAAACTGTGATTATGATGTGGTAACTAACAAGTAACCATCGATGCCATATCTCCACAAAAAAAATAATATATATATATATATATATATATATATATCCAAAGCATAACTTACTTTATTTGCATTAACATTCTAGACTAAATGATCATATCTATAACAATAACTCATTTATGGTCATAAAGACATACATCCTCTTCCATCATTCCTCTATTTATCTCAAGTTTCACCTATATGCCTTATTGAAGTAAGATCAAATCCACCTTATATTTTTGTATAATTGGTTTCATAATTATCATAATTTTGCTACCGTGATCTAACATCTATCATGATTCATCTTAGGTTTACACACCTCTTTTTTAAGTTTGCATGTCAATGTGTGGATATATTTCGATGGTTTGGCATATTGCAATGTTTTTTTTTCTGCTATACGTGTTATAATTTTTGGTTAGCCCCTCAACTGTTATATGCTCTTACTTAGGACTCATTAATGGTCGCTAATGGCTATTTTTCTTAAAAATATATGTCTAAGACCCTGCCCTCTTCATGGTCATATGGATTACTTGAGATATCTGGCACTCTTGGTTTACTAGCATACCCATTTGTCCCACTAGTACTTACAAGTCAAGCCAGTATCGGTCTGGCACAACACCCTCTTCATGTGATGAGGTGGGGCACCCATTTGATGCCTGAGGGTTTTCTTAGTAATTTCTCAACGGTGGCGATGTGTTCCACTGGCAATCAATGGTGAAGCTAAAATTGCAACCCTAATTCATGTTCTTACCCTAACCCTTCCTCATATTATGACATTTATGTTCCCATATTCAGGGTGAAGACTTGTAGAGCTACTCTCGCTAGTTTCTAGGAAAACCCCAAATTGATACCCTTGTTTCATTTGCCATGTACTTCCATATGGATGCCATTGTATCTCCCTATGTCATACTCTACTGCTTGCAATAAAATTCCCTCCCTACCCACTCGATACATGTGTACGTGATTACACAGTTTTCTTCACAGGTTCCATGGCAACATAAGGTTGAGAACAAAAACAATTACATGTATTTCCTTTTCCTTTGGTTTTTAATTGCTTTGCATTAATCCCTTCAGTTTTTTATAATTATGGTTCTCATTTTTGTTCCATTATTTTGGGTTCTTTTTTCTGGGGATGCAATTTACAGTGACTATAAATTGCAAGGGAATGCAATTAGCGGCCCATGCTAGTGTGGTCTCATTGATGGTTTTTAGAAATTGCATCATGAGTTTTTTGTCAGGCATCTAGGTACCAGATTGTATTCTATAGCTCAGTAGTTTTTGTATAAGAAATAGTTTCTTGGTGCATAATTTTTATAATTACCCTCTGTTTTCTTGTTTTAGGCATGTCCAAAGAGAACTCCATGCATTACCTCCACCTCGTGTATTTTCGAGTAGGTAATGTGCTTACAAATTCTTATTTTATTCGCTTTACTAATTTGTTTAATTACTGGCCCTTCCCCCTTCTTCATTCAAGTACTCTGTTCTTACTGTGTTTTTTTTGTATGCTCTCTAACAAAGGACCCATATCTTAATAGCCTATAATTTAACTGCACTCCTAACAGAGATCATTCATTGTTTACTTATTTGTCATCCTGAATTCCACTCTAGGTCCGTGGAACCTCCTTTGTCTCGCTGGAATTTTGGGGCCACAAATTTCTATAAAACAAATCGTTTACATTCACTACCTCTAGCAAGGTTGAACGTTTACATTGACATCCCTCATGGCCAGATGTGGTCGCTGCCTATGTTGTGGAAAATTTTCCCAGTTTATGCTTGTGGTCGCTGCCTATGTTGTGGAAAATTTTCCCAGTTTATGCTTTTCTTTGATATTTGTATGGTGATTCATGACCAACCTTTTCTTGTAATTTGGCACTATACTTCCATGACTAGTTCCACTCAGTTTTTCCTAAATGAGTTTAGTTGATTGGTTCATTTAGTGAGAACTAAATGCAAGCCCTTGGGCCTATGTTAACTCGATCGACCTTGTTTATAATAAATTCATTTCATATGATGCTGGTAATGGGACTGTATTAACGCCGATATAATATATTTTCTTTATGCTTTGTCCCTATTTCTCTGATAATATATTATACTTGTGGTGTCTTAATGATTCCAAAATAATTCAGTGTATATTACATACTGGTTCACTGTTAGCTTTCCCCTCTTCCAGTTTCGCACACACAGTTGTTTTCTTCCTTTTTTCTGAGTTATAAAAAGAAATGAAAACTAAACAAATTAATTCAATTCTTTTTATTCTGTTATAAGGTTGAGGTTAATAGTTTCCCTTAGATGTTAACATTACCACTTCTATATGTTAGCTCAGTTTATTGTTCACGTTCTCCAGTAGAATTTATCCCTTGGATTCCTATAGTTTTCACAACTTTCATTTGTCGCAACCACCCGATCTAGCTGTCTCATTTGCTCATATTCTCCAAAGCGGTTCCATTGATTGACTATGGGAGGTGTTTGAATCACTCCTTTAGGAAACCAATGGACCTGTAATAATGCTATTATTTTTCTCCTCTATTACTACAGTCAATGCTCAGAAAAAGGGTAGTTATACTAGTTTCCTAACCTCAGTAGCAAACCTCAATTGAAATTATAGTCCTGTTTGATAAGTGTGCATAATACAGTAAGGTCCATTCCTCATACATAAAGCCACTATGCAATAAATACCCTTATTTCAGATACATATGCTAGTCATTGAAGTGCTAAATTTCCTTTCTAAATTTTATCCTTAGTCAAATCTTAATTATAAAATAGTGATATACTCCATTTCATTGTAATCCTAAAAGAAAACAAACCTCTTTCTTATATGTCAATATTTTCCTTTCAGTTCTACGGTAACTCATCATTATTTATTTCTTTCAGTTCCTAGTGTATCAGTAGTTCTATAATGTATACGTTTCATATGTTCCAAGAATATATAAGATTTATATTAAGATCACGATTCATGAGTATAGGGAAAAGGAGAATATCTGGAGAGATGAAGCAATATTCTATTTCAGTATTCAAGAGTACCAACCATTAAAAAAATATTCACTCCATGAAATTTAAAAAATATTTTGTCTGGAGCTTTAGAATAATAATATTAATCCTTTTTGTTTTGTTCCCTAAATACTATCATAATATAATACACATTCTTCTCACATTTTCATATGTTGTATGCCATGCTAAAATAACCATTGCACAGAAAACAAAACAACCTTTTCCAATCATGCAACATTTATGCGAAGTATTTACAATCTAACCAATAATACGCAAATAAAGCAAATTTGAAACTGGAACACTGATTTCCTCCCAACCATAGAACTTATCTTCTCACTTCACCCTTGAGCGAGGTTCATTTTCCAAGTTATAAACAACCTTGTTGATCATTGTAATAAGCATTTTATACTTTCCTTTCATGTGGTATTTTTCCTTTCAACAAAAATCTCTCTTTTATCCCCCAATGATGCTTTATACCAATCCCAGCTTAGCATTTATCTCGAGCTAAGAATGTAATGTATCTTTCTATCCCATCCATTAAGTTATCCAGAATTATTTATAGAATTATTATCATGCAAAGGTTATCATATATAAAATCTCATCTACAACTTTTGAGTTTCCAACTGCTACTTCAAATTTATTACTTATTTATTAATAAAAAAATTATATACATAATTATTTTATCAGTTTTCATGACTTTTCTTTCAACATATTTCATTTTTAGCAACAATGAAAATACTAATATTTCTAGTAGTGGAGGGTCATTACATCATGCCCCGCTTTCATTTATACTATCCTTGATCTTTATATTTCAATTCATGTTTGTTGAAACAATGCTAGATTTTCTCTGAATTTCCTCTTCAAGTTCCGAGGTGGCCTCTTCAAGAGTAAAGTGCCTCCATTGCACCTTAACCTGAATGACGCCTCAATTCCAGAGCCAAATCTCTTTCCTGTCTAGAATATAGAGTGGTTCTGCTAGGAAGTCGCCTTGAGATTCCACATGTAGCATTTTCCAATCAATAATATCACTATTATGATGAACATATTTTTTTAATAAAAATACATGAAATACATTATGAACTTTAATGTGACTGGGCAAAGCTAACTCGTAAGCTATAGGTCTAACTTGTTCCAAATTTTTGAATGTTCCAAAAACCTGTGGGGATAATTTTGAGCAAGTCCTTCTATGTAGAGTGCTTTTCTTGGGTTTCACACTACATAAACGTGATCCCTAACTTTAAATTCCTTGTGCATTCTTTTCATTCCTACGTAACTCTTTTGTCGGTATTGCATTGCTTTAACATTCTATTGAATTCTCCACAGAATTTTTTCCATTTCCCGCAATAATTTTGGCCCCAAAATCAATTTTTCCTTTAGTTGACTCCAATTGATGGGTGTATGGAATTTCCTGCCATACAACGCCTCGAAGGGGCCCATTTTAATAGAGGTTTTATAGCTATTATTATATGGATATTCAACTAAATGTAAAAAGTTTTCCCACTTAGTAGGCTTATCCATCACATACATTATGAGAATATCCTCAAGAATTTGGTTGACCCTTTCGATCTCTCCATCCATTTGAGGATGGTATGTTGTACTGAAATTTAACTTAGTACCCATGTTTCCAAATAATTCCCTCCAAAAGGTTACGATGAATTTGGCATCTTGGTCTGATACTATCATTTTAGGCACTCCATGTAGTCGAAAAAATTCCCTCATAAATATTTAGGAAATTGTGTTGTGTCATAGCTGGATTGTATGGGTATGGAGTGGGCTTCTTTACTTAGCGTATTAATTACTACCATAATGGAGTCATGTTGTTTTTTTATTCGTGGTAATGTGGTGATAATATATAAGGATATTATCTCCCATTTCCATTCAAGAATAGGTAGTGGATACAATAACCTAGTAGGTTGCTAATGTTTGACCTTAACCTGTTTACACTCTATACATTTTGATAAATATTTCTCCAGCTCCTTTTCTAGACCTCGCCAAAAGAAAGTTTTCCTCAATGTTGTGATCATCTTCTTCTATCCCAGATGTTGTGCAAATCGCTTCTTATGATACTCATCAATTATCATCTCTTTCAACTCTGGTGTATTGGGTACATATAACTGCCCTCTATAGGTCAACATTTTTTCATCATTTTCTATGTATCCTGGTACATGAACTTGCTGCAATTTTTGTTGTATATCCAAGTATTTTAGATCGTTATGCATATAATTTTTAATTTTCTCCACGACATATTTTTTAATGCTATTAATGGTTACCTCCATTATATTTTAAGCATGTCTTGTTAAAGTGTCATTTTTTTTCTTTCCATTTTATGTACTTAATATCGAACTCAAATTCGCTAAGAAATGCCATTCATCTAGCATGACTTTCATTAAGGTATGGTTGACTAAATACATACTTTAATATAAAATGATCTGTTATTAAAGTGAATTTTATTCCTAACAAATAGTGCCTCCACATTTTCAAGGCATGTATAACAACAACTAATTCCAAATAGTATACAACATAATTCCTTTCATGGTTCTTCAACTTTCTTGATTCATATGCTATTATAGAATTATCCTATAACAAAACACCTCCTAGCCCTTCCATACATGTATATGTACATACTGTAAACTCCTTCTTTGGATCTGCAAGTTTTGAAATAGAAGCTTTGGAAAGTAAATGTTTTAACTTATCAAAAAATTTGTGGCACTCGACAGTCCACTCAAATTTTAACCTTTTTTTTTCTGTACTAAGGTAATAGGGTATGCTATCTTGGAAAATCCTTCAATAAACCTACAATAGTATCCTGCATGTCCCATAAATGACCGAACAACAACTACATCTTTGGGTATAGGAGAGTCAATCATGGCCTTCACCTTATTCGGATCAAATTCTAACCCTTCCTTTGGAAGGACATGCCCCAGATATTGTATTTTGCTTATATAAAACTCACACTTACTAAAATCGGCATACAAATTATTTTCCCTTAGGTTTGAAGTAACAACCTTAGGTGTTCCTTATGTTCCTCTTCATTTCTAGAATATACCAGAATATCATCAATAAATACTAGTGCCAATTTATCCATGTATTCACTGAGCACGTTGTTCATTAAACACATGAAAGTTGTTGGGGCATTCGTAAGGCCAAACAGTACACTACAAACTCGTAATTTCTGTATCAAGTCGTAAATGTTGTTTTATAAGTATCGTCATTTTTAATTTTGAGTTGATTATATCCTGTCCCTAAATCAAGTTTGGAAAAGATGGTGTCTCCCCTTACTTAATCAAATAAATCATTGATGCGATGCAGGGGATACTTATTTTTGATAGTTATCTTGTTTAGCTGACGATAATAAATGAGCATTCTAAATGTGCCATCTTTTTTTTAAACAAAAAGTATATGTGCTCACCATGACAGTACACTAGGCCCAATATATCCTTTATGTAACAGCTCCTGCAACTGCATCTTTAGCTCCAATAACTCTGGTGGATTCATCCTGTACGGGGCTTTAGACACTTGGGCTACATTAGGCACCAAGTCTATGAAGAAGTATATATCTCTATGTGGTGGTAAACTGGGAATATCCTCTGGAAAAACATCTAAGAATTCATTAATGATTGGGACAGTATTCAATTTTAGCTCTCTGCTTTTCTTTTCACTTTCTTATACATGAACCATGAAGATTTGGCATCCTTTCGAGGCACTCTTCTTCATTTGCATGGAGGTAATCTGTATGATTGATGTTGGTTTTGGCACACCCTAAATGGTCTGAGTTTTTCCTTGTAGGTTTACACAGGTCATGGTTTTTTATAGATATTTTATGAGTGCTTCGTGCCACTCTAGCCAATCCATTCCAATTAATATATCATAAGACCCAAGGGGTAATACATTTAAATTTATTGTTCTCAAGTAACCATTTAAATTTAGTTGACATTGTTTCACTTGGTTATTGACCCTTCTTTTCGTATGGTTTCCAATTGCACCAGCCAAGTTTTTTTATATTTTTCAGTTTTTAGTTTACATTACCCCACTATTTATGGTCCAATATAGCTTACACTAACCCCATGATCAATCAAAATAGAAACAAGTTGGTTGGAAAGAGTACCTTCTAGCTCAATCACTGTGGATTGATGTTCTACTTGTCTATCCTCCAATGTTGTGCTTATTTTCAGAATTGTCCTAGCCAGGTTGTTTACTGTAGTAGATTCATGGATAGCTTGTATATTTTGCACAGATCTGGGGTTGTGTGGGCATTCCCTTAGCAAATTAGATTTTCCACACCCCCAATATTTGAGTGATCATTTCTCCTTGTCTCCATTAGTTCTTTAGCATTCAAGTCTATAATTTTTTATTGTTCCTGGGAATGTTCTTGTTGATTTTCCTTGCCTTTTTCAAACCTTTTCCACTCATGATCCTTGCCAACATTCTTAAGGTATCTCGGTTTTTGTCATCTACCCACCCTTTTGGCTTGATTCTATCCTTATTCTACCAAATCTCGGCACCTTCCCCCTTACTCTTAACTTGTTGGTAGTATAGTCATGCTTTCCTCACATCCTCATCCATTTTTTTGGGGTTATCAAACTCAATTCATTCCTCGTAAACTATAGGTAAATAGTTTATGAACTATTGCACCTTATCTTTTTCCTCCTTAAGATATGGGACATATCTCAGTAAGTCTCTAAATTTTTCTACAAACTCATCAATGGTAATTTGTCTCAATCTTAACTCATGAAACTCTTTGGCTTGGTCATTGTAATATCACTAACTTAGGTATCAATTCTTAACGTGTTTTATGAATTCATCCCATAATACTATTTTTTCCTCCAGCAAATGTACACTCTTCGCCTCTTCCCACCATAGAGAAACTTTGCCTTTTAATTGATAGATGGCTAATATGGCTTTCAAATTTCTTTCATAATAATAAACCTGAAAGTACTTTGTCATATTTAATAACCAAGCCTCATCATCCTCCTCCTCTCCATCAACGGTATAGGGCTGAATTTTCTGGAATTCTCCTTGGAGTTCTATTTGTCTCTTATGCTTGGATTTTCGGGAATAAGTTTTATCTGACTCCCCTTCACTCTCAGATTTTCCATGTTTTGCTGCTTCCTCTTTCAATATGTCTCGCTCCATTATTCTTTTGGCTAGATTTCTCTATCGAACTCCTGATTATCCTTTCTTGCTCCTTGGTGACACATAACAAATGTTCATTACTATCCCTTAAATGTGCCAATTCTCATTGCAGATTTTGTATGACTTCCTTGGATGGATTAGTGGTCGAGGTAGCTCCCTCTCCCAATTCCTCATATAGACCATCTCATGATAGGATAACAGGTATTTCATTGGTCACCTTGCTGAGTACATCCTCAACTTAATTATCTTTCTAATTAAACAGGAAAAAGAATCACTCGTTAGTTTATTATACTTCTCCTTTTCTTTTATTTCCATTGTGGTTGTTTTTTAAGGCCTAGTAGAGAGGATGGGCTCTGATATCATATGTCACATCTCCGCAAAAAAAATAACATAAATAGATAAATAAATATATATATATATGTATTACAAAGCATAACTTACTTTATTCGCATTAACATTCTAGACTAAATGAGGATATCTATAACAGTAACTCCTTTATGGTCATAAAGACATAAATCTTCTTCCAGCATTCCTCTAATTATCTCAGGTTTGACCTATATTCCTTATGGAAGTAAGATCGACTCCACCTTATATGTTTGTATAATTGGTTTCATAATTATCATAATATTGCTATCATGATCTGACATCTACCATTATTCCTCCTAGGTTTACACACCTCTTTGTTAAGATTAGATGTAAAAGTGACGATATATTTTGATGGTTTGGCATATTGAAATTATTTTGTTATGCTATACGTGTTATAACTTTTGGTTAGCCCCTCAATTGTTATATGCTCTTAGTTAGGACCTCATTAATTATTGCTAATGGTTACATTTCTTAAAAATATATCTCTACGCCTCCCCCCATCTTCCTAGTCATATGGCTTACTCGAGATACCTGGCACCCTTGGTTTACCAGTGGACCCGTTTGTCCCATCTGTACTTACTATTGGATCCAGTATTGGTTTTCCACAACGGGAAATTCCTATTTCCACCACAAAATTTTAATTAATGCCCCCTGACATGTAGGGGAGATAAAGAAATATAGCCCTCGCCGGTTTTTTTTGTCCTTCAGTCATGACCGGGCGCGTTACATTTCTTTATCTCCCCCACATGTCAGGAGGCATTAATTAAAATTTTGTGGTGGAAATAGGAATCGCCTTCCACAACACCCTTTTCACACGATGAGGCAGGTGCCCATGCGATGTGTCAGGGTTTTCTTGGTAATTGTTCAATGGTGGCGATGTGTTCCACTGGAAATGAATGGTGTAGTTAAACTTGCCACCATAATTCATGTTTCTACGCTAACCATTTCTCATATTCCGAAATTTTTGCCGATGCATTCAAGGTGAATACCTGCAGAGATACTTTGCGTGCTTTCTGGGAAAACCCCAAACCGATACCCTTGTTTTGTTTCCCCTGTGCTGTAATATGGATGCCATTATATCTCCCTCTGTCATACTCAGCTGCTTACAGTAAAATTCCCTCCCTACGCACTAGATACATGTGTACATCTTTACACAGTTTGCTTCGTAGGTTTCATGGCGACATAAGGTTGAGAACGACAACTATTACACGTATTTCCTTTTCCTTTGGTTTTTACTTGCCTGGGGTTAATACGTTCAGAGTTTTATAATGATGGTCATAATCTGTATTCTATTCTTTTAGGTTCTATTCTAGGAATTCAATTTACAGAGCGTCTATAGATTATAAGGGAATATAACTAGCAGCCCAAGTTGATGTGGTCTCATCCTTGTGGATGGGTCATGCTTTTTTTTTCCAAGCATCCAGGTACCAGTTTGTATTTTTTATCTTTGTAGTTTTCGTATAAGAAATAGTTACCTAGTGCAAGGTTTTTGTAATAACCCTCTGTTTTCTTGTTCTAGGCATGTCCAAAGATGGTTCTAGGGATCACCTCCAATTCCCATATTTTTCAGTAGGTAATGTGGTTACAAATTCTTATTTTAGCTACTTTAATTATTTATTTAATTACTGAACCTTACCCCTTCTTCATTCGGGGACTTTTTTCTTCTTGTGTTTTTTTTTTTTTGCATGCTCTCTAAAATAGCTACCCATACCTCAATAGCCTATAATTTAAGTGCACTGGTAACAAGGCTCATTCCTCGGTTACTTATTTGTCATCGTGAATTCCTCTCCACGTCAGCGCAACTTCCTTTGCCTTGCTGGAATTTTGGGTCCGCAAATTTCTATAAAAACCTTTTATCGACATTCACTACCTATAGTAGGGTTCAAAGATTTCATTGAAAATCCTCATGGCCAAATGTGTCTGATGCCTATGTTGCAAAAAAATTCCCACTTTATGCTTTTCTATGATATTCTTGTAATTTGGAGCTGTACTTCCATGACTGGTTCCACTCTGTTTTTGGTAATTGAGTTTAGATGATTGGTTAATTTCATGAGAACTGAATGCAAGCCCTTGGGCCTATGTTAACTTGGCTGACTCTGTTTAAAATACATTCATTCATATGATGCCAGTAATGGGAATATATTAACGCCGATATAATATATTTTCTTTGTGCTTTGTCCCTATTTCTGTGATGATATATCCTTTATGTGATGATATATTCTTTCTATGATGATATATTATGCTTATGGTGTCCTAATGATTCCATAATAATTCACTATATATTACATGCTAGTTCACTACTACTTTTCTCCTCTTCCAGTTTCGCACACGCACAATGTTTTTCTTCATTTTTTCTAGTTATAGAAAATTAATGAAAATTAACTAAAGTATTTCAGTTCTTTGTATTTTGTTATATCGTTGAGGTTTATATGTTAGCTTACCACTTCTATATGTTAGCTACATTTATCATTCATGTCCTTAAGTAGAATCGCCTCTTGGATTCCGTTTTCACAACTTCCTTTTGTCGGTTGTCTTGAGAGGAGCATGACTCCTCAACCACTAGATCTAGTTGTTCCACTTTCTCGTATTCTATAAAGTAGTTCCATTGCTTGACTATAAGAGGTGTCTCAATCCATCCTTTAGGCAACCAACGGACATGGAATAATGTTATGATTTTGCTCCTCTATTACTATAGTCAATGCTCAGAAAAATTGTAGTTATATTAGTTTTATATCCTCAGTAGGGAACCTCAATTGAAATTATAGTCCTCTTTGATAATTGTGCATAATACAATTACGCTCATACCTCAGATTGAAAGCCACAATGCAATAAATACCATTGTTATTTCCCAATTTTGTTCCTATTCAAATCTTAATTATAAAAGAGTGATATAATCCATTTGATTTTAATCTTGAAATAAAACATGCCTCTTTCTTGTATGCCAATCTTTTCCTTTGATCTCTACGGTAACTCATCATTATTTATTACTTCCAGTTCCTAGTGTGTCAGTATTTTTGTAATATATACCTTTCAGTTACTCTTTCCATTCCGAGAATATATAATATTTATCCTAACATCACGATTCATGAGCATAGGGAAAAGCATAATATATGGAGAGATGCAGAAATATTCTCTTCTGGCATTCCAGAGTACCAACTATTAAAAATCTATTCATTGAGTAAAATTTAAAAAATATTTTGTTTAGAGCTTCAGAATAATAATAGTAATCCTTTTTGTTTTGTTCCCTAAACACTAACACAATAAGATATAGATTCTCCTATAAAATACATATTCTTGTCACATTGTCATATCTTGCATGCCATATTAAAATGACCATTGTAGACAAAACAAACAACCTTTACCAATCCTGCAACATTTAAGAAAAGTATTAACAATCTAACTAGTAATATGCAGATATGGCACAATTGAAACTGGAACACTGGTTTTCTCCCACCCATAGAATTTCTCTTCTCATTTCACCCTCAAATAGAGATTCATTTACTAAGTTATCAACATCCTTGTTGATCCCTACAAGTGAACTCTTATGCCTTCCTTCCATGTGGCATTTTTCCTCAAGCGGCTTCCCACCTTTCTCGTTTTTGTTTCAACCAAAATCTCGCTTTTATCCCCTAGGGCTCGCTTATATCCCCTAGCGATGCTTTATGCCACGCCTAGCTTAGCATTTATCTCCAGCTAAGAACTTAATGGGTCTTTCTCTCCCATCCATTAAGTTATCTAGGATTCTTTCTAGAATTCTTATCATGGAAAGGTTATCATATATAGAACCTCATCTGCATGTGCTCAATTTCCAAGTGTTTCCAATTTATTTCTCATTTATTAATAAAAAATGTATATACATAATTATGTTATCATTTTTCATTACTTTGTTGTCATCAGAGTATAGTTTTAGCAACAATAAAAATAATAATATTTCTAGTAGAGAAGGACCTTTACAGGTGAGTACATTGACCTAGAACAATCCACCTATTGATCATCGATTCCCCTAATTTGTTTGTGACCGTCACATATCGAGTGGGTAGATGGTGGGGATCACCAAGGCATGGTGGTAGGGTGTGGTTTATATATGTGTGTGTGTGCAAATAATAAAAGAAGTATATATAATAATAATAAACTATATATATATATATATATATATATATATATATATATATATATATATATATATATATATATATAAATAAGAAAAAAAAATATCACATTCTTCTAACAGCATAAGGGGAATTGGATTAGCAGTAGCCACCTCATAGGGTGATGTAGTGGGGTGTGTTACAGGTGGTATCAGAGAATCTAATTTCACAACTTGGACTAGATGGGCTCTACATGAGTAAATGAGGACATAAACACCCTCAGGAGAATTTCAAATTTGATTTCCTTTTAGAAAAATTGCTAAACAATTGTTAAGGTGTTAAAAGTGAGTTTAAACAACTTAACTACTGGCTTGATTTATAAGATGATTGTGGTTTACCTAAGTAGAAAAGAGCTAAATAGATGACATATTTCACTATCAAGAACATATTAATGGTTGTGATTAATGGTTAAAATATTATTGAATTATGCAGGTTTGCACATTTTAGTTAATGATTTGTTGATAACCATGTGGTAATGTGGATTGTTTTGTGGGAAACAAGTTGTTATAACTGCTTTGTAAGAGAAAGACCATGAGCATAATTTTGTAGATTATTTATTAATTATGAAAAAATAGATGATATTGCTAGATAATCAATGATACATATTAAATACCGAATATCATGGGCATAATAACATCATTTTTTTTTCACAACATAGATCTTCATGGTAGCTCCATGAATGCAAGTTCATGGTCATGATTGTGTTTTTTTATTTATCACATGAAGTATCTAACATTGTGTGTGATTGAAAACACATACCAATAAACATAAGATAGAAAAACCACCAAAATGAGGACTGGAATGGTGCAATATAGTTATGATCAGTCACAACATGGAACTAAAGAGGTGAGGGCCAATAGAGAACAAACATTAGTTGACCAAGGGTGAGGGGATCACCCTCAAGATTGGATGGATACTCTGAGAAGTCTAAGGGCTGAAGTTAGGAGCTTCAATGCAGATAATGAGAGACTTCTATGAGATTAAGAGAGACAACCCGAGATAAATGTTTTCATTATGCAAGTCTCTCATGTTTATAGAAACATAGGAAACTTGAGATGAGGGCTAGTGATAGAGACATGAGGAGCCCTTTGGAGTTAGAAGATAAAACCAATGGGGCAGATAGTAGCAGGTCCACAAGGATATATAGGAAGGAAAGTGACGTTATTGTGTGGGGAGATACATGATTGAGCACTCCATAGGGAAGTACCAACACTTATGTGCATCACTCTAGCAGGCCATCTAGTTCTGCTACTAGGAATCCCACATCACTATTATCGTCACCATCATCATCATTAGGGAAGAAAGGAAAAGGATTACATGCGTGAGGAATTCAGGAAACCCAAGAAACCAAAATTTGATGAGGATAGGAAGAAATCATAATAGGTAGAAGCTTTGTTGGTTGGCATGAAGAACGTTTGTAGAATTCATGTTTATTCTGAAGATATGAAAGCCAAGATTTCCACCTGTAGCTTGAAGCGAAAAGTAGATGTATGGTGGGAATACTTGAAAAGATTTAGAGGCATTGTTTAGGTATATTTTACTTAGGATGAATTTTAAGATCTCTTCGAAGATGAATATTTGTCTCAGCGCTACTATCAGGGATTTTAAAAGAGTTCTATCAACTTGAGATGGAAGAAATGATAGATGATGAATATGTCACTAAGTTCCTAGAACTATTGAGTTATGTGGCATATCTCAGGGATGAGAAGGAAAAAATTTAGAGATTCGTTAGTGAGCTTCATATGAAATTAAGGGACAAGATTGAATTTTTGGAACCCTAGACTCTAAAGGATTGCATCAAGAAGTTGAAACACTTATATAAGAATGAAAAGTGAAGACAAAAATAAATAAGCATCTGGAAGGCTAAGGATAATGTTGAGAAAAAAACAAATGTATCAAGAAATCCATATTAAAAAAGGAAGCTAAGAATCGAGCTACTACGAATAAGTTTCTGCATAAAACCAAATGAGCTGCTAGGGGAAATAGGTAACAACCAATATCAGAGCAGCATAGGCCTGAAGGTAGAGAGCAATTAATGTGTTGGACATGTGGTGAAAATCAAAGGAAAAGAGATTGTCCACATTGGGGATATTTTGGACTAAATATTTACAACGTCTAGGAGGCTTGAATAATGGGTGATGTAGCTGAGATTTTGCCTAGAATTTATTTTGTTGTAGACAATTTCCAGGCAAACCACTAGGGATCCATCATTGAGATGGAAGGTAAGATGTGTAGTAAAATTATTTCTATTCTAAATAACCTCAGTTTTAATTATAGCTATATCGAGAAAAATATTGTTGAAAATTTCCATTTAGCCAAAACCTTTCATGAAGAACCATGGTTTGTTTGATTGGAAATCAGAAAAAAGAAAAAGGATTAATCATTGGGTGAGATCATGTTCATTTGAGCTTTATGGCATGCCCATAGTAACTGAATTTAATGTATTTCCATTGGGTGCATACAATATGTTATTGGGCATGGATTTCTTGTACTTTCATAGGACCAAAGTGAATTACTATGAAAAGGGAATTGAATTCCTAAGTTAGCATGGAGAAAGAAGAAATAACAAGGCAGGAGAAAGCCTACTTTAGTAAGGTTGATTACGATTATGCAAGCCAAGCACAACAACATAAAATGTTGCATGACATTTCCAGTGAAATTCTTAAGTGATGAGAAGGTTGGCAGTGATGTTGAGAATAAGAAAAGTGAAATGCTAAAGAGGTTCCTGATTATGAAATAGTATGCAGATGTGTTTCCAGTCGACGTTCCTGAATTAAGTCCTCATAGAGAGATATATTTCTCTATTGAGTTGGTACCTGGAGCAACACCAACGTCCAAGGAACTATATAGGATTACTAACCCTAAGTTGGTTGAGTTAAAATTACAACTAAAATAGACGTTGTAAAAAGGCTACATAAGGCCAAGTGTGTCACCATGGGGAGCCCCAATAATAATTGTAAATAAGAATGATGGGACCCTTAGACTATGCATTGATTATGGAAAATTAAAGAAGGTGACCATAAATAACAGGTAAGCATTGACATGGATTGATGATCTCTTTAATCCATTGAGAGGAGTAGAAATGTTCTCCAAGATTGAATTGAGCTCAGTCTACCATCAATAAAGGATGAAGGAGGAGGAAATTCATAAGACTATTCTCTGGAAAATATATGGATACTATGAGCTTGTAGCGATACCCTTTGGGCTTACTAAATCCCCTGCCACATTCATGTTCTTAATGAATAATGTGTTGCATCCTTACTCGGACAAATTTGTCATTTTATTTGTCGATGACATACTAGTGTACTCAAATACTAAGGAAGAACGTGATAAGAATTTGGAAGCAGTGCTACAGTTGTGTTGACATACCAACGACCTCCCCTATGATCAATAGTAAATAATATGGGCCCATCTCTATTTTAATTTTATTTTTATATTTTCAATTTGACTTAGTATACATATATAGTGTATAAATCCTTTATGTTTCTAAACAATTGTGTAAGTTACCTCTAATTATTTGCTATAGTTTTGCATCTCTCTTTCTTTGATGATTCATTCACACATTTTTTCTACATTTCTGGCAATGTCAAAAAGTCTTGACATTAGATTGAGAATGAAAGTGGTGACCCAAAAGCTACAGTTTTTATTTTTAATTGGAACATTTTCAAAGAAAGGGCCCCCTGGAGGATTTATATTCTATAGCATTCCTAATTTATAACTATGAATTTCATATTGTACAACTTTCAGATGTTTTCCTTTGTTATCAAATGCATGAAATATTTTTCTCATTGATTATTGGTAGCTTGGTTAACAAAGTTCATATGTTTATTAAATTTCAAAGCCCACACTCGATGCATAGTTATTGACCTTGTTTTGAGCATTGTTTATCAATATAGTATTTAACGAGGTTAATATTTAAATTTAAAACTAAAATTATGACCTATGTCTTGTGATGTCAGATGTCGAACTTTCTTGATCCCAGACGTTTGTCATTTTCAAGTTATGGTAATCTTGTGCTATCATTGTGGTAATATGTGCTAAGGAATAAGATGTCGGATCTCTTCTAACTATATTAATCCAATAGTCACATGCATTTTAGCTGGTCATTATCATACTCTTGTGTACATAGTCTTTATTAAGAACTCCTTGGAATGATTGATTAGGGTTTTCTTGATTCAACTGTCCTTTAGATGCATTATTCTCTTCTTTTGTTTTTTTTGGTTGAGGTAATGGTTTAGGGTTTCAAGGGTTCTCTCTCATGCATGTCCATTCGTTGGTTTTATCTATTATCCCAACTATAGAATTTTTTTGGATTCACTAATGTTAGAAGTTACTCAAATTGAACTGATGCCATAGATTTTCCTGAGGTTTTCAATGAATGTGAGAAAATGTTTGGGATTGTTGGATATCTTGATTTACTACAACTCTTGTGGGCTATAATCAGTGTGTAAATGAGGCTTTTTACACTTCATATGATGGTCATAATGTGAAGGTTGGAGATGTTAAGATGAGTATAAATGTTGATTTGATTGCCAAATTTACTTTCCTTCTCATTGATGGTGATGTCTAGTTTAAGAATTATACGGTTTGCCACATTCCTTGGAGGAAGTTACTCGAAAAGAAAGCATACACTTATGACATCAAAGGTATGCTAATTACTACCTCTAAGTTGGTTGAGTTAGAATTATAGCTGAAATAGATGTTGTAAAAATGCTACATAAGGCCAAGTGTGTCACCATGGGGAGCCCCAGTAATAATTGTAAATAAGAATGATGGGACAATTGGACTATGCATTGATTATGGAAAATTAAACAAGGTGACCATAAATAACAGGTAAGCATTGACATGGATTGATGATCTCTTTAATCCATTGAGAGGAGTAGAAATGTTCTCCAAGATTGAATTGAGCTCAGTCTACCATCAATAAAGGATGAAGGAGGAGGAAATTCATAAGACTATTCTCTGGAAAATATATGGATACTATGAGCTTGTAGTGATACCCTTGGGGCTTACTAAAGCCCCTGCCACATTCATGTTCTTAATGAATAATGTGTTGCATCCTTACTTGGACAAATTTGTCATTTTATTTGTCGATGACATACTAATGTACTCAAATACTAAGGAAGAACATGATAAGAATTTGGAAGCAGTGCTACAGTTGTGTTGGCAGACCAACGACCTCCCCTATGATAAATAGCTAAATGATATGGGCCCCTCTCTATTTTAATTTTATTTTTATATTTTCAATTTGACTTAGTATACATATATAGTGTATAAATCCTTTATGTTTCTAAACAATTGTGTAGGTTACCTTTAATTATTTGCTATAGTTTTGCATCTCTTCTTCTTTGATGATTCATTCACATATTTTTGCTACATTTATGGCAAAGGTCAAAAAGTCTTGATATTAGATTGAGAATGAAAGTGGTTACCCAAAAGCCACCATTTTTCCTTTTAGTTGGAACATTTTCAAAGAAAGGGGCCCCTACAGGATTTATATTCTATAGCATTCCTAATTTATAACTATGAATTTCATATTGTACAACTTTTAGATGTTTTTCTTTGTTATCAAATGCATGAAATATTTTTGTCATTGATTATTGGTAGCTTAGTTAAGAAAGTTCATATGTTTATTAAATGTTAAAGCCCCACACTTGATGCATATTTATTGACCTTGTTTTGAGCATTGTTTATCAATATAGTACTTAACCAGGTTAATATTTAAATGTAAAACTAAAATTATGACCTGTGTCTCGTGATGTCAGATGCCAAACTTTCTTAATCCCATACATTTGTCATTTTGAAGTTATGGTAATCTTGTGCTATCATTGTGGTAATATGTGCTAAGGAATAAGATGTCTAATCTCTTCTACCTATATTAATCCAATAGTCACCTGCATTTTAGCTGGTAATTATCACACTCCTATACATAGTCTTCATTACAAACTCCTTGGAATGATTGATTAGGGTTTTCTTGATTCAACCGACTTTTAGCTCCGTTATTCTCTTCTTTTCTTTTTTTGGTTGAGGTAATGGTTTAGGGTTTTGAGGGTTCTCTTTGTTGCATGTTCATTCCTTGTTTTTATCCTTTATCCTAACTATAGATTTTTTTTGGATTCAGCAATGTCACAAGCTACTCAAATTGAACTCATGCCATAGATTTTCTTGAGGTTTTTAATGAATGTGAGAAAATATTTGGGATTGTTGGATATCTTGAATTCTTGCACCTCTTTGTGGGCTATAATCAATGTGTAAATGAGGCCTTTTACACTTTATATGATGGCCATAATGCCAAGGTTGGAGATGTTAACATGACTATAAATGTTGATTTCATTGCCAAATTTACTTTCCTTCTCATTAATGGTGTACTCTAGTTGAAGAATTATAGGGTTTGTGACATTCCTTGGAGGAAGTTAATGGAAAAGAAAGGCTACACTTATGACATCAAAGGTATGCTAATTACCCATCATAAACCTCAATGGTACAATATTGTATTATTCTTGCACGGCTATATATCCTGTGAGGGACATTACAATCTAGTTTTTCTTTATGATATAAGAGTGTTAATGGTCTTTCTAGGTTATAAGTTGAATTTCCACATCTTTTGTATATGGGTTTAGTGAAAATGTGTTTTATTTATCAGAAAAAATGTTGAAACAGTGAGCATTGCCTTATCCATCATAGTCTCATAGCCATATTGGTAGAATATCAACTAGGTAAGTTAGGGCATGGTTGGAAATTGTTTTTTATATGAAATTGTTTTGATAAAAATCTATCTCCTTGGGAAACTAACTACCAAGTGTCCTTAAACCCTAGTTTGGTCAATGAAAATCCCTCATCTTATCCCTTCCATGATGTTATACATTCAAATGATCTTGAGCCTTATCATGAAACAAATCCTTTTTCAAAAGAAGACAAGGCTTTAAAGCTAGAGATTGTTCAAATTAGTACAAGCATGAATAACGATGAAAATACTATTGTTGATAAGAACAAGGTGCAAAAGAAACCCAATAGAAAGGGTAAATTGGAATTTTCTTCCACGGAACCTACAAGTAAACATATAGAAAGTTAGTAGAAAGAATATTATGATGCTTATATCAAAGTTAAATTAGTAAATAGAAAAATATATAGGCTACAATGTAGCAAATAGAAGATTTCATCTGATAAGAGTTGCATCAATATCGAAGAGTCCCATCCTAAAATGGATAAGCCAGAATTTGCAAGAAAGTATGATGTCCCTTATGATGTGAATATGACTCCTAAGCTTCACTATAAATCTAACAGAATTTCTTCAAAAGCCTTAATGGATCTTTACTGGCACGAACAATTTTTATTTACTGTTCCACGGCTCAATAGCCGAATTGAACAACTTACCAGAGAAAATGAGCAGCTCAGAGCTTCTTGTGGGCATAATGAAACATTAAGGAAACATAATTCTACCAGTTCGGTTAATAATTCACTTTTCTCTAATATGTAGAATATAGTAAAATATTCAAGGGTTCATCTCATAATCTCTCCAAAATATGAAGATGCTAAATAAATATTTTTTTGTTAATATCTTTTAACTGTTAGATAAGATGAGGTATGATTTTATTTTGATTTTGATTTTCGAATTTTCAGAACGGGCTACAAAATCTGAGATTTTGTAAAATCCTTTCTTTTCTTATTGCTTCTCTCTTTTTATCATTTTTTATATAATTGGCTACAGGTGATTCTGTCGGTTTGATTTGTTGTCTCCTTAGTCACGAGACAAACATATGTGGATTGTCTCTAGTTTTGGAAGATGTTAAAAACAGTCTCGTCTTAGTTATCTGGTTGATTCCTGTTGCTTTTTGATTGGCCATGAGCCCCAAAGATAAAAGTTCTTATTATTTTTTAAGAAAACATGTTTATATTCTTAGTTTGTTAAGGACATGATTTCTGACACAATAGTTATATAAACTCCTCGTTTTTAAGAGAGGAGGGATCTCTGGAAGGAGAGGGATGAATTATTATTTTTGAAAGCGAGGAATGTTATTAACGATGACTGTCGGATGAATTTTAATACAAGTATATAGATGTGGTTTGATTCCATTTTCCTCTTGGTTCATTTTTCTTACATGGTCATGTTATTATTTCGTTATATCTTTTGATTTGTGAAATGTATGTATTTTTTGTTAGATGATTTGACTCTTTAGCAAATTATGTCTCCACTTGTGTTTCTTTGTTAGTTTTGTGCACTTATTCAGACTTGTTATTATGCTTTAATAAATTTATTTCTCTTCTTCAGTAACTTGTCCTCTCAGAAGAATAGATTGATTCATGATTTCAATTTTCTTGAAGAGTCATCACGCTAATTGAAATATCAATTTTTGTTATAAATTTGTCATAGTATTGTTACAGTGAACAATAACTTCGATTTTATCTTTCCTATAATTCGATGATTGATTGGCTTGATTCATTGATTGCCGATGAAAGTATAAGAATTATTTAAAGGATATCATTTATTGTTATTCGTCTTTCACTGAAGTCTTGGCCAGACACAAATGAGTAATAGTTTAGACAATTTTTTATTTAATTTCTTGATGTAAAAACCTGAAAGAAAACAGAGTTATATAGTGTTTTCCTTCTAGAATAAGTTTCTTGTATTGTCACAGTCATTTGTTTTGATTCCTAGCTACACTAAGAAGAGAATTTTGTTTTCTTCTTTTTTAATTAGAAACATAATTTAACTTTTATTTCTTTTCTCTTTTCAAATATGCATTTGTTGTAGAATATTATCATTCTTTTCAGTTTCGAGGTAGTTATGTTATGTTTTAGCTTGATTGATTCTTTGTATCATAGTAGTGTATATATATTAACCCTGTATCATAATTTAGGTTAATATAGGATAATTATAGTTTATATTATGATTAGGATTAGTTTCTTTTGGATTCGATCCTTCCTCAAAAGAAAGGATGCAGGGCCGATGGATATCGAGGATAGTTGTCCCAGAAGGTTTGGGCAATTAAATAGCCTTTGTCATGGATGCACCTCCTCTGTTGACTTAGGTTTGTTAATTGTTGTGTCAAAGCAATGGTGCTATAATGAGGACATAAAGAAGATTATTTGGTTAGATTATTTAACCCATAGCCTTTTATAATTCCAAATATTTAATTCTTCTTGTGTCACTCCATATATTCTTGAAGGATGCAATAATGGTGAGCTAACTTGTGGGGCTTTGTATTGTATTATTTTATCCGATTCATGGCTCCTGATCTAACTTCTATATGTGAGGACATTTTTTATTTTCCATTATCTAATACAACTCACAAGTTTGTTAAATACTTCTCTAAGTTTAGATTTGTTGATGAGGATTGTTTTTAATTGTTCTTATACATCTTTATTTTTTCTTATTTAATTGCAAACTTCTTGGAGATTTAACTCACACTATAGTATGGATTTTTTTTTCTATGACTTTTCAAAGAAAAATTCTTAACTGGTTTAAAGCATTTCCACATAAAACTATTAGCTCATGGAACTAGTTTATTAATGTACTTCCTAATGTACATCCAAACTATTATTATTATTCATTAAGTTTGGAAATTAATAGCTTGTACATGTATGAAAATTAATCCTTGCAAAAATTCCTATCAAGATTTCTTGTACTTTGTTGGAGATTTCATTTAAAATATTTACCTCTCATGTGTGAGATAACTTTCTAGATTTTGAAACTTGCACTTTCTAGAAATAAATATAATCGTGAAAACATTTCAGAATGTTCCCAGAATGTGAAAGATGTTAGTCCTATGGTTAGTCATGATCCTTTTTGCGAATATTTAGTGTTGGTTCATGAATTTGATATCCCTTCACAATTTCCTTCAACAGGTATTGATCCTCTACTCTCAAAACAATCAAAACTTGGTTTAGATTGTACATCTCAAGGAGAAACAATTTCTGAAACTCTTGTAGATCCCAATTGTAGGGAAGATATTCCAATGAAGAATACTTTTATAAATGACCTAGAGTTATCTAATGATCATGTTTTTCATGTGCCTCCATTATAAGTGCTAGTGTTAGTCTTGTCATACTGCCATCAGTGATCAAAATCTGCTTTTTTGCACTTGCATAATAGGAGTCCCATACTGTAAATTTTCATCACTCCATTAGGTCATGGATCCACTGATGGTTGAGGTCACTTCAGTTTTCCCTCATGAAATATACTTGCTGATCCTCTTTTCTATAGTCTTCAGTCATGATTCATCTTCATTCTGCAGTTTATTTCATTAGGTCATAGAGTTTGTCTCAATAGGTTTTAGGGTTCCACCATAGTCAATTTGATGATGAAAATGCCAATAAATATCAGCAAGGACATGAGGATTGTTATCGGGAAAACTAGTGTCCATTCAGAGCTACTAGTCCCACCAAGACGAGTAGTTATCTTAGAAACAAGCAAACTAAAGTTACTTGTGCTTTCCTTTATGAGAAATAGATGAGAGAGAAGAAGAGAGTACCAACCTCCATCTTTCGCTAGTCTTCTAGCTTAATTCCTCTCTCGTTTGATAGAGCTTTCGCCACTCCTTTCTCACTTGTCCCGTTTCAAAGAACACCTGTAGAGTCAAAGCAACAAAATACCATCAAAGCATAGAGATCTATAACCATAAACAATGTAGGATTAGATGTACATTAACCATACAAATACAAGATTCATAGATACACAAGTATATGGAGGAAAACTCAAATAGCTTTATTGATAGAAGTAGTAGAAGAGAGGATTACAACCAAGATGTCTAATCCAGCATCATCCTCCTAGCATGAAAGCCCTCTTCACTTCATGAAAAGCAAGATCACCCAACAATACAATGTCTTCAAAGAGAAACCAACAACACTTCCTTACAAGTTACAAAATTCTAGCCTCTCGATCTCTAGGATGAGGGATCCATATATAGATGTTTGTAGGAGAGTGAGTTAGCTTCTGGGATTTTGATTAGTGTCATTTCACTGATAATTCTTGGTTCCACTTGGAGATTTCATGATCTCTTACTCATCTTTGGGTGAATTCAAAAAGGCAAGTGTCATATGAGCAGTTTTTAGAAGATTCTTTGAGTTTCCACCTAGCACACTGCTTTTGCCATTTGTCTTCTCTCACTCATCGCACCCTAAAGAAGGGATTTTTAGTATGCATCACACCCCCTGTGTGTAAAAGGTGAGATGCATTGTGCCCTTAGCATGGAGCAGTCTGTATGGTCCAGTTTTGACCAGTTCTGAGCAGTTTTTAAGGGAGAACTTTTGGGAAATGATGTAATCAGCTCACCTTGTTCCTTTAAGGTATGAAGCAACACTTTTATGGGTTTAAAAGCCCTTGGTTTATGGACATATGTGGTTGGGGTTGCAGTTCCCAAATATGTCTATAACATTTTCCCCTAAAGCATGAGGTTGTAAATCTTCTGATGTTGGCTGAAATGCTTTATCATGAGGATCCGAGGCTTTTCGAACTGGAAGGTGACATGTAATAAGATATAATACAATACATTATCTTCATAATATTTTCATGATCTAGCTGAGGCGGGTATTGCCATGCTCAGCTTTATAAATTCATTTTCATGTACATAAGACAGACAATCGTCTGTGTGGCAGACTGATGATTCTGGTAGAGCACTCATCCCTTAGTTTGGATGATTATCTGTGCAGCTGTAATGTACATTTGATGTCTTTATTTTCCTAAATATATCATAGCCGGGATGGATGAAACTAGATCTGCGGTCTTCAAACACGTTCAATCTTTTCTTCAAGTACAAGTTGATCCATGTGAAAAGATTTTCTGATGTTGAACATGGAAAGAAATCGCCTGATTACTAGCCAATGATGTAAATTGTTAATAGGCATGAGAGGAATCACCGATAATGATAACGACCCTCAAGGTACTACAGTACAATTCATGTGGTGTGAATACATGAGTCACTGTCGAACACCACGCAATATCTTTCGGTCGAAGGCCATTGATGTAAACCTATTGCCGGAAGTGAGAAACTTTCCATTGAGGCATGCAAGCTTCAAAGTCCTAAAAGGGTTGTTCCTAAGTTAACTTCTTAGATAATGAGCTGATGTCGACAAGAAGTGACCCATCGTAGGAGTTCCTTAATGAATCCCACATCTACGACATGGAATGAAACAAATGATTTTGTGGAGGTTAAAATGATCTGATGATACAAGGTTTAAGGTGGCAGTCATGAAAAATGGAGTGTGAAGGTATTGCAGCAGATGAGGCGTTAGCTAGGTTTGGGAATTCTTTCAGTGACTTCTCTTGAACATATCAGCGACACTCAAATGGATTGGTAGGGTTAACCCCAAAATGGATGGTACGGAGGACCAATGCTAATATGACCGGTGAACAGAATAACCCAACCGGACTCAATCATGGTGATGGAGTGAAAGTGTCATGTTCAAGACCGACCTGCTACCAATGAAGTTATTCAATTTTTCTTCCCTTTTTCCCCAGTCATTGCTGACCAGTACCTCTTTAATTTTTGTCAAGCTTGAGGAGGATAACATATGCTTGCTCTATAATTTTCCCTTCGGGCAAACCTGTCACTATGTTTTAACAAGCCTAGCAACAGTGAAACTCATTCTTGTTTGCATGGACAAGTTTGTCGCTATTGTTTTAACGAGTTTAACGACAAGGATAACTCAATCCTTTTCAATTTTAGAGAGTCTAAAAAGAGACAGAAAGAAAACTCCAGTAGTCCTTTTTTGTAATATAATCCCTTAAGTCCAAAAAAGTATAAAATAATACGAAAGGGATGACTTTTCAATAGTTTTAACGAGTCGAACAAGACGAACGCTTGTTCCTTTTGTGTAATGATCCATCAGGTCCAAAAATATTAAAATATAGAGGAGGGATGGCACCTCCAATGACTTTAATGAGCTGGAGAGGCCAATTGCTCGGCAATCTTTTCATATTTTATGAGTCAGATGAAAAGAGATTAAAGGAGACTCGTTTTGTGAGGAAGGAGTGATGTTTTTGGATAGAAAATAGTTCCAGGTAAGGTTTGGAACTTTTCAATCACGACAATGTAAAGAAGGTGGCTAATAGAATCACTCGTCACAGTTGTTCCTCAAAAGGGGTAAACAATCAAATGGAGGCATATGATCAGCTAAAAAAGAGTGGAGGTGATGGTAAGAACACGACCAAGGTTCAAAAGCTGATAATTATGCGATCGCAATGGTTATTTACCCAAGGTGGGTCCATTTTTTAATGAGCTTGAACTCTGGGGAACATTTGCTCATTGCTAGGTTTATTTTTTAATGATCTTGAACTTCACGTAACATTGCTTGTGCTAGTCGTATAATAAGGATGTCTCTCATCAGTAGGTTCATTTTTTAGGGAGCTTGCCCGATGCGCAACTTTGCTCCGAAGCCTTTTGTATGCAAGCTAAGAACAACCAACTACGAGTTTAAAGTGTTGAAAGCCTACAAACTAAGAAAATAAGCCTATAAACTAAGAAAACAAAAGGTTGTTTTTCACTTGCACGCAAAATGGTTTGCATGCCCCCAGGTATAAAGAGAAGTAGAGTTTCCAGGTTACCATGTGGAATCTCTTGCATTAGCAAGATTGTTCCATCCACTTAGCAGACAAAACACTTCCTTGGCTTTATCCATCGAAATGGACGAAGGTGATTGTTGTTAGTGCTAATCACATAACCTTCAATGAGGAAATGATATTTCCAGACTGATCCATTTTCCTAAATAGATAGGGGTGTCAGACTATTCATATATCCTACATGGAAACCTACCTTATAACTAGGGTTTTCCTGCCGAAGCAGAGCAGGGCGCATGCCCCCTGGGTTTAGTCACAATCACCGAATCACTCGCAATCATCAGGTGGACAGACTGGAGGTTGATGAGACATTCCTTATGTAAAAGGTCCAGTTAGGGATGGAATTTGACTAATAGATCTGTTTGAACTAGGGAATGAAAGCTGGTCAACTAGTTGGACCACTCTGCCTTCATGAGGAAAACACATCACTCGAAAGAGTGAGGAATCAATAGTTCCCATGCTATAAATGTAGTCACACCCAAGGAGTAGATTGCAATCTAGAGGCCCTTTTACTACCATCACGTTTAGATGAATGGTTTTCCTTCTCAAAGTTATAGGCAAATTTGGAAGGATCCCTAACGGTCGACTCATTCCTTTGTTGAAGCCTGTCAGATTTCGAATCTCAGGCAGAAGTGATGGCAAACCAAGCACTTTCCAAGCAGTTGAGGAAGGGATACTCACAAAAGCCCCATCATCTATGATAGTACCAACCATGATCATTATGTAAGCTTGTACTATAATTCAGAATGGTACATTAGAAGGTAGGCAAGGTCTCCCTAGTAGATTCTAATCGAAGGAAACGACTAGATTGCTTGGAGGAGGGACCGAATAAACGGCCGGATAAATATTTGACGAACTTCCTTCCTGCGGTAAAGGAATGGGTATATTTCCCCCATGTTCGTTGGATTCTGTGTTAACAAAAAGAATTTGAACGGTGTCATTCTCATTCTCTTTCATAATAGTATGATCTGAAGGTGGACCTTCTGAGGACAAGAATGGGTTGACTGCCATCTCAACCAATTGAATTTGGTCTGGTGTGGACTCAGAGGGTTTATATTCAATTATAGGTGCTTTGACCGACAACAAAGGTGTATCAGTCGGATTTTCAACTAGCGATGGACTCGGCAAGAGTTTCTTGTATCCATCAGGAAGTCGCTGCAGTGGAGCAGGACGGTTATCCAAGGCTCTTTTAGCTTCATCTAGAAAAGGATAATGGTGGAGGGTATGATCACCTTCACACAGTCTACAAGGAAATTTATATCTTCCTTTTCGTCCATTGACTTTTTTTCACTAGTTGATGGTGTGCTCTCAACATGATTGTCAGAGGTTGAAGACACCAAATTGTGCAATTGGGGAGACCAGTCCCTCAAGATCCGTGGGATGTAGGGACAATCTCGATGATAGTGGTCTCTCTTGCAAATCACACATCGAGATTTAGATTTGGAAGGTGCAGTGTGTGAATTTTTTCCAAACGATATATGGTTTCCCCCTTTCATCATTGGCTTCTTCTTCTCTTTCTTTTTCTTCTCAGATACTTGGTTTTTACTGTTACTAGTTTCAGTGAGCAAAGAGGAAGAAGGAGAGGTAGAAACAAACGAAGTAGAAGGTGGGGGAGCAACTTTAGTATCATCTGGCTATTGATTTGATTGCTGAGAATTTATGGTGTTTTGAACAATAGAGGTCGAGAAAAGCCATACTGGCAGGCAAATTATGAGTCCTGGAAGGGACAATGTAGTCATGTGTGGAGCATTAACATCTCCCCAAGAGGAGAAAGGACTAGGATTTCCCCCAAGGGGAAATCCTTGATTGTTAAACTCCATTTTCTCAACCTAAGACCAATGAGGGAACAATGATGTTATTCCGATTAAAATAAATTTTATGACGCTTTGACACAACTTTCTTTTTCAATTTTTAAGAGTCGAGAAAAAGCTAAAGATGAATCTAGTCACCTTTGGTTTTTAATGAGCCGGAAGTGAAAAGCGCTCAGATGGACCTTTTGTTTTAAGGAGTCTAAAAAGGAACGAAAATGACTACTCTAGAAATCTAGATAGAGGGATTATCAAACCAATCGCAAAACTGTAGAATACTTTTTTTGGTACAATAGTCAATCTTCCCGAATGCTATGTTTGGTGCATTGCGATTGATAGGGTGGCAAACACGGCTTCCTAAGAATAAAGGATATATCATATTGTGGTCTCCCAATATATACTCAACGGTACGTGGGAGCACAAGTCCATACTGGCACTCGTTGTATCAAAGAGGAGGAATCACCCAACCTGCGATGAAAACGATAATTACCAGGCTTTACGACGTCGGAATATGTCTCTAGCCTAGGCTTCTAAATGTTGTGCGTTAGGTTCCAAAGCGTTTTTATGTTCCTTGAGGTTTATTTTATAGTTGATCTTTCTTAAGAAGTTTGCCTTTAAGGTTCACCTCGTGATGTAGATATACAATTCCTAAATGTGCAATCTAAGATGATAAACAATCATTTACTTTCTTTTAGCAATGAAAATCCTAGCTACTAAGGAAAGAGAAATGAAATTCTTTCAACATAGAGTAGAGTGCACACACTAGATGCACTTTTCCTAAATCAATTACCGCATGCAATCTAAATGCAAATGCACATGCATGTATTTGTTTTTTAGTTTCCTTAATGTGAGAATGACAAAAGTAAAACTACGTATAGATCTAAATCATTTTCTTTCAAACCAACAATACTGACAATTTTTTCTTAAAAAAAAGAAAGGAAGACTAAGACGACACTTTGCAATTTCTTATTCAAAAAACGAAAGGAAAACTAAGACGAAACTTTGTGATTTCGAATTTAAAATTTCTTTCAACACTTGAAATACTATTAATTCAAATCAAATACAATGGCAAAAGTGTAATCGACTATCTAAAAGAGGAAGACTTTACGACACTCTTTTTCTTGACTGAAAACGACACTTGCGACACTTTCAAATCAAAAGACGACAGTTCGATTAAGCTACAATTTGCAAAGGAGAACTGTAAATGATGAAAAATACATTAAAAAAATTCACAATTCTTTATCAATGGAGGCTAAATAATGCAAAGGAAGAAGGTTTCAACAATGATATATTGATCATAGACAGCAAAACTACTTAATAAAGTTGAAGACAATGAAGAAAAAACCAAAATCTGGAGGCAGAAACAGTCTTAATCAATCATCCCACCTGTAACACAGGGAAACAGGGATGCATCTCACCTGCAACACACTGGATGTGCGATGCATCCAGATTGCCAACGAGAGATAGTGCGATGGTCTAGGGATGAGACTGAGCTTGGTTTTTACTCACAGTTTGCAGCTAAGTTCAGGGATTTAGGCCGAACTAATGATAGACAGTAAACCCAAAGTATAGGGGCTCATCTAATGAGGTTATTTGAGCTACCACCAGGGCACTTAGGATATTTGCAAGTGAGATGTTCAGTTCATAAACCAACCCAGAGATTGACTAAAGCAGCGTTGATCTACTTTGCAGTTGCATAGAAAAAGCAGTTCGAAGGGCAGCTGGCTTAACTTCAGGCTCTGTCTATAGTTTATAAATCAAACAACAGTAACAAAACAAACAAACTATTCACTCCCCAGTGGAGTCACCATTTTGTTATGGGGAAAACTAGTGTCCATTCAGAGCTACTAGTCCCACTAAGACGGGTAGCTATCCTAGAAATGAACAAACTAAAGTTACTTATGTTTTCCTTTATGCAAGATATATGAGAGAGAAGCAGAGAGTACCAATCTCAGTCTTTCACTAGTCTCCTTGCTTTTTTCCTTTCTCCTTTGATAGAGCTTTTGCCACTCCTTTCTCACTTGTCCCGCTTCAAAGAACACCTGTAGAGTCAAAGAAACGAAATACGATCAAATCATAGAGACCTATAACCATAAAGAATGTAGGATCAGATGTACATTAACCATACAAATGCATATACGAATACAAGATTCAGAGATACACAAGTATATGGAGGAAAACTTAAATAGCTTTATTGATAGAAGTAGTAGAAGAGAGGATTACAACCAAGCTGTCTAATCTAGCATCATCCTCCCAGCATGAAAGCCCTCTTCACCTCATTAAAAGCAAGATCACTCAACAATACAATGTCTTCAAAGCGAAACCAACAACACTTCCTTACAAATTACAAAATTCCAGCCTCTGGATCTCTAAGATGAGGAATCCATATATAGATGTTTGAAGGAGAGTGAGTCAGCTTCTGGGATTTTGATTAGTGTCATTTCACTGACAGTTCTTGGCTCCACTTGGAGATTTCATGATATCTTACTCATCCCTGAGCAAATTCAGAGAGGCAAGTGTCATATGAGTAGTTTCTAGAAGATTCTTTAAGTTTCCACCTAGCGCACTGCTTCTACCATTTGTCTACTCTGGCTCATCGCACCCTACGAAAGGGCTTTTCAGTATGCATTGCACCCCCCATGTGTAATAGGTGAGATGCATCGCACCCTCAGCATGGAGCAGTCTGTATGGTCTAGCTTTGACCAGTTCTGAGCAGTTTTTTCGGGAGAACTTCTGGGAAATGTTGTAGTTAGCTAACCTTGTTCCTTTAGGGTATGAAACAACACTTTTGGGGGTTTAGAAGCCCTTGGTTTATGGAGATATGTGATTGGGGTTGCAGTGCCCAAATATTTCTATAAGAAGGATGCCAAATAAACTCAAGCATAGTATCTAGAAAGTCAAAAGTTATTCTTTTCAAATCTTAATGTAATTTTCACCTCAAAACATGTTTTGAGGTGAAAACAGAGTATTTTGTTTTTATTGTCACTTCTGATGTAATTTCATGTTCATATATGTAATATTGATTCCCAGCTACTCCTAACCATCAATACATATTGTCTAGCTACAAATACCACAAAAAATCAAGTCAGCATGAGCTAATCCACCTACAAAGGCAAAAGTGAAATGAGCATTAAAAAAACATGGTTTTCAAAAAGGAAAAGAACATTGGAAAAGTGGGTTTTCTTAAAGTAAAAATCAAAATGGTGCCCATATATAAACCCTCTCATCCTACTTTTATTTCATTATGTTCTCTTGCAAGTCAAAGAATCCAAAGGAGAGAAGAAAGAAGTGATTTTCAAGTAGATTTGAGCAAAACAGAGGTGGTGCTGCGTGTAGGAAACTAGCACTGTGCTTTTGGAGGTCCTCTCCCTGGCGCTGCGCATAGGGAATTTTTTAGCAGTGTAATTTTCAACGGGCACTTCATGTAAGGCATGGCGTTGCACGTCTTTGCAGCAGCGCTACGCGTAGGGCAGTAAACCATAAAAATGCTCCAATCTTCATATTTTTGCCAAATTTCATCCAAATTTCACCTTGTACAAGTAAGTACTATCACCTTTCTTGATGATTGGCTTGCATATTTGAAGTTTTAGACAATTTTTCATTCCTAATATAAAACCCTAGTGTTTCACTATAAACCATAATCATTTTGTTTTTCCCATTGCTTAGTTTCATAACTAAACCCCTTACCCATCATTCTCTTCATCGTCATCTACATTTCACCATCTATCACTCATTCCCTAAACCCTCCCCTCACTCTCAGGGTTTGTCCATAACAACATAAGCTCACTCAAAATCATCCCTACGAACCCTAGAGTATCTCATTCATTCCCTTTTATTGTCTAAAATTGTGCAAACTAAGAAAGCTAGTTAAACATCAATAGAGGTGACTATGACTATGATGAGGAGAATACAGCACGTGATAGTTCAGTTGAGAGGATAAGGCAGCATAGAAAACCTCATAAGGGAGGTAAAATCATCAGAGAAGAGGCAACTAACCTAAGATAATTGCAGGCCTCTCCATTAGCAGTTTCATGTTTTAGACACCTTCAATGTTATGAATTCTATGAACTAGTGGAGAGAGTACAATTTCATCATGAGTTGGCTAGACTCTTTGTAGCCCACCTGCACAACAATGAAGTGACTCTTGCTAGGGTGACTTTTAGAGTGTCACCATCTATTATTCCAAAGGCCACCATGATTCCTAATGTTGGTGAGAAATGGTATAAGGCTTAGGACCTTGATAAGCATTATTATGAGCCTTACATTAAACCTTAGTACAGAAGTCAGGTGAAGAGGCTTTTCCCATTCAAATTTTTGGAGAAAAAGCATGTCCCCTTGATGAGGATTATCATCAAATATTTCACTTTTTAGGGCCAATTTTCTAGGTTGTATACTTACCATATCAAGCTCCTCATGCACTTTAAAAGGGTGAAGATGTTGAACCTCCCCTACTTTTTGTTTAGACACACTGATAAGATAGCTTACCTTATGTAGAAGAAGTCATACCCTCAACAAACGAACATCATATATCATTAATCCTTGATCAATATTATTGTTCTTCACCATCTCAGTCTTCTCAATATCCCTTAGGAGACTTTCATTGCTCATGACATGTTTAGGGGACCTCAGATTCCTTCATCCATGGTGCAAGAAATAGGTGGGCCCTCTACTCATGTGAAAACAGGAGAGGAACACAAAGAGACAAAAACTGTTGAGGTGCTATTGTTCTTGACATATCAGAGAGGTACAAGGAAGTTATTTGCAGCTGCTAGGCAAGTCTTTGTTCCACAAGATGTGGAAGGGACCTTGCCTTCTTTATCAGTTCATAGGCAAATGTTATCTCCACAGGATGTGGAAAGGGCTTTGCC
This sequence comes from Pinus tabuliformis, assembly GCA_031772625.1. Classification (NCBI taxonomy): domain Eukaryota; kingdom Viridiplantae; phylum Streptophyta; class Pinopsida; order Pinales; family Pinaceae; genus Pinus; species Pinus tabuliformis. The sequence goes on from CM062807.1 coordinate 880,977,975, forward strand.
TTCTACATCAACAAAACAGGTACAGGTTGAGCAGCTGAATAAAGGGAAGGAAAAGGTACAGGAGGATGACTTGGATGATGAGGAGGAAAGAGATTTTGACTTGACTAAGCATTAGGAGCCGCAGCATTGTTATACTCATCATGGAGTTGATATCATTGACTTGGAGGCTCAGGACGAAGAAACCATCAAAGACATCATCATACAAGAAAGGGAAGCTCAAATACAAGCTTTGGCGGACAACCTAGAGAGAGCCAAGTTTGTCATCACATACTTGGAACAGGAGAACAAACAATTAAGTGATAAACAGGTCCTCATGGAGCTTGAACTACTGAAAACAAAGAAGCAAAGTGACAAAGAGGCTCATGTCACTTTGACTCCTATCGAGCAAGAAATTGAAAATCATAGGGAGACATAGATTGAAAGAGTCAACATAAAACTTTAAGGGCTCATTGAGAAGGCCAAAAGGGACAAGAAAATGCTTAGACATATGGCATACCATTACATGACTTGCAATAAAATCTGTAACATGAGGATCAGAAAATTGAAGGCTAGGTTAAGGAGGGCTTTAAAAGGCAAAAAGGAGGAGGATAGATTAAATATGTCAGTTGAAGCCTCCTTGGCTAATAAAAGTAGTTGAGGGTGGTGCCTCATACCAATTTTGGGAAGTTTTTGAAGAAATTTTGTCATTTTTTAATTTTGGAAATTCAATACACAGAAAGTTTGCCCAAAAGCTCAGCGCCACTGGTGCTGCGATTTTTCTAGGGGCACCCAATGCACAAATGGCTTGCATTTTTGCATTTATAGCATCAAGGACACGCACCCTAGCAATTTTCAGAATTTTTGGAGTAGAATTAGTTCACCAGAAGGTCCAAAAACACTCAAAATTTGACCGTTCTGCGAGTTTTTGGACACACATAAGCAGCCTTGGGAGAATCTATTTTTTAGGGGGCAAATGATCTCCAAATGTAGAAATTTTAGGCATTCTACAAAGTAGACTTGAATACCTTTCCAATGAGCTATCTGGAGTTCAATTTGGATTATGGAAAGTCCTCCACAAGTGGACTCAAAGTGGCACTGCGTGTAGGGAATTTTTACTCACGATGACTACTTTGCTAAATTTCGAATATTTTCTTGTTTTATCCCTCATTGAGGTGAATTTTCTGATGTAATTAAAGCCATGGTTTGTAAATTTAATAGTTAAACACTAGCATATGGTATATTTATTAGATAAAAAGTGGTTTTGAAGGTAATGAATCAGTTTCCCCTCTTTTACAGGCAAGTTGTTTGACTACGTAGATTCTTGTTCCTTGTTTAGAAATGGTTGAAACAGCTCCTCTTCTCATGGTTTTGACCCCTGATGGTTATGATGAGTGATTTAAATGTCTATATCATGTATTTTATTTATCATTGGCAAGGGTTGGACTCACTTGTATGCTTAGGGCTTGATTGTACATCATTGTAAGCAGTTTGGCAAGGAAATTAATAGGATTCGCAGCTATTTTTATGGGATCCCTGTAGTATTGAGTTTTAGCACATTTTCTTCTTTTGTATTAATTTTTTTACATGTTTTATGTATCCCATCTTCCATTTCATTTGCTTCTTATTGAATGTTATCAAGTTAGATAGGTAGAATCCATTGTTACAATGCTCTACCTTGGGAAATCATTCAATATTTTATGTTTTCTACTGTTTGAGAAGGATAAATGATTGTCACATGCCCTCCTTAGCTCCTCATCAGTCTTGAACACCTCACACCATTAAGCCTGAAGTGTTAAATCCTATGCCTACCTTGCCCCATAGAACACCCTGCATTTTTGACCTAATTTCCTAGACCTAAACTGCCCAACTCCATCTGATCTAGCAAACACCAACAAATTCAATTAAAACCATTCGAGCTACTATACCTTGCCTAAGACCTTTACCTGATTCAGTCATATTGACTAAGGCTCTAAAGGAGAGAGCCCTCACTCGGCCTTGTAGGGCTAGCTACAAGGCTAAGCTTGGTTTGTGGTTACCCTAGCATTGCCTCCGTTCAGCCTGAGGTCAATCTAGGTGATAACATAGTGGCGCCTATACTAGGGAACGAAAGACTAATCACCCCTGTAATACCTTTCATATAAATTCTTGAACTTTGGATGATGAGTTGTAGTATTTGCTAGGCTGAAATAGAAAGTTGTAAAGCAATATAAAAAAATTCAAAATTTGAGCACACTGGCTTCAAAAAAGTACATGAGGGCCAATCCTGATCCAAATCCTCCCCCTGTATTTGAAAATTCTAACTTGATTCGGAGAATAATCATAAGACAAGAAAGTTCATTAAGCACTAAACCTGTTTTTAGATCAAATTTGTGTCCCAGTGAGTGGATTTTCATTGAAGACCTCCCTTTTGACAAGTATTTTGACCTTTCTCTATTTAGAACCAATTCTGAAACTACACTGGATGATACAGTTCTAGACCTGGAATTTGTTGCAGATCTTGAAATTCAAAAGGCAAACAGATCAATTGACGACTATATCTTAAATTCTCCTAAATCATCTATCACTGCTGCCAATATCCCTCGGCTTTTAGAATCAACATCCACTACTCTCAGTTCATTAGTATTCCCATCAATTTCTGAAGTCCATTCTCAACCTTAGTTTATACCTACCCTTCCCCTTCAACCTATCATATCTGATCAAAAACCTATCACCCCTACTTCTCCATCAACCACTCCATTAAACCCTAGTAGTCCAACCATTGTTTCAAATCCGCCTCGAGTCATGGTTGCCCAGTATGCACCCCTTGTTTTACCTCAGAATCTGGATGATATGCCCACTGATTACCAAAGTAAGATACCTCTTTTTGATGCCACTCAAAGCATTACAGCACAACAACATGTTGATAGAATGAATGACTTCTTTGACCTTCATGAGGTAGAGGCAGAAAATGTGACTATCAGATTGTTTGTGCAAAGTTTTGGAGGTGAACATCGAAAATGGTTCAAAGATTTACCAGCAGCCTATATCAAAACTTTGCGGGTTCTGCATAGACAATTCTTGGACCAGTGGTAGGTAAAGAAGAACCCACTCCAAATTTTGTCTGAGTATGAAAATATCAAAAGGAATGCAGGTGAAAGTGTGAAAGATTATTGTGTAAGGTTTAATGCAATATATAATGCTATTTCGTCGGACATTCAACCACCAGTGGGGTTAGCCTTGCTCAAGTTTCCAGATGGTTTCGATGCTAATATGACATATCAATTACGAAAAAGAGATCCTACCACACTTGAAGATATGCAGAAGAACGATGTAAGTGTAGAAGAAAATCTACTGGCCAAAAGAGCAAGAATGAAATCTAAAAAGAAGGTGACTATAAAGGAAGTAGCATCTACCTTAGATGTTAAAATGGATACTTTGCTCTGGAAAGTTGAGAAGATGTTTTACCAGTTGACTGTTGCAGATAGACCTGAAACACCAATCAAGAATCCAAACTTCAGAGGACAACAGCAGCTCCAATTTAGGATTATGCAAAGGGAACAAAAGGCACAAGATCAAACAACACAACAACAGTAGGTCAGAACTCCTTTGTAGTATAACTATGTTCACATAATGGAGGAGGAAGATGACGATGATCTGGTGATTCAAGCAAACCATTTATTCACCACCGATGGTATGCCCATTTTTCTGACAGAAGATGAAGAATATACAGAGGTTCCAGAAGAGATGAAGATTACATACTAGCAAATGAGGCAATTTTGGAGGATGAGTCAGACGATTATTAGCAAGGGTATATGAATGCCTTGACAACACAGCAGAAGCAATATTCATTGAGAAGCAGGGATGTACCAGGCAGTCCAATTCAAAAAAGAAAAGAAGCACAATCTAAAATTGATTCTTCAGGCATTCAAAAGAAAGGGAAAGAGCCTGCTGATCCAAGTTCTAGCAAAGGACCATCAACAAATAACGTTGCAAACGAGGAGGACAATCAGCAAAGTGTGGCAAAAGAAAGAGCAAAAAAGAAGGACCCTCTTGTCAAAGAGGTAGAGAAAGTTTCAGCTTTTAGTTTAGAAAATGAAATCACTAAATTAAAAGTTTCAATTCCTTTGACTGAGCTGGTGAAGAACAATAGTTATAGAAACCATGTGTCTTGAATTTTGCAAGTAGATCCTTTATCAGACATGGTAAATGTAGAAGATGATCAGCCTGAGCTCATTTTTGGCCCTGCTTTAGAAGGTCAATCCGAAGATAGTGAAGTTCCTCCATTTTATATAATCCTTAGATTACATGAGTATGATCTCTGTAATGCCACGTTTGAATCTAGAGCTTCTCATAATTTGATTCCAAAAGCCATTATGGAGAAACTGGGCCTTGAAATTACTCGAAAATATCATGACCTATATTCTTCTGATTCTGGTAGGGTCTGTTGTATTGGTCTTATTAGAGACTTGGTAGTATCTTTAGACCAGATCCCAGCCAAAAATGTTTTGATGGATGTCGTTGTTGCTGATATTCCACTGCGATTTGGTATGCTTTTGTCCAGATCGTGGGGTGAAAAACTTAAACGAACTTTACAACTTGATTTCTCTTATGCTACCATTCCCTTGTTTGGCCAATTGAGAAAACTATACAGGGAGAAGAAAATGAAATACATGATCACTAGCAAAGAGAAGCCACTTAATCATCCAATAAATGTTGTACATACAGATTTAGAATCATTTGTACTATACTCAGATAGTGGTTTGAATGATGTAAATAGCCAGTTAAGAGAGGTAGATGATGTACCGAAGATTTCAGAAAATTTTAGAGCAACCCTGGATCAAGAAAGAAAGAGATTAACAAGCTCTTCTGAGCAGTCCACATACCAGCAGCAGAAGGTCACTGAACAAGAGAAACATGAAGAGATTATTCAAGGTAAGGTAGAGAAGGAAACAAAATTTCAGCATCTAGAAGAAGAGGTAGGTCTTTGGAGCATGGATTTTGATGGAGTTGTTGGTAAGGACGGTGCTGGCATAGGAATTTGGATTCGAAGCCCTGCTTTCCAGCCTGACAGAGTTCCTAGTAATGTTATAGTGTGTTCTTACAAGTTGGCTTTTGACTGCTCTAACAATGAAGTGGAGTATGAAGCTTTGATTACAGGTCTGAAAATTTTGAAAAAGTTAAATGGAAAAAGGATTTCGGTCTATGGAGATCCAGAGCTGGTAATAAAAAAGGTAAAGGGAAAGTATCAAGCAAAGCATCCACAGATGAGAGCTTACAGAAATGTAGGCCTAAACATATTTCGAATGTTTCCTGATTATACTTTGACAGTTATACCCAGGAATGAGAACATTATTGCAGATTCACTCACCACTAAGCAATTTGAAGATCCCAATGAACTCCAAAAACAAGCTTGAAATTCATGTCAAACACTGGCTTACTGTTCTAGATAATTTAAGGTATTGGCAAGTGTTTTGGGATGGCAATGAAATCAATAACTTTTTGCAGAATGAAGGAAAATTCAAGGATGGTTCCATAGATGATGATATGATACCGATGAATAAGAGATTGAAGTGAATCAGATGGAGGTATTGCAGCTGAAAGATAATATTATTCCTAGAGGTATCATACCTTTAGAGGAGCTTTTTGATCAAGATGATGTTGCAAGAAAGCCGAGCTTGGTGCCTACAGATTAAGGAGTTGAGGATGTCAATCTTGGAACAGTGGACAAGCCCAAGTTTGTAAAATTTTCTAAAGCATTGTCTCCCAAGGTAAGGACTAAGTATGTTAGATTGTTATCTCAATTTTCTTATGTGTTTGCTTGGGATTATTTAGATCTCAAGGTGTATGACAAAGATATATTCAGCACACTATTCCCATCAAGCCAGATCGGAAGCCATTCAGATAGACGTTGAGAAGGATCAATGCAAAGCTATTGCCTTCCATTGAGAAAGAGGTAAATAGATTATTTAAAGCTGGTATAATTGTCTTAATCAGATTTTCTGATTGGATTTTGAATCTGGTTCAGGTACAAAAGAAGAATGGAGAAATAAGATTGTGTATGGATTTCTGGAACCTTAACAAGGTATCTTTCAAGTACAATTACCCACTTCCAAAGATGGATCATATCCTGCAAAGAGTGGTTGGAGCATCGCCCATGTCACTACTCGACGGGTATTCAAGTTATAATCAGATCCTGGTGCATGAAAAATATCGAGACAAAACTTCATTTACAACACCTTGGGGAACCTTTCATTATGATAAAATGCCATTTGGTTTGAAGAATGCTTGAGCTACCTTTCAGCAAGAAATGGACATCCCTTTTGCTAATGAGAAGGATGTATTTTTGGTTGTTTATTTAGATGATTTGACAGTGTTTTCAGGTTTCGATGATGAGCATCTAAACTATTTAAAGATTGCTTTTCAGAGATGTAGGAAGTTCGAGATATCTCTTAATCGAAACAAGAGTCTTTTCGCCATGGATGAAGGAAATATGCTTGGTCATATTATCTCAAAAGAAGGTATTCACATTGATCCTTCAAGGGTGGAGGCAATTCAACAAATAGATTTCCCCCCTAAGAATCTAAGGAGATACAAGATTTCAATGGTAAGATGAATTTCCTATGCAGATTCATACCCAATTTAGTTGAACATTTAAGGGAAATGACTAACATGTTGAAAAGGGGCAGCATGCTAAAATGGACGGAGGATGCCATGAAGTCATTTAATCTGGTAAAGTATGCTTTATCTACAACCCCGGTCGTAATTAGTCCTGATTACACTCAAGATTTCATTATATTTTCATTTGCATCTGAGCATACCATGGCTCTAGTATTGATGCAAAAGCGGGATCAACTGGAGAAGCCCCTTGCCTTTTTCAGTAGGAGTATTCGAGATGCTACCTTGCGGTATAATATAATTGAATAATAGGCACTTTCTCTTGCAAAAGCATTGAAGGATTTTAGAGTGTACATTGTGCACTCACACATCATAGCATATATTCTCAATGTAGCAGTAAAGGATGTGCTGATACAAACTTATCCATAAGGAAGAAAAGGGAAGTGGATTGCAGCAATGGTGGATTATGATCTTGAGATTAAACCCAAAAAGCTGATCAAAGGACAAGGCTTGGTGAGACTAAAGGCTGAATCAAATCTGCATGCTTTAGATATCAATCTCATCTCAGCCATGTCAGAAGATGAAGAAGAAGGCTCTCCCATTCAAGTGTCTGAAATGTTTCTTCAATCACCATGGTATTCAGACATAGTGTATGTACTTCAGCGTCTTTTGCCACCTCCAGGAATGATAAAGAATAAAGGTAGATCACTCAAACTCAAAGCTACCAAATTCTATATTTTAAATAATGCCCTTTATTGGAAAGATCCAGGAGGTGTGTTACTTAACTGTTTGGTTGAAGACGAAGCTCAAAAGGTAATGTATGACTTTCATAAAGGTGATTGTGGTGGTCATTTGTTCTGGAAGACAACGGCAAATAAATTGTTGAGAGCAGGTTATTACTGGTCGACTCTTTTTTCAAATGTATATAAGAAAGTCATGAGCTGTCATGAATGTTAGGTCTTTCAAGTGAAAAGAAAATTGCCGCCTCTCCCTCTGAAACCTATCGAAGTCAATGCACCATTTCAGCAATGGGGACTCGATTTCATCGAGGAAATCCATCCAACATCATCGGCACAACACAAATGGATCCTAACAGCAACCGATTATTTCACTAAGTAGATTGAAGCTATTCCAGCTAGACAAGCCACAGATACGGTAATCATCAAATTTCTAGAGTCAAATATTTCATCTCGTTTCGGTTGTCCTAATAAAATCATCACAGATAATGCAACTGAATTCAAATCAAAGAGGATGATCAAATTTTGCAGAAAGTATAACATTACTTTGGGTCATTCTACAGCATATTACCTGCAGAGAAATGATTTGGCTGAATCATCAAATAAGTCTTTGGTGAACATCATCAAGAAAATTCTAGAAACAAATAAGAAAAATTGGCACAGAAAGTTGGTTAATGCCTTATGGGCTAACAGATTGAGCCACAAGAAATCCATAGGTATGTCTCCATTTGAGTTAGTTTATGGGATTGACATAGTCTTTCCAACATCTCTTGCAGTTTCGGTTATGAGGCTGATACTGGAAGCTGGCAGTGAAGAGGATGACTTTCAGTGAAGAATTAATTAGATGATCCATCTTCAGCAAACAAGGGATCAATTTTTCCGAAAAACTTTCATATTACAGGAAAATATCATGAATATCTATGACTGGAAAACTAAAGCAGAAAAATTTTACCTAGAGGATGTAGTGTTGCAGTGGGATGCTCAGAATGAGGACAAAGGAAAGCATGGAAAGTTCGAAAATTTATTGAAAGGGCCATATAAGATTTCAGCATATAGCGGACCGAATGTTTTTGTGCTCAAGGAGATGGATGGTCATGATTGCCCAGGAGGACTAGTTAATGGTAGGCCCCTGAAGCACTACTACTTCTGAAGTGATTTTCTGAAGTTATGACATGATCATTGTATATACCAATTTCCTTTTCATTGCAAGATTTCAAAGAACACAGTCATTCCAGCTTGGGGCCTGAGGTGAAGGCTATAAAGTTTGAATGGTATGTGTAAAGTTTGTCAGTTGTCATTTGTTCTGGAAGACAACGGCAAATAAATTGTTGAGAGCAGGTTATTACTGGTCGACTCTTTTTTCAAATGTATATAAGAAAGTCATGAGCTGTCATGAATGTTAGGTCTTTCAAGTGAAAAGAAAATTGCCGCCTCTCCCTCTGAAACCTATCGAAGTCAATGCACCATTTCAGCAATGGGGACTCGATTTCATCGAGGAAATCCATCCAACATCATCGGCACAACACAAATGGATCCTAGGAGCAACCCATTATTTCACTAAGTAGATTGAAGCTATTCCAGCTAGACAAGCCACAGATACGGTAATCATCAAATTTCTAGAGTCAAATATTTCATCTCGTTTCGGTTGTCCTAATAAAATCATCACAGATAATGCAACTGAATTCAAATCAAAGAGGATGATCAAATTTTGCAGAAAGTATAACATTACTTTGGGTCATTCTACAGCATATTACCTGCAGAGAAATGATTTGGCTGAATCATCAAATAAGTCTTTGGTGAACATCATCAAGAAAATTCTAGAAACAAATAAGAAAAATTGGCACAGAAAGTTGGTTAATGCCTTATGGGCTAACAGATTGAGCCACAAGAAATCCATAGGTATGTCTCCATTTGAGTTAGTTTATGGGATTGACATAGTCTTTCCAACATCTCTTGCAGTTTCGGTTATGAGGCTGATACTGGAAGCTGGCAGTGAAGAGGATGACTTTCAGTGAAGAATTAATTAGATGATCCATCTTCAGCAAACAAGGGATCAATTTTTCCGAAAAACTTTCATATTACAGGAAAATATCATGAATATCTATGACTGGAAAACTAAAGCAGAAAAATTTCACCTAGAGGATGTAGTGTTGCAGTGGGATGCTCAGAATGAGGACAAAGGAAAGCATGGAAAGTTCGAAAATTTATTGAAAGGGCCATATAAGATTTCAGCATATAGCGGACCGAATGTTTTTGTGCTCAAGGAGATGGATGGTCATGATTGCCCAGGAGGACTAGTTAATGGTAGGCCCCTGAAGCACTATTACTTCTGAAGTGATTTTCTGAAGTTATGACATGATCATTGTATATACCAATTTCCTTTTCATTGCAAGATTTCAAAGAACACAGTCCTTCCAGCTTGGGGCCTGAGGTGAAGGCTATAAAGTTTGAATGGTATGTGTAAAGTTTGTCAGTTTTAATTTAGTTTACAGTCACAGTTTGAGTCATGAGTCAGTTTCAGTTTGCATTGTGTCAGTTTTCAGTCTTTGAATTGTTTTGACCGTATTTCCAAATGGATAAGGCTACTAGGTCTACGGTGTTCTTGGCGCCTCCAAGGAGCTACCATTACCATTGGAGCCAATGTTAGTGTCAGTCTTCTCATACTGCCATCAATGATAAAAATCTACTCTTTTGCATTTGCATAATAGGAGTCCCATACTGTAACTTTTCATCACTCCACTAGGTCATGGATCCACTGATGGTTGAGGTCACTTTAGTTTTCCCTCATGAAATATACTTGTTGATCCTCTTTTCTATAGCCTTTAGCCATGATTCATTTTCATTTTGCAGTTTATTTCATTAGGTCATAGGGTTTGTCTCATTAGGTTTTAGGGTTCCACAATAGTCAAATTAATGATGAAAGTGCCAATAAATATCAGCAAGGACATGAGGATGTGAAATAAATTCAAGCATAGTATCTCGAAAGTCAAAAGTTATTATTTTTAAATATTAATGTAATTTTCACCTCAAAACATGTTTTAAGGTGAAAACATAGTATTTTGTTTTCATTGTCATTTCTGATGTAATTTAATGTTCCTATATGTAATATCGATTCCCCGCTGCTCCTAACCATCAATTCATACTGCCTAGCTACAAATACTGCAAAAAATCAATTCAACATGAGCTAGTCCACCTGCAAAGGAAAAAGTGAAATAAGCATTAAAAAAACAGGGTTTTCAGAAAGGCAAAGAACATTGGAAACGTGGGTTTGCTTAAAGTGAAAATCAAAATGGTGCCCATATATAAACCCTCTCATCCTACTTTTATTTCATTATGTCATCTTTCAAGTCAAAGAAGCCAAAGGAGAGAAGAAAGAAGCAATTTTCAAGTATTTTTTAGCAAAACAGAGGTGGCGCTGCGCATAGGCAACTGGCGCTACACTTCTTGAGGTCTTTCTCCCGGCGCTACGTGTAGGGAGGACTACGCTATGTGTAGGGCCTTGAGCTATGTGTAGGGATTGGCACTGCGCATCTGTGCAAGAGCGCTGTGCATAGGGTAGCAAACCATAAAAATTCTCCAATCTTCAAGTTTTTGCCAAATTTACTCCAAATTTCACGTTTTACAAGTAAGTACTATCACCTTGCTTGATGATTGGCTTGCATATTTGAAGTTTTAGACAATTTTTCATTCCTAATAGAAAACCCTAGTGATTCACTATAAAGCCTAATCATTTTTTTTTCCCATTGCCTAGTTTCATAACTAAACCCCTTACCCATCATTCCCTTCACCCTCATCTACATTTCACCATCTATCACTCATTCCCTAAACCCTCCCCTCACTCTCATGGTTTGTCCATAACTACCTAAGCTCACTCAAACTCATCCTTATGAACCCTAGAGTATCTCATTCATTCCATTTTATTGTCTAAAATTGTGTAAACCAAGAAAGCTGGTTAAACATGAACAGAGGCGACTATGACAATGATGAGGAGAATACAGCAAGTGATACTTCACATAGAAAACCTCATAAGGGAGGTAAAATCATCAGAGAACAACCAAATGACCTAAGAGAACTACAGGCCTCTCCATTAGCAGTTTCATGTTTTAGACACCTTCAATGTTATGAATTCTGTGAACTAGTGGAGAGAGTACAATTTCATCATGAATTGGCTAGACTCTTTGTAGCATACCTAGACAACAATGAAGTGACTCTTGCTGGGGTGACTTTCATAGTGTTACCATCTATTATTTCAAAGGCCACCAGGATTCCTGATGTTGGTGAGAAATGGTATAAGGCTTAGCACCTTGATGAGCATTATTATGAGCCTTACATTAAACCTCAGTACAAAAGTTAGGTGAAGAGGCTTTTCCCCTTCAAATTTTTGGAGGACGGGTATGTCCCCTTGATGAGGATTATCATCAAATATTTCACTTGTGAGGGCCGATTCTCCAGGTTGTATACTTACCATATTAGGCTCCTCATGCAATTTAAAGGGGTGAAGATTTTGAACCTCCCCTACTTTTTGTTTAGAAACATTGATAAGATGGCTTACCTTGTGCAGAAGAAGCCATACCCTTAGCAGATGAACAGCATATATCATTACTCCTTGATCAAGATTATTGTTCTTCACCATCTCAGTCTTCTCAATATCCCTTGGGAGACTTTCATTTCTCATGACATGTTTAAGGGACCTCAGATTCCTTCATCCATGGTGCAAAAAATAGGTGGGCCCTCTACTCATGTGAAAACAGGAGAGGAACAAAAAGAGACAAAAACTGTTGAGGTGCCGGTGTTCTTGTCATATCAGAGAGGTACAAGGAAGCTATTTTCAACTGCTAGGAAATTGTTTGCTCCACAAGATGTGGAAGGGACCTTTCCTTCTTCATCATTTCACAGGCAAATGTTATCACCACAAGGTGTGGAAGGGGCATTTCCTTCTACATCGACGAAATAGGTACAGGTTGAGCAGCTAAACAATGGGAAGGAAAAGGTATAGGAGGATGACTTGGATGATGAGGATGAAAGAGATTTTGACTTGAGTGAGCATTAGGATCCTCATCAACGTTATACTCATCATGGAGTTGATATCATTGACTTGGAGGCTTAGGACGAAGAAACCATCAAAGACATCATCATACAAGAAAGGGAAGCTCAAATACAAGATTTCGCAGACAACCTAGAGAGACCCAACTTTATCATCACATACTTGGAACACAAGAACAAACAATTAAGTGATAAACAGATCCTTATGGAACTTGAGCTACTGAAAAACAGAAAGGCAAAGTGACAAAGAGGCTCATGTCACTTTGACTCCTATCGATCAAGAAATTGAAAATGATAGGGAGAATTGGCTTGAAAGAGTCAACATATTTGTTGAAGGGATCATTGAGAATGCCAACGGGGACAAGAAAATTCTTAGACACATGACATATCATTACATGACTCACAATAAAAATTGTAACATGAGGATCAAAAAATTGAAGGCTAGGTTAAGGAGGGCTTTAGAAGGCAAAAAGTAGGAGGATAGATTAAAGATGTTGGCTGAAGCCTCCTTGGCTAATCAAAGCAGTTGAGGGTGGTGCCTCATACCAATTTTGGGTAGTTTTGAAGAAATTTTATCATTTTTGAATTTTGGAAATTCAATACACAGAAAATCTACCCAGAAGGGTAGCGCCACCAGTGCTGTGCTTTTTCTAGGGGCACCCAATTCACAAATGGCTAACATTTTTGGATTTAGGGCATCAAGGACATGCACCCTAGCAATTTTCAGAATTTTTGGAACAAAATTAATTCACCAGTAGGTCCAAAAACACTCACAATTTGACATTTCTACCAGTTTTTGGACACACAGAAGCAGCATTGGGAGAACCCGTCTTTAAGGGGGAAAATGAGATCCAAATGTAGAAATTCCAGGTGTTCGGGAATGTAGACTTGAAGAACTTTGGAATGAGCTATCCTGGGCTCAATTTGGATGGTGAGAAGGCCTCCAAAAGTGGACTCAAAGTGGCATTGCGCGTAGGACCAGTGCCGCTACACGTAGGGAATTTTTACTCAACATGACCGTTTTACTAAATTTCGACTATTTTCTTGTTTTATCTGTCATGGAGGTGAATTTGCTGATGTAATTAATGCCATGGTTTGTAAATGTAATGTCAAACACTATTAGATGGTAGATTCATTAGATAAAAAGTAGTTTTGAGGGTAATGAATCAGTTTCCCCTATTTTAGAGGCAAGTTGTTTGACTGCGTAGATTCCTGTTCTTTGTTTAGAATTGGTTGAAGTAGCTCCTCTTCTCATGGTTTCGACCCTTGAAGGTTAGGATGAGTGATTTCAATGTCTATATCATGTATTTTCTTTGTCATTTGCAAAGGTTGGACTCACTTGGATGCTCAGAGCTTGATTGTACATCATTGTAAGCAGTTTGGCAAGGAAATTAATAGGATTTCCAACTATTTTTATGGGATGCCTGTGGTATGGAGTTTTCGCATAGTTTCTTCTTTTGTAATCATTTTTTTACATTTTTTATGTATCCCATCTTCCATTTAATTTGCTTCTTATTGAATGTTACCAAGTTAGATAGGTAGAATCCATTGTTACAGTGCTCTACCTTGGGATGTCATTCAATATTTTATGTTTTCTATTGTTTGAGAAGGATCCATGATTGTCACATGCCCTCCTTAGCTCCTCATCAGTCTTGAACACCTCACACCATTAAGCCTGGAGTTCTAAAGCCTATACCTACCTTTCCCCATAGAGCACCCTATATTTCTAACCTAATTTCCAAGACCTAAACTACCCAGCTCCATCTGATCCAAAAAACACCAACAAATTCAATCAAAACCATTCAAGTTACTATATCTAGCCTAAGATCTTTACCTGATTCAGTCATCTTGACTAAGATTCTAAAGGAGTGGGCCCTCTCCCAGCCTTCTAGGGCTAGCTACAAGGCTAACCTTGGTTTGTGGTTACCCTGGAATTGCCTCCCTTCACCTGATGTCAATCTAGGTGATAACAAGAATTTGATCCTAAATCAATACCTTTTATTTTGGTAGAAAATTTGTCTAGCATATAGAGTGTATCTAATAATTTCATGAAAGAGTGGACACTTCATGAAAATTATTTATTCTATGGTACTCATTATCTGTTTTATCCTGATTTATTTTCTAAAACTTTTACACATGATAATGGTCTAGTTAATCTTCTTGTTTCATCTAGTGTTTGTGCTTATTCAAATTTAAAGCAAGTAGAAACACCTATAGAAGAACAAAGGAAACTCTCTTAGTTTATTTTTGAAACTAAGGTTGAATATCATCCACCCATTGTTGAGTCTCTTTCCTATCCTTTTGTAGAACCACATCGGTGTGATTCTTTTCATGACTTGCAAGGGGGGGCAATTTATTATGATACTTATGAGGATTATTATATACATGCAATTCAACCATCTAATGACCCAATATTATATTCCCTGTGGACTATATTTCACCACAGTTTTGTCCTTTAATGTCTGAAGGAGTTCATTTTAATATTCCTCATGATCAAATTGCCTTAAAGCCTTTTTCTCTTTCTTTGGGTTTTTCTCTTTTTGTAAATACTACTAATTTTGCATGTGAAGAAACTTCTAACTTTAGGAAGTATTTTCAAGATAATGGGACATGTCAATAAACACTGAGAGTTGTGTCAAGTCTCCATGATATTGGTAACCCTTATAAACTTATTCTTCCATGCCTTTATTCTAACTTTTAGATTCATGATAGAAATTGTCCATGGTTAGAAGAATCATATAACACTAGGTTTCATGTCTATAAGGTTTTCCTTTATATACATATGTGTGTTGCAGGTAATAGTGTATTTCCATGCTTTTTTATTATTACAGGTACCAATGCCTATTCATTCGAGTGTATTCATTCTTGCATGTATAAAGGAGCTTGAATGGTTACACTAGAAATTTCATTTCATGTAGTTGTTATATTTTTTCTATTAGTGTAGAGTAGGATATTTATGGTTTTTTTTTGTTTATTTTTCTTTCTTTTTTTTTAATAATGAATGTGTGAGAAGTATGAGTTGTAGACAAACTATCATCTCAACATTGTTTGGGGAGTTTACTTAATTGTTTCATTCACTTTTTGTATTCTTAGTGCAATTTCTATCCTAAGAATAACAAGCAAGAATACATTTAGTAACACGTAAACTTCTCTTTCATTTGACATAAAATGTAGTTTTACATCTCTCTTTAGTTTTCATATCAAAATTATTCTTGCACAATTGCAACTAGCACTTCATTTTCTAATTACCTTAATAAGTGGTCAAAACATAAAACACCTTACATAATTTCTAATCAATTTTTTAAAAATCCAAGCACATACTTATATGATTAAAACATTAAGTGGGTAAACTGTTTAAAAGGCTAAAATGTGTAAATTTCATATTAGCCCTATCCTTAATACTTTCACCACCCTAGTTTGATTGGGGGTGGAATTTCGACATTTCCAACGTATCCTTGGCATGATTATTGGGAAAGTAGTTTATTCTCTATTATACATAAACAAAATCCTATGCAAGGAAATATTTTCTACAAAAATGTTTTATTAATGATGACACTCAACCCTCCTCATAAATTAAGTTTATGAGTTTGTAAATTTATCATTAGTCCTTTCTTAATGCTTGTCTTAATATTTCCACCATTGTTTGAAATCTATGAAATGACAGATTTATTTGAAATTAGTCTTTGGGATAGAGAGACTGACTGGTAAATATTAGTTACTAAAACATTTTCATGCCATACCTTGCTCATAAGGAGCATATTTTCCTCCCTATATATTAATTAATCCATTAAGAGTTAATATTGATCTGAGTGTAATTAAAAAATATAAAAGCATTACTTAAGGGATAGGAGGTCTCATTATGATCCAACCTACCACGACCATGGGTGTTAACGAAAGAAACATTACCACTAGATGGTCCCCAAGCCAAGGTAATGTCTTTTAGTTTCAAAACTGGAAGAAAAGGGGCCTCATCATGAGGCAACTTGCTCATCTTTTGTTAATTCTTGTGAATGGCCTTGCTATTATTTGGTTACCAGTCCAGGAAAATAGCCTTCAGTTGATTTCTAAAAAAATGACCAGTTAAATAAACACTCTCAAATAATCTAAATATATATCTAGTGGGTGGGATACAAGCATTTCATTGGGTTATAAGGCATCCTTGTCAAGACTATGGATGTATGTTGGAAACAACAACCATGCTTGTGGTATTAAAGTTAATCCTAAACTATGATTTACTTTGTCATATTTGTATTTCCATAAACTCATTATCAATAAAGTTTACTTATTGGTTTATATTTCATCTGCATTTTAAATTATGGTGGAAATGATTTTGACATGTTGCAAATTTCTAATTGTTTTTCATACAAATCAAAGACAGAAAAATTTGGGATATTTCCGTGTCAACATAACATAACAAATTATCATGATCCCTTGATTTCTATAGGTTTCCAATCATTAAGCCAGAGATTTTCCCAATTAGTCACCATTGTTGGCAGGCCAACCACCTCCCCTTTTCTTCATAGCTAAATGATATGGGCCCCTCACTATTCTACTTTCCCTTTTATATTTTTAGTTTGATTTAGTATGTATATATAGTGTACAACTCTCTTATGTTTGTGAAAAGTTGTGTAATTTACCTTTGATTATTTTCTACAATTTTGTATCTATTTTTCTTTGATGATCCATTCACACATTTTTGCAAGATTTCTGGAAAATGTCAAAAAGGTATTGACATTAGAGTGAGAACAAAAGTGGTTATCTACAAGCTACCATTTTTCTTTTGCATTTTAAAATTTGCAAAGAAAAGGATCAATATAGAATTTATGTTCAGGAGCAGCCTTAATTTATAACTATGAATTTCATATTATGCATCTTTCAAATGATTTCCTTTATTATCGAATGCATGCAATATTTTTTTGATTAAATATTGATGGCTTGGTTAAAAAAATGCATATCTTTATTCAATTCTAAATCCCCATGCTCGATACATAGGCATTGACCTTAGTTTGAAATTTATTCATCATTGTATTATTAAAACAAATTAATAGTTAAATGTAAAACTAAACTTGTGACCTAAGTCTCACCATATCACCTTTCAAACTTTCTCAATCCCAAAAATATTCCATTTCAATGTTATGGCAGTCTTGGGCTATCATTGTGGTAATATGTGCTAAGGACAAGGATGTTTGATCTCTTCCACTTGGATTAATCCAACCGTCGCACCCATTATAGCCATTCATTATTGCACTCGTGTGTACCTAGACTTCATTTCTCACTCCTCAGAATGATTGATTATGGTTTTCTTGATTGAACCAACCTTTGTGTCCCCTCTTCTCTTCTTCTTTTTTTCTCTGTTTAGATCATGGGTTAGGATTTCAATGGTTCTCTCTTCTTAAGGTTCATATGTTGGTTTCAAACTTTAGCCCAACTCTAGAATTTCTTAGGATTCAATAATCTAAGGGTTTACTCGATCTTAAATTGTTGCCATAAATTTGCTTGAGGTTTATGATGGATTTGCCGAACACTTTCAGTCGGCAACAAATTTGCTTGAGGTTTATGATGAATTTGCCGAACACTTTCAGTCTGGCTAGCTTGAATTCCTGCAACTTTTTCATTGTTATAATTTAGGTGTAGCCGAGGCTTTTTCCACCTCATATGATGCTCATAACACCACGGTGAGAGACATCGAGATGAATTTAAATGTTTATTTCATTCCAAAATCTACTCACCTTCCGAGTGATGGTGAAGTCTGTTCGAAGAACTGTAGAGTTTGTGACATTCCTTGGAGGAAGTTAGTTATAAAGAAAGTATACACTTATGACATCAAAGGTATGCCAATTACCCATCTTAAAAATCAATGGAAGAATATGTCATTGTTATTATGCAAATACATAACTTGTGAGAAATGTTATAGTCTATTTTTCTTTAACATATAAGACTGTTAATGGGCTTTTAAGTTTATTAGTTGAATTTTCCACACTTTGTATATATGAGTTTGGTTAAAAGGTGTTCTATTTATTAGAAAAAATGCCAAAATTCCAAGAATTCCCTTATCCATCACAGTCTCATCGACATCTTGGTAAAATATCAAATGGGGAAGTTAGGGCAGGATTGGGAATCATTTTTGATACAAAATTGTTTTGATAAAACCCTATCTTCCTCGGGAGCGACTCCCAAGTGTCCTCAGAACCTGCTTTGGTCCATGAAAATCCTTTCTGTTCTCACTTGCATGATGCTATGCATTCAAATGACCTTGAGTATTATTAGGAAACAACTCCTTTTTCAAAAGAGTACGGGGCTTTAAAGCCAAAGACTGTTCAGTTTTTCCGAAGTAGAAATAGTTATGAAAATACTCGTGTTAATCATAATAAGGTGGAAAGAAAACCCAACAGAAAGGGTAAATCTATTTTCTCCTAGGCTAAACCGCAGTCAGAATCTTCTTCCCCAAAACTCGCAATGAACATATAGAAAGTCAGTGTAAATAGGATTATGATACTCATATCAAAGATAAATTAATAAATAGAAAAAAAATCTAGGCTACAATGTAATAAATAGGACTCGTCTCATAAGAGTTGTGTCAATCTCAAAGATTCCCAACCTAAAAAGGTTAGGCCGAAATTTGCGAGAAAATATGATATCCCAGATGATGTGAATACCACTCCTCAGATTGATAGTAAAACTGATAGAATTTCTTTGGAGGCCATGATGGATTTTTATTGGCACCAAAAATTCATGATTACTATTCCATGGCTCAATCACCGAATTGAATAACTTACCAGAGAAAATGAGTAACTCAAACCTTTCTGTAGGAATAATGAAACATTAGGGAAATAAAATTATGCTACTTCTGTTAAGAATTCACATGTCTCTAATACAAAAATTATAGTAAATTGTTGAAGGGTTAAGCTTATAATCTCTCGTGAATCTAAAGATGCTAAATAAATATCATTCGTTAATATATTTCAACTGCTGGATAAGATGAGGCACAATTGTACTTTGATTTTGATTTTCTATATTTAGAAAGGAGTTTCAAAATTTGAGATTTTGTAATGAGTCACTTTTTATTGTTGCTCTCATTTTAAAAAATTGTTTGTAATTCGTTATAGGTGACTCTGCCAGTTTGACTTTTTGTCTCCTCCGTCATTAAACAAACATACGTGAATTGCCTCTAGTTTTGGAAGATGTTATCAAAACTCTCCTATTAGTTATTTTGTCGATTCCATGTTACATGTTGATTGGACACGAGGCTTGCAGGTAACAGTTCTTATTATTTTTGTAAAAAGACAGTTTTATGTTCTTATTTTTGAAATGGAGGAATGTTGTTAATGATGATTGTGGGATGAATTTTAGTACAAATATATAGATGTGGTTTGATTCCATCTGTCTCTTGATTCATTTTAATTCCGTGGTCATGTTATTATTTCATTATATTGTATTATTTCTGAAATGTGTGTATTGTTTGTTAGATGATTTGGCTCTCTAGAAAATGATGTCTATAGTTGCATTTCTTTGTTAATTTTGTACACTTATTCAGATTTGTTATTGTGCTTTAATAAATTGACTATTCTTCTTCAGTAAATTGTGTTCTAAGAAGAATAGGTTGATTCGTGATTTAATTTTCCTGATAGTCATCAAGTTAATTTGAATATCATTTTCTCTTATATAAATATGTCATAGTGTTGTTACAGTGTGATAAGCTCCAGTATTGTAGCAATGATGTTGCAACTCCTAGGGCTACCCACTTTACTTCATCAACCTAGGGTTTGTACAAACTTGGAGGTGACGTTGTTGTATACACCACTAGGTTTCTTTAAACCAGTCTTCTATTGACTAGAAGGAGTCTAACTACTAACAGAAAATGGGAAATTATCTATAATGTAGAAAGGAAATGTTGCCTATCTTAGGAAATGAAAATGTTGAATGGAAAATTTCTATGAAGTGACATGAAATTATATAGCTAAGCATTTACACATTGTTTGGAAAAGAGACCTAATTTAATCTTGCATTATAACATCTAGTTATTTAGATTAAGTAAGCATTGACATTAACCTCAAACTAATCTGACTATTGTATGCACGTACTAACTAGAAATTGCAGAAAATAGTCTTTTTAATTTTCAACCTTATAAATGTAAATTCGAAGTGAACCAATCTAATCTTTTGCAGGGGAGAATGGCATGGGGAAATAGGTCCAGAATGGTGCTCAGGGTACGGAAGCCAAGTAGTGGCCTAACCTAAGCTTAGATGATCATTTATGCTTAATTTGAGCTTAAAACAGGCTGCTACAGGGTTTCTTGTAGTACTACACGATGTCCTTGTTTACTACATGAAACAGGTTGAAAGATATAGGAGGGTAGGAGAGGTGGAATAAAGTTTGGGAAAAGTGTTTGATGATGGGATAAGTCATAGAGGAGGTGTACACATCCCAAGCCTTAGCCTAACTTTTCAAGATGGTTGGATTTTCTCAAGGGATATGTTCACTTTCCTACAAAGAAGAAATTCAGATTAGGGTTGGTAGACTTGGGTACTATGGGTGAAGACAACTTGGATGAGGTTGGTGAAATGAGTTCTCCCTGTAGATCAAAAACTCCTGCAACAACATAAATTCTTTTTTTTCATTTATGTATCACCACATTTACATATGGAAAAGATGAGTTGAATTTAGGAAAAACAAAGTTATTGATGTCTAGTAGTGAAATTTGTCAAATGCAATTCTTTCTAAACTAAAACAACTCTAAAAGCCAAAATGATAATTGCGGGTGCTTCTAAGGAATTATAAACAATAAGCTACTCAATCAAGAACCCTAGCCATGCAATGATCAGAAGAGACAAATCTGTTTTTTTGGGTTGTGAGAGTGGGACCCTCAAACCATGATCCCGTGAGGGAGATGAAGAAGATGCCACTATCACAAGATTTTTTGATGTATTCATTTTAGCTATTGTACCAATAATCTACCTTTTTAACTAATGGGAGAAAAGCTAAACAATCATTCAAATACTTGCAAAAACAGGAATAACTTCAACAACTAACTATGAATGTAATCTAAGCATACATATGCAAAAACAAGATGAACCTCTACTACTAGGGTTGGGCCCTAACCCAAGAGCTTGAGGCCTCTGAGTCAACTCAGTGCTGGATCAAAGAATCCCTATCCATTATCACCAAAATGTCGAAAATAACATGAGAATAATATTCACAATATCGTATGCTCCAAATTGCCTCTTGGCTATAATAAAAAGTCATATCCTAGTGAGGCCCTAGGCCTTTTTATTTATACAACTGAAGCTACCAATAACTTCCTTAAAATTAGGGAGCCTTGGCTCCCAAATTCAATATTAACTTGTCTTCAACTATGACTGGGTTGGTTGCCAAAGAACTCGGTGGGCTTGGTTGCTTGTAACTCCGAGCACATGGTATCTAGTGGAGGAATATTCGAGTGATTAAGGAGTTAAGGAGGGAGACCCAATCTCATAAAATCCCTCTTGTTTGTCTACATTCAGTTCCCACATTTAAATTATCCAAGAACTACTCCAAATCACGCAATTAATGCACATTAGGCCACATGACATGGCATCTCACATTTACCCTTCTCACTAAGAAAAATATAATAAAATATGTAAGGAAATGTGATACAAGTTGATTTTAATAAGCTGGAGAGTGGCATTGACGTCCATATAATTTACTTATTAATGAGCCTCATCATCACCCCCTACTGAAAGTGTTGCTTGCTCTCTCAGAAACTTAATCTATGTCCATGTCTTTCATTTCTCTTGTGGCTTCTCTAACATCCCAGGCTTTTGTTGATGTAGTCTCCTCTTGTGGATACAATCGTGCATGCTTTTATATTTCCTTCCACTACTTTTTTCCTCTTCCTCCTTTCTTCCTTCTAACATACCCAATAATAATGATGTACCGAGTTTCAAACCAATCCAATTCATTTAGAGTTTTTGTAGTGCCTTTTTATATAGTGCGGTCCTTTCTAGTGCATCATTCATTCTCGTAAGGGAATGATACTCCCTGATCCTTAGGTTGTATGGTAGGGTGCCCCATCTTCTTTGGCATGCTTGTTGGCCTTCATCTCTTAGAAATCTCAAGGTGTCTTCAAAATGAGTGATTTATTTCTCTTGTGTAGCTAGGTATCTTGGTGCAAGTTGGGGATCATTGGTGATGATGTTGTGCATGCTAATGACAACCATAGAATTGGTATATTCTACTCTGATGTAAAGGGGCTCTTTCTCTTCTCTTTCTAACACCCCCTTCACTTCATTAGCCATGGCCTCCTCATGACTCATCCATGATGCAAGGGCCATTAGTTGTAAATCCCCCAAATTTGCAATGGGGTAACACACATTCAAGTATGTTAAGGCCAAATTGTGTAAGTAAAATTTACATATCTTGGCCTTATCCTCTGGGTTGCTTTGGTCACATAGCTCAATTAATTGTCTGTAGTCTTGGAAAGAAATAATCACCCGTTGTGATAGTGTCTTTATCTAGAATTACAACCATTAATCATTGAGGTACAAGGCATATGACTTTGGTGGAATCTTGCACTGGAGTGCCTCCATAGAGAGGCTTATCATAGTGGCAATTTGGCTCTCTTTTTCCTGTACCTACCTCCTCAGCCATGTGTTTCTAGCCTCTAGTTGATATTTCATAATCTGTTCCATGTCTCTTATCCTACTCAACTCTCAGGCCATCTCCAGTAGCTTCTCTTCCATATGGCCCACATCCTCTACATTCTTTGATTTAGTAATTTGCATTTAGTGATGTCCTTCCTCTCTGCTTCTCAAGATCAAAGAAGAGAGGGATGGAAAATTTCTGAGGTATTACTCTACCTCCCTTAATGAATCTGTAATAAAAGCTTAGATTGGGTTGTGGGCTATGTTCCTTCAGCTCTTGGGATTCTCCCTTTGATGTCTCTGTAGCATCTTCCTCCTCCTGTATTTGTGTTGTTGGTTCCTTTCCTTTCCTCTGTCCTTGTTCTTCTTGCTTATTTTTCTATGTTTCCTGTAGTGCTAATAGAGTTTCCTATAAGACTATCTATGTTTCATATATGAGGTTTTTTCCTTTCTGAAATGGGGTCAAAGGTTCTTGGATTTGCTTTTTTGATTATGACCTCACGACAGACCTCCTTATATTGGTGATTGTCGACTTTGGGAAAGCTTGTTTTTATGTGCCCTACACTTTTAGTTTCTGGGGAGACTAGTTATTCTTATTCATTTCACGAATCCTTAATAATGATAGGGGTCTTGGTGGGTGTTTTTGGTATCCCCTATTTAATCCTATTGCTCCTCCTTGTTTTGAAATATAGGGCAGCCTGCCTCCACCTTTTTCCTATTGACTTTATGGGTGTGGTTAGGGTAGTCAAGGGAGGAGTTTCCTCCCTCTTTGTGGGTTCAAGAGAAACACTCAGAGATTCATCCCCTTCCTTGGTATGTTTTTCATGGCTTGCCTCATCCTTCTGTTCATCCTCCCCACTGTTATCTTGTCCTTCTTCTTCTTCGTCTGTTTTATTTGTTTCTGCCTCCTCTTCTTCTTCAGGTTTTTCCTCTTCTCCTTCAACTTATTACTCTACTTCTTCAAGTTCTTCTTCCTCCTCCTCACCACTATAGGTTGGGTCCCCCTCATACCCAATGGCTTCCATTACAGTCTTCATGTCCATGTCCATAAATTTGGACCATAACTAAGGACTCTTAACTTGCTCAACACATATTCTAGTATGAGTTTTATGAGTCCATGATGTGCCAGCAGCTGATGTTTTCCTTCCTCTACCCTTAGGCTCATGTCTATTATCGATTGCAATAGCAGGTAGGATATATTAAGTCTTTTTTTAAGGGGTAACTCCTCTCAAAATATTAGCTCATGGATGAGTCTAAATTGGTAACCATAGATTATATTGAGCCTTCCTTCATAAGAAATATATTTGAGAATGTGATAGCTTACTTCATCCAAAGAATAGGGAAGGCTCTCCCTTCTAATCCCATTTTTGTCCTCAATTAGCTCTCCATCTCTTAAGAAAAAATTCTTCTTAGAAAAAGTCTTTCTATATTTATCCTCCTTTTTCCATTGCATGCGTAGAGGAAGTGTAGTGATTCTCCTAATGATTTTAGGGGTAATTATTATTGGCAATCCCCTTACCATAGAAGTAGCATTGATTCTAGAACAAGGGGTGAGTGACATGGAAAATTTTGGAGCTACATCATCATGATATCCTTTAAGAAGCTCGAAGAATCCCAACCATTGATGACTTCTAAATATCTCTACCACAAGGGGATGGAGGTGTATTTTGGATGTCCATGTGGGCTCCCTTCTGTTGAAACTTCCTGTCATTTTTTCCTCTCTGGCAAGCTGACTACATGGAGTTTGGTGGCCTAGCTCTAGAGCTTTCCAAGGTGACTGAGGGTTTAGATTTTATGAGGGTGACTATAATTATGTCTTTATCCCCATGTAATTCCTCCACACAATTTTGTCTACCCCCAGGCCCACTGTAATTACTAAAGAAAAATGCAAATTTCATTTATTTTGTATTTCCTAGATATCAAGTCAAAACACAGAGGATATGGGCCACCTACATTTCACTGTGATTCCCTGGGTGAGGATAATTTCTGAATAGCTGGACCCTATGCATCCCCTTACAATTTTTTTTTGACAATTCCCATTGTTTCCTATAGTTTTTTGCATTTCCTATAGGTGTTCCCTAGAGTGTTGTTTCCTGTAGGATGGCTGAAACTGGTTTGCTTCTTCAATGTCTCTCTCTTGATCTTGAAATGAATGATGTGTTCATGAAATTTAGGGATTTTCTCTATTTATGGTTCATTCCATGGATCGTTGTGTTGGTTGGCAGTGTACGTGATTTCCCCTTTTGGAGCATTGGCCCATTGTTAGTTATCATGTAGCCTTCGGTCATAATCCTTACCCACTCTTGTACAACTTAACTCAAACACCTTTTTGACTCATTTTCTTTGATGTGAACTTGCCACCTAGCCTATTGACTAGGAGTTTACTTTTTGTTTTTGAGCTGAGGGTGGCCAAGTTAACTAGCCACCTCGAGGTTATAAAATCAAACCTACACTTTTATCATATTTGTACTTAGGAAAGAGTGTGGATGAGATGCCATACCTATGACTTCCTTCACTTGGTCAATGCATGATGGAGGGTGGATCTGTTGTGCTTATTCTTGTTTAGGTACATGTTTTTCCTTGGCTCATTGTTTTTTGTTTCACCCAGCTGATATATTTGTCTTCTTTATTGTGGTGTCAAGGTACTTGGCCTCTTTTGTTGTTGATGAGCTCTCGATAGGTGCCATAGCGCCTGAAGGGGTGTTGAAACTCTTTTTCTTCAAGGAAGCTAAAGGAGGAGGGATGAAGAACTGTCGTTGCCATAACATAGGCTGCTACAGGATTTCCTGTAGTACTACAGGAAATCCTGTAGCTGCCTCTTTCATCAATTTTTTCTTTTTTGTTTTCACTTGGAGAAGGGGTGGTTGGTGATGGAGGAGTGTAAAAGATGGAGTGGTAGGTGAGTGATGCTAATGATTGTATGCCCCTTGGATATATATATATATATATATATATATATATATATATATATATATATATATATATATATATATAGATATATATATATACATATATATATATGTATATATATACATATATATATGTATATATATGTATGTATATATATATATATATATATATATATATATATATATATATATGTATATATATATATATATATATGTATATATATATATATCTATATATATATATATATATGTATATATATATATATATATATGTATGTATGTATGTTAAGTGGTTTTTGATGGGCACAAAGGGTGGCATGATCATGAGTTGGTGTTGGGTGAGATGTGGTGAGGTGCATAGTCCCCTCTTTCAACCCAAAACATGCCTATATCATCATTTCTCAACCAAAATTCTATTCTTGTAGAGTTTCATGACATCCTGTAGTACTACAAGAAACTCCTATAGTAAATATAGGAAATTCTATAGAAGTCATAAAATTGCCTAAAAATTGGTTATTTAGGCTTCAAAATGAGTATGGATTATGGAGACATGGTAGGCATGGGAGATATTACGTGAATGAAGGAGGAATGGGGTGTTTCTTGGCTTGATGTCCTCTTAACTTGGTGTCCTCTGTTGTCTTCAAAAACCTGCAAAACAAATCACATAATTTTATTAGTTGGCAGGTTTGAGGTCTATGCCATGTTATTTTGTTTTTTTTTCTCATTATGTTTTGAAAGGCACATAGGTCACCTCAAAGGAGGTTTTCAACCTATTTGCCTACCATAGGCGCCTCAAGGGAGGTTTTCAGCTAGGGATATTTTAATTTTTTCTTTCTTTTTCTTTCACTCTTGGGCTGCCTCAAGGCGTTTTCCAACCCCAAAAGTTGGTCTCAGCTGGCTCATGGAGGTTTTTGCCTAGGTCCCTTATTGTTTTTTGTTTTCTCCTTTTTTCACTTTTTCTTCAAAAATAAAACAATCTTCAAGAATTTGGTAAGTTGGAAGTTGAGACACTTCCAATAACATTGACTTCCTTACTGATAGTACTAATAAACTCTTCCTTTTATAGAGGTCTTTCATAGGATTTCAATATGTATCCATTGACAAGCAAGGGGATACCTTCTTCATCAATGGTTCTGATCTCAACAACCCCATTTTCATGGTACCTTTCTATCACATATGGGCCTAGCCTTCTGGTCATCAATTTTCCTTTGAATTCCTTGAACCTTGAGTCATATAACAGAGCCCACTCACCCTCTTGAAAAACTTTTTCTTTGATGTTTTTTTCATGCCAAACCTTTCTTTGTATTTGAGTCACCTCTGTGTGTAGGAGGGCCTACATCCTGAATTCACCTAAACCATTGAGCTGGAGCATCCTCTCTTGTTGTGCCCTTGTAACATCCAAATCCAACTATGTTTCCATTCTCAAAGTGTTGTACTCAAACTCAATGGAGAGAAGAGCCTTCTTCCCATAGACCAAATCATAACGGGTGAAGCTAGATGTTCTATTCCAAGTTGTATCATAGGCCCAAGTGGCCTCCACTAGTCTATCAGCCTAGTATTTCCTAATGCAGTTCACAACCCTTAAGAGAATGCTTTCCAATGCTCTGCTAGTAACTTCTACTTTTCCATTGGCTCGAGGATGGTAAGAGCTTGACTTCTTGTGATTGATCTTAGGCTGACTCAACATATTCTCAGTCAAGTTTGAGGTGAATGGAGTGCCTAGATCAATGACTAGATCTTTAGGGTACCAAAATGTGTAAAACGCATTTCCCCTTAAGAAATCAGCCACTTTCTCTTATGTTGCTATCTTGACATCCTTAGTTTCAGCCGACATTGTCAATTAATCAGTTCTCACAATTATGTACTTTTTTGTGCCTTATGGTAGATCAATGGGCCCAATGCAGTCCATGCCCCACTTGTCAAATGGCTCAAGATTCAATTGAGGTTACAAAGGAATTTCATCCCTGGGCGTAGGTTTCCCCATTCTTTCGCATTGGTCACATTGACTGGTATATATTCTTGTATCTTAGTGGAGAGTGGGCCAGTAGTAGCCATCTTCTAGTACCTTTAAATCTATCATCTTCGCTGCAAAGTGACCTGGACAAGGCCCATCATGACAAGGCAGAAGGATGTCAAAAAATTCCTCCCCCATGACACATCTCCTCAAAATTTGATATGTTCCTAGCTTAAAGAGATTGCCCCTAATCCATGTGAATGGTGTGATTTTTCTTATAATTCTTATCTTTTCCTTGGAGGAAATATTTGGAAGGAACTATGTAGCCACTAAGTAGTTGTCTATGTCAGCAAACCGTGGAGAGAGAACTAAAGTAATGAATAAATGTTCATGTGGAAGTTGATCATCAACCATTCCTTCCTCACCTGTACGTAAAGAATGTCTAGGAAAAAATCTGCAACTACATTGTCTCTACGAGGCTTATCAATGTGTTGACGATGTTGGACTGACCAACATGTCAGGGGATCTCATCAGATCAGTTACAGAGGTTCAGTTCATTGTCAGGTTCGATTCATCGTCAACATCATTCTGTCATCATCAGTGATGTGTGGGTCAGTGATTTGGTCATTGGGTTTGATGTCATATAGTGACAATTTGTGTAAAATGGTTTTGGTAACATGATGTTTCAAGTTAGGGAGAACTTGTATTCAAACATTGTATTAAAAACAAAAGACATAAGCCTATAAACCTAAACCTATTATGCAAAATGTATTAAAACAAAACCTAAGTAATACCTCTCGGCCTATATAACATTACAAAACATTATAATAAACCACCCACAGTCTTAACCATAGTGAAACCGTGTGGGAGAAGACCGCGGGGGTAGTGATCATGTGAACAGAGCAACGCTAACTGGGTAGAGTCACATAAACCGCAACAATTGTTAGCCAGGCGGGTTGTGACATGTGAACCAAATGGCCGTAACCACACACTTAAATGCAGCGTCTAAAACCATGCATCGGAATGAAACCATCAGTGGAGAATTCACCATGTGACCAGGGTTTGTTACCATGTCATTAGGGGATAGCCACCAGGTGTCTGACAATGGTTAGACCCCACTGGTCACATGCTAGCCGTTACCAACTCTACGCATTGTTGTGACCACCAACAGTCTATTGATAACCCAAAGTCCGAATATGGGTTTTTGTTATAGTTTTGTTGTAAAACATTAATTAAAGGACCATGTATGTTATCCTAGGTGGCAAACAGTGAGAAGACTGAGACCAAACAAACCCAGATTGTAGCTCGTTCATCCCAAACTCAGCCTAAGGAGGTTAGAGTGTACTTGCAGGGTTTTAAAAGGTAGTTTTCTCATTGAAGTACATTAGAGTGGTTTTGAGTTTCATGTGCAGGTTCTAGAGGGATATAGGTTGTATTGTCTTCAGTGTAATAGGAGCATCAAGAGTCGAAATTCGGAACCGTGATAGCTGTTGGAAACCTAGTTCAGAGAGCTTTTTTATGATAGTGACCAAAAGAACCTGCATGCACATTCAGTTTGGTCAATTCTCTGTTTAATCGAAATCCTCAGTTTCAATCCTAATAAATAGGTCACCCATATTGAAAGTGGACCGAGAGACGTAGTCCATCAGGGACGAACTCCATAATCAATCTTGATGTCTGGTATCATTGTGTATTTGTTGCTTTCACTTATGTTTTGCATCTTACCTATGTTTCATCAGTTGGAATAAAGTCTTTCTTCTTAAGAAGTTCTCACTATTTCAGCACTTTCAGTTAACATTCTATTCATTAATGGCATAAACAATTCTACATCAGTTTTAACATATGTTCATTTCAGATCAATCTCCCTGGTAAGAATTACTAGTTAGACCTCAGACTGTTTGGTGTAGGAGTCCTAGCAGTGGGTTGTATGGTAATGACTTGACCGCGATTTCACACAGAGACAAGTAAGATGTCCATATTGGTAGCAAGGGTGTGACAGCTACGGCAAGGCAAGGTAGGTGCATCAATGGTTCTAACACACGGAGAGTTCGGTGAGTGCACCCCTCAGAAACCTGTAATAGTATGCATCTTGTAAGGGAAGACATGAGTGAAGATGCATCAAAAGCTGGAAATAAAGTTAGCTAACAATCCAAAGTGATGGTTAAACAAATCAACACATTTCAATAAGATTCATACATACTTATACATAATAGTCCATACATGCATGTGTAAGAAAACAGATACATATACCATTTAGAGTAAATAAGATAGTTGTAATACAATATGACATATGCATGAAATGTGTTGGCTCCATTATATTAAGAAGTGTAATTTCTAGTCATACAATACATCCATGTCCAACCACTAGCTCCGATAGTGGAACATTACAACCACAACGCCTGCTCCTCCAAAGAGATATACTAGCTTTGTGCAGTGGAGAAGCCAAGGCTCGTTACAATACTGTCCAAGATCTCTCTAAGATAGTCTCATCGAAAGCTTAGCTGACCAAAAGCCTTTACAATGAGTTATGAAGGACTATTTTTGAAAAGTGTGGGGTGGCCCTTGACATTCCCCTTTGTGACAGTTCATCTACCCTCATGACTCTTCATCTACTCTATGACTGTTACAGCTAACAATCGACACTTGAACTTCCACATGACAAGACGTTACATTACAATGCACATCTGCCCATGTGAGACAAAATGGCTTGAGCAAGCCATGCCAGACATTACTGACACTCAGACCATTGTGATGAGACCAACTCGTTGACATTATTGTGATGGTCAAAGTTGGTGAGATGATGTCAATCTTGGTCATTCGTGATGTTGTCGGTGCGCTCAATGGTGACATCTTGCTAAAGCTAACTCTTACCTCCATTGCATCCAGTGCACTGATATGACTCCTCCATCCAACTCATCTGATAGCATTTGCATGGTCTTCTTGGGTGCGACCGAACCGGAAACACATCGATGCATAGTGTCCATGTTGATCTTCAAGTGTGTGCTAGTGGTCATGCACACCAACTATCAAACTACATGTTCAACACTTGTCAGACTTGCTTCTTGTCTTCACCTCGGTGACTGTGACAAATGGGTGGATCGCATGCATGCGCACAATGACATGCATGTGGCTGAATTCCCTTGCATGAAATCAACAACACTACTCACCTTTTCTGCTCAGTGCCTGGTGCTCGAATGAATCCATAAATTGTGCAGGCATAGTTTCATCTGTCTATGCAAGTTGCACCCCCTATCGTGTCTGTTCCTGCTGTAACTCATTCTCTTTTCTATGTAGCTCTTGTTCTTTATTTAGTTGTTGTTTCAGCACATGAAACTCCTTCTCTATTCCATTCTCTGTCTTCGCACGATCTTCATGTGGCACCGTCACCTCATAGCCACTATCTCCAAAGCTGCTTTTGTCATGAGTGGTTCTGCTTTGAACTTGCAGCTTTGGTCTACCTCTATGTTGTCAACAACCTTCCCCTTTCATTCATCCCGTGTAGGTCTGCTACCTTCTACTAATGCTGAGGATGCTTCTCACTGTGATGTCATTGCCATTGATATTGATATCCTTTTCCATGAACAACTTGATGTCTTCATGGATAGGCAAGTTCATAGACACTTGATCGACTGCATCTCCAATTTGCACTCTTAATAGTGTCTTTGACTCTTCTCTCTTAGAAGTCATTGTACTTGTGCTGCTGAGGGACAAGCAAAATCCTATGATGCCTAGAGACATAGAAATACTGTTGGAAAGCAATATGTCAGTCGAAAACCAAAACAAACTTGAGGACTAACTTGCAACATACGTGTCATTGAACATGAAAGTTGTCCAATTTCTGCTGGGAGGTTGGGAGACTGGCTGCCAAATCTGTGTAAGGCATAGCTCAGGCTGTCAGGAGGCTGACTGACTACTGGAACTACACAATGAACAATAAATCATGTCCTGTTGAGATCAGTAGTGATATGCAACCAGCAAACTTCATTGTGCAGTTTCTAGGGCTAGCAAGACACTGCCTCCAAGAATTATGCAATGCAAGTCTGGAGGTCAGTGCTTGCCCAGGCTTCTGTAATTTCTGGAGGGAAGGGTGAGCCTTTGCTTTTGGAAATGCTCAGTGCTAGCCGGGAAAGACATGGTCCAAGCCAAGGCAAACCAGTCCGACCAACGGGCGAATGAAAACATGAGAAGTCTAAATGCATGGTGAGATGAGTGCAAATAAGGGTGAATGATCACTCATGAAAATAGCAAATGCAGGATTCAGAAAACGAGAAAACATGCATGTGCGTGAAGTGAGTCACTGCAATGATGATCGTTTGTGCAAAACAGTGTCATGCATGTGACACCAGTGAGATGTAAATGAAAACTAAAACGATGCTTATACAAGCTAACATAAGTGGAAACGACAATAAGCACTCACTTAAATCGAGCAGACAACACTCACGAAGAAAAACACAAAAAGCAAAAGAAACGCAACGAAAGACATGAAAAGTGGGATTACACAAAAACAGCTAAGTTGAATGTGTCGATGACTCCTAGATGCAATGTGGGATATCAGAGCTACAAGGTCGATGCGAGGAATGAGCTCTGTAGTGTCTTGTTGATGGGTTTTGATAAAATCGATGTTGCGATGTGCATGCCACAAATATACAAAAAGTGACACTTGGCGGGAGGTATCTAAAATGATCCTCGCATGTAACCTACTGCTACAAAAAAGAGACCCCTAAATCAAGGGATGCATTTTCATGGTGCCTTAGGAGAAGCAGTCCATGCATGCAAATCAGTTTTTCTCGGTCCTGGATGGGACCGGTCAACCCAACTGCACATGCAACATTTTTCTTAGCTAAGGGGAAAAATGCACATTTCTGGGAGGGAGATAGGCTAGTTGCCCAAAGGGATTATGCAATTTTCTCAGTGAACAGTGATAGGCATATTTGGGCAATTCTAGAGCCGAACAGGTTGCTAGACATAATTGCACAATTTGTAGAGGGAAGGTTGGTTCCCCTCCAGAATTCTGCTATCTCTTTATGGAGTTTCTCACTCTACAGTTGGACCAACTCTAGAGAAACAACCTGTGAGGGGGATGAAACAAGCTCTCATGGACATGTTGTCATTCTACAAGAAAATTACTGAAGCTTGTGCACTTAACAAGGCAAGACATGCTACTATGAAAGGTTGGTAGGGAGGCTCCAAAACAAAGCTAAGGAAAACTTTCGGAGGGTGGTTGTACCTGGTACAACACTTGGAGACACACTGGTAGAACTCCAATTCTCTGAATGGACCTTGTTCATGAAAGGAAATTCTAACACCTCCGGAAGTATTGTTGAGTTCTCATTTTGTCTTGGTTTCCACACTAGCTTGATTGTAATATGTTGCATCTCCCAACCTCTTGGTCGATTAACATGCATTCCAAGCCAAGGAAATACAATTGTTTTGATTAGGGTTGAGGGGTATACTGGTGCACAAGGATTATAGTTGTCAAAGTCTTAATTCCATCTCTGGTGTTTCTCTGCTCCCAGCAGGCCTAGATAGTACCCTGGTGGAGTCACGCAGGAACACAAGCATTGCTCTATTGCCAGCGAGCCTGTGCATGAAGCCTTTCTCTTCTTTCACCATATTTATTTTTCATTTTTCATTCTTCCCTTTTCAAAAAAAAAAACCATACTTGTGCAAAGCACTTATTCATTTTAGAGGCAGAAGAGGGATCCCGACTTATTGAGAGAAGAAGAGGTTGTTCCTTCAGAGAATTAGTTTATTATATACATCTAACGTGCCTATTAAGGTTTTCCCCCTCACCTTACTCTACTTGACTGAGATGACAAGGGTTAACACAAAAACAATTGACTAGAGAAGGTGACACTAGTTAGCACGCAAGCATTGTGTTTCCACCAAGTTTCACTTCGAATAGTATGTATTTTCCGTCAATGTATCATGGACTAAAAGTAACAAGTTCTTCATAGAGACAGAGGATGACAGATAAACAAGTAGTGATAGTTGCACATGTCTCTTGTACTTTACCTAGCTTGTTTCAAGAGTCATGCATGGTTTCATGCAAAACTAACTTATGAACAAAAACGAACAAACAAACAAAACAAAGAAAAGTAGAATCATAAGTAAATTTTAAATCAAAAGGAGTAAGCAAACAAGTGAGAAAACTAACAAACAAGCAAAGCAAACAAGCAAAGCAAATAAGAAAATATGCATGCAAGAAAAAAAACTGAAAGCAAACACTACTCCTACTCCTAAACTAATGGTGCGCAGGTCTGATCACATGAAGTGATATTTCCAATGCAGCTAGCGGCACATTGGTTGAGCCATGCTGGTGAAGGCTTGGTCTATGAGAAATCTGGTTGTGTGAACTAGCACACAAGAAAGATATAACAATGAAGACAAACACACTTCATGTTTAAAAGTGTCCACGGGACATAACTGAGTGAAAGTACATGACATGTGGTCTGTGGACATGTCACATTTTTGTGTGACATTGCATGTTGTTGTGAGGCATACGCATGCTCTTGACTGTGACATGCAAGAAAAGGACAGAAGCAAAGACAACTTGTGATGTGCACGTGTGCTTTCAATGTAGGATTCCTCCAATGCATGAGAAATGGGATCATGCAGTTCGAGTGGAGGAAGTGAAATCTGAGTGTTGGATTGTTCTTCAGTGCATACAAATGAGAGATGAGGAGCCTCAGGTGTTTGAACAATTTCCTGATCGAAAGTGAGACCAAGCTAAGGACAACGAGGGCTTCACATAAGCATCAGCTCGGGCTGAAGTGCTTTGACAATATGGGGGGTTTTGACTTCGGTGACAGATAGATCATCGTAAACCTGTGTCTTAGACAGATTAACAATGAGTGAATCAACATCGTGATCATATGATGAGGTAAAGAGATCATGATAACCAAGATTAGAAAATTTAGGATGTTGGTCAGCATCTTCATGATCTAATGAATCACACAGAGGGGTAGATGAGAAGAAAGGATGTTCACCCTCTGTGTTTCTGGAAAAATCAGATGAAATATTAAGTGGACTTCCAATGAATGATTTCTCCTCTCTGTTGTCGGATGATGGGTTGACATACGGTGTGTCCTGTGAATGATCAGTAATGGGTGCACCCGTGGATGGAGATACACATGAAAAATCAGGGATGGTAGGATCATCGAGGATGTCAGGAAAAAATGGAGGTATGGATAGACATGGATGGTCCTCTACTGCTGGAGGATGTTGAAACTCCCCATCATACTCTTCATGAATTCCAACACATGTTGGTTATGCAACACCAAAGCTTTCAATAGATCAATCCTCATTTAAAACAAGTGTAGAGTTCAGAATGGGAGAACACAAGAAAATGACATCTGGAGGATGATCAGAATACGAAGATGAAGGTTGAGGTACAAAATACATGTGACGAGGTATGGGACTCACAACCAAGTCTGTGGAAAATCGAAAGGAGCAATGTTGGGAGGATGTGACAGTTCAAAAAATGTGTGTTCATTCTCTCCCATATGACTCTGTGATGTTGGAGCTCTTTGATGAGGGTATGGTGGACAGTCACTTGTGACAGTGACCAGGTTCATCAGCAATTGCACAACTCCTTCATCGAAGTATGATAAGTGGGGTTTGAGCTTGAACTTCTTCTTGAGATGGACTGATTTGTTAAGACAGTACTCAAATCTATCCCAATGATAGGGAAATTTCATTTGGCTCTTCGAAGCTTGAAACTGCAAATCACGGAAGCACTGACAAAAATCCATAGGTGATTCATGCGGAGCCTTCCATTTTTGTAACAGATTTTGGTCAAGATGTTTTGGATCGAAATGATAGAATGTGTCTTCAATGAGATCACAGAAGTGCTCAAGTGAGTGCACGCTATCAGTGGTAGGCTACATAGCCACCGATGTGGAGATGCATGAAGTGTGTATACAAGCAGCAAGCAAGCATGTTCATCAGAACATCTATTATCCTCATGAAGCAAGTCAAGGAAGTTACGTAAGAACTCGAGCTAGGCCACTTCACCTTCACCATCATACGTGTATGTGGACAAGATATCGAAGAACTCCCTTGTGATGGTAACAGATTTGGCATGTGAAAAACATTGTGGAGGGAGGAGAGTGAAAGACTCCATGATAGATATGGAAAGGCTCAAAATAGGATGAGAGGAGATAGCTTGTCATCTAGCCCTCCTTCCAGTCCCAGAAATGTTGACGGTGTTGGACCCGCCAACATGTCAAGGGATCTCCCCGGTAAGAAGTCTCAATTAGACCTCAGACCGTTTGGTGTAGGAGTCCCAACAGTGGGTCATATAGTAATGCCTTGACCATGATTTTGTAGAAAGGAAAGTAAGATGTCTATGTTGGTAGCAAGGGTTTGACAGCTATAGTAAGACAAGGAAGGTGCATGAACAGTTCTAACACACAGAGAGGTCGGTGAGTGCGCCCCTTGGAAACCTATAATAGTACATGGCTTGGAAGGGAACAAACGAGCAAAGATCCATCATAAAATGGAAAGCAAGTTAGCTAACAATCCAAAGTGATGGTTAAACCAATCAACACATTTTTGTAAGATTCATACATACTTATACAGAATAGTCCATACATGCATGCATAATAAAATAGATACATATATCATTTAGATTAAAAAATATAGCTGAAATACAATATGACATATGCATGAAATGTGTTGGCTCTATTATATTAAGAAGTGTAAGTTTCAGTCATACAATACTTCCATGTCCAACCACTAGTTTTGACAACGGAATGTTACATCCACAATCCCCTACTCCTCCAAAGAGATATACTAGCTTTGCGCAGTGGAGAAGTCAAGGCTCATTACAATACTGTCCAAGCTCTCTCTAAGATAGCCTTATCGAAAGCTTGGCTGACTAAAAGCCTTTACAATGAGTTATGAGGGACTATTTATAGCAAAGGGTGGGGTGGCCCTTGACATTCCCCTTTGTCACAGTTCATCTACCCTCATGACTCTTCATCGACTCTATGACTGTTACATCCAACTGTCGACACTTCAAATTCCACTTAACAAGATGTTACATTACAGTGCACATGTGCCCATGTGAGACAAAATGTCTTGACCAATCCATGCAAGACATTACTGGCACTTAGACCATTATGATGAGCCAACTTTTTGACATCCTTGTGATGGTCGAAGGTAGTGAGCTGATGTCAAGCTTGGTAGTACGTGATGATTTCCATGCGCTCAACAATGACATCTTGTTGAAGCTAATTCTTGCCTTTGTTGCATTTGGTGCACTGATATGGCTCCTCTGTCCAAATCATTTGATATCTTGTTCATGGTCTTCTTAGGTGCAGCTAAACTAGAAACACATTGATGCATACTATTCGTTCTGATCTTCAAGTCTGTGTTGGTGGTCATGCACACCAACTTTCAAACTGCATGTTCAACCCCAGTCAGACTTTCTTCTTGTCTTCACCTTGTTGAGTGTGCCAAATGGGTGGATCGCATGCATGCACACAATGACATACATGCTGCTGAATTCCATTGCACACGGTCAACAACACTTCTTACCTTATCTACTTCATGCCAACTGTTGGGATGGATCCATAACTTGTACGGGCACAGTTTCATTCGTCTATGCATGTTGCGCCGCATGTTTCACATGTTCTTGCTACAACTCAATCTCTTGTTTATGCAACTCTTGTTCTTTCTTGAGTTGTTTCTTCAGCACATGAAACTCCTTCTCTATTCCATTCTCTTCCTTTGTCTGATATTCATGTCACGACAACACCTCATAGCCTCAATCTCCAAAGCTACTTTCATCATGAGTGGTTCTTCTTTGAACTTGGACCTTTGCTCTACCTCTATGCTGTCAATAACCTTCCTCTTGCATTCGTCACGTGAAAGTGTGTTGCCTTCTGCTACTACTGATGGTGTTTCTCATTGTGATGTCATTGCCATTTATCTTGACATCCTTTTCCATGAACAACTTGATGTCTTCGTGGATAGGCAAGGTCATAGACACTGGATCGATTGCATCCCCAGTTGCGCTCTTAACAGTGTCTTTGACTCTTCTCTCCTAGAAGCCATTATACTTGTGATGCTGAGAGACAAATGAACACACATGATTCCTAGAGACATAGAAACACTCATGGAAATAAATATGTGAGTCGAAAACCAAAACAAACTTGACGAATGACT
The DNA here is from genome assembly GCA_031772625.1 of Pinus tabuliformis. Classification (NCBI taxonomy): domain Eukaryota; kingdom Viridiplantae; phylum Streptophyta; class Pinopsida; order Pinales; family Pinaceae; genus Pinus; species Pinus tabuliformis. The sequence continues at coordinate 881,015,983 of CM062807.1, forward strand.
TGCAACACACCTATGTGATTGAACATGAAAGTTTTGCAATTTCTGTCTGGAGGTTGGGAGATTGACTGCGAAAACTATGCAAGGCATAGTACGGGCTATCAGGAGGCTGACTGACTGTTAGAACTGTGCAACGCACAGTTGAGCCTGGCCTGTTAAGGACTGAAACTGCACAATGCACAATTCCAATCAGTAATTACATGCAACCACCAAACTACATTACACAGTTTCTAGGATCAGTAGGACACTGCCTCTAAGATATACGTAAATCAAGTCTGGAGGTCAGTTCTTGGTGAGGCTTGCATAATTTCTGGAGGGAAGGGAGAGCTTTCACTTACGGAAATTTGCAATGCTAGCCAGGCAAGGCACTGTCTAGGCCAAGTCAACCCAGTCTGGCTGACGGGCAACTGAAAACATGAGAAGACTAAATGCATAGTGCGATGAGTGCAAACATGAGTGAATGAGAATTAATGCAAACATCAATTGCACGATTCAGAAAATGGGAAATCATGCATATATGTGAAGCTAGTCACTGCAACGACGACCATTCGTGCAAAACATGTCATGCATGCGACAAGAGTGAGATGAAAAAAAAAAAAAAAACGATGCTTATACAAGCTAAGATAAATGCAAATGACAACAAGCGCTCACTAAAATCAAGCAGATAACACTCAGACAAAGCGATACACAAAAAGCGACAGAAACACAATGCAATACATGAAAAGCGGGATTACCCAAAAATAGGTGATTTGAATGTGCCAACGACTCCTAGATGCAATGTGGGATGTTAGTGCTACAAGGTTGATGTGAGGAATGAGCTTTGCGGTGTCCAGTTGATGAGTTTCGATAAAATTTAGGTTGTGACATGCATACCACAAATATAGGAAAAGTGACACTTTGCGAGAGGTTTCTCAAATGATCATTGCATGTAACCTGCAACTGCTAAAAATAGACCCCTAAATCAAGGGATGTCTTTTCATGCTATTTTGGGAGAAGCAACCCATGCAAGAAAATTATTTTTTCTCGGTCCCGGAGGGAATGGGTCAACCCAACTACACATGCCACAATCTACTTAGTTGAGGGGAAGAAATGTGCATTTCTGGGAGGGAGTTGGGCTGGCTGCCCAGAGGGATTATGCAATTTCTAGGTAGAGAAGCTGACTTCTATCCAGAATTGCGCAATTTCTAGGCTGAGTAGCCCTGCTGGGAGGAATTGTGCAATTTTTCAGTGAACAGTGACAGGCAGATTTAGGCAATTCTGGACCCAAGCAAGCTACTAGATAGAATTGTCTAATTTCTTAAGGGAAATATGGTTCCCCTCTAGAATTGCACAATTTTTTGAGGGGGATGCTCATCCCACTGCTGGACCAAATCTGGAGAAACATCCTGTGAGGGGGATGCAACATACTCTCACAGACAGGCTATCATTTTGCAATAAAATAACTGAATCTTGTGTACTTGATAAGGAAAGACATGCTTCTGTGAAAGGTTGGTAGGGAGGCTCCAAAAGGAAGCTAGGGAAAATTTTTGGAGGGTGGTTGTAGCTGCTACAACACAATGATAGTTAGATCCAATTGTTGTAACAAAAGCAACCATCTAATAATTATGTCATTCACATGAGGCTTGTTCATCAAATATTTAATGGTACCATGATCAGTATGTACAAAGGTATGGTATCCAATGATGTAATGTCTAAATTTATTCAAGGAATTGACAACAGCTTGGAGCTCTTTTTCAGTCACAATATAGTTCAATTCAACCTTGGTCAAATTTTTATTGATGAAGTAAATGGCATAAGGTAACTTGTTATCTAGCTAGCCTAGAGCAACTCCTATCTCTTTGTTAGAGGCATCAGCATGGATGTGGAAATCAAGGGCCCAATTTGTTCCTCAGAGTATAGGTGCAGTAGTCAAATTGTACTTTAGGGTTTTTAGGGCCTCGTGGAAGCTTTTTGACCACAAAAATTTGAAATCCTTGGCCAATAGTCCAAACAAAGGTTAGGCTACTTTGTTGAAGTCATTTATGAATCTCCTCTAATATCCAGCTAAGCCCAAGAAACTTCTAACATCCCTTTGCTTCTACGGATTAGGGATGATCTTTATGATAGCAATTTTATTTGGGTCCACTTGCAGTCCTTCCTGGGATATTGAGTGACCAATAATAGTCCCTGCATGCATAAAGAACTCACACTTCTCAAGACTATGGGATAGGTTCATTTCAATCCATTTGTTTAATAATTTCCCCGAGTTAGAGAGAGCCTCGAGGAAATCACACCCATAGGGGGTGAAATCATCCATATAAATTTCCACAGAGTCATGGACTAGCTCTTCAAAGATGCTCAGTACTGCCCTCTGAAACGTGGCAGGGGCATTATATAATCCAAAAGGAAGGACCCTGTAAGAGAAGGTACCCCAAGGACAAGTGAAGGTGGTTTTCTCTTGGTCATCTAGGCTGATATGGATCTAATTGTAACCATTGAATCCATCCAGGAATGAGAACTTATTTCCTACAAGACCATCTAATACTTGGTCAATGAAAGTTAGAGGTAAATGGTCCTTTTTTGTGGCTTCGATTATCTCTCTGTATTCCACATAGATACATCAAAGTAGATCAATGTTGCTTCAGTCTATCTCCGGGTTTTGTTTATGAATTGAACAATTGATTTACAAGCTCTCTAATTGCCCTTGTGGTGGCTCTAGTAACCTCTTTAGATCTACCCCTGTGATTGATTTATTAATTACCACTTGCTCGGCCTAAATCCCCGAACTGAACTGCAAACTGTGACTCGGAACCTAGTTAAAGTCTCGTCACTAGTCCAGCACACTGTCTCTTCTGTGAATTCTAGATGCATCACACTTCCCGAGTGTAGTAGGTGTGCTACATCTCTTTTTCACTGTGTTACAGGTGCGCTGATCAGACAAGGCCTTTCCTGCTCCTATATTTTGGTTTCTGTGTTCACTCTTTTCAGCTCTATTCAAGAGTTTTGCTGCCTGTGGTCAGTACACCTCTATTGAAACCCCCTTCCTTGCAATTATTCAGCCTCCATTGTGCAAAGAACTGTAAATTTTTTTATGTATTTTGAGCCATTTTTAGTTCTCTTTTACAAAGAAGTAGCGTAATTGTACTGTTGATTCTTGATTTGAAAGTGTCGCAAGTGTCGTTTTCAGTCATAGAAGAGAATCCGATTGTTCTTGATAGTCGATTACACTGTTACTCTTGTATTTGATTTGAATTAGTAGTTTTTCAAGTGTCGAAAGCAAGTTTTCAATTCCAAATCACAAAGTGTCGTCATTGTCCTCATTTTGTCTTGAAAAGAAACTTGTTAATAACGTCGCTTTGAAAAATAATTCAGATTTGCGCTTAGCTTTCTTTTTATCATTCACACATTAAGAAGGCTGAAAACAAATACATGCACGTGCATTTGCATTTAGACTGTTTTTTGGTTTGATTTAGGACAGTGCATATAGTGTGTGCTCTCTGCTCTATGTTGAAAGAACATCATCTCTCTTTCCTTAGTAGCTAGGATTTTCATTGCAAAAAGAAGATTGAACTATTGTTTATCATCTTAGATTGCATTTTAGGAATTGTACATCTACATCACGCAGTGAAACTAAAAGGAAAATTTCTTAAGCAAGATCAACTATAAAATAAATTTAATGAATCTAAAAACACTTTGGAACCTAACGCACAACATTTAGAAGTCTAGGCTAGAGACATATTCCGGGGTTGTAAAGCCTGGTAACTGTTGTTTTCATTGTTGGTTGGGTGATTCCTCCACCTTGAGACAATATGTTCCAGTACGGACTTGTGGTCCCATGTACCATCGAGTATATATTCGGAGACCACAATAGGCTTTATCCTTTATCCATAGGAAGCCGTTTCTGCCGCCCTATCAATCGCAATGCCCTGAACACAGCACTCGGGAAGATTGACTGTCGTACCGTAAAAAGTATTCTGTAGTTTTGAAATTGGTTTGGTAATCCCTCTGTCTAGATTTCCAGAGCAATCTCTTTCGTTCCTTTTCAAACTCATTAAAGGAAAGGGTCCATCTGAGAACTTGTCACTTCAGGCTCATTAAAAATCGAAGGCGACTAGAGTCATCTTTTGTTTTTTCTCGACTCTTAAAAATTGAAAAAGAAAGTTGTGTCAAAGCGTCTAAAATTTATTTTATTCAGAATAAATATCACCTTTCCTACATTGGTCTTAGGTTGAGAACAATGGAGTCCACCAACCAAGGAGTTCCCCTTGGAGGAAATCCTAGTCCTTTCTCCTCTTGGGGAGATGTTGGTGCACCCCATATGGCCACATTATCGCTTCCAGGATTGACAATTGGCTTGCCCGTATGGCTCTTCTCAACCTCTGTCATTCAGAACACCGTGATTCTTGAACAATCAAGTCAGCAACTAAACGATACCAGAGTTACCCCCCAACCCTCTACTTCGTCCAATTCTTCCTCTCCTCCTTCCTCTTCGCTTGATGAAGATGGTAAGGCAAAAAATCAAGTAACCGAGAAGAAGAAGGAGAAGAAGAAGAAAGAGAAGAAGAAGAAGGAGACAAAGGCGAAAAGGGGCGACTAGGCATCGTCTAGCGAAAATCCACACATTGCACCATCCAGGCCTATTTTGCCATGTGTCATTTGCAAAGGAGACCACTATCATCGATATTGTCCTTGCATCCCTCGGATATTAAGGGACTGGTCTCCTTGTTTGCACAATCCGGGATCATCAACCTCTGATGATGATGTTGAAGGTACACTGTCAACTAGTGAAAGTGAATCCCCTGGACAAAAAGGAAGATGTAAATTTCCTTGTAAATTGTGTGAAGGCGATCACACCGTCCACCGTTGTCCCTTCTTAGATGAGGCTAAAATAGTTTTGGACGACCATCTGGTTTCACCGTTACGACTTCCTCCTGGATATAAGAAGCTCTTTCTGAGTCCGTCACTAGTTGAAAATCCGGCTGACACACCCTTGTGGTCGGCCGAAGCATCTATCATTGAAGATAAACCATCTGAATCCACACTAGACGAAATTCAAAAGGTCGAGGTAGTAGTTGACTCGGTCTTGCCCTCAGAGGATCCATCTTCAGATGATACAGTCACCGAAGAAAACAAGAACGACATCGTTCAAATTCTCTTCGTAAGCACAGACTCCGATGAACATGGGGGCAGTCTACCCGTTCCTTTACCGCAGGAAGGAAGTTCGTCAGAGTCATACCCGGCCGTCTATTCGGTCCCACCTCCAAGCAACCTAGTTGTTTCCTTTGATTAGAATCTACTAGGCAAACCCCGCTTACCGGCTATTGTACCATTTCGAATCATTGCTCAAATATATAGAATGGTCATGGCCAGTACCATCATAGATGAAGGGGCTTCTGTGAGTATCCTTTCCTCAACTGCTTGGAAAGCGCTTGGTTCGCCATCGCTTTTTCCTGAGATGAGAAATCTAATAGGCTTTGACAAAGGAACCAGTCGACCGTTAGGGATCCTTCCCAATGTGCTGATAACATTGAGAAGGAAAATTGTTCACATGAATGTAATTGTAGTCCAAGGACCCATAGTTTATAATCTACTCCTTGGACGAGACTATATTTATTGCATGGGAGCCATTGTCTCCTCACTTTTTAGAGTAATGTGTTTTCCACATGAAGGAAGAGTGGTCAAGCTCATAGACCAGCTTTCATTCCCCGGTTCACACATAACAAATAGTCATATACCAACCCTGAATGGTCTTTTCACGCAAGGAATGTCTCATCAATCCCCAGTCCATCCTCCTGATGAGCATGAGTGATTCGGAGGATATGACTGGAACCCAGGGGGCATGCACCCTCGCCTGTTTCGACAGGAGAACCTTGGGTATAGGGTAGGTTTATGCAGAGGATATATGACTGGCTGACACACCCATCCATTTTGGAAAATGGGATTAGACCGGAATAAGATACTTCTGTTAAGGTAGGCCTTTCCTGATAGAACAAATGTTTTGTCTGCAAATTAAGGGGTAACCTGGAAAACGTAGGCCTTTCCCGATAAAACAAGAGTTTTGTCTGCAAATTGAGGGGTAACCTGGAAACTCTACTTCGCTATACCTGGGGGCATGCAAACCTTTTGGCATGCAAGCGAAGAGCGACCATTTATTTTTAAATTTATAGGTCCTCTAACCCTTTAAACTCGTAGGATTGGTCGTTTCCTAACTTGCATAAAGAAAGGATGCGGGGAAAAGCTTTGAAAAAATGTTGTTTTTATATGAGACATCCTTATTATACGACTGGATCGAGCAGTTTTAATGCGGAATTCAAGATTGTTAAAAAATAAACATAAGCAATGAGAAAATGTTCCCCCAGAGTTTAAGCTCATTAAATAATGAACCAATTTCCGGTAAATAACCATCGTGAATGTATTATCACCAGCCTTTGAAGCCTTGGTCGTGTTCTCGTCATCACCTCCACTCTGTATTGGCTGATCATTCACCTCCATTTGATTGTTTACCCTTTTTGAAGAACAGCTGCGAAGAGTGATCCTGTTAGCCTTCCTTGTGACACTGCCGTGATTGGAAAATTCCAAACCTTACTTGAAATCAGCTGCTACCCGAATTTATCACTCGTTCCTGAAAAAAAGAGTCTCCTTTAAGCTCTTTTCAACTGACTCGTAAAATATGAAAAGATTGCTGAGCAATTGGCCTCTCCAGCTCGTTAAAGGGATTGGAAGTGCTATCCCTCCTTTAGATTTTAATATTTTTGGACTTGAGGGATTATTACCCAAAAAGATCGAGCGCTTGTCTTGTTCGGCTCGTTAAAAGTACCAAAAATTCATCCCTTTTGTATTGTTTTATACTTTTTCGGGCTCAAGGGATTATATGACGAAAAAGGATTATTGGAGTTTTCTTTACGTCCCTTTTTAGACTCTCTAAAATTGAAAAGGACCGAGTTATCCTTGTTGTTAAACTCGTTAAAACCGAAATAGCGACAAACTTGTCCATACAGACAAGAATGAGTTTCACTATCGCTAGGCTCATTAAAACATAGCGATGGGTTTGCCCAAAGGGAAAATTATAGAACAAGCATAGGTTATCCTCCTCAAGCTTGAAAAAAATAAAGAGGTACTGGTCAACAATGACTAGGGAAAAATTGGGAAGAAAACTGGAAGAAACTTTATCGGTAGCAAGTCGCTCTTGAACATGACACTTTCACTCCACATCTGAGTCGGGTTGGGTTGTTCCATTCACTAGTCACATCACCATGGTTCCATCACACCATCCATATTTGGGGTTAATGCTACCGATCCATCATGTTATTGTCGCCGATATGTTCAAGGGAAGTTTCTCAGAGAATTCGCCTGTGTCTCAACCATTGCAATACATTTACGCTCCATTCTTCCATGATTGCCACCATGAACCTTATATCACCGGATCGTTTTCACCTCCATTAAAATCATTTGCTCCATTCTATGTCATTGATGTTGGATTCACTAAGGCCCTCCTATGACGGATCGCTTCTTGTCGACATAAGCTCATTATCCAACAAGTCGATCTAGGAACAACCCTTTCAGTACTTTGAAGCTTGCATGACTCAATGGCAAGTTTCTCACTTCCGGCGATAGGTTTACATCAATGGCCTTCGACGGAAAGATTTTGCGTGGTGTTCAACGCCAAGTCCCTTATTCACACCACGTGAATTGTACGGTAGTACCTTGAGGGTCATCATCATTATCGGTGATTCCTCTCACGCCTGTTAACAGCTTACATCATTAGCTGGTAATCAGGCGATGTCTTTCCATGTTCGACTCCAGAATATCTCTCACATGGATCGACTTGTACTTTGAGTGAAGATCGAACGAGATTGAAGACCCCGGATCTAGTTTCAACCATCCGGGCTACGATATATATTCAAGAAAATAAAGACATCAAATGTACATCATTACTGCATAGATAATCATCCAACCTAAGGGATGATGGCTCTACCAGAATCATCAGTCTACACTCAGACGATTGTCTGTCTTATGTACATGAAAATGAATTTATAAAGCTGAGCATGGGAATGCCTGCCTCAGCTAGATAATGAAAATATTATGAAGATAATGTATTGTATTGTATCTTATTACAGGTCACCTTCCAGCTTGAAAGAACTTCAGATCCTGATGATAAAGCATTTCACCCGACATCAACAGATTAACGACCTCATGCTTTAGGGGGAAGCTGTTATAGACATTTTTCGACACTGCAACCCCAATCATAAATGTCCATAAACCAAGCGCTCTTAATTCCCTAAAAGTGTTGTTCCAACCTCTAAAAGAACAAGGTCAACTGATTACATCTTCTCCTAGAAGTTCTCCATGAAATACTGCTCAGAATTGGTCAAAACTAGACCATCTCACCTGCTCCATGGTCAAAGTGCGTTGCATCCCACCTAAATACACACAGGAGGTGCGATGCATCTTGAAAAGCCCTTCTATGGGGTGCGATGGGCGAGAGTGGTCAAATGGCAGGGTCAATCTACAAGGTGGAGGACCATGGAATCTTCTAGAAACTTCTCCTGTGACACTTGCCTCTCTGCATTCGCCCAGGGATGAGTAAGAGATCATCAATCTCCAAGTAGGAATCAAGAACTATCAGAGAGAGGACACTAATCAAATATCAAAATCTGACTCACCCCCCTTGCAAACATCTATATATGGATCCCTCATCCTAGAGATCCGTAGGCTCAAATTTTGTATCTTGTAAGGAAGTGCTGCTAGTTTCTTGGTGCAATATCATAGTGTTGGGTGATCTAAGCTTTTCATGAGGTGAAGAAGGGCTTTCTTGCTGAGAGGATGATGCTGGGTCAGAACAATTGGTTGTAATCCTCTTTGCTCTTTCTTGATTAACAATAAAGCTATTCAAGTTTTCCTCCACATTTTTGTATGATTGATGTTATATGAATTTGTGTGGTCAATATATATCTGGTCCTATATTGTTTATGATAATAGATCTGTGTTCTTGGATAGTGTTATGCTGCTTTGATTCTACAGGTGCTCTTTGAAGTTGGGTAGACGAGGAAGCGAGTGGCAAAGATCTATCAGAAGGGAGAGGAATCGAGCGAGGAACCAAGCGCAAGACAGAGGTTGGTCTCTTTATTCCCCTCTTATCTATTTCTCATAAAGGAAAACGAAAGTAGTTTTAGTTTGTTTGTTTCTAAGGTAGCTACCAACCTTACTGGGACTAGCAGCTCTACATAGACACTAGATTTCCCGATAACAAGGTTGCAGAGTAGACTTCATATTCATCCTCCTCTTCCAATGATAAAGGTAATTCATGCTCTAGAGATGGTTGAGAAGGAGGGTACAAGGCCAATTGTTTGGACAAATTCTCATTTTTAATGTTCATATTCCTATCCCTGCAACTTATGTAAGTATCAGCAGTGGCTAACGATGGCTTCCAAGGATGAGAGGATAACCATTAAACTTGGTCTTAGGTTGGAGAGCTGAGAAATCAGTAGGGTATTCCCAGGAACCAATGGAGACCATCACATCCTCAAAAACTCCCTCGGGAGCTACTCTGGATCTATCTGCAAGTTGGAAGATTGTTTTAGTCTTCCTTAATGATCCATGGATATTCATTTTAAGCATAGTTAGTCATCACATTGATGGGAACCCCAATATCGATCAAGGTATGGGGGACACTGATACCATTGATGCGCACATCTACCATAGGACTTCCATTATCTAGATATTTCAGGCAAACCACTGCCCCCAACATTAACTCAGATAGTTGTCCAATGACATTAATTGTAGGGGTGTCTTTCTTTCGCCTCCTAGGATGTTTGACTGATTTCTCCTTGATTAACTTGTTGTTGATCGGGACATCCTTGATAGCTTGGAGGAGTGTTATTTTTACACACAAGCTTTTCAATTCACCCAAAAGTTCAGTCTCTTCTAGGGTGTGTTGGATAGGATGGATTCATCTCTTAGGAAAAGGAGGTGGATTGGCTTGAGGAATACTCTCCTCCTTTTCCTCTTCAAGCTCCTTAGTTGGATATGGAGGTTGATTATCTGAAAGAACTCTTCCATATGTGAGGTTGATTTATTGAATTTCCACAGCATATGCAGGGTAAGATGTTTCCCCACTATAGACCTATTGTGCATGTTTGTTGTTCAGGTTCAGATTTGGTTGAGCAGGCATATGAGGTTTCTTAGGTGGAGCAGAGTGAAGGAGTTGTGGTTGAGATGGAGGTGGAGGTAGTAAGGCTGGAGATTGGTTGAATGGGGCCTCTACCCCTATGATGGTGTATTCCATAGAGGTTGTGGGGGAGAATATGGCTGAAATGATTGATTGGCAGGTTGGGAATGGTATTGAGGTGCAAAAGACTAGGGAGAAGGTGTGGACCATGAAGGATGAGAAGGAGGACACTAAGGGGGAATGGATGCATTCTAGTTAGGATTGTAGTATGAATCAGATGCCCCTTGCATGCCCTGCTAGTATGGTCGAGGTCTTTGAGGCCTTCTTTGGTTGATATAGAAAAGTTGTTTAGTCACACCTTCAATTCCTTGATACACAATTTTCAATCCAGGCATAGAAGGGCACTTCTCTGTGGAGTGGTTCTCCTCATAGATAGAGCATATCTCTATAATATTCAATGGACATTCATTTCTAGGGTTCCTTCTAATGTATCTACCGTAAAAGACAGCTAAGGCTCCTTTTTCTTCCTTCATGGTGTCCATTTGAAAACCAAGGGTATGCTGCATTTCACTCTTGAAGTCTTCCCACATCTTCGCAATTTCATTGTTTATGGATGTGTTAGAGGAGGATGAACTGGCGAAAGCTTGACTAGCCCTACCCTTCTTTCTACCTACCCTAGAATTATTTCTGAAAACTATCTTGATATCATCATAGGATAATTGGTAGATGTCCCCTCCTGATAGCATGTTTAGGGTTTCTAGGAGGTCTTCCCCGATCCCTCTAAGAAGGAATAGTGTTTGGAGTGGGATACCCCAAGGGCAGTTATGGGGCTAAAGGCCCATGTTTAAGTCAATTTTTGTAATATAATTGTAAAGCCTCCACATTTTGGGGCTGCAAAGCATGAAGGTGTTATGTGTCAAAAAGGGTAATCTAAGCCTCCACATTTTGGGGCCGCAGACCATGGGATTGTTTAAAAAGAGCTAATCTCTAAGTAGTTTAAAGAGGAAGAGTATGGCAGATCATGTAATAGAGTGATACCTCTCAAGAAGAAGTCTAAGTCTTCGGTCATAGTGTAGATAGAGGCTCTGCAGTTGAGTGCGCAGAGGCCTAGGGTAGAAGTATGCAGCTGAGTGTGCAGACCCCTGCAGCTGTGTGCACAGGGTGGATATAGTCTATAAACACTTTGAGGATATTAATAAAAGGAATTATTTTGCAATTTCTTTGTCTTAATTCTATTAATGTGTTTGGGTATTTTATGTATTAATTTCCATTATTATGCTTATATGATGTGCGAATGAATGCAATTACATTGAATAATTGAACGCAATTACAAATATTTGCTTACGCTGTATTAACTTTAAGTATTTGATGAGATAAGAAAATCATTTAGGATAATTGGGGAATCCGCACGGCACGCTGCCATAGTAGCACAAAAGTACCTAAGCCACAAGTTAGGGATGTGCAAAGGTTGATCGTATACTTTCGCCCTAGACCAAAGAAACCTACACGAAGGCAGGGATAGAGGGAATCAAGTGACATCACAACCATCTCACAGTGCAAATATTGGTTCCAACATCCCCCCATACCGCTTCGGGTGAGACTTCAGTCTGCGCTCTGCGTGTTGATGCTGAAAGGGCCAGTAGTGTATGGATTTGTTGGCTAATTAACATTGAACCTAGGTCAGGCCCCCTCAGGCTAAAAAATGATTCAATTGTTGGGACTGGAATCTGCATAAGAGATGTGTGATGTCATATCACTGGAATCCAACTAAGAAGGAGATCAGAGACTGGTTGGATAGGAAGATCCATGAATTCACGGCACAGGAGAACAAAAACTTGTGACAAACAAAGGAACAGTGGTTGAATAGATATATGTATACAGATATCCATGAGATCTTTTTCTGCTCCTTCCCTATTGAGTCATATGAGTGGATCTCGAAGCTAGCAGATAGCCAAGGAAGGTGGAAACTTGACGGTTCTATTGTGTGGACCTTCAACCTAGTGCAAAGATTGGAAGCATCAGAGGATAAGATCGTCCCTGTTGTCGATCATTAGCTCAATCGCGTCATAGGAGGATTTGTGACTGAATTTATGGTCGACACTTCAATCAGCTACAATGAGGTGGAGCGACGCTTTTTCAAAGGGTCGCAAGGTAAGTACGTAAAATCTTTGAAAACTTGGATTAAAATGCTATTGTGCAAAAAATGAGTTATGCAGCTACCTTGATGTTCGAGACTATGTGAAGTGGAAAAACTTACAGGAACGAAGGAAAAAAGTGTCCGGAGTATAGTCCCATGATTTCACCTCCACCAGCTAATAAAGACGGGATAGCGAAGGTTTCTTCGTGAAGTGCTATTCAGTTAATAAGACAAGGATTCTTGCAAATACCAACTCCACCCACACCACCTTCTACTTCACCACCCTCACCTCCAAATTTACCCGCACCACCTCCACCTGCACCACAATTCAGTATGGAAAATACAGTGAAGTTGCCTATGTTCAAAGGCTTGGGAAACGAGGACCCAGACCAATTCTACTTCGTTGTGAGGGATTTATGGGAAGCTCAAGGTGTTACAGAGGATAATATAAATAAGGTGACACTAGTTAGTTCTCTTCAAAATCATCCGCTAACCTGGTATATTAAGTATTCTAATGATAACCTGAATGTTGTAGTGGCAGACATCCAGGCAGCACTGAATAGAGAATTTAGTAGGCCTTAATATGAGGCAAAGTCGATTGTGGGATTCAAATATATCACGATGCAACCAAGTGAGATGCCTTGGGAATTAGATCAGAGGTTGAAGTGTACAATCTTTGAAGCCAACATGAAATTAATAGAAGGACAGCATCGCGAGTGGTTTGTAGCATCACTACTACCACACATAAGGAATCATAGTAGAAGATAACCGCTCAGATGAAAGCCTTGGAGTTCACCATGAGATTACATGAAACTCTAATGCAAGATCCAAATATAGGAGTTCAACAGATCCACGCGCAGTTGAAGAATCTGTGCCTTGAGATGCAAATTCTGAAGCAGGACAAGACAGCTCGACCAGAGGTGCGCGAGGAGCTATGGTGCTTAAAATGCCAAAGTGAGGGTCATGACAAAGATCATTGCCCGGTCTTTGTGAACTATATTGAAGGAGGAGGACCGATGCGTTTAAGGCCAGAAGCTCAAGTAGGACCTAATGCGGGACCTGCATTATGGTGTGCTATCTGTCAGGTAGCTAGTCAACATGCCACATATAGCTGTCACTTCCTACAGAAGTTTGTACGGACACTGCAACAGCTATTTTGCAACTTTTGTACGTTGGTAGGAGCTATGAACTGATGATGGATAGAACTCCTACCTATAGGGTTCATGCCAAAATGCAGCCCCTTGACCAGAGCGTTGGGATGGTGCCAATCGGATTTCAGGGGCGCATACGAGGTCGAGGTGGAGGATTACCTGGTAGAGGTTGAGGACAATTGATTTGCTACAATTGCGGAGGACCAAGACACTTTGCCCGCGGTTGCACTAATCCAACGTGTTTGTCGTGCAAGTATTGCACACTATTTGATCATGAAACGAAAGATTGTCCTACACTAATAGGTAGGATACGTGACAGAGGGGTTCTACCACCCCCACTTACACAAAACCTGTAGATGATGAGGTATGAGTCGTGCAAGGAAGATCCAAATGTAAATATAGTGCTCAGGACTGGAATCGTGACGAAATATGACAAGGGGGTTGTACATGGGTTTGCAAAGCACCAACGAAGGAGGCTGAGTTTGATTTGGAGTGTGCACGTGAAACCTTCATGGAAGTTAAGAAGAGCTTCACTGAGGCCTCCACCTCAGGAAGCAAGGATCAGACTGAGCAGGAGATGGACCCCTCTATGCTCACAAATTTCCTGCAAACTTGTATCAATTTATTGCACGAAAGTAAGGTTGTGAAAGGGTTATAAGAACTCATTAATAGATGCATTGGAACTACATTAGGTGAGATGCGCGTAGTACGAAAAATTGGCAAGCATAAAACAAGGACGGGATGGGAGATGAGACTGACAGTGCAGAGAGGAGAGTATGAAATAGATCAGGTTATTTTGGACTTGGGGTCAGACGTGAATGTCCTACCAAAGCAAACTTGGGAACGAATGGGGAGACCTGCGCTGCAATGGTCTCTGATTCAGCTAAGGATGGCGAATCAATAGAAGATCATCCCCATGGGGCGGTTACAGGGGTTGACCATGGATATTGAGGGAGCGAGCACGTTGGCTAATTTTGAAGTAATAGAGATAGTGGATGACAAAAATACCTATCCTGCACTCCTGGGAATTGACTAAGCTACTGATATGAATGGGGTAATCAATCTGAAGAAGCGAAAGATGATCTTTGAGAAGAAATCATTGCACGTAATAGTACCTCTCAATCCTGCTGAAGGATCACGCTATACGAAACCAGTACGTGATTATGAAAGTGATGATGATCTAGACTATATCTATAATATAAGAGCGCAAGACCATGGGATCGTGAGAGTTCCTACACTTCAAACTCCCATGAAGAAATAGAACGCTGGTAGAATTGGTTACATGAAGTAACTACGCTGAATTGCAACATGATGACCCAATCACTGTGCTATGTGTCTTTAGAGGTAAGAAATCTGCCTACTTATGATGGTCTGAATGAGGTAGATATCTTTTTGGATGCATTTGAAAGGGAGGTACCAGATAAGCAACGCTTTCAAGCATTAGACTGGGCAATGCGCGCTATGCCCACAAGATGGTAGGGTACACATAAAGGAAGCTTTGATGATTGGCGCTAATGTAGGAGGATGATGAGAACACGATTTGGGAAGCCTATGATGTGACTGATAGACAAGTATGATGGGCAAAATGATCTGTGTGTGCATCTGGCCAAATGGACCCAGGGTTATGGAGAAAAGCCCCAAACTGAGTGGGTGCACTTGTTCTGTCATACCCTGGATCTTTTCCTAATGAATTGGTATATAGAAAGAGAGCTCTGCCATGGGATAGGAAAATGGGATATCTTGCATGAAGGATTCATGAGGAAATTCAGTTTTGAGGATGGATTTGACAGTATTTATGAAGCGCTATAAGAAGTGAAAGCAATAATATTTAGGATACCACAGGATCCTTTAGAGCTGATTCAGCCTGAATGGGCTACTTAGTTAAGTCACGCGGTAGAATGTTATAATGTAACCATTGAATAAGAGGACGAGGATCCATGGAAAATTAACATTTCGGAAATAGAAGGTCACCATGACATCCAGGGACCACAAATTGAGAACCCTGATATAACCGCGTCGTTGAAAATGAAACAAGTGAACATTGGTATGGAGGAAAAACAAAAATTCGCGAATATTGGGGACTACTGGGATGACAGGACATTGGATAAGTTCATTGAATTTCTCCTCGAATATCAAGACTTATTCCCTACCAAGTTTACAGATTTGAAAGGGATAATCAGGGACTTAGGAATGATGAAGATCATGTTAAAACTCGACAGGAAGCCAGTAAAGCAAAGGCCTTACCATCTCAATCTGAAATATAAGGGGAAGGTCCACTTAGAGCTAGACAAGATGCTTGTAGTAGGCATCATTGAGCCTGTGGAAGAATCTGATTGGATAAGCCCAATGGTGGTGCAAGAGAAGAAGTAGAAGGATGAGATAAGGATATGCATGGATCTCAGAAAACTAAATGACGCTTGTGTGCATGATCCTTTCCCGATTCCGTTCACTGTTGAAGTGTTGGACAATGTAGGTGGCCAGGAAGCATATTCATTTATTGATGGGTTCTCTGGGTACCACCAAATGAAAATCGTTCTAGAGGATAGCAACAAGACAACCTTCACGACTGAGTGGGGTTGTTTTCAACACACTGTAACACCATTTGGATTGAAGAATGCGCCTGTGATCTTCTCGCGTGTGGTTGTTGTGGCATTCAAAGAATTTGTTCATAAGTTCCTGGAGGTATATTTTGATGACTAGACTCTATTTGGGCTGGTTAAGCACCATGTAGCAAGCTTGCACCTGATGCTGGATACCTTTCGAAGATACCAAACCATGCTCAATCTCAAGAAGTGTTTGTTTTGTGTTTCTCTTGGAAACTTCTTAGGGCATGTGGTTTGCAGACAGGGATTGATGGTAGACCCTGCTAAGATCGCGGTGATACTAAACTTGGAAGCACCCAGAAGTGTGAAACAATTATGCGCTACCTTGGGACATACAAGATATTATAGAAAGTTTATCAAGGGCTATGCCCAGATTACCACACCTATGGAGAAATTGTTGAATAAGGATGTCACATTCTACTGGAACGATGACTGCAAGAAGAGCGTGGATATATTGAAGGAAAAGATGGTTACCACGCTGATTCTAGTCTTCCTGGACTGGAAGAAAGAGTTTTATGTCCATGTCGACGCATCATGTATAGCGCTTGGAGCAGTACTGACACATGTTGGTGGAGAAGGCTTTGATCATCGTATTGCATTCACAAGGCGAAGATTATCCAAAGCAGAGTAGAATTATTCCACCACTGAGTGCGAGGGGCTAGTTATGGTGTATGTGCTCTAGAAGTATAGGAGGTCATTTTAAGATGTATACAGATCAATCTGCACTAAAGTACCTGGTCAATAAGCCTGTGTTGGGTGGGAGAAATTGTAGGGGCTCTTATTTTTCTAGGAGTATGATTTTTAAGTGGTTTTGAAGCCTAGACGATTGAACATGGGACCAGATCATCTGTCGCGCATTGAAATAGGGGAGGAACCTACTAACTTGGAAGAAGGATTGCGTGACACACAGCTATTTGTAGTGCACATCACGGATGGTCATTTTGAGGATATAATACACTTCCTAACAATAGAAACTGCATCGGAAGTGTACACTATCCAATAAAAGAAGGAATTAGTGGTGTGCGTGGCAGACTTCTCTGTCATTGCTAGGCATCTGTACAACATGGGGACTGATGATATACTGTGACGGTATGTACTTGAGTTTGAAAGAAGCAGTATCCTTGCGAACGCTCATGGGGGCGTCACCGGAGGACATTATGCAGGGAGAGCAACCACACATAAGATTCTACGCGTAGGGTTGTGGTGGCCAACCCCTCATCAGGACTCAAAAGCATATTACAAGGCATTCGATGTGTGTCAAAGGACTGTCAGACCATCACGGAGGGATGAGATTGCTTTGAATCCACAAATGACGTTACAACCCTTTGAAAAGTGGGCGATAGATTTTGTAGGACCCATTCAGCCACAAGGAAAGATAGGAGCAAGGTATATTATCACGGTGATGGAGTATTTGACTCGTTGGGTAGAAGCGCAGTCGGTGAAGGATTGCATGGGTATGACTGCAGTGAAGTTCCTATTTGAGCATGTACTGACATGATTTGGCTGTCCGAAGATCGTGAAGAGTGATCGTGTGATGTGAATTAGATCCTTAAACTCTCTTAAAGTTACCCAAACTCTGTAAAGAAACTCATGTCGAACTTCAAAGTCTTGTGGATATCGAGCTTATTAGGAATAACCTCTGAACAATGGAAAATTGTCGTCAGCACAGAACAATGAGGACCCTCAGTCAAAGTGCATAGACCATTGGCCCATGCTGACCACGCACTAGCACAAATTGGCAATCGGGAGGCCAAATTGGAAAACAGAGGTAGTTTCTGATACAGTATTAGTGCTAAAGCACTAAAAAGCACTAATCACGTATTGTAGGGCATCCCCACAGTGAAGGAAAGCTCCAAGCGCTCAGTCATGAGGAAAAGGCATAAAACCATATGGGAATCACTGATTCCGTTAGAAGGCGGGTCCCACGCCAAAACCGGCAAGATATCGCAAGCACTTCAGGTGGTAAGTGGGTTCGACCAAGTCCCACGCGATTCCATACACTGGGTGACACGTGTCCAATGGATGAGAGAGAAAATCACTCACATCATACGAGTAAAGTTCACACAACTTACTCGTGCGATATGGACAGAGACCGTAGGATCTTGAGGCTCTAGATCAATGGTGGAGATGTGACTGATCAATTACTAGATTTGAAAAAGTCATAAAGCATATTGTGTGGGACTTTCAAGTCTCACGTGGTTGATGAGTTGGTAGAGATTTGTGTTTTCTGGGAATTCTTGGAGTAAATGGAAATAATGGTTGTTTCAAACGATCGATTGTTTCTGGTGAACTTGACACTTATTCATTACAGAATAGGTGGCCACTTCCCTATGAGGTGTGATGCAGTGACTATAACAGCCGAAGAAGGGATTTGAACGAACAAGTGCAGGGAAGGAGAGAGCTGAAAGCAGAAACAAATATTCAGGAAGTAGATGGCTCAAAGCCACAGACTGATAGAGATAGAGGGGGGAGAAGAAGAGAGGAGAGCGAACAATGAGAAAGAGTTGAATGCAGAGAGATTCTTTGGACTCACTCAAGAGGTCAAATTAAAAGCCAGAGAGCTCAATTGACAGTCAGATATTGTTGTTGGAGTTTCTTGGAGGTCGAGCGACTCACAGAAGCATGCGAAGGCCAAGAGAAAGAGCTTAGAGAGCCAAAACAGAGAGCCATGAGGCAGAGCTAGAGCCAAGAGTGAGCGCCAGAAGCGAGAGGTGAGAGCCAGAACCAGAGCCCGAGCCAAAGAGCCAAAGCTAGAGTCAAAGCCAAGAGCTAGAGTAAGAGCCAGAGCCAGAGCCAAGAGCCACAGCTAGAAAGCCAAAGAGCTCCAAGAGACGAGGGATAAGATGGTGTTCTGAGCCCAATGTTCCTATGTAAAACATTGGAGTTGAGTGTGGAACATGTAAAAGAACTGTTGCCATAATCCGAGGGAGCCTAGTCGAGTTGACTAGAGCTCAAGTAGATGTAGCCCAAGCGTTTCGGGTGAACTCCATATTAAATTTTTGTCTTAGATGTTTTATTATTGTTGAATTTGTCCATTATCATATGTATTTACATATAAACATGAACAACCGAATTTTAAAAGCACATAAACAATTAAAAAGACATGCAAGCATACACCTTATTTTCAAGCATTTCTTAATTCTGCATTGGTTAATCATTAAGATGGGAAAATTTAAAGCTTTGGAAGTGGTAGAGATTCTTGTAAGTTAGACAAGAATCCTAAGAGCCCCATTTTCAAATCGTCGTGGTACGCACTTGAATGAGACAATCAATGCGCCGACAGAGGAATTTAAAGTATACCACTAGAAGAGTATGCCTTATCACCCATAGGCTAACGAGATGGTGGAAACATTCAACAACGTGCTCAAAAACATGCTAACCAAGGTTTTCAATGCTCAACGAAGTGACTGCGACCTACACATACTTGCAGTACTGTGGGCTTATCAAATGACATCCAAGAAGTTGACTAGACAAACCGCTTTTAGGCTTGTCTAGGGTGTGGAAGCGGTAATGCCTATGGGGTACATCATGCTTAGCCTACACATAGCAGCACTCATAGGTATGACGGATCGTGGAGCCCTAGAGTAGAGGCTCGCATAGTTGGATGAATTGGAAGAAGAAATATTTTTAGCAGGATTTCACCAGCAGGTCTACAAGCAGCGGGAAAAGGCATGGCATGATCGACACATTAAGTTGCGCTCATTTAAGGTAAATAACCAAGTTTTGCTATATGATAGTAAGTTTGATGAATTTCTAGGGAAGTTCAGGATGCATTAGTTAGGGTCTTATGTTATTAAGGAGATTACCGATGGAGGAGCGGTACAGTTGGTCAAATTGAATGGGGAGCCCTTCCTCAGAAAGGTGAATGGAAGTTGCCTGAAGCCATCCATCGGTGGTCCAACCATCTAACTAAATTAAGGTAGCATAGTCTTAGCGCTCCAGGTAGCTAAAAGGAGGCATGGAACTATAAACTAGAATTCCCAAGTTGGGAAGCTGCATGATTGGAAGCTGCTGCGAAGTCAGGACGTGTCATTGGGTTCACAGCAACATGGAGGGAGCTGAGATACATAGGTAGAAATCACGCAGGTCGGCCGAAAAGTGACTGTTAAACTCACTATTCATGAAAAGACGACAGAAGTGAGGCAAACTAGAGCAGGCGAACGACATTTAAGACTAAATTTATGGCTTAGATCCTTGAAAATCTACTACCAAACCGACATTAATGAACCAATTCTTGGTGTCCAATGATTGATTTTGAATTGAAAATGCCCGACAAATTACAAGAGGTTGTCTAGTGAAAAACACTTGGCATTTTTAGAATTGAGTTGTTGCGCTCTCAGGTGCACATGAATTGTGAATTATTTCAAGATCTGGTAGCAATTTCGGCATTTGAAAATTTTTGAAAGGAGACACATGAACTAGTGAATAGTGTCATATCAACACGTGCAGAAGCTATGAACACCGAAGAAATGGTAGCTGTAGTGAATGTATAGGAAATTAATATAGAGGCTGAAGTAGTTGCTCCAGAGGTAGTTTCCCCAGAAGCGGCCAAAGTTTCGGCCGATGGATGATGACGAAGTGGGAGTGGAAGCAGAGGAGGTTGAAACCCAAGGTGCAGACCTCATTGTACGGTTGCCAAAGTATGTCCCTGTGTGCAAACCTAAGCCCAAGGTACCAAAGGACATTAATGAAAGTAAGACTCCCCTGCAAACCCCTCTACTACTAGATGAAATTGCTTTTGATGGTCTGCGTTTGGCATGGGTGTCGATATTGAAGCTCAAATACTAGGAATTGGCAAACCATGAGAAGTTCCCACACCTGTCGACTAAGCAGTTGATGCACTGCATCATAGACACAAATATGGGAATGACTATGTTGGAGCCGCAGAGGTAGATCAAGGGGGTTAGAGAAGGCAAGATTGTTGAACCTACTCTGCATGCTTCATTATAACCACACCCCAGTGACAGTGTTGGTCATCAAGCAGCTGTTGTGCTTGGTGCATGATGGGAGTCTGTGGTTGGTAGAGTTGATACCCATCACCTATATGTTGATTCACAGAATAACGCACCTACCGTATACAGGCAAGAATCCAGCAATGATCTTTGGTGGCAAGGGTGGCGAGCAGGCACTCACAGAATCAATTAAGGAGAAGTTCAAATTGGTGAAGAAGCCACATAGGTACGCTATTGCCAGCATCTGCGACCCCACTATGAAGGTGGAAACACATATCCTTGCAGGGAAGGTGATGCAGAAGTGCCACGCTGATGAGGTGTCAGTGCCTGTCATCGCGCTCGCACAGGAGTGCATAGAAGGAGTCCAGTTTAATTGGTCGAACTACCTTCACAGAGAGTTCCTGGTGAACTGTTGCGAAGCACAAGAGCAAAGAAAGACATTCCACTATGCGTGGCTCTTTCTGTCAATCGTGCTGGTAGCATGGGAGCTACCAGAGGAGAGCTAGTTCCCCTTGGTCACGCCAAACGTTCCTAAAGTAGCGAAGTACACTTTGCTATCGGTGACCAAGGACATGGAGCGAGTTCAGGACAGCAAGATCTTTTGGATCTTCATGGAAATGAATATCAGGATGGCAATAAATTGTAAGCTGTGATTGTCACCCACAGTATACACTAACATGCAAAGCTATGCTGAGTTTAAATTTGATTTACATCGAATATCAATCAGGGCATGGAAGGACCCTCCGCAGAAATGGTAGAATTTGTCGTACCTAGCCACAGATGATGCCATCGATGTGATGCCTGATAAATGACCATGGAGTGGCACACTACCACAGACTTGGTAGTGTGCCACTCCATGGTCGAAAAGAGGAAAAAGGAGGCCGTTGAGAAGGCCCAGGCAGAACAAATAGGAAAAGAGGTAGGAAAACAGACAAGTGGCACAGAGTAGGGCTCTGACAAAGGTGCACAGTCACCTTCACTTGAGACCGAAGAGGAGGACATAAAGAAACACGGCGTGGACCCTCAGGTGATGTCCACCGGCATTAAGCATCCAAGAGAGCTAGAGAAGGGAGGGTCCAGAAAGAAATCCAAAGCAACCAAGACCTCACTGGACCCTATCACATTGACGGAGGGAAACTTATATGACATCAGTGACACAGTCAGAGATGTAACCGTGGAGGCCCTGCAGCAATTTGAGAAGTAGCAGTAGATCATACTAGGGGCCATCTAGACCGGGTTACAGGAGTTGCAGACTCGTGCATTGCAAACTGGTACGGTGTCTACCAGCTTGGCTATCAGCACGTCAAAGGTCATCGATATGCTGCGCACGAAGGTTTCCAGTGTGCTCGTGCTACCGAATGGAGCACTAACCATGGAAAATGAGGCTGAAAAGTCCACTGTCAGTGCCTTGAAGGGAGTGGGACTGAACCTAGCAGTGCTTCTGCATGAAGCACTTCACCTCTTGCAGGATGGTGTAATTGCAGAGCTGAGGGCCCATGAGCACCATGCCCTCCAGGTGATCAGCGAATAGAGGATAAACAACAAACAGATGTCTCTACAGAGAAATGCTTCCATTGCTATTGAGGATGACGCAACCAGCCAGAGTAAGAAGACCATACAATTCATGGAGGAGGCATGCAGATTGTCCCAAAATTGGCCATTCCAGAGGAGGAGACAGTCGAGGTCTGCATTCGTAAATTAGCCACAGGGGTGTGTGACACTCAGACAAAGATGGCACGGTTCAGTTGGAGCTGAACCTATAGATTACAGAGCTCTAGTTGAGGGCCCAGCCTTCAACACTACCAAAGGTAAAGGAACATTGGGCAAATACTATCACAGAAGTAGTCGCGGCGGTGGAGAGTGCTGTAGTAGACTGCACACAGTTGTTTGAGCAATCGTTTGAGGTCTTGACTAGCTTGCAGGAGGACCCAAACATACAAAGGCTAGAGATGGAAGCACATGAACTCGAACAACACTATGATGAAGTTAAGGTCACAGTGTGAATCGTCACAATGACACAGAGGTTAGCCAAGTTGGAGGAAGCCAAGTAGCTGAAGGAACAGGTGGATGCAGCACTACACAAGGAAGCAGTTATGAAGGCGCGACTAAAGTCCTGGCTGGAGGAAGCTTACTCAGTCACAAGAAACATTTAAGGCAAGCTTGCAACTCTGTAGGTGACGCAATAACAGCTTCAGGCTGACAGCACAAGGGAAGTAACCGAGAAGACAGTTGATGATGCGAAACAAGCAGCAGCTCAGTACACGGCCGAAGTTGCGATCATCTAGGTCGAGCTGGATAGGCTTTGCATAAAAATCTTCGTGGCTACCAAGTGACTCGACGGCGAGTCACAATGTTTGTGTTGGGGCCTTGTTGGGAGAGGGATCCCCCAAGGGTATTTTTTGGGCTAAAAGCCCATGTCTAAGTCAATTTTTGTAATATAATTATAAAGCCTCTGCATTTTGGGGTCACGGAGCGCGAAGGTGTTATGTGTCAAAAATGGTATTCCGCCCTTAGTTTTGTAAAGTAAAGTCGGTTGTAAGAGATTTAACCATGGTTTAGGAACCATGGGATTGTATAAAAGAGCTAAGCTCTAAGTATTTTGAGGAAGAGAATGACAAATCATGTAATAGAGTGATATCTCTGAAGGGGAATTCTAAGTATTGGGTCGTAGTGTAGATAGAGGCTCTGCAACTGAGTGCAGAGAGGCCTAGGGTAGAAGTCTATAGCTAAGTGCGCAGACCCCTGCAACTGTAAACACTTGGAGGATATTAACAAAAGGAGTTATTATGCAATTTCTATGTCTTTGTTCTGCCAATTTGTTTGGATATTTTATATATGAATTTCCTTTATTATGCTTATATGATGTGCGAATGAATGCAATTAGATTGAATAATTGAACGCAATTACGAATATCTTCTTATGCGGTATTAACTTTAAGTAGTTGACGAGATAAGAAAATCGCTTACGATAATTGGGGAATCTGCACGGCTTGCTGCCATAGTAGCATGAAAGTACCTAAGCCACAGGTTAGGGCTACGCCAAAGTCTATCATATACTTTTGCAGAGGTATTGAACGATGGAATAGAGGGTTTGTCTTGCAAGCCCTAGAGTGAAGCCACCTGCGTGAAGGCAGGGATAGAGGGAATCAAACGACATCACAACCATATCAGGGTGCAACAACTTGGTTTTATCATCCCCCATACTGCTTTAGGTGAGACTTCAGTCCACACTCTATGGGCTGATGCCGAAAGGGCCTATAATGTAGGGATTTGTTAGATCAAAGACTTTTGTGATCCATAATGTAGATATAAGTCTTTCGGATTAATCACATTGTTAGGATGGCGTTTCGAACCAACTAATGTGGTTCACCCTCAGGACAAGGTAACAAATCAATAGATTTGAGGGAATAAATAGTAAGGATGCATCACTACCCAGAGTTAGCCATTGGAAATTAGTCGTTAGGTAATTTGTTACAATGTTTAATGAATTAGTTAGAAATTAGATGATATGTAAAAAATACATATTTATTTTCACTAATTAACATTGAACCTGGACCAGGCCCCCTCAAGCCAACAAATAACTTGATTGATTCGGGATCGAGGGTGAATGTGGCCCTTTTGTAGCTGAGTTGGAACCTTTCCTCATAATCTTCCCAAGACTCATTATGTCCCTAGTTCATTCTAAAGATTGCCTCTTTGGTATCTTTGGACCTCCAATAATCCCTGTACTTATCATCGAAGGCTTGTTTCATCTCAGCCCAGGTAGTAATGTTGTCCCCAGGTAAACCAATGAACTAGCAAGGCTGCATCTCTAGGGGTGGATGGGAACAATTTCAACTTCTCATCGTCAGAGGTATAATCATAAGTTCTGCATATGACAAAAAACTCAAAAAAAATGTATTAGGGTCCTCTGAGGTTAAGCCATGGAAGTGAGGAATGGCATAGGATCTTATGTTTCTCATCCTAGCATGTCCATTAGTTTCTCTTATGGGAAAAGGACCCTCAGTTTTGTTTTAAGCTCCATTTCTGTTTTCAATCCCATTTCTATTTTCAACCATGGTGTAGGTTGGTGGAATGGTTTCTTCTTCTTCTTCCCCAATAAGCTCTTCAAATATCTTTGGTTGTTCACCTAATGGGTCCTCTAGCTCATAGCCACTGAAGAAGATGGAAGGTTGGTTGTTAGATTATGTGGGGGGAATTTGGAAAAAAAATCCTAAGTTGTCTCTACTCCTACGAGGCATGAAAGGAATTTTTTTTAATTTTTTAGGGTTTTTTATGAACTACTTGCAGAATAGAAAGAAAGCTAAATTTGCAACTATTTGTTGAATCGAACTACCTACAGAATGGAAAGAAAGAAAAGATTGCAACTATCTATTGAATGGAGAAAAAAAAGGAAAGTAGGAATTGCATCTATTTACTAAATGTTAAATGGAATGGAAAGAAGAAATCACATCTACTTATTGAATGTTAAATGGAAAGAAGAAATCACATCTACTTATTGAATGTTAAATGGAAAGGAAATCATAAATCACATCTACTTAGACACCTCCTCGACAACGACACCAAAAAGTGATGAGCTCCAGTATTGCAGCAAGGATGTTGCAATGCTTAGGGCTACCAACTTTACTTCATCAACCTGGGGTTCATACAAACTTGGATGTGACATAGTTGTATACAAAGTAGATGTAATTGTCTACTCTTGTAACTTTTCAACTATGGCAATAAACCACTAGGATTTTTCTAACCAGTCTTCTATTGACTATAAGGAGTCTGATTATTAACATCAAATGGTAAACTATCTGTAATGAAGAAAGGAAATGTTGCCTACCTTTACCAAATTAAAATGTTGAATGGGAAAGTGCTATGAAGTGACATGAAATTATCTAGATAAGCATTTACACATTACATACAAAAGAAACCTAATTTAACCTTGCATTCTAACATCTAGTTATTTATACCAAGTAAGCATGGAAATTAACCTCAAACTACTGTGATTATTGTATGCATGTACTAACTATAAATTGTAGAAAAGATTCTTTCTTTATTTTCAATTTTATAAATGTAAATGTGAAGTGAACCAATATGATCTTATGCAAGGGAGAAAGGCATGGGGAAACAGGTCCAGAATGGTGTTGAGCATATGGAAGCTAACTCAAGGCCTAACCTATGCTCAGATGATCATTTCTTCTTAATTTAGGCTTAAAATAGGCTACTATAGGGTTTCTTGTAGTACTACAGGATGTCCTAGTTTTTACTACAGGATGTCTTGGTTTACTACAGGAAGAAGGATTAAAGCTATAGGAGGGTATGA
This sequence comes from Pinus tabuliformis, assembly GCA_031772625.1. Lineage (NCBI taxonomy): Eukaryota > Viridiplantae > Streptophyta > Pinopsida > Pinales > Pinaceae > Pinus > Pinus tabuliformis. The sequence goes on from CM062807.1 coordinate 881,042,280, forward strand.
GAGGTGGAATAAAGTGTGGGAAAGGTGTTTGATGGTGGGATATGACATAGAGAAGGTGTACACTACCCAAGGATCATACCAACTTTTCAAGATGGTTGGATTTTCTCAAGGGAGATGTCCACTTTGCTACAAGATATTTTTTGGATTAGGGGTTGGTAGAATTGGGTAGTATGGGCGAAAAAAATTTGGATGAAGCTGGTGTAATGAGTTCTCCCTACAAATCTGAAACTCCTACAACAACATACAATGTTTCCTTCATTTATGCATGACCTCATTTACATATGGAAAAGATGAGTTGAATTTAGGAAAAATAGAGTTATTGATGTGTAATGGTGAAATTGTGAAATGGAATGCTTTCTTAACTACAAACACTCTAAAAACCAAAATGACAATTGCAGGTGCTTCTAAGGAATTATAAACCGTAATCTACTCAATCTCAGTAATGATCTAAAGTTATCTTCTATTGTTCATGCATTGAAGATGTGGAGGAATTAACTCCTTGATAGGAATTTTACAATTACAATAGACCATTGTGGGTTGAAGTATTTATTTGAGAAAGCCAAACTGAATGCAAGATAGGCTAGATGATTGGTCATACTTAGTAAGTTTGACTTTGAGATCAAGTACACCCAAGGCAAAGAGAATAGGGTTAAATTCAAGTAAATCATTTGGAAGCCATAAGCTCTTATAGAATGGACTTATTAGAAAGGGTCAAGAATGTAGGCCAAAATGATGGAAAATATTAGCAAATGATAGAAAAGTTGTTACAAGATAGTGAGGATGAGGAATATCACCTCACTCATGACGACCTATTTAGGTTCAGGAACAAAATTAATGTGCCAAATGATGATGAATTGAAGAGGCTCATAATGAGAGTGGTCCATGTCAAGATATATTTAGGCCATCTAGGTTACCAAAAGACTCTTACAGGGATTAAAAAGTTCTACTATTGGCCTAATTTTAAGAAAGATCTGGTTGATTTCGTGGTTGAATGCATAAAATGTCAGCAAGTGAAGGTTGAATGCAAGAATCGAGTAGGATTATTTTAACCAATTCCCATTTCATTTGGTATTCCATACTATTTGTTGCAACCCACATCGATAAGGAACATGAACACAAATCAGAAAAATTCAAGTGGGAAAACCCTCAACACAATGGCTATCCAATAAATAGCGAGGCAAGGGTTCAATCACTATCAATATAAGAAAATATATGTACCAACAATGACAAACATAAACAATAAAACAATGCGTGTACCATCCATTCAAATACAAGACATGCTAAATCACACATGCACATTGTTACTTGCAATACACTGCTAATCTATGTCCTTACTTACAACCATCCAAGCTTCCTCTTGTGCTACCTTGCTTTCTTTATGTTCTTGTCCAAGTGCCTATTCTTTCCCCTTAGTTGATCCTGATCAAGGAATGAGAAAATGTTTTCAACTGATATTTCTCAGTTTCCTTTTTATTATTGATGTCTCTATTTTCTTCATTTTCCTTCATTTTCCTTCTAATTTCCCTTGCATCCAAATGTGTGTCTCTTCACCTTCATTTTCTCTTATTTTCCTTTATTTCATAAATAAAATTCCAATTGTTCCTCTTTGTCTTTCCCAATTACTTTTCCAATTTCCATAACCATTAATAAACTGAAAGTAACACCCACTAGGATATTGTTCCCATGATTTAGCTTGGAATACGTGTTCCATGACATTGTTCTTATCTTTTTTTTTACATGGAAAATCAACCAGGGGCTATTACAACGAAGTTTTCCCAAGGACCCTAGGAATAATAAGAACAATAAAGGGAAGGAAAGAAATGAAGCACATATATCAAAAGATGAAGGAGTTGAAAAGAAACCCAAGATTGAAGACAATAAGTATCTCTACTATTGAAGAATTTGGAAAGTACTAGGATTGCAAGAATGTTTGTTTTCATTTCTTATTAGAAGATGGTAGTTATAGTAGCAGTTACAACTTTACATTTGAAGGATGAAAAATTTGTTTTGGAATTCAGAAGTTTGAAGTCATGAGGGTCTAGTTTAAGAAGAAGCATATAGTTTAGAAGAGAATGGGTCATCAAAAGTTGTCTACACACTATTCCATAATTGCAGTATTATACAGTCACCAAAATAGTTAAGATCTTAATTTCATCATGAAGATTTAGAGATAGGCATGATGTGATTTAGAAAGAAAGGATTACTCATAGAAGAACAACAATAGCATAGTCCAGGTTGATATGCAACTTTTCTCCAACATGATATTTGTTTCAATTTTAGTGAATATAAGATTAGTACAAGGAATTTTGGAAGAAAAATAGATAGAAGAACTAGAAGGACAAAGAAAAATTATTTCTACAAAAGGAATCAAGTCAATTTAATAGTATATATTGTAGATATTTAATTGAATGGAATCATCGAAGGAAGAAGTACACTTAATTATGATGAAAACTGAGTTTCATGAACACCTTGCAATCAATTATTTAAAAGGGAATTATCAATCATAGGCGATACCCTCAGAGGGAGTTGGATGAAGACTATGATACATAAATATTCATATACATACATGGGAAAAAAGTTAAAAGATTCTTATTACCAAAATTCTTCAGAGAAGGTTAATTGGCAATCTACAAGTTTATGGAAACATCACTAAAGAGGTTTTGATCTAATAGCTGATCGGTTTAAAATTTGAAAACACTTTTGGTAGAACTATGGAAGGGTATGATTGCAGTAAGTAAGTAGAGTTTAAATATTCTCCTAGTAAATGAAAAAAAAAGGATCAAGTAAAAATGTTTTCCTCGGCTAGAATAAATGCTCAAATATTTTGAAGAAATCATATTATTAAAGAGGATCTCCAAAGGGAGAAAGAAGAAGAATTAGAAAGGAAGGATCCTACAAATTGATATTTAAGGATACATTGATTGGTTTTATAATAAGAAGAGATATTATTGATGATTGAGATATGGTATGGTTTCCTAGAAGGATACTTAGTAGATTCCTGAGTACCATAGAGGTGGAATATGTGGTGGTTGGTATAATAATTTGTGAAGAAGGATGTTTGATGAACTACTTTATGACATGATAAATTTGACTTATTAAATATTGGCAGAGAACGAGGAAGATCGAAGTGCTTTATGATTCATGATATGATGCAAGTTGAAGTCATGAAATAAAAAAAAGTCTCCGTATATGAAGTAGGTAGTCGATGTATTGATGATGTTGTTTTCTATAGGAATGGGTAACATTGAGACAATCTTAGGCTTGTGGATGTCTTGTCCCTCATTTAGAGGGAGTGAGGATCTACCCCCTAATTGAGAGAGAGGTAAGATGGACACCACATTTTCCACGTGTCATGTATTATATCCAATACTAACATTCATATGCCTAGTAAAGGCACTATTAGGGAGAATGTTCTATTGGATAAGCATTTGAGACCAATATTCTTTGAGAATTTGTAATTTGACCAGGACTAACTACGAAAAGTTAAGTACATTAACCCAAGATAAGAATAGTGATGAGAATATATATTTCCCGGTGTTAAATATTGTGAAAAGGGATTAGGAAATATTCTTGTGAGGACATGTTTGGTGAACACCCAAGTGGGGTATGTGTCTGAGAGGTGATGGTGTCCAAACTTATGCGTCCCATCCTTCTACTGTAATCTAGTGGAGAGATGGAGCTTGTTTGTCAAGGCCTTGCTACTTTGGCAATGCTCACTATGTGACGTAAATCATCATTGGTTCTTATCAATCCAGATAGTTTTTTACATGAATATTTCAACTTAAGAGTATCATGTTGTGTCATGATGAAGACCTCCCTAGTTAAGACGGAATGTTGAAAAACGTAAGTAGTATCAGTCTTCATAATGTAATAAAATGTAATTTTTATCATTGATATATTTAATATTATATTCATTATTTTCATTTTTATTTTGGTCAAAGCATGTTATTCATGATTATATAGTCAAAAGAGCCAAATAAAAATTTATTATGAATTATAGCAAATGTATTTGAGTCAATTCCCATTCAGTGTTTTGAAAGAAAAAGAAAAAGAATTTTATTTTTGAGTCAAAGTGTCAGCACAAGATGAAGTTGAACCTACTTGGACAAATCAACCTGAGAGGTGGATATTTGACCCTCCTGGACATGTATATCTAGAGTCAACTTAACCTATTGGTGACACACTCATTCATAAATTATCACATCAATTTTTGTGCAAGAACAAGAAAAAGAGTCAATTGAAGTCAAAGGAGAGAGAGTGAAGTCAAAGGAGAGCAAAAAAGCATGATTTATGGCTTAATTATGCTCCTACATGTGAAAAATTTTTGATTTTTTGAGGCTACTATAGGGCTAAAATTTTTCCTCTACTATAGGTCTGAGATTATTTGTGATTTTACTAGATCTCAGAAGGGTTTGACGAGTGTTGACTTTTGTTGACTTTGACTTGTTTAGGGAGACATGGAGGAGGGTTGATTTGGGTATTTTGTGGCAGTCTTGGTTTTAGTATTAGGTCTTTGATACCTCATTATGAATTGATTCTATAAGAGAAAGACTTTTTTGGATTTCCCCTTTGTGGGGTTTTGCCCTGGATTGGAGCCTAATTCTTGTGTTCATTGTCACTTTTTGATATTTATGTTTTGGTAATTTCTTGATGAAGAGAGTATAAAATTTAAGAAGAATAAAAAGGCATTCGCAAGTACTTATGATGCAGGAGCATCCGGACTTAGCCAACAATGTGAAAGTTTGTACACATGTGGCTAAAAAAGTTGAATTTCATTGACCTGATTGGTCAAAAGTTAGTTTTACTGAGAAGGTTGGATCTCTAAAGAAATGAGTTGTATTTCATTATTGTAATAGTTAGAAATTGTCTTATTTTAGGTTCAAAGATAAGTTGCTAGCATAGGTGTGTGGTAGAGCTAGGAATTAGAGATTTACTGTTAGATTGATTAAGAATACAGATTGAGTGGTTAAGCATAGTTAGAGTAATATTCGATTGAACAAAGGAAGAAAAAATGTAATATAGAGAGAGACAGAAGGACCGAGAGAAGGGGATCGAGTGAGCGAGAGCCAAGAATTAGCGTGTGGATTTCTGTTGAAATAGAGGTCTTTTCATATGTTGTAATCCAGCTGAGGCCGAGACTCTGTAACTTTTGTTATTATGAATAAATTGTTGCTGTGCGTGTGATTATTTATCAATCCTGTGCACATCCTCATTATGCTTTTGTTTTCTTTGTATTCGGGAGAGAATTGATGATTTCTTTGTTTTCACGCTTTGTAATAGAAAACATAGACTTAATGGAAAAAAAGCGAGCTTTGGTATTTATTTTATAGTGTTGAGCCAAATCAGATCTCAGCTTTCGATTCCCATTTGAACCAACAGAATGAACTATCCCCAACTGTTGGTTCACTATATATCGCATCACAAGTTTAATTAAGAGGAAGGTGGACCCAAGTCTTCAAGAGTAGCGATTAGCAACTCCTGAAATATCGCATCGCAATAGTGGAGTGGCATATGGTAAAGGCCCCACCCTTGAAACCTTGCGACATGCGATTGCCGATATATTGCGTCGGAGCATTTGAGTGGGTGTGATAAGGCCTTAAGCCGAGGGAAATAGCGATTGCTGATATGTGACGCGATTGGCGCAATATATCGAATCGGGACTTTTAAAAAGGGGAAACATTACATCGGTGACTTGCGAGTTGTGATTTAATTTGGACCATTGTCTCATTTAGATCGAGATCTCTAGTGAATTGTAAACCTTTCTATTTATAAAGGGGAAAAGCATTGTTTTGGCATTTTTTCCAAAGGCATTCCGGTAATAAAGGAAAAGTTTGAATTGTGAAGAAAGGGTGAACCGCAGGGTGATTGTTGAGATTTTTGAAGCCATTTTTTTTGCCTGCGTCATTTGTGGTATCAGAGCAGAAGTTAAGGTCGATTGCAGAAAAATGCCGCCAAGGAGAGGAGTTGGCATTAGTCGAGGAAGACCTGAATAAAATGCAGTTCTATTCGAAGAGATCTGGAGTCTACATACAAGAATGGAAACAATTAAGACTGCTCATAGAAGAACACCTGATGAAGGAGCTGATAGTGCTAAAGAAGAATATTCTGAGGAAGAAGAAGAGGAGGAAAATGAAACTACCAGAGTTATCAAGATGTTGGAGAAAGTAGGAGGAAAACCAAAGATGGAAATTCCCACGTATGAAGGGAGTCTCAATGCAAAAGAGCTAATGGATTGGATCAATTCATTGGACAAATATTTTGACTATGAAGAGGAAGCTGACGATAAAAAGAAGGTGAAATTTGCAGTTACCAAATTGAAGGGTCATGCAACTATTTGGTGGGATGAATTACAAACATCCAGAATGAGAAAAGGAAAGTCCAAGATCAAGCAATGGGATAAAATGGTGAGTAAAACGAAAGCTAAATTTATGCCAAAATATTATCAGTTAAATCTTTTCAAACAATTGCAGAATTTAAGGCAAAAAGGAATGTTTGTTAAAGAATATACTGAAGAGCTTTATAGATTGAGTATTAGAGCAGGACATGCAAAGGATTACATGGAGAAGGTAGCTAGATATATCAATGGCTTAAGGTATGACATCCAGGATGAGATCAGCTTGTTGAGTCTGAAGACTGTTGAAGATGCCTATCAAGCAAGTTTGAAGGCAGAAGAGAAGATATTGAGAAAATAGAATCAAAGTAATAGACGAAGAAGCTCAGTAAGAGGTAGAGGAACTACCAAACCAAGGGGACAACAACATCAGCATGAAGCATGAAGTTCAAGTAGCAGACCACCGTAGAGAGGAGAATTTAATAGAGGAAGATTTGCTCCCAAAGGAAGAGGCCGAGGAAGAGATATTTGGTGTTATACATGTGGAGAATGGGGACATGTGTCATGGGACTGTCCTTATAATAAACCAGCAAGTCAGAGGAATGTGAATGTGGCTGAGGCAAAGCCAGAACCACCTCGACTTATGGAAAAGGAAGAATCCCCTGAGGTAGGAGAATCCCTGTTATTAAGAATGACCTTGCTTAAGACAGAGAAGGAGATTGAAGAACCAGTGAAGAGGAAGAATTTATTTAGAACTACCTGTAACTCAAAACGTAAGTGTTGTAAAGTAATAATTAACAGTGGAAGCACTGAAAACCTTGTTTCTACAGAGATGGTGAAAAAGCTCAGACTAGCAAAGACAATACACCCTACTCCTTACAAAGTGTCATGGTTATAGAAAGGAAATCATATTATTGTGACAGAACAATGCAAGGTTGAGATACAAATTGGTATGTATAAAGATGTGATATTATGTGATGTAATGCCCATGGATGTATGTCATGTATTACTGGGAAGACCGTGGAAATTTGATCGAAAAGCTATTCATGATGGGAGGAGAAACATTTATACTCTAGAGAAGGATGGAACTAGACATAAATTGCTGCCATTTAAGGACGATGCAAATAAAGGAACACCTGGAAGTAGTATTATGTTGATAAGAGGAAAGGAGCCGCTACAGGAGGTAGTGGAAATGAGGAGTTGCATTTTGCTATTGTGGGAATACCAAAGGTAATTTTAACTTCCACAAACTTGGATGATTTTCCTGAAGGAGTTAAAATTATGTTATTTGATTTCGTTAATATTATTGTGGATGAGTTACCAAATGCGTTACCGTCGATCAAGAGTATTAGTCATCATATTGATCTAATACCAGGAGCAAGTTTGTCAAATAATGCAGCGTAAAGATTAACTCCTCAAGAAAACGTAGAAGTTGGAAGACAAGTGCAGGAGCTGATGGATAAGGGGCTAATTAGACAAAGTCTTAGTCCATGTGTTGTACCAACAGTACTCAGTCCAAAGAAAGGAGGAGAATGGCGTATGTGCACAGATTCCAGAGCCATCAACAAGATCACTATCAAGTATATATTTCCTTTGCCACGCATGGATGATTTAATGGATTGTTTGAGTGGATCAAAATATTTTACTAAAATAGATTTGAAGAGTGGATATCATCAAATAAGAATTCGAGAAGGCGATGAATGGAAGACTACATTTAAAACAAACAGTGGGTTGTATGAGTGGTTAGTGATGCCTTTTGGACTCACTAATGCACCTAGCACATTCATGAGATTAATGAATGAAGTATTGAAGGAATATGCATCCAAGTTTGTTATTGTTTATCTTGATGATATTCTAGTTTTTAGTAAAAGTAAAGAAGAAAATCTAGAGCATCTTAAGTTGGTTTGAAGAACTCTGTAGAAAGAGAAACTACTAATAAATCTGAAGAAATGTAGTTTTATGAAGGACGAATTAATTTACTTGGGATTTATAGTTTCTAAAGAAGGATTGAAAATGGATCTAGAGAAAGTCCAAGTAATTTGGAACTGGCCTATTCCCAGAAATATATTTGTGGTAAGGATCTTCCATGGTCTTGTGAGTTTTTATAGTAAGTTTATCAAAGGCTTTAGTCAGATTTGTGCACAAATTCTTGAAACAATTAAGGAGATCAATTAGCCATTCAAGTGGACAGAAGCAACAGACAGAAATTTTAAATTGTTGAAGAGGAAAATCACGGCGGAACCAATTTTAGCTTTGCCTCATTTTGAAAAAGTATTTCAAGTTGAAACAGATGCTAGTGGAGTTGCAGTTGGCAGAGTTCTGAGTCAGGAACAAAGACTGACAGCGTGCTTCAATGAGAAATTGAATGAAGCAAAGAAGGAATATTCTTCTTACGATAAAGAGTTTTACGCTATTGTACAAGCCTTGAAAAAATGGAGACGTTATTTGCTTCCAAAAGAATTCATCAATAACCAACCGAAACTAAACCAAAAACATGCCAGGTGGGTAGAATTTTTGCAAAGCTTTACTTTTGTGATAAAACAGAAGAGTGATAACTCAAATAAAGTCACTGATGCATTGAGCAGGGTAAGTTTTATTTTGCAAGAATTCAAAATGGGTGTTGTAGGATTTGAGGAAATGATTGAAATGTATAAAGATGATGCAGATTTCAAAGATATCTATACAATAGTTCAGAATCCAATAGTTCATAACAAAAGTCAGTGGTTGGATTATCTCATTCAAGGAGGCTTATTATTTAAAAGGAACAAGTTGTGTATTCCCAAATGTTCTATGAGGGAAAACATAATAAAGGAGAAACACAGTGGAGGATTATCCAGTCACTTTGGACAAGATAAAACCTTTGCTTAGGTGAATGCTTTTTATGATTGGCCAAAAATGGAGACTGATGTTAAGAAATTTGCTGAGAAGTGCAAGATATGTCAGCATGCTAAAGGAAGGAGCCAAAATACAGAATTGTATCAGCCATTGCCAATACCAGACTGACCGGGGGATGCAGTTAGCATGGATTTTGTTTTGGGATTACAAAAAACCTAGAGAGGGAATGATTCTGTTTATGTTGTCGTAGATAGATTTTCCAAGATGGCGCATTTCATTGCATTTAAGAAGACTAGTGATGAAACACATATTGCTAATCTATTTTTTTTAGAAATTGTAAGATTACATGGGTTACCTGTAAGTATTGTGTCTGATCGAGATACAAAGTTTGTAGGGCATTTATGGAGAACTCTTTGGAAGAAACTGAGAGCTAATCTCAGTTTTAGTTCAGCATACCATCCTCAAACAGATGGATAGACCAAAGTAGTAAATAGGAGCTTGGGAAACATATTGAGAAGGTTAGTGTATCAAAATCCTAAGCAGTGGGATTTCTCACTAGCCCAGGCTGAGTTTGCTTATAATGACACTCCAAACTGAAGTACTAGAATGAACCATTTCAGATTGTTTTTGGAATGAATCCAAGAGGTTTGTATGAGCTCAGAAATTTGGGTAAACATGAGACAAGAAGTGCAAAAGTTGAAGAGTTTGCAAAGTAGATGCAAAGACTGCAAGAAGATGTCAAAAGAAGATTACAGGAAAGCAGTAGAAAATACAAACGGAGAGTGGACATGAAAAGAAGAGAAAAATAATTCCAAGTGGGGGATTTAGTAATGGTATATTTGAGAAAAGAAAGATTTCCTACTAAGACTTACAATAAACAAAAGATGAAAAAGATAGGACCATGTAGAATTGTAAGAAATTTTTCAGCTAATTCATATGAAATTGAATCACCAGAAGGGATTGGAATATCGCCTATTTTCAATATTGCAGATTTGTATCCATACAAAGAGAAAGAGACAAAGCTGAAGGAGGAAATTACAGAAGATGGAGTTCAAACCTTGAACTGGGAAGAACAAATGCCAAAGATAGCTAAGAAGGAAGTAGAAGTTGTTATGGAGAAAAGAGTATCCAAAAGAACGAGAGGACAAACTTATTTTCAATATCTAGTCAAATGGAAAGGATAGCCAGTGGACGATTCTAGCTGGTTAACCACAGCAGAGCTGCAAAAGTATGGAGTAAGCCCTGAAAGTATGAAGGATGATTTCTTTCTTCCCCGGGAGTCTGATGCAGGAGCATCTAGACTTAGCTAGCAATGTGAAAGTTTGTTCACATGTTGTGGCTAAACAAGTTGAATTTCATTGACCTGATTGGTCAAAAGTCAGTTTTGTTGAGAGGGTTGGATTTCTCAAGAAACAAGTTGTATTTCATTATTATAATAGTTAGAAATTGTCTTATTTTAGGTTCAAAGATAAGTTGTTAGCATAGGTGTGTGGTAGAGCTAGGAATTAGAGATTTACTGTTAGATTGATTAAAAATAGAGATTGAGTTGTTAAGCACAGTTAGAGTAATCTTCGATTGAACAAAGGAAGAAAAAATGTAATATAGAGAGAGACAGAGGGACCAAGAGAAGAGGATCAAGTGAGTGAGAGCCAAAAATTGGCGTGTGGATTTCTGTTGAAATAGAGGTATTTTCATTTTTTGTAATCGAGCTGATGCCGAGAATCTGTAACTTTTGTCATTATGAATAAATTGTTGTTGTGCATATGGTTATTTATCAAGCCTGTGGAAATCCTCATTATGCTTTTGTTTTCTTTGTATTCGAGAGAGAATTGAATTTTTTTTTGTTTTCATGCTTCGCAAATAGAAAACACAGACTTAATGGAAAAAAATGCGAGCTTTTGTATTTATTTTATAGTGTTGAACCAGATTAGATCTCAGCCATTGATTCCTGTTTGAACCAACGGAGCGAACTATCCCCGACCGTTGGATCACGATATATCACATCGCAAGTTTAGTTAAGAGGAAGGTGGATCCAAGTCTTCAAGAGTTGCGATTAGTGACTCCTGAAATATCACATCGCAATAGTGATGTGGCGTATGGTAAAGGCCCCACCCTTGAAACCTTGCGACATGTGACTGCTCATATATCACGTTGGAGCAATTGAGTGGGAGACATAAGGCTTTAAGCCGAGAGAAATAGCGATTGTCGATATGTGACGCGATCGATGCAATATATCACATCGATACTTTAAAAAAGGGGAAACATTACATCGGTGACTTGCGAGTTGCGATTTAATCTAGACCATTAGCTCATTTAGATCATGATCTCTGGTGAATCACGAACCTTTCTATTTATAAAGGGGAAAAACATTGTTTTGGCCTTTTTTCCAAAGGCATTCCAGTAATAAAGGAAAAGGAAGAATTGTAAAGAAAGGGTGAACCGCGGGGTGATTGTTGAGATTTCTGAAGCCATTGCTTCTTCCTACGCCAACTTATCAAGTTAAGAGAAATCAATAATTATCTACTAACCACTTGATTTCTCAACAGGTGGTGGAGGCAGTCTACTAGAGGCGGAAACTATGAGAATCACCTCTTACCATACACATGCCCTTTCTTTCCCTATCCCCCATTATCATTATTAAATTATACAATGTATTTCGTAGGTTGAATACATGTTGACTCTCTTATCCCACTCCATGATTCATCGAATCATTCCTATGTCTTACTTCAAAAGGTTATGGGATCAATTGCAAAGTCCAGACCAATCTATCCAAAATTGATCAAGGTTCCATACTACAAAATATAAGATAACATCAATTACACTGAAGCATGACTAGAAAAGAATTGACTCGCAGGGAAGGATATGCAACCAAAAGATGATAAATGAGATTAACAATAATTTTCACCTTAACCTACAATAATAATGTTCACCTTAACCTTGAGAAAAATCATGCTAATCTTAATAACAAATAGCATATTTCCTTTTCCAAAAAAATAATGGATGGCATATTAGGATGTTACCATAACAACTTTATTTAGATTCTTTAGGAATGCATGAGAACACCTTCATTAAATAAGACATTAAATAGTTAGTTAATAGTAATTCATTATAAATAAAGTCTTCTTTGTAGGATTTCATTATAAGTGGGCTCATTATGCCCATAGCCATTTCTATTTCTGAACTCGACTTCCATACTTCTCATTTAATTATCAATAATTATTAAGTGGATGGTAGAGTTTTGAACTCCATGGAACACCCTCGAATACTTTCAGCACTAATAAGAGATAGAGGGTTTATATTTATCTCAAATGTAGTTATGCCCTTTTTTCTTTTCAAATTAATTTAAAAAAATGCCATGTCCACAAGTGTTAGATTTGGTTTCCATTGAGTTTTTATTTATGATATTGAACCATTATTACTTATTATTATTTTACTATGTTTTTCTTGTTGCACAATTTCTTAAATGTATTTATATTTAACTTATATATTAATTTTTTTTATAATAAATAATAATAATGATAATAATTTAAAATAAAGTTAAATTATTTTTCTGATTATTTTAAATATTGGCAAGTGAGATGTATTATGAGGTAAATGTATTGATGCATATGGATTGATTCCTATCGATATTTATCGATCATTTATTTTATAACACAATGCTAATAGGTAGTTAAGAACTGTGATTGTATTTGGGGAACTACTCTTGGAGGTTTCCCCTTGAAGAGGAAAGTGAACTGAAATCTCTATTTTTTATTTAGATAAGTCTTTCTTAAGTTTTATATCTCTTCCAACTTATGTTATTGTATTTCTCACTATATTTTATGTGGTTCCTATGAAGTTCTACTATCAAGTACAATAGACCTAAGAGAAACCAAAGGGAAAGTCAAAAAAGTTCCACTATGCATAATCAATGAGAAAGTATCAATTCTTTATAGCAATCAATCATCTAATAGATAAAAGTGTAGTGGAAGCAATTTGGCCCCAGTGAAGCTATGCAAGAGGTAAGGGGATGACCTGTAGGAGGCATACCTAGTCTTTTTCAAATATGAGGTTGTAAAAAAGGTGATGTTTACTCCATGTTGGAGAGCAACATAATATTAGATTTTTGACTCTTTTTTTTGTATTAGATCAACTTACATATAACACGAAAATAAGTGGTCATAATGATGAAATTCAACCCATATGAGATTCAATAAAATGACTCTATGAGTAATTGATCTAAATATGTTGTATGGACTCTTAGTGCAGATATCAAGGCCAAGGAGTACCTAATGAATTTCTTGGCATATGATTCAAGTGTATATCGTTTCTATATAATTTGGGGTAGATGTTTCCTAACTTGTACGTTGTATTATGTTCTTTATTCAAATCTGATGCACCATCTTTGACTTAGAATTGTATCATTAAATGCATGTGGAAGTTGGTAAGGATGTCTACAAAGCATGGAGGAGGTGTATAATTAGTATGGGGAAGTGTAAAAGACACCATTGTCATGGAAATTCATTTCTCCTCCATATTAAGGCAAACACTTCACGTTCTAAAGACAATAATCTTATTTCTTAGATTGGTTTCCAGATTAATCACATAACCAATCTTTTTGGTCAATGTTTTGAAACAACCACTATGGTTCATCATTGTCGTGAGGATGAATCGTAGTACTTGGTTCAAAACATCAGCCAAAATGAGTGATTATGTGATTAATCTGGGAGTCAATCTCAAGAACAAGATGGATCACATAAACCTAAAATCATAAACCATAACTTTATGTTTTAAATTAATATAAGAACTTGAAAATGATGAAAGCTATATAGGAGAGAGTAATTTTGGGACATGGGAAGAGAGGTAAATGGTTGCAAATTAGTATAAAATTGTTGTTAGACTCTAGCTTAAAACCCTCCCTCTAATTATTAATTATGGTTAATTATTTGTTATTCATTGCCTTAGACTCAAGGTATTTTTCCTAATCTAAAAGACATAAAATAATGGCTTCTTTTTACCTAAACTAAAGGTATTATAAGGGAAAATATTATCATGCAACTATCCTATGTTTCTCTCGGTCCCCTAGGTACCTAGGGAAAACCAACTGAAATTCCTTCACTATCCCCTTTTGTACGTTATCTCCTTTATGAATTGCAAATCCACAACAATATTAGGTATTGGGTTATGAGGATTTTGGTCGGATTGGTGTTGAATAGGCCTAACGGGAATGGACCCAATGCGGAGATAGAGTGTTCGCACAAAGGTGGGAAGTGCTAGGGTTAATCAGGTCGTGACCCATGAGTGGCTTGCTTCCTTTTTGTGATGCTAGGCCCGATGGTGTGGTAAGGTAGAACAGAGAGTGAGGATATTGTCGGGGTTCAAAACCCCTGATAGTCTTACATGAAGAAAACATGGGGATTGATTGATGACGAGGTATAATGGAAGAGGGAGGTTCGTGTGAGGCCACGAACTCTAAACTCCTTCACGGTGGTGGCCACATATTCAAATTTTCCATATGCTGTGATCGGAATCCCGCGGGCTACTAGTTCTCATTTTCCGCGAACTACGGTCACAACCTCGTAGACTGCGAGCTCTAACTCTCCATGAACCCAAGATTAGGATATCTTCTCATTGTTTACCGAACTTCAAAATGGTTTGAACTTTGAACCCCAAGTTTATAATTCTAGCAATTGACGATGGGTGCAAGGCATGCTCCAGTGGTGGTGGGGGATTATAAACTAACGTGCAAAGAGGGGTGAAAAAAGGCCAAATTTCCTTTTGTGAATAAATGAAAACTGCCCAAACTCTGAATTTTGACCGAGCTTCTTACTAGCCTAACTCCAAATTCTGGAGAATTCCAAAATTCTAGAACCCTAATCTCTCCATTGGCTTTGACGCTAATTCAGGTAACAACCATGCTCCATTCAAATTCTTCAATGCATGGACTTGAACCCACAATTCCACAAGGCCATCGCTTAACTCCAAATTTCTCGATAAAAGTATAAAAATACTCCCTAATTGAAGCATGGGGACTCCCTTGGTCTGCAATTTGAAAATACATTCGATTAAAAAACTGCAAATTTCTCGATAAAAGTATAAAAATACTCCCTAATTGAATCATGGGGACTCCCTTGGTCTGCAATTTGAAAATACATTCGATTAAAAAACTGCAGATACTTCTACTAACTTAGGGCATGATTCTATCATATCATAGATTAGTAATCGTAGAGTACTAACACAACTCAAATAGGAAATTTAACATAAAGAGGGCGCATAGGCAAAAGCTCAATATATCGTATAACTCAGAATAGGATGTAATTACACATGATTACATTATTTTCTAAGAGTCTCTTCTACTCCTCCCTGAGCTTACCTTTAAGCTACATAGTTTTTCCAACTACACATACATGCATAGCCTCCTATTTGCTATAAGACATTAGTCTATCCTTTCTCATTCTTACATTGCTATATGGCCCAGAGTGTTAGCTCACCAAAACTTCATAACAACATAGATTCTTTCTAAACACATGTATTTACATGAAAATTTAACTATTAATTCTATACAAAATTTTCACAATATTTTCATAGGGCAATCTAATCCCCTACATGACTTGCTTGGGCATGGGAAAAATGATTTCTTAGGGATTGATGCTCTCAAATCATACCCAAAAGATAGAAATTTTTTATGATATCCTAGTCAGATGGCTTGAAATTGACTCTAGTCCTTATGGATCCCAAATTTCATGTTATAGCTATTCATTCATCCATTCATGGATCCCAAATTTCATGTTATAGCTATTCATTCATCCATTCATGTTGTTGTCCTTGTCCTTCCTAGATCCCATGTTTATTTTGTAGCTAGCTTCCTCTTGTTTCATTGATGCAGTCTCTTGCAATCAACATTATTTTGCAACTAGATGGTTCCTCATTTCTTTTGTACCATTTCTTAAGTATCCCCTTCAACAACATTCACAATTCTTCTAGCTCATCACATTGTTGAACCAAACTATTTATTTGTAGCGGTACTTTCACAAATCTAGGGAAAATTTTAAGGATGAAAATTTATCTTAAAGTTTAGAAACCTTGGCAAATTTTACTATTCCCTAATATGCAAACTATATAATGTTTGAAAATATTTATTTGAAAATATTGAAAATTTTAATGTACTTTCACAAATCCAGTGAAAATTTGGAGGATCGAAATTTATCTTAAAGTTTAGAAACCTTGGCAAATTTTACTATTCCCTAATATGCAAACTATATAATCTTTGAAAATATTCAAAATTTTAATGATTTTAAGTAATCTCTATTAGCTATTTTTGAAGTCAAATATTTTTATCGAGTAAAATTTGAGCGAACCATTTTTAAGAAAAATGGAAATTACATAATCTTTTTCTTTAAAAGAGGATGGAAAATTAAGCCATGTGCAAATATCAACCCTAAAATTTTCAGTACAATCATGACTTTAATTGCCACTTCTTTACTTCCATAACCATCGTACTTCCATCTTCATCATTAAGCGTTTTAAAGATACCCTTGATAGCCTTACTCGTGGTTGTTTTATGAAAGACATACTCCGTTGTTTTGCACATGAATGGAGGTTATTACAACAATATTCTTGTTCATTAATTGCTTGTTTTTTTTCTATTGTTGTCCTCTACCTGACCTACAATTTCATTATTTGCAGGTTGTTAGTAATGTTTCAAAACAATGTTTATATCTCTATTTTGATGTTGTTCATTTTCATGAGACAAACTTGTCTCATCTCCTCTTTACCACACGTGTTTCCCTTTCCCTTTGCTTGTGCATTTTCTATCCCAAAGTTTTTATATCATAAAAACTAAGATATTTAGATGTTTCAAGCATTTTTGCCTCTTCCTGGATTCATTCTTCATGCAATGTTCTTCAAATTTCACATTGTTCATTCAGTCCTGTCTGAATTGCAAATTCCTTTTCATAATGTATTAACATTTTTTACAAATGTCATGCCTTCTCCTTTATGAGGTTGTCCTCATCTTTTATTCTTTGTATAACATCTTTTAATGGTTTTTTTCGTCTTCCCATAGTTATCCTCGCAAATCGACTTTGTTCTATTTACTACCATGACTACCTTTATTAATTTCTTGCACGATCCCCTTTGACTGCTCACACGAAACACACTTTTTCCATGCACGACTTCCAATGCTCAATTGAATATAGTGAAATTTAAAACAACATGAACATCACTTCTCATAGCACCCTCAATGTCTCCTCTAATAATGCTGTACGGAGAGCATAAGTTGAAATTATTACGAATTATAAAACACTAATGCAGTCAAATCAAAGAAATTTAGAACCATTACAAAAGCATGTATTTGATAAACATCCCGGGGTCATGTAAACACTTAATCTGCTTTATCCGGCGCAGCCATGACACTGCTATCCACTAGATGACAGCGAGAAATAGAAAGTACTGACAAGCTTTTCATAAAGCTCTCCAATAATTAAGGAGGATGTCACTGAAGTGTTAGATAGCGAGGTGTAGATTCCATTAACGTACCACTCAAGCACAGAGGTATTTTTCAATAATTGTTTCGTTAATGGATTCACGCACCGCAATTTACAAACATATCATGTGTACACGACTCTCCAAAATGTGCACATGTCTGTATGCGCAAGCGGTGAAATGAGAGACTGAGAGTGCCAGAAAAAGTAATTACATCAATGTTTCTCTGTGACACGTCTGTCCAACACAAGGTTTACTTTCGAGAAGAATCAAATGCCCGATGAAAACATTCGGTCAGTCAATATCATCTAGAATTTTCATCTACAATTCTCAGCGAAAAATATGGCAACGAATACGGCAATGAACATGGCTGCTCATGTGATGGAGCAACAGATCCGTAAGGCAGCTATCACTGTATTAAATAGACTTGGAGCTGAACAACGGAACATTGCTCACCTATCCACTTCACTCGAGGGTGAAAGACACATGCAATGTTCGGGCCTGAGGAAATTATATAGTCCTTTGGCTGTTAATATTGTGAATGCACGAAGTCTTACTAGGATAATGGAGGGAAATTTGTGGATTTCTGGTTTAGTGGCTTCAGCTGTACTTGTTGTTACAATAATCACGGAAGTTATAAGATTTGTATGGTGGAAGCCTCTGAAAATACAGAGGCATTTTGAATCACAGGGCATAGGAGGCCCTCCGTATAAGCTATTTCTTGGAAATGCCACAGAGATGGTGAAAATGGCGCATCAAGCGAGTTTCCAGACTATGGGATTTTCTCACGATATTCTAGCTCGAGTTCTGCCATTCTACCATCAATGGAGGAAGTCCTACGGTGAAGTACTGCTGCTCAATATATTGTCGATTTTATTATATTTTCGAAGTTTGAAATTATGGTTGGAAGTGTCATCTTGACTGGACCTCTATTGATTTTTTTTTTTTAATAGGTAGCACTTTTCTGGTCTGGTTTGGCCCTACTGCAAGACTAACTATTGCAGAGCCCGAGCTAATCAAGGAGATATTCTCATTCAAGCATGATGATTATGAAAAAACAGAGCCTCATCCTATTGTGAAGAAATTGGAAGGTGATGGACTCCCAAATTTGAAAGGCGAGAAGTGGACGCAACACAGAAGAATCATAAATCCTGCGTTTTCCTCAGAGAATTTGAGAGTAATATATTCAAATAAGCTTTCTTCACAGAGAACTTGAGAATAATATATTTAAATTGGTTTTTCTTAAATATGATCAGAAGATATACAGTTCTTCTTAAACTTTTTAAATGCATATAATCCTCTATATTTCAATTTTGGTATGGTTGTTTGTGTACTCAACAGGCATTGATTCCTGTGATTACCTGGAGTACCACGAATATGCTAAATAAATGGAAATGTTCCATTGAAGCAGGCGTGACTGAGATAGACATTTGTGAAGAGTTTGAGAATTTTAGTGCAGATGTCATTGCAAAAGCAGGTTTTGGCACCAACTACGAGGAAGGAAGATGCATATTTCGTATGCAGTCTGAGCAGTTAGTCTTTGCTGTAGAAGCCTTAAGAAATTTTTCTGTTGCGTGTTTTTGGAGGTCAGATATTCCTTTGTGGATAGTGAATTTTTCATATTCCATGCTTATATCAAATATTGTTTCTTTACGGTATTTATCACACGCAAATCTTTTGCCACTACTAGAAAATTTCAGTACACTATATTCTAAATACATTTTCATTTATGTATGATTGGGTTCCTTTTGGAGACTTTTGTTTGAGAAAGTGGAAGCCAACGTTTAGGTCTAGACCCTATCATGCTTTTCTTTAAATTTTGATGTTGTACAATCAGGGCATAATGTATAGTTAATTAAGTGGTTGTCTAACTATGAAGAGAAAGCTCCAATATGTCTCAGGTTTTTTCCTACGCAAAAAAGCCTGCATCAATGGAAACTCGCCAGGGAACTCAGATGGTCCTTGATAAAGCTAATCAAGAGGCGAGAAAAGGATACGGGCGGTACGAGATCCGTTTCAAGTGATTTGCTAGGGCTTATGTTAGCCAAAGCAAACACTAACGCAGCAGACCATGCTAATACTAGTGCGTGTGCTCTAGGAATTGGAGATATAATAGAGGAATGCAAGACCTTCTTCTTTGCTGGCAAGCAGACCACTTCAAATATGTTAACATGGACAGTAGTCCTTCTGGCCATCCATCGAGACTGGCAGCAAATGGCTCGGAAGCAAGTGCTAGACGTGTGCGGGAACGATGATCCAGACAGAAATACCTTGAACAAACTCAGAATTGTAAGATCAACATGTTTCTTTCTAATTGGGTGATAGACTTATGAGGAAAGAGAACTTGTTTTCGATTTGATTTCTGGTTTCTTTTGCAGGTGGACATGATTGTGAAGGAGTCTCTGAGACTATATCCGCCTTTAGTAGCTCTTGTCAGACGGACAAAGAAGGAAGTCAATCTTGGGAGTCTTAATCTTCCACAAGGCATGGAGCTACTGATACCAATCTTGGCCATTCACCATGACCAAACTTTGTGGGGAGATGATGTGAACGAATTCAATCCTGGAAGATTTTGTATGGGAGTTGCAGGGGCCGCAAAACATCCATTGGCATTTATTCCGTTTGGTGTTGGGCCGAGGGCTTGCATAGGGCGAAATTTCAGTGTGATTGAAGCCAAGCTTGTTTTGTCAATGATTTTACAGCGTTTCTCTTTCGAGATTTCCCCTTCGTACAGACATGCGCCCACTGTTCCCATGATGCTGTACCCTCAGCATGGAGCTCAGATCATCCTGCGTCCGTTGCCTAGTTCAACGTGAGATTTTTCTTCTTCGTCATCTGCAACTTATATGTCATAATTCATTAGTAGCTATGTCGATATCATAATTCATGAGTAGCCATGTCGCGTCTTTTATTGGGGTTCTAGCCTAAGACAGATCCACGACTCTCCTACCTTCATATGTGTGACAGTAATGCCCTACTAATATGTATAATCCATAATGACCTTACCGTTGCGGCCATTGTTTACGAGATTCGGCCGCTGATAATTTAGTTCCTGGACAAGTCCACATCAATGTATCAATGTAATGTATTGGAAGAGTTCACATCAATGTATCAATGTAATGTTTGGAAGATACATGTCCTCTTGCTCTATTCTAGCCTATAACATTATTTAATTTTATCTAATCGTATCGAATTATTAGGGGGTGGTGCCATCATGTATGGAAATTCGTTTACTTCGTTTACCCTTTGAAGGGCATCCGAGGACGGCAACGGAAATACATGGTTATTAACTTCTGCAAAAATAAAAATCTACGAAAAATTTAGCATGTATGAATTTTAAAAACAAATGTATTATTATGTATATTATAAATTATTTGTAGAAAATGTATGACCATATAGAATTTATATAACTTCACATTCACTAAAACATGTTTTCAAAATGGGAGTGCGAAATTGTTTAAAATATTTTCTATTTTTTATTTGTGTTAATCATAGTTTGAAATATTTTCTAATTAAATTTGTGTTAATATATTTGTGTTAATATATATGATTAGTATAAATTTATTTTAAATATAAATTTAATATGGAGAGGGATTAAATTGATTATCTGTAAATTTTTTATGAGCTTACATTATTTAAATGTCTTTTATACTTATTTAATATTTTTAGATTTTTAGATTTTTTTATATTTTTTATTTTAGTCGAAATGATCAAAATTTAGACTAATTTAGACTTTGATGACAAACGTATTTCCTTACACATTGCCAGAAAGTTATGGAAATTCGTGATATTTAGAGAAAATCCAGCATGGATTTTTGTAAATCAAAGTTATAATTGTTAAACTTCAAAATTTTAGGTGTCGAGGATGAGGAGTTGCCCAGAAAGTTATGGAAATTCGTCATATTTAGAGAAAATCCGGCAAAGATTTTTCTAAATCCAAGTTATAATTGTTAAAATTCAAAATTTTAGGTGTCTTAGACGTTTTTGATGGTGCTAAATCCATTTCCACCATCAAAAACACTGTTACAAGATTTTAAAAAAAAAAGTTTGCCCAGATTTCAACCACTTTTGACTGTCGGGTCAATTCGTCTCCCGTGCTTAGACGACTCCCATAATAAGTAGTTTTAAATACTTCTACATTAAAATAACTATGTGTTTTTTCAAAAGATATTTTATATGAATCATAAACCACACAAGCCCTATAACATAATATTAATAATTTAAATATATAAAAATGAAAACATATTAATTTATGAAGATATTCGGAAAAAAATCACAGTGTCAATTTTAGAAAATCTTCATAAATTAACAAGTTATAGATCACAAAAGCTAGAATTCGAATTAAAACATAATTATATTAAAAAATAAATAAAATATGTTTAGATAAATTTAATAGAAAATATTAACAAAATAATATTTCAACCTAAACCATCCATAAAATATGTTTATACTAAATAATATAATTTTTATCCACTTAATATGCACACATAAAGTAATAAACCATAAAAGAGAAGAAAGAATATCTTATATTTTCATTTCCATAAATATCTTAAATAAAACATCCGAATATTTATGTTAATTAATATATTTCATAATTAATATATTTCATAAATAGTGAAAAAAGAAAAAAACAAAATTTAATTATTAATCATAAATAAAATATTTAAATTTTTATTTTAAATAAAACAATTTTATATATAAAAAGTACAATAAGTTAAACACAACAAATTTTCATTATTCTGTTAAAAAAGTGATCTATAAATTAGTAAGCGAGAGATGTCTAAATGTAATGTAAAAAAATAATAAAATATATGTTAATATTTTTATTTTCTTTCTCAATAAATTAAAATTATCATATTCTTAATTTAGTGTAGCATCCAACAATACCCATTAAAAAAAGATATTTATACCTTTTCCCTACTCACACACTAATGTTCAGACCAATGGTGAACTTCTCCAAATTAGCTAGGAATTGCGGTGATAAATTAATTAAAAAAAAAAAAAAAAATATCAATAAAATTTTCGTCAACATTACACCTTAACTTGTAACTTTGTATCATATAGTGTATTGCATATATTTTTCATTATAACCGAAGTCTACATAACTTTTTTTGTCTTCCTTAAGTTTGGGCTTTGGCTTGATGTACATTATCCTTAATGGTTCCATCTCATCAAGAAACGTGGCGCTGAAACAAACGTAAGCCTCTCAAAAAAATAGATATCACCCACCTCCAGAGGATCTGACTGTCGAATCCGTAGGGTTTTCATCGAGCTACTCTAATGATTTATGGGCAATTAAGGTGGAACGAACCGGTTGGCCCCCTGCTCCTTTTGGACATTTGCACGTCGCGGTTCACCGAAAATTTTCTGCGAATTGCCGCCCGCTGGATCTTGTTCCTGCATGCTCTGTTGTCGGGTATGTAGTGTTGCAACTGCTAGATTACATCCATTATGATTTCTCAGTTGGAAAATGAGTTCCCCTTGGTGTTTGCACGTTAGGTGCTTCGTCGGACGTGCAGCTACCCAGGCTTTGTCGAAGTATGAGGTTATTGCCTTCACGTTTTGCTCACAGGTAAACCCTGATAACTTCACGACTTCAATGTATTTACATCTGGGGATGTTGGGTTAATAGCTTGGCTCCTAACCAATTTTCTTTCCTATCCATCCAGAGCGCAGTCTTCCCACTGGGCGCCAAGATTTTGTCTGGTCTTTCGGAGGCTATAATATTTACAACCTCGTATCTATGCTTACATAGGTTTTATAATATCGGCCACCACCGGTTAACATAGGTTGTATCCGGTCGCAATGGTGACTGTGTTACTACAACAAGGGTATTTTTGAGACATTTTCGAAGAGAAAAGAAATCTTTTGTCTCAAAAATTTATTTTTTATTTTAGTTATTTTACATTAAAAATTAATATCAATTGGTTTGTCTTAAATATAAATTTTAAGACAAAAATAGGTTGATACAAAGGTATTTTAAGACAAAACTTTATATTTAAGACAAAAATAGTTTAAGACAAAAATATTTTAAGACAAAAGTAGTTTGAGACAAAAATATTTTAAGACAAAACTTTATATTTAACACAAATAATTTAAAATGAAATATTTTGAGACAAAACTTTATATTTAAGACAAAATGAGTTTGAAACAAAAATTTAAAGACAAAACTTTATATTTAAGACAAAAATAGTTTAAGACAAAATTATTTTAAGACAAAAACCATTTAAGACGAAATTATTTTAAGAGAAAACTTCATATTTAAGACAAAAACATTTTGAGACAAAAATATTTTAAGACAAAACTTTATATTTAAAACAATGACCACTTTAGATCAAACCTATGTTTAATACGATATTTCACTTCGAATGAAAATGGAGGGCAGTGTTGAGTTTCAGGGTGATCTGAGCGCGTTTTGAACTGGAGCTCCTGCGCCCCTGCTTCCTCGGCGCTTACGGCCCTCCGCAAGCCCCCTGCCTAGCAGCCCCTGCTGCTGGGCTCTCAATCCTTCCCGGCATCCCTGCAATCAGGCACTACCTCCCTCCTCCGGCGAGTGCTGCTGCTGGCACAGCGTTTGCGTCTGGGTTTTGCGATCGTAGAGGAGTGTAGCTGCCGCCATGAGTGCCCCTCGGGGAGGGGAGCCTTCTCCCACCCTACTAATCTCTTTAAAAGAACCATTCAGAAGATTTCTCTCGCAGAAAGGGAAGAAGCGTTTGATTCCAGAAGTCCCAAAATTCATCAAAAAACTGGGGGAAATTCTTGAGATCACCCTGCCAGAAGACCAACCGATAAAAATCGCCCTAGCCCTCGCTGACAGAGGGTTGGTAGGACAATTTATGGGATGCTGGCCCTCTACAAAAACAACATATGACTGGATCCAACGTAATTGGAGGTCCCAGCTGGAAAAGAATGTGATCTGCTATGTTGTCGGAAGAGGGTATTTCATTTTCCAGTTCACCTCCAAAGAAGATCGAGATTTGGTTTTCAGAAACGGTCCATATTTTATGGGAAATTAGGGTCTGTATCTTAATAGTGGACCCCTGACTTCGATCCCTCATTTGATACCCCTGAAGAGGTCCCAGTCTGCGTCCGGCTTCCCAATCTTCTGATTCATTGCTGGAGCTATCAAACCTTGCAGAAGATTGGAAATGGCCTAAGCCATTTCATTGACAAAGCAGATAACAAGGGCCAATATACCTGTGCAAGAATCTGTGTGGAAGTCGATCTGGAAGCTGGATTGCCCGAAGCGGTAAAATTTATAGTCAGAGAATGGCATCACTATCAAAAATTGGATTACAAGAAACTGCCTTTCAAATGCACAACCTGTCGCGAACATGGACACTTCCAACGAAATTGTCCAAAAGCTCCAACCGGGGACAAAGTGGACGAAGAAGGATGGAAAGAAATAAAAAAGGGCAAGGCAGTCCCAAAACCAACTGAGAAGAAAAATTCAGGGCCATTGGTGAAGCCCTAGCCTAAACCAAAAGCCAAAGAAGTTCCAAAAGAGGGTTCTTCCTCTGGGGTAAAGACAGATGCCATTGGAACCCAAGAGGAACCAGAAGACCTATCGAAGAAAGTGAAAGAAGCAGAGGCAATGTCAACTCTTCCTCCATCAGAGGATGAACAAGGGGAAAAAGAAGAAAACGAGGAGCTCATCAGTCTGGGCTCCGATTCTGAGGGAGCTTCAGAAGATGGAGTCTTAGATTCAGACAGCTCGCAAGTCACTCCTATCAAGTCGGCCAAGGGTCGAAAGAGTAAGAAGAAACAAAGAGAGGAACAAACTTATCTGGATGTTCTCCAAGGCTCTCAGAAAACTCTCAAAGGAATGATGAATACCAGATCTAGGCGCAAGCATGGTCAGGCTCCAAAAGGAGCCACAACCTTCCAAGCCAGTAAATAATGAAGTATGTCTCCTGGAATTGCAGAGGGTTAAGCGGCAGGTTGAAAGAAGAAGCTCTGAAAGACACTGTAAGGATGTACTCACCTAAAATCCTTCTCATTCAGGAGACAAAACTAGAGGACCTTCTACTCCTCCAAGCAAGCAAAGCAATCTAGCATAAAGGCCAAGGGAGAGCAGTCAGCGCCAGAGGCGCCTCTGGAGGGATTGCCTCCTTTTGGGACAGCTCCAAATATGATCTGATTCACGAAGAATGTTGCCTCCATTGGCTACTCACTAAGCTCCTCCATAAAGAATCTGGCCACCAAGTATGTATGTTCAATCCTTATGCTCCGGTCTTACCATCTGAGAAAAAAAATTGTTGGGACTCTCTCCAGTCCTATCTTTTCTTGCACAACCCATAAAATATTATTAGTACAGGGGATCTGAATGTTACGCTAGTTGCAGAGGAGAAAAAGGGGGGCTCTCTGGTCAGGGACCCAGCTAGAGAATCGGTTGAAGACCTCATTTTAGATTGGGAATTGGAGGATATCAAGCCCACATCTGGGAAATTCACCTGGTCAAACAAAAGGATAGGCCCCAACCACATTGCTACTCGTCTGGACAGATTTCTAATCCAATCCTCCTTCTTGACTTGTGGTCTAATGGCCACCTCTAAAATTTTGCCGAACTACACCTCTGACCATAAACCCCTTTTGCTTGAGCTCTCCTTGGATGGAAATCTTGGCCCCATTCGCTTTAGATTCAGTTCTCTATAAATTCATCAAGAAGGATTCCAGGAGGTGGTCTCCGAGGCCTAGAACTGGCAAGTTCAAGGATCCCCTTTCTTTGTGTGGGAAGAAAAAATGAAGGGAGCTCAAGGAGTGGGTTAAAAGGTTGAAAACGCCCACCACCAAAAGAAAGGAGATGCATGACAGTTTAGCAGGCCATCAATTAACAATGGAGAATTCCGATGTAACTCAAATCCTTCTTCAAAAAGAGGTAGAGCTGCAAAAATCTCTCCATAGAGCAAGTAGGGATGAAGAAGAGTTCTAGATACAGAAGTCCAGAAATCTTTGGTTACAGGCCGGAGACAAAAATACAAGCTACTTCCATAAGCAAGCTGAAGCCCACAAGCACTTCAAAACAGTAAATGAAATTCACTATCGAAACACTGTGGTTAAATATTTTGAAGGCATAAAGCGAGTAGCCCATTCCTTCATCAAAGATCTTTACTCTGCCTCGGAAGACCCTTCTATCGATTCTCAAGCCTATCTGATTGATCTTATTCCTCACTGTGTTCAAGATTCTGACAATATTATGTTTATTGCTCTAATCAGTATGAATGAGATTAAAGAAGCTTTGGATTGCATGGATCCGAATAAAGCCCTAGGCCATAATGGGTTCACTGCAAGGTTCTACCTGACTTGCTGGCCTACAATTAAAAAAGACCTTCTGAGAATGATCCATAAATCTCAGACCTGCACCAAGATTGGAGGCAGTACCAACTCAGCCTTCCTTGCCTTGATTCTGAAAGACAAAGGCACCACCAATTTCAGCAAATTCAGGCCCATCTCTTTGTGTAATACAAGTTATAGGCTGATTACAAAAGTAATAGCCAACTGTATTAAGAAAATTCTGTCGGTCATCATCCATGAAAACCAAGGAGGATTCATAAAAGGGAGAAAGATTCTTGACAATATTGTGTTGGTGCAAGAAGCAATTCATTCAAGCTGTCATCAAAAAGAGAAAGGCATGGTGATTAAGCTAGATTTGACGAATGCCTTTGACAGGGTGAGACATGATTTCCTTTTTTTTTGTGATGGAGAAATTTAGCTTCTCAAAAGTTCTCATAACTTGGGTGAA
The DNA here is from genome assembly GCA_031772625.1 of Pinus tabuliformis. Taxonomy (NCBI): domain Eukaryota; kingdom Viridiplantae; phylum Streptophyta; class Pinopsida; order Pinales; family Pinaceae; genus Pinus; species Pinus tabuliformis. The sequence continues at coordinate 881,069,651 of CM062807.1, forward strand.
AGCCTGCATTGCCTCCCCTTGGATAGTGCCTCTGGTTAATGGTCATTCAACGAAATTTTTCCAGGCCTCAAGGGGGCTATGACAAGGTTGCCTTTTGTCCCCGCTTCTTTACACCATTCAAGCTTAGGTGCTCAGCTTCTAGCTAGACTACAGTCAACAGATCCAAACTCTGTTAGGCCTGAGAATGGCTCACAATGTTAAAGACATAAATCATGCCCATTTTGCTGATGATACATTATTGCTTGGAGGAGCTAGCATACATTCTGCTAGAACCTTCAAGTAGGAGTTGGACATTTATAGGGAGGTTTCGAGCAGCAAGATTAACTATCTAAAAAGCACGATCTATGGCTGGAATTGCTCGATCAAAGATTTGACAGACATAGCAAGGCTATTAGAAATGGAAAGAACCCTGACCTGGGAGTCATTTAAGTATCTTGGGATCCCAATCTTCAAATCAAATCCTAAGCTAGCTCACTGGATGCCCCTACTAGACAAGCTAAAACTTAGAATACAAGCTTCGGGAGCCTCATGGTTGAATAATGTTGGGAAGGTAATCCTTATGAAATCTGTTCTCATAAGTCTCCGAGTTTATTAGAACTCCATTATACTAGCCCCTAAAACCTTTATTAGTAAAGTGGATGGTCTCCTGAGAAAATTTCTGTGGGAGGGAGGGAAAAATAATGAAAGAAGGCTCCATTTAGTTAATTGGGACACTATTAAGAAGCCATTCTTGGAAGGAGGTCTCCAAATGCGGGATCTGGTAGCCCAAAATCTTTCTCTGGGCTCCAAGATCCTTTGGAACATTGTTTCTCGGAATCCTAGTTGGAGCAAGAGAGTTTTGTGGAAAAAATATTTTCATGGGCAGCGTTTCAGGTGCTTAGACCGGCCTCCTAGAATTTCCAAAGAATCACCAGTTTTCAAACTCTATCTCACAGCTTTGAAACTTTTCAGTCATAAGCTTTATTGGATCCCAGGTAATGGGAAAAAATTAAAAATTTGGGAATATTTGATTCTTGGAGATCGGCCCTTGAATTAGATGGCAGAACTGGAAAATATCAGAGTTTGGCTTCAGGCCAGCAATCTGGAAACCCTTTGGGACATCTCCAAATGGACAATTGATGCATAAAGTCTATGGGATGGTTGGCATTTGGGGGAGGTCCATCATTGGCTGGATGGTGAAGCCAATTTATTGTTGGATTTCTCCAAGAAAAATCTCCCTTAAAGGCCTCTTCTAAGGACAAAAGAGGGTGGGGTTCTCTTTCAGGCTCTTACTCAGCAGTAGAAGGTTACAAAAGTATGATGGCTATCCTAGCGTCCCCCCAGAGCCAACTCAATGGAAATTTATTTGGTCTTTTCCTGTTTTCCCCAAAATTGACTTCTTTTGCTAGACTCTGGTGCATAAAAGTATCCTCACTAGAGATAACCTAAGGAAGTGTCGAATGGAAGGTCCCTCCAGGTGCCCTCTTTATGTATCAGATGAAGAAACGGCTAACCACCTGTTCTTATTGTGCCCCTTTGCTCAAGAAGTTTGGAAGGGTGTCCTGATGTTAGGACCTGAAAAAATAAAGCTTCCAGGAAATATTCAGGACCTACTAAGAAACTAGGCCAAGTTATCCCCGTTCTGTCTCTCCAAAAAAAGCCTTCTCAAGACTGGATGGATGTGGATCCCCAAATTCACATGCTGGAAACTGTGGTTGGAGGGGAACAACAAAATATTTAGGGAGGAGAGTTGTAACCTGGTCAGATTTATCACTAAGTTCAAAGCTCTGTTGGGGGAGGCCTTAGAAACCAAACCCACCATAAGAAATGGCATGATTCTAGACAACGAGGAAGAACAATGGTTAAAATAGCTTGTTCCAAATCATCAGAATAGATCAATTCCTCCTGCTAAAGCCCCTTCTCATTGGGAAATTCGTCTGGAAGAACATGAATTCATCAAATGGAGATCTGCTTTGGATGATCACTACCTATTCCTCGATGGGGCCTCTAAAGGTAACATAGGAAAGGCGGGTGGTGGGGGAGTTATCTTAAGCCCAGGTGGCTCAACTGAGCTGCGCTTTGCTTGGGGTCTGGGGCTTGAAACAAACAACAGAGCAGAGGATCTTGCTCTGTGGCAGGGTCTAAATCTGGCTATCAAGAGGAATCTCCTCTCCATCTCAGTCTTTGGAGACTCTAGACTAATTATACAGGCTATGAACTCTCAAAAGATCCCTTCTCAGGTGCAGTTAGCCCCCATCCTAAAAAAAATCAGACTATTGTTGCCCAAGTTCCACAAAATCTCCTTCTATCATGTTCTGAGGAAATTAACTCACAGGAGAACTTGGAAGCCAACCTAGGCTCTCTCAGGAGCAAGAGATCTCTGTTAGTAAATGATGTTGAATTGGACTGCGACATTCCTTAATTCTGGAGTTGTCTGGGCCTCTGTTCCTTTGAGCATTTCGCTGATTAAAATTCTCCAAACTTCGGGACCAAATCATTTTGAGCTGGCTGCTGTTAGGAAACATGGACTCATCCACAAGGGAAAATTCAGAATGCAACCATGGCATTTTCAATCTCTGTTCGTCATTAGAACTCACTGCTGCATCTGGGTAGGTGCTGGGGAGTTCACGAGGGCCTCTTCAAGGCAAATTTACTGCTCTTGGAATTCTTGAACACTATATAACACTCTGCCAGACATTTCAAAAAGCAAATGCAGTGATTCTTGGGATGATTTGACACTCTGGTGCATTAGATCTCCTCTCTGCAAGTTAGGAAGCAAAGCTACGCCACGAAAAGCAAAAGCAGCAGAATTTCAAGGCACCATTCTGAAACCAAATCAAGTTCTTTTTCAAGCCTCTATCTACATTCACAGTGTAACTCATTTAGCAGACTATTCAAAAGAAAAGTCTTCTTTCCCCACCGATTGTAACAAGGAAATACAGGGTTTCAGTGTTAAAGTCCTCGGTAGATGATTTGCCAAATTTTAAATAAAAACTAACCGTTATGTCAAAAAAAAGAAAATGGAGAGCGGAGCGCTTAGGGTTTGACGTTGCTCTGGAACTGGGAGAGCTTCACAGACTGCACCGTTCTGCCATTAACCTTCAGTCATAAGGTAGCTACAGCACAATAAGGAACAACTATCGCACAATGGAACCCCCTAAGGGAGAGGACATGATGCCTCCCCTCGCTGATACGGAAAACGGCCTATGACAGAATGAAAATGTCAGGATGGACCATCCAGAAGATACATCAATAGAGAATGAAAATACGCCAACAAATAACAACACAAATGAAGAACCATGACTGACGTCAAACACCTGCAAGCTGGTAGCAGTCGACAGACCCAAAATCGAGCTCCCAAGTCAGTGCATCAACACTTAGATCGAGTTTATGAGGGATCATGATTTGATAGGAAAGTGCATAGGCCTTTGGCCAACGGAGAAAGCTTTGCACGGCTGGATCACAACCAAATTGAAACCAAAAGGGCACATAACACTAGAGTTAGGGCCTAAGGGCTTCTTTACTGCCATTTTCAATTGTCTGGAGGACGGAAATAGGGTATTGGATGGAGGACCATATTTCTTCAACGCAGCAGGGCCATACCTAAGAGGATGGATCGAGCGCTTTAACCTGGACAAAGAAGATCTAAGCTGGGCCCCGGTGTGGTTGCACCTTTATTCTCTCCCTTTGGAGTATTCGGATGAAGACTCTTTGCGAGACATTGGGAATGGTTTAGCTGAATTCATCAAAGTGGAAGAGGAGATAAAGCTGAAGTGATACACCTCCTATGCGCGGATCTGTGTATACATGCACCTCAGCAAAGCTCTCTCGGACACAGTAAGCCTCTACCATGATGATTATGAATGGTTACAAATAATAGATTATGAGAATGTACCATTCCGATGTCGAAAATGGCATTCCTTGGGCTATTTATTCCGAGACTGTCCCTCCAATATGAAATCCACGACCACCCCTTCAATGGAAAAATCTGACTTGGATGGGTTCACCAAAGTTCCCAATCGCAAAAAGGCCCATGAAAAGCCCTCTACCTTAGCCAAAAAACCTGTCACCAGCACCTCCTTGCCTTCAACAAGCAACAACTTTGAAATCCTGCTCTAGCTGGAGGTTCATATTTTAGATAATCAGAAACAACCTGAAGCCATTCATAAGACTTCCGCCCATTCTGCTCCATCAAGCTCAAAGAAAGCCCTCACTTCTAAGCAACCCATGGACACCAAAACGCCCTCTCCCAGTAACATGCAAAAAAGGACTGGTCAAGGTATGGAGGTAGATAGCACTCAGATGCAACTCACGATTGTAGATGATACGGAGGTAGAGAAGGAAACAATACAACACATGGAAGAGGAACTAGAGAGCTTCGACATCGGATATCTAGATATACTAGGACTTGAACAGGCTTGTAAGAAAAAGGAATACGATAAAATTACTGAGCGACAGCTAGAGAGCTTAGAAGTAATTCTCTCAAGAGCACAGAAGCAAAGATCATTAGGCGTCCAAACTAGTAGTCAGTGGGATGGAAGAAATATCTTCAAAGACAACAAGAAATGAGGATGGAAAACCGATCTTCAGAGAACCATCCACATAGGGGAGATGCTGGTGGAATCTGGAAGATACTCCAAGCTCACCAAATACTATAATCCCCTTCCCAATTGTGAATCATGAAGCTCATCTAATGGAACATCAGAGGGCTCAACAACCCGGGGAAGGGACGATTAATAAAGAACATTCTACAAAAGGAAAAGCCTCAAATTCTCTTCTTGTAGGAGACCAAGTGTAATTCCACAACGTTGGATCAGATCCTTGCCAAAGCATGGCTAGGAAGCAAATAAGTGGCGGTGGAAGCCATGGGAGCCTCAGGAGGGCTAGCCACCATTTGGGATGATAGAGCTATAACACTTACCAACATACATGCTAGTAAGCACTTTATTCAGGCCAAGTTTCATTTAATAGGGACAAATGTTCATGGACACTTAAATAATGTCTACTTCCCCCAGGAGGCAACAAACAAAGTAGACACACTGAACACCCTAACTCAGATCAGCTCAGAAAGATCCCATCCACTTTGGATCACAGGAGGGGACTTCAACATGATTACAAGATTGGAGGAAAAAAGAGGAGGACAGATCAAGCTGGACTGTGAAAGCACGCACTTCAAAAACTACATTCATAACAACATGCTTATAGATATGGAATTCAACAATGGTGTTCATACTTGGAACAACAAGCGTGAAGATGCCCACCAAATTGCATCTTAGTTAGACATATTCCTGATCTCTGATAATGCAATACATCTTGGTGGGGATCTCTTGGCCTCTATATTGCCACTCTATAGCTCAGACCATTGGCCTATTAGGCTTCACTGGCAAAGACCCGGAGACAATGTTCGCAGGCCCTTTCGCTTTGAAGCCTTTTGGCTGAATCACCCCGATTTTCATAACCTGATAACAGAGACATGGAGAAATTTCACACCACCAGAAGGTGCAAAAATGTATAAGCTCCAACAAAATTGAAGGACCTACTCATGCCCCACCAGCTTCAAGATTGGGTAGATCAATCGACGATCAAAGTAAATCAACTTTGGGAGGAAGTTCACAACTAAGGTTATAGGCAATGGTTATGCTCGAACCTCATTCTTGGGCAAGCCACACAATCCATCAAAGATAGCCTAGATACAGAACTCTCAAACAGGAAAATTCGCCAATCAGATAAGAAAGACATCATCAGATGGGGTTATGAAACGAGAGGTACCTTCACTTCCCGGGAAGCATATCATATAATACTAAGGGACCATACTATCAAGGATAGCCTCTGGCACAAAGTTTGGGAACCACCAATTTAGCCAAAAATATCCACCTTTCTCTGGTTGCTGTGCCAAAATAGAATCCTTACCTGGGATAATCTAAGGAAACAGAGTTTTCACGGCCCTTCCATCTGCCCAAATTGTAAATAGGCTGAAGAAACTAAGGAACATCTCCTAAACTCATGTCTGTTAGCAACCCGACAGTGGGAGAAGGTTAGCTTCAGATGTCAAAGAGATGGACAAAATAAGGAGAATTCAACCGGCACTATTCGTTCTTGGGCACCTCACCCTTATAAAAGAAAATTCTTAAATGCCTTATGGAAGCTAATACCAGGTTTCCTCATGTGGACAATTTGGAAAGAGAGAAATAGCCACATCATCAAAGACCATTCCTCGCCCATAGAAGTTATATGGATCAATATATGTCAAAACATATGAGAAACCTTGATGCTCCAAACGTGGCTTGATGATGATTTTCCATCCACTGCACAGGAACAAAATATATGGCTGAACTGGAACCTTTAGTGGAACCATGAGCAGGTACACCTAAGGAAAATCCCTCCCTCTAGAGATACACCTGACAAATGGACTCCACCCCCACCACACATGGTACTACTCAACTTTGATGGAGCGTCAAAGGGAAATCTAGGTAAAGCAGGATTTGGGGGAATATTTAGAAATCACAAGGGCAATGTTCTCCAAACATTCATGGGGTCAATAGGCTAGGATAAAAACAACTCAGTCGAATTAGAAGGAATTTGGCAAGGACTTATCCTAGCTCAGAACAATAGATTCTTCCCACTCATAATTGAAGGGGACTCTCTGATATTAATTAACATCATCAACCAGATCTTACAGGGAACTCCATCACATAAAGTGGGTAGCAGTTGGAGATTGGTGGAAAGGCTGGAACAAATTGAACAGTGGCTACTCATTCATAGAGAAGTTACCATCAGGCACACTTGTCGGAATGGTAACAAAGTAGCAGACCTCCTAGCAAACATTCGCATTGAAAGTGGTAAGACTCTTCATGTAGGAGCTCTTAGCACTATAGCCAATACTCATCAATTGCAGGATTTCAATGATCTAGTGCAAAAGGAAAGGGCAACTGCAGAGGAAACGCACCCGGATGTGGGTGTCAACAACGGCATTTAAATGACAAGACCAATCATCGGTGGGTTGGGAAGCCATCTGGCTAAGTGCTACGTCCTGAGAGCTCACTGCAGATGGATTAAAAACACCTTGCAGGTGACATTTCTTGACTTCGAAAGCTGTTACGAGCTCACCTCCTTCAACACCATGGCCCCTAGAAACCATTTTGTTACTCCTCCCCTTCTCCATGTGTTGTGGGGAAAAGTATCCAACACGGAATGACCCTATCCCACTCTAAGGGTGATAGTTCCTTAGCAACAGCTGAAGCAAATCTATCTAAAGTTACTTCTTTATGACATGCAAGAGATGAAAGGAAGAGATCCACTTACCGATGTCTTGCGCAAATGGTCGATCCAATCTCCTCTATTTGCCGCTCGCTCCCAGCTCCAAGTCTTCTCACGGGCCCAGCTACACGAGATCCTGCGAACAAGACAAGAAAAGGAAACTACAAGAAGCATGCATTCATAATTGATTCAAGGATTAGCATAAATCAAATACGCAAGTAAGACAATACACCATTGAAACACATGCGAATAGAAGAACCTCAAATGCTTTATTAATATAAGGAAGTAAGGTTCAGGCGGTGATACAACCGTGAGAGGTCCAATCCAGCATCACCTTCCCGACGGAAAGAAATCTCCTCTTCACCTCCCTCAAGCAATCACCCAATACTCTCAACTGTAAACCAACAGCAATTCTTTGCACAAAATTCCGGCCCCTAGATCCCATGGGATGAGATCCTTATATAGAGTTCTGGAGTGAAGATAAGTCAGCTTGATGTGTGACTTGTTGTCCTCTTCAACTCCAGTTGTTCTTCATTCCTTGAGTCCACTCGGAGTTTCTACCTTCCACTTGGAGTTTTATAAGCTCTTAACTCATCATTAGGCGAATCTTCTGATCCAAGTGTCATTTTGGAAGCTTCCTGGGCACTGGCACATTGAGAAAAGATTCCTCCATATGTCAAAGTATGCCCAGCGCAGGTAGCCCTTGTTGCACTTGCTATGCAGCGCAGGTACACCATAGAGCTTTTGACATTCAGCGCAGATGCTTAGTGGAGCAGCTGCTTTGATCCAAAATTGACCTGTTTTTGAGTGTTTTTCAGTGGAGAACTGATCTGTAGTGCTGTGGTTTGCTGACCTTGTTCCTCTAAGGGTAAGAACAACATGTTTAGGGACTTTGGATCCCTCAGATTATTGACATTTCATGCTCTATGTTGTAAGGCACAAAAATGTCTGTAACAGTTGCCCCCTAAAGTATGAGGTCCTTTATCGGGTGAAATGCTTTATTAGGAGGATCCGAAGTTCATTCAATCGTCGGGAGGTGACCTGTAACAAAATACAATACAATACATTATCTTTTCATACTTTCTTTTCATGATCTAGCTGATGCGGGCATTTCCCATGATCAGCTTTATAAATACATTTGCTGTACATAAACAGACGATCGTCTGATAATAGACTGATAATTCTCTGCTTTTAATTATCATCCTTTTAGTAGGATGATCATCTGCTGCACATGTCTATGTTTTTATCTCCTGAATATATATCGCAGCTCAGATGGATGAAACTAGATCCGGGGTCTTCAAACTTGTCCAACCTTCACTCTAGTACAAGTCGATCCATGTGAGAATTTCTTGAAGTCGAACATGGAAAGACATCGCTTGATTACCAGTCAATAATGTAAACTGTTAACAAGCGCGAGAGGAATCACCGATAATGATGATGACCCTCAAGGTACTGCAGCACAATTCACGTGGTGTGAATATACGATCTGACGTCGAACACCACGCAAAGTCTCCCGGTCGAAGGTCATTAATGTATACCTATCGCCGGAAGTGAGAAACTTGCCATTGAGGCATGCAAGCTTCAAAGTACTGAGGGGGTGTTCCTAGATCAACTTCTTGGATAGTGAGCTGATGTCGACAAGAAGCGATCCGTCAAAGGAGGGCCTTAATGAATCCCACATCAGTGACACGGAACTGAGCTAGTGATGATGGTGAAAACGATCTGTGAAATATGATTCAGGGTGGCGGTCATGGAAGGATGAAAGATGATGTACGGTAGTGGATGGGACCCGGTTGACACTTTCTTAATGACATCTCTTGAACATATAACGACACTGATGTGATGGATCGGTAGCATTACCCCATGTATGGATGGTATGGCGAGACCATGGTGAAGGGACCGGTGAATGATAATAACCCAACCCGATATTTACGGAGGCAAAAGTGTCATGTTCAAGAGCGACTTGCTACCATTAAGCTTTGAGGTTCTCCCAATTTTTCCCCAGTCATTTCTGACCAGTACCTCTTTATTTTTTTCAAGCTTGAGGAGGATAACATATGCTTGTTCTATAACCTGCCCTTCGGGCAAGCCCATCGCTATGTTTTAACGAGCTTAACGATAGGGAAACTCGTTCTCGTCTAAAGACAAGTTTGTCGCTATCTAATATTTTTAACGAGCTCAGCGACAAAGACAACTCGGTCCTTTTCATCTTTAGAGAGTCTGAAAAGGGTACATAAAGTGGACTCCAGGGGTCCTTTTTCGTCATCTAATCCCTTAAGTCCGAAAAAGTATAAAACGATACAGAAGGGATGAATGTTCGATATCTTTATCGAGCCGAACTAGAAAAGCGCTCGATGTTTTTGTGCAATAATCCCTCAGGTCCAAAAAAGATTAAAATCTAGAGGAGGGATAGCTCTTCCGGTCCTTTTAACGAGATGGAAGGCCAAAACTCGGCAAACTTTTCATATTTTACGAGTCAGTGAAAAGAGCTCAAAGAAGACTCGTATTTTGAGGAACGAGTGATAAACAGGGATAGCAGCAGATTCCAGGTACAGGTTGGAATTTTCCAATCATGGCAGTGTCACAAGGATGGCTAAGTGGAATCACTCTTCGCAGCTGTTCCTCAAAATAGGTAAACAATCAAGTGGATGTGAATGATCGGCCAAATGAAAAGTGGAGGTGACGGTGCACAAACACGACCAAGGCTTTTATGGCTGATGAATTTACGGTCTCAAATGGTTATTTACCGGTTCATTTTTCTTAATGAGCTTGAACTCTGGGGGAAGCTTGCTCACATGTGCATTTATTTTTTAACGAGCATGAACTCTTGCTAAAACTGCTCGGTTTTGCGTTTATTTTTTAACGAGCATGAACTTTGCCAAAACTGCTCGTGTTTGCGTTTATTTTTTAACGAGCATGAACTTTGCCAAAACTACTCGTTTTTACCAGTCATAAAGTAGGAAGGTCTCATGGAAGATTGCTATTTTTTAAAGAGCTTCATCTCCCTACGTATTGCTCCATATCCTCTCTTTGTGCAAGCTGGGTATCGGCCTATCCTACGGGTTAGAGGGGTTAGTCCTACCTAAAACTAAAAAGCCGCCCGTGCTTGCATTCCAAGAGGTTTGCATGCCCCCAGGTGTAAGTCTAATTTCAAGGTCGCCCCTACTTGTCCGTCGAAAACCCTGGTTTTCAATGGGTGAGGCTTACCTCTTTCAGGTTATCCAAAGATCGTTCTGCTAATCCTTTCAAACAGAAACTTTCTTCGGCGATGTCTATCATTAGGTTACACAAAGATGGTTACAATTTGTTGCAGCAATAGAATCTCTTTCTTTGGTGGCTGCCCCTACTTATCCTTTAAAACATTTGTTTTAATGGGTGAGGCTTGCCTTTTCCCAAAGATGGTTACTACTTGCTGCCGCAAATGGATCCCCTTCTTTGGCAGAGCCTACTTATTTAGACAATGGTGAATGACGGCGCTTCCGCCACACACTTAACTTTAACAAAAGAATATTTTTCCAGAACAACCCCATTCCTAACTACCCCTTCCTTTGCATGAGAGCTCTTGCTGGCTCTTTTGTTTTACGAAGATGAAGGAGGGGACGGGGTACGTACTAGTCATATTCTCCCGCGGAAATTCTACTTTACACCCAAGGTTTTTTCTGCCTCCATAGCAGACCAGGACGCATGCCCCCTGGGTTCCGGCCCTACTTTCCCGAATCACTCGTACTCATCAGGAAGAAGAACCGGAGGTAGAGACCTTTCTTGATCGAATAGACCATTCAGGATAGGCATGTGACTATTTGCGATGCGTGATCTCGGAAGTGAAAGTTGGTCTACGAGCTTGATCATTCTTCCTTCGTATGGAAAACACATTATTCGAAAGAGTGAGGAGACTATTGCTTCCATGCAATATATGTAGTCTCGTCCAAGGAGTAGGTTATAATCCAAGGGTCCTTGGACGACCATCAAATTCATCTTGACAGCCTTCCCTTTCAAGGTAATAGGCACATTAGGTAGAATCTCTAATGGTCGACTGGTTCCTTTGTCAAAACCCGAGAGATTTATTATCTCAGGCAAAAGCGCTGGGCAACCCAGTGCTTTCCAAGCAATAGAGGACAGGATACTCACAGACGCCCCTTCATCAATGATAGTTCCAGCCATCACCATTTTGTATATTTGGACTATAATTCTAAATGGGATACTGGCTGGTAACCGGCGTCTGCCTAGTTGGTTCCAATCAAAGGACACAACCAGGTTGCTTGGTGGTGGGACCGAATATACGGCCGGGTATGATCCTGACGATGCTCCTTCCTGCGATAAAGGAGTGGGCACATTGCCCTGATGTTCATCAGAATTGGTGTTGATGAAAAGAATCTGGACGGTGTCATCCTTACTCTCTTCGGTAGGGGTGTCAGCTGAAGATGAATCCTCAGTGACTGTGGTATTTGAAGATGAAACTTTTGAAGGGAGAACCGGGTCAACTGCCGTTTCGACCTTTGGACTTTCGTCCGGTCCGGATTCAGTAGGTTCATTTTCAGTGACTGACACTTCAGCTGGCCCTATGAGCGGGGCAGCTGTATTTTCGACCAACGAAGGACTTGGCGCGAGTTTTTGATATCCAGGAGGAAGTAGCAACGGTGCAACCGGTTGATCTTCCAAAACTCTCTTTGCTTCGTCTAAAAAGGGACAACGGTGGAGGGTGTGATTGCCTTCACACAGTTCGCAGGGGAATCTCATTCCCCTTCGTCGTCTAGGACCTTCACTTTCGTTGGTCGACGGTAAGCATTCCACCTGGTTGTCAGAGGTTGACGCTTCCGAACTGTGCAAACGAGGGGACCAGTCCCTTAGTATCCGGGGAATACTGGGACAATCGCGGTGGAGGTGGTCCTCTCTACATATGACACATGGCGATTTGGGCCCGGTCTGTGCTGTGTGTGGATTTTTGTTACATGCCTTTTGCTTGCCCCCAGCCGCCTTTGGCTCCTTCTGCTTCTTTTCTTTCTTCTTCTTTTCCTTCTTCTTTTCTATGGGAGCTCCGCTTTCGGCGGCTTGACCTTTCGAAGAAGAAGGATCGGAGGAAGGCTTATAAGAAGTGGAAGGCTGGAGAGTAGCTCTAGACTGGTCTAACTTTTGACTCGACTGTTCAGGAACCATGGTGGTCTGAACTACAGTGGTTGAGAATAGCCAAACTGGCAGGCCAATTGTCAGTCCTGGAAGCAACAATGTGGCCATGTGGGGCGCACCAACTTGTCCCCAAGAGGACAAAGGGCTAGGGGTCCCATCATGTGGAATCCCTTGGTTGGTGTGTTCCATGTTCTCAACCTAAAGATCAACGTAGGAATAAGGGGTGATTATGTTCCGTTTAGAATGAATTTTATATGAGGACGCTTTAGACACAACTTGCTTTTTCACTTTTTAAGAGTCGAGAAAAAGCTAAAGATGACTCTAGTCTCCTTCGATGTATTAACGAGCCCGAAGTGACAAATGCTCGGATGGACTTTTTCAGTTATAGAGTTTGAAAAAGGCCAAAAGAAACTACTCTGGAGTTCTAGGCAGAGGGTGTGCCAAACCTTTCGCGAAACCACAGAATACGTTCTACGGTACGAGTGGTCGATCTTCGTGAATGCTGTGTTCACTGCATCGCAATCAGTAGGGCAGCCGACATGGCTTCCTATGGATAAAGGCTTTGTTCCTATAGGGGTCCCCCAATATACGCGACGGTACGCGGGGGCACAAGTCCGTATTAGTGCTATCGTCCCTCAGGAGGAATCACCCACCTTCGTAGAGATCGACAGTCACTATGTTTAACGACGCTGGTTCACGTCTCTACCTAGACCTCTACTGTGTTTCGTTATGTTTCAAAGCGTTGTTAGGTAAATTCAGTTCGTTTTAGGTTGATCTTGCTTAGCAGTTTGCCTTTATGGATTACCACGTGATGTATGATACAACTCCTAAATGCAGTCTAAGAATGATAAGCAAGCTTTTTCAATTCTTTCAACTTATGAAAATCTTAACTACTGAAGGAAAAGAAAGACATCATCTTTTCAAACAGATCATAGAGCACACACTGATGCACTTTCCTAAATCGACATGCAAACTGTCAAAATGCACATGCACAATGCAAGTATTTCTTTTCTTCTTTCTTAATGTTGATGTATTACAAAAAGAAAGCTGTTGTATAATTTCGAATTCAATTTCAAGCGAAAGCAAACAAGTTTTTGTCCAATAATCAAAAGAACACCTTAAGATTCACTCGTTTCAACACAAGAAATACTGAAATTCGAACCATATAACGAAAGCAAATGTTCAAGCAGCTATGAATAGCAATAAACTAGCTCTTAGAATCACAACGACACTTTATCACAGGTCTAGATCCAAGAGGTCATAGCAAGACTAGTTCACCTTCGCTACAGGAAACTGTGAATGAAAGCAAGAAATACAATAAGAACAATCACGGTTTCTTCATACAACTGAGGCGGAATGAAGGCAAAGAAAGGTAGTTTCAGCTGGGTATACAGGTTGACAACAGGCTGCAAAAACAATATTGAAAACTGGGCAACAGACAGTGGGGAATCCCAGTTGCACAAGGCAAAACTGGATCAGCGCAGGTGCTGCACTGTCAATCTGACATGCAGTGTAGGTAGCCCCTTCGGGACCTGCGTTGCAGCGCAGGTAGCCTTTGCTGCAGCTGCACTGAAGAGACAAGTCTCGTCTCTCTCAGATTCCGGGTCACAGTTTGCTCAAAAATCAATGGTTTTTGGCCAAATCAAAGGCTATCAGTCAAGTATACACTAGAGGATGATTAAAGGAAGATGAACACTGTCACAAAGAGCTAAAAAGAGTCCTTGTGGATCAGCTCTTCAAATCATAAACATGCCCAGCACTGAGCTAAAGTAGCTGCCCTCTACTTTGCATTCGAAGGATTCGAATGCAGTTCGATTCGGTACTCCCTTTGTTTAGGAAATGAATAGCAAGAAACACAAGCTACCAACAAGACACGATCCCCAGTGGAGTCGCCAGTCTGTTGTGGGGAAAAGTATCCAACACGGAATGACCCTATCCCACTCTAAGGGTGATAGTTCCTTAGCAACAGCTGAAGCAAAGCTATCTAAAGTTACTTCTTTATGACATGCAAGAGATGAAAGGAAGAGATCCACTTACCGATGTCTTGCGCAAATGGTCGATCCAATCTCCTCTATTTGCCGCTCGCTCCCAGCTCCAAGTCTTCTCACGGGCCCAGCTACACGAGATCCTGCGAACGAGACAAGAAAAGGAAACTACAAGAAGCATGCATTCATAATTGATTCAAGGATTAGCATAAATCAAATACGCAAGTAAGACAATACACCATTGAAACACATGCGAATAGAAGAACCTCAAATGCTTTATTAATATAAGGAAGTAAGGTTCAGGCGGTGATACAACCGTGAGAGGTCCAATCCAGCATCACCTTCCCGACGGAAAGAAATCTCTTCTTCACCTCCCTCAAGCAATCACCCAATACTCTCAACTATAAACCAACAGCAATTCTTTGCACAAAATTCCGGCCCCTAGATCCCATGGGATGAGATCCTTATATAGAGTTTTGGAGTGAAGATAAGTCAGCTTGATGTGTGACTTGTTGTCCTCTTCAACTCCAGTTGTTTTTCAGTCCTTGAGTCCACTCGGAGTTTCTACCTTCCACTTGGAGTTTTAGAAGCTCTTAACTCATCATTAGGCGAATCTTCTGATCCAAGTGTCATTTTGGAAGCTTCCTGGGCACTGGCACATTGAGAAAATATTCCTCCATATGTCAAAGTACGCCCAGCGCAGGTAGCCTTTGTTGCACTTGCTATGCAGCGCAGGTAAAACATAGAGCTTTTGACATTCAGCGCAGATGCTTAGTGGAGCAGCTGCTTTGATCCAAAATTGACCTGTTTTTGAGTGTTTTTCAGTGGAGAAGTGATCTGTAGTGCTATGGTTTGCTGACCTTGTTCCTCTAAGGGTAAGAACAACATGTTTAGGGACTTTGGATCCCTCAGATTATTGACATTTCATGCTCTATGTTGTAAGGCACAAAAATGTCTGTAACAGTTGCCCCCTAAAGTATGAGGTCGTTTATTGGGTGAAATGCTTTATTAGGAGGATCCAAAGTTCATTCAATCGTCGGGAGGTGACCTGTAACAAAATACAATACAATACATTATCTTTTCATACTTTCTTTTCATGATCTAGCTGATGCAGGAATTTCCCATGATCAGCTTTATAAATACATTTGCTGTACATAAACAAACGATCGTCTGATAATAGACTGATAATTCTCTGCTTTTAATTATCATCCTTTTAGTAGGATGATCATCTTCTGCACATGTCTATGTTTTTATCTCCTGAATATATATCGCAGCTCGGATGGATGAAACTAGATCCGGGTTCTTCAAACTTGTCCAACCTTCACTCTAGTACAAGTCGATCCATGTGAGAATTTCTTGAAGTCGAACATGGAAAGACATCGCTTGATTACCAGTCAATAATGTAAACTGTTAACAAGCGCGAGAGGAATCACCGATAATGATGATGACCCTCAAGGTACTGCAGCACAATTCACGTGGTGTGAATATAGGATCTGACGTCGAACACCACGCAAAGTCTCCCGGTCGAAGGTCATTAATGTATACCTATCGCCGGAAGTGAGAAACTTGCCATTGAGGCATGCAAGCTTCAAAGTACTGAGGGGGTGTTCCTAGATCAACTTCTTGGATAGTGAGCTGATGTCGACAAGAAGCGATCCGTCAAAGGAGGGCCTTAATGAATCCCACATCAGTGACACGGAACTGAGCTAGTGATGATGGTGAAAACGATCTGTGAAATATGATTCAGGGTGGCGGTCATGGAAGGATGAAAGATGATGTACGGTAGTGGATGGGACCCGGTTGACACTTTCTTAATGACATCTCTTGAACATATAACGACACTGATGTGATGGATCGGTAGCATTACCCCATGTATGGATGGTATGGCGAGACCATGGTGAAGGGACCGGTGAATGATAATAACCCAACCCGATATTTACGGAGGCAAAAGTGTCATGTTCAAGAGCGACTTGCTACCATTAAGCTTTGAGGTTCTCCCAATTTTTCCCCAGTCATTTCTGACCAGTACCTCTTTATTTTTTTCAAGCTTGAGGAGGATAACATATGCTTGTTCTATAACCTGCCCTTCGGGCAAGCCCATCGCTATGTTTTAACGAGCTTAACGATAGGGAAACTCGTTCTCGTCTAAAGACAAGTTTGTCGCTATCTAATATTTTTAACGAGCTCAGCGACAAAGACAACTCGGTCCTTTTCATCTTTAGAGAGTCTGAAAAGGGTACATAAAGTGGACTCCAGGGGTCCTTTTTCGTCATCTAATCCCTTAAGTCCGAAAAAGTATAAAACGATACAGAAGGGATGAATGTTCGATATCTTTATCGAGCCGAACTAGACAAGCGCTCGATCTTTTTGTGCAATAATCCCTCAGGTCCAAAAAAGATTAAAATCTAGAGGAGGGATAGCTCTTCCGGTCCTTTTAACGAGCTGGAAGGCCAAAACTCGGCAAACTTTTCATATTTTACGAGTCAGTGAAAAGAGCTCAAAGAAGACTCGTATTTTGAGGAACGAGTGATAAACAGGGATAGCAGCAGATTCCAGGTACAGGTTGGAATTTTCCAATCATGGCAGTGTCACAAGGATGGCTAAGTGGAATCACTCTTCGCAGCTGTTCCTCAAAATAGGTAAACAATCAAGTGGATGTGAATGATCAGCCAAATGAAAAGTGGAGGTGACGGTGCACAAACACGACCAAGGCTTTTATGGCTGATGAATTTACGGTCTCAAATGGTTATTTACTGGTTCATTTTTCTTAATGAGCTTGAACTCTGGGGGAAGCTTGCTCACATGTGCATTTATTTTTTAACGAGCATGAACTCTTGCTAAAACTGCTCGGTTTTGCGTTTATTTTTTTTAACGAGCATGAACTTTGCCAAAACTGCTCGTGTTTGTGTTTATTTTTTAACGAGCATGAACTTTGCCAAAACTGCTCGTTTTTACCAGTCATAAAGTAGGAAGGTCTCATGGAAGATTGCTATTTTTTAAAGAGCTTCATCTCCCTACGTATTGCTCCATATCCTCTCTTTGTGCAAGCTGGGTATCGGCCTATCCTACGGGTTAGAGGGGTTAGTCCTACCTAAAACTAAAAAGCTGCCCGTGCTTGCATTCCAAGAGGTTTGCATGCCCCCAGGTGTAAGTCTAATTTCAAGGTCGCCCCTACTTGTCCGTCGAAAACCCTCGTTTTCAATGGGTGAGGCTTACCTCTTTCAGGTTATCCAAAGATCGTTCTGCTAATCCTTTCAAACAGAAACTTTCTTCGGCGATGTCTATCATTAGGTTACACAAAGATGGTTACAATTTGTTGCAGCAATAGAATCTCTTTCTTTGGAGGCTGCCCTTACTTATCCTTTAAAACATTTGTTTTAATGGGTTAGGCTTGCCTTTTCCCAAAGATGGTTACTACTTGCTGCCGCAAATGGATCCCCTTCTTTGGCAGAGCCTACTTATTTAGACAACGGTGAATGACGACGCTTCCGCCACACACTTAACTTTAACAAAAGAATCTTTTTCCAGAACAACCCCATTCCTAACTGCCCCTTCCTCTGCATGAGAGCTCTTGCCGGCTCTTTTGTTTTACGAAGATGAAGGAGGGGACGGGGTACGTACTAGTCATATTCTCCCGCGGAAATTCTACTTTACACCCAAGGTTTTTTCTGCCTCCATAGCAGACCAGGACGCATGCCCCCTGGGTTTCGGCCCTACTTTCTCGAATCACTCGTACTCATCAGGAAGAAGAACCGGAGGTAGAGACCTTTCTTGATCGAATAGACCATTCAGGATAGGCATGTGACTATTTGCGATGCGTGATCTCGGAAGTGAAAGTTGGTCTACGAGCTTGACCATTCTTCCTTCGTATGGAAAACACATTATTCGAAAGAGTGAGGAGACTATTGCTTCCATGCAATATATGTAGTCTCGTCCAAGGAGTAGGTTATAATCCAAGGGTCCTTGGACGACCATCAAATTCATCTTGACAGCCTTCCCTTTCAAGGTAATAGGCACATTAGGTAGAATCCCTAATGGTCGACTGGTTCCTTTGTCAAAACCCGAGAGATTTCTTATCTTAGGCAAAAGCGCTAGGCAACCCAGTGCTTTCCAAGCAATAGAGGACAGGATACTCACAGATGCCCCTTCATCAATGATAGTTCCAGCCATCACCATTTTGTATATTTGGACTATAATTCTAAATGGGATACTGGCTGGTAACCGGGGTCTGCCTAGTTGGTTCCAATCAAAGGACACAACCAGGTTGCTTGGTGGTGGGACCGAATATACGGCCGGGTATGATCCTGACGATGCTCCTTCCTGCGATAAAGGAGTGGGCACATTGCCCTGATGTTCATCAGAATTGGTGTTGATGAAAAGAATCTAGACGGTGTCATCCTTACTCTCTTCGGTAGGGGTGTCAGCTGAAGATGAATCCTCAGTGACTGTGGTATTTGAAGATGAAGCTTTTGAAGGGAGAACCGGGTCAACTGCCGTTTCGACCTTTGGACTTTCGTCCGGTCCGGATTCAGTAGGTTCATTTTCAGTGACTGACACTTCAGCTGGCCCTATGAGCGGGGTAGCTGTATTTTCGACCAACGAAGGACTTGGCGCGAGTTTTTGATATCCAGGAGGAAGTAGCAACGGTGCAACCGGTTGATCTTCCAAAACTCTCTTTGTTTCGTCTAAAAAGGGACAACGGCGGAGGGTGTGATTGCCTTCACACAGTTCGCAGGGGAATCTCATTCCCCTTCGTCGTCTAGGACCTTCACTTTCGTTGATCGACGGTAAGCATTCCACCTGGTTGTCAGAGGTTGACGCTTCCGAACTGTGCAAACGAGGGGACCAGTCCCTTAGTATCCGGGGAATACTGGGACAATCGCGGTGGAGGTGGTCCTCTCTACATATGACACATGGCGATTTGGGCCCGGTCCGTGCTGTGTGTGGATTTTTGTTACATGCCTTTTGCTTGCCCCCAGCCGCCTTTGGCTCCTTCTGCTTCTTTTCTTTCTTCTTCTTTTCCTTCTTCTTTTCTATGGGAGCTCCGCTTTCGGTGGCTTGACCTTTTGAAGAAGAAGGATCGGAGGAAGGCTTATAAGAAGTGGAAGGCTGGAGAGTAGCTCTAGACTGGTCTAACTGTTGACTCGACTGTTCAGGAACCATGGTGGTCTGAACTACAGTGGTTGAGAATAGCCAAACTGGCAGGCCAATTGTCAGTCCTGGAAGCGACAATGTGGCCATGTGGGGCGCACCAACTTGTCCCCAAGAGGAGAAAGGGCTAGGGGTCCCATCATGTGGAATCCCTTGGTTGGTGTGTTCCATGTTCTCAACCTAAAGATCAACGTAGGAATAAGGGGTGATTATGTTCCGTTTAGAATGAATTTTATATGAGGACGCTTTAGACACAACTTGCTTTTTCACTTTTTAAGAGTCGAGAAAAAGCTAAAGATGACTCTAGTCTCCTTCGATGTATTAACAAGCCCGAAGTGACAAATGCTCGGATGGACTTTTTCAGTTATAGAGTTTGAAAAAGGCCAAAAGAAACTACTCTGGAGTTCTAGGCAGAGGGTGTGCCAAACCTTTCGCGAAACCACAAAATACGTTCTACGGTACGAGTGGTCGATCTTCGTGAATGCTGTGTTCACTGCATCGCAATCAGTAGGGCAGCCGACACGGCTTCCTATGGATAAAGGCTTTGTTCCTATAGGGGTCCCCCAATATACGCGACGGTACGCGGGGGCACAAGTCCGTATTAGTGCTATCGTCCCTCAGGAGGAATCACCCACCTTCGTAGAGATCGACAGTCACTATGTTTAACGACGCTGGTTCACGTCTCTACCTAGACCTCTACTGTGTTTCGTTATGTTTCAAAGCGTTGTTAGGTAAATTCAGTTCGTTTTAGGTTGATCTTGCTTAGCAGTTTGCCTTTATGGATCACCACGTGATGTATGATACAACTCCTAAATGCAGTCTAAGAATGATAAGCAAGCTTTTTCAATTCTTTCAACTTATGAAAATCTTAACTACTGAAGGAAAAGAAAGACATCATCTTTTCAAACAGATCATAGAGCACACACTGATGCACTTTCCTAAATCGACATGCAAACTGTCAAAATGCACATGCACAATGCAAGTATTTCTTTTCTTCTTTCTTAATGTTGATGTATTACAAAAAGAAAGCTGTTGTATAATTTCGAATTCAATTTCAAGCGAAAGCAAACAAGTTTTTGTCCAATAATCAAAAGAACACCTTAAGATTCACTCGTTTCAACACAAGAAATACTGAAATTCGAACCATATAACGAAAGCAAATGTTCAAGCAGCTATGAACAACAATAAACTAGCTCTTAGAATCACAATGACACTTTATCACAGGTCTAGATCCAAGAGGTCATAGCAAGACTAGTTCACTTTCGCTACGGGAAACTGTGAATGAAAGCAAGAAATACAATAAGAACAATCACGATTTCTTCATACAACTGAGGCGGAATGAAGGCAAAGAAAGGTAGTTTCAGCTGGGTATACAGGTTGACAACAGGCTGCAAAAACAATATTGAAAACTGGGCAACAGACAGTGGGGAATCCCAGTTGCACAAGGCAAAACTGGATCAGCGCAGGTGCTGCACTGTCAATCTGACATGCAGCGCAGGTAGCCCCTTCGGGACCTGCGTTGCAGCGCAGGTAGCCTTTGCTGCAGCTGCACTGAAGAGACAAGTCTCGTCTCTCTCAGATTCCGGGTCACAGTTTGCTCAAAAATCAATGGTTTTTGGCCAAATCAAAGGCTATCAGTCAAGTATACACTACAGGATGATTAAAGGAGGATGAACACTGTCACAAAGAGCTAAAAAGAGTCCTTGTGGATCAGCTCTTCAAATCATAAACATGCCCAGCACTGAGCTAGAGTAGCTGCCCTCTACTTTGCATTCGAAGGATTCGAATGCAGTTCGATTCGGTACTCCCTTTGTTTAGGAAATGAATAGCAAGAAACACAAGCTACCAACAAGACACGATCCCCAGTGGAGTCGCCAGTCTGTTGTGGGGAAAAGTATCCAACACGGAATGACCCTATCCCACTCTAAGGGTGATAGTTCCTTAGCAACAGCTGAAGCAAAGCTATCTAAAGTTACTTCTTTATGACATGTAAGAGATGAAAGGAAGAGATCCACTTACCGATGTCTTGCGCAAATGGTCGATCCAATCTCCTCTATTTGCCGCTCGCTCCCAGCTCCAAGTCTTCTCACGGGCCCAGCTACACGAGATCCTGCGAACAAGACAAGAAAAGGAAACTACAAGAAGCATGCATTCATAATTGATTCAAGGATTAGCATAAATCAAATACGCAAGTAAGACAATACACCATTGAAACACATGCGAATAGAAGAACCTCAAATGCTTTATTAATATAAGGAAGTAAGGTTCAGGCGGTGATACAACCGTGAGAGGTCCAATCCAGCATCACCTTCCCGACGGAAAGAAATCTCCTCTTCACCTCCCTCAAGCAATCACCCAATACTCTCAACTGTAAACCAACAACAATTCTTTGCACAAAATTCCGGCCCCAGGATCCCATGGGATGAGATCCTTATATAGAGTTTTGGAGTGAAGATAAGTCAGCTTGATGTGTGACTTGTTGTCCTCTTCAACTCCAGTTGTTCTTCAATCCTTGAGTCCACTCGGAGTTTCTACCTTCCACTTGGAGTTTTAGAAGCTCTTAACTCATCATTAGGCGAATCTTCTGATCCAAGTGTCATTTTGGAAGCTTCCTGGGCACTGGCACATTGAGAAAAGATTCCTCCATATGTCAAAGTACGCCCAGCGCAGGTAGCCTTTGTTGCACTTGCTATGCAGCGCAGGTACACCATAGAGCTTTTGACATTCAGCGCAGATGCTTAGTGGAGCAGCTGCTTTGATCCAAAATTGACCTGTTTTTGAGTGTTTTTCAGTGGAGAAGTGATCTGTAGTGCTATGGTTTGCTGACCTTGTTCCTCTAAGGGTAAGAACAACATGTTTAGGGACTTTGGATCCCTCAGATTATTGACATTTCATGCTCTATGCTGTAAGGCACAAAAATGTCTGTAACACCATGGCATTTTTCCTCCGCAAGCAGCTGAACTGTGGTTTAGAACTGCTACAAGTAGTTGCTGCCTAATTCTCCCTTGTCAGGATTTTGGTAATGGTTTTCATTTTTCGCATTCCCATCATTGTCTTCTTGATTGTGGTTCGCACACCCCTACTCCCGCTCATCGTCGCCTTCATTCCAGTTCTTCCACTGTAAATTTAGTCATGGCTTGCCTCAGGCACCACATGCACAGTAGGCGTGGAGGTTCGCGTGGAGGTTTTAACCACTCGCGAGCTTCTACCAGTTCCACTTCTAACTCCTCGGACTCAACTACTGAATTTCCCAACTCGCTCATTAACCCCACTCATAGCTACCCAAATACCAGAAGTGGTAGAGGTTGGAGGGACAATGCTATCCACACTATGGATCTCCCACTTCCTCCTCTTTCTGGCCCTCACAACACACAATTTCATTTTTGCAATTCACTAAACAGGCCTATAATCACTGCTACCATCACAATTTCTTTCAAGGAAGAGTCTGTGACGCAAGCTACTCTATCCAGTTGTGGGAACAAGAAGAACAGGGAAGAGATAGGTAGTTATGGGATCAGTAACAAGCAGTAAAGTGAAAGCAGTAAGGCTCTGCATGACAAAGATAAAGCTGGGGACGCTGGTAAGCGACAGGTGGATGCTGAAGGCACTGTAGATGATCCAACTATTCAAGGTCGTGGTGCATTTGAAGAGGATGACGATTGGTATCAGTTTGCCTGCTGGATTGAGGAAGAGCTAGCTCTAGAGGAACCACCAGCCTAACACGTGGCCTCATGTAAAGGTCTCCGGCTCCTAGGTGGATTCGTCTCACTTTTTATGGTTTTTGGTCTCTCACAAAGGTGTCCGGCTTCCAGGCAGATATGTTTCTATGATTCATGGTTTTTGGTTTGGATGTGTTTTGTCTTCATGCCAAGTGTCGTGAATTCTCTGGTTGACTCTCTGCCAGGTGGAAATGGCATACTGTTACTTGGTTATGTCCTTGTCTTTTTGGTTCAGGATTACGTTCCTCTTTGTTCATTTTGGAAAACCAAGGTCTACTTTGAAATAGTTATTCTGGTTCAATGGTTGGTTCCCCCATAACAAGGGCAGTCTTCAAAGCTGCTTGGACTGATTTCCCCTCTGTTGTGGCAGTCCAATACCAACAGTTGCATTTTGTGATGATGACTGGTGCTTAACATCTCTGAGATCAGGTTTCTCTATAACTTTTTTTGTATTATATTAATAGATCAGTACTACTTAGAAAAAAAAACCTATGTTTAACACAATTAACAATTAAAACACAAACATATCAATTTAAGATGATATTATCTAATTACAACTGAAAAATTGACTGTGACAGTGCGCCCTAAGTCAGCCAGCTTGTAGACAACTATTGTCTTGCGCCTATACCAAGGTTGTTATTTTACTTACCATTCACATTATCTTATATAAAGACAATGATTTGTTGGGCTCTTTGTTTTGTGGGAGTAGTCGACTAAGAAGAACGCGACAAGTTTTACTGACAAGATTTCTCAGACATCAATTCCTCTTCTGTCCCTTTCATATATGCTGATACGATTAGAGACAACTTGTCTATTGTTGCATTCAATACTACTACACGGAGGGGGACTTTAAGAAAAAATTTTAAGAGAAAAGAAATATTTTGTCTTCAAAATTTAATTATGAGGCGATAGTAAAAAAAGGTAAAGGTAAATGATTAGGGGTCTGTCTACTGGCATTCACTGAGTGGTTGGTTTACCATGGTTGTGAAGTGATATTCAACAAAGTAAAAGCATTCCTAAGACACATAGCCATGGGGCAGGTGAAGCAGATCAGGGTTCGTGTGAAGAACCTGTATAAGCTAGATGTGGAAGGTGCTACATTAAGCACTAAGGCGGAGAAAGTGAAGGTCACGATGTCAATGAACTTTGGCACAAAATAATTGGTCATCTGTATCATGGTACCTCGAATATTATAGAACAAATAACCACTCACCTCTCTAAAGGAGCACTTAAGCAATAGGATATATGCAAAGGATGTACATTACAAAAGTACATAAAATCCACATTCCATGATCAGGACAACAAAGCACATGCAGTCCTAGAAAGGATCCACTATGATGTTTATGGACCTTTCTCAACAACCTACATTATTAGACACAAATATTTTGTTGCTTTTATTGATGACTTCTCATAGAAGTGTTGGATCTTCTTCATGTGGAATAAAGATGAGAAATTCTCTGAGTTCGTAGAATTCAAGACACTAGTTGAAAACAAAGCTAGCAAGAAGGTGAAGGCTCTGTTGTAGAGGCTGCAACACCCTCCAAAATTTTGGCCTGCACTTAAATTTCAGAGCCTACTATGGGTATTGTGATCAATCATTCCTTAGTCACTTATTGGTAAGTTGATGATCTCAAGCTCCCCTTTTCGATCTTAAGAGTCGTTTATGCTTTTATCTTTACATAGAATGTGTCATCTTTGGGCATGGGGGTAATCGCTTGTCATGCAAAGGGAGGTTTTTTTTGCTTCAAGGGGAAATACTTATGAGAAGGAGACATGTTTAACACTCATTTCACTCACTGTTACACAAGTGTCACCTTTATCCTCCCAAAGTCTATAATCAAAGCCGCACTTGCTGTAAGCTGCCAAAAAGGTTGTTGGATTAAGTGAAGTATGTGTTATATGTTTTGGATGGTCTTTGTTGTATCAATAAGTTTTCAAGTGTGTGATCGTAGCGAAGTTTTATCACTATTCACAAAAGTTCCACTGATCCCACACTTAGCTAAATTTCGGAGTTTCCTTAGCAACCTAGCCTCATCCAACTTTCCTGAACTACACACTTCACATATGTAACCCTCAAGCTTTTTCGTTTCTTGTTCGAACTGTGCAATGCACAAAAATCCCAACCTCCCTTACCTTTCAAGAATGCGCAGTGGTTTCCTCCAATGTCCTTCCCTCAGCCGGAACCCATTGTCTCCAAAAACTGTGCAGTTTTGTCCCTTGACTACCTAGTCTGCCTTGCATCCTGAAATTGCATAGATGTGTCCTCCCAGGGCCTTGTCCCAAGTAGTGCCTTACATCTTAAAACTATGTAAATGTGTCCTCCCAAGGCCTCATCCCACAATAGTCACTGCCCGTTGAAACTACACAATTATGTCTCTCACGAGCCACGAAGAAAGATGACATGATAGATGACTATCAAGGAGTTGAGGAGAAAAATAAGTAGACCAAGAAACCCAAGGTATGATAGAATATTAGGACCGCATGAAGACTCCATCTGATGCATAACCCTTTCGAGGCTATGTATGGAAAACAAAGCACGTATTTTGAAATACACCTCTTAATGTAGTTTAAAAGTTTTCTTATCATTGTCGTATCATTCCATCTTCAATGACATTCATGGTTGCAGGAACTGAAAGTCATTCCATGTGTTTGATCTGTGTCTTGCTCCCTTTCACTTATTTATTACATAGCTTAGAAGATGAAGAGTATTACCACTTGTTTATTTAATCTACTAAGGTTGTGACCAACATGATCTTATGACTAACTAGGCACAATGCAAGGCATCCTAAGTGGGATGAAAGATGTTTGATGATATGTATGTAGTTAGTACACTCCTCTGCATTACTCCTTTGCATTAATCCTTTGTGGCCTTTATGACTTTATGACCTTAATTCCCATTCCATGTTCATCCATGTGGACGCACTTTATGATGTTCTACAACAACCTAATGTCCTTGTCAACTTCCTCTCATCTTTCTTGTCATGTTTTCAGAACTTGTGTACCCAACAAGAAATTTGGGAGATGAATGCCATCAAGGTAGAAAATCAATGGGGTTTCAAGTCATTTATTTAGGGTTCCCACTAGCATAGTCCCACCATATGATCCACCCAATCCCTAAATTGGGGTCTACTACTGTTTCAATTAATTATTACGTGATCATGGTGGGCCATAATTCCAAGTTAAATATTATGACTCTTCATATGATATTATTGGAGATACCTGAGGAGACATCTTTTTGGCTAAAGGGTTAAGGGAGGATTTTGACTTCAATATTGACCCATCAACCATATCCTCAACATATCTAACCAAAAATCAAGAAGACAACTAAGGTGAAGCATGGGCATCCTCTCTTGCCCACATTGTTCAACATATCAATCTATGAATGCCTCTACACTCCACCAACTATGCATCAATAAAATTTTGGGTTTCCCCACTGTCCTCCAAGATGGATACATGTTGTCCGTGCATTGTACCTTTGATTGCAGAGTGGCTAATAATCATAGTTTATCGTGGATGATTGTGATCGTACATAACATTCATGGTCCAATTCATTTTTTTGGTGCCCAATGTTGGTGAATCATTGTATTGCATCATGGTAGCATATATTGCCTTTTTTAAAGAAAAAATATATTGAAAATAAATTAAGTTATGTCTCATGCAAATGTTCAATATTATTGTGTTGTGAGAGCTTTGCATATTATATGTATCATATATCTATAATCACTTATTTGAAGCCTACTTTAAGAAATAAAGGAAGAGGTGCAAGCCCTTGCCATAAGAACTCCCACCAACTCCTCTTCTCGTAGAAAATTTTCAAACGTTAGCCCATAAATCAAACACATGCCCTTGTTTCTCTAGTTTGGAAACCCTTGGATGTTTTTGACAATGAACTCCTCCCAACCACTACTTTAACCATCTATTGAATGTCTTTGATTGGTATGTGTAAATTATTTTGATTGATTCCTGGAGAGGTGTGAAATCTAATTTTGCATGACATGATACAAACACCAAATTTAACCCGTGGTAGCCAAAATTTTAGCCTTACAACTCTCTCATCCACTATTAGATACTTCACTAATTATTCAATGGGTAATCTGCTTAACAATATATTAAATACTAGAAGCATTCATATTAATATAAAAAATAAGAATAGTATTTAATATTAAGTTATAATGTAGGTAACTGCCAAGTTGACATATTCTCTGCCTTGGAAAGTGAATAGTCAGCTTGACTTAATGTCCAATGTTAGTTTTAAAACAATTAAGATAAAATTGTTTAAGAGAACTCACATAGATCTATAAGTGCTGAGATGATAAATATGATGCAAAAATTTACTAAAAAGTTCACATTGTAAAAGAGCTTTTCACTTATAGTAATATGACCCCATTCCTCCCTTAGCTATCCATTGGGGAAGTCCTTAACAACTGGAAAAAAAACTACCCCTGGCAATCCATGAAAAACAACATTGCCAAGAGAGTGTGGGATGCCCTCCCATTTTCCCTCTTGTGGAGGATCTGGATTGCTAGGAACAACAAGATCTTTAAAGATAAAGAGACCTCAATCAGGCATCTTTGTAGCAAGGCTAAAAGCCTTGCGATAGAAACCATCGCATCTAAGAGCACAAAAAAAATTGACATAACAAGTCTTTGGGCTGAAGAAAAAGATTTCATAAGGAGCCTGATAGATAAGATTAGTCTCCCTCCAGCAGTGAAAATCTACAACAACTTGGGTAGTGCTCACAGCCACAACTGGAAAATTCGACTGAAGCAGGATAACTTCAACAACTGGCTCCGCACAAGCAACACCCACTCCTTGTTCTTTGACGGTGCCTCCAAATCAAATCCGGGAGTAGCGGGAGCAGGGGGAATTATCTACAATCCCAATGGTGAGCCCTTAGTCACCTTCGAGTGGGGATTAGGGATCCTCTCAAACAATAGAGCAGAGGCTCTGGCACTCTATCAAGGAATACTTCAACTACAGATTCAGGGAATCTAGAAAGCTATGATCTTTGGCGATTCTGCTACCATTATTAATTTAATGACTGGCAAGCGAAAAGCCTCCACTATCCAATGTTGCCATATCCCTCGTATCATCAATCGGGAAGCTGATAAACGCATCAGTCAAGCATGCATACGACCAAAAGGAAATATCCTCTGTAACAATGAGGACCTGTTTCAATTTCTTCCATGATTCCCATGATTTGTGAAAATTTATCATATCTAGTTACTTGCATTTTTCTCAGGGCATACCCTGACCAAATCCAAAACAATCCCAAGGTTATCTGCTCTACGCCACCAGAAATCCCCCCTTTTCTCACTGCAGACTCCTCTACTTTTGTGAATTCATGTTGCCCCTGTGGAACCCGTGATCGCCTCAGCTCCCTCCACGTGATCCAGTCCTTCACGCCTCACTGCTCATTTGCTACTAATACCAGGATGCACCCTCTTCATTCCCAAACCTCCCTTCCCATCTTCGCTCATTCTGTAGCACTAACAACTATCTTGGATTGCAGTTCTTTCAGTGATAGTTTCCCTTTTCCCCCCACTGTTGTCACCCCCTTACGTAATCTCTTCCTTTCTCGATCCTATAGTTCTGCTCTTCCCGAGAGTTGATGGCCTCTATTATCTCCTCCCTATTTTTCTATCTCTTCTCCACTCAAAGTACTTCCTTTCGAGCCTGTGTTGCCAAGGATCGCTTCTTCCCTACTTCATATTCTAATCTCCTATAATCATCCCTCCTCCTTATCTGCTTCAGCATCAGACTTTATTTTTTCGGGAATTTCTTATCGCTCTACTCTCGATTCTCTGAGCCCTCTTTCCTCCCTCTTCCCTACTCTTCATATCCCTTGTTTGGTTTTCACTTTCTTGTCTGTTACAGCTTGCTGGACCGACCTAAAGGAACAACAGAAAAGGAACAACAGAAAATACAGCAGAAAAGGAACAACAAAAAAGGAACAGCAGAAAAGGAACAACAGGAAAAACAGAACAACAGAAAAGGAATAGCAAAAAAGAAAAACACAGCTCCAACAAGGTCGTCAAGCTTGAAGCAAGTCGGCGCCGATGACAAACCTGAAGAGTCCACTGCTCGGCACATCAGCCACAGTAATATAGATTGATGATATGTAAATGCTGTTATTTATTACTACAGTTTGTTAGGATTTACCTTTGGTCTTTGGTTTTTAGAAGCCCAAAAGGTAGGATTAAGGAGGAATTTTGTATAAGCTATAAGTCCTTCTTCCCCAGCTCTTCTTGGCACCTCAACATGTATTTCAGGAGCCCAATCTCCCTCTTTTTTTTTTCAGATTTATAATAGCAACCGAATTTGTCAAAAAAAAAAAATATGACCTCATTCCTCCCTTGATAGATCCAACGTTAGTATATTTGTCCCAATATAATAAATGTGTTTCTCTTTTATATTATTAAATTAGGTTGCTTCAATAATCATGTTCTTATTGTTAAGGGGAGATTGTCTTAAAGTAAGTGTTGTCATAAGTAGTGTGATAGAAGTAACAATGGGAAACTATATCTATATATTTTTTTATACATGTGAAAAAGTAATCCCTAATTTACTTATGTCCATGGTAGTGAAAATCTATTTTTTAGAGAGGTAGCTCAATTATTTGTCATGTCAGTATAAGTAGTGGTACCTTGTGGTCATTTTATTATGTTTAGTAGATACAGTAATAAATGGTGTAATTTAAAGAATTTTAATTTAGACTACATTTACATCGCAATATGATACTCTATAATTGTACCAAAACCTAGCAGTGGAGACATGACAAGTAACTAGATGTATTCAACAAAATTTTAATGCTTATCATTGTGTCTTTGAATAATATTTATAGTGCTAGTTAAATTGGGTAGTATTGACTTACTTTTACGATTCACATAGATATCATCATAACTCGTTGGTTTTGATACTTGATTATTTGAAAATAAATGCTAGTTAAATTAGGTTGTATTGACTTAGTTTTCCAATGCTAGTTAAATTATTAACTCGGTTAATGCTTGAATTGAGGCTTCTGTGATCCATAACATTTATAAGAAGAAATTTTGGCGTAAATCACATGCAGAAATACCTGTCGACGCGTTCCGAACCAGCTAGTGTGCTTCATCGTCAGGACAAGTTGAGGAGTCAGATCATGGCTACAAATTAAATAGGGAGAGCAGATCTTCCAAATAGCTAGGTTGACTAGGTTGACCAATAACAGCTATAAAGAAAAATGGCTAGATGATATTATAATGTTAAGAAGTTAAAAGGTGATAAAAATGATCTTATAAATATAGTAATTAATATATTATATATTCGAATGTAATATTTTTATTGTAGTCAAAAAGTAATAAAAACTATTATTATGATTATAGTAAAAAAAAATAAAAAAAATTAATATATTATATATCCAAAAGTGGTTCCATTCTATTTTATTCATATATATATATATATATATATATATATATATATATATATATATATATATATTGACAAATTTGGTTGCTATTGTAAATCTAAAAAAAGGTGGGAGACTGAGCTCCAGAAATACATGCTGAGGTGCCAAGAAGAGCTAGGGAAGGAGTTACAGCTTAAACAAAATTCCTCCATAATCCTGCCTTTTGGGCTTCTAAAAACCAAAGACCAAAGGTAAATCCTAACAAACTGCAGTAATAAATAACAGCATTTACAAAGCATGAGTCTATATTACTGTGGCTAATGTGTCGAGCAATGGACTCTTAGGTTTGTCGTCGGTGCTGACTTACTTCAAGCTTGACGAACTTGTTGGAGCTGCGTTTTTATTTTTTGCTGTTCCTTTTATGCATTTCCTTTTCTGCTGTTCCTTTTCTGCTGTTCCTTTTATGTTGTTCATTTTCTGATGTTTCGTTGTTCCTGCTATTCCTTTTCTGCTGTTCCATTTTTTCTGCTTTAAAAAGCGGAGGGGTATATAAATAGAGAGGGGAGAACAGAGGCCTTCGTTTCTCAGGAAAATAGAGAAGTAAGAACAGGCAAGGAAGGAACTGCGAAGGGAGGAGTATGCGATGGGGGAAAAATAGGGGCAGTCACTAAAAAAGAGCATTGTGAAACAACAACGATCCGAAATGATCGAAAGAGCTGCGGAACAAGCGAAAATGGGAAGGGAGGCTTGGGGGTAAAGAGAATGCATCCTGGTATAAGTAGCAAGCAAACAAAGAGGCGTGAAGGACATGATCATGAGGTGAGTGCTGAGGTGGTCACGGATTCCGCACGGGGAACATATATTCAAAAAATCTGAAGAGACCGCAAGGAGAAAAGGGAGGATTTCTAGCAGCGTGGAGCAGATAGCCTCTTGATTGTTTTTGATTTGGTCAGGGTACGCTCTAAGCAAGATGTGAGTCTTTAGATATGAAAAATTTTTACAATTCATGGGAATCATTGAAGAAATTGGAATTGTTCCTTCTTGTTACAAAGGATATTTCCTTTCGGTCTTATACAAGCTTGGCTGGTGCATTTATCAACTTCCCGATTGATGGTCCGAAGGATATGGTAAAATTGGAAATCCTGAGTTTGATTGATCATGACTTGGCATCTGTTGATGGTTTGCTGTAAGAAGATGTTGGAGGCTTTTCGTTTTCTAGTCATGAAATTGATAATGATAGTAGAATCACTAAAGATCACAACTTTCTTGATTTTTTGAATTTGTAGTTGAAGAATTCCTTGATAGAGTGCCAGAGCCTCTGCTCTGTTGTTTGAAAGGATCCCTAATCCCCACTCAAAGGTGATTAAGGGCTCACCATTCGGTTTGTAGATAACTCCCCCTACTCCCACCGCTCCTGGATTTGATTTGGAGAAACTGTCAAAGAACAAGGATTGGGTGTTGCTAGTGCGGAGCCACTTGTTGAAGTCATCCTGCTTTAGTCGGATTTTCCAGTTGTGACTATCATTGCTGTTGAAGTTGTTGTATATTTTCGTTGTTGGCAGGATACTGATCTTATCTATGAGACTCCTTATGAAATCTTTTTCTTCAACCCAAAGACTTGTCATTTCCATTTTTTTTGTGCTCTTAGAAGCGATGGTTTCTGTCGCAAGGCTTTTAGCCTTGCTACAAAGATGCTTGATTGTGGTCTCTTTATCTTTAAAGATCATGCTATTCCTAGCAATCTAGATCCTCCATAAGAGGGCAAATGGGAGGGCATCCCAGACTCTCTTGGCGATGTTGTTTTTCATCGATTGCCAGGGGTAGTTTTTTTTCCAATTGTTAAGGACTTCCCCAATGGATTGCTGAGAGTTCCAGGTAAAGGGAACGATTGGGGTAATATTGTTCCAACAGGAAAAAGCAAAAGGACACGAAATGAAGAGGTGATGGGTGGAATCCTCCGATTCTTGGCAATTAGGGCATCTGGAGGGTCCAGCAATGCCTTTTTTTTAAGATTTTCTGCAGTGAGAGTTTTTTCTTTTAAGAGGTTCCACATAAAAAATTTCACCTTAGGGATGGCTTCTGATTTCCACACTGTTTTCCAATGTGTCCATGTTGGTGCCAGGTAGTCCATGTTGCAAAGATAATTGTATCCTGCTTGTATTGAGTAGCTGGTGCTAGTGGGGTCCCATCGGAATCCATCCTTGCCATTTTCTATTGTAGGAGCAATGTTGTGGAGGTGTATCTGAAAGTTGTCAAGATTCTCTTTAATTCGTTGAGGGATGGGAGGAAGGCTCCATCTCTTCCAAGCTTGTTTATTTGTGTCCCATTGCGAAATTTGACCTAAACTCTATATTCCTTTACTTTGAAGAAAGAGAATTATTGGAGCCATACCTGGAAGACTGCAAATTGGCTGATTCCCCATAATTTTATTAGTGCCAATGTTGTTTTTGTTGCCACCTTTGGGAAACTTGGAGACATTTTGAGCCATAAAGGAGATGGCTTTTTTACAGAGTTTCCAGATCCTTGTGTTTTTCGTGTTGGGTATTTCAGTTGTAAGCAGATGCTGCCTTGAGTGGTTGAGATATTTGGCCTCCAAAACGTTTTTCCACCAAGCTGATTGGTCTTCAATAAGCCTCTAGACTATCTTGCCGCCAAACGCTAAATTGGTGACAAATGGGGATCTAATTCCAAGACCTCCTTTTTCTTGGTTTTGAATTACTTGTTTCCATCCAAAAAAGTTATATTTTCTCTTTTCATTTTTCCCTCCCTGCCAAAGGAAAAACCTGAGAATAGTATCCATTTTGCAGAGAAAAGAGGCTGGAGCCTGGGCAAAGACAGAATTTGTAAAGAGGAAGAGAGGAAAGGCTAGATTTGAGCAGTACCAATCATCCAGATGGGTTGAGGCAAGTGGCTCCCCAGTTTTGAACTTTTCTTTTCATTTTATCTAAAGTTTTTTCCCAAACATCAACTCTTGCGTTTCCTATATTCACTGGCATTCCTAAATAGCTGAAATGGTGCCAATTTAACTTGCAAGGCACACCGAAGATGTTGGCTATGTTTTGAAGCATTTGAACTGAGGCGTTCCATCCATAAATACAACTTTTGAAGTGATTAATCATTCCCCCTGAATATATCATGAATTTTTCTAGTAAAGATTTGAATCTTCAAGTTATGATTGCGGACGCCCCTCCAATCAGCAGGGTATCATCAGCAAATTGGGAGTGATTGATTTTTTTCACTCCATCTTCAAATTTGATCCCAGTGATGAGGCCTGTCTGCTGCTTATGGTCAAGGGCACAACTGAAGGACTCAGCCAGTAAAAGGAAAGGGTAGGGGGACAAAGGACAGCCTTGCCTTAATCCTCTTGAAGATTAAAAGGCAGGGTCGGGTCTGCCATTGATAAGGGGAGCTATCCAAGGGCGAGAGATACAGGCTCTTATGAGATCAATAAAGAAGGATGAGAAACCCATTTTTTGAAGAACAACAAATAGAAAGGAGTGTTTAACCCTGTCAAAAGCATTTGCCAAGTCCAATTTCAGGATGAAACCATTTTCATTTCTAAAATGGCTTGAGTGAATGGCTTCCTGGACTAAGAGAATAGAATCTGAAATATGCCTATTTGTCATAAAACCACCTTGGTTTTCAGAGATTAACATAGGCAATAGACGTTTGAGATGGGAAGAAAGAATTTCTATGAAAATTTTGTAGGAAGAATTACGTAAGGATATGGGCCGAAAATAGGAGAAATTTGAAGGTTGGTTCTCCTTTGGAATGAGGGCCTGATGTGTTGAATTTGTGTAGCCTCCTAATTTATTTTTCCTCTGAATCCATTTAAATTATTTGATGAGTTCCTTTTTGATCATTTCCCAATACTCCCTATAAAAACAAATAGGAAAGTTGTCCAGCCCTGGTGCCTTGTCTGGTTGGAGGCCCCAAATTGCTTCCTTGATTTCTTCTTCTTTTATTTCCTCTGTCAGCCTTTCATTTGCTTCTGCTGCAATCTTTTTTGGCAAATGCTGTAGGAAGTCAGCGTAGTTTTCGTCCTCCCCTGATTCAGTTAGCAGCTCTTTAAAATGTTCTGAGGCAGCATTTTTGATGGCAGTTTGATCATTGTGTTGAGTGCCTGCATTATCTATGATAGTTGTTATATTATTTCTGATTTGCCGAACAATGGCTTGCTTATGGAAAAAAGCTGTGTTCCTGTCTCCGCTCTTCAACCAAGTCTTCCTTGATTTAATTCACCATTTTTCTTCCTCTTCTCTTCTGATATTGTATAGCTGACTGTAAATATTTTCTTCTTGACTTTTTTCAACCTGATAATATTCTTGCTTTTCTAGTGCATAATGAAGTTCTTCAATTTTTTCTTTCACTACTCTTTTCTTTGCCTCTGGCTCTCTATATTGTGTTTTTGCCCAATTCTTGAGAGCATTCTTTACATTTCTAAGTTTTCTTTCCCAAATAAAACTTGGAGATCCTTTGATATGTTGGCACCAAGTTTGTTGAACCAACACTTTGGCTGCTTCAATGTCATTCCATAAAGGACTGTATTTAAAAGGGAGAGGGCCCAGGGGGTAGAGAGATTCAAGGGTTAAAGCAGTGGGATAATGGTCTGAAGCAGCAAAAGGAAGGATGGAAGCGTTAATAGCTGAAAAGGTGGAGAGAAGGGATACATTTACCAAGATCTGGTCGAGCCTTTCCATAATATTATTTCTCCCCAATCTGCAATTACTCCAGGTGTATTTGCTATTCTTTGGAATGATATCGACAAGATCACCATGTTGCATAACATTTTCCAACTGATTTCTAAAAGGATCTGGGTTGAAGCTGCCTCCACATTTTTCATTAGCATGTAAAATGAGGTTTAAGTCACCTCCTAAAATGATGTTGCTGCTGTTTTCTTTTGCTATATTATTGCTGAGAGAGTCCCAGCAAACTTATTTATCCCTGTAATGATTCGGGACATAAACATTGTAAATTACTATCTGTTGACTGCTGATAATATTATGTAATACAATCTTGACCCAATGTTGTTCTACTGTTTCTACTATGTTGTTCCATTCATCTTGAAGCCAAAGTGTAGCAATTCCTCCTGAGGCTCCTCCAGAATCACATATACATCCTTTGTAGCACTTATGTTTTTCAATAATCTTGTTCATCTTTGGTTGTCTCTGCTTTGTTTCTTGGAGTAAAACAATGGTTGGATTCTCTTGGTTAATAAGATCCTTTAAGGCATTTGATTTGGAGGGGTTCCCTAGTCCCCTGTTGTTCCATGAGAGGATTTTAATCATTTCAAGTGAGAGGTGCGAGGAGTTGCTCTCCCTCCCTTGTCTTTGTTTGCTATGTCTGTGTCTATTGGTCCTTGAATATATGATTCAATGGGGTTCTGGAGCCCCAATGCTATGTCTTTTTGCACATTTTCATCCCTGTGCTATTTGGCAGACTTTCTTCCAGGCTTCTTTTGATTGTCTAGAATGGATCCATGCTCCTTGGAATTGCTTTTGGTGATTCTGAGGGGGGAGGATCAGACAGGAGGGAAGAGGAAATGACTTGAGGAAGGGGAGAAGAGGTAGGATCAGATTGAATCAAGGGAGGGGATTCCTTGGGAAGAGAGAGGATGTGAAAGGGATTGGAAGAGGGAGAAGAGGTAAGGGGATCCAGCTGGTGATCAGAAGATAGGGGAGGTTGTGGGGAAGAAGGGGGAGGAAATGAAGGCAGGCGAGAAGAGGGAGGGGAAATTGGGGGAGGTCGAGAGGAAGGACCTGCTTCATGGGATGGTTTAGGATTAGGGGTGTCTTTTTCCTTTTAACGGTTTCCCGTTGCTCTTCTTGTGGATTATTTTTTACATTAGAAAGTTTAGTGCAATGATTAGCAAAGTGACCATACTCGTGACATACCTTGCACTTGAAGGGGATCTGTTCATATTCAAGCTGCTGAATGTGCGTTAGTCGTCAACCTTGAGCTTAATGGCCTCTGTCAGGATTTTACCCAAATCAAATTCTACATAGATGCGGGCACATGATTACATGTTATCTTTTGGTTCACTCCGATCAATGTATTTCCCAATGGCATTCCCAATAGCACGCATAGATTTCTCTCCCTAGCAATGCAAGGGGAGGTGAGGAAGCCAGACCCAAACAGGGACCGCATTAGGAATATCAAGCTCCGGGTCAAAATATGGAGTCCATTTGTTTAAATATAAGCCTTTGGAATCCATGAAATAAGGCCCATTACGAAAGATTAAATCCTTGTCTTCCTTTGCCTCAAAATTAAATGTAAAATATCCCTTTCCACAAAATCTGATAGAAATTTTCCCTTGTATTTTGTCTATCCAATTCCTTTCCACCCACCTCTGGACTATTTTTGGAGAGGGCTAAAGTCCTGTAAATTGCCCAATAAGTCATTTTTCTGCCAAGGCAAGAGCAGCAATTCTAGGCAAAGTTTGAGGGAGAGAAACTTCCTGTAACCCATCAAGTTTTTT
Organism: Pinus tabuliformis; assembly: GCA_031772625.1. Taxonomy (NCBI): domain Eukaryota; kingdom Viridiplantae; phylum Streptophyta; class Pinopsida; order Pinales; family Pinaceae; genus Pinus; species Pinus tabuliformis. The sequence goes on from CM062807.1 coordinate 881,106,731, forward strand.
CACAAACTTTGAGACTGAAGGGCAAGCTCGCTGAGGAGGCATGGACTTGATCAAGGCAGAGAAGGCATGCTGGTGAGCTGCCTCCTCTGACGAAGCCTCTGGAGGGGTCATCCCGAGCGGTCGAACATCGGTTCAGACCTAATGTTTGCAGGTGGCGGCAGGTGCAGAGCGCGCTTTTCAGAACCTTCTCGAATCCAAAATAAAAATATGTTAAATTAAAGAAAACATGTATTCATATATTATTTATGGTTATTAATATATTTAATTCTTTATTGATTTATATACTAGGGATAAGTAAAGAAAGATTTACTTCGGTTATTAAATTAATTTATTTAATACTAAGAATGTTATTCTATTTTATTTTTATTACATATTATTCTATGGTTGACAAATTAACTTAATAAATCATTAGGGAAAGGTAAAAGGGTTTTATTATAATATTGGTTAAATTTTATTTATTTATTCCTATTTTTTTATTTATAAACATAAATATTCATTTATTTATTTATTTACTATTCTATAGTTGTTAAATAAACTTATTTAATTAAGTGTTTATCGGTTAATGCTATCTTAGAGAACATGTGTACATAGCCAAATTGTAGGATTTTAGTGGCTCACAACAATGGATAAAGTTGTTTGAGTGAAAATGGAAGTTGAGGCACAAGTACATGAGAACTCTGCTGCTCTGTGCGAGGTCTTATTCCTTGAACCATCTCTTGGCGCGTGGCTTTGAATGCAAAATATCTCTCTACATTTGATTTATGGCTAGGACCCATGTCTCTGCACGTGGCATTCCCTATGTCTAGCTACCCTACGCGTGTCTTTTGTTTTTCAGGTAAGATGTCTTCATGATTCATAACATCATTTTGGTCTTAGTCTGCCTTTAATATTTCCTGTCTAGAAGAGTGGATCTCAGTTTTTATCCTTGCAGTTGCGCATGGCCATCTTTAGTCTGTCGTATGGCCTTTCCATTTCTGTTTTGCCCGGCGCGTGGTATGATTCTAAATTGGTTAGATCTTTTTTGGCACCTCGCATACTAGTTATGGCCTGACAATTATAGGAACATAGAGGGTTTCAAGGAACAGAGAGGGTTTCTGCAAGGAATAGAGGAACAAAAAGGATAGAGAGTTTTAAGAAACAAAGAGGGTTTCTGCAAGGAACAGAGGAACGAAAAAGATATAGGGTTTCAAGGAACAAAGAGGTTTTCTGCATGGAACAGAGAGGGTTTCTGCAGGGAACAAAGGAATGAAAAAGATTGAGAATTTTTTGCAAATTCACAAAGATGGTGACAGTGCCACACCAATGTCACTTTGTTTCTGTTGTGCTAAGAGATGGCTAGAGAATCGCATCGATTTGTTCTAGAGGGATTCTCCAGATGTCACGAGAAATTGGGCTTTTGGGAGGAATTGATGGAACAGAATCTAGTGGTGGGCCTGGCGGAACTACTCCATTCCCTACCTGATTCCTGCCATGACTTTCCATTACGAATCCACTGGAAAATTGTGCTGCATCTTCATCAACCAAACCTTCCTCCACACTGTAATGAGCCAACACCTTTGCTTCTACAACCAAACCTTCCTCCTCATTTGCCCCATTGCAATGGAGGGTTTGTCGAGAAAATGGAGAGACAAACAAACACCAATGTTTGAGAGCCATGAGACTAGGGTTTCTGTGATGGGCATTAAGGGCATGAGGCCCGATGGCAACAGAGTACATACTCATTTATTCATGGGTGGCAGGAGATAGATATTAAGACCCTCATTCTTCTGAAAAGTGGGATACATGGGCTGGAAACAATAGAAAACAGTGGGCTAGGCCATTTTAAAATGGAAACAAGACAGCTGAAACAACTGAAACTTTTTTGGTGTAGAGGCCGAAAATCTTTTTGGCGCCAAATTGTTTTAGTTTTTATATGATGGGGCTTTCACTGTTATTTTGCAAAGGAACTCGAAGCTAAACTAGAAGTTTCAAGGAAGACAGAAAAGGGTTTATTTTCCATAGGTATTTTCCTTTCAATTTGATGTATTTCCCTTGCAAAGATGTTGGCATTGGTATTATTTTCCTTGCGTCGCTGTATTCATTGGTATAGTTATAGGAATTGGGATTATTTTCATGGTATAGATGTAGGCATTGGGGATTATTATCAACTATCTCCTGAGCCGTGTCTAGTTCTGTTTCTTTATAATTACATGAACAACTTAATTTCTGCTTTGAAGTATCGCTCTCTATTCATGTGTAGACATGAATCCAATCAACCTTGTAATGAGATGACTCACCTGCATGCTGGGAAACACTAGGCATTGGCTCATACATACTAGAGACACTGTCCACTTTCGAACCATACAATTCATCAAAACCATAAAACTGTTTGTCATTGTCTGGAATCTGAATAATGAAATTTGTCTTCATGAACTTCATCCTCAATAGATGAGTTATGATGTTGCAAACCAACATCTGAAACTCAATTATTCTCATAAGCTTCTTGAGGTTCATCGTATGATGAATGAATCAGTTGATGATCTCCAAAGTTCAAAGAAACTACATTAGACAACATGGGACAACCATCATTCTGGCTATTATTATAATTCTTATGTGATTTTCGTTCTTCATCATCGTGAGTTTCACTTTTGTAAACCTGTTCAATTTGCTCTTCTTTTTCAACTACATGATCTTGATATCTTTCAATTGCATCTAAATTTTTAAACCCATACTCTTGAGTTTCATTATTAACAAGTGAGATGGGATTTTCCTGAACAGAAGTAGCTGGAATGTATTATATGGTGCATTCTTCACCATCTCGAACTTCATTGGATGATGCCTCCTTTCTAATTAAGACAAGAAAAGGAATTTTCTTTATGTATCCCATGGAGTATAACCTTTTATATGCAATTGTGTCTTATAACATGATAGTGTTGCACCCTAGCCTAACATACAACATTGTAACAATTCTAGTTCCTTTGGGTGTGTCTTGAGAAATGAGGTCATCCTTTTATGAAAATGGACGCCCCATTGGCTCATTGTTATATATTTCAACTTCTGTGCAATAAAAGGCCACATTGAGTCACTTGATATCCACCATTCTAGGAGATGCACTGGGATGATCTTTTGCTTGGATATGTGATCATGTGTTTGGCACTAGACTCTAATTCATTAGCATGAAATAGGTTCTAGAGGGGTGTTATGGAAATATGATTGATTCTCCTCTGAACATCTCAAATCTCCACAAATCTGTGCATAGGTATAATACCAAGCCATGATATTTGTAGCTTGGGTCTTTGAGAAGTATGAGGCATGAAATTGGCATTATTTGGTTTAATCCCACACCAACATTTACTCATGAATTGATGAAACGAGAGCTCATGGGCATTCACTGCATTGTCATTCATTTGAATTCACTTATTCCATGTGTGGTTAACTATATTGGAGGGTTAAACATAATTCTGAGTTTTTATACCCTCTCTGCCACCAGTGTTCTACATTATTTTATGTCTTTTCATTTTCCAAGCATATTTCAAGGTTCTTTATTGCATATTGGTGCTCTTCTAAGGCAGCACACCATCTCGCTTCATCTATCATAATAATTCTTTGGACTTTGATGTAGTTTCCATGCATGCTTAATATGCTTCATATGCATTGCTTTTCAAATGTTGATTTCACAGTTTAATATAAACTGGTGATAATTTATTTAAATATTTTATATACAAAATGATGCTTGTTTGTTAGGAACACTGTTTATTTTTTGAGCACCATATATGGAACCTCGTTGGTTTCAATCCATAATTGCAGAGAGTCAACCAACCAGACTTTCATTTAATTTTCTAAAATCTCTCACTTTAATCCAACTTCTGAATGTTTTTATATAAATGATCAAACACACACTAACTATGGTAGCAAACTATCTTGAGGCATTATTTGGGCAACGAATCATGCCTGAGACATTATCTAAAGCATTGGCCTATCTCTAAGGCATTATCTATAGCAGCACATTAAATCTGATGCTTCACTATGGCAGAAATATGTCTATGAAGCAATTCTGAGATAGAAAGATACCTCTGAGGCACTGTTGATGACAACAGATCATCCTTGAGGTATCAATTGTGGCAGCGAACCACCTATAAGGAATTGTTTGTGGCAACGAATCACCCCTAAGGTTTTTATGTGGCAACAAATCATCTTGAGGTATGGTCTACGGTTTTGAGGCAAGCAAGGTCTGGTTTGGAGTTGATTGTGGCTACAATGAGATAGTGAAGTAATGTTTATAGGCAGCAAGGAGATATTCTACAGAGATTACTTTGCATTATGTGACAACAATTTAAGACAGTGCATTACCCTTTGTAATATAATCCAGAGAATTCCTCAATGAAATTAGTCTTACATGCATAGAAGTGTAAACCAACATATTTTAGAATAATTTTATGGTTTTAAACGTTGTCATATATTTCAACATTTATTTATGTAATGATCCTAACTAGTGTCCACAAAATTTTCTTCGTAGATTTCTATTACATTATTCTATACAAAATGGCAGACCAGGTATTTATGGTGCTTTTGGTATTTGTATTATTTATGTTGTTGATTTAGTTAGAGGTTGGATTTGTTCTTAGAAATAACTTTAAAATGATACTTCAAAAGTTTTTTTGTGACTAGTTAAATGCTTGTTGGAACACTCTGATAAGCTTGCCTCAAAGTGTTGGACAGATCTTCAATGCTCACTCAACACATATTTGGTGTTACCGATTCTATTTTCTTATCGGTTTTTTGATAAAGGTTTTCTTATTTTTATGTTATTATGTGTTTTTTAAGAATGTACCCATGGGTGTTACCGATGCTACTATGGGGGATTCAATGATATTCACTACTTTTATGGAAATGTTAACAAATGCATGAGGGCAATGTTGGAAATAATACTGAGAGGGGGGGTGAATCAGTATTATCAGATCAATCAAACCTTTTCAATGCTCAGAAACATATACGCTACTTCAGTTAAGTAAAACAGCGTGTACACGCTACTGTGACTAAATAAAACAGCGTATAAGCAGAAAACTCATAACTTAGTTAGCTTATTCTTCAGTTAAGTTCATCAGGACATTATTCAGCACATTAACAGTAAGTAGATGCAGTATAACAGAACGGATCAAAAAGTCACACACATGAACACCAAGATATAAGGTGGAAACCCAATGTGGGTGAAAACCACCTGCTGCAAGTTATCTCTATCTTTCTTTAAGAAACTTCAGTTTACAATCTTTTGTACTGGTGCAGCCTTATACCAGTACGCAGGCTACAACCTGCAGAAGGCTACAACCTTCTCTCGTTCTCCAAACTTCCTTGGAAGGGAGCTCCAACCCCCCTGTTCTTGTACTAGCCAAGATACTAGTACGTAGGTGCTGACCTACAATCTTCTTTTCTTCAGGTATCACCTTTCATACATTTTCAGACTTGAATATTCCTGAAGCACAACATTACAATCTGAAGACCACAATTCATTCAATTTCCACAACAGATCATTGAAGCAAAAAACAACCAAACTCTGAATCACTGAACCACTGAACCCTGTCAATCACCAGTTATCAGAACACAGAGCAGACTACAGAACTCTGCAATAACTGTCAGACCCCACTGTAAACCCAAAAACAAGCTTCAAAAGATATACGCTACTTCAAGGAGCCAAACCCGCGTATACACGCTCTTTTACCGAAGCCAAACTGCGTACAGATCTAAAAATAAACTTTCTCAATTTGCAGCTGTACCAGACATTAGTTAGATCCAGAACATAGCATTGCGACAATATGCAGATCTAGAAATAAGCATAATCAACCATATCATGATAGTGCATTTCAAACCATTAGATCCCGATCTATCCTTAGATCTAGTCTTCCATCAACCAATGTGATCTCTCCTTGGCTTAAATCAAGCAACCCAGCACCTGCAAATCAGATCTCTTTCACTCTTAGATATTCAAGCCTTGTCGAAAGATGATTTTGCCTAATGATCTTCTTCTCCTTATATAGTCTTAGGCCTAGCTCAATACCAAGAGCCAAAACCATAGTAACACAATACCATCAACTTCAAAACTAGGGATCGACACGCCCGTCGAGACACAATGGTCCGAAATCATAGGCACAACTTCCAAGGACTAACCACCATGGACCAAAGGAACCTTTCCACATACACGCGCTTTTTATGAATCGAACTAGCGTGTACACGCGACTTGGGCTTAACGAAACGGCGTGTATGAGCTTCCTTGGCATGCTGTACTGAGATCTATCTTCTGATTAAGATGCCATCACTTGTACCAACCTCTGAGCACTTGTACCATCCTCTGAGTGAGTTGCCATCAAGGACAACACTTGAATCATAATGCCAACAATCTCCCCCTTTGGACTTGATGGCAACCACCACACCAAGTCACTCTCCCCCTTTGACATCAAGAGCAAAGGGCTGTGCTCCCCCTGAGGACATGCTGATACCTCTGCTTGGCTGTGCTGACTCGTGCTCCCCCTGACAGTAGGCCAGATCTGAAAAAGATGTTCTTCAACAAGAGCCAAGATTTATACACCATAAGGGACCTTCCTATCACCAAAAGACTCAATACATACATCCATACTCCCTACCAAGAGGGGACATATCAGAAACAACCAATTATATTACAGCATTCATCCCAGGCATAGTGGGGAAACCAACATAGGCCGTTACATGACCTTGACACCATAAAAGAGATATGACAAGATAGAGACAACAGATCTAGACCAAGACTTAGGAAAGACACCAGCAACATCTGATAAACATCTTGTTAGATCAGCAACCAGAATTTCTTTCTGAGCTCCTTCTCCTGAAACCAACAACCAAAACATCTGAATGCCAACAATGCTTTATGAGACTTTTGAGCTGCTCCCCCTGAACCTGTGCCTGTTGCACTCCCTGAAACTGTGCCTGAAGAATTCTGACATTCCTATTGCTTTTCAGAACTTCAGAGTTTTCCCTTGCTGTTCAGAACTTCATATACGCGTTTTATCCTGTATAAAACAGCGTATGTACGCGGATATTCTTTCTGCAACAAGCGTCCAGAATACACGCGACTTACCCACCATAAATCCGCGTGTATACGCTCATATCCCTTCCGTAACCTGCGTATACCAACTTTTCTGTAGAACAAACAATCTTCAACAACAGGATGAAGCGTCAACTACTCCCAGCTTTTGTCTGAGATATTCAAAAGTTTCCCTGGGCAGTGGTTTTGTGAGAATATCAGCAACTTGCTCCTTAGAAGGAACATACTCCAACTTGACCTTCTGCTCAAGCACTTGTTCCCGAAGAAAATGGTACTTGATTGGTATGTGCTTGGTCTTTGAGTGCATGACAGGATTCTTTGAAATGCTGATTGCACTTGTATTATCACATAAGATAGAGACAGGTGGAGTGCAAGTGATTTGAAAGTCCTGCAAGGTCTGCATCATCCAAAGAAGTTGTGTGCAACAAGATGCTGCAGCCACATATTCTGCTTCAGCTGTAGATAAGGCAATCGAACTTTGTTTCTTGCTGAACCAAGATACTAATCTAGAACCCATGAAGAAAGCACCTCCACTTGTGCTTTTCCTATCATCCACACTTCCAGCCCAATCTGCATCTGTGTAAGCATGAAGAGTGAGATCAGTATTTCTAGGATACCATAAGCCATAGTTTTGGGTCCCTTGAAGATATTTGAAGATTCTTTTGACTGCCTGAAGATGAGTTTCCTTTGGGTTGGCTTGAAATCTTCCAACCATTCCTACTGCATGTGTAATATCTGGTCGAGTACCTGTCAAATAAAGCAAACTCCCAATCATGGATCTATAAGTGGGTTGGTGAACTGCTGCTGATTCATCATTTGCACTGAGGCTGCATCCTGTAACCATGGGTGTACATACTGGTTTTGACTCTTCCATGCCATACTTCTTCAAGATCTGCTTGAGGTATTTGGTTTGAGACAAGAAGATACCTCCTTCATTTTGTTGGATTTGCAATCCAAGAAAATATGTCAATTCTCCAAGAAGTGACATTTCGAATTCTTTCTGCATAACCAAGGCAAAGTTTTGACTCATGGTCTCTTCATTGCTGCCAAAAATAATATCATCTACATAAACAACAAGGATTAGCAATTTGTTATTTTCAACTTTTATATAGAGATTGCTATCTGCTGATCCTTTTGAAAAGCCTTGTTGGTGAAGATATTTGTCCAAGCGATAGTACCAAGCCCTTGGAGCTTGTTTGAGCCCATAGAGTGCCTTTTTCAATCTGCATACAAGGTTTGGATCATTTCCAAGAATGAACCCATCTGGCTGCTCAATATATACTTCTTCTTCTAAGTCTCCATTTAGGAAGGCTGATTTCACGTCCATTTGAAATACCTTGAAGTTTTGAAAGCTTGAGAGAGCAAGGAACATTCGGATGGCCTCTAGTCTTGCCACAGGAGCAAAGGTCTCTTCAAAATCTATTCCTTCTTGCTGTGCATACCCTTTACAAACAAGTCTGGCCTTGTTTCTAATTACTTCTCCATTTTCATTTAACTTATTCTTGAAGACCCATTTTGTTCCTATTACATTCTTATCTTTTGGTCTAGGAACTAATTCCCAAGTGTTGTTCCTTTCGATTTGCTCAAGTTCTTCATCCATTGCTTTGACCCAACATTCATCTTTGCATGCTTCTTTCACATTTTGTGGTTCAATGGAGGAGAGTAGAGCCAAGTAGCTTGAAGCTTCTGCAAGTGTCCTTCTTGTTTGTACTCCTGCTTCTTTCTGCCCCACAATCTGAGTTTCTGGATGATTCTTTTGGACATATCTGGATGGAGTCTTCTCTTCTATTCTTGTCTGCTCCTCTGGTTCTTCTTGAGATTCTTCTTCTTCATCATTTCGCCTTTGAGAGTAACCTTCATCTTCTTCAATGTCTTCATGATGAACTTGCCTAGGAATATATCCCTTCTCATCAACCACTATATCAATACTGTCAACAATTCTGCCAAGTCTTTTATTGTAGCACTTGTATGCTTTGCTATGTGGAGAATAACCAAGAAGAATGCCCTCATCTGCTCTAGGTTCAAGTTTGCCAAGTTGCTCATCAGTATTCTTAATATAACATTTGCTCCCAAAGATTTTGAAATGCTTCACGGAAGGAGTTTTACCACTCCAAAGCTCATGAGGTGTTTGAGTGCTGTTTACTCGGACATTTGTTTTGTTAAGAATGATAACAGCAGCATGTGCAGCTTCACCCCAGAAGGTTGCAGGAGTACCTGATTCATCGAGCATAGCACGAGCCATTTGTTGGATAGTTCTGTTCATTCTTTCCACAACCCCATTTTGCTGAGGAGTTCTAGCTGTAGAGAATTCTCTTCTTATCCCATGTTCATCGCAGAAGTCGAAAAATTCATTTGATGTGAACTCCCCACCTCTGTCAGATCTGAGGCACTTAATTTTGTGTCCTGATTCATTTTCAGCCAATGCTTTGAAGGATTTGAATTTTTCGAATGCTTCATCTTTGTGCTTCATAAGCCCTAACCAAACAAACCTTGAGAAATCATCAATGAATAATATCAGATATTCTTCTCCTCGAGGTGTCCTTTTCCTAAATGGACCACATACATCTGTATGGACTAGCTCAAGAGGCAAGCTAGCTGATCCTTCCTTTTCTGGAAAGTTAGTTCTGGTTTGTTTCCAAACTGACAAGATTTGCATATAGTGTTGTCTGGAATTTTGATATCTGGAAGATCGCGAACTGCCTGATATTTGCATGCTTTTCTTATTTGTGAGAAGCTTAGATGTCCCAACCTTCGATGCCATAGCCAGTGCTCTTCATCCTTGCTAAGATAGCATTGTTGTTGTCCTTCTTCAAATATGTACAGATTATTTGGAGTTCTTTTGCCTTTGAGAACTGTTTTACCTGTATCAAGATCACGAACAAGACATCCATTCGATCTGAAAATAACCTCGGTTTTTTGATCACACATCTGACTGACACTTAGAAGATTATGCTTCAATCCATCAACATACAAAACATTTCCAGCCTTGACCTTTTCTTTCAAAGGAGCAATACCTTTTCCTTTTATAGTTGCAGGAGTATCATTTCCAAAAGAAACTTTCTTTCCCTTTTCTAAAGTAGAATAAGATTCAAGTTTTTCTTTATCACCTGTCATATGTTTCGAACATCCACTGTCAATGTACCATAGATTTTCCTGTCCTTCTGCATAAAACGCTATCCCACATCTTTCTGTCTGAGGTTCTTTTATTCTCCATTTTTTGGTGCTCGTGGCTTGTTCCTTTTTCTCCTGAAACCTGCTCCTGCATTCAGATTCTTTATGACCAAAATTATTGCAAATAGAACATTCAACTTCATTTTCAAGAACCGAAAAGTTGTTATAGGTCCTCTTTGTAATCCCTGTCATACTTCTTTGTTTTTGAGCTTCCCTAGTCATGATTGTTTTATATGCAACACATTGAGCTGCTTTGTGACCAAAGTTATGGCAAGAAAAGCATTGTCCATTGAAGAAGCTTCTGCGGTTATTGAATCTACCAGCCAACTGATTGTAATTTCTATTTTCATCTATTCTTGTGCCAAACTGAGAAGATTTTACCTGTGGTTGGTTGTAGCTTTTGTTCACCCTTAAGAAGGATTGTCCCTGATAGTTTCTGTTTGTAATTCGTCCCTGCTTTACCTGATTATCTTCATTGTTCTTCTGCTCATTTCTTCTTGCTGCATCAAGATAATTCTTTGAGGTGGATGCTTTAGAGGTTTCTCCATTATAGCCCAAACCTGTCTTGTTTAGAGGAGACCGCTGCACATTGATAATCTCATCCAAAGTTTCAGATCCTTTGACAAACTTAAGATTAATAGCTTTTGTTTTCTCAATTTCTTTTCTGAGACCAACGATTTCACCTTCTAGTTTTTCAAGATGTTTTTCCTTTTCATCAATTTGAAATTGCAAAGTATCAATGATCACACTCTTTTCTTCTATGCATCTCTTGAGTCTAGTAATTTCATTATAGAGATTATCCACATCTACAGCATCCTCATAATCATCATCTTCAAATGCCATTAATAGCTTATATTTATTACCTTGTTCATCTTCATCACTGTTTGATAAGCCATCACTATCTTCATGGGTGTAGTAGCTTTTCTTATTTGCACTTTGTTTCTTATTCCATCTAGCAGGTTCTTTTCCTTTATCTTTATTAGGACATTTTGCAGCATAATGACCTACTCTTCCACAAGCAAAGCATTTGAAAGGTAGCTTACCTCTGAACCTTCCAGCACCCCTTTGAAGATTTCTAACAAAATTTGATTCTTCTTCCTCTTCTTCTGGAACATGGCTTGCCTCATAGTAATCTTCTTTTCCTGATGCCTTAAAAGCAGCTTCCCTTCTGTCTGATGGACCTCCCTTTCTCATTTCATAAGCAGTTAGAATTCCATGTAACTGAGACATAGTGAGAACTTTGAGATTTTCCTTTTCTTCTATTGCAGATACTTTAGATTCAAACTTGGGGGATAATGATCTTAGAATCTTTGAAACTACTATAGTCTCTTTTATTTCTTCACCCAAATTTTTCATACAATTAACAATCTCGTCTACCCGAAGAAAATAATTTGCCACACTTTCATCATTATACATCTTGAGAGTCTCATATTGAATCCTGAGAGTTTGAAGTTTAGCTTCCTTTACCTGTTCATCTCCTTCATAGCTAGTGATCATTTTGTCCCATATCTCTTTTGCTGATTTGAAGTGCATGACCTTCATGAATTCTGTTTGGGATATACTTCCTAATAGAGTACTGACTGCTTTTGCATTTGTTTCATATGTCTTTTTCTCAGCTGGATCTGTAGGAGTAACTGAAGGAAAAGCATAGCCTGTTTCTACAATGTTCCAAACTTCTGTACCAAGAGATTGAAGATATGCAGTAACTCTTACCTTCCAATAATTGAAATTTGTTCCATCAAAAACCGGTGGCCTGATTGATGCTTCTTTCTCGTAGTTGCTCATGATGAATGATCTACCTTCAAGCGATCAAGCTTCCCTGAAGGACCTGCTCTGATACCAATTGTTGGAAATAATACTGAGAGGGGGGGTGAATCAGTATTATCAGATCAATCAAACCTTTTCAATGCTCAGAAACATATACGCTACTTCAGTTAAGTAAAACAGCGTGTACACGCTACTGTGACTAAATAAAACAGCGTATAAGCAGAAAACTCATAACTTAGTTAGCTTATTCTTCAGTTAAGTTCATCAGGACATTATTCAGCACATTAACAGTAAGTAGATGCAGTATAACAGAACGGATCAAAAAGTCACACACATGAACACCAAGATATAAGGTGGAAACCCAATGTGGGTGAAAACCACCTGCTGCAAGTTATCTCTATCTTTCTTTAAGAAACTTCAGTTTACAATCTTTTGTACTGGTGCAGCCTTATACCAGTACGCAGGCTACAACCTGCAGAAGGCTACAACCTTCTCTCGTTCTCCAAACTTCCTTGGAAGGGAGCTCCAACCCCCCTGTTCTTGTACTAGCCAAGATACTAGTACGTAGGTGCTGACCTACAATCTTCTTTTCTTCAGGTATCACCTTTCATACATTTTCAGACTTGAATATTCCTGAAGCACAACATTACAATCTGAAGACCACAATTCATTCAATTTCCACAACAGATCATTGAAGCAAAAAACAACCAAACTCTGAATCACTGAACCACTGAACCCTGTCAATCACCAGTTATCAGAACACAGAGCAGACTACAGAACTCTGCAATAACTGTCAGACCCCACTGTAAACCCAAAAACAAGCTTCAAAAGATATACGCTACTTCAAGGAGCCAAACCCGCGTATACACGCTCTTTTACCGAAGCCAAACTGCGTACAGATCTAAAAATAAACTTTCTCAATTTGCAGCTGTACCAGACATTAGTTAGATCCAGAACATAGCATTGCGACAATATGCAGATCTAGAAATAAGCATAATCAACCATATCATGATAGTGCATTTCAAACCATTAGATCCCGATCTATCCTTAGATCTAGTCTTCCATCAACCAATGTGATCTCTCCTTGGCTTAAATCAAGCAACCCAGCACCTGCAAATCAGATCTCTTTCACTCTTAGATATTCAAGCCCTTGTCGAAAGATGATTTTGCCTAATGATCTTCTTCTCCTTATATAGTCTTAGGCCTAGCTCAATACCAAGAGCCAAAACCATAGTAACACAATACCATCAACTTCAAAACTAGGGATCGACACGCCCGTCGAGACACAATGGTCCGAAATCATAGGCACAACTTCCAAGGACTAACCACCATGGACCAAAGGAACCTTTCCACATACACGCGCTTTTTATGAATCGAACTAGCGTGTACACGCGACTTGGGCTTAACGAAACGGCGTGTATGAGCTTCCTTGGCATGCTGTACTGAGATCTGTCTTCTGATTAAGATGCCATCACTTGTACCAACCTCTGAGCACTTGTACCATCCTCTGAGTGAGTTGCCATCAAGGACAACACTTGAATCATAATGCCAACAGGCAAGACGCTGCTATGATGATGCATGAGGTAAGCTTGAATATTGCCTTTTATATGTTCAATTATCTTATATTCCTTATTATGTTATGTTAATTTATGTTTGTGGAATGCAGGCAATCGCTAAAGTCATTCCAACCCCTATAACACCTTATAAAACATCTAAGGTAATGATAATGGTAAAACTTGATCAATATTTTTGTGCATTTAGTTAAATTATTTCACTATATATATCTATTAATATTTGTGTTTTTACTAAGGGTGCATTTTTTGGCATGCAGGATTCGTTTATGCCCCTCAATACAACCAATGTTGGCATGCAGGGATCATTAATGCCCCCATGTACATCTAATGTTATGCAAGATGTAAGATTCAACTATTTATTTATGTGAGTTTGCTTATGTTATTTGTTGAGAAATCTAGGGCATATATTTAATAAAAATTTTGCACAATGACTCCATGATTTATGAGGTGTTACAAAGAGCCACATCATGCCTTCAAATGGATCACCCCATTTGTTTTTTTCTTCTTGTACATACAATACTATTTTAACAAGTAACCCAAGCAATATATTATTCCAAAACATGATGTCAAGTTACTTTTTTAGGGTTTTTATGTAATCAAGAGGCCTTTTTAGGGTTTCTTAAATTCAAACCTTAGATCATACTCTTTTCCCTTTATGTCATTCTAGAGTTTATCCCATGCCCTAGAAATCAAATCATAGGGAACAAATACCTTAAGATTAAGGTTTCTAAATAGTAGGGTATTTCTTAAAATATAAACCCATAAATTCAACCCTACTACATCTTATGATGGACCCTTTAAAAGAAAATTATTATACATATCTCATGGACACCTATCTGTACTGATTAATATTTTGGTTGCCATGACTATTTGCAACTTTACTATACATTTCATTGATCATTTGCCACCTTCATGACCTTCTTTTAATGAGTCTTCTGAGATATTGTCATTCTATAATGGGACTTGCTTCTTCATGTGTTCATGAAACCCATGCCTCAGTCATAACAAAATAATCTTCTTTTTCCTTTTTTTACATAAATTACATAGAATTGTGATTAGATATGTCATTATGAAGATCGAACCTAGTTACATATTTCAACATTATTAATCTATTATTCCATCTCATTATTTATATTTTTGCCTTGCAGGATGTTTCTAGGGTGACTCCAACAAGTATACAAGCTGTTGGTATAGAGGGTCATGTTATGCCATCTACACCTAGACCAGAACCCCATAACATGCCCTCTACATCAAATGCAGGTCTAGTCAGCATTCTCCCACCAGGACCAGAACAAGTTTCTTTGAGGAGTCTTGTAGACACATGAATAAGAATGTTAAGGCTCCTACCAGATATTCCTACAAATGTTCAAATCAGACAAGAAATAATTGAGCAAATTCAGTTATGGGAAATGTCATTGTTGGAGAGTGTAGCTCTTGTAAGAGATCAATAGGTAAAATTATTTTATTTTTTTTTGTAATTTCATTTGTTATGTTTAGGATCATTATTTTAGAAATGAAAAATAGTTTCATATTTTGGTTGGGTTCTTAATAGTTCCACAATTTCATTGTAAATGCAGGAAGTAAGTGACACAGTGCCTAATGTATCTATAAGGGAACCTTCCTCAATCCCCAAGACTACAACAATATCATCGGTGACCACAAAAGGAATGCAAGAAGTTATGAAACAGGGCTAAAATTTTATCACCTTATTTTTCGTCGTGCAGAACAATTATTTGGAAATACTATCCAAATGGATTGGAGGAAACAAGCCAATGCTAAAAAAGAGGAACTATTTAAAGATGTGGTAATAGCATTTGGTAATCTTGGATTTGATAAGGAACTTATTTTACAGATTTCAAGTAAATACATGCACTCAAAGAGGTCCAATTTAAGGAAAAAGTTGACAAAAAACTTGATGTATCCATGTCCAGCTTGGATCACAGACCAAGTGACGTGGGATGAACTTATGAAAGATGCCAAGTTTAAGAGGAAAGTCCTCAGAAATCCAAACTATATGCCATCTGCACAAGGAGGAACTAAGAGGCACCTACAAGATACAAGAAAAGCAACCCAAGCTAGGGTGTCAAAAATTCGATCTCACAAATTAGGCTCTGGTGGATATAATAGTATTCGTGGTGGTATGGTAAGTGATATTTCCATATATTATATTTTCTATTTTAGGCAAAGTAACCATGGTCATGTTGAGTTAATTGTATCTTATTAGTTATTTTACCTTATAGATATGATTATCTTTGTTAATGTAGGTTCACCACTTTCAAAAGGAAGCTTCAGAGGAAGACCTAAAATATGCTTTATTACATGGTTCCCAAGGTCTTCGCCAAAACATGATAAATCGAGGGGAAAAATTAATTACTGGTTATGGATACAAGGTTAGTTGTTTATAATATTATATGAATAATGCAATAAATCAATTGGAGGTTTTAATGTTATTATAACAAGTTAAAGTGTCTTGTGTATAGGAATCAGGTGAAACATCTAGGAGTGAGCATGGGGAGGAGATACAAGCACATGATGATTTTCTTGTTGCACAAAATCATCCAATAGTCATTCCTAAACCTTGGCAGGAAACCACTGTTGAATTTCAGCGAATGGGAGACAGAAATAATGAGGAGGGTGCTCAATGTGATGAGCATTCCACACCCACAATTAATGTAGCACCTCCCAAAAAGAGGACAAAAAGGGTTGATATGTGTTAAATTTTAATAACTTGAACGTGCATCGCTCTAGCTTCTAAGGAGCACACTAGGTTGTGAGGGTCCAAACATAAACTAATTATGTGTGCAACAAAACAAATTTTGAAGATGCTTTGTTTTCTTGATGAGTACTTACATATTATGGGCATCACTAAGACTGTTGCAGGTCCTAACTTGTATTATTTGTTTGATTATTGTCAATTTGATATGCCTATATTTGTGTTGTATGTAGATGACCTAGTCCTGAAATTTAGTTAAAAAAACTCTATTCCATGTTGCAAGAAGAAACTGGCAAGTGAAGTGACATGAAGGACATACACCTCATGTGTTATTTCTTGGTCTTGGAGGTTTGGCTGAGTTGAGGTGAGGTGGTCCTCGAGTAGGGGTAAGTATGCAATTGAGATTCTGAAGAAGTTTCAGATAATGGAAAATAAACCATAGGCTACTTTTATGATACATATTTTGAAGTTATTAGTAGATTAAGATTCGAATTCGGTTGATTCGTCAGCGTACAAAAGGTATATAGGTTCCCTAACATATCTGGTAGAATTTAGCAGTCAAATTGTTGTGTGCATGAGATCCCTTGTCTCACAAACAAGGGGGGCTCAGACACCAATTTAGTGTCCAGCTTGGCTGCTAATATATGGTTGAGATAAGGTTGCTACAAATATGCTCCATGGTCTGAGGTATGCGAGGTACTTAAATGGCACACTGGCATAGTGCTTTGAGCTGCTGCATGCTTTAGTGGATTTTGACAGGGCCAGAGATGCAGGTGGCAGGAAGAGTGATTCATGGTTTTGTTTCAGCTTGGGTTCAAATATAATATCTTTGTTAGGATGGGATACCCATGTGTGCAAGCTGAAGAAGTCCCTTTCTGGGCTAAAGTAGCCTCCTATGCTTGGTACTCATGGATTTATGAGTACTTACAGATTATGGGCATCACTAAGACCGTTGCAGGTCCTAAATTTTATTATTTGTTTGATTATGATAAATTTGATATGCTTATATTTGTTTTGTATGTAGATTACTTGGTCCTAACAGTTAGTTTAAAAAAATCTATCCCATAGTTCAATAAGAAACTGGCAAGTGAAGTTGAAATGTATTATTTCTTGGTCTTGGAGGTTTGGCTGAGTTGAGGTGAGCTAGTCCTCGAACACAGGTAAGTAAGCAATTCAGATTCTGAAGAAGTTTCGGATAATGGACAAGAAACCCTAGGCTACTTTTATGATACATATTTTGAAGTTTTTAGTAGATTTAGATTTAGATTTGGTTGATCCGTCAATGTACAAAAAGTAGATAGGTTCCCTAACATGCATGGTAGACTTTAGCAGTGAAATTGCTATGTGGATGAGGTCCCTTGTCTCACAAACAAAGGGGGATCAGACACCAATTTAGTGTCCAACTTGGCTGTTAATATATGGTTGAGCTGAGGTTGCTGCAAATCTGCTGAAAAATGCATGTGCCATCCTTAGATGTGTTTTTTCTGTCCAATTCAGTTCAAAAATTATTTTCTGTCATAGCAGTTTTGCAAATGGTTTTTATTATTCTGGATTGAAATGAAAAAGTAAACCTCTGGCTCATGTACCTGGTTTTTAATTGGCTCTACTTTTACAGATCAACGTCTTACAATGTTTCTAGTTAGCCTACGCTATTTTCATTTATCAATTTCTTATGCTTTGTCTAGTAGTTCTTTAATTTTGGTATCTCAGTGAACTTTGCACCTCGCTTAAAAATAGATTGATAAAGATGGATATAATGCTGGTTGGTATTGGTAATGGGAGTTTATTCATAGTTTTTCTTATAATTTGGTATCTCTTTGAGGTTTTTAGGTGGTTGATGGATAGATCATAGCTCAGTTGGATCTACTCTAATTTTCATTTGGCTTTAATACATCATGGATGGCTTTAATACATCATGGATTTTTGTGGACTTTAATGGTTAATAAAATTCTATCATAGTGTATTAGGTTAAGGTGGTTTATTTATTTATTTTTTCCTGTCTTTTGCTTAAGTTGATATATTCTTTGAGATTAAGATGCTTTCTTAATAGGTTTTATAAATATTAATGTATTCTAGTTTACTAGGTTAATATTTTTTGTTTTAGTAATTTTTTTGTTCTCATCATCTAAAAGATAACATGAAGTTAAGATGAATCGTTTTAGGTCTAGACTTTTTTGGTTTTATGTTTAGTTAAGATTAGTCTCTTCTAGCTTGTGAGGTTAATTTGTTTTGTTTTAGTTTTTTAGTTTTTTTAATTGTTTTACTTTTTTAGTTGTTTTTACCTAACGTGATAAACTATTGAACTGAGATTTTTTTGTCAGTTTTTTTAAATACTGACTTTTAAGCATTGAGGTGTGATATTTTTGAGGTTTAGATAGATTTATACTATCTTTAGGTTAGATTAAATGGAACTGATATTCTTACGGATTAGATAGATTTGTACATTCTTATGTTAGATTAAATGGAACTATGTTTGATTCTACCAGGTTATTTACAGTTGTTTTAAGATAATGGTCAATAAGTTGAATAAATAATATTTTTTGTTTTTGTATTGGTGTGCTCACTCAGGATAGTGACTGATATTCCTGGAGCCACAGATGTAGCTCAAGGCCAGCTAGCCTTTTCACTTGGTAGACTGTGTGGATTACATAGTACTTGGACTTTGTTCCTTCTATTTTTAACAGTTCAAAATGCTGTTTAATTTCATTAATTTATCTCAGTGGTTAGGTTTACAAGTTTTTACAGGGCATGAAATAGATATGCTGTGATTTGTGAGCTGCTTTTCACATCAATATATTATTTCCAGATGGCCAGGTACACGTAGATTAATACCTTACATCTAAATTAATTAGAGAAATTGGTCCTGATTCATTTCACAGAGTTCTAACCAACCATATTCATTAATTAGAAGTGTTGAGAGTGGGGTATGTATGTCAGAAGGAATCATGGTAGTTGATAAACATCATGGGATCATGAGCATATCCATGAATGGCTCTTGGTATGCTATGAGAAAGAAGAATGTTTCATGAAATTTGTTTGCAGATATTTCTATTCATAGTATTCTCATTTCATCTACACTACCAGATGTTAAATTGTTATTCTAAATCACCTTATGATTGGACTGTACAAGAAACCTGACATTGTTGTATCTATTTTTTGATGCTATATGTTAATCATTAACAATATTTGATTTCATACATCTGATTCCAATGGTTTTCTATTTTTTCAGGTGTTTATTTACTTATTTATTTTTCCGGTAGAAAAAAATTGATAGGGCATGGGCATGTCAAGATCATGGAATCAAATAGATGCATGGGAATTATAGTGTTTTCAGTAGTAATTATCATCTGCTTCACCTGCCCACCAGCCAGGTAGATTGTTCAATATTTTAATTTTTTATCCATGGGTCTATGTTTTCATCCTTCGGGCGACCGATAAATGATTTTTGTTTGGGTTTTCTGAATGGAGGGAGGGAACTTAAACATTCGATGAATTCCACCTCAGTCTGAATGTGTAGATATCTTAAATATTCTCATAAGTAATTCTCTCATCTCAAAAATTGAAACAGAGTATCAATTCACATCTTGCGTCAGTAGGAGGACATGTTATATTTATTTTGATATTTATGTTATCGAGTACTCACATGCCTGTTTAATGTTAAAAAATTAGTAAACTGCATTGAAATGCATGCTAGTCACATTATTTTCTGCTGGACAATTATATTGCAGATAAGTAGGCATTGTGCTACTGGAGAATTGTTCAACTTATGAATAATTACAGGTAACCAAAAAATTTGGCTTCTATGGTAGAGAACTATTTAGCAGGAAATGAAAATAGATTGCTAGTCTTTGCTTTCAGCTAGGACTAACATCCTTTGAGTTTTCTTCGATCTTCAAGACAAACTATTTCCACTGTTAAAACATAAATAGATATAAGGTAGAGGGTAGGAAATATTTAGCTGGCCAGAGGCCAAGACTACTTGATGTAACCCAAAGTATAATCATGAACAACTATAGCTTGTATTGAAACACTTGCATATAGGCAATGAAGCACATAAAGTTCCATCGTAAGTTGCACATGTACATAATCAAAATTTTTGCTATTAAATAATTTAAGAATCAATACACATTTTAGCGTCGGAGACCATGACCATATACAACGATGAGAATAGAAAAATTATTTCCCAACTTAATATTCAACCTCGGTTTGATTTTCTTGTTTATAATCAAGGAAACCATGGTAAGAAGGCCTGTAGATCCAGAGGAGAAGCTCAGAATTATGGCTCAAGAAGTTCGTGGTTATGTGGAAGCCGTTCTGAATAGTCTTGCTACAAATGTTCCCAAAGTAAGACATCCATGTGGATGAGCACACAATACAACCATACAAAATTTATGTGTTTATTTAGTCCATGATAATTGAATTGATGATTTGATGATTTGCATGCTGTGGTGCTTTGTCAAGTTGAGAAAGCCAAGGATGAAATGCTAACCAAACTTTATAGCTTAGTTAGGTAAGGTTTAATGACAAAATGTGGTTAAGGTACATCAATAATTAGTTTTATTATTTTCCCATTTCTATATTTTGCCAGACTGATTTTGATTTTCACTTGAAATCAGGTCCCTTGGGACTTTACGAAAGTAGTGTTTTTTGTCATCCTCTATAGGTGTAGTAGACACCTGTTGATTGGAGCACTGTACATTTGAGCTTTTGGGGTGCCTTTTCAACTTTTTGTTTAAAAAGGTCCTACATGGATTTAAACTTGGATCGATCCCAAGAGAACTTTTGACTTATCAATTCTATTTTCCCGTGTTGATATGTATGTAGTGTGGGCTCAATAGCAACACCTTTTAACCTCAATATCAATGACAATGGAGCAACTATGAGCCCTTTTTTGGTTCCTTTTTATCAGCACTCTGTTTTACTCGTTTATGTCTCTTTATTTTGAATTTTAATTTAATTTAATTTTGAATTTATAGACAGACTGTGTTATTGGTTGTTTTGATCAATACTGGTTTGCTTTTCCTTCTTTTGTTGGCATTTTCCTCGTTGAATTGGTGAGGGTTTTGTATTTTTCCACTTATATTTATTTTAATTTTAATTTAGTTTAATTTAGAATTTATAGAGAGACTCTATTATTGGTTGTTTTGATCAATACTGGTTTGCTTTTCCTGTTTCTGTTGGCATTTTCCTGACTTAATTGGCGAGGGTTCCATTTTTTTCCACTTCTATTTATTTGTTTCCTTCTTATTTACTGATTGGGATTTTGTTTGTTGTAGTATTCATGGGCAATGTGAAGTTATCATGTTTGATGTTACTGCACAATTGACTTATAAGAATGTCCCAATGTGGCATAGAGATCTTTGCAGGTATCTCTTTTGCAGAGGGGTTGGATCTCTAAGTAGAAATGAAGGTTCCTTAATTGTGTGGTGGCACAACTACCTGAACCGATTAGCTAAATATCTTTGTGAATTTCAGGGTGTGTGAGAACATTCTTATTGTTCTTTGTGGAAACAAGGTTGATGTGAGGAATAGGCAAGTGAAAGCTAAGTAAGTTACTTTTCATAGAAAGAAGAATCTTCAGTACTATGATATATCTGCAAAAAGTAAGTACAACTTTGAGAAGCCATTCCTGTACTTGGCACGGAAGCTCTCAGGGTGAGCCTTTAATCTAGTTTCTAATGCTCCCTAATATGAATGTTACATTAAAAATTTTGCATTGATTCTATAATGGGTTATTTTTATAGGGATCCAAACCTTCATTTTGTGGAGTCACCTGCTCTTGCTACTCTTGAGGTTCAGATAGACCTTGCAACCCAACAATAGTATGTAGAATGCTATTTTCTTATTATTTTTTGTTAACTTTTATTGAAATAATTTGTTCCATTTCTAAAAGATTGAAACTTTGGCTTACAATCTTTTATGTTGTCAGATACGAGGTGAAACTTGTAGCAGTTGTGGCCCAACCCCTTCCATATAACGATGATGATGCTTTTGAATAGCTTTGTTAAGATGCTTTTTCATATTTAGGGATTGGTGGATTCAATTAGTTTTGTATGATTGGAGTTTGCTCTTGAGTTCTGACATTTAATTCTGATTTGTATTTGGGGCTTAGAATAGCATTATCACATCTCTCTATATGTGATTTGGGTACTGTGCAGATGTTTCAATCGGTGGAGTTGGCTAAGCTATCTTAGTTCAACTCCATTACAGAGCTAATTTTATATGCTAAGACAGTTTTTTCCATTATATACTCTTGCACATTTTGCACAAGAACATTTTGTACTCTTCAAATATTTCAAGAATTCTCAAGTGCCTTTCATTGTGCACTATTGGGGGAAATGCTAGTTGCGATGATTGTTGCTTGTAATATATTATGGCTTGTTAAAACTTTCTATGAAAATTCTAGCTATGTCTGAGCATTTATTTTAACTCTGAAATTGGTTTACATAAAGCTTGTACAATGAACAGTTTACCTGCTAGACTATCAGAATAAATGATATTATAAAGTAAGTGCTAATACCTTGTATACGGGCCAAATCCTCCCTTTACAATATTTTTTTCATCGGGACACTTTCTGTTGCAACTGTCAATGTTCCCGTGGTTAAAACTATTGGTTGACCTTATGTATAGCCTCTGTTTCCATTCAGGGCTCTACATATTGCAATTTCTGCAATGTAAACTTGCAATTTCTAACTTCGATTAGAACTCGTGCAACATCCATATGGAAAAAAGATTGTATTTGGAATAACATCAAGAGGAAAGAAAGATGCATGTCCTCTGGAATGGATCTTCACATTGAGACCAATGCTAATGGTGTTGAGAAACTACTGTGTAATGGAATAAACAATGTTGAGGTGCAAAACAAATATATTTTTTCTCCCCAGGAGCAACCCAACTTGTCTCAAGTATCTTTCTGCGAGAGCATTCCAGTGGTGGATCTGAAACACCTAGATGGCCCTAGCAGAACAACTGTCATAGAACAAATCCAACGTGCATGTCAGGACGATGGATTTTTCTAGGTACAACCTTCAATCTCCAATGTCCCAAGTTATGATTTTTTTTGCGGAAGGGATTGGATTCATGAGGCTTTGAATTTTGAATCTCATGGTATTGCGATATAAATTGTTTTGGATATTTGAATTTTGAATTTTAAGATTTGAATTTTGATCTCATAATATCTCTCAATAAACTTCCAAAATCTCAATTATGAACATTATTTCTTAAAAAAAAATTGTTCAAATTTAGTATTAATATGGTTGAAGCTACATGATATGATCAGATAGTGAACCACGGGGTACCAAAGAGGGTGATGAAAAACATGATGGGAATTGCCAAAGAATTCTTCGAAATGCCGATGGAAGATTGTGCATGCCTCTATTCAGAGGATCCAAAGCAACTGGCTCAGCTTGCTACAAGCTTCAATATTCACAAAGATGAAGTCCTTAACTGGAGGGACTATCTAAGACACCCTTGTTTTCCATTACACGAAGTCATCGACTCTTGGCCTAAAAAACCTACAGCCTATAGGTAGCCATTAAACCTTATGTCAACCATTAAAGTAGCAATCATAACTTGTTTGGCTTAATATAATATTGAAGCTTTTGTTATAGGGAAATTGTAGGCAAGTACACTGCGGAGGTGAGGGCACTATGTTTAACGCTACTAGTTGCAATTTCTGAAGCTCTAGGACTCCATTCTGGTTACTTGAATAATATTTTTGGGGAAAGCAGACAAATGTTACTTGTAAATTACTATCCACCATGCCCAAACCCAGATGTTACCCTTGCTTTAAGAAGCCATTTAGACGGAGGTGGCAGCACTGTTCTAATGCAAGGCGATGTCAGCAGTTTGCAAGTACTTAGAAAAGGGAAGTGGGTTGCTATAGAACCCATTGCTAATGCCTTTGTTACCAAATGTAATAAGAGAGTCTTCCTTGGTTCAAATCAAAATAATTCACAAGCTAGATAAGAAACCTCACAAGCTTTTGATAAGTGATCAGTTAAAGAATATTTGTGATGAGTTTGTTCAGAGTATTAATTTTCAACAATGATCAAAAATATTTTGAAAAAGAAGTTAAAATAATTGGGCGAGCATAAAAATGTTCCATTACAGACCATTCAAGCGAAAGAATACTCACTCTATAATATTGTGTAATCCAGTTCTAGATACCATACTCAGTCTATAATACCGCGTAATCCAATTGAGCGATGAAGTTATATTTCTGATAGCATGATTGAAGCATAAAACTAACCCATACCTGCCACCACGAAATTCCTACAATATTGTACAATTGATAACTATGGCTATCAAGCCTGCTTGGATATTCTTGTGGGTATGTTGTTTGTCGAACACATAAAGTTATCGCCATTTCATTAATTGGGCTCTCGATTGATTTCTGCATAAGGATTTGCATTGTCTAAATCTAAAGTCATTTACATTCAACATTCTACAGATTCTTCTTTAACTATAGTAAAACTGGGAGATGGAACACTTATCAAAGCTAAGGTAGCATATTAAATCCAAACTTCTGACTCCCATTTGAAGTAGTAAAACTTGGGCATAATTTTAGTAATGAATTGAATCCCCTCTTGCTAAACACAGGTAATATTAATAACCCATATGTGCTAGTTTCTATCAGACAGGAATTTCTGTGTGGTTTCTCTCATACACGAGTAGTATTTGTGAATTTTGAATGTGAAACTACTTTGAAAGAACATTCAAAATGATTTTTTTTTTTAAATAACTTTTTATATTGTCTCTAGAGAGACAATAGTTAGAATTATGCTTTTATTTATTTATTTTTAAATAATTTTTTAGATTGTCTCTAGAGAGACAATAGTTTGAATTATGGACATATTGTCTCTATAGAGACACAAATGAAGTTGTCTCTAGAGAGACAAATGAAATTGTCTCTAGAGAGACAAATTAAATTGTCTCTTAATAGACAATAATTTTTGTCTTTATAGAGACAATAATAATATGTGTTCTATATTGTCTTTATAGAGACAAATTTTTGAGATATTATATTTTGCAACAACCGCTTAGAGGAAATATTTAAGACAATACACAAGTTTCTTTTTGTCTTAAGTTAAGACAATTGACTCAAATATTGTCTTAAACCACCCTACATGTAGTAGTGCTCGGTGTCTCTGCCCTAGACAGGGTGCTAACAGGGCCAAGACCAGTAATGGCAGTAACCCTATGAGATGAAGAAAAGTCACAACTATGCCCCCTTAAAGTTAAATTATTTTATCGTTTTTGTTTCTATTCTTTTTTAATAACCAACAGCCATCAAACTCTTGCTCGATTCTACTGTCTATTTATCACGCCTGTACTTCCCTTAAATCTGGCTCTGTGTAGATTGTACCAAGAATGGTCTCAAGTAAACCCTCCCAGAATTCCTATTTACACTAACTTTTAACCCCACAGCAAAGTATTCAATAATTCTATAACACTTTCTCTTTTAAAAGAAATAATAATAACATTCGAAGAAATAAACAGTAATTCCCATATTTTCTTTCATGATACTATTACTTTATTCATGTTCTAGGACACTGCATACAACAATTTTTATAACACAAGGTTATATTCTTTTTAAGAGAAAAGAGAGAAAGAGTGAAGCACAAATATACTTTTACAATACAAATATATTCATTGTAAATACTTACTTGAAGCTTCATTGTAAATACTTATTTGAAGCATTAGGTTTTTTGGAATTTACTCAAGAAACCTTGACCTCCCAACCACAACAACGGAGATTACATTCGCTTCACTTCCTCAAGCTTCTTTATACTAGATCAACTATTTGTCTGTAACCCCCAATGGGGTAGTTCATAGGCAACAAGACCCCCTAGATCCAACCTAGAACTCAACTCATAACAGGTTTGGGACTGCCACTAGCTCACTGTCCAACTCAAGAAAACCTCTTAGGCAGTGTCCTACCTCACCTCACAGTGTCATGTGCAGGTTCGCAATACCCTCTCCCTTGCTCCAAGATGCCTCCATATTTTCATATTTTCTTCCTTGGCTCTCTTCCTTCTGTGATAATCTTTATCTCTAAGGAGGGTAAGGTAAGTTCTTTGTCCAGTAAAAGAATTTAATCTAACTTCTTTCTAATAAATTCCAAAAAATGTATAAACTTTTAATTAACAATATTCCCATTAGGATTTTCCACCCAACATTTTCGTTTGTAAGTATTTTAAGTAGTAAAAATAGATAAAAGTAACTCAACAAATATTCTCAATGAATGAAGATGTTACATATTCCTCCATTGGAGTGTAATATCATCCTTGATGTTAATTTTCCCCCAGAATAGCCTAAGATACAATTCCTACATAAAATTCTCATCCTCCAAGTTGACCTCTTCTAGGATAAAGTTCCTTCACTCAACTTTAACCTAGGTGATGGCTCACCTTTCTAACATTATTTCTCTCTTGTCAGAATACGGTCAGGCTCTACCAAGAATTCTCCATCTGGTTTGACCTGTTACAAAATCATAGATTGTCATTAGTTCATGCCATAACCATATCAATATTTCTAATACTTAATTCAAATTTATAGTTTAAAATTTTTGCGTATATCTTCCCAATGAATAACATGTCTAGGGTCATATACATACCTTTCAAATAATGAAACATGAAATATGTTATGAAATCCTATATGACTGGGTACTGCCAATCGGTACGCCGTTAGTCCTATTCGTTCAAGTATTTGGAAAGGGCTACAGAATAGGGGGCAAATTTTTGCAACCCCTACATCTCAATGTACTCTTCTCTGGTTTAAAATGTACATATAAATGATCCCCAACTTTAAATTATTGATAGGTTCACTTTTTTTTTGCATAAGCCTTATGTCTATCTTGGGCAATTATTAGATTCTGCTCAATTGTTTTTACAATCTGCTCCATTTATACTAGCAAATATGGTTCTAGCATTATGCTTTCTTCATGACTATTCCAACTGGTAGGGTCATACATATCCATTCGTATAACACCTCAAACACGACTCCGGGTAGTTGTTGTTGCACGTAAATTCAACCAAGTGTAAGAATTCCTCCAACCTGCTTGGTTGCTACATATCATACATTCTTAGCATATCCTCAAGTACTTGATTCACACTGTGGTTTTTCCCATCCATGTATGGATGATACACTATACTGAATTGTACATGAGTTCCTAATCCTATAAAGAGATCTTTCCAGAATGCAAAGGTAATTTTTACATCTCTATTCGAAATAACTATCCTAGGTATGTCATGCAGTCAGAATATTTCTCTCATGAAAATATCATCTCTTTGGACAATTTTGTATGTAGATTGCACTTGAATGAAACATGTTGTCTTACATAATTTTTCTACCACAACCATAATTGAGTCATTATATTTCTTTGTTTTTGGGATTCCTATTATAAAATCTACTGTAATAACTTCCCATTTCCATTCTGGAATAGGTAGTGTGTGAAGAACACTAGTCGAGTGTTGGTGTTTGGCCTTAACTTCTTGACACTCCAAACACTTAGCCAAATACTCTCCAATATCCATTCTCATGCCTGGAAAAAAAATAATCTTTCTTTATTGCTGAAAATAATTTTTGGTAACAAGGATGCGCGACATATGGACTTGTGTGAAATTCATGTAGAAACAGTTATTTGATTAAAATCTCATTGGGGAAATATATTCTTTCCCGAAAAGTAAACATATAGTCCTTGTTAATTCTATAGTCAAACTATTTTTCAAGGTTGTTGGTTGTATGTGCTTGCTTCCATAAAAAAATTTATTCTTGGGAAGCTTCTTTAATCTATTCAAAAAAGTTAAATTTTACTTGGTGGAAATGAAGTTCATACACACAGTGCACCCTTCTACTACATGTGTCTACTTCTCAGTTTTATTTTTGTTTTAATTATTTGATGTCAAAGTCAAATTCGCTGAGAAAAGCATTCCATCTTGCTTGCGAGACATTTAAGTTGGGCTGCTTAAAATCACTGGTTAGACTATTATGATAAGTCATTAACAAAATATTTTTCCCAATAAATAATGCCTCAATACTTTCAGCACATGGATTACAACGATTAATTCCAAATCGTAAGCAAAGTATCTCAGTTCATGTTCTTTTAGTTTCTGTTATTTGTAGGTGATCACCTTCCCTTTTTTTTCATAAGCCTTATGTCTATCTTGTGAAACTATTAGTTTCTGCATGACTATTTTTACAATCTCCTCCATTTCTACTAGCATATAAGGTCCTAGCATTATCCTTTCTTGAGGACTATTGCAATTGGTAGGAGTCCTAAATCTCCATTCATATAACAAATCAAACAGGACTGAGGGTAGTTGTTGTTATAGGTGAATTCAACCAAGTGTAAGTGTTCATCCCACCTGGCTGGTTGTTGCATAACATACATTCCTAGCGTATCCTCAAGTACTTGATTCACTCTCTCGTTCTACTCATCTACCTATGGATGATACATAATAATAAATTGTACCTGTGTTCCTAATCCTATAAAGAGAGATTTCCAAAATGTAAAGGTAAATTTTACATCTCTATACGAAATAACTATCCTAGGTATGTGATGCAGCCGAAATATTTCTTTCATGAAAACATCATCTATTTGGACAATTTTGTATGTAGATTCCACTGAAATGAAACGTGTTGTCTTACATAATTTTTCTACCACAACCATAATTGATTCATTATATTTTTTATTTTATTTTGGGGAGTCCTATTATAAAATCTAATGTGATAACTTGCTATTTCCATTCTGGAATGGGTTGTGGGCGAAGAACACCAACCGGGTGTTGGTTTTCGACCTTAACTTGTTAAGACTCAAAAAACTTAGCCATATACTCTCCAATATCCCTTCTCATGCCTGGAAAAATAGTCTTTCTTTATTGGTAAAAACAATTTTTGATAACGAGGATGTGAGGCATATGGAATTCTGTGAAATTCATCCAAAATCAGTTGTTTGATTGAAATCTAGTTGGGGACATATATTCTTCCCCTAAAAATTAACATACGGTCCTTGTTTTTTCTTTCTAAGTAAATCTATTCTATTAATATGAAACAAAATATGATTACAATGAGGCACAGGCCTCAGCAGTACTGAACATCATCTATCAAAAATAACTTGACTGCCCCATCAATGGGGAAACCAGTCCATGAAGGAAAAAAAGAACCCACATATGGGTTATCAGTCTTGAAATAGAAAATATCAAAACATGGCAAAAAAACATGGGAAAGTTTAATCAGAACAATCATTTCAAAAAAGAACCAGTTAGCAGAAGAGACACCCAGTTGGCATAAGGGTGACATGTGGCTACCACGTGTCATCACTTGAGGTCGTCTGGGGCGGGCACCTCTTCGATGAGGCATGCATACTGATACCATTCATCTTCCTCCTCCGACATGCCGGTTTGAGGCCCATGAGCTGATTGAGTGCCACCAGAGCTACCAGCAGCTACATGCAGCCTTGACATGTCGACCACTGTACCACCAGGTGTTTGCGGGTCTCTAGATTTTCCTTCTGCAGGATGATGATCGCCACCTAGTGCCTTGCCATGCAGGGTGACCATCGCCTCATCCATCGATTGCTTGCCTGAGTCTCGATCACCCCTGAGCCTGAGAGCATTCTGTTGCTGCGCCCCAGTGTTTCCCGATGGAGCATCCTGTGGATCGTTTTCCTCAGAGAAAACGATAGTGATAGTGGCTATAGTGACAAGTCTGTTCAGGGTGCTATGGAAGCGAAATTGTGTTGAGTGGGGAGCAGGGTGAGAGGGGAGAGGAATATTGACTGTATGGAAAGCAACGTCTCTTCGGCTAGCACCTTGAAGTTGTGCGCATCCACGGTCATTGCAGGTATCAGGATACCTACCAGAGAAGGAGCCATAAGGGTTGGGAATGTCAGGAGATGGGGAGGGGGAGGCAGAGTCAGGGCTAGGCGTCACAGGAGGGCAGACACTACCACCACGACATCCCCCTCTTCTGCTATGCATTCAGTGACGAATGCGTGCCATGGTAGAATGCAAAGCCGAGCTATCAGTGGGGGAGTTGGCTAAAGGATTGAGCAGAGAATGAGCAAGGGAAGGCTGGGCTGATGTCAAATTGCATAGCCTAGTTTGGGAGAAGTGATGCCCATTACCAAGGTCTACACAACTTAACAACCAACAATGGCTCCCGGTAACAATGTGAGAACAATTTTCAGCAACTTGTGGTGGAAATATGCTATGGATCAGGGGAGAAGAGCAACATTATGGTGAGTTGAATCCATTGTTGTGCACATGATGGGTAAATCTCGGCCAGAGTACCCATTTAATGAAACTTGCAGGCCACCATGAATTCGTTTCAGGCTGGCATGGGAGGGAACGCAGATGGCCATGTAGCCCATCCTCTCGCCACCCATCAGTCTAATCCTTATAAATGGCTTGGTTGTCACCTGCATCCAAGTGTGCTTGTTCTCCCTAAGCCATTTCAATCTTCACCAAATCATTATATTCCTTTAGCTGGAGCGCAGTGGCAATAGTGGTGAGTGAGCCTGCATGTAGAGCCATTCCACTGTCCACCCCTATGTTAGCTACAAGATCAGCCACTTTTTTGCCATCCCTATGAATGTGTTTGAAATTGGCTACTATGTGGGTAGAGAGCCACATTTTAATGAGTTCAAGTCTTTCCACCAATCTCTAGCTGTTGACCACTTTGTTTAACAGTGTACCTTGTAGAATCTTATTAACGATGTTTATGAGAATCTGAGAATCACTTTCAATCAAGAGTGGGAAGAAACCATGAATTTGAGCTAAGAGAAGCCCATGCCATAACCATTCTAATTCAGCCAAGTTATTCATATCCCATCCATTTGAGCCTATGAAGGTTAGAAGGGGTGCGCCTTTATGATCTCTGAATACTCCTCCAAATCCTGCTTTGCCTGGATTGCCTTTCGAGGCTCCTTCAAATTTAAGTTGTATCATGTGTTGGGGTGGGGGAGTCCATTTGTCTGGTATATTTCTCCTTGATGAAGGTTTACCATGGATTTCTAGCTCTTGGTTCCACCGTAGTTTCTAGTTGGCCCATATATTCTGTTGCTGTGGAAGGGAAAGAAAGTCTTCTTCGTCCCCAGTTTGAAGCATTAAGGTTTCCCAAAGGTTTTGGCAAATAGTGTTCCAGAGGACTTCTAAAGGTGAGGATTGGTCCTTGAAGATGCGTCGGTTTCTTTCTTTCCATATTGTCCACATGAGAAGGCCTGGGATAAGTTTCCATAAAGAGTTTAACAATTTGCTCTTATATGGATTCATTGCCCAATTGCATACAGTGGTGGGGATATCCTCTTTAATTCGTACATATTTTTGGCATCGAAAGCTTACTTTTGCCCAAAGTCTATTTGCTAATGGGCATGAATTCATGAGGTGCATAGTGGTTTCTTCATCTTGATTGCAGTTGGGACATATGGAGGGCCCGTGAAAGCTTCTCTCCCAAAGATTGTCCCAAGTGAGGATTTTATTTTGACAGAGTAACCAAAGGAAAGTGGAAACTTTTGGCCAAATGTTGGGGACTCGGTCCTTTTTCTAAAGAGGACCTTTGACTATGTGATTCCTTATGATTATGTTGTAAGCCTCATGTGTGGTAAAGGTTCCTCTTGCCTCATAACCCCATCTGAGTACATCCTTCTTATCTGAATAGTGAATTTTCCTATTAGAGAGTTCTTCCTCTAGATTTTGCTGAATAGAATCCGTGCCTTGCCTGACGATGTGATCCATGCTTATCCACTGTCTGTATCCCTGTGATATAGGGGGCCTCCAGTATTGATTGAATTTGTCCATCACTTGCACTTCCCAATCTAGTATTTGTTGATGTTTGATTAGTTCCTTTAGCCTGGGTCTCTACTGCCAAGACTTTTCCCAGAACCTTGCATTATTACCATCCCTAACTTCCCAGAAGCTGTGCTGTTGGATTAAGTCCTTGTGTTATTTAGCTGCATTCTAGATTAAGGATCCTGGTCCAACCTCTGCGAGTTGGATTAAATCATCTACAGGTCGGTTATTGGCATATTTTGCTATCCAGAGGATAGCCCAAGGAGTGTGTGGTGCTGTGAGCCATTTCCACCAGATGCACACTCCCATGAGAACATTACTATGTTGGAGATCATGAGGCCCTGTACCTCCTGAGATTTTTGGAAGGCAAACTGTGTCCCATTTCACAAGAGCCCATTTGCGATTTTGTCCTGAGTTGCCCCACATAAAGGATCTTTGAAGATGTTTGATTTCCTTGAGGACCCATTTTGGCGCTGCCAGAACTGAAAAAAGATACAGAGGCATAGATTGCAGAACAACTTTGATTAAGACTAAATGGCTGGCCATATTGAGGGATCTGTAAGTCTAGGATGAGAGGCGAGCTTCCAATTTTTCCAAGAGCAGGTGCCAAGATGAGTGCTTCAGAGCTGTATCAGTCATGGGAGCTCCCAAGTATTTGGAAGGGAGAGAAGCTATTGGGAATCCAAGGATACGAGCTATTGAAGATTGAGTAATAGTAGGGGTATGAAAGAAAAAAATTTTGGATTTAGCCTTATTTATGCTCACTCTAGAGGCATCCGAGAATTCAGTCAAAAGGGATTTTAATTTGAGAGCTTCCTGGACCGAAGGATGGCCAAACAACATGTTATCATCCATGAATTTTTGGTGGGTAAAAGCAGGGAAGTTAGGAAAGGAGAGGCCTCTTAATTGCTGGGAATGCAGAGCTTTTTTGATGCTTCTTCCAAGCCCTTCTGCCATCATGACAAACATAAAAGGGGATAGGGGATCACCTTGTAGAATTCCTCTGGAGGGATGAAAAGGGGTGGAGGGGATACCATTGACCAGAATGGAAAATAAGGTGGAAGATATTAGACTCATGACCCATCTAACCCAGGGAGGGGAGAAACCGAAGTCAGTCATCATCTTTTCAATATAATTCCAACTTCAACTATCAAAAGCTTTAGAGAGATCTATTTTAAGAAGCATAACTACTTTTTTGGACTGTTTCAAGGAATGAATAATCTCGTGAGTGAGAATGATGCCATCCATGATTTTCCGGCCTTCCACATAGTCTGATTGCTCTGGAAATATGAGTAATGGTAGCAGTGGTTTCAGTGTCAAGGCAATAACTTTGAAAACTATCTTGTAAATGTTATTGCAAAGAGAAATAGGCCTGAATTTATTAGGAGTCTGAGATTGCGCTTCCTTGGGGATGAGGGCATTGAAGGTTCCATTCATGGAGGGAAGCATCCATCGATTAGTCTTGGATTCCCCAATGACCTGCCAAACCTCCTCTTTAATTAGATCCCAATATTTATCGAAGAAGTCGGAAGTAAAGCCATCGAGGCCAGGTGCTTTTCCTTCTTTTAATTGTCACATTGCATGTTCCACCTCCTGTAAAAAAATTGGCCTGAGGAGGAGCTAATTGTGTTCCTCTATTATGATTTTAGGGATATTCTTGGTTATCTTCTCTATGGCTGGCTTCCTATCTATTTGAGGTTCTTGGTGAATCTGCTTGAAGTAGGTAAGAATTTCTTGTTCTATATCCTCATGTTTTTGCACTTGTCCTCCTTGCCCATTCTGGATGTGAGTGATGTTGTTGTTCATTCTCCTCTGAACAATAGTGCGATGAAAAAAATTTGTGTTTCTTTCACCCTCAAGCCATCTAACTCTTTATTTTTGCTTCCATAGTATTTCTTCTTTCTTTGCACGTTCTAATATTTGTGTCTAAAGATGTTTTCATGCTCTGAGAGTTCCTCTGATCTTCCTCCTGTGATGATCCTCTACTATAATCTTTTCATTTCTTGATCTAGAGCATTTTGCTCTTGGAAGATGTTGCTGAAGGTAAGTTGATTCCATTGTTTGATGTTGTTTTTGAGATTTTTGAGTTTTTGTTGGAATTGATACATTTTTGAGCCATCCAGAGGTTTGAAGCTTTTCCAAACCATATTTATCAGGTTGTTGAAGTCTGGATGCATCAGCCAGGAAGCTTCAAAACGGAAAGGCCGATGTGTAGTGTTTCCTGGTCTTTTCCATTGAAGCGATATTGGCCAGTGATCTGAGCCTGTGAGAGGCAAGATTGAAGCTGAGAAGTCTCCTCCAAGGTGGATTTGATTGTCGAAGAGAAAAAATTTATCCAATCGACAGGCTATCTATTGTGAACCTACTCGTTTGTTATTCCAAGTAAAGATTCCATTATGAAATTGCATATGGATGAGTCAGTTGTTTTGGATGAAGTTTTTTAAATGAATGCTTTCATTATCCAGTTTATTCATGCCTCCTCTCTTTTCTTCCATCTTTGTTATCATATTGAAATCTCCTTCTGTGATCTAGAGTGGATGAGTTCTGTCAGAGTTGATCAATGATAGAGTGTTCAGTATGTCTATCTTTTGCATTGCCTCCTGGGGGAAGTAGACATTAGTTAAGTGACCATGCACATTTGTTCCTGTAATATGGAAGGTAGCTTGAATGAAGTCCTTACATGCATGAATATTAGTAAGCATGATGGCTTGTTCATCCCAGATTATTGTGAGGCCTCCTAAAGCTCCTGAGGCACCCACTGCTACTGCTTTACTACCTGGCCATGCTTTTGCAAGGATTTGGTCCAGTGTTGTAGAGTTACATTTGATTTCTTGCATAAATAAGATTTGGGGTTTCTCCTGATGAATCATGTTTTTTATCAATCTGTATTTCCCGGGGCTATTGAGCCCTCTAATATTCCATGAAGTTAGCTTCATGATGTACTATTGGGTAGGGGGTTGTAATACTTTGTAAGCTTGGAATATCTTCCTGATTCCACCAGCATTTCCCTAATGCGGATGGTTCGTTGGAGATCCATTTTCCTTCCTCTCTTTTTATTGTCTTTAGGAATGTTTTTTCCATCCCATTGACTTCCAGGCTAAATGCCAAGGGTTCTTCACTGGTGTGCTCTGGAAAGGATAACTTCCAAGTTTTCCAGCTATCTTTCTGGGATATTTTCATAATCTTTTGTCTTGCATGCTTATTATAATCCAAGTATGTCCAGATCTCCAATATCTATGCTTTCGGGCTCCTCTTCCATGTGTTGGGTTTCACTCCTTTCCTCTGTTGTTTCTGTTGTAGTCGTGGTTGCTGACTACATGTTGCCAACATCCATGCCCTGAATGTTCCATTTTGGGATCATACTGGGAGGGGAGAAGGTTAGATCTATGGCATTCTTAGACTTTTGGGTCTTCTTTCAGCTAGTGGGAATGGATTGTACTATCAGGTTGGGCATTTCCTCTGAGTGAATAGGAATTTTTAAGTTATTTAGCTCCGTTTGGGCCAGGGTTTCAAAGCTATTGCTTGTGGAAGGAATTGAAGAATTGGCAGCAGGTTTCTTAGGGTTTGAAACGGGTTTTTTGTGGTTCTTTTTGCGGTTGGTGACCTTGGTATATCCATCCGAGTCAGGTTTATCTAAAGAGGAGGGGGTCGAGGGTTTCATATTTAAAGGACAGTCACGAAACATATGGCCAAGGGCATGGCATTTTCTGCATCGAAATGGGACATGTTCATAATCTATTGATTGAATCCATTCAAAATCATCATGGTGTAGATTTACTGCATCCAGAAGAGTCTTGCTTAGATGCATATAAACACAAATTTGAGCATAGGACGTATACCTTTGGATTTTTGCCTCCTTTGCAATTTTGATGAATTCCCCTAGACCATTTCCAATATCTTGCAGTGAGTCTTCATCCCAGTACTCCAATGGAAGGGAATAGAGGCAGATCCATACCGAAGCCCAGCTAAGATCTTCTTTGTCTAGATTGAATCTTTCGATCCAGTCTCTCAGATATAGACCGGCTGCATTAAAAAAGTAAGGTCCTCCATCAAGGACTCTGTTTCGATCTTCTATAAAATTGAAAACTGCTGTGAAGAAACCCTTAGGCCCTAACTGCAGGGTGATGTTCCCTTTTGGCTTCCACTTGGTTGCGATCCATCCATGCAAAGCTTTCTCTGTAGGCCAAAAGCCTATAAATTTCCTAATCAAGGCATGATCCTTCATTTACTGGATTCGAGTATTGATCCAGTGACTTGGGAGCTTGATCTTAGGTCTTTCAGCTGCAACCAGCTTGTAGGTAGCTAATGTCACTTTGGGAACCTCATTATCATCTGTATTGGTTTTCGGTATATCAGGTCTTGCTCTCATTTCATCCTGGATGTTTTTCCTAATATCTTCCTCATGCATTTGAGTGTTTTCACTATTGTTGGGGGGAGGTGCAGTGTATGTTCATGATTTGCACGTTGTTCCTTGTTGCTTGTGGTTTGTCCTATTACTAGAGAATGTTGACAGAGTCACCGTGGTCTATGTAGGTCTGCCGTTGCAGGTCTGACCCAAACCCTAAACCACCATGTTCGCCAGAGCCCGTTCCAACATATGGTCCTTGTTAACGCTACAGTCAAACTGTTATTCAAGGTTGTTGGTCTGATGTTCTTGCTGCCATAAAAAATTGTATTATGGATCCTTTTGGGAAGCTTCTTTAATCTATTCAGAAGATTTAAATTCTACTAGGTGGAAATGAAGTTCATACACATAGTTCACCCTTCTACTACATGTGTCTACTACTTGTTTTTCTTTTCCTTTTAAGTAATTGATGTCAATGTCAAATTCACTGAGAAAAGCATTCCATCTTGCTTGTGAGACATTTAAGTTGTACTGCTTAAAATAACTAGTTAGACCGTTATGGTCAGGAATTAACAAAAACATTTTTCCAAATAAATAATGCCTCCATAATTACAGTGCATGGATTACAACAATCAATTCCAAATCATAAGCAAAGTATCTTTGTTAACATTCTTTAAGTTTATGAGATTTGTATGTGATCACCTTCCCTTCCTACATAAGTGCTCCCTATATACCTTCTTGGTAGGCATCCATACAAGCCACGGATTCCTTATTTGGGTCAAAAAAATTTAACACTGAGGGAGTGGCTAATAACTATTTCATCTATTAAAAACACTATTGACAATTAGCTGTACACTTAAAGGCCCTTCCTTTATTTTGTAGGGGAGTCACAAGATAAGTGATTTGGGTGAAAGGATGATAATACCTTGTCAAACCCATTAAAGATTGTAAATCTGCAATATTTTTGGGTACATGACATTCCACAATGGTTTTGATCATTTTGGGGTTGACAGCTATTCCATCAGATGAAATAATGTGTCCAATGTGTTGTATTTGATATTTATAAAAATCACAGTTGGTAAATTTATCATATAAATGATGTTCCCGTAAAACTTGCAACACTATCCATAAATTCTCTTTATGCTCTTCTAGATTCTAGGAATAAACCAAAATATCATCTATAAATATCAAGAAAATTTTGTCCTAAAATGGGTGGAAAATACCATGCATCAAGCTCATAAATGTCGTTGGTGCATTGGTAAGTCCAAATGGTAAGACCACAAACTCATAATGGCCATAACAGGTTCTAAACGTTGTCTTACAAATGTCTTCTTCCCTTACCCGGATTTGACGGTAACCAGATCGTAAATCAATATTAGAGAAGGCCATAGCACCTTTAACTTTATCTTGTTTAACTGTCTATAATTGATGCAAAGTATTAAAGTGTCATCCTTTTTCCTTACGAATAGTATTGTGGCTTCCTAGGCTGATACACTTGGGCCGATGTACCCTTTTTCAAGGCTGCAATTCTTGTAATTTCATCTTGATCTTTGTTAGCTTAGGTATGATCATATGGTAGGGAGCCTTTGACATTAGAACAACCCTAGGAACTAACTCTATCATGGATTCAATATCCTGCTTTGTGGGTAGTCCTGGGATGTTATCAGGAAACACATCAGTGAAGTCTTAAATGACTGGTATATTTTCTAAAGTAGTTGTCTTATCCTTAGCATTAGAATACCCAACCTAGACAACATATATTAGACAATCCTTTATCACACACTTTCCTTGTTCTGAGACGGTAATAGGGCATAATTTTATTGGTTTTTTTACTCATTGGATTTCTTGTCTAGAGCCATTCTCAGCGAGGAAACTAATAGATTTTTCTTTACAATTTACCAAAGACCAATGCCCTTCTAACTAATCCATGCCAATTATCATGTAATAAGATCCTAGGGAAATACATTCAAATTAACTTTAATCTATTGTTTTCCTATTTTGACAAAACAGTCTAGTACCTTAGCATTCACTCTTCTCTTTGCTCAATTAGCAAATTGTATCAACCAAGGATTTTTAAACTTATGAGTCTCTAAATGACGCTTTTCCACTACCTTATGACTGATATAACTTAAAATTTCTCGTAGATTTGCTAAAATATATATGGTCTAGTCGAGTAACTTACGTTCCAATTCTATCATAGTAGGATGATAATCCACTTGATGGTATTCCAAAGAAATGTTGATCCTTGGTATGTTCTTCACAACTTCACTGGCTGTATAAGCTTCTTAAATATTAGCAGCTTTCTCTACTCTGGCATGGCTGGGACAATTTTTATATTAATGGAGTTCCCCACAAACCCAACACTATAAGGGAGGTTTTCGTGATTGACTAAGTTCTATCTTACTTGTTACTTCTTTTTTTTGTGCTCGTTTGGCAATCTGGTTTTCTGCTGACTTTTTCTAGAATTCCTATTTTGGTAACCTTTGTATGCACTGTTGAAATTAGTAGTGCTTATATTTTTAGTGTTCTGAAAGATTTTTTCCCCTTCTTATTTCACCAGTTCTTGTTGCCTTCACCTTTTTGTTTCATTTGTTGGTGGCAAATCTGAGCCTTTCGAATCACCTCGTCCATTGTCCTAGTGTTATCAAATTCTAGCCTTTCCTTTATAAAAGTGGTTAGACTGCTAACAAAGCTTTGAACTTTAGCTTTTTCTTCACGTATATATATAACATATCTTCACAAAGACATAAATTTGGTCACAAATTCATCCATAGTCAGTTGTCCTAGTTTTATATCATGAAACTCCTTTTCCTTTTCATCATGAAATCATTTGGTTAGATATTTATTTTTGAAATGTTTCTGGAACTCATCCCAGGTCACCTCTTTCTTCTCAATTCCTTGCACTGTCTTTACCTCTTCCCACCATCAGGTGGATTTTCTTTGAAGGTGATAAATAGATAGAATATACTTAAGGTTATTTACTGGTTCCATCTCGTCAAGAAACATGGCACCAAAACAAATGTTGGGCTTGGGATA
This sequence comes from Pinus tabuliformis, assembly GCA_031772625.1. Lineage (NCBI taxonomy): Eukaryota > Viridiplantae > Streptophyta > Pinopsida > Pinales > Pinaceae > Pinus > Pinus tabuliformis. The sequence goes on from CM062807.1 coordinate 881,146,179, forward strand.
TGAGTCACTAATCGAAGCCTCTTGAAACATCAGATATCACCCACATGCAGAATATTTGACCGTCGAGTCCATAGGGTTTTCATCCAACATATGCAATGATTTTAGGCAGTTAAGGTGGAACCACCTGATTTTTCCCCATGCTCCTTGGGTCATTTACACATTGCAGTTTTACTAGAAAACTTCTACAATTTTCCTCATGGTGTATCTTTTTCGTCCATGCTTCATTCTCAGGTATGTAGTATTGCAACTGTTGGTTTACCTCCTCATTATGGTTTCTGAGTTGGAAAATGAGTTCACCTTGGTATTTGTAGGTTAGGTGCTTTGGCGATTGTGCAACTAGCTAAGTGTTGTCGAAATATGAGGTTATTTCCTTCCTATTTCACTCATAGGTAAACCCTGATATCTTCACTGCTTCAATTTATTTACATATGGAGATGTTGAGTTAACATCTTGGCTCCTAACCAATTTTCTTCCCTATCCATCCAAGGCACAATATTCCCACTAGGCATCAAGAAACCCTAGGTAAATACTTAAAGGTTCTGTATTTTATGCTAGAACTTCTTAGTTATAATTTTTTTTTCCTTGATATGGAACTAATGTAACTCCTTTTTGGTAATATGCTAATGAACATTTACGGATTTTCCCTCTCATTTCCTTTGATGTTGCTTCTCTTTACCTGAGATGGGAAATGCTTCAACTTCATTTCACAACCTTAGATAGGGTTCCTTCTTTTTCCAAGCATAAATATTTAACTCGTGTCTCTTCTAGGATAGCCATGATTAGTTATTTCTATGGCGCTATCTCGTTCCTGAATGGTTATTTGAGTTTTTCTTTGAATGTCTCTTAGGATTCTATATGGAGGCCAAACCCTCAGGGTTTTTAAACTGGCTATCTTGTTTGTTCTTCTTCTATAATGGTGTTGTTATTTAATCATGGGTGCCTTCTTTAGGGTTTGGCGAACATGATTAACTAGTTGTTTCTTATGTATGTACATGGAAATGGCTTCTTCGGCTAACAACTTGAGGAATCCTTTCTTGTATATTTTCATGAATCTTAAATCTTGGGTTTTTGCTTAATAAGATTAAATATTTTAAATAGATAATTTGTATAGTAATTCTCTTTTGGGTGTATTGACTGTGCATATGTAAAAATTAGTTGTTTATTTCACTTTATTTTGCATGCAAGGGATTTTGGCACAAAGTTCTCATGATTATTTAGGGTATTGTTGATGGTCCTGGACCCGTCGACATGTTAGGGGATCTCCCCCGTAATAATTCCCAATTAGATCTCATACCGTTTGGTGTAGGAGTCGCAGCAGAGGGTTGTATGTTAATGCCTTGACCGTGATTTCGCACAGAGGAAAGTAAGATAACTCTATTGGTAGCAAGGGTGTGATAGCTGTAGCGAGTCAAGGAAGGTGCATGAGAGTTTCTAACACACGGGGGTTGAGATGATTGCGCCCCTTGGAAACCTGTGATAACACGCAGTTAAGAAGGGAACACATGAGAAAAGATGCATCAAAACATGGAAGGAAAGTTAGCTGGCAATCCAAAGTGATTGTTAAACCAACAACATGTTTAAGAAAGATCCATACATACATACGCAGATAGCTTTACATGCATGCATAATTAAACAGATACATATATCATTTAGATTAAACTAGGTAGCATATAATACAATACAACATATGAATGAAACGTGTTGGCTCTTATTATATTGAGAAGTGTAAGTTCTGATCATACAATACATCCATGTCCAACACCTAGTTCTGATAGCAGCACATTACAGCCACAGTCACCTACTCCTCCAAAGAGATGTACTAGCTCTGTATAGTGGAGAAGCCAAGGCTCATTACAATACTATCCAAGCTCTCTCCAAGATTGTCTTATCGAAAGCTTGGCTGACCAAAAGGCTTTACAACAAGTTATGAGGTTCTATTTATAGAAAAGGGTGGGTGACCCTTGACATTCCCCTTTGTGATAGTTCATCTACCCTCATGACTCTTCATCCACTCTATGAATGTTACATCCAACTATCGACACTTGAACTTCCACTTGACAAGACATTACATTATTGTGCACATGTGCCCATGTCAGACAAACTAGCTTGAGAAAGCCATGCAAGACATCACTGACACTTGGTACGTTATGGTGAGACCAACTCTTTGACATGCTTGTGATGGTGAAGGTGGTGAACTGATGGCAAGCTTGGTCGTCCGTGAAGGTGTGCATGGGCTCTATGGTGACATCTTATTGAAGCAAACTCTTGCCTCCATTTCATCCGGGTGCATCGATATGGCACCTCCATCCAACTCGTCTGCTAGCATGCGCATGGTCTTCTTGGGTGTCGCCAAACCTGAAACACACTAATGCATAGTGTTCGTGTTGATCTTCCAATGTCTGTTGGTGGTCATGCACATCAACTATCAACTACATGTTCAGCTCCAATTGGACATGATTCTTATATTTGCTTTGGTGAGTGTGCCAAATGGGTTGGATCGCATGCGTGCGCACAATGACATGCATGTTGTTGAATTCCCTTGCATGTGATCAACAACACAACTCAGCATGTATGCTCTGTGCGAGTTGTTGTGATGAATCTATAACTTGTACAGACACAATTTCATTCTCCCATCCGTGCAACTCTTTTTCTTCCTTGAGTTGCTACTTGAGCACATGCAACTCCTTCTCTATTCCATTCTCTACCTTCACATGATCTTCATGTCGCATCGTCTCCAAAGCTGTTTTCACCATAAGTAGATCTACTTGAGCTTTCAATTTTGTTCTGCCTCTGTGTTGTCAAAAACCTCCCACTTGCATTCATTGCATCCAGTATGATGCCTTCAATTGTTGTTCATGGTGTTTCTTGCTTTAATGCTGCTACGGTCATATCTTGATGTCCTTGTCTATGAACAACTTGATGTCTTTGTGGGTACGCAAGTTCATAGACACTTGATCGACTGTATCCCCAAGTGTGCTCTGAACGGTGTCTTCGACTCTGCTCTCCTGGAAACCATTACACCTGTGATGCTGAGAGCCAGATGAATGCCTATGATACCTGGAGACATGGAAACACTCATGGCAAGCGATTTGTCAGTTGAAAACCAAAATGAACTTGAGAATTGGCTTGCAACATACTTGTGTCACTGATCATGAAGGTTGCGCAATTTCCGTAGGGAGGTCGGGAGACCGACTACCAAGACTGAGCAAGCCACATTCCAAGCTGTTAGGAGGCTGACAATCTATTGGAACTGCACAATGCACATTCCAGCCTGGCTGTTGACTTCTAGAATTATGCAACGTGCAATCTCAGCTAGTAATGGTTACAGGTCCAGTGATTGAATTGTGCAATTTTTTGGGCCAGTAGTCATTGCCCCTTAGAATTGCGCAATGTAAGATTGGAGGACAATCACTAGGCAGAGATGCACATTTCATGAGATGAAGATAGAGACTTCCCTTTGAGGATTGCACAATTCTGTCTTAGTGAGGCAGAGTCTGGGACAAGGCTACCCAGATCTCTTGACAGGCAACTGAAAGCGAATGTGAATGTGAATACAAGGAAATACTGACTATAAGCATAAGTGAACGATCGTGAATGCAAACGATGAATGATAGATTCAAAAAATGAACAACATGGATGGGGGTGAGGTGAGTCACTGAATTGGCGTCTGTTTGTGAAAAACAATTTCATGCATGCGACAATAGTGAGATGTTAACAAAAACTGAAATGGTGCTAGTACAAGCGAGTATGTATCAAGATGACAACAAGCATTCATACGAAGAGAAACACAAAAAGCGCTAGAAATGCAACACAAGACATCGAAGAAGGGCTTACCCCAAAACAGCTGAGTTGAATGTGTTGAAAACTCCTAGATGTGATGTGGGATAACAGAGCTATAAGGTTGATGTGAGGAATGAGCTCTGTAGTGTCTAGTTCATGAGTTTTGATAAAATCGAAGATGTAACGTGCATGCCACAAATCTAAGGAAAGCGACACTTGGTGGGAGGTTTCTAAAATGATATTTGTATGTAACCTCCAACTGGTAAAAATAGATTCCTGAATCAAGGGATGCCTTTCATGCTGTCTGGGGAGAAACAGCCCATGGATGCAAATTGGTTTTGCTCAATGCTGGAGGGAACTAGTCAACTCAATTGTAAACACAATAGTTTGCTCAACTGGGAGAAAAAAATACACATTTCTGGGAGGGAGCTAGGCTAGCTGCCCACAGGGATTATGCAATTTCTGGACAGAGTAGTTGACTGCTACCCAAAATTAAGCAATTTTTAGGCTGAGAAACCCTGCTAGGAGGAATTGAGCAATTTTTTGCATGAAGCTTGGCTCGCAGATTTGCACAATTCTGGAGCCGAGTAGGCTGCCAGATAGAATTGTGCAATTTGTAGAGGGAAGGTTGGTTTCCCTCCAGAATTACGCAATTTCTTAAGGGAGTTGCTCAGCCTGTAGTTGGACCAAGTCCGAAAGAACAAATTGTGAGGAGAATGCAACAAGCTCTAGTGGATAGCCTATCATTCTACAAGAAAAACAGTGAGGCTTGTGTACTTGATGAAGCAAGACATGCTATTGTGAAAGGTTGGTAGGGACGCTCCAAAATGAATCTAAGGAAAAATTTGGAGGGTGGTTTTAGTTGCTACAACAGTTGGCGACACACTGATAGAACTACAGCGCTCTGAGTGGACCTTGTTCATGAAATGTAAGTCTAACACCTTCGGAAGTATTGTTCAGTGCTTAGTTAGTCTTGGTTTCTAGGCTAGGTTGATTTAATATGCAGCATCTACCAAGCTCTTGGTTGATTGACACACATTCCAAGCCCAGGCAACACAAATGTTTTGATTGGGTTTGAGGGGTCTATTTTTGCACAAGTCGTATAGTCATCAGAGTCTTAGTTTCATCTCTGGTGTTGCTCCGCTACTAATAGGCCTAGACAGTACCTCGGCGGACTCACATAGGAACACAAGCATGGCTCCACTACTAGTGAGCCTGGTCAGTACCCCGATGGAGTTACTTTCATCACCTCTCTAAGCAAGAAGCCATTGTCTTCTTTAGCCTTATTCATTTTTCATTTTTTGAAATTTTCATTTTTCATTTTTTCATTTTTTCATAACTATTCATAACACTTATTCATTTGAGAGGTGGAAGAGCTATCCTGACTTATTGAGAGTATAAGAGATTTTTCCTGTAGATAAGTAGTTTATTATACCTCTAACGTGACTATTAATGTTTCCCCCCTCACCTTACTCTACTTGATTGAGCGGAAAAGGGTTAACCTAAAAAACAACTGACAAGAGTAGGTGAAACTAGTTAGCACACAAGCATTGTGTTTTCAACAAGGTTCACTTCGAATATTATGTATTTTGCATCGATGTATCATGGAATAAAAGTAACAAGTTCTTCATACGAAGGTAGGATGGTAGATAACCAAGTAGTGATAGTTGCACAAGGCCTCTTTTACGTTACCCAGCTTGTTTCAAGATTCATGCATGGTTTCATGCCAAACTAACCTATGAATGACAACAAGCAAAAAAAAAAAGGTAAAGCGGAAGCAAAATTAAATGCAAAAGCAAAGTGAGTAAGCAAACAAGAAAGAAGACAAACAAACATGCAAGCAAGCAAACTAAAAGCAAAGGCTAGTCCTACTCCTAAGGTATGCTACATGGGCCTAATCACGTGAAGTGATACTTCCAATGTAGCTATCAGCACATTGGTTGACCCATGTTGGTGAAGGCATGGTCCATGAGCAACACAGTCGTGTGGACTAGCAATTGTGAAAGATACAACAATTAAGACAAACACACTCCGAGCTTACAAGCGTCCACAGAACAAAAATGAGTGAAAGTGCATGACATACAGTTTGTTGACATACCATGATGTTGTGTGACACTAAGTGTAGATGTTGAGAATACGCACACTCTTGACTATGATATGCAAGAATACATGAGGAAGGCAGACCACCTACGTTGCACAAGTGTGCTTGCTGAGTAAGATTCCTCCAATTAATGAGCAATGGGATCATGTAGTTCGAGGGATGAAGTGAAATCTTAGCATTAGATTGATATTCAATGTATACAGATGAGTGATGAGGAGCCTTACATGTTTGAACAGTTTCCTGATTAGAAGTGAAACCAACCTTAGGACAACGAGGGCCTGACATAACCATCAAGTCGGGCTGAAGTGCCTTGAAAATATGGAGGGTTTCGTCTTTATTTACAGATGGATCATCGTATACCAGTGTCTTATATGGATTAGAAAAGAGTGAATCAACATCATGATCAGTTGATGGGGTGAAGAGATCACAACAAATAAGATCAGAAATTGTAGGATGTTGGTTGAAAACCTCATGATTCGATGAATCACACAGAGGGGTAGATGAGAAGCAAGAATTTTCATCCTCTGCGTTTCCAGAAAATATAGATGAAAAATCAAGTGGATGTTCAAAGAATGATCGGTCCTCTCCATTGTCAGATGATGGAATGACATCCGGTGTGTCCTGCGAATGATCAACAATGGGTGCTTCTATGGATGGAGATACACATGAAAAATCAGGGATGGCAGGATGACCAAGGAGGTCAGGAAGAAACGGAGGAGGTATGGATAAACAGGGATGGTCCTCTGCTGCCAGTGGATGTTCAAGCTCATATTCATGCTCTTCATGGATGTCAATGCATGTTGGTTGTGCGACACCAACTCCATCGATAAATCGATATTCATTCAAAATAGGTGTAGGGTCGAGAACAGAAGAACACAAGACAATGTCATCCGGAACTTTATCCCAGTTTGAAAACAAAGGTTGAGGTACGAAATACATGTGACGAGGTATGGGACTCACAACCAAGTCTATGCAAATATTAGAAGGAGCGAAGTCAGGAGGATGTGATGGTTGAACATATGTGTGTGCATGCTCTCCCACATCACTCTGCGATGGTGGAGCTGTTTGATGAGGGGAGAGTGGACAATCACTTGTGACAGTGACCGTGTCTATCTTTGATTATGCAGCTCCATCACCAAAGTATGTCGAGCAGGGTTTAAGCTTTAAGCTTGAACTTATTTTTGGGATTGACAGTTTGGACAAGGAAGTATTTGAATATGTCCATGAGATACTCAAATTTCATTTGAGTTTCCGGGCCGTCAAACATGAATAGATGGAAGTGCTCTAAAAATCCATAGGTGATTCGTGTGAGGCCTTCCATTGTTTTAAAAAAAATTTATCAAACACTTCAAGATCAAAATGGTGGAAAATAGATCTGATTAGATCGATGAACTGCATGAATGAGTGCATGAAGTTATGAGGTAGTGTGCCACACCATTGTGATTGGTTGTCGCGAAGTGTGTGTGTGAGCAGTGAACAGACTTCTATTTCATTAAAATATTCCATGCCCTACATGAGCACATGGAAGTCATCTAAGTGCTCAGGCAAGGCTACTTCGCCTTCACCATCATATGTGAGTTATGACAAGTGATCCAAGAACTCCCTCTTGACATGAAAGATATGTCCGTTGGACATACATTTTGAAGGGCGAACTATAAGAAACTTCATCATAGATGTGCGAAGATTCAAAACAAATGATGAGGGCTCAGCTTGTCATCTAGCCCTTCTTCTAGCGCCAAAATGTTGACGGTACTGGACTCAACAATATGTCAGGGGATCTCCCCGGTAAGAAGTCCCAATTAAACCTCAAGCCGTTTGGTGTAGGAGTCCTAGTAGTGGGTCGTATGGTAATGCCTTGACCATGATTTCTCACAAAGGCAAATAAGATAACTATGTTGGTAGCAAGGGTGTGACAGTTGTAGTGAGTCAAGGAAGGTGCATGAGAGGTTCTAACACATGGGGGTTGAGATGAGTGCACCCCTTGGAAACCTATGATAGCATGCAGTTAAGAAGGGAACACGTGATAAAAGATGCATCACAACATGGAAGGCAAGTTAGCTGGCAATCCAAAGTGATGGTTAAACCAACAGTATATCTTAGAAATATTCATACATACATACATACATAGCTATACATGCATGCATAAGTAAACAGATACATATATCATTTAGAGTAAAACAAGTAGCATACAATACAATACAACTGATGCATGAAACGTCTTGACTCTTATTATATTAACAAGTGTAATTTTTGGTCATACAATACATCCATGTCCACCCACTAGTTCTGATAGCGAACGTTACAGCCACAACCGCCTACTCCTCCAAAGAGATGTACTAGCTCGCGCAGTGGAGAAGCCAATGCTCATTACAATACTGCCCAAGCTCTCTCCAAGATAGTCTTATCAGAATCTCGGCTGACGAAAAGCCTTTACAGCGAGTTATTAGGTTCTATTTTTAGCAAAGGGTGGGGTGACCCTTGACATTCCCCTTTGTGATAGTTCATCTACCCTCATGACTCTTCATCTACTCTATGACTGTTACATCCAACTATTGACACTTGAAATTCCAGTTGACAAGACGTTACATTACAAGGCACATGTGCCCATGTGAGACAAAATGTCTTGAGCAAGCCATGAAAGACATCATTGATACTTCATCCATTGTGGTGAGGCCAACTCTTTCACATGATTGTGATGGTAAAGGTGGTGAACTGATGGCAAGCTTGGTTGTCCATGAAGGTGTGCATGCACTCCATGGTGACATCTTGTTGAAGTGAACTCTTGCCTCTGTTGCATCTGGGTGCATTGGTATGTCTCCTCCATCCAATTCATCTGCTATCATGCGCATGGTCTTCTTGGGTGCAGTCGAACCTAGAACACACTAATGCATAGTGTCTGTGTTGATCTTCAAGTGTGTGTTGGTGGTCATTCACATCAACTGTCCACTACATGTTTAGCTCCAGTTGGACTTGCTTCTTGTCTTTGCTTTTGTGATAGTGCTAAATGGGTTAGATCACATGTGTGTGCATAATGACATGCAAGCTGCTGAATTTCCTTACATGTGATCAACAACACCACTCACCATGTCTACTCCATGCCAGCTACTGGGATGAATCTATAACTTGTACTGGTGCAGTTTCATCTGTTTGTGGATGTTGCACCCCCTACTGTAACTATTCCTGCTGCAACTCATTCTCTTGTCTGTGCATCTCTTGTTCTTCCTTGAGTAACTTGAGCAAATGAAACTCCTTCTCTATTCTATTCTCTGCCTTTGCATGATCTTTATGTCGCGCCGTCTCCTCGTAGCCTGAGTCTCCAAAGTTTCTTTCACCACAATTAGATCTGCTTGAGCTTGAAACTTTTTTCACCTCTGTGTTGTCAACAACCTTCCTCTTGTGTTCGTTGCATCTGCTATTCTACCTTCAACTATTGTTCATGGTGTTGCTTGTTGTGATGCTATTGTCATCATATCTTGATGTCCTTGTCTACGAACAACTTGATGTCTTTGTGGGTAGGCAAGTTCATGGACACTTGATCGACTGTATATCGAAATGTGCTCTGAACGGTGTCTTCAACTCTACTCTACTTAGAACCATTTTACCTGTGCTGTTGAGAGGCAGGTGAACACCCGTGATACTGTAGACATGGAAATACTCATGGAAAGCAATCTGTCTGTCAAAAACCAAAATGAATGTGAGAACTAACTTACAACATACCTGTCTGACTGATCATGAAGGTTGCATAATTTTCATCAGTAGGTCGGGAGACTGACTGCAAAGGCTATGCATGGCACATTCTAGGCTATGAGGAGGCTGACTAGTTGCTGGAACTGCGCAATGCATAGTCCATCGTGGCTGCTAACTACTGCAATTGCACAATGCGCAATTTCAGCTAGCAATGGTTATAGGCCTAGTGACTGCATCACGCAATTTTCTGGGCCAGTAGTCATTGTCCCTCAAAATTGCGCAATGAGAGACTTGAGGATAGTCACTAGGCAGAAATGCACATTTCCTGAGAGGAATACAAGGCCTACAATTTCAGGATTGCGTAATGTTGTCTTAGTGACACAGAGTTCGGGCCAAGGCTGCCCAGACACACCGATGGGAAACTGAAAGTGAATGTGAATGTGAATGCATGGAGATACTAAGTGTAAGCATAAGTGAATGATCATGCATGCAAATAGTGTTATAAACATTTTTGTGCCTTACAAAATTGAGCATGAAATTTCCATAATCTAAGGGATCCAAAGTCCCTAAACATGTTGTTCCTACCCCTAGAGGAACAAGGCTAACTAACCACAGCAATTCACAGAAGTTCTCCACCTAAAACCACTCAAAAACAAGTCAATTCAGGATCATGTCAACTGCTCCACTGAGCATCTGCGCTGAATGTCAACTACTACACTGGCTACCTGCATTGAATGTCAACTCCAACACTAGCTACCTGCGTTGAGCGAGTTTGGACATGTGGCAGACTCATTCCTCAAGGTGTCAGAAGCCAGGAAGCTTCCAAAATGACACTTGCCTCAGGGAATTCGACTGGTGATGAGTAAGAGGTTCCAAATCTCCATGTGGAAGCAAGAACCTCCAAGTGGACTCAATAACTAAGAGAGGGAGAGGACACTAGTCAGATCTCAAGCTGACTCATCCTCTCTCCAAAATAACTATATATAGTTCTCTCCTCCATGAGATCTAGAGGCTGGAATTTTGTTATTGCAAAGAATTGTTGTTGGTTTGAGACTGGAATCATTGGGTGTTTAATGCTTTGAAGGGAGCTGAAGAAGGAATTCCATTATGCTGGTATGCAAAGACCGACTGCTCAGGCGATTCCATCTTATCCTGGATATGCTTCGCCTAACCTGAATCAACAGTTGCCCTTTGTAGCAACTCTAGAATTACCAGATCTAAACCGGCTGACGAACGATCCAATTGCTTATGCCCCTTCGTGGCCAGCGATTCCACATAAACTTCCGTTAGATATTCCTAAATTTAATGGAAATCCGGGTGAAGATCCGTCGAATCATGTGATGACGTTTCATCTGTGGTGTTCATCAAACACCCTAAACAATGATTCAATTAGGCTTCGCCTTTTTCAGAGGACGTTAACTGGTCCAGCGGCAAAATGGTATATTGAATTTCCTAGAGCTTCGTTCGACAACTTCAGTACCTTAGCCATGACTTTCTTAACCCATTTTCAATTACCGATAAGGTATGAAATGGGAATGGAACTCCTAACCAACTTCAAATAGACAACAACCACTCACATATCTGATCATATACATGAGTGGCGACGTCGTCGTAGGATGGTAAAAACGTACGTTCCCGATCAACTATTAGCTGAATGGTTTATCAAGTTGTTACTTCCTGCCATCACGGAAGATGTGGCAAAGGGGGGAGTTGTAACGGAAGAGCAAGTCATCGCTCGTGCGCAATATCTGGACTTGGTTTACACTCAGTCCAGCACGCTCTACGACAAAATACCTGATGCCCCTAGACCGGAATTCTCAATTCCTCCTCCTCCTAAATCAAACAATGACTCTCATGCCGGCGATGGCGTGATTGGCGCAACAGACATGAAATCGACAAAGGCTATATATAAAAAGGCCCTTAAGATTTCTGGTCAAAATGTAAATGAGGAACTTCTTGCCTCGGAAGTAAGTGCCGTGTCAGCCGACAAGGGCAAACAACTGAAGCAACCAGGGGGCAAGAAGAAAAAGAAAGGGAGAAAAAGGAAACCCCCTACGGGGTGTCATATATGCGATGAGGATCATTGGACAACAGATTGTCCATACAAAGCTGAACTTAAAAGATTCTTTAAGAGTTCGAAAACCTCAGCTGTGTTGACTAATCCGTTTCCAAGCTCGGGAACCGAACGGGTTGCTAATCAAAATGCTTCCCGATCCCAAGTGCTTATGTTGTTTGTATCAAAGCAGCAAAATGATGCTTTGACAAGGAATAAAGATTACAGGAATCCAAAGCTGTCGAACAACAAGGCTAATGAACAACCTAGTAGTTCGACAACAACTTTGACCAAAGTTGTGCCACCCATCGTTCCTGAGCCAATGGTAAAGTCGCAAAAGGGAGCAGTACACAAATCGACATTTAATCCTTGTGCGAAAATAGCACAGATAGAGGACCTGGCCCAATCGTCGTCCGCTATGTCAACACTTGAGGTACCGCAAAATTGCTTCTCCCAAGAGCAGGCTTTATTATCAGCAATAGGTGGGATTGACCCAATGGATTCCAATCTTGTGGCCTTTGATCATAAAGGATATGACCCTCAGTTACCAGCTCAAATAGCTTTCCTTATTCAAGTGAAAGCCCTCAACAAAACTGTTCATCGAACAATTATTGATGAGGGGGCATCTACATGCATTATGTCGATGAGTTGCTGGAAAACTTTAGGATCTCCAACCTTGTCGCGATCTTCGACGACATTAAAAGAATTCGACGGGAGGACATATACCCCATATGGTATCCTAAGTAACTTGAAATTTGAACTAGGAGGGAAAACAGTAGAAATAGATGTTGAAGTCATCGATGGGAATCTTGATTACAACATCCTACTAGGAAGACCGTGGACCTATGCCATGGCTGCAGTTGTGTCAACCTACTTCAGGAAGATTGCATTTCCCTTCCAAGGAGGAATTACAATCGTCGACCAAGAAACTTTTCTCCCCAACAGTTCACAAGTTATGGGAAGCATTCCAATGATCCATGGAAGCAATCATTCGCTCCAAAATATCAGAGTAGGTCTCCTAAAAGACCTTGCTTTAATGGGTACTTTTGCCCTACCGCCTCCAAGTAATCTGGCGGAAGTGGCCTCAGTGGAATATGAAACCTTCTACATCTAATGGATTTGGACTCCGAGGACGGTTCTCATCTCGTGTCAACCTCGTTAAAAAATGAAACAAGGAGTCATGAGGATAGTTCTTTTACTGTGTCAACCTCATTAAAAAATGAAACAATCCCCTTTCCAAATCTCAAAGGTAAACCTTCATTCCAACCACCGAGTTGAATGCAATGAAGCTTGGCGGGCATGCACCTCAATTTGCGTTGTTATGCTGGGGGCATGTAAACTATTCGAGCAGTTTTAGCATAAAGTTCATGCTCGTTAAAAAATAAACGCAAAATCGAGCAGTTTTAGCATAAAGTTCATGCTCGTTAAAAAATAAACGCAAAATCGAGCAGTTTTAACGCGGAATTTATGCTCATTAAAGAATAGAAAAGCAATTGTGAGCAAGCTTTCCCCAGAGTTCAAGCTCATCCAGAAAAAATGAACCGGTAAATAACCACTATGAATGTAATATCATCAGCCGTTAAAGCCTTGGTCGTGTTTGTACCTGCCACATCCACTTTTCATTTGGCCGATTGTTCACCTCCATATGATTGTTTACCCATTTTGAGGAACAGCTGCGAAGAGTGATTTCACCTAGCCATCCTTGTGACACTGTCATGATTGGAAAATTCCAACCTGTACCTGGAATCTGCTGTTAACCCTGTTTATCACTCGTTCCTCAAAAGACGAGTCTTCTTTAAGCTCTTTTCAATTGACTCGTAAAATATGAAAATATTGCCGAGTTTTGGCCTCCCAGCTCATTAAAAGATAGGAAGAGCTATCCCTCCTCTAGATTTTAATATTTTTGGACCTGAGGGATTATTGCACAAAAAGATCGAGCGCTTGTTTTGTTCGGCTCGTTAAAATTATCGAAAACTCATCCCTTCTGTATTGTTTTATACTTTTTCGGACTTAAGGGATTAGATGACAAAAAAGGAATTTTGGAGTTAACTTTATGTACCTTTTCAGACTCTCTAAAAATGAAAAGGACCGAGTTATCCTTGTCGTTAGACTCGTTAAAATTATTAAATAGCGACAAACTTGTCTTTAGACGAGAACGAGTTTCACTATCGCTAGACTCGTTAAAACATAGCGATGGGCTGGCCCGAAGGGCAGGTTATAGAACAAGCATATGTTATCCTCCTCAAGCTTGACAAAAATAAAGAGGTACTGGTCAGCAATGACTGGGGAAAAATTGGGAGAAACTAAAGAAAACTTTGATGGTAGCAGGTCGCTCTTGAACATGACACTTTTCCTCCGTACCACAATCGGGTTGGGTTGTCTCATTCACCGGTCACATCACCATGGTCTCACCATACCATCCATATTTGGGGTAATGCTACTGATCCATCGCATAAGTGTCGCCATATGTTCAAGAGAAGTCGTTCAGAAAGAGTCAACCGGGTCCCATCCACTGCCATACATTATCCTTCATCCATTCATCACCGCCACCCTGAATCATATGTCACAGATCGTTTTCACCTCCATTAAAATCATCAGCTCCGTTCCGTGTCACTGATGTGGGATTCATCAAGGCCCTCCTTTGACGGATCACTTCTTGTCGACATCAGCTCATTATCCAAGAAGTTGATCTAGGAACAACCCCTTTAGTACTTTGAAGCTTGCATGCCTCAATGGCAAGTTTCTCACTTCCGGCGACAGGTATACATCAATGACCTTCGACCAGAAGATTTTACGTGGTGTTCGACACCAAGTCCTTTAGTCACACCACGTGAATTGTACTGCAGTACCTTGAGGGTCATTATCATTATCAGTGATTCCTCTCGCGCTTGTTAATGGTTTACATCATTGACTGGTAATCAAGCGATGTCTTTCCATGTTCGACTTCAGCGCAATTCTCACATGGATCAACTTGTACTTAGAGTGAAGATCAAACGAGTTTGAAGACCCCGGATCTAGTTTCATCCATCCGGGCTGCGATATATATTCAGGAAAGATAAACACATTTGACATGTACATCATTGCAGCAGATGATCATCCTACTCAAAAGATGATAATTTTTCCAAAATTATCAGTCTACCATCAGACAATCGTCTGTTCTATGTACAAAAATGAATTTATAAAGCTGAGCATGGGAATGCCCGCCTCAGCTAGATCATGAAAGCAGTATGAATCATAATGTATTGTATTGTATCTTATTACAGGTCTCCTCCCAGCAAATGGATGAACTTCGGACCCTCCTGGATAAAGAATTTCACCCGATAAACGACCTCATACTTTAGGGGGCAACTGTTATAGACATTTTTGTGCCTTACAACATTGAGCATGAAATGTACATAATCTAAGGGATCCAAAGTCCCTAAACATGTTGTTCCTACCCCTAGAGGAACAAGGCTAACTAACCACAGCAATTCACAGAATTTCTCCACCTGAAACCACTCAAAAACAAGTCAATTCAGGATCATGTCAACTGCTCCACTGAGCATCTGCGCTGAATGTCAACTGCTACACTGGCTACCTGCGTTGAATGTCAACTCCAACACTAGCTACCTGCACTGAGCGAGTTTGGACATGTGGCAGACTCATTCCTCAAGGTGTCAGAAGCCAGGAAGCTTCCAAAATGACACTTGCCTCAGGGAATTCGACTGGTGATGAGTAAGAGGTTCCAAATCTCCAAGTGGAAGCAAGAACCTCCAAGTGGACTCAAGAACTGAGAGAGGGAGAGGACACTAGTTAGATCTCAAGCTGACTCATCCTCTCTCCAAAATAACTATATATAGATCTCTCCTCCATGAGATCTAGAGGCTGGAATTTTGTTATTGCAAAGAATTTTTGTTGGTTTGAGACTAGAATCATTGGGTATTTAATGCTTTGAAGGGAGCTGAAGAAGGAATTCCATTTTGCTGGGAAGGAGATGCTGGATTGGATCCCTCTAGGTTGTATCTGTTCCTGAACCTTGTTATCAATCAATAAAGTTATCTTGGTTTTCTCCTATATACTGGTGTATTTGTATGACTGCATTGGTGTATTTGATTTACTTCTAATCCTGAATCATTGGTGAATATGAATATCTGCCTTTGTGTTGTGTTCTTCTCTTGTTGCAAGTAGTTGTTCTCTTGTCACAGGTAGCTGTTCTCTTGTGATCTCGTGGGAATCAAGTAGCTGTTCTCTTCAGCAAGCGAGGAGGCAAGTAGCTGTGAACACCCAAAGGGAAGAGGATCTAGATCGAGGGACAAATGGAAGACAACAGTAAGTCTATCAATCTCCCTTCTTTCATATTTCGTAAAGGAAGAAACCAGAATGGCTGTATCTGTTTGTTGCTAAGGCTCTGTCACACCTTAGGTGGATAGGATCGTCCTGCATAGGCATTTTTCCCCACAACAAATAGTGAATGACAGATTCAAAAAATGGAACAACAAGCATGTGGGTGAGGGGAGTCGCCAAATCGACGACCGTTCCCGAAAAATAATTTCATGCATGCGACAATAGTGAGATGTTAATGAAAACCAAAATGGCTCTAGTACAAGCTAGTATGTATCAAAACAACAACAAGCGCTCACTGAAATCAAGTAGACAACATTCATACGAAGAAAAACACAAAAAGCACCAGAAATGCAACACAAGACATGGAAGGCAGCCTTATCCCAAAATAGCTAAGTTGAATGTGCCGACGAATCCTCGATACAATGTGGGATGTTAGAGCTATAAGGATGATGTGAGGAATGCGCTTGGCTAGGAGATTTGCACAATTCTCAAGCGCAGCAAGCTGCCAGACATAATTGCACAATTTCTGGAGGCAAGTTTGGTTTCCCTCCAGAATTGCGCAATTTCTTGAGGGAGCTGCCCAGCCTGTAGCTGGACCAAGTCTGAAAGAACAACCTGTGAGGGTAGTGCAACAAGCTTTGATGGACAGGTTATCGTTCTACAAGAAAAACATTGAAGCTTGTGTACTTGATGAAGAAAGACATACTGTTGTGAAAGGTTGGTAGGGAGGCTCCAAAATGAAGCTAAGGCAAAATTTGGAGGGTGGTTGTAGCCGCTACAACAGGTATATACTTATGAATATTTAGAGCCATTGCACATTATTATTACTTCACATTTTTAATGTAATTATGGTTACAAGGTGTCTAGTATAGATTGAAATTTTGTTTGTTCTTTTGGTTATAAGGCTATAACTTTTACATAAACCATGTATCTATGCTCACATAGGTTTCATAATATCGGCCACCAATGGTTAATATAGGTCGTTTCCGATAAATATTGTGCCTGAGTGTCTAGGTGTCTCCTAGTCATGTGCCTGAGTGTATAGGTGTCTCCTAGCAAGTTACTAAACCGACCAAAACCAGAAATGCCAGTAACTATATGAGTCAAATAATGATCACAACTATCCCCCCCCCCAAAGTTGAATTCTTTTCTCATTTTTTTTTGTTCTTTTCTAATAACCAGCAGCCATAAAATGCTTGCTCAATTCTTTTATATATTTATCATGCTTGTACTTCCCTTTAATCTGGCTCTATGTAGATTGTACCAAGAATGGTCTCCAGCAAACCCTTCCAAAATTCTTTTTTACACTAACTCATAACCCCACAACAAAGTGTTCCATAATTTTGTAACATTTCCTCTTTTAAACAAATAATAATAACAATCGAAGAAATGAATAATAATTCCAATATTTTCTTTCATTGTATTGTTACTTTATTCATATTCAAGGACAACAATGCATACAACCTATTATACTCCTATACCAATAGGTGTCATATTTCATGATTGACTTGTTGAGCTCTGTAATATGTTCATTCCTTTCCTTGTTGCAAAGGTTTCCATATTATCAAAAATTTCAAAAAATGTAAAAAAATGTAAAGAGAGTATACACTAAAAGAAAAATCAAAGGGTAAAAAGAATAAAATGGTCAAAAAATGAGAATAAATGAACCCCAAACAAAGAAAGACCATGAAAGTGTGCAAGTCCAAAATGACACTACTTTTTATTTTCTATAAAGCATTGTGTGCAGCTTGTTAATTCATGCCACAATTGATGAAGAGTCAAACAGCTTAAACTTGGCTCATTCATATTTTGGATTTCATGTTTTAGAGATAGAGAATAAAATCTAACCAAACTCTTTAATCTTGGTAGATAAGTAGATAGGTAGAGTAAATAAAAAGGAGCTCAACCGTTAAATCTGAGACCTTGGATATTATAAGTGTAGACTTAGGTAGGCTTGCCAAAGTAAAGAAGGGAAAAAATGATAAGCCAAAGTAGGTCGGGTATGTAGATGGTGTTGCAGAATGATACCTGTGATGGATAATGTTTCTAAAAATGTGTTAACTTTCACTTCTATCACAAGGGCCAGACAGACATTAGACTTGGAGCAGGTCAAGCAAGACAAGATTCAATAACTAACTCCCCTTCATATTTTTCCCTAAGGATTTCACTAATTTCCCCTAAGTATTAAGATATGCTCTTAATAACATTCATAAATCAGTCATCTCATTTCATAAACATTGCCTAAGTAAAACCCTATTTTACATAGGAAAACGACAAAAAACTTCCCATAAATCCCTTTTTCCCATTAGAGCCTAAGTTTTAAATATAAACTTCTAACATTTTAACTTAGCGTTGGTTCATTACATTTTCTCATATTAACGGCTAACACCATTATTATATAAATCATGAAACATTTCAAACCCTTCCCATAATATATAAATATATTTTGAAAAACCCCAAAAGTATTAATGTTCCCGCCCCGGTTGAATACGACCATAGTTATAATTTAACAGGGATTGATGAATTTGTTTGAAATTCATTAAAAAACCTTCCTCGTTTGATAATGGGATTAATCAACCATTTGGGTTGATTAATAACCAAGCCCCGACCAATAAAATTGCGCCCGAAACATTTAGAAAACACAGTTAATTATATTGGGTCCGCACAATTAACTCCCCGCCAACTTCACTTCCCGTCCACCATTCGATCTCCGCCTATCAATCCAACAGTCGGCAATCAATATCGTGACACCATTTGACTTCATGATAATGCATGATCGACCAGTGGTTTTGCCCCTGTACCAAATCCACCTGTCAACCGCTCGATGTGCTTGGTCCCTTCCGGCCCAAAACGACTTAGCCCCAAAAGCGGTGTGGGAAAAACCGCTTACCATGCTCCGATGACGTCATCTATCCTCAGCTGATGTCATCCATTGACATCATCTGTCCTTTGTTGACATCATGCGCCATGTCACCCACCACGTCATCATCTGTACTACTTACATCATCCTCCCTTCAAATCAAAAAATCCCGCCAAAACTTCATTTTGTCAAATAAAAGGGTAAATTGCCATTTTTGCTATATTTTTTCTGCATATCATGCTCTCGTGCAAAAAACTATCTACTCTAGTTTCAGCCACTACCTGACCAAAAAAAGCTACAATGATGAAATCCGAGCTAGCCATTCAACCCGCAGTATACAGTTTTCCTCTGTAAACACAGACACCTTTCAAGCTATCTCAAACAATCAGTTATTGGTGCATCAATTGTCAGGACTTCTTAGCAATCTCTGTAGGAAATTAGCATACCAGCCACAAAAAGATCTGAATGTTATGAATTACAAGGCGCAGAACAACCTCCAATATCCCAACAAATAGGTATTCATCCTATTGTGTGGTTACCGTGGGTAAAAGGAGAAATTTGGTCAATTAACCACAGTAAGGTAAATAAAGGTGAACAGGGTGCAAAACAAGTCAAAATGTATCAGATAAGAATTAAATGTAGCAGATCAGAATTAAAGTGTATCAGATCAAAATCAAATATATCAGATTAGAATTAAGGTGTATTAGATCAGAATTAAAGGGTATCAGTTAAGACAAGTAGCCAGCACAGAGTTACTAAAGAAGACTAGCTATTTCTATTTTTCTTGTAAACTATTTTTAGTTAATCCTAGATATTATCTCACAGCTGTTATGAGATATTAGTTGTATAAATTTTCTGCATAAATACCCCCTCAAAGGGAGTATTGAGTTTGGATTCCTAGACTTTGTTGTAGTATTGAATTTTTGGAATAGAGAGCTATTGGAATCAACTGTTGCATGGCTTATTGGATGAAGAATTGAAGCAGAGGACTTGTCATAGATTTCTTGAATCAACCATTGGATCAATAAGTCCTCTATATCTTGTGTTTTAAAGTTTTCTTAGTTTATTATATCATGTGTGTCTCATAATCTAAATGATAAAGAAAACATTAATTTCAGAATATGCTTGATTGCACTCTGCTTTCAGTCATTATTGTTCTCTGTGTTTTCTTCAGAATTAGGATAAGCAGTGAAATATTAATTTCTCTTGTTTCTTAATTCTTTCATGTTGATTATTTTCTATGGTTACCTTGACCTCCTTTCCCTTTCTTACAACTTTTTGGAAAACCTGAGTGATAACACAAAATTTTTTATACACGGGGTTATCTTTTAAAAAAAAGAAGAGAGAAACAAAGAAGAATAAATATACCTTCACAATACAAATAGATTCACTGTAAATACATATATGAACTATTATATTTCCTGGAATTCACCGGAGAAACCTTGAACTCCGAACAATGTCATCAGCAATTATGTTCGCTTCTCTCCCTCATGGTTCTTTATGCCAGCTCATCTATCTGTGGGTAACCCCGAGTAGGGTAGTTCAAAAGAAATAAGAACCCCTAGGTCCAACCTAGAACTCATAATTTATAATAGGTTTGAGTCTTCACATGCTCATTATCCACCACAAGAACAAATCTTGGGAAACATCTTGCCTCACCTCATATTGTCTTATACAAGTTCTCAATAGCCTCTCCTTTGCACTAAGACGCCTCCGACTTTTCATGTTGCGTTCATTGGCTCACTTCCTTTTGATATAATCTATATCTCTAAGGATAGAAAGGTAATTGACTATCTAGTAACATAATTTAACCTAGTTTCTTTCCAATGAATTCCAAGATAAACTCAATTATTTTTCCTATGGTAAGATAAAACATATAAACTTTTAATTAAAAATATTCCCATTAGGCTTTTCAACTCAGCCTTTTAGTTCATAAGTCTTTTAAGCAATAAAAATAGATAAAATAAACTCAATAGATATTCACAATGACTAAGGGTGTTACATTTGGTATTATTAATATAATATTTATAATTTATAGTGAATCTAATTTCGCATACTATTATTATAATATATAATTTATAACCACAAGTTAGGGTTAAAACACCATAAGTTTGATTTAAACATTGACACTACCATAATAATATACTTTTTAATATATTATCTCATAGTGTATACCTACCATTAATACAATTTAATATACATAACATTTTTCAATATGATTTATATATTTTTGTTACTCTTAAAGAATGACACATACAAAATATATTTTTTAATATAATCTTTTATAATTTACAACTATCTTAGGGTTAATATCATTTAATATATAAATTGTTTTCTATAATATATAAGGTATACCTATAAATTAGGCTTAAACTCTTATAAATTGCGTTTAAAGCATCAACATGGACAAAAGCATGCGTGATGAAGCTCGAAAGGATATATAAAATGAAATGAATGCATAGAAAAAAGTTTAGTAGCAATCAACCATTTTTATGCATTGTGTTTTTACTTTCCTTTTAGACTTCTTTTCTCAATTATTTGGGCATATTTAGAAAAATATTTAGAGTTCAATTTTGGGCATATTTGTGGAATATTTTTTTTGTTTAGTTTGTGTGTGTATTGTTTCACTTTACCGAATAGATCAAATTTAGTAATGCATTATAAGTAATGACAATTTAATTTTTTGACCACTTATCTAGGCTCATAATTAGGTTATGAATCAATGATTATATTTGCATTGAAATTGATAAAGATGAATTCTTCAGTGTTACATATATATGAAGAATGTTACCAATAAATGAAGAAAATTTAAGGTTAAACATTTTTATCTTTTTATGTGCTTTTATAGTTGATTGAGTTCTCTGTACTATAAGTTGTCAAAATTTATGGACTTTGAATTTATCTTTATAATCATGAGAGAGATAAATACAAATATAATAAAAATATACAATATAAAGTTCACAATGTATACATATTGTAAACTAGCCTAGAGCCATCTTAATTGTGGATCTATCAAGCCTGGAGAGGGATCAAATCTCTCGAGGTTCAAATCTTTCACCAAGTTTTTCACTAAAAAAAGAGCTTTGCAGCTCTATATGTTTGATCGATCTATTAGCTTGATACATCCATAGTTAACATGGATTAGGTTGATTCTTAATAAGAATGAAATATGTACTTCATACAAATTTATTATAAAGTTTATATAAATAAAATATTTTAACATATACAATTTAGTTTATTTTAATATTATATATTTTTCATGAAAAATATATTTATATGCTATATACTATATGAATAATGTGTATGCTTTCAGTTAAAAGAGGAAAAAAATTCATTATGAAGTCAACACATCATAAGCAGGAATTGCAATGAAGAGTGGTGTATTTAAGAACACATAAATAAGAAAAAAATAATAATGTGCACAATATGTGTGATAAATAGAACAATTGAAAATAACACATCTCAAAATTTATGTTGAGTAAAATATTTAGATCTAAATTATGTATATATTATATAAGGGGAAAAAACGATTTGTGGTTAAAATATTTTGAATAATCTAATTATTCTACTATTTTTCATCAATTTTGTCAAAACTCTAGTCAAGGTTTGTTGGAGTTACAAGTATAAGCTTGAATTTACATAATCTAAATGATCAAAGAGAACTTCAAGACATTGAATCTATTCATGCATTTAAATATACAATTTAAGTAACAACAAATTCAAACATCATTATAAATTATATTACCTAAATATTTTATTGGTGTGTAAATCAAAATGAAAATCTGTCTTATCCCAAAATCTATCAAGCTCCCAAAAGACTCAAATCCCTTGAGTTGCAAAAATTTCTTTAAATTTTGTACTCTAAAAAATATTTGTACCTCAAAAAGATAAATTCCTCTCAAAACCTTAATAAATCCAAAGTTAAAATAAATTTACACTAATTATTTATACTCTTACTTTTTTAAACAAAAAAAAAATTAGAAAATTTATTTCTAAAGATTTTATGTACCTCAACAAATTTAATTCCTCTCAAAATTAATAAATACAAAACTAAAACAAATTTATGCTAATTATTTTTTATGGAATTTGGAACCACAATTATAACACTGAATTTGAACTAGTGGTTTCCTCTCTTATTTTTTATGTCTGTAGTGTTGGTATTTCTTAGCAAATTATTTTGATTATATCCCTTTGTGTAATTTGGATTCTTGTCCTTGTGGGAATTTATTTGAGGCATGCCCCCTATTTCCACATAACCAATAGGTGAGATTAATCCAGGTCTCTTTCTTGTGTGTCCTAAGGTGAATGTATTGAGGACCATAATAGTGGGATTTGGGAACCCTTTTGTAATATCCTTTTGTTTTTTTTGTTCTTTGAGGCTTGGCAGAATAGTTCATTTTCCTTTTTGAAATTTTCTTGATGGTCTTTTTCATTTTCTTTATATGCACAACTGGATCATCTTAATATAGACCATATTTATTACAAATAAATCTATAGATTTGTTCACTTTCATGTCTGTAAAGAGTCCTACGAAGGCGTTATATATGTTGTTGTATATTTCTCCCCAAGTATAAGACTCACATGGACTTTGAAAGACTTCTTGAATCTTCAAGTAATCTACAAATTTGGAAGGAGGAGCTACAAGATATACTTGTTTCCATAATATATTTTTGCTATATTTTACTTCATAAATTCTTTGGACCCAATCCCTATGAAATTATTCATATTGTAACATCCTTTTGCACTTGAAGTTCATTAATAATAAGGAGTATCTATCTGAAAAATTTATCTCTTCACCACACCAGTGTTCAAGAATGAATGATGTTAGAGCTTTTATCATGTTATTTTGTGGCCTCCAATCTTCATTATGTACAATGTCTCCAATTTCCTCTTTAACTGTTTCTTCTACCATTTTTTCTACAAGTATTGGAGAGGACTTTGCTTTCCACCATCTCTGAAGGGTACTAGTAAAACACTAAATCAATTTTTTATAGGCTTCTACTTCACTTTTACCCCTCATGCACATAAGCTTATATTCTATGAACATTTGATGAATAATTTGTCTTATTTGGCCTGAGCTTAAATTTTCAATGTTCCATTCTTTATGAGAATCATTGAAAGATGTCTGGGACTCATGAAACTTTCCTTTACCACTCAAATAAGGATAAGGATACCTAGAGTATTGGCTATATAGTGGCTCATACATTGACAATAGATAAGAATCAGATGAGAATTCTGGTTTTTTTGTTTTTTCTTTAGGAACTAAACTTGGAAATTTATCTACATACTTCTGGATACAATGTACTAGCACAGGATGGCTAAATAAAAATGAAGAAGGGATCTCTTTATCCTTATGTTTTTCTTCCTTCATCTTTCCCCTTTCTAATCTAGAAAACTGAGCTTTGATTTCACTAATTTCCTTTTTTAGATTTTTTATCTCTTGATTGACTTCGTTGATAGTAAGAATTATTTTTTTCTCTTGCTGATGGTTTCTTTGAAATAACTTGGTATTATTTTCATATAAACCATCAACAAAGAGGGATTTTGGGAAAATACCTTTTCTTGTAGGAGAATATGTAGATCCTTGCTTCTTGAGCATGGTCCGTAGGAATGTATCCATCATCTTTTCTTTCATCTCTCCCTCAAAAAGAATCTTGATTCCTCCTAAGGTTTTGGCTTCTTTGTCGTCGGAAATATGAGTCATATAAATTTTTTATTTTTGTTGTAAGATATGCTCTTCAAGTAGTCAAGAACAATGGTTTAGTCCTAAGCAACAAAAAGATGGAGATTTTTTAGACCAAGGTCAAATTCCTCAGGCACATCATAGAAAATGACTAGAACATCATGCATTTGCATTCGCAAACAAATTTCTAGATGAAATAGAAGGCAAGACTTAGCTACAAAGGTTCTTGGGTTGTCTGAACTACGTCTGTAACTTCTATAAGGAGTGTGCACACAATAAAACAATATTGAACTAGAGACTACAAAAGAATCCAGAACCTTGGACTACAAAACATACAACTATTCTGAAAAAGATTAAAGAAAAGGCCTTAATCCTTCCGATGTTTCATGTGTCAAATGAAAATCCATATAAAATTTTTGAAACAGATGCTAGTAATATAGGATGGGGTGGAGTTGTCAAACAACTCAAAGAAGATCAAGAACAAATTATTCAATTCACCTCTAGAATATGGAATCATGTTGGGAAATATTACTCTACCATTGAGAAAGAAGTTAAGGGTGCATGGAATTGTATTGATAAATTTGACATACATCTGGTAAACAAAAATTTCCTTTTAAGAATAAATTCTTCAACCATGAAGAAGGTGCTAACTAAAGACATAAAAAAAACTAGGGGAATCAAAGTTTGCAATATGGAAAGCTCTATTCTCAAATTTTGACTTTGAGATAGAAAATATCAAGGGAAGTAAAAATAGTATTATAGATTTCCTCTACAGAGAAAATATCCAAGAAAAACCCCATCTACTGGTAATTGTACCTGAATGGGATCCTACTATAAACCATGAATTTTTCAGAGAAATATATGACTCCATGAATCTGGAAGATTACTCCCATTCTTGAAAACCAACTTGGAAACTAAGAAATACTCAAATTTTAGATGCCAACCTCCAACCACATGGATATTTACAACACCTGTTTCTAGAAAGAAAAATATATCCCAAATCAAGTAGATGGATCCATGATATTGTCTATGAACACTCAAGGAACCTAGAAAAAATGGCAGAGGACGTCGTGACACTACATTTCAAAGACATTGAAATTTAGGGATGAACAAATTAGATCTGGAGCATTCCACAAATATTTTGTGATCAATAGAACTAGAGATCCGAGGTTTCTTCATAAACTCTTGTGGCCACATCATAATCTAGAGTTCATATTTCCTAATTCACTCTATAATTTTTCTGGATATAAGAAGCTATGGTGGGACTTTCTCTATAGAGACAAACCAGACTATACCTACTATACACTTATGAAATTTGGAGCAGTCTTTGTTACCCAACTCCTACATCAACCAAACTAGTTAAAGTAATGGTGGACCTGGTTCGGAATCAACAAAATTGTTATGGACCCCATTTACTTCCAATCAAACTTTAGACAGGCATGTGATGAATGTATGGATTGTTCCCATCTGCCCTTTAAAATTGTTTCAGACCTGGGTAGATTCTCTGATGACATGATTCTTTCATATTACATGGTTAAACATCACCAATGGTTAGTCATGACAAAGGTAAAGCATCAGATAATACTCAAGAAACCCATGATAGTTAGGCGCATCTTTACAAAAGCCTAGGACAACAGTGGAAAATATGTCAGGTAGATATTCCCCAGTACAAATATGCTTGGAACATAATCATTGTACTTATATTCATTTCTCACAAGATTTGTATAACAAAAATCTCCACTATGTAAAATAAAGTCTAGTCAGCTGACAATGAGTGTGATTGGTGCCATGGGATTCCAAAAATATCCCCATTGTGTAAACATAGGATCCATAAGATGATTAAAATTCCTACTTTATAAACTGGACCGAATGATTCTATGAGACTCGGAGAATGTCTCCTATGATTGGTGCGAATTGACTCACATCTCAGAGCATCTATGCAAAAGTAATATTGTCAAGTCATCAGATGGCTCATGTCTCCCGAAAATGTTATAAATAAAGGGAGAGGAGTGTAAATAAGGCATGAGGAGTTGAAATTAGGACTATGAGAGTCAAGAATTATCCCTACTCTTTATTTGCATATTGAAGGTGATTTTCTTGCGTCAAGGAGAAATTCTTGAGTCTGTAATGAATTCTTAGAAACTCTGAAGTCTGAGAAGCCTGCACATCAGGATCTATGAGCTTGGTGAGAACCTAAAGTGGTCGGAATTTCTTAGGAGAGAGTCTTTTGGTTTCATTTTTGTGGTCCATAAACAGAGTCCACAATAGGCTAGGTAGCCTCTGGTTTCTAGATTCTAACGAGCTAGTATAGCTGGTAAATTCATTTGCATTAAATCTCTGGTTGAATCTGAGAAATCTTTTCCAATATCATCAACTGATTGTAATTTCATTTTTTTACCAAGATTAATAAAAGAAGAAGTTTCTCTTATGTGATCTTTTTGCACATAAATTTTTTGACTGAGTAAAGTTCATTTGAAGTTCATCAGAGGTTTTCCTAGGATCATGGAGTGCAATTTGTCTTTTAAAGATAAGAGCCAGTCAAAAGTGCATGTTTTGCATTAGATCTGTATGAAGTTTCTTGTACCAGTTTGTGTAAGGGTTTGTGTAGCGCAGTCAAGAATCATCTTGCAAGCTTCATTCTCTCTCGGAGGAAGCCTCTTTTACCAATTTGTATGAGAGCTAGTAACTTCTAGTTCTTCGGGTAATTATGGTACTTATTCCCTATTATAAATGGAAGTTGGACGTAGATCTATATCTTTCCTCGAAATGCAATATATTAAATAAAATACTAAAAGTATTGACATGCAAAGTCTCTTTAATAATGCAACTTCATCCATGATAAATTCAGTTGAATTAGAGATTGTAAAAATCCATCCCTCCTCATACTGGAAACTCCCTTCAATTATTCCTTCAAAGGTTTTTTCCAATCTATCCATGTTTCGCCTAAAATCCAATATGAGAGTTTGTGTTAAAGAATGCGTCAGCCAAATTCAAGAAAATAAAGAATCCAATCAAACTATCCCTTTGTTGGATCCCAAAGAACTGGAAAAATAAACCTGTAAACACAACACAACCTATGTTTGTCTCAAATGTATACGAGTTTGGATTTCTAATCTAAATCATAGAGGATTGAATGCATTCATTTTAGAAACTATTAGATATCTCACATAGAATAAACATTTTGACTACATGCTTGGAGGGATCATTGCTTCCCTATCCAATGGTCCTGTATGGTTTGACTGTTATCTAATTTTTTCATTTACATATTTGATGAAAACATTAAAGATATCTTACAATTACAGGTCAAACTTTATGGATTTTATATGAAGAAAAAGAGGACAAACATTTCTATCCATACAAGAGGTTGATTTAGACAAAAACACATTATATCCTATTGTACTACGTACTCCAAGCGAGGATTCCAAGTCAAGTGCTGTGGTTATTGTAGATGCTCAAAATCAGAAGATTGAGCACCAGATTATAAGATGGTAAGAGTTTATCTTTTTAGAAAGTTGGGTAGTTGATGTTCCTAAAACTCCATAATTACAGAACATAACTTCTACCCAATTTTAGGAGGATTCGTCCTCTACTATTATGTCCTTTCCTAGGAGGTCTATCTGTTGTGGGGAAAAGTATCCGACTCGGATGACCCTATCCCTACTCTAAGGGTGACAGTCCTTAGCAACAACTGAAAGTAAAGCTTTGATATTTTCCTTTATGAAAGTACAGAGAAGGAAGAAAAGATTGACCAACCGGTGTCTTTCGCTTTTGTCGATCCTGTCCTTTCTCTTTGTCTCTTGTTCCCAGCTCCTTGCTCCCTTTGCTGGTCCAGCTACACCAAGATCCTGCACAAACAAGAGAGGGAAAACTACAAGAAACATGTACTCATAACTGATGCATGGATTAGAGTGAATCAGATATACAAGTAAATACAATACATCAATGCAATACAAGTATATAGGAGAACATTCAAAGCTTTATTGATAGAAGTAAAAGGGTTCTGAGAAGGTTACAACCATCAATGGCTCCAATCCAGCAGCACCTCCCCAGCAGCTAGAAATCTCCTCTTCACCTCTATAAAAGAAATCACCCAATAGCTCTAACTGTAAACCAACAGCACTTCCTTGCTTTGCACAAAATTCCAGCCTCCTTAGACCTCATAGAAGAGCTCTATATATAGGAGATTTGGAGAAAGGATGAGTCAGCTTGAGGCTGGCATAAAGCTGACTAGTGTCCTCTCCCACTTTAGTTAAACTTCAGTTCTCAAGTCCACTTGGAGAAACTTGCTTCCACTTGGAGATCAAGACCCTCTTACTCATCACAGGGCGAATCCCTTGAACCAAGTGTCAGTTTGGAAGCTTCCTGGGCAATTGACACCTTGCAGAATGACTGTGCCACTTGGCCAATCTCGCCCAGCGCAGGTAGCCTTCATTAGATTTGACTTTCAGCGCAGGTACAAGGAGGAGCAGTTGCATTCCAGCGCAGATGCTCAGTGGAGCAGCTGACATGATCCAAAAATAGCCTGTTTCTGAGTGTTTTCAGGTGGAGAACTGATGGGAAGTGCTGTGGTTTGCTGACCTTGTTCCTCTAGGGGTAAGAACAACATGTTTAGGGACTGAGGATCCCTGTAATTATTGACATTTCATGCTCCATGCTGCGAGGCACAAAAATGTCTATAACAGTTGCCCCCTAAAGTATGAGGCCGTTTATCGGGTGAAATGCTTTATCTAGAGGGTCCGAAGTTCATTCCAGTGCTGAGAGGTGCCCTGTAATACAATACAATACAATACATTATTTTTCATTCTGTTTTCATGATCTAGCTGAGGCGGGCATTCCCATGCTCAGCTTTATAAATACATTTTGGTACATAGAACAGACGATCGTCTGATGGTAGACTGATAATTCTCTGTTGAAATTATCATCCTTTGAGTAGGATGATCATCTGCTGCAATGATGTACATGACAAATGCTTTTATATTTCCTGAATATGTATCACAGCCCGGATGGATGAAACTAGATCCGGGGTCTTCAAACTCGTTCGATCTTCACTCTAAGTACAAGTCGATCCATGTGAGAATTTCGCTGAAGTCGAACATGGAAAGACATCGCTTGATTACCGGCCAATAATGAAAACCGTTAACAAGCGCGAGAGGAATCACCGATAATGATAATGACCCTCAAGGTACTGTAGTACAATTCACGTGGCATGAATAAAGGACTTGGTGTCGAACGCCACGCAAAATCTTCTGGTCGAAGGTCATTGATGTATACCTGTCGCCGGAAGTGAGAAACTTGCCATTGAGGCATGCAAGCTTCAAAGTACTGATGGGGTTGTTCCTAGATCAACTTCTTGGATAATGAGCTGAAGTCGACAAGAAGCGATCCGTCAAAGGAGGGCCTTAATGAATCCCACATCAATGACACGGAACGGAGCTAATGATTTTAGTGGAGGTGAAAACAAACTGTGATATATGATTCAGGGTGGCGATCATGAATGGATGAAGGATAATGTATGGCAGTGGATGGGACACGGTTGACACTTTCAGAATGACCTCTCTTGAACATATAACGACACTGATGCGATGGATCGGTAGCATTACCCCAAAAGTGGACGGTTTGGCAAAGACCATGGTGATGAGACCGGTGAATGAAACAACCCAACCCGATGTAGTACGGAGGAAAAGTGTCATGTTCAAGAGCGACTTGCTACCATTAAGCTTTGATGTTCTCCCAATTTTTCCCCGGTCATTTCTGACCAGTACCTCTTTATTTTTGTCAAGCTTGAGGAGGATAACATATGCTTGTTCTATAACCTGCCCTTCGGGCAAGCCCATCGCTATGATTTAACGAGCTTAGCGATAGGGAAACTCGTTCTCGTCTAAAGACAAGTTTGTCGCTATTTAATCATTTTAACGAGTCTAACGACAAAGAAAACTCGGTCCTTTTCATCTTTAGAGAGTCTGAAAAGGTACAGAAAGTTAACTCCATAATTCCTTTTTCGTCATCTAATCCCTTAAGTCCGAAAAAGTATAAAACAATACAGAAGGGATGAGTTTTCGATTGCTTTAACGAGCCGAACAAAACAAGCGCTCGATCTTTTTGTGCAATAATCCCTCAGGTCCAAAAAGATTAAAATCTAGAGGAGGGATAGCGTTCCGGTCGTTTAACGAGCTGGAAGGCCAAAACTCGGCAAACTTTTCATATTTTACGAGTCAGTGAAAAGAGCTCAAAGAAGACTCGTCTTTTGAGGAACGAGTGATAAACAAGGATAGCAGCAGATTCCAGGTACAAATTGGAATTTTCAAATCACGGTAGTGTCACAAGGATGGCTAGATGAAATCACTCTTCGCAGATGCTCCTCAAAATGGGTAAACACACATATGGGGGTGAACGACCGGCCAAATGACAGTGGAGGTGATGGATGAAAATGCGACCAAGGCTTTTAAGGCTGATAAATTTACGATCGCAATGGTTATTTACCGAGATAGGTTCATTTTTTAATGAGCTTGAACTCTGGTGGAAACTTTTGCTCACACTTTTCTATTTTTTAACGAGCATAAATTCCGTGGTAAAACTGCTCGATTCATGGTCAAATTTGATTTTTTACTTTTACTAGCTTTTCTCTTTTCAAATGTAGTACTTCACCATCAATTGCTGCAACAAATTTTGTTAGAAATGGACAACATTTGCATGAAAATGAGATTATAACCCTAATATTTAACTTTAAACTGTGTAAAAAGTCATAAAAAGGTGTTTTTACCTCTCATTTACCATTTCATTTGCATTTTGCTTGTTGGAGCTCTGGAGGTGCCTCTTCTTCCTTGATTTTCACCAGCTGATTTTGGGAGATTCTGTGGACGATTTTCGGCGCCGTTTGGACCAGGTAGGAGCTAAACCTTAGCCCTTCACTTTCATGGTTTCCTTTTTCAGTTTCATGCACATTTTTCAGGGTTTTTGGGCCCCAGGGGTTTCATCAGGGCGCCCTGGTATCAGCGCAGGTTCTCCTTTCGAAACTTGCACTGTATTTCAGGTAGTCTTAAGGCAGACTGCGCCTCAGCGCAAGGGGGAGACTCTCTGCCTGCGCTGGGCCTAGAAAAACTGATCCTGCATGTGTTTTTTGATAATTTTTCGCCAGTTTTTCATCAAAATTAGGAACTTACTCCTTCTCTTGTTTGCTTGCAGGGAACTTTGAACAAAATGTCCCTTACATGGCGAGAACGAGAACATGAAGCAGAGGACATGGTTTCACTCCATGACCCGGTCACGGTGAACGCGCTTCGGAACTGTGGCCTACTGAAGTTCTTCCGTATCTCTAGCATGAGAGCACAGATTTCCTTACTGCAGTACATGCTTGATGCTTGGGATCCTGTTAACCAAGTATTCCAGATTAGGGGGAAAACCATCCCCTTGACCATAGAGGACATGTACTTCTTGACTGGGTTGTCAAGGTGGGGTGCTCCCATTTCTTTGTCAGGTACGGTTCGAGGGACTGATTCCACCAGAGACTACATCCGTCAGTATTGCCGGGAAGGTTCACAGCCGAGCAAAGACGACAAGATCAATATCCGTGACATCACTAACAGGTCTCTTAGGTCCATTCTGTTTACCATTGGTAGGATGGCCGGTAGCGCAGCTTTGCATGTTGCCAACAGATCTTATATGCAGCACGCCTTGGAGTGTCTTTAACCGAAAGTGTTTAACTGGTGTGATGCAGTACTTGTTCAGATGAAAAGTCAATTGACCAAGGTAAAGGACGGGAGGCTGAAGAACTTTGGATTTGGTTCTATTCTGACTGCCTTCGCCTTGGAGAAAATCCCATTGATGCAGCCTCAGTACATCATACTTGACTTGCCTTCTCCGACCGAGCCACGCATGCAGAGGTGGGTTGACCACATGTCCCGACATGCTGGTCAACCTCAGATTACTTTCACTGAGGCCTTCTTCAGGTGGTTCGAGCGTCAGGAGATGGCGTTTTCTGAGTATCCATATGTGGGTATGGACTACCGAGGTGATCCGGACTTGGTGCTACCGGATGGCGAGCAATGGGGCGCTATTGGTAAAATCTCTGACCATGTTTCTGTTTATTGTTTTTACTCATGATGTTACTGTGCAAAACTGATCAAACTCTTGGGTGCATGCAGATGTTGGTCCTGTTCGTCCAGCAGCTCGTCCACGATCGCCAGTTGCTGCCCCAGCAGCAGAGCCTGCTAGGCGAGTTGTTATTCGCGACCTTGGTGATACTGAGATACTTGCAGTTGTGCAGGAGCAGGTTGAGAGCCTTACTCGTGGTCTTCCG
The DNA here is from genome assembly GCA_031772625.1 of Pinus tabuliformis. Taxonomy (NCBI): domain Eukaryota; kingdom Viridiplantae; phylum Streptophyta; class Pinopsida; order Pinales; family Pinaceae; genus Pinus; species Pinus tabuliformis. The sequence goes on from CM062807.1 coordinate 881,178,962, forward strand.
GATGTACAGATTGACGAGTTACCTTTACAGTTGCAGCGGCACACTATTGGCGTGCCTAGACGATGGACTCGTCTCTTGCGCATGATTGCACAGACCGTGACGTACTATCATGAGCACCACTAGGCTAGGGTGCCCCCTAGCATCTTTTTGAGTTCTAGGTCATACGACCAATTTTGTTTTGATTACAGCACATTATGTACAAACTATAAACAGCTTTATATATTTTGATTTTCGGGGTTTATTTTGGTTTATTTGTGATCCACTTGCATAGCACCGATGCATCTCTTTTTATATATGTTGCAAATGTCTATCTAATACATAGTTTGCTAATGAATCTGTTAATGTGTTCAAGTTTCTGGAAATATGCTGGTATTGAATTGAATCAAACTCTCTTTCCAAAATCTTAACCCTTAGAAACATTCGATAAATGGCTGGATTGCGGACTGAATATATACCAGTGAGTTGTAGTATCACAAGTTGTGAGTCTAGCCTAACAATTAGTCGGCGTATACCATGAGCAATGGTATCAGAGAGGAGTTCAATCAACGCGCTATACTCAGCGATGTTGTTCGTCGACTGTCCAATACACACACCTCTGAAACTCACTAACTCGCCGCTTGGATCAAAAATGGCCCAGGCTGCGGAGGACAAATTCCGCGTACTACGACTCGCTCCGTCGCCATATCCCACATATGTTTCAGAATAATTCGACATCTGCAACAAACGAGAAGGGTGGATTACTAAACCGAAACAAACACTTTAGCGAAAACAAAATACAACAAAAGCACTCAGGTTACTATTCAGGCATAGTAACGCTTGAGGTACAACCCGTTGCGGGGTTGCGCCAGTGGTATCCCGTCATAATCCATTAACTCGTAGGCTCCTTTTGCTAACACCCTTTTAACAATATAAGGACCCATCCATAAGGACTTAAATTTTCCTGCTCCTAATTTGTCGGATTCTTGGTCGTAAAGCAAAACCAAGTCACCCTCAGAGAAGATACGAGGTTTGACATTTTTGTCGAACTGCGCCTTGACTCGTTTCTTATGGGCTTCGTTCGCCAAAGCGGCGTCACGACGGTTTTCATCCAACTGGATCAATTCCAAGAAACGAGCCTCTTCTTCTGAGGTTCCGGGGAGGAGGTCAATTGCGAGTTTAAGAGACGAAATTTCACACTGGATCGGTAAGACTGCCTCCAGGCCATACACCAATTGGAATGGTGTGAACCCAGTGGCGTTCTTTACCGAGGTTCGGTAAGCCCACAATGCTGAGTATAGGAGTAGGTGCCATCTTCTTTTGTGAACCCCGATCATCCTTTGCAACATACGCTTCAGGACCTTGTTGATTGCCTCAACTTGTCCGTTGGCTTGTGGATAATACGGGGTAGAGCTATCGTGCGATAGCCCTAGTTTGGCAGCTAACTCAACCATCATGTGATTGCGAAAATGCGATCCATGATCTGTCACTATAGCCTGCGGAACGCCGAACCTGGCGACCACATGATTAAAAAAGAAAAGGGCAGCTGTTTCACCAGTGTTATCCAATGTAGGCATCGCCTCGGCCCATTTGGTAAAATAGTCAACAGCGACTATAATATACCCATGCCCCCCGGTCGAGGTGGGGTTACATTGCATGAAATCGATGCCCCACTTGGCGAAAGGCCCAACAGCAACTATAGGCTACAAAGGTGCGGGCGGTCTCCTGGTTTTGTTATCAAAGATCTGACACGCATGGCAACTTCTGACAGCTATTATGCAATCTTTAAACATAGTTGGCCAGAAGTATCCTGCTCGTAAGATTCTTTGTGCTGTTGCATATCCAGATTGATGCCCCCCACACGCGCCTGAATGACAATCATTCAGGGCTTTCTCGGCCTCCTCATGGGTAAGGCACCTCCTCAGAACCGTATCGACACCACGACGGTAAAGTGTATCACCGACGATCATGTAGTCTTTAGATTGGTATCGTATACGCTTCCGTTCCGAGTGTGAGGTATTAGGCCTAAATTTTTGGGTTTGGAGATAAACAATGATGTCTCCATACCACTCATCGCTTACTGATATCAGAAACAAATTTTCATCCACGATTGACTCTTCTGATGTTTCATCGTTGGACGACGATGGGAGATCGCACAATAATTCCGCGAAAACTAGAGCTTTCTTTGATTTGGATTTTACAAAATCCAGATCAAACTCTTGAAGGATCGCTATCCATTTCGAATATTTGCCCCCAAGCAACTGTCGCGACAGTATATACGTCATGGGGTTGCAATTTGACAGAATGGTAGTTTTCCTAAAGAGGACATAATGTCAAAACCTTTGAATCGCTTGAACAGCAGCAAGCGCTAGTTTTTCAACATAGGAATATTTACTTTCTGTGTCATTTAAGTTTTTACTTAAATAATAAATAGGATGTTCAATTCCATCGACTTCTTGCACTAAGACCATCGCAATGGTCGTATCTGCTGCAGCTAGATACAGGTTAAAATCTCTTTGATAGTCCGGGGCGTACATTAATGATGCTCTTACTAGAGAATCTTTCAGAGTGTCAAAGGAAGCTTGCGCAACCTGGTCCCAGACAAAAGGTACATCCTTTTTCAAAAGACGAGTATAACCTTTGGCAAGTTCTGCGTAATTTGGAATGAACCTCCTCAGAAAGTTTGCTTTCCCTTGGAGTTTCTGAATCTGAAGCAAATTTGAAGGTGGAGGCAAATTAATGATTGCCTGAACCTTACAGGGGTCGAGACGAATCCCATCCTTAGAGACTACAAAGCCAAGTAAACGACCAGAACCGACGCAAAACACACACTTGTGTGGATTGAGTCTTATCTTGTAGTGTCGGCAACGTAGAAATATTGCTCTCAAATGCCGCGGATGATCAGTCCGCTTCCGCGAGTGAGCCGGAAGATCATCGAGGTAAGGTTGAACGATGTTCTTGATGTCATGGAAGGCATAATTCATTGCCCTCTGAAACGTCGCCCCTGCGTTCTTTAAACCAAAGGGTAATTTTCGATAAGCGAATGTGCCCCATGGACAAATAAATGCAGTCTTAGACTGGTCCTGTGGGCGGATATTTATTTGATTATACCCGGAAAATCCATCCATAAAGGAAAAGATTTCACATCCGGCGCATTCATCAATTATCTGGTCGATGAAGGGTGTAGGGTAGTTGTCCTTTGGACAAGCTTTGTTTACATCCCTATAGTCGACGCACACTCTTATCGTCCCTTGTTTTTTCATAACAGGGACAATATTCGATACCCAATCGGTTAGAGGAACCGGGTAGATGAATCCAGCATGGAGAAGTTTTTCAACTTCTGCCTTAATGGCAGCGGCTTTCTTGGGGTGAACCTGTCGAAGCCGTTGTCTTACTGGTTTGACATCAGGGTACATTTTAATTTCATGTTCAACTATGCTCGAGTCAATGCCTGGCATTTCATCATATGACCATGCAAAGACATCTCTAAATTCGCGAAAGAGAGCACCATATATTTCCAGTTCTGAAGGGGAACAACTCTTGCCGACATGAATATTCTCTACAACATCAGATTTTGTCGAGATGTTTATGGCTACGGTCTCTTCAATATTGGATAGGTTTCGCTCTGAATCCACCGTATTTACAGTATTTGTTAGGAATTCAAACACTGAAGGGTGATATAAGTCGTGATGAGTTTCTTCTTCACACTCTGGAAGAAGGGAACGATGGTGGTGATCATTCCATGGTGCCCCCTCAATCATCATTGATTGTAAGATTCCTTCGTCAGTCCCATGAATTTTTGACCATGGATCTAATGGGGTACCATATTCTCCAGACCTATCTACCCAAACGCTTGACGAGCGTTGATTTGGGCTCGCCTCCCATGCCTGAAACATTGATTGCTACAATATTTCTATAGGGCTAGGTGGCAAAACCACTTGATAATCCATGACGACTTTGTCTCCTGCGACCTTCGAAGAAGATACCATGTTGCATGTTGCTACAAACGGGATATCCCCTACATGGAAAGGAGGTGGCAACGCGAAAGTTCCCATCATTGTGGGATCTTTTAGCAAGCCTACTCCGATATCTTGTATTGAATGGTCGCTCCCATGGATCAGGGGAATGCTTCCAGTAACTTGTGAACCATTAGGGAGGAAATTCTGTTGGTCGACGACCGTAATCCCTCCTTCAAACGGGAATGCGATCTTCCTAAAATATGTCGACACTACAGCTGCCATGGCATATATCCATGGTCTTCCCAGTAGGATGTTATAGTCAAGATTGCCATCAATGACTTCAACATCAATTTCCACTGTTTTTCCTCCTAGTTCAATCTTAAAGTTATTTAGGATACCGTACGGAGTGTACGTCCTTCCGTCAAATGCTTTCAATGTCGTCGAAGATCGCGACAAGGTTGGAGATCCAAGAGTTTTCCAGCAACTCATCGACATGATACATGTCGATGCTCCCTCATCAATAATCGTTCTATGAACAGTTTTGTTGAGTGCTTTCACTTGAATAAGGAAAGCTAGTTGCGCTGGTAACTGAGGATCATATCCTTTGTGATCAAAGGATACAAGATTGGAATCTTTAGGATCCACTCCACCAATTGCTGATAACAATGCCTGCCTTTGGGATGGACAATTTTGCAGTACCTCAAGAGTCGACATAGCAGATGGCGATTGGGCCAAATCTTCCACTATGTTATAATGCTGCGCCGCTCTGGCACGAGGATTAAATGTCGACTTGTGTACTACTCCCTTAGGTGGCTTTATTGTTAATTCATGCGTGAGGGGGGGTACAACTTCTGTCGAAGTTGTTGTCGAACTACTGGGTTGATCTTTCCCTTTGTCGTTCGACACCGGCGGATTCCCATAATCTTTATTCCTGGTCGAGATCAAAGCATCATTTTGTTTAGAAACCAACAACATAAGCACTTGAGACGGGGAAGCATTTCCACTATCAACCATATTTTGTCCTGGGGTAGGAAATGGATCAGTCAACACAGCTGAAGTTTGTGAACTTTTAAAGAACCTTTTTAACTCAGCTTTGAACGGACAGTCCTTTGTCGAATGATCCTCATCACATATATGACATGGATAAATTTGTTTCCTTTGCCCAGGAGGGTTTGAAGAAGTTTTTTGAGGGGATGACTCACCCTGTTTCTTCTTCTTCCCTTTGTTTTGTTTCTTCTTGCTTCCTGGTTGATTGGAGTTTTTGCCTTTATCCATAGATACAGCATTTACCTCCGAAGCAAGAATCTCTTGATTTGCTTTTTGATTCGAAGTCTTACAGGCTTTCTTATTTGAATCCCTTGTCGACTTAGCGTTTGCAGTTCCAATCACGCCATCGCCGGCATGAGAGTCACTATTCGATCCGGGAGGAGGAGGGATTGAAAATTCTGGTCTGGGGGCGTCAGGTATCTTATCATAGAGCGTGCCCGACTGAGTATATACTAAGTCTAAATATTGAGCACGAGCAATAACCTGCTCCTCTGTTACGACGCCTCCCTTGGCCACATCTTCTGTTATAGCAGGAAGAAGCGACTTTATAAACCACCCAGCTAATAGTTGATCTGGAACATAGGTCTTTACCATTCTGCGACGAGGACGCCACTCATGTATATGATCTGATATATGTGTGGCTGTTGTCTGCTTGAAATTGGTCAAGATCTCTGTTCCAGTTTCGTACCTTATAGGTAACTGAAAGTGCATTAAGAAAGTCGTGGCTAGGGAACTAAAATTGTCGAAAGAGGCTCTAGGTAATTCAATATACCATTTAGCCGCCGGACCAGTCAATGTCCTCTGGAAAAGGCGAAGTCTTATCGAATCATCATTCAAGGTATTCGACGAACACCACAGATGGAATGTCATCACATGATTCGACGGGTCTTCGCCAGGATTTCCATTGAATTTAGGAATGTCCGAAGGAAGTTTGTGAGGAATCGCTGGCCACCAATGGGCATAGGCGATTGGATCGTTCGTCAATCGATGTAAATCTGGTAATTCTAGAGTTGCCACGAATGGCAACTGCTGATTTAGGTTTGGCGAGGCATACCCCGGATACGATGGAATCGCCTGAGCAGTAGGTCTTTGCACACCAGCATAATGCAACTGATGTTGATATGACTGATATGGCTGGTGGGCTTGGCCACTGTAAAGTGGTTGATTTAACCCGTTCTGAATATAGGGTTGCCCACTATTCGCAAAGATCTATTGCTCAGATCCCTGATACACCTGTTGAAACTGAGGTTGTTGGTATTGCACCATCCATGGTTGTGAAGCCATGTTTTGCTGTGCGACACTAACCGACGGACCAAGATGCGGGGTTATGGTTCCCGTTTGTATCTGTGTCGTCCCGGCAGTTGGCGATTGTGGTTGTGTTGCAGGGTCAATGGGCTGTTGCATTACAACTTGGGGTTGACATACAACAGGCATCGATTGAACTTGCGACACGGTTACAATTGCTGGCGTCGTCGGGATACTAGACATAGGTACACACTGTTGCATGGAATATACAACTCTTGGTTGTTGGGGTAACATAGGTACCCAACCACTCGTCGTTACTTCAGTCAAACCTGAATGTTGTTGAAAACTGCCGTATGGGTATCCCCCGGAAGGGGAAGTGAAAGGGCATATTGCCCCCCATACGGTAACAATCCGGAGCTCAAGGGTATAGATTGCCTTTGAGGACTGGATGGCCCAAACTGATTTCCAAAGGGATCAATTTGTCTAGTTTCAACATAAGAATTACCGGGTATTATACCGGAAGAACAAACTGGAACAGACCAAGTTGTCGTAATAGTCCCTGGGTGGACTCCTTCTAGCTGATGAGGGCTAGTCGGGACAGCTGGTATGCCGGCAAACATCGTTGGATTGACAGCAGGAGCTTCTGCTGTCGCTGTGTCATTTGGCACAGTCCTAGATGTCGACGGTTGCTCAGACATTTTAAGTCTATCCAATAAACTGCCTAACGATTCTACAGGAACTTCCTGTGGCGATGGACAAACTTCTGATGCAGAAGGAAAAAGAGTGGTGCCTACTCCAAAATGAGTTGGAGTATTTGCTTGCTGGTCCTCTACGATTTCCTCTATTGCAATCAGACCAGGAGGAAGAGGAAGACTGTCAGGTCCGTAAAAGATTTCTGGTGCCGAAGAAGGGGTTGCTTCGACAGCGACAGTTGTTTGAGCAACAAGACTCTGTGGACCGGTTTCAGATGGAACTGGTTCAGTTATGCAAGTACTTGTCCTCAGACTAGGATCAGTACAACTGTCCCTCTGTTGCTGTTGAACTTCTTCAATAGAGGCAGGGATTCCAGAAATATTAGGAGTGACCAGAATCTCAGATGTTGTCGGAACTATTGTTCTAACTTTAATGGGAGATTTTGACCCGGTCAAGCGAGTTCGCTTTGCCCGTACTACTCTCAATTCCGGAGACAAAGACGGTTGACTCGCGAGTCTCCTCGAACGACGGAGTTTTAATTAACTTTCCTCCACAGTTGCGGATTACTTGATCAACTAAAATACAAAAAGGGGAATTATGTTTCCGTATTGAATGAATTTTATTAGACGCTTTTAGACACAACTTTGCTTTTTCATGTTTTAAGAGTCGAGAAAAAGCTAAAGATGACTCTAGTCGCCTTCGATGTATTAACGAGCCCGAAGTGACAAATGCTCGGTTGGACCTTTTCAGTTATAGAGTTTGAAAAGGGCCAAAAGAAACTGCTCTGGAGATCTAGGCAGAGGGTGTGCCAAACCTCTCGCGAAACCACAGAATACGTTTTACGGTACGGGTGGTCGATCTTCGTGAATGCTGTGTTCACTGCATCGCGATCAGTAGGGCGGCCGACACGGCTTCCTAAGGATAAAGGATAAATGCCTATAGGGGTCTCCCAATATACGCGACGGTACGCGGGAGCACAAGTCCGTATTAGTGCTATCGTCCCTCAGGAGGAATCACCCACCTTCGTAGAGATCGACAGTCACTACGTTTAACGACGCCGGAACACGTCTCTACCTAGACCTCTATTGTGAGCGTTATGTTACAATGCGTTTTTAGATTCATTCAATATATTTTAAGTTGATCTTGTTTAGCAGTTTGTCTTTCAGGATCACCACGAGATGTATTGGTACAAATTCCTAAATGCAGCTAAAATGATAAGCAAGCTTTACAATCTTTTTAGCTTTGAAAATCCTAACTACTGAGGGGAGAGAAAAAAACATTATCTTTCCACACAGAGCACAAAGCACAAACTAATGCACTTTCTCCTAGATCAATCACGCAAACTTATCAAAATGCAAATGCAAGATGCATGTATTTCTTTTCTTTTCCCTTAATGTTGATGTAGACAAAAGGAAACTGTTGTATAATTTTCGAATTCAATTTGAAGCGTAAACAAACAAGTTTTGTCTAAAATGAAAAGACGCTTTACAAGCACTTGTTTTGACACTAAAAATGTATGAATTCAAACCATAAAATGAAAAACAAACAAACTCAAACAGCCATGAACAATAATAAAACTAGCTCTTAAGATCACAAAGACACTTTTACAGTTCAGGATCTAAGAGGTCACAGCTATACTGGTTTGCTTTTCACAATGGGAAACTGTAACTGAAACAAGAAATACTGAAAGAACAATCACAGTTTCATCACACAACTGAGGCGGAATAATGTCAAGGAAAGTTGGTTTACAGCAAGTACAATGACAAGAAATCAGCAGCAAAATAACAGTGAAAACAGGGCTCAGACACAGTGGGAAACCTCAGGAAGACATAGCCTAACTGGATCAGCGCAGGCTCTGGTCTGTCAAATTGACTCTCAGCACAGTTCCCGAAGGGAGTACCTGCGCTGGAATGCAGACTGCCTGTGGACAGCCTACACTGAGACACGAGAGTTGCGTTTACAAGGATTTCCGGGTCATAAAAAGCTCAAAAATGCACTGTTTTTGCTGAAATAAAAAGCTATAGGTCAAGTACAAGCTAAGGGATGATCAAGAGGATGAAAAGCTATCACAAAGAGTACAAGAGTCTTTTGTAGATCAGCTCTTCAAATCATGAATCTGCTCAGTAAATGAGCAAGAGTAGCAGCCCCTCTACTTCGCTTTTGATATAGTCAAAAGCTTTTCGATTTGGTACTCTTTGGTTCAGGAAATGAATAGCAAAGATACTACAAACACCAACAAGATACTAGGTTCCCCAGTGGAGTCGCCAGTTTGTTGTGGGGAAAAGTATCCGACTCGGATGACCCTATCCCTACTCTAAGGGTGACAGTCCTTAGCAACAACTGAAAGTAAAGCTTTGATATTTTCCTTTATGAAAGTACAGAGAAGGAAGAAAAGATTGACCAACCGGTGTCTTTCGCTTTTGTCGATCCTGTCCTTTCTCTTTGTCTCTTGTTCCCAGCTCCTTGCTCCCTTTGTCGGTCCAGCTACACCAAGATCCTGCACAAACAAGAGAGGGAAAACTACAAGAAACATGTACTCATAACTGATGCATGGATTAGAGTGAATCAGATATACAAGTAAATACAATACATCAATGCAATACAAGTATATAGGAGAACATTCAAAGCTTTATTGATAGAAGTAAAAGGGTTCTGAGAAGGTTACAACCATCAATGGCTCCAATCCAGCAGCACCTCCCCAGCAGCTAGAAATCTCCTCTTCACCTCTATAAAAGCAATCACCCAATAGCTCTAACTGTAAACCAACAGCACTTCCTTGCTTTGCACAAAATTCCAGCCTCCTTAGACCTCATAGAAGAGCTCTATATATAGGAGATTTGGAGAAAGGATGAGTTAGCTTGAGGCTGGCATAAAGCTGACTAGTGTCCTCTCCCACTTTAGTTAAACTTCAGTTCTCAAGTCCACTTGGAGAATCTTGCTTCCACTTGGAGATCAAGACCCTCTTACTCATCACAGGGCGAATCCCTTGAACCAAGTGTTAGTTTGGAAGCTTCCTGGGCAATTGACACCTTGCAGAATGACTGTGCCACTTGGCCAATCTCGCCCAGCGCAGGTAGCCTTCATTAGATTTGACTTTCAGCGCAAGTACAAGGAGGAGCAGTTGCATTCCAGCGCAGATGCTCAGTGGAGCAGCTGACATGATCCAAAAATAGCCTGTTTCTGAGTGTTTTCAGGTGGAGAACTGATGGGAAGTGCTGTGGTTTGCTGACCTTGTTCCTCTAGGGGTAAGAACAACATGTTTAGGGACTGAGGATCCCTGTAATTATTGACATTTCATGCTCCATGCTGCGAGGCACAAAAATGTCTATAACACTACCATTCCTAGACAAAAAATTGACATAGAAATTGAGGAGTACAAAAATTCCCACCCCATCTCTTTTAAAGCATCTGTGTCATATATTTCATCAACCTATACAAATTTTTCCCATACTGAATTATTTGAGCTCGCAAAAAATTTGTTTTTTTCTGATTTAGTAGTTAAATGCCCTGCCTGTGAGTTATTGATAACCCTAAAATCTCTTGTACATATTGGTTCCCACAATCCTAGAATAGGAGAAGCTCCATCTGCTATACTGAAAAACTCTTGTCCAAATCCAAAATTAAATGACATCTTATTCCCCCATGATATGATCTTCATAATACATGAACTTCCATCTCCTGAAAATGAAGACCCAAGGCTAACAAAGATGTTTAGAAAAATTAGGTCGTCGGGCACGCCCAAATATGGACTTGGATATTTAGAACAGATGGATCATCTTATTCCATCCTACAGATTTCAAAACCCTGTGCCAAATGACTGCAAAATCCATCCAAGCCAGAGATTTAAAAATAATTTACTCTTGTGGAAGGTTGTCCAAAGCATAAAGTGTACATAGACCGGTTTAAAAGAATGCTAAATTGGACATCCAGTAATGGTCCAAAGATTGAATCCTCCACTATTTTTCCTCTACATAGAGGAATCATCCTCGAAGAAATAGGTAAAGTTGCTAAACTAGTACCCTTAGTCCTAAAATATGACTCATCCTTAAGGATTGATCAAAGAATACAAAAGGTTAGTGAACAAATAAATTGGACTTATACTACTCATCACAGTTCCAGGGATTGTTAGATTCTCATATTAGTCTTGTTTGCAAAAGATCTTGTATTTCTCTTTGGCAGAGTTTTATGTATTCTTCATACATTGGGATGGCTCTTCTCCTACAGGGTCTTCTTGTATACATTTTTTTTATAAGGTAGCTTTACAAAATACTGTTTTCTATGCCAAAAGGCATTGGGTTCTTCTACAGAACATTCTCCCTCCAACCATTTCCTCAGTTCTTCTATTTTTCTTATGGTTGCAGCTTGTTTTAGTACTTTATCAATCTTCAAATAGGATTTCATGTCTTTGAGATCTTCTAGATGTTTTTCAGACTACCCTAATTCCTGCATGGCCTCGACCATGGTTGAAATCTTTGGATTTGATACAAGACGTAGCATGATGGATTGTAAATATCCTTCATGGTTCGGAACAGAGATATAATACCTAGATCTTCCATCATACAATCTTCCTGAACCATGATGATACCCAACTGCTAAGAATGGATTTCCCAAAATCCAGTCTACTAGGATACTTCCTAGGAACTTGATACTGAAAGTTGTATCTTTGTGTTCCTAGCCCCATGACTTCTCTTCTAGCCTTAATTCAATATTTAGCAAGGATTGATTTCTTATTTAATACATTTATGTCCACCCATGTGTCCAACAAAATCTTTAGAGTAAATAATTCACCTTGAATTTTGAATTTGAACATAGCATGGTATTGCTGGTATTCAACTACCACTATTTTCATATTTTTTAACCGTGAAAAATCATATGATTTGACCTCGTAAACATCTATATTAGAATTATTTTTAAAAATGAATTCTTGTTCTCACGTAAATTGATTTATCTTTTCTCGACTTTCTTCATTTTTTTTCCATGAACCAATTTGTTTAAAGCTCTTGAAAATTGCAATAAAACCAACATCACTTCTTCCTTTGTTGCAAGGCAAGTGATTGTATCCTACTGCAAGTACAAATTATTGCATGAAAGTATTGCCACTTCATCTATTAGGCGACAACCTTTTGCTGTATTAAATAACTTTTTTGTTTGAAGGTCTTGAAAATTGTAATAAAACCAACATCACTTCTTCCTTTGTTGCAAGGCAAGTGATTGTATCCTACTGCGAGTACAAATTATTGCATGAAAGTATTGCCACTTCATCTATCTTTTGCCGTATTAGATAAATTTTTAATTTGAATTTAAAAAATAGTGTTCCAACATTACATTAATGATAAAAACTATTTTATAATATAATATTTTATTGCATTAGTTAAGTTTTTTTCTATTTTATATATTATTTATTTAATAAATAATATATTTAAAAAAATAAATAAAAATTACACACTACACATAAAACAAAAACATTAAATTAATAAATTCACCACTCACATTACAAACGTTAGGAAGTTGTGCTTTTCCTTAAATTATATGTATTTAAAATTTTAATTTAAAATTGTTTAATTTGTAGATTTCAAGAGTTATGGGTAGGTTATTGACTCTATTTATGTATTCAAAACTACATTTTAAAAAAACAAAAAAAAATACAATATCACCCAAAATTATATGGCAGGATTTTGGAGCGAATGGCTATTTTATCTATTAGTGAAACTATGAGCCTTTATAAAATAATATTGACAAATCACATGCACAACTATTAGTGATTTTATAGGCTAAAATAAATTTACAAAACATTTCAAACACTCTCTCCTTTCTCGTTTTCTCTATATCTATATAACTTAAGTTAATAAATTATAAATCAAATCGGTTATTTAATAAACACACAGGAGATGTGTAGGCATAATTGTCATCTTGTTTTTATTAATAAGATTACATAAAAAAATTTAAATGAAAGAAAATCATAATATGCATATCACATTAAAATATATAGCATATAGATAGTAGCTATAAAATTAAGATCAAGTGTTGCAATCCTATAACCTTCCTTTGGAAGGAGCTAATTTTTATTTTTATTTTTATTTTTATTTTTATTTTTTTTTATTTTTATTTTTTTTCTGCGTAAATACTAATTCTATTAAAAAGAGAAAATTATGTACATAGAGGTCGAGACCTCAGAGGGGGCAGATGCCAGCCCTCAGCCAGAGATTCAGAGACATACATTTCATGCTTTCTGCCGTTTTCAGATTACAGACTTCAAAAGATTTTGTGTTAGACCATGACCCACTGAAATATTTCTGTTCTGATTCTAACATGACATAGCTAACACCTTCAGAGGTTTTACTAAGACGCATGCTATCATGCCCGCCATGAACAAAAATGACAAAATAGTACCCATCAAACCCATAGTTGTAACTGCAAACAGAGAGCAGGTTGGCTAGCGCCACGAGCTTAAACAAGAACTTAAACCAGACACAGGACCAGAGACCTAGAAACGAAGACACATAGCAAAAAATACACAGAGCGAAGGCAAGAGTGCCACCCGTCGGTGATGAACCAGCCTTAGTCTGCATGCTGCGGAGAGTCGGGCATGTCCTTATCCACCTGGCTAGACGAAGCGACCCAGGTGACGAAACCATTGTCATCAATTCCTTCAATGCCGCCTTCAGGAGTAGTTACCAGGTTGAGAATGCTGCCTGCACGATGAGTCGGTCCACAGGCAAGAATCTCGTTCTGTGTTGTGTCGGCCAGATGCAGAGGCGCTTCAGAAACAGGGGTGTCATCCTACATATTGTCAGCGTTAGACACCACCCCAGCCATTTCCCCCTGAAGGACACTATCTTCCTGAGATTGAGAGGAGGTAGTGTGGGCCGAGCTGGTAGGATTACTCTCTTCCTCAGCAAGAATGACTGTGATGCTAGCAGACAACACAGGCCTGTTGAGCCTGCTGTGGAAGGTGAACCTGGTAGTCTGAAAGGAATTGTGCGGAAGAGGCCCAGCTTGACCCGAGGGCGGTGAGGATGGGGAGGCCGACGCAATGGGTATGACATTCTGCGGAGCAGGCCGAGAGGTTCTTCCTCTGTTCCCAGTGTTACCTCCTCGGCGCGGGACTCCTCGACGGCGAGGCATTCTCAGAATGACAGACCAACTGAGAAAGGGAAGATGGCGGAGCTGACGGGAGAGAATCTGAGCGCAGAGGAGCCCAACAACACCAGTTAACCAGGCGAGCTTCCAAACAAGTTGAGCCAGGCAGGGGTGCGGGAAGAACCCCGAGCGGAGGTAAAACGAACCAGTGACAATGGCGTGAATCAGATATGGATCCATACATAAAACCTTAAGCAAGAGCTCTTGAACCAGGCGCTCATAAATGTCGATTTGTGCGACCAACATTCCGTTCTGCAGATGATTAAATGCGCATGCCATTGAAATTGTCCGCCAGCCAGATGCGCATGCCATGGAGGTCGTCTGCCAGCCAGGTGCAGGGCCAGCTGCCTGCTTTGTGCGGCCCCTCATAAATATCATTTATTAACACCCGCATCCGGGTCTTTGGAAGGAGCTAATTAATTAATATGTACTTGCATAATTTTTTGTGGGTAGTAACAACGAGTCTACACATTTAAGACTTCCTACAAAGTGAACCATAAATAATGGTGGGAAGTGCCATAATAGCTATATCGACATCTTATTTCTATCAATTTTTTTATTTTATTTATGGCTTAAAAGAGAAGCTTGATCTATCTTCACTTGATATCTACCAATCCGTGAGAGAGATCAATCAAATTGTAAAATGAAAAAAAAATTGATCGCTAGTTGTTCTTGGTAAATCCAATATTAAAATATATCTAAGCTAGTTCACTATAAAATGTTACTGTTATCAAATATTTAACACACAAATAAATTTATAAATAATTTTAAGCTATCTACATAATTCCATAAAGCATGTTAATAAATAAATACATAAATTTATTTACAAGTTTTTCAAATAAATTTAATAATTATTTCAAATTAACTATTATAAATTTACAAGTTTTTCAAATAAATTTAATAATTATTTCAAATTAACTATTATTTAACTAAAGTTTATAATTGAATTTATTTATTTAAACAAATAAATAATAAGAATATAATAATAGTTCAAAATTACTAATTATAATAAGGAGTTGTCTTTAGTACAATTTTTTGAACTTTCCAGTGCCGAAATTTGGTGGGAAAATTTGAGGCGAAATCTTGATTTGTGTTATTTAGACTCGATTGTGTATGGGTTACCCATCAAACTTGTGATTTCAATAAATTCCTACTGGATTTTAGTGAAATTAGACTGGAAAAACCCACTAGAAAAACTTCCAAAAGGCCTCACTAAAGACAACTCTTTATATTAATTCAAAAATAATGATAACAATAATATTTTAGTAATAACTTTGTTAAAGTTAATGTAATTCTCAACTTTTAAAAGTTATTATACTTTTAATGAATTTATATTGTAATTTTTTATTTTTTAAATTTTGTATGAAAATAAATCTTTCGATGATAATTATATAGGAGAAAATATTGTCAACGTGTTTCGAATTAACTAGTATAACTCATTTTCAGAGCAAGATGAACCCCACTAGTTAGTTCGAAACTTGTCGAAAATTATTATAACTTATCTAATTTTGAAAAAAAATTATTAAATATTATTCATTTCACTTATAATAATTAAATAATATATATTGAATCCGATTAAAACATTACATTCAAGAAATTCAAACATTTACCTTCACCAAATTATAGATCGATTATCATTTTAAGGTGTGTTAAATGCAACGGAAGACGTAGTCTAGGGCTATGTGAGCAAACTAGTCGAAGGACAACCTGCATGCTTATGCATTGGTCAATGCATTTGCTAATCTACATGACATGGAAGCTTAACTCTATCCCTGCCATTCCAGTCTCTTGATTAATTCCATTCCAGTCTCTCGCTTCTTTTTCATAGGTTGTCTCGACCTTGTAGTTGTTGTTTTCCTCTAAAGCCATGGACATTCTCTACTCTGTTTACATTGAGTTTTGTTGGCCTTCTATGTAGCCTGCTCTCACCATTGTCAGCGTTTGGTGATCATGGTACTCCTATACTATTAAATATTGACTCCCTATTTACTGCAAATAAAGGATCCTTCGTCATTACATGGTTACATGTTTTTTGTACTTATCATTTGGGGTTGTTCAACCCGAGTCTTTTTTCCTCATCATAGTCATAACACGCGAATAGGTTCATAGTGGTAGACGAGGAAAAGGTTGTGGGGATATTGGGTGTATGCGGGTCAAGGGTTAAGTGAATGGCACCTGCTCACATCTTTTTTCTTTTTTATCCACGGGACATTTTAAGTTGGAAAAATTATTATGGTTATATTATAGTTGTCAATTTTGAATTCGAATTCCATATAAAATTTTGGATGAAAAATATTTAATTTCACAAAATTACATAATTGAAAAAAAAAACAGGTTAAAACTTTTTTTATTTATCTCGGATATAAAGTCTTTAGTTTCAAAAATTGCATAAAATTTTTGGAAAAATCATTATGGTTATATCATAGTTACCAAGTTAGAATTCGAAGTAAAAAATTGGATGAAAAAAAATTAATTCCACAAAATTACATAATTGAAAAAAGGAACCACACCAAAACCTCTTTTTATTTCGAAAGCCGTGAGTGTGGATGGAGCCATGGTGAGTCAGGGTTTACAGATCTCGAAATTTGCAGACCTTGGGTTTGACCTGGAGAGGAACAGGATCAGAGTAGCAGACCTTCTCAGGAGGGGTCAGAGCCTGACCCGACAGATTGTCAACGAGGGGTCCCAACCTTCAGAAAAATAGTTATGCAAAAACAAATAGCACAGGAAGGTGTGTGGATCGCAGGGTATCAAAAGTCACAGAAAGAGGAGGGAACCAGCAAGGGAAGGAGACAAGAGGCGAATAAGATGGAAAACAACACTCAGAAACTTAAAGGAAAGGAGAGCGAAGGAAGAGCAAGCAGCAGGAGTAACGAGAAAACAGCACAGGGATATACTACTCAAGAGAACAAACAAGAAGAGGAGCAAAAGGATGGAGAAGAAGAAGCTCGGGAAGTAGAGAAAGAGGAGAAAGGGGACAAACCAAACAATCTCAAGGACAGTAAAAGCCGGGGACCATGCAAGCCTAAAACAGCAGAAGCCCTAAGGGTGGTGATCACAGACCCGGAAATTCAAGCCTACAGGGAACATATGACTGAACATGCAGTGATCTGCAAGTTCATGGGACTCTGGCTAACGAAGAGAACACTGTGTCAATGGATCAAGCAACAATGGAAACCCAAAGGTGATGTTAGACTGCACTTAGGGGCCAAAGGTTTTTTCACTGTTGTTTTTTCGAATCTAGAGGATAAGAATAGAATATTTGATGGGGGACCTTACTTCTTTGCTTCAGCAAGTCTCTATATGAGACCTTGGAAGAATAACTTCGTGCCAGAGAATGAAACCTTTAAGCAGGTGCCAGTTTGGATTCGCCTATTCTCCCTTCCAATAGACTATTGGCGCTACGCAGCTCTAAAATAGATAAGGGACAAGCTAGGAACTTTCATCAAAACCTCTGAAGCCACTTTGCAGAGAAGATATACGTCCTGTGCACGGATCTGTGTGGAGTTGGATGTGTCAGGGGCTTTGCATGAAGGACTATGGTTAGAATACAGGGATGAGGACTATTTCCAAGCTATTAACTATGAGAAAATCCCATTTCGCTGCAGGAAGTGTCATGAGCACGGACATTTAATAAGAGAATGTCCATTAAACAAATCAGTGGAAGAACTTAAGGGAGAGGAGGCTGAAAAGAACAGGGATACCTTCATAAGACCAAGAGCAAGACAGAGAGCAAACAGGAGACGACCAATCAGAACAGGCACAAAACAAGGTACTACCAGTAATGCTTTTGAGGTTTTGGAAACTGAAACTGAATCAGAGGATCAAAATAAGGAACAAAATACCTCTGGAGAAAACAAGAATACAACAGAGTATGCAGCCAAAGCAATGGAGGAAAACATTCAAAACACCACAGATCAGACTCAGGAAGTAACAGAAGGAATAGATGAAGATGCAGAAATGTTGATAAGTGACATAGGAAGTGAGGATATGGAGCTCAATGAAGCTTTAGAGCAGGAAGGAGTTGACCTACAAAGCATGGTGGAAAACTGGAAGAAGCAAGGGATGGAAAACATTCCGAAAGAGGAGGTGAGAAGAATTAATGAGCTACTAGTTACAAGACAGAAAGCAGAGTTGGACAGGCATAACAAGAATCTGGGCGTAGCAAAAGGAATGGGACCACATACTAAAAGCCTACTTCACACGTCAACCAGCTTTAAACAAAGGAAGAAGAGAGGGCACAAGTCCAACAATGAGACTCTGCAGGAGCTGGGAATACTGCTTCTAAACTCGGGTAAGATAAAAGCTCTAGAAGGTTTTTCTCTTATTCACTAATTTACTCTTTAGTTAGAAATGAAAGTCATCTCTTGGAATGCCAGAGGGCTCAATAGCCAAACTAAACAAAGGCTCCTAAAGAGGAAGGTCCAAAAGGAAAAACCTGATATTGTATTTGTGCAAGAAACCAAATGCGCAAGTAACATTATTGATAATGTAAGCAAAAAGCTAGGTAGACAAATGAAATACATGGAGATTGCCAGTCATGGGTGGGAAGGAGGTTTGGTCACCCTGTGGGATCCGCATGTAATCAATATCCTCTCAGCTGAAGCTAGCAGATCCTTTATAGCTCTAGAAGTTCAAGTGATAGGCAACTCAGAGACTTTTCTATGCACCAACATTTATGGACCTCAGAAATTAGAAGAGAAATACATTTTTCTTAGAACTCTTTTGAATCTGAAGCTTAGATATCCCAGCGCGAAGGCAATCATAGGAGGAGATTTCAATATGATCACTTCACTTTTAGAGAAGAAAGGAGGGATCAGAAGACTCAACAAAGATTTTGAAGCTTTCTTAGATTTCATCATCTCAGCTAAATTAGTGGATATTCAACCCAAGAGTGGGGCCTTCACTTGGAATAACAGAAGGGGAGGTGAAAGACAAATCGCCTCTCGTCTTGATAGATTTCTTATATCTGAAAGCATTCTGCTGGAGGGAGTGGTAGTAGAATCAGACATTCTACCTAGTGGAGGGTCAGACCATTGGCCCATTTCTCTAATTGTTGCGATCCAGGGCACTCCTAGAAACAAGCCATTTCGATTTGAGAAGTTTTGGCTTAATCACCTGGACTTTATTCAACTTGTGGAGAAGTGGTGGCATGAACCGATGGACATAAGAGGCACCAAAATGTACAAATTACAAGGTAAATTGAGATACATTAGAAACAAAATCAAAGCATGGAATACAACAGTTTTTGGGAATATATTTAGAGAGAAAGCCAAAATAGGGGAGCAGCTAGAGCAAATTCACAAAGGTTGGATAACTGGAGATAGAAACTCGGACTCTGCAAACCAAGAAAAAACTTTGATGCAACAATGGCAACAAGAAGAAATCCTATGGAAGCAAAAGTCCCGTATTCAGTGGCTAAAGGAAGGGGAACAGAACACCAAATTCTTTCATAGATCAACTCTAGACTACAGAGGCACCAATAAAATCCTCAGTCTCAGAAACGATCAAGGAGACATCTTTCAGAATCATCAAGGAATCTCATCCCTACTCACTTCACATTTTAATAGCATAGCTCAGGAACCTGAGGTGGACAGAACAGATGCAATTTCTGAACTCATTAAATCCATTCCCAAAACAATCACCAATGAGCAAAATCTTGCATTAACTAGGGAAATCTCTATGGAAGAGGTGGAAGAAGCTGTGAAGAGTATGCCAAATGACAAAGTCCCTGGGCCTGATGGCTTCACCATCAACTTTTATAAAGCTTGCTCGGAAATTGTCAAATCTGAGGTATGGGAAGTGGTGGAGGACTCTCGACGCTTGGCCTTAATTCTAAAATCTCTAAACTCAACTTTCCTAGCCTTGATTCCCAAAGAAGAAGGAGCCAACACCCCAACTATGTTTAGGCCCATTGCTTTATGCAATGTCATTTATAAGATTATCTCTAAAGTTATTGCCAACAGATTGAAACCCATTCTTCCGAGCCTCATCTCAGAAGAACAATCAGGGTATGTTAAAGGAAGACAAATCCTGGACAATATTTTACTGGCTCAGGAAATGATTCATACTCTTCAATCCAGGAAAATCGCAAGCATGATGATGCAACTGGACTTATCTAAGGCTTATGATAAGGTCAATTGGAACTACCTTGAAGCAATCTTAGATGCTTTCAGGTTTGCCACTCAATCGGTTAAATGGATTTTAGCTTTTATTAAATCTACCAAATTTTCTATGGTTAATGGCTTCCCTACCAACCAATTCTCCCCCTCACGAGGAATCAGACAAGGAGACCCTTTATCTCCGTTCCTTTTTGTTATCCTGATGGAAGGTTTGAGCAGACTCATTCACAGCGCTAAAGAGGAAGGAATGATTAGAGGGTTACAGCCCCTGCCCCATATTCCAGCGACCACTCAACAACAATTCGTTGATGATACAATGCTGCATGGTTCTCCTACAGTCAAAGAAGCCCTGGGCTACAAGAGGATCCTCAATCTCTTCAATGAAGCCTCAGGTATGGAAATTAATCTATCTAAATCAACCATCTTTTTCTTCAATACGCATTTAGCTGTGCAAAAGCATCTGTCTAGCATTCTAGGCTTTCGCAGAGGAAGTCTGCCCTCGAGATACCTAGGCGCTCCCCTAACAGACAAACCTTGGCAAAAAGTGCATTGGGAGAAGATCCTAGCCAATTTGGAGAAGAGATGTCGTCACTGGACCCATAGAGCTCTCAATTTTGCACGACCGCTAGTGTTAACTAAAGCAGTACTGCAAGCCATTCCTCAATACTTGCTCTCCATAATCCCTGCTCCCAAGGGAGTCTTGCCGAAAATAAGGGTAATTCAAAGATCCTTTTTATGGAAAGGAAACACGGAGAAGAAAAAGTGGGCACTAGTGGCATGGGACAAATTGTGGAAACCCAAAAAATTAGGAGGGTTAAACCTGCTAGAGCCCTGTACCATCAATAAAGCCTGTGGGGCTAAGATCTGGTGGAAATGGTTGAAGAAGCCCAATCTCCCTTGGGCTAGACATTGGAAGGAGAAATACGTTCCATCGCATAGCACTCAGAACTTAATTAGAATGCAAGAGAATCCGGAAGGCTCCTCGATCTGGAACCTTGCAAGGAATAATCGTGGTATTATATAGGAGAATAGCTTCTGGGAAATTTGTAATGGGGAAATGGCCTTGTTTTGGGAGGATGCCTGGCAACAGCTCCTGAAATTAGAGAGGCCAGAGTTTGCAGACCTGCAGAGAAATTATCAAGGATTGGGGAGAACCATGGTGAATCACTATTGGAATCCTAACAACAGGGACTTGGAATGGAGAGAATGGACGATCAATGACACAGGAAACCCAACTGAGGCTAACATCAACGTCCGGAACCTACAGAATATATTAAACAAAAGAAGAATAAGGAAAGCTGATGACAGAGATCAACTAAGATGGGGAAAGCAAGGAGGGGGCTACTTCACGCTCAAAGAAGCCAGGGAGTGTATCGAAAACTCAGAGCCGGTCGCAGAGGTTCAATGGAGCAACCACGTCTGGGATTCTCTATTCTGGCCAAAAATTAAAATTTTCCTCTGGCTCCTAATGCGCAGGAAAACCCTTACATGGGAGAATCTCCGCAAGAAAGCGTTTTGCAGCGCTTCCAAGTGCCCCATGTGCAATATAGAAGAAGAAACTATGAACCATCTCTTCAACACATGCGAGTGGGCTAACCATCTGTGGAATTGGGCGGAAAACACGTTGCAACAAACGGACAGAACCAGAAATTCCATCCAAGAAACCATTGAGAAGTGGCGGGGCAATTTCTCTAGTAATCAGAGGATAAATACCATTTGGAAAACGATGCCGGGGTTCATCACATGGACGATTTGGAAGGAACGGAACATGAGAGTATTCGTAAATGAAACCAGAGATATATTTCATGCTCTCGAAAGTATTACCCAAAATGTAAGACAATTGGTTCTTGTCAAAAGCAAAGCAGACCAAGACAACAGAGTTTCAAAGCGGGACTTACAAATTTTAAAAGCCTTTAACCTGGATAATGGAATGAATGTGGCTACTTCGAATCGCCAACAGGAAATAAGCACCACGCTGAGCATCTGGAAACGACCACCTGGAGGCTTCCTCAAGTTAAATTTCGATGGAGTTTTGAGAGGTAATCCAGGAACAGCTGGAACTGGGGGCATTATAAGGAATAGCGCAGGAGAAATTCAGCATATCTACAGTAGAGCCTTGGGAGAAAGAATGAACAATTAAATGGAGTTCGCAGCTATGGAGCAGGGTCTCAGGATTCTCAGAAACTTACAGTCAGGCGTAGAAGTGGTTCAGGGGGACTCTCAACTCGCGATAACGGCAGCCAGAAAGATGTATGCGGGAGCCAAAGCTAGTAATGTCACTCAGCACTGGCGACTAGCTAAAGTTGCAGAAAACATAGCTGAACATTTGGGGTGGCTGAAAGGTTTGATCTTTCAAGCTGTTCAACGTAAAGCCAATGGAGTCGCGGACCATCTGGCGAATTATGGTATAGAGAACCCCACTAGCATTGTGGATAGTTGTTGGCAGGACGTCATATGCTCGGAATTAAGAGATAGTTGTACCCTGCTTTCGAGGTAGGATTTAATGAACGAAAAGTAAGGCCGAAGGTCGGCGCTTTAGGCAAGGTTAACGACATGAGTAGGATCATGTGTACAGCAGGTAAATTCAAAGGTTGGCAGCAGAGCGAAGGACAGAAAGTTCAGGAGCATTCATTGCTCGAGCAGGAGGATAACATTCGCATCCGATACATGATCAAAAAGAATGTGCGTCGTTGGCACCTTTATAGTAGACGGTACACTTGGCATGTTTTGGAGGATGGCAAGGAAGGTGACCGTAAGGAAAATAACTTGAGCCATAGCCGAAATAATTCACCACCTCGCAGGAATTATGATGACAAGACCTACAGGTAACAGGGATGGAATCGGCACACAGCCAGTAAATCCCCCAATTGTATCTATATATTAGTAGCTCCAAGTAGAGGCAGAGGCACTGTGTCTTCGATTTGGAGGCTGAAACTCTCTTCCTTCGGCTATAGAGTGTGGTTGAGCTCCCTGGAGAGTGTGATTTATATCATGGTGGGAGAGGAAAGTCGTAACGCTTTGGCCAATAGAGATTTAAAAAGAGCTCGCGGAGCGTATGAGACCTGTATCTCGCAAAGAGGAAAATGGAAAATCGAGGAGCTGGAGGCCATTGCTACAGAGGAGGAAGAAAATTTGAAGGTTCAAGAGCTGGAGAAGGAGATTGACTGGATTCAGGACCCTGGTTCGATTACAACGCGCGCAACTCAGTTTGTGAGAACACAAGAAGAGGTGTACAGAATGAAAATTATGTTGGGCAAAGCTCTGAGTATGCAGGGGAACTATTCCGACCAAGTGCGTCAAACCCAACAAGCGACTGCAGCTGCATCAGAGGAGCACATTTCCATTCTGGAAAGCTTGGAGTTCAAGATAAGCACACTGGAACAATAGTTTGATAGCATGTCAAAGAAACTCTCGGTTCTAATTCGACTCTTGAGGCACACATTAGGTCTTGATGCCAAGCATGCTGAGGATAGGATGGAGGAGCGCACTGGCGACACTCAAAACACTTGTCCAGCGCCTGCTTAGGCAAGCAAAGCTAAGACAGGGTCTGCGCCGGACACCTCCAAAAATTATATTGTTTTTGAAATGTAACGGGCCTTGGCTCTCGTTCTGGTTGTTTTCATGAGGTTGGGTCAGTTGTTGTTTCTATTTGTTGGCATTATGATACATATGTTATACTTGATGGCAACTCATCTCAGATGATAAATTATAGTGCAGCAAAGTTCACCCACTTTCATGAAGATAAAAGTTT
Source organism: Pinus tabuliformis (assembly GCA_031772625.1). NCBI lineage: Eukaryota > Viridiplantae > Streptophyta > Pinopsida > Pinales > Pinaceae > Pinus > Pinus tabuliformis. The sequence goes on from CM062807.1 coordinate 881,202,895, forward strand.
CTTTCATGTAGAGAAAAGTTCACGCACTTTAATGAAGATAAAAGTTTATTTCATGTAGAGAAAAGTTCACGCACTTTCATGAAGATAAAAGATTCTTTCATGTAAAGAAAAGGTCACGCACTTTCATGCAAAGAAAAGTTTCTTTCATGTAGAGAAAAGTTCACGCACTTTCATGCAAAGAAAAGTTTCTTTCATATAGAGAAAAGTTCACGCACTTTCATGTAGAGAAAATTTCCTTTCATGAAGAGAAAAGTTCACGAACTTTCATGGTTGGCTCATGGTATTAGTCCGACAGTTTTTGATCCTATGGTTTTGGTCCGTGGTATTGCATCAAAAAATGTTGACCCCAAGTATTGGGTTCATGGTGTTGTGTTATTATGGTTTTGGACCGTGGTATTGTGAAAGGCCTAAGACTATAAAAGAGGAAGGAGATCATTTGGAAAGGCAATTAATCTGAATGAATTGAATATCTAATAAGTGCTAGATCTGAAATATTTGTGATTGGGGTTATGGTGCAGATCTGGATATGAGTGAAGGAGGAACCTTAGCGCATAAAGAAGGATAAGTTCTATTGATGGGTCATAATACTTAAGCTTGAATAATAGTATCTTTGTATGATTTTGATCTGTTATATGAGGCGCATGCTTGATCTATAAATCTGACAATCTAGGTTAATTAGTGTCTGAATATTTGAAAGAATGAAATATCCTTTATAGATTTGTACGCAGGTTCAGTGAAGTGAAAGAGCGTATACACACTAGTTCAGTGAATGAAAATGGTGTATACGCAGGTTGGTCCAAACACAGGAGCGTATGCACGTAGGTTTCAGGTTGTTGAAGTAGCGTATATCTTTTAAATTATGATCTAGCTGCCTCTGTTTATTGTTGCAGTATTCTGGGTTCAGAATTTGGTGTGTGGTTACTGTTACTGTGTTCTGGGTACAGCTGTCAGAGAAGTGTTTACTTGATTCAGTGCTATTTGGGGAAAAGGAGATTGTTTGATGCAGATATATTTGATGATTGATTGATGCATGGATCCAGTCTGAAAATTTATGAAACGTGGTCCCTGGAAGAAAGAAAAGGTTGTAGCCTTCAGTAGGCCAGCACCTGCGTACTAGTATCTTGGCTAGTACAAGAGCTAAGGGGGTTGTAGCTCCCTTCCAGGAGAAGCTGGAAAACGAGAGAGGGTTGTATCTCTCTGCAGGTTGTAGCCTGCGTACTGGTAAAGGACTGCACCAATACATTGTAAAAGGAAGTTTCTAATTAAAGAAAGATAGAGACGAATTGCAGCAGGTGGTTTTCACCCACATTGGGTTTCCACCTTATATCTTTTGTTCTTATGTGTGACTGTCTTCTATTCTGTTTTACTGGTCTGGTTACTGTTTATTTCACTCAGATACACAGATTAATAATCAACATTTGAAAGATAAGGTAAATCATAATTTTGCATTGTGTACACGGGTTTCCTTCTACATAGTTGCATATATACGTGGGTTTTACTAACTGAAGTAGCGTATATCCTCTGATTTTTAAAAGGGAATATGTGGCTTGATAATACTGATTCACCCCCCCTCTCAGTATTATTTCCAACAATTGGTATTAGAGCAGGTCTTTCTGAAGAAGCTTCATCGCTTAGAGGAAGATTCATCATCATGAGCAACTACAAGAGAGAAGAATCTATCAGGCCACCAATTTTTGATGGGACAAACTTCTTATATTGGAAGGTAAGAGTTACTGCCTATCTTCAATCTCTTGGTACAGAAGTCTAGGATATCATCGATACAGGGTACATTTTTCCATCAGCAACTCCTACAGATCTGGATGAGAAGAAAAAATATGAAACAAATGCAAAGGCAGTCAATACCATATTAGGATGTCTATCTCAATCAGAATTCGTCAAGGTTATGCAGTATAAATCCACAAAGGAAATATGGGACAAGATTGTTCTGAGCTATGAAGGAGATGAACAGGTAAAACGAGGAAAACTTCAAACCCTCAGAATTCAGTATGAAAATCTCAAAATGCACAATGATGAAAGTGGCTAACTATTTCCTTCGTGTAGATGAGATTGTTAATTGTATGAAAAACTTGGGTGAAGAAATAAAAGAGGCTGTTGTGGTTGAAAAAGTTCTAAGATCTTTGTCCCCTAGGTTTGAATCTAAAGTTTCTGCAATAGAAGAAAAAGAGAATCTACGAAACCTTACCATGTCACAACTGCACGGGATTCTAACTGCTTATGAAATGAGGAAAGGAGGACCATCGAATACGAGAGAAGTTGCTTCAATACTTCACGCAAAGGAGACTACTATGAGTCAGGACACGTTTCAAAAGAAGAAGAAGAATCAAATTTTGTCAAGAATCTTCAACGGGATGCTGGAAGATTCTGAGGTAAGTTACCTTTCAAATGCTTTGCTTGTGGAAGAGTTGGTCATTATCCTGCCAAGTGTCCTCATAAGGATAAGATTGACAAAGGGAAGGAACCTGTTATATGGAACAAGAAACAGAATGCAACTAAGAAAAGTTACTACACTCATGAAGACAGTGATGGCCTTTCAAATAGTGACGAAGATGAACGAGGTAATGATTATAAACTTTTAATGGCTTTTGAAGATGATGATTACATGGATACTATAGATGTAGATGGTTTTTATGAAGAGATTTCTAGACTCAAAACATGTTTAGAAGAAAAAGATATGATCATTGATATTCTGCAATTCCAACTTGATGAAAAAGAAAAATTTCTTGAGAAGTTAGAATGTGAAATTGTTGGCCTTAGAAAAGAAATTCAGAAAACAAAGGCTCTTAATCTTAAATTTGTTAAAGGATCTGAAACTCCGGATGAGATTATCAATGTACAACATTCTCCACTAATCAAGACAGGTCTGTGGTATAATGGAGAAGCATCTCAAGCATCCACCTCAAAGAGTTATCTTGATGCAGCAAGGAGGAATGAGCAAAATCCCAATGGAGATCACCAGGTAAAACAGGGACGAATCACATCAAGAATAAACAAAGACTACCAGGTAAATTAGGGGCAATCCATCTTAAGGGTGAACAAAAGCTACAACCAGCCATAGGTAAAAACTTCTCAATTTGCTTCAAGAATGGATGACAATAGAAACTACAATCATTTGGCTAGTATATTTGATAATCGCAGAAGTTTCTTCAATGGCAAATGTTTCTCTTGCCATAACTTTGGTCACAAAGCAACTCAATGTGATGCCTATAAAACAATCATGACTAGAGTAGTTCAAAAACAAAGAAGTATGACTGGGATTATGAAAAGGACCTATAACAACTTTTCGGCCCTTGAAAATGAAATTGAATGTTCTATCTGTAATAACTTCGGTCATGAAGATTCTGAATGGAGGAGCAGGTTTCGGCAGACAAAGGAACAAGCCTCAAGCACCAGAACATGGAGAATAAAAGAACCACAACCAGAAAGATGTGGGATAGCTTTTTATGCAGAAGGACAGGAAAATCTTTGGTACATTGATAGTGGATGTTTGAAGCATATGACAGGTGATAAAGAAAAACTTGAATCATATAGTGTTTTAGAAAAGGGAAAGAAAGTTTCTTTTGGAAATGATACCCCTGCGGTCATGAAAGGAAGAGGCACAGCTCAGTTGAAAGAAAAGGTCAAAGCTGGAAATGTTTTGTATGCTGATGGCTTGAAGCATAATCTACATAGTGTCAGTCAGATGTGCGATCAAGGAACCGAGGTAATATTTCGATCAAATGGATGCAGTGTTCGTGATATTGATATAGGAAAAATAGTGATCAAAGGTAGAAGAACTCCAAATAATTTATACATATTGAAGAAGGACAACAACAATGCTATTTGAGCAAGGATGATGAACACTGGTTATGGCATTGGAGGTTGGGGCATTTAAGCTTTTCACAAATAAGGAAAGCATGCAAATACAAGGCAGTTCGTGGTCTTCCAGATATCAAAATTCCAGACAACACAATATGCAAATCATGTCAGTTTGGTAAGCAAACCAGAGCTAACTTTCCTGAGAAGGAAGGATCAGCTAGCAGGCCTCTTGAGCTAGTCCATACAGATGTATGTGGTCCATTTAGGACAAGGTCACCTCGAGGAGAAGAATACTTTATATTATTCATTAACGACTTCTCCATGATGGTTTGGTTAGGACTTATGAAGCACAAAGACGAAGCATTCGAAAAATTCAAATCCTTCAAAGCCTTGGCTGAAAACGAATCAGATCACAAAATTAAGTGCCTCAGGTCCGACAGAGGTGGGGAGTTTACCTCAAATGAATTTTTCGATTTCTATGAAGAACATGGAATAAGAAGGGAATTCTTTACAGCTAGGACTCCTCAGCAAAATGGAGTGGTGGAAAGGATGAACAGAACGGTCCAACAAATGGCTTGTGCTATGGTTGATGAGTCTAGAACTCCCGCAACCTTCTGGGGTGAAGCTGCATTTGATGCGGTTGTTATTCTCAACAAAACAAATGTCCGAGTGAACAACACTCAAACTCCTCATGAGCTCTGGTATGGTGAGACTCCTTCGGTAAAGAATTTCAAAATCTTTGGAAGCAAATGCTATATTAAGAATAATGATGAACACCTTGGCAAACTTGAACTTAGAGCAGATGAAGGCATTCTCCTTGGTTATTCTCCCCACAGCAAAGCATAAAAGTGTTACAATAAAAGACTTGGAAGAATTGTTGACAACACTGATGTAGTGGTTGATGAAAAAGGATACATTCCTAGGCAAATAAATTATGAAAATATCGAAGAGGATGAAGACTACTCTCCAAATCAGACCGATGATGAAGAAGAACCTCAAGAGGCACCAGAGGAACAAATAAGGGTAGAAGATAAGACTCCATCCAGGTATATTTAGAAGAATCATCCAGAATCTCAAATTTTGGGGTAGAAAGAGGCAGGTGTACAAACAAGAAGAACAATTGAAGAAGCCTCAAGCTATTTGGCTTTTCCCTCCTCCACTGAGCCACAAAATGTAAAAGAGGCATGCAAAGATGAATGCTGGGTCAATGCAATGGATGAATAACTTGAGCAGATCGAAAAGAACAACACTTAGGAGTTGGTTCCTAGAACAAAAGAGAAGAATGTCATAGGGACAAAATGGATCTTTAAAAATAAGTTGAATGAAAATGGAGAAGTGATTAGAAACAAGGCCAGACTTGTTTGTAAAGGGTATGCTCAAAAAGAAGGAATAAACTTTGAAGAAACTTTTGCTCCCGTTGCTAGACTAGAGGCCATCCAAATGTTCCTCACTCTTTCAAGCTTTCAGAAGTTCAAAGTATTTCAAATGGAAGTGAAATCAACCTTTCTGAATGGAGATTTAGAAGAAGAAGTGTACATTGAGCAACCAGATGGTTTCATTCTTGGGAATGATCCAAATCTTGTATGCAGACTAAAAAAAGTCTCTCTATGGTCTTAAACAGGCTCCAAGGGCTTGGTACTACCGTTTGGACAAATATCTTCATCAACAAGGATTCTCAAAAGGATCAGCAGATAGCAATATTTATATAAAAATTGAAAATGACAAATTGCTAATACTTGTTGTGTATGTAGATGATATTATCTTCGGCAGCAATGAAGAAGCTATGAGTCAAAGCTTTGCCTTGGTGATGCAAAAAGAATTCGAAATGTCTTTGCTTGGAGAACTGACATACTTTCTTGGATTGCAAATTCAACAAAATGAAGGCAGTATCTTTTTGTCTCAAACCAAGTATCTCAAGCAGATCTTGAAGAAATATGGCATGGAAGATTCAAAACCAGTGTGTACCCCTATGGTTACAGGATGCAGCCTCAGTGAAAATGATGAATCTATAGCAGTGCATCAACCAACCTATAGATCCGTGATTGGAAGTCTTCTTTATTTGACAGGTACTCGACTAGACATCATGCATGCAGTGGGAATAGTTGGAATATTTCAGGCAAATCCTAAAGAAACCCATCTTCAGGCAGTAAAGAGAATTTTCAAGTATCTTCAAGGAACTCAAAACTATGGCTTATGGTATCCTAGAGATACAGATCTCACTCTACATGCTTATACAGATGCAGATTGGGCTGGAAGCATGGATGACAGAAAGAGCACAAGTGGTGGAGCATTCTTTATGGGTTCTAGATTAGTATCTTGGTTCAGCAAGAAACAGAGTTCGATTGCTTTATCTACAGCTGAAGCGGAATATGTGGCTGCTGCATCTTGTTGCACTCAACTTCTTTGGATGATGCAAACCTTGCAGGACTTTCAAATCACTTGTACACCACCTATCTCCATCTTATGTGATAATACAAGTGCAATCAGCATTTCAAAGAACCCAGTCATGCATTCAAAAACCAAGCACATACCAATCAAGTATCACTTTCTCCGGGAACAAGTGTTGGAACAAAAGGTCAAGTTGGAGTATGTTACTTCTAAGGAACAAGTTGCTGATATTCTCACCAAACCACTACCTAGGGAGACATTTGAATACCTCAGAAAGAAGCTGGGTGTAGTTGATGCATCATCTTGCTGTTAAATCTTGTCCGTTTCAGAGAAAAATGGGGGTACGCGAGTTGCCTAAGGAGGATCCGCGTACATACGTAGGTTTATGCAGAGACAGTCACGTATATGGAGGTTTGATGGATATCAATAGGGACAGGCTCTAGTTGAAGATAATCTGGTATGGGTCTGACAGAGACCATCTGGCACAGGTTCAGGGGGAGCATATAAACTTCTAATGATGCATTGTTGGCATTATCTCAGAAGCTTTTGGTTCTAGTTCACAACTGTTGTTGGATTCAGGTGGAACAAGTGCGAAGGGAGAAAAGAAGGAAATCATGGTTGTTGATTTGAATGGTGATTGACAGATGCTGCTGCTATCAGTTATTGTGACTTTCATAAGCCTTGCTCTAGATATTTTGTCTCTATGTCATGTATCTCTTTTATGGTGTCAAGGTCATGTAAAGACCTATTTTTGGTTCCCCACTATGCCTGGGATGAAGATGTAATGTATTTGGTTGTCACATGTAATTCTCTAATGTATCCCCACTTGGTTGGGTGATGGATGTATGTATTGAGTCTTTTGGTGATAGGAAGTTCTTTTATGATGTATAAGTCATCGTTCTTCTTGTAAAACATCTTTTTGCAGACCTTGCTTATAGTCAAGGGGAGCATGAACAACACACTTCAGCAGAGCAGAGACTTCAGCATGTACTCAGAGGAAGCATGGACAGAGTGGTACACCTTGGCATATACAAAGGGGGAGCTCATTCAGAGATTTCAACAAGTACTCAGGGGGAGTATGGGCAGCGGAAAGTTTATCTAGGAATGAGATTATCTTGGTCTGCCCTTTGCCCTTGATGACAAAGGGGGAGAGTGATTGGTTGTTGTTGCCATCAAGTCCAAAGGGGGAGATTGCTGGCATTATGATACATATGTTGTACTTGATGGCAACTCATCTCAGATGATAAATAATAGTGCAGCAAAGTTCACGCACTTTCATGAAGATAAAAGTTTCTTTCATGTAGAGAAAAGTTCACGCACTTTCATGAAGATAAAAGTTTTTTTCATGTAGAGAAAAGTTCAAGCACTTTCATGAAAATAAAAGGTTCTTTCATGTAAAGAAAAGATCACGCACTTTCATGCAGAGAAAAGTTTCTTTCATGTAGAGAAACGTTCACGCACTTTCATGCAGAGAAAAGTTTCTTTCATATAGAGAAAAGTTCACGCACTTTCATGTAGAGAAAAGTTCCTTTCATGAAGAGAAAAGTTCACGCACTTTCATGGTTGGCTCATGGTATTAGTCCGATAGTTTTTGATCCTATGGTTTTGGTCCGTGGTATTGCATCCAAAAGTGTTGACCCCAAGTATTGGGTTCATGGTATTGTGTTATTATGGTTTTGGACTGTAGTATTGTGTAAGGCCTAAGACTATAAAAGAGGAAGGAGATCATTTGGCAAGGCAATTAATCTGAATGAATTGAATATCTAATAAGTGCCAGATCTGAAATATTTGTGATTGGGGTTATGGTGCAGATCTGGATCTAAATGAAGGAGGAACCTTAGCGTATAAAGAAGGATAAGTTCTATTGATGGGTCATAATCTTTAAGCTTGAATAATAGTATCTTTGTATGATTTTGATCTGTTATATAAGGCACATGCTTGATCTATAAATTTGACAATCTGGGTTAATTAGTGTCTGAATATTTGAAAGAATGAATTATCCTTTATAGATCTGTACGCAGGTTCAGTGAAGTGAAAGAGTGTATACACGCTGGTTCAGTGAATGAAAATGGTGTATACACAGGTTGTTTCAAACACAGGAACATATGCACGCAGGTTTCAGGTTGTTGAAGTAGCGTATATATTTTAAATTATGATCTCGCTGCCTCTGTTTATTGCTGCAGTATTCTGGGTTCAGAATTTAGTGTGTGGTTATTGTTACTGTGTTCTGGGTACAGCTGTTAGAGAAGGGTTAACTTGATTCAGTGCTATTTGGGGAAAAGGAGATTGTTTGATGCAGATATACTTGATGATTGATTGATGTTCATGGATCCAGTCTGAAAATTTATGAAACGTGGTCTGTGGAAGAAAGAGAAGGTTGTAGCCTTCAGTAGGCCAACACCTACGTACTAGTATCTTGGCTAGTAAAAGAGCTAAGGCGGTTGTAGCTCCCTTCCAGGAGAAGCTGGAAAACGAGAGAGGGTTGTATCTCTCTGCAGGTTGTAGCCTGTGTACTGGTAAAGGACTACACCAGTACATTGTAAAAGGAAGTTTCTAATTAAAGAAAGATAGAGACGAATTGCAGCAGGTGGTTTTCACCCACATTGGGTTTCCACCTTATATCTTGTGTTCTTGTGTGTCACTGTCTTCCGTTCTGTTTTACTGGTCTAGTTACTTTTTATTTCACTCAGATACACAGATTAATAATCAACATCTGAAAGATAAAGTAAATCATAAGTTTGCATTCTATACACGGGTTTCCTTCTACATAGTTGCATATATACGCAGGTTTTACTAATTGAAGTAGTGTATATCCTCTGATTTTTAAAAGGGAATATTTGGCTTGATAATACTAATTCACTCCCCCCTCTCAGTATTATTTCCAACACTACCTACCCTGGTCAGTCTTCTTGGTTTCGTTTTAATTTTGCTAAGGAACTCGCCGTTCATCGTCTGCGGCTCTAGTTGTTTAGAGGTCTGGTCTCTGCTGCTTTTGTCAACCCCCTTTTTCTCTACCGCCCTGCGTGGTGAGCCTGGGGTCGTATGGCTGGTCATTTTGGTCATTTCTTGGTGAATGCTAAGTAATATGGCAGTTTGTTGTCTGCTCGTGCAGACCTTTTGTAAAATATGTATTCTTACGCTAATATAATATGCTGATTTACACAAAAAAAACCTCTTTTTATTTCAAATATCAGATATAAAATCTTTAGTTTCAAAAAACAAATAAAATATTTTTCTAATAAATACATATTTAAAAAATCAAAGTTGATAATTTATTTTCTACATACTTCTAAAATAAAAATATATTTAATCTTTTCTTAATAAATACGTATTTAAAATTTTAAATTTCAAAACTGAGTTATCTAGATCTCTCTTTAGAAAAATCAATTCCTCTAATTAAATTTGGTCACTTGATGTTTAAATCCTTTACTTCGTTATTTTCTCGACTTGACAAGCTTTCAAAACAAGATAGAAATTCAAAAATAAAAAATCCCAAATTAATAATTACCTTCCATTCATTAAACAACGTTTTTCCAAATTAATAATTACCTTCCATTCCTTTCCTACCTTCACGCAATCCCTGTTATTTGGGGATCCTGCTATCTACCAGCTATCTATTTTGGGTTCAGACCCTCAACATTCTATTAAAGTCCGTGAACTCCTAAATTGATTTATTATTACCGGGAATCAGATCGAATTTCAACTAAGTATTCGATGTACAAGAATTTTCGTAATTTTCGCCTTGATTCAGGTGAATTGGGTAACTATGCTTTATATTGTGGATCTATATTAGCATCCAAAGACTTGATAGGGAAAGGTCTTACTCACCGAAAAATACATGAAATAAAATCTTGAACGAGCTAAAAAATTTGAACCTAGAATCAATCCATTCACTTGATGAAAAAGTTTAACATCATAATGGAAAATCCATTCACTCGAGGAAAACTTTAAAATAATAATAAAATATTCCAATTGAAATTTCAAGGTTAGCTTCCATGATATATTCTCAAATATTTTATATCATATATTCATCGTTAAATTGATATTTTTTTTATCATTTTATAATCAAATCGAGTTCTTTGTAACGGAAGTGACAATGATAAAGTTTACTAAAGCGGCTTTTAGAGGAAAGAAGTGGGAAAAAAATTAAATAAATCAAGAAAATCAAGAAATAAACAAGAAAAGAACAACTACAACTCCTACTCCTAACCTAAGCAGAACATAGGCCAACTTACATAAATTGATACTTTCAATGCAGCCATCAGGGCATTCATTGGCCCATGTAGGCAAGAGCATGTACGTTAAGAAAGATATACAAGAAAACCAACAAACAAGAAAGATAAGATAATACAAGCCAGAATGGTCAAAGATTGAATGAACCCACAGAAAAGCAATAATGAAAAGTGCTTGAAAGGCTCTCTGCAGATGTACCATGGTGTCCTAACACATTGTGAGTGGAAGATAAGCATGTACACACTTTTGAACTTGAAAAACGAGCAAACATGAAGAAAGAAGAAATTTTCCATTTTGCAGCATTTCTTGCTATGTATGACTCCTCTAATGATTTGAGCGATAGGATCGTGTCATACAGATGGAGGATGCGAAAATGATAAGATAATTTTTTTTTCAAATTGAACAACTCAGTGATGAGGAGCCTGGAAAAATTCAACACATTTCTAATAACAGGTGTAACTAACCTCAAGGCTACAAGAACTTGACATAACCATCAGCTCAGGCTGAAGTGCCTTGACAACTTGGGGAGGTTCCAATTCATCAGAAGATGGATCATCAAAGACTGGTGGCTTAGAAAGATCAATAATGGACAAATCAGCATTCTGATCGAATGACTAAATGAAAAGATCACAACAACCACGATTAGAGAGTTCAAGATCACGAATAGAGAAATCCTCATGATTTGACGAATCATACAGAGGGGATAATGGAAAACAAGAAATTTCACCCTTCATGTTTTTAAAAAGGTATGATGAGAGACTGGGAGGATCAGGGAAGACAGATTTGTCCTCTTCGCGTTGAAATGAAAAACTGGCATCCCACATCTTCTGTGGATGATCAGATGCAGAAATATCTGAAAATGAATTTTCACAAGATGGAAAATAAATCATACAATTGTGGAAGATTTCAAGATAAGGCGAAGAGATGCAGACAAAAGGAGGTCATCCTTCACCACATATTCTTGTTTCGACTCCCACACATACTCGTAAAAAATGATATCACAGGTTGGTTGTTCAACACGGGCTCCATCCGAAACTTGATCCTCATGAACATCACAAGAGAGATCTAAGGCAGATGAACACATCAAACCAAAATCCAAAGGAAAGGATGGACCGAAGGATGGAGGATGAGGAGATAGCACTTCAACACAATCATGAGAGTTACAGTCTAAATCTGTGCATAAATTATGAGAAGGTGGGGCAGGATGAGATGGTGGTGGATGAACAGGTGGATTCTCAACTTCTCCCACCTCGACCTTCAAAGCTAGAGCTATTTGAGGAGATGGGGATGGAGGGTCACTTCGAACAACAACCTTGTCCATCTCATATTTAGAAACTCTAACATCAAGGAATGTTGGGAGAGGTTCGAAAATTTCTAACTCATGTGGATTTTCATAAAGTGACAAGATATTCAAACCTTTCAGTCAAAAAATCCCAATCATCTTTATCTTAGGAAATTGAAAACAATAATGAATGAAACAATCATGAAAATCTTGAAGCGATTTATCAGGTTTTTTCGTAATTTTAATGTTTTTCTATTAAGGGCTTTACAATCATAAAGAACAAAAGAAAGACATGATTCACCAATAAATTGTTTGAAAGAGTGTATGGACGTTGTGGGAAATGTGGAACACCATTTCTTTGTGTGCCCTTCGAACATGAGAGAAAACAACCCACAAGAAACATCCTTAGACGAGATGTCATGCTTGTCACAAAAACCAAGAAAAGAAACTATGTGCATGAAAGAGGTTATTCCGCCCTCTCCATTGAACTTGAATCTAGACAAGTCATTTAAAATTTTCGCTGACACTTTCAATCATGCAGAAATTCAAAACACACTTCAAGGGCTCAGCTTGTCATCTATCCCTTCTTTTAGCACTAGAAGTGTTGATGGTGTTCGACCCGCCAACATTCAGGGGATCTCTACAATGTGAAGTCCCAACTCGACCTCACACCATTCGATTAGGATTCCCAGCAGTGGGTGGTAATGTAATGGCTTCACCACAGAAGTACATAGAGGAAAGTATGATAACATTTTGTAAAAGAAAGTGTGTGACCCCGCGGGGAGTCAAGTGAATGCATGAAGGTTCCAACACATGAAGGGAAATGGAAGTGCACCCCTTGGAAGCCTGTAATAGTACGTAGCTTGAAAGGAACACACGAGAGAAATGTCATCAGAAGCTAAGATGCAGAATAGTCCACAAGTTAAAGTGATGAGTTAATCCAACAACATACATTTAACAAGATTCGTACAAATGTAAACAAAATAGTTCATAAGAATATGCATAATTTAAATAACATACATTGCCAATGCAACAAGAATAGTCCTATTGTATTAACAACATATGCATGAAAGGGTGATGGCTCTACTTTTGTTATTGTAATTTAAATTTCCATCCATATATACACCATTAATGACCACTAGCCACAATAGTGGAACATCACAGTCAAGAACACCTGCTCCTCCAAAGAAGTATACCCAATCTACTATATGGAGAAGCCAAGGCTCTTCACAATACTCCCAAGCTCTTTCTAAGCCTAAACCTAGCCAAAACTTTGGCTCCCAAAAGCCTCTCACATGAGTTATGAGGTTATATTTATAATGAGAGGGGGTGACTCTTCAACTCCCCTTTGTGACATTTTCACTACCTTCATGTGTCTTCAACTTCTTCATAAAATGACACATTACATTACATGATGACTTTTCATATTCCAATATTGACACTTGGAATTTCACTTATAACATAATTACAAATAATATTACATTTTCCACATGTACCCATAAAAGACAAAATATGGTAGAGACAACCTAACAAGACACAACACTATGATTCTGAAGTTTGGGGAAATTCCAGCTCGACAACCTCCACTTATTGTTTCTAAATGAAATATTGATGCCAAGCTTGGTACTTTGTGATGGACTCCTCAAACTAATTAACAATGTATTTCTGGAAGCGAACTCTAGCCTCCATGGAATTCGGGTACACTATCTTGGAACTTGTATCCAACTCATTATGAAGCATGAGCATCATTTTCTTGACCTTAAGAGGACCACCAATGAACTTTTGCATGTTGTGTACATTTAGCTCCAAGTTTTCCTTGGTGGCTTCTTGTCTTAGCTACTCTAAGTACTCATGAATCTCCCACTGTACTTAGTTCTTGGGTTTAGCATTAGTGAGGGAATGGATTGATGGGATCTGGTGTGTTCTCACTAAAACATCCAAACTATTATACAACCGTACATATGATTCTTGTGTGTTGTCGATGAATGAGGCGATTTGCTCATTATTCTGAATTAACATTTATAATTTCTCTTTCTCGAGCTCTTCCTGTCGATTCATCTTATTCACTAAGTCGAGCAGGGCTCCTTTGTACCACATTGTCCACTCTTGTACATAGGCAATGGTAGCATCTATGTTTTTGAGAGTTTTAATACACTCTTTTCTCCACTGCTGTAGGCCATGCACATGGACAACTGCTTCATGCACCATGACAAATTTGTCATAAATCTTATGCATTGTTCCTCCATGTGTTGATGCTTGAACCAATATCACTGTTCTCATCCCCCCAATGTGGAAACTAGATTTTGCATTGTTGCTTGCAATTGTATTGCCTCTTACCTAGCATCCTGCAAGTTCTTTATCATTTTCTCATTTTCTGCCAACAAATACTAAACATTTGATCTTGTTGCTCCTATATAGGCAAAGCTAGGTTCAGAAATGGCAGTTGGATGCTTTATGGTGTCTCACACTATCACCCTTTATTTGATGAATGTAAGTGATGCGTGATCATATCCTTGTTCGCTCGGGGTTGGCTCTCTTGTTGGAGGTGGTGGAGATTGAGGGATGACCTATGGTTCTCTCGGCATCAGGTTAACATCTTCATGTTGCAGCTCCTGTTCCAACTCCATGTCTATCAGATCAATCAATTGATCAATCTATTGAAGAAGCTCCTGATACTGTAATTGTTCACCTTCCTCCTCACATGTTGGTTATTTCGACTCTTTAATATGTATCGGCGTTGGTTCCTCTTAAATCGTGCCTTGTATTTGTTCTTCTTCCTTCTTTTTCTTCTCTTCTCGTTCTCTCCTACTCAATCCTTGTTCTTCCTTCAACTTATTTTCCATCTACTACAACTTCAGTTCTGTTTTTTTTCTCTCTTCCTCCACTCTGCTCTCTTCATTCATTGGTCCCTCATTTTTTTCACGGCCAAAGCTAATTCATGATAATAGGATATGCCTTCATTTTATAGCTTTTCTCTCCCTCCTCACTATAGTAAATCCTCGTCTTCCACGGATCCATGTGGATGTTAGTGTTCACTCACCTATCCCACTTGGACCTCCACAACTGTCTCCTTTAGTTTTTTAGTTTCCTTATTTCTAACAGAATTTACTATTTTTAGCAGTTTTACGGGTCTTGAACTTCCGAAGTTGTTTTGAGGCCCTAAACGACATTTTTTGGGAAAACTGGGAGCAACATGGGTCCATAAATGGATGTTTCTCATCCCAAAGTATTAGTTCTCAGATATATATTTCTAGCAAGGTATTGTGTGTGTGAAATGAAGATCGTACACCAAAGTTACGACCCCAAGAAGTTGACGGACCAATTTACCCAAAACGGGGCCCATAGTTTGGTGCTTCATCTTCTAGGGTTAGGTTTTTGGATGTTTAGTGTTTTCCAATATTTCTCAACAATAAATAGGCCTTCAAGCCTCATTGTAAGACAGTTTAGAGGCATGTAGCTGTCGCATCTCTTCTCAAAGATAAGCTACCATTACCCTAGCTAGTTTATTTCCATTTCTGTTTGTAAGCATATTTCAATATCTTACAGTAATGAAATGAAGTATTATTTATGTTGCATCTCTATATGAATGGTTGTATCCACAATTTTTTGTGCTCTTGTTTAAATTCGGATCAGTTATCTTGTTCAGTGCCCAATAGTCAATACAAAGTCTCCAAGTCCCATCCTTCTTCTATACCAACATGATCAGGCTCCCACAGGGTGATGAACTCGGACGGATGTGCCTTTTCTGAGGCAGCTCCCGAATCTGCCTCTTGATTTCATCGTTCTCCAAAACAGAGCACTGATAGATTGGTCCATTGGGCAGTGGCACACATGGGGCAGATCGATGGTGTGCTTGACCTAACAGTGTAGAGGAATCCCTACAAGGGAGGTGAAGATGTCCTCATACTCCTCGACAATCTTGTCCATCTGTAGTTGTCATGCCGAGGGGCCCTATCTAGAGGTCATGGCCACCATCTTCTTCTTTTGTTGAGGGTGTATCATCAGGAAGAAAATTTCCTAGTTTTGGAAACGAGTTTACTGCATTGTTTTGCAGTAACCAACCAGATGGTGGTAGGTGGTGCTACCTCTGGTATCCTGTACAACTTATTTCCCAAAGTAATGATAACAACAGGAGGCCTTGATTCATACATAGCATTTCGCTTCCACAATTATGGTTTGCCTAGTAATACATTACAAACATCAAGGGGGGAACATCACACAATACCTCATCCATGAAGGGCTTGATATTTTATGGAAGACAACACTACTGGCTCACACGAAGAACAATCATGAACAAAAAAGTATCCATCAAGCAGATTTAACCATTTATCTACGGCGTCTGCATCCATCTGACCCTCAAATATGGGAATCTCAAAGTTAACTTGTACCTTAAAGGGTGTGGTCCTTTCAAAGTAGCTGCTGGAAGTAGATGTGTCGCCCCTGGGTAGCCACTGAAGGATCTAGGAAAAGTTGTCCATCATCGCGTTCCTTTGTCACTCGAGGACCTATTTGAGCAAGATTTTGATAGGATCTCTTACCCCCTCATCCTTCTTTTTATCCACCATGGGAGGCCGTCGAGATTTGCGAGGTTGATCTTGCAAAGGCTCAACCAGTTCATGCCCTAATTCCTTATATCCCGACCTCGTTGGGGATATGGAAAGAAAGATAGAGAAAGAGAAAAACCCTCTGATACCACTGATCTAGATTTAAACAAGAACGCAACAAATTACAAATATAACCATTCATACAGAGATGCAGCAGAAATACTACTTCATTTCATTACTGTAAAATACTGAAATATGCTTACAAACAGAAATGGAAATAAACTAGCTAGGGTGATGGTAGCTTATCTCTGAGAACAGATGTGGCTGCTACATGCCTCTGAACTATCTTACAATGAGGCTCAAAGGCCTATTTATTGTTGAGAAATAATGGAAAACCCTAAACATCCAATAACCTAACCCTAGAAGATGAAGCGCCAAATTGTGGGCCCCGTTTTGGGTAAATTGGTACATCAACTTCCCGTGGTCGTAACTTTGGCATAAGATTTCTGTTTGACATGCACAATACCTCGTTAAAATATCTATATGAGGAATAATACTTTGGGATGAGAAAAAACAGTCCATGGACTCGTGTTACTCCTAGTTTTCCCAAAAAATGTTGTTTGTGGCCTCAAAATGGCTCCGGAAGTTCAGAACCCGAAAAACTACTAAAAATAGTAAACTCGGCTACAAATAAGGAAACTGAAAAACTAAAAGAGATAGTTGTGGAGGTCCAAACAAAACAACAAAGAAATGTTTTATTAAAATATAAAATAATTGTAAAGACTACATTGTGGTGGACCAACTCTCCTTTTACAAAATGCGACTTGTTACTTATAGTATTTTTCAGTTACAATACCATGGGTCAATTCCATGGGTGAATGAATACCATGGGTCGATGTCACAATACCATGGGCAAATACCTTGGGTGGATGTCACTTACAATACCATGGGTGGATGCAACCGAATGGAAAATGGCATCAACCCATGGTATTCATCCACCCATGTTATTCATCCACCCATGGAATTTACCCATGGTATTATAAGTGGCATCCACCTATGGTATTGTAAGTGACATCCACCCATGGTATTAATTCACCCATGGTATTTTCCCATGGTATTGTGACATCGACCCATGGTATTCATTCACCCATGGAATTGACCTGTGGTATTGTAACTGAAAAATACTAAGTAATAAGTCGCATTTTGTAAACAGACAGTTGGTCCACCATAATGTAGTCTTTAGAGTTATTATCTATTTTAATAAAACGTTTCTTTTTGGTTTTGTTTATTGGGCATTCTCCTCTTTTTCTTCTGGCATTCATCAATTTTCCAGATCTTGGGGGCCTCTCCCCCAAAATCCATTTCAATATTTTAGATCTAAAAAATTAAAATGGATTTTGGGGGAGAGGCCCCCAAGATCTGAAAAATTGATTAATGCGAGAAGACAAAGAGGAGAATGCCCAATAAACAAAACCACAAAGAAACATTTTATTAAAATAGATAATAATTGTAAAGACTACATTGTGGTGTACCAACTGTCCTTTTACAAAATGCGACATGTTACTTATAGTATTTTTCAATTACAATACCATGGGTGAATGAATACGATGGGTTGATGTCACAATACCATGGGCAAATACTATTGGTGGATGTCACTTACAATACCATGGGTGGATGCCACTTATAATACCATTGGTAAATTCAATGGGTGGATGAATAACATGGGTTGATGAATACAATGGGTTGATGCCATTTTCCATTTTCATCTCTATATGAATGGTTATATCTTTAATTTGTTGTGTTCTTATTTAAATTCGGATCATCTTCTCGTTATGCGCTAGATTTTTTCCTTCGACTGCTGTTTTTGTTGCTTCAAGAACTATTGTTGTCTGTGGAGCAGCCTTCAAAATCCTTACTATACTAACCGCCTCATTGATTCTGGAGGAATTATAGCAATACCCTCAGGGATCCTCCTCTAGCCAATGAAATGACCCGCTGATCATAAATTTTCTGCATGGTTTCTCCAAGTGATGATACTTTAGCCTATATCATTGTTCTCATATCCCCGAACGTGGAAACTGCATTCTAGACTATTTCTCAGAGTTGTTCTACCTCTTTCCTGGTATCCTGAAAGTTCTTTGCCATATGTTCATTCTCAACGATCAAATATTGAACATTTGGTCTTGTTTCTCTTGCATAGGCCAAGCTTGCTTTGGTAATGGAAGTTGGATTCTTTCTGGTGTCTGACACTATCACCATTTCTTTGATGAATGCAGGTAATGCATGACCATCTGTAAAGTGCTTCCTTCGTGCTTGTAAAATCCTCTTTTAGAACTCATCAAATGATAGGTTGTACACATCCATGACCAGATCATCATCAAGGATAAAAAATCTCCTTGCTCACTTGGGGTTGGCTATGTTGCTGAAGGTGGTGTACACTAAGGGATGACCTATGGTGCTCTCAGCATGAGGTCAACATCTTCATGTTATGACTCCTATTCCAATGCCATGTATGTCACTTCAATCAATTGCTCAATCTGATGAGAAAGCTCTTGATCTTGCATATGTTCACCCTCCTCCTCAGTTGCTGGATATTAAGGCTCTTCTTCCTGCTTCTTCTTCTCTTCTTGTTCTCTTCTCCTCAAATCCTATTCTTCCTTCAACTTCTTCTTCGTCTCTTGCAACTTCAGTTACACTTCCTACATCCTCTTCTTTTCTCTCTTCCTCCACTCTTCTCTCTTCATCTGTTACTCCCTCTTTGTTTCTGCTACCAAAGTTTCCTTTGCAATAATAATATCTTCCTTCATTTTGCAATTTTTCTCTCCCTCTTGATTCTCGACAATCTTCCTCTTTCCCTTGTCCTACATAGGATTGCTACCTTCTCTTGTTGTTTTTGTTGCTTCGGAAGATTTTGTTGTTTGTGGAGAAACCCTCAAAGTCCCTTCTATACTAACTGGATCATTGAGTCTAGAGGCC
Organism: Pinus tabuliformis; assembly: GCA_031772625.1. Taxonomy (NCBI): domain Eukaryota; kingdom Viridiplantae; phylum Streptophyta; class Pinopsida; order Pinales; family Pinaceae; genus Pinus; species Pinus tabuliformis. The sequence goes on from CM062807.1 coordinate 881,222,134, forward strand.
ATATAGCAGTACCTCCAAGGATCCTCCTCTAGCCAATGAAATTCCCCACTGATCGAGGGAAAGTAAACTGTCATACAATGGTCCTTAACAATAATGTGAGCCTACAGATTAAAGTCTTTGGTGTCAAACTCAAATTTCACTATGTCCTTAGCCTCGACATCTACATGTTTAAAGTTCATAATCTTATATAATCTGACCCGTAAAGGAAGAGTGGGCCACGATGCTTTCTTCTTCCCATGAAGTGTTGCCGACAACCTTGTAGCAAGGTAGTATGATACTTCTTGCATGATTAGTTTTTCAGCGGCATACCTTGGTAACACATGCAGATGATTCTCTTTTCCAAAGACTCTCATGAAGGTGCCACCTTGTGAGGCATACTAATTTGCAATCTCTACTATTGCCTCCACTGCTTCTTGGGACATACAAGGTGGATCTTGCTAAAATATAAGCCTGTATAGTGAGATGATAAACTATTCAGTTAGCCTTTCCATCACTCCTCGATAATTGCAGTCAGAAATAAACTTCCAATAAATGTTCACAATAGTCTCTCATGGTGTCCATGTCCAGTTCATGCCATGGAACTGTTGTTGTCCACAAATTGCATCTAGTAAATGTGAAGACATATAGAACCTTTCTTCCTCATTCTTCACCAGATTCCAAGCCTTAGCTACATAGGACTTCAATTGTTGAGCTAATACATATGATCAATTGAAGGGCCTCCCATGATTTACTAGCTAGTCCAGTAAGACTGCCCACCCTTTAGGGAAGGTGTGCTCTCTTGACCATATATTCTCCAAGCAAAGATGATCAAGAACTGGTAAGCCTTCTTAAGGGGCTTTATCTTGTAAACATGGGTGGCTGTCTACAAAAAATTTGACGAATCTTTCACCCAACTCTTGACAATGTCTCTTGTATTCACATAGATGTGGGTTGCATAGAAGAATGAATCAATGTGCTTCACCAGCTCAGCAAGTGATACATTTTCTAAAAGTCTTCTGCCCTGAAGGTGGCAAGGTTTTACCCATTGGCACTGCTCAATGTCATGGTCTGTTCATCTGTATGTGATACAATACAGCTAATGATGTCTGCACATGGGAAGGTGGGATACTTGCATGCAAACTTGTAAAACCCTGATTGTTGGGTACTGAGATAAACATATCGATCCACTAGTGTCTTTGAATTTTTTTCATGTTAGTGTAGTTCCCTTCTCAATAAACAATTGAGTATCTACATACTCTGGCAAATCAACTGATATCTTTTCAACTACTTCCCCAATACTTCTCTTGGTGGTTTCCTTTGATGCAACTCTCTTTCATGTCATGTTAACAATGACTACTAGGGAGATGCTCAACAACTGTTGTACGTGTGGGACACAAAGGACACTCATGGAAAGCAAATGTCAGTTTAAAAGAAAAACAACTTCAAGGCAAGTTCAAGCAACAAACTAGGCACTATGTGGGAAGGGTTGTGCATTTTTTCTTGATAGGGGTGATTGGGTGACTATGGGAACTACACACTGCACAATCCGAGTAGCCAAGGTGGAAGCCTGATGAATGGAACAACGCAATGGGTAGTTCATCTTGGACAAAGGCCTAGGAGAGACTACACATTACATAGTCTCAGTGGCCAAGATGGGAGATTGGCTCTGGGAACTCTGGAGTGTGCAGTTGGACCTAACCTATTTTGTGCTATGCGCAAGTCTAGATGCCAAGCTTGTGGCTTGAGCCTCTAAATTGCACAGTGCTCGCTGTGCAAAGTGAGATTCAGGTAAGGGAGACCCAGATCTTCCACAGGGAGGTCTGGAAAACAAGTAGATCTAAGAGATAGTGTGAAGCTAAGTTCAAACATAACTAATTGTAGATGCATGCATGTGATTCAAGTACATCAACTGATTAAATGAAAGGAAAATGAAGAATGTGAGGAGATTCGTCGCAACGATGACCATTGGTGCAAAAATAGGAAAACTAATGCAGCTCTTGGGAAAGGAAATATATAAATTGAAACAACACTTCTACAAGTGAAAACATGTTAAAAATCTAGAAACCATATATATAAGCAAGTCAAACAACACTCACACAAGCCAAACAACAAAAAGAGATAGAAAAAGTAGAAGAATATGACAAAAGCTAAAATCACTTGAAAAAGCGAAAACGATTTCATTGAATGTTCCTTAATCTCCTCAGGAATGCTAGAGCTCCAAGATCGAATGTGAAAATGAACTCTAGCTGTGTGGATTAAATAGATTTCAAAAAATTAGGGTTTATGATGTGCATGCCTAAAATCAAGAAAAAAGTGATAGTTGGCAGAAGTTTCTAAAAATAACTCAAGTTCCTCCTTCAGGATACTACAAGTAGATCCCTATTTTTTATGGATTATTTTTTACCTTTTTATCTTTCTGGGGGAACTTGCCATGCACACTACCAGATAAGACAATGCAGTTCCGAAAACTAGGAAACTTTCTCGCTTAATGCACTGCACAATTTCCAAGCTCAGTAATGGTTGCACAATTTATGGGCTCAGTGTTGGGCTACCCTCTTATGTCTGTGCATTTTTTGATCTCAAGGCTCATTGGGAGTCATGACTATGTAATTCCCAACAACAAGGCTATTTGCCCTATGGAATTGTGCAGTTTCTGGGGGCAAGCTCAGAACTCCTGTGGGACCAAGTTAGGAGATCAACTTGTGAGTTAGAAAATCAACTAAGTAAGAGAACACAAGCCAAACTGAAAGGATAAATCTCAGTGAAAGCACGAATACCTAGATCAGAGCGAGATGAGAGGTTTTGGTTAAGAAGGAAGGCTCCAAAATTGAAGCATAGGAAAAATTTTGGAGGTTGGTTGTAGTCACTACAACACATCCATATTGTGCTTTTACCTTAAGTTAATTCCTTCTATAAACCCCTTTAGAGCATTAAACCACTTTTCTGACATCCTTCTTGAATTTTCAACATTCTTCATCATTTACTTCAAAAAAATTATCTTCCACTAAAGCCTATTATAATCACACCACCATAAATAACATTCTAATCAACTTCCCTTCAACATGGGGGAATAAATTAAAATTGTGGACAAATTGAAGGCATAGGCACTCTAGTGTGTTCTAAGATTTCAAAAACATATATTGTTAAATTATTCATGATAAAGAGAAGCTCTAACTTTGGAACAAGTGCCTGTATATCACTTTCACTTCATAACATGTGAGAACTGAAGTAAAACAAATCAAAAATAAATAATTTTACCACAATTCTCTGCAAGAGAATTTATGTATATAGCTTGCAAATAGACCACCCAACTCATCTTTTGTATGCTTAGAAATTATGATCACGATGGGATGACACAGTGTCCATTCTCATATAAAAATTTGTCTCCAATTGAATGGCGTCAGGGTTGATACAACTAACAAATGTTGTGGTTTCTCCTATGCAAACTCCATATTTGTATTAGCAATTAGATTGGAATTATATTATAAATAAATATTATCACATGTGGTCTGATGAAAAACCTGTAGCATGATGCTAACCTAAGCCACATTATACCATAATGATGTAGCCTAAGCTGCATATACCCATAGTATGCAAATAAAGATTGCATGGAACACTATGTGTGTCCCAAGATAAACACCAATATCAATGGTGAAAAACCCACTTTATCAAAGCCTAAATCTTTAGCGAGAAATATATTCGATTCTCTCTTAATCCTTATAACTCAACCCTGCAATTCATTTTATTAGCCGTGCATGTCAACCATACCATGGTCTTCAGACTTTGGTTAAAACCCAAACTTAATGCATAATACATTAATCTTGCTTATTTCTATTATAATTCCCATATAATAGAAATATTTCATAACCACACTTAAAACTTTACCTGTCCGCCATTCCAAAAACCTTTTCACATACATCAATGCTCTCCTTAGTGCGTTAAATCTCCATCATCGATCTCGTTCCTCGGTCTAATGGTTATCACATCACCCGATCATTAACTAACCCAGACGATCTCTACCATTGATCTGCTCCGCCCAATCCAACGACTGTCATGTCACCCGATTGTCAACTGGCTTGGCTGATCTCCACCATTGATCAATCCCACTTGATCCAATGGCTATCATGCAATCCGACGTGGAATCATGCACAACCGATATCAGGTCGAGAGCATGTAAGAAAAGTGGCTTTCTATTTAAACCGTGTGCTACGTGTCAACCGCTAAAGGTATTCGCATGAAATTTTGAAAGACCACTTACCAACTTTAGGGTGCGCGAGAAACTACTTACCCCTTGCGAAGACTACTCCATCCTTCTACTAACACGTGGTGTTAATCTCCACCATTCATCTTCTTGACTTTATTTGTGCAAATTAATCTTAGCTATCTATCGCACACAATTTTGTCCATTGATCTGATGGATCCAATGGTCCTTGAGCACTGTTACGTTCTTTTGGTTCTTAATGTGTAATCGCCCATTTAGCTTTCTGTCTGTATATTTGTCTTTGCCTCACGATCTTCACTTGTTCTGATCTCGATCTCTACTCTTGCCTTTATGCTTCCTTCACCTTCACTATAACATTAAAGGCTTTCTCCAATACTGTTTTTATGTAAAACCATAAGACTCCTATCTGCACTTCTTCTCTAATTCTGCACACTTGCAACTTATGTTACGCAGAATTACTCAAGGTCACAGATGACTTATAATTCAAATACACATCACATAATCTCAGAATCAAGCTATCTGTATTAATAAACAACCATTTACACAGGAATTTCTTCCTGAGCCTGATTTTCAATATCATTGGCCTTTCCTTTCTTTCTTGTACGCCTAAATGACTAACTCCCTAACTCCTGATTGACTGTCTGACTCTCTACCTCTCTACTATGCCTTCAAGGATTAGATTTATACAAAATGTTCTATTTAACCAATTCTGGTTCAGATCCTTAATCTGTTGAACTAAATCCTAAATATCCTTTAATTCCACTTTTAACTCCAATAATCCCTAAGAATCCTCTCTAGTTCCATGAATCATGACACCACTTTCTAGTTTAAGACTTATAATTGATTTCCAACTCTCTTGTCATCAATCATCATCACTCATATTCTCCTACATTCCAGAGCATTTACAAATATCCTCACAATATCTAATTAATTCCTATTACAATCACTCAAAACATTAATAATTACATACATAGGAATCCAACTTCCTTGGAAACACAAAACCCCCTAAGTTAACTAGAACATAATGAAATTGTTGAGTTGTATGCTCCTACATCAGACTCCCAAGGTTAAAATAATCATGATCTCCTGATCATGTGCGTTCGACCTTTGTCTTCCTAGATTCCATACTTTGTTCTGTAATTTGTCTTTGGTTGCTGCTGTTGTTTGTTGTTGTTCGTCAGGTTTCCACACTTTACGTTGCTTTGTTCCACTAGCTATGCTTTCATAGTTTGTTGTTGTGTTTCTCTTTCTGCTACTCCTTGGCCTTCTTACTATTGTTTTCTTCTGAGGCACCTTCATCATCAATCTTATTATTCTTTCAATCTCTATGTCCAATTTATCTTCTGACTAATAATTACTTTTCCATTTATTGTTGTACTTTGTCCACTCATCTTCAAACCATTGTTTATTGTCTTCTTTTTGAAGTTGTTGGATTCTTACTACCACCCTTTCATCCTTACCCTCTTGTTGTTGTCCAAACAACATTTGTTCTATACTTGTAAATTTACTTTCAAAAAATAAATTTTCCTCCATTTTCCTTTGTACTTGATTCCCCTCAAATACATCACTATGTTTTTCATCAATTCCAGCATATTCTCCTTCCTCTTCTTTGACAACCCTTAGTAATTGTCCTTCACTTTCTTGACTCATTCTGAAAATTAGTTTAACTTCTTCAAGCATGGTATCTTCATGCCTTTCATCTTCCTCATCAGTATGTCTGACCTCACAACTTCCAGTCTTCTTCAGTTCTGAAACTGACTCTTCAATTTGAAACATGTATGTCTCATTTTCATCAAATCCTATAATCATAAAACAATTATCAAAATTAAAAATATAAGGCCTCATTACCTTTTACTTCTCTGACAACATCTCAGTATGTTTCTCTGAGTTTTCCTTCAATTCCTTTGTCAACACATCAGTATGTTGATTTAAACTCTCCTTCATATCATCTATTTCAATGATATCTCTCTACTCTTGTCCACTATAGTGAACTCCTTCCTCTGCAATCACCCTATCATACTCTGATTTTTCTAGCAAATATTCCAATAGTTCAATTTCTCTTTGACACTTCATAAATACTTCATTATCACTTATAATTCTTGCATTTATACAAAAATTATCAATTTGAAAATTACAAGGTTCAACGGTGTCAACTATTGCTTCACATATTAGCTCTTCAGACTAATCCTCATCTCCTTCTTTCACAAGAAATTGTTCCTGGTTTGTAACAGCTTCAAACATCAATGTATTACTAAATTATTTTTACTGCCATAATTCACTTCTTTTTCCATTTACGAGACATTCTCCATCCTTCTTTACTTCAGAGTATTCATCTTCTGAAAGATACTCTTCCATACTTTTGACAGCTTCAAAAGACTGCTCATCCTCTCCAAAACCTTCCTTTGTTAGTGATCAATCATCAGATGTCATTTCTCCCTTTGCTAAATGTTTAGCATAGACATCTTCTTTCTTAACATATTTCAGTAGATGTCCTACTTCTTCAATACATTTTGTGTTGTTGTCCCTCTGTAACCCTTCTTCCAAAGCTATCCTTGTCTCATCGTTTGCATTAATATTCTCCTGCATTTTTTCTTCATCAATAACATTAATCAAATTCATCAGATTACCTATCTGAGACAATATTCCTTCGCTTTTCATCAGAATAAGATCTTCATCTTCCATTTCTATGACAGTTTCAAATGACTATCTTCTCTCATTAAGTATCTCGTCCACCAACTCTTCCTACTGTAACCAGTCAAATTCTTCCTCTTCTGAGAAATTTTCTTTGCTATCTTTTACTTCAAGATATTCATCTATTATAAAGACATCTTCAAAAGGTTTATTTTCTCCTGCAATACCTACAATCATACACAAACTATCAATTTTAAAAGCATAAGACCTTGTGGTCTCAATTGATGCTCCAGTCATCATATCTGCTTGTTGTCCTGAGTTCACACAATAATTCATAAGATCTTCCACAGATCTCCAGTCTTCATCTTTACCCAAAACTTCACCCTATTCTGCTTCACAAATGGAAACTTCCATTTCTAACTCAGCTTCTCTGAGTTTGTCCACCAGCCACTTCACTTGCCTCTGTTGTAGCCTTCTCTGTAACTTAGACCACTTCACCACCTTTTTCCTTAAGACCCAACATTGTCTTTGGTTTTCCTCTAATATCATCCTTAATACAGTGAGTTGTTCTTTTAACTCTGGAATCTCCTTGTCACGCTCCTCTTGACTCATTCTCTTGCCATTTTCCTTGGCATCCTCCTTCTTCATTTTTCTTCTATTGTGGTCTTCTTTAGAACCTCTGTTATCTCTGTTATGACTATCAGTAGTCATATTCTTCTTTATTTTCATGAGTTCCTCACTAACGTACTATGAGCTGCATTAAAACCTCTCCAACAGCAAGTCCTCCCTGCTACCACTTACCTCACCAAGCTTTTCTATGTACTTGGTATTTTGGAAAGCACTTGGTTCTCTATTCTCTGAAACCTCTCTGAACACTTCTCTCTACTCCTTCTAGGATTCAACTCATATGCACCTTTTAAGAACACAACTATCCTCTTTATCTAACCTTTGTTGGAATTCTTCAAGGTTCTGCCACATTCTGCTTTCATTCAGAAACTCTTACCGGCTTCCTTCATCCCTTAGCAATTATACCCACATCGTCTATGGAATTGCCTTTATGATCTTTCCATGAGCTGCAACAATACCTCTACAGTAACAAGTCTCCTTCTTGCTACACATGCCTCACTAATTTCCTCTCCTATGAGCTTAGTTTTTTGGCATCTCTCTGGTTCTCTCCTTTGGAACCAATTCAATACTCGTTGCTCTAAGTTGCTACAATCTTCTCACTTGTTATCTTCAAGACATTTGCATGATCTTGTTCTACCATTCACCTGCACTTCGAATGGATTGTTTTATATTTCCTTAGCATCTACAATTCTGCTACACTTTATCTCTGTGTACCTACTGTTTGTCAGATTTAAAATCTGATCTCCTCTTGCCTACATACACACCTTCAAAACATAACTCTGTTATAAGTTTTCTTAAAGAATTTTTACATGCAGAATTTCCTTGTTCTGCTCTGATACCAAATGATTCCAGCCTAAGCCACATTATACCATAATGATGGAGCCTAAGTCGCATATACCCATAGTATGCAAATAAATATTTCATGTCACATTGTGTGTGTCCCAAGATAAACACCTATATCAATGGTGAAAACCCACTTTATCAAAGTTTAAATCTTTAAGAGGAAATATATTGGGTTCTCTCTTAATTCTTATAACTCAACCCTTTAATTGATTTTATTAACCATGCATGTCAACCATACCATGGTCTTCAGACTTTGGTTAAAACCCAAACTTAACCCATAATACATTAATCCCGCTTCTTTCTATTATAATTCCCATGTAATAGAAATATTTCATAACCATGCTTAAAACTTTACCTTTCCGCCATTTCACAAACCTTTGCACATACATCAATGCTCTCTGTAGTGCATTAAATATTTGTCATCAATCTTGTTCCTCAATCCGACGATTATCAAATCACTCAATCATTAACTAACCTGGATGATCTCTACTGTTGATCTGCTCCGCCCAATCCAATGGCTATCGCGTCACCCGATTTCCAACCAGCTTGGCTGATCTCCACTGTTTATCAATCCCGCTTGATCCAATGACTATCACGCAATCTCGTGTGGAATTGTGTAGGACCGATATCAGCTCAAGAGCACATGAGAAAAGTGGTTTTTCTCTTTCCACCATGTGCTACGTGTCAGCCGCTACAGGTAATTACGTGAAATTTTGAAAGGTCGCTTACCACCTTTAGGGCACGCGAGAAACTACTTATCCCTTGCGAAGACCGCTCCGTCCTTTTGTTAACACGAGGTGTTAATCTCTGCCATTCATCTTCTTGACTTTATTTGTGTGACTTAACCTTACTTGTCTATCGCACACAATCTTACTGGTTGGTCTCGTTGATTTCTTACCTGTTAAGTACTCTTTTATTTTTTATATAATCCATTGTTGTTAATGTTCTCTAGTCTGGAGTGGTGCATCGTGGATCATGTGCTTAGGTAAGACCGAGAGCATGTGGTTGACGGTGTTGTCACCAAGTTGGTGCCTGCTTTGAATACTGGTGATTATATTCATGGAGGAGAGTCGATATCCATTGTTGCATTGGTCTGTGGAGGAACGAGCTTGGTGAATTGAATGCAGTGTTGCGTCTTATGCGTTGAGGAGATTCGATCCGAAATTTACGAGGTCGCACCCTCGAATCGCCCGATCCATTCCCATGAGATGAATCTGCCATGATCTGAATCACTTTAGATGTGGGCAGTGTTCATTGAAATGATATGAATCGTGGTGCTTAGGTAGAGAGTTGATCTGCATGCCCAGGTACAAATATGAAAAGTGACAAGATTTTGTGCACTCCATTTTCCAAGATCCCAATTGGCAACAGTGTGTGTTGACTGAGAGTGGAAAAGTGGTAGCAGAACTTGATCAAGGCCGATACAGGTTATATGACCCGTGGAAGGTCGAGCCTATCTCATCCTCAACATGAAGTTATACCTTGAGTATATGATTTGTGAATTCGAGTGATTCAGAGATGAAATTCCTTGCATTGCATTGTCGCGCTCCCTCTAAGAAAGCGTAAAATGGGTTGATAGAAGATAAACTTACGCTTTGAAATCCCTTTTATTTGCAGTGCCCCCTAAGAGAATTGAGAGATGCACGGACTAAGTAAGATATTTTTTTAGACTTTAAATTTTTGGGACCATTTTCATTCTGTTGAAATTTTTTTTTTGGATCCATATAGTATTCATTATTTTTTAAGCCACTTTTCGAGCCAGCCACTGTGGTTCATCTTCAAGATAAAAAAAATATATGAAAGACTAATCCCCACCAATAAATATATATAAGGAGTAAGAATAAAAGCCGACACTAACACCATATTTCTAAATCTAACCATAATTAAGAAGTAGGAAAGTATTGGAAGATATTCTTTTTTATTTTGGTTGTGAGAATGGTGCCACCATGTGTGAAATGTTTTTTGGGATTATTTTTCAAGGAAGGGGAGTTTGTTTATTTTGGGGAAAATTGAAGTGTTAAAGACAAAGGAGATTATTTTTTTTTAACATGACCAATCCTCTTGCTAAAAATTATTTAAATGAAGCTAACAAATTTGATGGAACCAACTACATTAACTGGAAATTGAAGCTGGAAATATTGTTGGAAGGCTATGTCACTTGGACCATTACAAAGTGAGAACAATAAAAACCTATTGCAGGCTCAACAGTTGCATCGATTCAACACTAGGAGAAGAGGGAGATCAAAGAAATGGTATTATTAAGAATGTCGATGAAAGTTACTATAATTCCTTATATTTGTGATTGTCAAACCTCTAATACAACCTGAAATACATTGAAGGAGATGTATGAAACCAAAAATACAAATCGAGTCATGTTTCTGAAGAGTAAACTCCTGTATAATAGAATGGAAGAGAATGAATCTGTTAGTGCCTTTATTTCCAGAATTAAAGACTTTAAGGATAAGTTGGGAGATGTAGGAGGATCAATACCTACTATTGATCTTTTGACAATCACTTTAAACAGAATGTTAGAGGACTATTAGATATTTATTATAGGTCTTGCACTAAGGGAGAAAGTGCCAAATTTTGAGGAACTGATAGGTATATTGATGCAGGAGGAAGAGAGGCGCAAGATTTTGAAGCCTAAGAATCAAGGCTTGGCACTTATGGCGAAGAAGAATTTCATCAAAGGGAAACAAGGAGGAGGAAGTAAAGGTGGAATTTCATCTCAAAAAAGGCCATTTCCAAAACCAAATCAAGGTATGTCATCTATCATAAATGACTCCGGAATGAAATGTCTTTCTTGTGGTAAAAGTGGGCATCTTACGAGAGACTTATAAGAAGAAAAGTGATGAAGCTATGCATAATAAGGAGATAATACATTCAAGACATTTCACAGGAAAAAGAATGAACTATGAAATTAAAAATATTAAGTTATTTATGTCTAATGTTGTGTTGTCTACTGAAACATATTATGTTAATGCTTGGTTTGTGGAATCTGGAGCTTCGATTCACATGACATAATAAGGACTAGCATGATAACTTCAAGGAAATGAGCGATGGTGGAAACATTTATCCTGGTGATGATCGTGCACATCATATCATGGGATATGGAGATATTCTAGTGACTTTACCAAATGGCAGTGTCAGATGCATTCATAATGTTATGTATGTGCATGGGATACAAAAGAATATGATTTCTATGTCTACAATTAGATATCAAAATATTAAGGTTTACTTCTTCAAAACACATTGTATAGTGAAAGAATTACTGGATCACTACAAAATTGTTGCTCTAGGAGTTGAAGTTGGGGGACTGTAAAAACTTGATGTCAGCAGCAAGAGTTATCAAGCGTTGACTTCTAAAACTATGTCAACAAAAATTCTTTGGCACTAGAGGTTTGGTCATAACAATTATCATGATTTGCTATTGTTGTAGAAACAGAGAATGGTTGAATGCCACCTTATGTTAAAGAATGAGTATGCTACTTGTCAAGGTTGTGCATTTGGAAAAATTCACAGAGATTAATTCCCCTCTAATTCTAATAGGAGAAGAAGAGATGTATTATAATTTGTGCATTCTGATGTTTATTGACCCACGCCAAACATATCCTTAGGAGGTTATTATTACTTTTTGTTGTTTATTTATGATTGCACAAGGCACAGTTTGGTGTACTTCGTTACGAAAAAGAGTAAATTCTTTGAATATTTCAAAGAATTCAAAAACATCGTAGAGAAGCAATCAGGGGAAGTTCATAAAGATCCTTTGTTCAGATGAAGGGGGAAAATACAAATTGGGGAAATTCTTCAAGTACTGCAAGGATCATGGAATAGTGTAGAAATTTACAATATAGTACACTGCATAGAAAAACGATGTTGCAGAAAGGAAAAACAAAACATTGGTGGAGTGTGCACGGAGTATGATCAAAGGGAAGAACCTCTCAATTTTTTTTTTGGGCAGAAGCCATTAGTACCGTTGTTTATTTAAAAAATAGAAGTCCAACAAGGCATCTTCATTTCAAGGCCCCATTCAAACCCTTATATGGTTTTCAGCCAAGAGTTCATGATTTGAGAGTATTTTGGTGTAAGGCCTTTGCACATATTCTGAAGGAGAATAGAAAGAAACTTGATGCTAAAGGTATCGAATGTATTTTTTTAAGATATTGTTCATAATTCAAAGCATGTAAATTGTTTAATCGATCTACTAACAAACTATTTGCGAGTAGAGATGTAATTTTCCATGAATACGTAGATGAAGGAAACAAGGAAAGCAACTATGAAAGGTGGCATATAATTCCTAAAGTTGAAGACAATAAAGCAGAAGCAGAAGTAGAAGACAATGAGCGATAAAAAGTTTGTGGAAGAATCTAATGACATGGATATCATGAGTAGTCAAAGCCCACCTAGAGGTGTAGAAGTACCTTCAGAGAACAAGGGTGAACACATTGAATTATGAAGAAGATCTACTAAGTAAATTCACCTACCTGAAAGGTATAAGAGCTATGCCCTCATGACTAGTGTTTTGAATGTCATAGAACCCATGATTTTTAATGAAGCTAATGAACATGAAGAGTGGAGAAAAGCCATGGAAGAAGAATATGAATATATAATTAAAAATAAAACCTGGGAATTGACTAAATTACCTAAAGGTAAAGAGCCCATAGGATGTAAATGGTTTTACAAACCCAAGTTTAAGGTAGATGGTAGTATAGATAAATATTAATCAGGTGATCAATTTTAAGCTTAGAAATGAAAGTGCCTCGAAAGTCTTGAAACTAGTGTGAAATCGAAGAGATCACCGAAATGAATCAAACACAACTTGAATCACTCAAAACCAATATCGTATGGTCTTGATATCACATTATGATAGTTGCCCCAAACAGGCAAATTTTTTGTAAGTTGGATTAAGGTCCATTGATTATACATTCTGTATGTTGAATGGGAAGAGTGACTAGGCATTTTGACTGTGATTTTAGGGCCAATGGTGGGCTACCAAGTGGCCTCACCACATTGGTCAAATTCTGTTGAGTTCTGATTGGTTGTTGGTTGTGGTTTCATGGTCCAATGGATGGAAGCCACATGGGCCAATGGATGGTTGTCATGTGGCCTCCCAATAGTGCATTAAAATTATGTTATGGCTAAACGGGCCTCACCAAGGATTGAAAGCGAGACCTATGGCATGGTATCATAGAGCTTACCGATAGGCTATCAAAGAGTTCTTAAAAACTATAGAACCAAACCTTTATTAATGTTTTCATTGGTGCCCTTTCGGAGGATGGGGTCAGGTTTCCAGCCCCAGCCCATGGTCATATCCACCACATATATCCACATCATAGGTTGAAAGGAGCTCCAACAAGGGGGCATTCCCCTGATCACGAAACCTGCAAAGAATTGTGGTGGAGGCTTCAGCGCCAATGCAACAAGTGCTAAGGTGGAGTGGGCTTGGGTAAGCCTCGACTCTAGGGCACATGCCCATTCATAAGACCACCGCCAATGGACCAAAGCGCTTGCAGAAAACGTGCTACAAGGTAGGGACCAACCCTTGGTCATGACGTCACCCATAAACCCACATGCCGATGATACGGGGAGTTGGCATTGGAATGCACAGTTTTGGGGACTAGCCCCAAGTTCTATGGAACCCATCAAACCTTTGACCCGTGTTTAGTGACTTAATCAGTGGCAGGGAGCATTAAGGCCCAGCCCTCGGCCCTATATGGCCCATGTGGCCTTGAGTTTTGGATTACGGGGTCTAAGGTGAAATTAACTATACAACAGAATACACCGGTGAGTAGTGAAATTGTCGAACCAATACACAGAAGGTCAAATTTGTAGGATGATTAAGAGTCAAGTTCATGGGAGATCTTGGAAGCTCATATATTTTTGGAGTTTTGATCCAAACTGAGATTAGAAAGATTGCACTTAAGGGTTTTTGGATGTTCTTAATCCAATAGTAACCTCTAATTTATGATTTGAGCACATCTATAGAGCCTTTTTCCAGGTTTGAGACTCAAGGTGTATGGATTAGTCAGGGTTTGAAAGTACTTATGGAAGGTATTTTGGCATGGAGAAGACTTTGTACAGGTATTCTCACCTTTAAAAGGCTAGTGCAACAACTATAACCAACAGGGTTTAGTTCAGGTTCAACTTCTCTTAACATGAATTTTTGTTTATGTTCTTCAATGTGGAATTGAACACTTCACATACTCTTTTTAACTCATTTTAATTGAAATATGTCATCTTTGTAGGATATGCTATGAGCTGTTGTTGTTGTTTGTGAGAGTTTTTTGTAGGAGAAAACTACATTGTATGAGTAATAGCCACATATTTACTTGCAACAAATGTTCATGCACTTCATTTGATACTGAATATATGAGTGGTCTAGTCACGTTTACAGGCCCAAAGAAGTAGTTCAGGAGGGATGAACTCCATCAACAAACCTTTGGTCTTGCTTTTCATTATGTGTGCATGAATTATGTGTTGTTATGTCCATTATGTTAAGCTAAATATGAAGACAAATTCATGATTTGAAGAGATATTGAAACCTGTTTGTTTTAAGACCCAATTTTACCTTTCAAAGCATCGACATGGTCCTAATTTTTGTTTTATTTGATTTTGGAAAAGAGGAAGAAATCACCTAATCCAATTTCAGATCAGTTTTTTTATTAAAGCACCAGTTGACCAAGTTGCAAGAATGGGATGGAGATCATAGAATTGAGAAGGATGTTAGAGATAAATGAGTAGGAGAAGAGACACGTGCTTTGTTTTGTATCAAGTGCTTGATGAGCAAGTTGCAGAAAGTTTTACTCCTGTACCAGCAAGAGAAACCTCCAGAATGAGGCTAGTATGTCGTCATGGTTCAAATAGTGGTTTTAGACCATATGTCGAAGCTGTTGGATGTGGATTTTGCAAACATCATCAAGAAAAATACCATATTCTAGTGGATAAGAGTGGATGGCTAGATTCATCTACAAGTTCGCAATCATCGTCATCATCAAGAGTTAGAAAGATGAATGAAAGTTTAACGAGGTAATTAGCATCTCAAGTACCACTCCTTCCATTTATATTCATAACAACTCTTTTGAAACATTTGAGCAACATATAAAAGGAATGCATGAAGTGGCTTTCCAATATGGGATATGAAGGTGGAGGCCTTGGCATAAATGGCCAAGGTATTAGCAATCCCATTATGGTTGAGGAGAGACCAAAGTATATGGGATTAGGATATGGCCGGAAGTAGTTTGGAGAATGTTCCAAAAGGCTTGAGGCATGTCAAACATCTGAGAATGAGATGTGACCACCTTGTGATAAACGTCGAAGTTGAAACTCTAAAAACAGGTATAATTTTCAAGAGTGTTTACCAATGCATGGAAATTTTGAATACTTGTGGAATCAATACCCTTTTACATTTTGTGATGTGATTGACTATTTTGTGGTTGTATGTGAGAAACGCATGATAATGGTTAAAAGAATGAACCAAAATTTAGGCATCAAGCATAATGACTTTCTTTCGCATGAGATAACATTTATGTCAACGAACAAGAGGAAGTTCTTTTGTACTCATTCCAAGGTGCATGGACATGAAATTGAACAATGTTGGAAGTTACATCCAGAGCTTAATTCAAAGAAAGGTAAATATATTATGCTACATAATGCAAGGGAAACAAAAGGTGGAAAAAAAGACTCGCAACACTCCTAAGTAATTTTAAGACAAAGAGGATGCAAGAAGAGAGCCCAGAAGCCTAGGAGAGGCAAAATTTGGGTAGACTTAATGTAAAGCTGTTTTGTAAAATTTTCTAATTACTTGTCATTACCTGTTTAGGTACTTTTGTAAAGTGAACATTCAATGTTACTATGTTCAATAAGTAGATGTTTTTCATTGACGTACGTATTGACTTTTTATAGTCCACATGTTTAAGGACTTTTGTGAATGTACAAGATTGTCATTCAAAGTTGTTTAGAAGTTGTCATATGTTCACTGACACAAGTATTCGACTTGAAACTTGTGTGAATAGAATCTTTGTTTTCAAGATTGTATAGTATTACTATGTATTATAGCCAATGTCAATCATATCATGAAAAATCTTGCGGCAGTGTACATTTCATGTACAAGATCAGCTTGAAGACATTAAAGCAAGTTAATTTTCTTCTGAATTTGAAGATGGCATCAAGTTTGTCTTCAATAGTTTAAAATTGAAGATGAATTATTTTTGGGGCTGCGAAAAGATGAGAGTAAAGAGAATGTTCATATTCCACTCATCAATATTTTTTTCCTACAATAGCGATAAGAATGATGGATTAATTCGTAAGAGGACAACAGGTCTTCATGAAGATGTTAAGTGAAGTGCCTTGATTAGGGCTTGAATGGCACCAAGTGAAAATTTTGCATTTTGGATTGGGTTTTTGTGTATGTCTGAGTCCCAACCTCTTTATATAGACTAGGGAAGTAAACTTTTTGATTCCAAAAGTTGTTAGAGGGGAGGTTTGATCAAGTGATCAATTTTAAGTTCAAAAATCAAAGTTCCCAGAGAGTCTTGAAACTAGTGCCAAATTGAGCAGCTCACCGATCTAAATCTAATGCAACTTTAATCACTCAAAATTAATATTGTATGCTCCCAATATTCCGTTCTGATAATTTTCCCAAACATGAATTTTTTTTCAGGTTGGATGCAGGTACACTAACTGTGTAATCCATACTTTGACTGGGCATATTGACTGTGGTTTTAGGGCCAATGGTGAGCTTCCAAGTGGCCTCACCGTATTGCTCGAATTATGTGAGTTCTGATTGGTTGTTGGTTTTGGTTTCGTGGTCCAATGGATGGCTGCCAGGTGGCCTCATAATAATGCATTAAAATTATTTTATCACCATATGGGCCTCACTGAGGATCGAATGAAAGACCTATGGCATGGAAACATAGAGCCTTATAGCTAGGCTTCTAGTTGGTTCTTAACAAGTATAAAAGAAAACCTTTATGAAAGTTTTCATTGGCTCCCTTTCAGAGGATGGGGTTGGGATACCATCCTCGACTCCTGGTCATTTCCACCACATATTCCCACAACATAGTTTGAAAGGAGGTTGAACAAGGGGGCCTGCACCTAGTCACGACACCTGCAAAGAATCATGGTGGAGGCTTCAGCGCCAACAAAATAAGTGCTAAGGTGGAGGGGACCTGGGTGAGCCCTAGCTCTAGGGCACATGCCCATTCACAGGACCACCGCTAACGTACCTAAGCACTTGTAGAAAAGGTGCTATAGGGTAGGATCCAACCTTTGGATAGTACCACATGCTGGCAGTTGGGACCAACCCCAGGTTCTACGAAACCCATAGGACCTTTGGCCAATGTTTAGGGCCTTAACTAGTGGTGGTCGGCATTAAGGCCCAATCCTCGACCCTATGTCACCCATCTGTCCTTCATTTTCGGAGAAAGGGGTTCGAGGCTAATTAACTATCTAACAGAATGCATAGGTGGGTAGCGAAATTGTCGCTCCATTAGAAACTTTTGGGCATATTTGTAGAACCGATAGACAGAAGGTCAAATTGGTAGCATGATTAATAGTTAAGTTGATGGGAGAGCTTGGAAGTTCACATATTTTTGGAGTTTTGATCCAAACTGAGCTAAGAAATAGTGCACTTAGGGATTTTTGGATATTTTGAATCCATTGGTAACCTCTAATTTCTGATTTGAGCACATATACAAATTATTTTTGCAGGTTTGAGACTAAAGGTGTATTGATCAGTTAGGGTTTGGAAGTAATTCTGGAAGGTATTTGGGCATGGAGAATATCTTGTATGGTTATTCTCACCTTCAGAAGGCAATTATAACTAGCATGGTTTAGTTTAGGTTCAACTTCTCTTAATATGAATTGTTGTTTATGTCCTTCAATATGGAATTGAAGTGTTCACATACTCTTTTTAGTTCATTTCAGTTGAAGTATGTCATATTTGTAGGAGATGCTTTGAGTTGTTCTTGTTTCTGAGAGATCTTTGTAGGAGAACATTACCTTGTACGGGTAATAGCCACATATTTACCTGTAGCAAACATTTTTGTACTTCATTTGATACTAAATATATGAGTGGTCTAGTCATATTGACAAGCCTAGAGATGTAGCCCAAGTGGGGTGAACTCTGTCAGCAAACCTTTCATTTTTCTCTTCATTATGTCTACATTGATTATGTGTTGTGTTCGTGGTGCTGAACTTGCCAACATGTCAAGGGGATATGTCTGGTACGAAGTCCCAATTAGACCTTAGACTGTTTGGTGTAGGAGTCCTGACAGTGGGTCGTAAGGTAATGCCTTGACCACGATGTCACATACAGGAAAGTAGGATAATTTTGTTAGTAGCAAGGGTGTGACTGCTTGTGGTGAAGTAAAATTCTAAAGGACACAAACAATTCCTCTAGCCTGATAGCGGGTCTAGCCACAAACAAGACATTCTATGGAAGATTTCCTTAAGTTAAAACCAATTAAGAGGGCTTACCTCTTAGTACACCTATTTTGTTTGGTGATGACCTTGCTTTCTTGGTCCAACTGTCTCTCGTTTCCTTCTTTGAACACCCAAAACAAGTAAACAACAGCAAACAACAACCAGGATAATAGACAAATTGTAATTCAACCTACTTAACAAGTCAAGAAGCATTAAGCCATAAACATGTGAGATGGCACATTATGTAGGAAATCAATTGTTAATTGCATATATATTAAATCAAGAAGAGATTACAACCATTGTCTTGACGTTGCTTTTCTCCTCCAACAAATCTGGGTTCCCACACACTTCCATCAGCATTCCATGATGGCCTCCACAATGATAATTTTAAGGCTTTTCTCTTTAATCTTCACACTAAAACAAATTGACACTTCTCCCTCACACACAACTAGAGAGATACAACTATAAATAACTTGTTGATTACTCCAAATTTAATTAGCACTAGCACACCAGCATTAACACTAACACTGTGCTTGGGAAAAAGGGAGGTTTATATAGCATGAATGCAAGGGAGAAGGCTCATCTTCTCATGGGAGAAGGTCTTATATCTTGAAATAGTTCCATCCTAATATGGGAAAGGAGCCCAAACTGACATCCTCGACTCCATCTGGCCCAACCATTTACCAGACTTTTGTTAGTAAGATTCTAGAGCTGGAAGCCTCGTCTCCTTATTTAAAAATCTTTCCAAAAGAGGATCAACGTGACTGGAACAAGGCTTAGACGCTCTGGTCGGTGCTAGGGATAGTTATAATCCATGCATATCAGCGCAAGGAGAATAAGGGTCATTAGCATCGGTCTTGTAAACTAGGAAAAACAAAAGATTTGTGAGAAATGATGAAAAAGGGAATTGTTATGCTCATGAATAGGGACATAATGGGAGTGTCTTCATGAAGGGGAAGCATGTAGGGTTCACTATAGAGGTCCTCTAGGATCAAAGAAAGGGGAGTATAAGGACAGTGAAAAAATGTTGTGTAAAAAATGCCCCCTAAAGCGTGAAGACCGAACTAGAGTGAGGGATGAAATGCTTTATGAAACAATGCATGAAACCAAAGTCTGTCGTCGAAAAACCTGCAAGAAAGTATAGATATATATACATAACCGAAAACTCTGTCAAATGATACATGAATCATGGTATGGATGTAGCCATCTAGTGAATGATCATGCAAATGGATCCAGGTATGGGCACAACCATCCGATAAAGAGGATCATATTGAAACCAAGGTATGGTCACATCCATCCAATAATGAGAAGGATCACATATGACAACTCATGCTATGGTCAAAACCACCCATCTGAAAGAGACATACATATCAATATATTCATGTCACATTGCCTTGCAACCTAGACTTTTGTAATTTGAGCCCAGGGTCTTGTGCTTCAACACGACTTGATCAAAGTACAAATTCTAACATGCAAATAGATGTGTTCACGTCGAACATGCTAGAAAATCACTCGATTACTGCTATGGGGTAAAATGCATGGGATGAAAACTACCCTCGAAACGCTTCCCGAGACTTCTGACAGAGTGTAAGGTTATCTACAAAAGGCACCTGTTACACGCATGTTCATCTATCTGACATATATTGACAGGATATGAAGAAAGGATCACCTTTGGTTCTTTCTAGATTAGCTTGGGGATCTCCGTGTGGTAAGAGGAACTCTTCCTGATCGACTCGAAGACGATTCCTGCACAAAAGAATGAAGCAAACCAATCAGAGCATATACTTCTGACAATTAATGAAAGAATCCGTAACAAACATGTATAAATGTGTAACTTATCTACTCAACACAACAAGCATCAGAATGGACAAATAAATGCACAATATCACTGACACTTCGAGTAGTGGAACACAACTGCAGTCCTATATTCAGAACAGAAGAATGATTACAACAACCCTGTTGCATCAGCCTTCCTTATCCCTTCTTCCTCTCTCTCTCTCATTCTTTCAGCTAGCTCCTTCAAGAATATGACAATATCACAATAGCACCATGTACTATCCTTCTAAATGCTCTGACCATTGTGCAATGGCCCTCTCGTTGCTTAAATAGCAATCAAATTAGGGCTTCCCAACTCCACCTGTAGTTCATTTGGGTAAAAACCATGAACCTGCCTCTTTTACCAGCTTTTTCCCATTTGCCTCTGTTTCTAGAATAGAATTTCTCCAAATATCTTGATTTTTGGAGTTTCCCTGCTTTTCTTGCACAAATTTAGGGAAATGATATCTAGATATTTTATGGCAGATTCATTGGCATAACCACTTGAGCATCACTAAAGTTCACTAATGCTCCCTCTAGTCTAACAACATGAGGTAACAGCTTGACTAATGCTCCTTTATGCTTGTAAACAAGCTTTATAAAGCAGGTTATCAATGTACAAAGAGCGTTAGTGTGGATTCTGTGCCTGCAACTGTGGTCAATCTTTTAGTCATCTTGTCCTTCTCCTCTGAGTTGATTAGGAGGTCAATTTGTCCTATAACAGATGCCCCCTAAAGTATGAGATCAGAGGCAGAGACGATGGCCGAAATACTTTATGAAAATACTGTAGTTTCCTATCAAAATCTTTGTAGAGGGAGAGAAGTTTCGGGCGATAAGGAAAACCTGATACAACAGAAATACATATATATGAACTGCTAAAATCATGTCCTGAGTCAAGCATTCCCATGCTCAGTAGCTATGTCAGAGTAACTTTCTCCTTAGAGATATAACAATGCTAGCCGCCAATATGGCACAGGGCGGATCCAATGTCATAATAGATTATCCTAAAATGGCTATCTTCAAAGAACAATATCGCATCTTGGGAGAGGAAACAAGGTTGAATGATGTAAGCCTCTACCGAAGGTCTTCATTCCTGCTTCACTGAACAGCATAGATCGGTACATGTGATAAAATGAGTTGACATCGAACATGCACGAAATCATCTGATTACCAGCCAATAATGGAGACTGTTAATAGATGCGAGGAAGGCCACTGATAATGGTGATGGTCTCCAAGATGCACAGTGAAAACTAGCGAGTGTGAAAGATTTTTTGTCGTCGAACA
The DNA here is from genome assembly GCA_031772625.1 of Pinus tabuliformis. Taxonomy (NCBI): domain Eukaryota; kingdom Viridiplantae; phylum Streptophyta; class Pinopsida; order Pinales; family Pinaceae; genus Pinus; species Pinus tabuliformis. The sequence goes on from CM062807.1 coordinate 881,243,957, forward strand.
ATCGTAGAATCGCTTAACCAGGAGCCAACGATGAAAACTCGTGATCAAGCACATGGTAACCTACCATTAATGTCTGTAAGCACTAAGGCACTGAATCTGTTTCTGGGTTATCTTGTTAGATAGAGTGTTGAAGTCGATAGGAAGGAACTTGATGAAAGGTAGGAAATGATGTGTCCTACATCAGTCGACACGAAACTGGACAAGGATGATTTTGTTTTATGAAGAAACTTTTGAGCTTTTGGGTCTAAACAACAGAGGGCATGATGAAAGGATATGTAGGGTCAATTGATCAAGGAAACATGTAGGGACCCTTGAACAATAGAAGGCATGACAACGGTTTTAACCAAACAGCACTAGACTCATGAACATTATAGAGTGTTTAAGATACGGAGATGCAATGGCATGAGGGTATATAGGCCAAAAACTCATAGGTTGGTAGGGTTCATATTGGGAGGCTATCAAAATGACGGTTTATCTGAGGGAGTACCATGTTCAAGGGAACTTTTGCTACCAAACCACACTTCAGAATACGGTTGTATTTCCACTTTTTCCCATCTGATTTTGAATGAGTCTAGACGGGTAAACTCATCGATCTTTTCATGTTTAGAGTGTCTAAAAAGGATCGCAAAAATGAATGACTCTTTACCATATCTGATTAGTTTAATGAGTCAAGACAGGAAAACTCGTCGATCTTTTCATCTTTTAAGAGTCTGAAAAATATCGTAAAAAGAACGACTCTATATCTTGTCTGTGTATTTAAAGAGTCCAGACTAGACAACTGGGTGATCTTTTCATCTTTAGAGAGTCTAAAATGATCGTAAAGAGAGACTCCATGGTGGTCCCTTTGTCAGAGTTGTTAAACGGGTGTGAAAAAAGGTTAATAGTATACCCATATCAGTTACTTTTCCATATTTAATCTATTGGACTCAGATAAAGAGAAACCTTTTTCCAATAGATGTCAACCTCATTTTGTTATGAGTACGAGGCGGCGGACTAAACTCGTGTTTTGCTGTGACACTTTAACGAGCTCAGTGACAAAAACTTGAGATTTTCCATTTTCTAACGAGCTTGAAAAAAGTACCTGAAAGAATGCTTGGGTCATATTTAGCATGTTTAATGAGTAGCAAGACACAGCTCGAGATTTTTTCAGTTTAAAGAGCGAGAAAAAAGTCCCTAGAAAGGATGCTCCGTTGGTCTTTTTCAGTTTATGAGTTAGAACTAGATCAAAAAAGAGTTGCTTAGAGCATCGTTTGCATATATTTAATGAGTGCAAATGATGAAAAACTAGGGGATGTTTATATTGTTGGAAGAGCGATAAAATATCCCACAAAAGTGCTTTACGGATTGTGGTATATATGTTTAATGTGCTCTACTACAAAAACTTGGAGGTGTTTATATTTTCTAAAGAGCGATAAAATGTCTGCAAAAGTGCTCTATTTATTGTTGCATAGATTTAATGAGCGCAAGGACAAAATCTCGGGGATGTTTATACTTTTTAAAGAGCAATAAAATATCCTTAACAGTGCTCTACAAAGTCTTGCATGCAACTTTTATTGCTTTTCATTCCTGAAGTACTTTAATCAAAAGTAATAAAAAAGGCAGCAATTCCTATTATCTGGGTTCACGCATGATAAAAAAATCATGTAGAATGGACTATTCCTCTTTAATGATTTTTCAAAAAATCATGTCTCTCATAGTTATATAAAGAAATGCTTTGAGCTTTCAAATGCATCATTTTCACTATTTTGAAGTTTGTGAGAGCTAGTTGGAGCTAAAGAGGAGCAGATTTTCCGCAGACCATTAGAGGAGATCCGGGCAACCATTCGACATGATGTTAGTCCCAAGTGAAAGCTAAAACCTTGCTCTATGCTTTATTAAACCTTTTGTATCAGTTTTGTGGGTGGAAATTTTCAGATTTGAGGTGCCCTAGAGCCATGTTTGCATACTAACTCCCTCCAGCAGGCCAGTAAGGAGCGTTAAACGCTTTGTACGAACCATGGAAGGGTGTTAATCCTCCTTGTGCAGCACTGGGAGGGGCATTAAGGTAGTAGGGCGCATTTGAAACCCTCATGCAGGGATTCCTTAAGTGATTTTGCCCCATTTTAACTGATTTTAGGGTTATTTTATGCAGGTTTTGAGTTGAAATGACTCACCTATGGAGAGAATGGGCCCATGACAATGAGGAATTGTCGATGCAAAATGACCCAGCTTGCATACTTGCATTGCGCCACTATGGTTTGTTGAAGTATGCAACGCTAGAGCTAATGAAAGGATAGGAGGAGCTACTGAGATGGATCATACAACGCTGGGATGAACACGAGCAAGTGTTCAGGATTGGAGATCAAGATCTAGCCATTGACCAGGATGACATTTACTTTTTGATTGGTTTGTCATGCCGTGGGGCACATGCAAACCTTACCGGTGGCAGGTCAGATCCATGATCTACTTCAGAGCTGGTATATATCTACTGCATCCCTGGGAGTGGATTAGTCAGCAACAAAGTCCTGATAGAGAGGATTTGATCTCTGTCTATGAGGGCAGTTTTATGGTTGATTGTGCACTTGGCGGGGTCAAAAAGTCCCAACGTGGCAACAAAGGCCCAACTATTGCTTGCCATTGACTGTGTCCAGCCCCAGATGTTCAACTGGTGCGAAGCAGTGCTTCACCAGTTGAAGGCAGAATTGACAGCGTGCAAGACCCATACCCAACACAGTTTTGGGTACAATACTATCATAGTCTCATTTATCCTTGAGAGGGTACCTGTCATGCTCCCATGGGTGAGCTTAGGTCCCTTTGATCCAAGGGAGCCGAGGCAGGGTTGCTGGTCATCACTTGATCCTCGCACAAGAGGAGGACGACTCCGACATTTCTTTGACGAAGACTTCTTCCAGTGGCTTCGTAGCCAGATCGTGATTGTTGATGACTATGCTTATGAAGGCATGGATTTTACCGGTGACCCAAACTTGATGATATCGCCCGGGACCAACTGGGGTCCCCAAGGTGAGAATAACGTTGATAGTACTTTAAGTATTTTTTTACTTTTGAATGTATGTGTAATGTTTTTTAAAGATGAGATAAGAACTGACATGAAAATTTTATACTTAACACAGATGTGGCACCAATACGACCTGCAAGCCAACCTTGTTATGTGCGACAAGGCGGCGAACTACATGCTGGAGGGTGTGATGCCAATAGTATCCGTGAGGTTATAAGGAACCTGCAGGTTTTGACTATGGGTGTCCCTCCCCTTCCTATGAGGGAGATTCCTGCTCATATGTAGCGACACACCATTGGTGTACCTAAGCGGTTTCTGATTCCTCTTCGGAGGGTAGCTAGTGTTATTTTAGCTTTTCTGGAGCAATAGGCTCATTTTAGCAGGTGTTCTAGCGTAGCCATATGAGTTTTTATAGCTAGGCTTTGAGCCATTTTGTACTTAACTCATCCAATTTTTGGAATATTTTTGATGTAAAAAACTGGATTTCTATCTATATATATAGATACAGATATTTTTTGGTATTTTTGTTGGTGTAAATGTGTTTTTTAAAAATGCTTTTTGTGACAATTTTTTAACTTTAGTAAATGTTTCTACTTCTCATGCATGCCATTATAAAAATGTGACGAATGCCAATCTAATACATAGTTAGCTAACGAATCAACGATAGTATTTAATTCTCGAGGAACATGTTCATATGTGATTGTGTCAAATCGACGTTCTAAGAGGCGTACCCTTAGATAGTTACGTAACAAGGTTGGATTGCGGACGTGATAATGATTGGTCAATTTCATAACGACTAGCTAGGAGTCTAACATGACCACCAGATTGGAGATGCCCCTTGATGACACTTCCGCGAGAAGCGAAACGGCGGACATGTACTCACCAATGTTGTTGGTGGCAATACCAAGAAAGATTCCCCCAAAGCAAAATAGTTCTGACTCGGGTGTATAGATGACCCAAGTAGCCGATGCAACATGCTGTGTGTGATGACTGGCACCATCTACATGTCCTATGTATGCTAGGGGAAATGACGACATATGCATTGCAAACAGAATGTATGGGAAAAGTACTCCACTAAATAACAAAAACAATCCAATCACATCAAAAAAGGGATGCAAAACTTATGAATGCATAAAATTACGAAGTACCTACCCAGCATGACACTAGGTAGAATACTTTTTCAGATAGAGCCCATATATGGCCTCCATGAGTGGGTTTATATCCCAATCCCATAGTTCATATGCCCTTGAGGGGAGGACTTTCGTTATGACATAGGGACCTATCCAAATGGGTCGAAGACTGCATGCCTCCAAGAGATTATATCTTGGATGATAGAGTGATACGAAGTCACCCTCATGGAAAGAAGAAAACCTAACCGCTTGTGCAAATCTGGCTTGTACCCGCTCCTTGTGAGCGGTGAGTGCTAAATCAGCAACTCTATGGGTTTTATCCAGTTGTTTGAGGTATAGTAGGCATTCTTCTTCGGTCGTAGGGCCGAGCATGGGTTCAATGGCTATATCGAGGGAAGGAAGTGGCCACCCATTCTATTTTGCTTCATCATAAAGTTGGATCTCATGCGCGACAAATGACGGGTTAAAGTCTGGAATTTCCTCCTAAGACCAAACAAATTCTTCATGGAATTCCTTATGTAGGTAGGTGGAGTTTGTAGTTTCCTCACGACTGCAATCTGCACTTATTGGGGTGTCTTCCATTGTGCCTGTCATGACTGAAATATCTATGTGCATTGACCTGCAAGTGTCGTCCATATTTTCTTCCACCCCAAAAGTTTGAATGCTTGTATAGGGTGGGGAAATGATTTCGTTTGTGTCAGAGGAGAGGACTTGAAGTGGCATCATGTCCGAATCAGATGTCGAACCCTAAATATGCCATTCTTCCCAATGTTGCTCTCCAAACCTCATGATTTCTCTAACAGCTTAGTCCGTTGAGGGGAGTTGATCGCATGGATCTAAAGGAAGAGCAGTTATGGGAAGGGGGTGGTACCGTCGGCGATAGCTAACTTGACTGGAGATGTGGATACTAACTGAATTGCTTGGTAGGCTGATTCAGTTGATGACAATGGCATCTGGTCTCCGAATGTGTCAAGGTCTAAAGGCGCCATTAGGATCCATGGATCTATTAGTTCATGAGGAATTGATGAAAGCATGTTGACCGATTATGGAACCTGTGGTGATGGAAGAGGAAAAAAACCCATCAGGGAGGAGGCCTTCAACAGAACCGTACCAATATTGACAAAGCTGTTAGTTACACCTGCCACTAGGGGTACGCAGCCATGTGGTAATGGTGAATAATCAGAGGTGCAGAAAGACAGCTGATCCACTATTATCACCTTTCCATCCAATGGAAATAAGATGATACAAAATACAGCGGATACGACGGCCATCATGGCATATGTCCAACTGCGACCTAGCAATAGATTATAGTCGAGTTTTCAGTCTACGACTTCTACATCCACCGTTATTGTTTTCTCAGCCAAAGTGATGGGAAAACTGGCAAAGTATTCTTTTGGGACAAAGGTGTGGCCATCGAAAGCTTTAAGGGAGTTGGACGACGATGAGAGGGTTGGGGAACCCAAGGCAAGCCAACATGAAGCTAACATTACGCAGGTTGAAGCACCTTCATCGATGACAGTTCAGTGTATATCTTTCCCTTTTGAAGTGATATGCACCTGAAATGCAAGATGGTGTGAAAAGGGAGGTTTACATTTGTCGATGTTGAAAATGGCAAGCATGAAATCCACATGGTCAATACCCCCGATAGCTGAAAGCAAAGCTTTCCTTTGGCTGGGGCATGTTTGTAATACTTCGAGCGCCGACATAGTCGACGGTGCTTGCACCAAATCCTCTACGATGTTGTAGTGTTGAGCGACATGTGCAGATGTGTTGTGTGTTGTGCATCGAGGTGCTCCCTTGGGGGGTCGAATTACAAAGTCCTCAACTGGCCTTTCGATTCGCAAATCATTGGGCGGTGATGGGTTTTGACCTGCGGATGATTCTACTGCTAGAGTGACAGGAGCTTCATATGATTTGGCTCTGGTTGTTAGTTCTACCGTTTCAAATGTGTAAATAGTAGAACTTCCTTCACCAGCTGAAGCTTGTTGCGAACTATCGCTGCCCCCTGACGTGGATGGTGGTTGGTTGGCACCGAGATGTTTCTATTGTTGACTAGGAAAAGGATTTCTAAGGACAGGAGGCGCCTTACCAGAATCTTTCTTGGTAAGGTAATCCGTGCATTCTTGAAGACGCGGACAACGCCAGGTTACGTGATCTTCAAGACAGAGTTTGCACGAATATTTGGTACCTTTATCCTTCTCCGTATCAGTAGGCGCAGTAGCCTTCTATTTTAGGTTGGGCTACTTAGATGACTGCTCCTCAGAAGGAGCAGTCTTGTTCTATTTCTTCTTGTTCTTGCTACTAGATTTTTGTGTAGATTGCATAGAGTTAATCGCAGTGGCAGGAAGAGCAGTCGTTTTGGTAGAGGAGTCCACTACCAACTTGGCAATGGAGCGACTGAGTTGTTTCATAGCGCCCATGGAGGTTGTCCCAACGATCTTGTCAGCATGTGCTCCAGGGCGCTGAGTGGTGGGGGGATTGGGGTTACTAGGAGCATAGGGGATAATGTCGTAGAGAGTGCCAGACTGTGAATAAATTAAATCCAAGTGCTGGGCACAACGTATGGATTGGTCCTCCATGATCGCACCACCTAGAGCGAAATCTCTAGCGATTTGCAGGAGCAATGACTTACAGAACCAGTCTGTTAAGAGAAAGTCAGGGATGGCGGCTTTGACTAACCTCCGCCTAAGTCTCCATTCATGGATATGATCAGAGATGTGGGTGGTGGTATCCTGACAAAATGAAGTAAGGAGCTCCGTCCCTATCTCATAACAGATAGGTAACTAAAAGTGCTTTAGGAACTCCATTGTTAAAGCATCAAAGGTATTCACTGATGCATGTAGTAACTCAATATACCACTTTGCAGCATTTCCAGTGAGGGTGTGGGGAAATAGACACAACCAGACACTGTCATCCACCATGGAGTTAGAAACACACCGTAGATGGTAGGTGGTGACATGAATGCCTGGATCCTCCCCTTGTTTTCCGTCGAACTTAGGAATATCTGCCAGTATTTTATGTGGGATCGACGGCCACTGTAGGTTATGGTAGATGCGGTCGTTCGTCAACTTGTATAATTTGGGGATATCCAATGTTGCCAAAAAAGGCAAATTGTTGGGTGCCCCCAACTCGGACCATTGTGATGACAGATGACCTGAGGAGCTGTACGCTCCACCCATCGTTTGGTTCCCTATGTTGTACATGGCCTTTGAGGTGTAGCAGTTGCTTTGCAGTACGGTGTTGTAAAGTGGATTACCATGAGGATTTTGATACTAGGGTATGAAGTTACCCCTAGTATAAGCGGTGCCCCCTTGACTCATCTGAGCTTGTGAGTAGGGTGCCCCCATGGATTAGGTGGGGATCCCTTCTGGATTCCCAACTGAAACTGAACTAACCATATGGCTTTGATTGATAGAGGGAAAACTCATGTCAATCAGCGATTGTCCATGCATGCCTGAGAACGGCGGGGGAACTGTGACATTCCCTGCCACCATGTGCATATTGGGGACCACCCCAGATATCTGAATCTGGGGGTTATAACCATACATTGGCGGCCAACCTTGGTTTTGGTAAACTGGAACCACACCCATAGTGCCACATTGAGTGTTATATGGAGCACTATATGTGGCACTAGTCGAAGGTATGCTTTGGTGCACCATAGGAGTGGAACCTGGCATCTATTGGGTTCCGCTGATAGAGGGTGTGATGTGAGTTGCAGTACCTGGGACAAACGAGATTGTGGGGTTCCACATTGCTGGTGTTGTGATGACCGTCAACTGGGGAAGTGGTAGAGGACTCACAGTGTCTCTATAATTCCACAACCCTTGAGGTGTCGACTGAATAGATGGGAGAGTTCCTCCCAGTGAAGACTGAAGTACTGGTACGACGAGATCAATAACAGGATCCGATAGATTTGTAAGCGAAGTGTTAAAATGAGGAAGAAATCCTTCCGTGAAGAAATCCTCTGGCAAATCAGAATCATCGGTCATCTAGAACGATCCCGTGTGTGATTTAGGAGATTTATTCCTCGAAGATGAGGAATCTGAGTCAATGGATCTTGATAGATCCTCCACAGTGAGTGGAGGAAGTCCTAACAACCATCTGGATTGATGGTGAGGGCCAGATGTAGCCACAATGACTGGTAAATTTTATCAGATAAATTTTTAAGGTGATATTCTTTAAGTCTCAAAAACAATAGCACTCAGGTACCTAAAAAGAAAAAATACACTAAAAATAAGAACCAGCAAACAAAGTGAAATTACCTTGTCTGATAAACATCGATTACTGGAGATGGAACCTAGTCTCTAAATCAGTAACAAAGAAGGATGGCCAAATTTACAGTTACGGTTAGTTTTGAGCTTCGCCAAAACCTCAAATTAAGGGGCTAAGTAATCTTGTGAAGATGAGCACCCTCCCAAAAAATGAAGACAAAGTAGGTCCGTCCATTTGAGGTACTAGTACAGCCCATCCCAGTCACCTTAGGTAAGTACCTAGAAGTATTGGCCACTAGAGATACCTCAAATCATAGACATTACTGGGGGGGGACATAGTCGCAGACAGTACGCTGTGTGGGCAGGACACTTGAGTCTTCGACTCAGTTCCAAAATCCCTGAAGGGACTCCCGTTACACAGAATGCCCAAAGGAGTTATAAACGAAGGTGACCTACCTTTGATTACAGTCCAATGTTGTCTCATATTTAGCTCTGTTGTGAGTGGAGTCATCCCAGTAATATGAGTGCAAAAGGATTTTTCACTCTTTAACGACACTAGTTTGATTTTTAGCCTTGGGTAGTTGACTCAGTCTCTTATCCAAAGGTTCTAATCTATCTAATGTTGGTTTGCTCTAAAAAAGAGTATCTGATTGATTTTAGTGTACTTTTTTTATTTGTCTTCAGAGGGGGTGTTGACGTATGAATATTATGAGACTCTCAACTCGATAAACCATGCAGAACAATGCTTTAAAAAAAAAAATTCAATTTCTTATGCAAGAAATTTTTATTCTACACATGTATTATTTCACACATTCATGTATTCATTAGTGCATATAAAAATCATTCAACACTTTGCATAACCGAAAGTTCCTTTTCTCAATATTTGCTAACAACTATTGAACCAAAACAAAGCAACCTACAACTAATTTGATAGAAGGAGATGTACAGTTTATTAGAGATTCTTTCAATAAAAATTTCTTTTATGAGAGAAAAACTAAAGCATTTTCTTAAAAAATAAATTTTAAGACACAAAATTTTTTAGCATGATACTGTTGCAAATCTTGATTCATCCCTTGGGACAAGTTTCCCCCCTTTTTGGTCCAAAAAATCTCTTGAAAAACATGGAAATGGGTCACTAACGCTCTGTATATGTGTAAACAGAGCTTTAGTTTGGCCACTAACGCTCTATGTGCACAGTCAAAGAGATTTATAAAGCTTTGTGTAGACCAGCAACCTGCGTTACTGAGGGAAAGAGCTCAAAAAGTGGGCTTCTGGGATTAGTTTTTGAAGAGAAAGCAACTTTACATGATGCAACAAACTAGATGGTGGATCAGAGAAGGATATGAAGAAGTAGGAAGCTCATAGAAGAGAGAAGAGATCTAAAAGGAGTCCAGATAATCGGGAACTAAAGTATAGTCCCCAGCGGAGTCGCTAGTTCTACTTTGGGGTAAAATGCACAGGATGAAAACAACCCTCGAAAGTCTTCTTGAGACTTCCGACAGACCGTAAGGTTATCTGCAAAAGGTACCTGTTACACACATGTTCATCTATCTGACATATATTGATAGGATATGGAGAAAGGATCACCTTTGGTTCTTTCTAGATTCGCTTGGTGATCTCCGTGCGGTAAGAATAACTCCTCCTGACTGGCTCCAAGATGATTCCTACACAAAAGAATGAAGCAAACCAATCACATCATATACTTCTGACAATTAATGAAAGAATCTGTAACAAACATGTATAAATGTGTAACTTATCTACTCAACACAACAAGCATCAGAATGGACAAATAAATGCACAATATCACCAAGACTTCGAGTAGTGGAATAGAACCGCAGTCCTATATTTAGAATAGAAGAATGATTAAAATAACCCAGTTGCATTAGCTTTCCTTATCCCTTCTTCCTCTCTCTATCTCCTTCTTTCAGCTAGCTCCTTCAAGAATATGAAAATATCACAACAACACCATGTACTATCCTTCTAAATGCTCTAACCATTGTGCAATGGCCCTCTCGTTGCTTAAATGGCAATCGAATTAGGGCTTCCCAACTACACCTGTAGTTAATTTGGGTAAAAACCATGAACCTGCCTCTTTTACCAGTTTTTTCCCATTTGCCTTTGTTTCCTGAATAGAATTTCTCCAAATATCTTGATTTTTGAAGTTTCCCTGCTTTTCTTGCACAAATTTAGGGAATTGATATCTAGATATTTTATGGTAGATTCGTTGGCATAACCACTTGAGCATCACTAAAGTTCACTAACGCTCCCTCTGGTCTAACAACATGAGTTAGCAGCTTGACTAACGCTCCTTTATGCTTGTAAACAAGCTTTATAAAGTAGGTTATCAATGTACAGAGAGCGTTAGTGTGGATTCTGGGACTGCAATTGTGGTCAATCTTTAAGTCATCTTGTCCTTCTCCTCTGAGTTGATTAGGAGGTCAATTTGTGCTATAAAAATTACCAGTCGATGATGTAAATTGTTAACAAGCACGAGAGAAAACACCACTAATGACAGTGGTCCTCAAGGTACTATCAACACAATTCATGGAATGTGAATAAAGGAACTGTAGTCAAACACCCATGAAATCACTCGATCAAAAGCCAATGACATGAACTTGTCATCAAGTGCGAAGAAATTGCCATTAAGGCATGCAAGCTCTAAGGTATTGGAAGGGAGTCTCTCGGTCAACTGCCTAGATAATGAGTTGTAGTCGATAGGAAGCGACCATGTCGAAGGAGGGCCATAATATATCCCACATCATCGACACAAGACAAAGGGATGCAAAATGATTTTGGATGATACAGAGAATCAGGGGTAAGTGTAACTGCAGAAGGGCAACTCTTGAACATATTGGCAACACGACTAGAAGTTTGGTAGCTTTTGGATCCATAGGATCAGTGGTCATGATGACATGGCAGAGATCAAACAAAAGGAAAAACTAAACGACCCAACCTAGGAAGGTCAGTGATAAAAAGGAGGATATCCCAACCTTACACGAAGCAGAAAGTGTCATGTTCAAGAGTGAGCTTCTGACACAACTGATTGGATTCCCAAAATTCCCCCCCACCATTTCTAGCAGGTACCCCAATTATTTTTTAAATCGCAAGCTTGAAGGGGATAGCATATGCTTGCATTGTATGTTCATCCTTCGGATGAATCCGACCTAGTAAGTTTAACAAGCCCTAGGAATGAGAAGCTCATGTTCATCATGGTGACGAATCCGATGTCGTTTAATATTTTAATGAGTCTAAAAAAGGTGTAACTCAGTATCCTTTTCATGTTTAGAGAGTTCCAAAAAGACATGGAAAAGAAAACTCCACATGGTCCCTTTTGGTACATTTGTGTCTCTTGAGCCTGAAAAGGTAGAAAACAATACTCGAAAGAACCGCATAACCATTTTAGTTAAGGAGTACCTTTTTTTGTAAATAGTGCATCCTAGCCCGAAAGAGGGGTAAACTTATACTAGGAGCACGATGTTTCACATCCATTAATGAGTTCGAAACGACAAGGGATCAACTATCTTTACGTGTTTAAAGGGTCGGAAAAGAGTTTGAAAGCGGACCCACCATTTTATTTTCTTTTACGCGTCAAAAGGGAAAAATACTTGGCAATATTTTCATTTGAGTTTTACGAGTCGAGAGGAGAGTTGAAACGTGACTTGACACCATCGTCGAACATCCATCACCTGTCGCTGCGTAAAAAGGGTAAAGTGCATTATCCAATTCTTGAGGAAAAATAGTTCAAAAATACTTTAAAACCATAATATTTCATGAAAAACTGAATAAAAAGAGGGAAAAGTAAATATTTTTTTACCATTTACCATTTTACTTTGCTGTGAAAAAAATTTCACCCACTTTTTCCCTAATTTTTCCAGAGTGGATTGCAGGAGATCTGGGAGGTCATTCATCGAGCTACCAGTTGTGTTGGAAATAATACTGAGAAGGGGGGTGAATCAGTATTATCAAGTCACTTATTTTCTTTTTCAACCCCAGATCATATACGCTACTTCAGATAGATAAAACCGCGTATATACGCAACTACAGAGAAGGAAACCCGTGTATGCAATGCAGACTTATAAATTAATTTATCTTACTGATGTTGATCATTAATCTATGCATTAGGATCAAATAAACAGTAACCAGAAACAGTAAAATAGATCTGAAGACAATCACACACACAAGAACACAAGATATAAGGTGGAAACCCAATGTGGGTGAAAACCACGTACTGCAATTCGTCTCTATCTTCTTTAATTAGAAACTTCTTTTTACAATGTACTGGTGCAGTCCTTTACCAGTACGCAGGGTACAACCTGCAGAGAGCTACAACCCTCTCTCGTTCTCCAACTTCTCCAGGAAGGGAGCTACAACCCCCTTAGCTCTTGCACTAGCCAAGGTACTAGTACGCAGGTGCTGGCCTACAGAAGGCTACAACCTTATCTTTCTTCCAGGGACCACGTTTCATAAATTTTCAGACTGGATCCATGAACATCAATCAATCATCAAGAATTTCTGCATCAAACAATCTCCTTTCCACCAATTAGAACTGAATCAAGTAGATACTTCTCTGACAGATGTACCCAAAACACAGTAACAGTAACCACACACCAAATTTTGAACCCAAAACACTACAACAATAAATAGAAGTAGCTAGATCACAACTCAAAAGATATACGCTGCTTCAATAACCTAAAACCTGCATGCATACGCTTCTGTGTTTGGAGAAACCTGCATATACATTGTTTTTATTCATTGAACCAGCGTGTATACGCGCCTTTGCTTCACTGAACCTACGTACAGATCTATAAAGGATAATTCACTCTTTCAAATATTCAGACACTAATTAACCCAGATTATCAGATTTATACATCAAGCATGTGCCACATATAACAGATCAAAATCATACAAAGATACTATCATTCAAGGCAAAAGATTATGACCCATCAATAGAACTTATCCTTCTTTGCGCTAAGGTTCCTCCTTCATTCAGATCCAGATCTGCACCATAACCCCAATCACCAATATTTCAGATCTAGCACTTATTAGATATTCAATTAATTCATATGATATTTTGCCAAATGATGTCCTTCCTCTTTTATAGTCTTAGGCTTTTCACAATACCACGGTCGAAAACCATAATAAAACAATACAATGGACCCAATACTTGGGATCAATACTTCTAACGAGATACCATGGTCCAAAACCATAGGTTCAAATACCAAGAACTAACTACCACAATCCAAAAGTAAGTTCTCCAACATATACGCGCTTTTCCTTGCGTGAAAGTGCGTGTATACGCATACGTGCCTTCGTAACGTCTAACCCGCGTGTATATGTGCCTTTGTCTAGGTGAACCTGCGTATATATCTTTTTCTTCATTCTGAAAGCCTAAACTAATATCTGGAACTGAGATCTGTCACCAGAGAGAGTTGCCATCAAGGACAACACCTGTGTCATAACTCCAAACCTGTGCCATAATGCCAACAATCTCCCCCTTTGGACTTGATGGCAACCCCACCTCAAAGTCATTCTCCCCCTTTGCCATCAAGGGCAAAGGGTTGTGCTCCCCCTGAGTACATGCTGAAATCTCTTCCCTACTGTGTTGACCATGCTCCTCGTGACTGTAGGCAAGATCTGCAAAAAGATGTTCTTCAAGAAGAACCATGACCAAAAGACTCAATACATACATCCATCACCCAACCAAGTGGGGATCATCTACCCAACCAAGTGGGGATACATCAGAAAATTACATATGACAACCAGGTACATTACATCTTCATCCCAGGCATAGTGGGGAAACCAAAATAGGCCGTTACATGACCTTTGACACCATAAAAGAGATACATGACATAGAGACAAAATATCTAGATCAAGAGTTATGAAAGTCACCAATAACTGATAGCAGCAGCATCTGTCAATCACCATTCATATCAGTAACCAAGATTTCCTTATGTTCTCCCTCTGCCTTTGTTCCACCTGAAACCAACAACAGCTATGAACTAGAACCAAAAGCTTCTAAGATAATGCCAACAATGCATCATTAGAAATTTATCTGCTCCCCCTAAACCTGTGCCAGATGGTCTCTGTCAGACCCATATCAGAATATCTTCAACTAGAGCCTGTCCCTACAGATATCCATCAAGCCTCCATATACGTGACTGTCTCTGAACAAATCGGAGTATGTACGCGGATCCTCCTCAGGCAACTCACGTACACCCATTTTTCTCTGAAACAGACAAGATTTAACAACAAGATGATGCATCAACTACTCCCAGCTTCTGTCTGAGGTATTCAAAAGTTTCCCTAGGCAGTGGTTTGGTGAGTATATTAGCAACTTGTTCCTTAGAGGGAACATACTCCAGCTTGACCTTTTGTTCCAACACTTGTTCCGAGAGAAAATGATATTTGATAGGTATGTGCTTGGTCTTTGAATGCATGACTGGGTTCTTTGAAATGATGATTGCACTTGTATTATCACATAAGATGGAGATAGGTGGTGTACAAGTGATTTGAAAATCTTGTAAGGTTTGCATCATCCAAAGAAGTTGAGTGCAACAAGATGCAGCAGCCACATATTCTGCTTTAGCTGTAGATAAAGCAAATGAACTCTGTTTCTTGCTAAACCAAGATACTAATCTGGAACCCATAAAGAATGCACCACCACTTGTGCTCTTTCTGTCATCCATGCTTCCAGCCCAATCTGCATCTTTATACACATGAAGAGTGAGATCTGTATCTCTAGGATACCATAAGCCATAGTTTTGAGTTCCTTGAAGGTACTTGAAAATTCTCTTTAGTGCCTGAAGATGAGTTTCCTTTGGATTTTCCTAAAATCTTCCAACTATTCCCACTGCATGCATGATGTCTGGTCGGGTACCCGTCAAATAAATCAGACTTCCAATCATGGATCTATATGTTGGTTGATGCACTGCTGCTAATTCATCATTTTCACTGAGGCTGCATCCTGTAACCATAGGGGTACATACTAGTTTTGCATCTTCCATGCCATATTTCTTCAAGATCTGCTTGAGATACTTGGTTTGAGACAGAAAGATACCGCATTCATTTTGTTGGATTTGCAATCCAAGAAAATATGTCGGTTCTCCAAGCAAAGACATTTCGAATTATTTCTGCATCACCAAGGCAAAGCTTTGAATCATAGCTTCTTCATTGCTACCAAAGGTAATATCATCTACATACACACCAACTATTAGCAATTTTTCATTTTCAATTTTTATATAAAGATTTCTATCTGCTGATCCTTTTGAAAAACCTTGTTGATGAAGATATTTGTCCAAATGGTAGTACCAAGCCCTTGGAGCTTTTTTAAGACCATAGAGAGCCTTTTTTAGTTTGCATACAAGATTTGTATCATTCCCAAGAATGAAACCATCTGGTTGCTTAATGTACACTTCTTCTTCTAAGTCTCCATTCAGAAAGGTTGATTTCACGTCCATTTGAAATACTTTGAACTTCTGAAAGCTAGAGAGAGCAAGGAACATTATGATGGCCTCAAGTCTAGCAACGAGAGCAAAAGTTTCTTCAAAGTCTATTCCTTCTTGTTGAGCACACCCTTTACAGACAAGTCTGGCGTTGTTTCTAATCACTTCCCCATTTTCATTCAACTTGTTTTTAAAGATCCATTTTGTCCCTATGACATTCTTATCTTTTGGTCTAGGAACCAACTCCCAAGTGTTATTCTTTTCGATCTGCTCAAGTTCTTCATCCATTGCCTTGACCCAACATTCATCCTTGCATGCTTCTTTTACATTTTGTGGTTCAGTGGAGGAGAGCAAAGCCAGATAGCTTGAGGCTTCTGCAATTGTTCTTCTTGTTTGCATACCTGCCTCTTTTTGCCCCAAAATTTGAGATTCTGGATGATTCTTCTAAATGCACCTAGATGGAGTCTTATCCTCTATCCTTATCTGTTCTTTTGGTGCCTCTTGAGCTTCTTCTTCATCATAGTTCTGATTTGATGTTGAAGGATAGTCATCATCTTCGAGATCTTCGGAATTTACTTGCCTAGGAATGTTTCCTTCTTCATCAAACACTACGTCAATGCTGTCAACAATTCTTCCAAGTCTTTTGTTGTAACACTTATATGCTTTGTTGTGGGGAGAATAACCAAGGAGAATGCCTTCATTTGCTCTAGGTTCAAACTTGCCAAGATTTTCATCATTATTTTTAATATAGCATTTGCTTCCAAAAATTTTGAAGTGTTTTACTGAAGGAGTCTCACCATACCAAAGCTCATGAGGAGTTTGAGTGTTGTTCACCCGGACATTTGTCTTGTTGGGAATAACAACTGCAGCAAATACGGCTTCACCCCAGAAAATTGCGGGAGTTCCAGACTCATCAAGCATTGCATGAGAAATTTGTTGAACCGTTCTATTCATCCTTTACACTACTCCATTTTGCTGAGGAGTCCTAGCTGTAGAGAATTCCCTTCTTATTCCATGTTCTTCACAAAAATCAAAAAAATCATTTGAGGTAAATTCTTCTCCTCGATCAGACCTGAGGCATTTGATTCTGAGATCTGATTCGTTCTCCACCAAGGCTTTGAATGATTTGAAATTTTCAAAGGCTTCGTCTTTGTGCTTCATAAGTCTTATCCAACACATCCTAGAATAGTAATCAATGAATAATATAAAGTATTCTTCTCCTCAATGTGACCTTTTTCTAGTTGGACCACATACATCGGTATGGACAAGTTCAATCGACCTTCTCGCTGATCCTTCCTTTTCAGGGAAGTTAGTTCTGGTTTTCTTACCAAACTGACATGATTTGCATATTGTATTGTCTAGGATTCTAATGTCTGGAAGACCATGAACTGCCTGGTATTTGCATGCTTTCCTTATCTGTGAGAAACTAATATACCCCAATCTTCTGCGCCATAGCCAGTGTTCATCATTCTTGCTCAGATAGCATTGATGTTGTCCTTTGTTGAATATGTATAAATTATTTGGAGTCCTTATGGCTTTGATCACTGTTTTTCCTGTATCAAGATGACGAACACTACATCCATTTGATCGAAATATTACCTCAGTTCCTTGATCACACATCTGGCTGACACTTAATAGATTATGCTTTAAGCCATCAACATACATGACATTTCCAGCTTTGACCCTTTCTTTCAACTGAACAAAACCTTTACCTTTTATGAGAGCAGGGGTGTCATTTCCAAAAGAAACTTTCTTCTCCTTCTCTAAGGCACTATATGACTGAAGTTTTTCTTTATCACCTATCATATGTTTCGAACATCCACTGTCGATGTACCATTGATTTTCCTGCCCTTCCGCATATAATGCTATACCACATCTTTCTGGTTGGGGTTCTTTTATTCTCCATGATTTGGCACTTGAGGCTTGCTCCTTCTGAGTTGTCTGCCGAAACCTGCTCCTGCATTCAGAATCTTCATGACCAAAATTGTTACAAATCGAACATTCTATTTCATTTTCAAGAGCAGAGAAGTTGTTGTAAGACCTTTTCATGATCCCAGTCATACTCCTCTGTTTATGAGCTTCTCTAGTCATGATTGTCTTATAGGCAACACATTGAGCTGCTTTGTGACCAAATTTATGACAAGAAAAACATTGGCCATTGAAGAAACTCCTGTGATTATCAAATCTACCGGCAAATTGATTGTAGTTCCTATTGACATCCATTCTTGAGGAAAATTGAGAGGGTTTTACCTGTGGCTTGTTGTAGCTTCCGTTTGTCCTTAAAGTAGATTGCCCCCGATTTACCTGGTAGTCTTTGTTCATTCTTGAGGTAAATTTTCCCTGATTTACCTGGTGATTTCCATTGGGTCTTTGTTCACTTCTCCTTGCAGCATCAAGATAACTCTTGGAGGTAGATGGTTTCTAAGCTTGAGTTGTTTCTTCATTATATTCCAGACCTGTCTTGATTAGTGGAGAGCGCTGCACTTTGATAATCTCATCTAGCGTGTCAGATCCTTTAAAAAATCTAACATTAAGAGCTTTTGCTTTCTCAATCTCTTTTCTTAGTCCCACAATTTCACATTCTAACTTTTCATGATGTTTTTCCTTTTCAGCAAGTTGGAATCGTAGAGTATCTATGATCACATTCTTCTCTTCTAAACAAATTTTGAGTCTAGAAATCTCTTCATAAAGACTTTCTTCATCTATAGCATCCACAAAATCATCATCTTCAAAAGCCATTAAGAGTTTATATTTGTTACCTTGTTCATCTTCATCACTATTTGAAAGTCCATCACTATCTTCATGAGTGTAATAGCTTTTCTTATTTGCATTCTGTTTCTTGTTCCATCTAACAAGTTCCTTCCCCTTGTCAATATTATCCTTGTGAGGAAATTTGGTAGCATAGTGACCGACTTTTCCACAAGCAAAGCATTTGAAAGGTAACTTACCTCAGAATCGTCTAGCACCCCGTTGAAGGTTTTTGACAAACTTTGATTCTTCTTCTTCTTCTGAAACATGTCCTGACTCATAGTAATCTTCTTTGCCTGAAGCCTTGAAGACAGCTTCTCTCTTGTCTGATGGTCCTCCTTTCCTCATTTCATAAGCAGTCAGAATTCCGTGCAGCTGTGACATGGTAAGGTTTCGTAGATTCTCTTTTTCTTCTATTGCAGAAACTTTAGATTCAAACCTAGGGGACAATGATCTTAGAACCTTTTCAACCACAAAAGCGTCTTTTATTTCTTCACCCAAATATTTCATACAATTAACAATCTCATCTACACGAAGGAAATAGTTAGCCACACTTTCATCATTGTGCATTCTGAGATTTTCTTACTGAATTCTAAGGGTTTGAAGTTTTTCCCGTTTTACCTGTTCATCTCCTTCATAGCTCAAAACAATATTGTCACATATTTATTTTGCGGATTTATACTGCATAACCTTCACGAATTCTGATTCAGATAGACATCCTAATAGAGAATTGACAGCCTTTACATTTGTTTCATATTTCTTCTTTTCAGCTGGATCTGTAGGAGTTGTTGATGGAAAAGTGTACCCTATATCTATGATATCCTATACTTCTGTACCAAGAGATTGAAGATAGGCAATAACTCTTACCTTCCCATATATGAAGTTTGTCCCATCAAAAATTGGTGGCCTGATAGATGCTTCTCTCTCCTACTTGCTCATGATGATGGATCTTCCTTCAAGTGATCAAGCTTCTTCAGAAGGACCTGCTCTGATACCAATTGTTGGAAATAATACTGAGAGGGGGGGTGAATCAGTATTATCAGGTCACTTATTTTCTTTTTCAACCCCAGATCATATACACTACTTCAGATAGATAAAACCGCGTATATACGCAACTACAGAGAAGGAAACCCACGTATGCAATGCAGACTTATAAATTAATTTATCTTACTGATGTTGATCATTAATATGTGTATTAGGATCAAATAAACAGTAACCAGAAACAGTAAAATAGATCTGAAGACAATCACACACACAAGAACACAAGATATAAGGTGGAAACCCAATGTGGGTGAAAACCACCTGTTGCAATTCGTCTCTATCTTCTTTAATTAGAAACTTCTTTTTACAATGTACTAGTGCGATCCTTTACCAGTACGCAGGCTCCAACCTGTAGAGAGCTACAACCCTCTCTCGTTCTCCAGCTTCTCCTGGAAGGGAGCTACAACCCCCTTAGCTCTTGCACTAGCCAAGATACTAGTACGTAGGTGCTGGCCTATAGAAGGCTACAACCTTCCCTTTCTTCCAAGGACAACGTTTCATAAATTTTCAGACAGGATCCATGAACATCAATCAATCATCAAGAATTTCTGCATCAAACAATCTCCTTTTCACCAATTAGAACTGAATCAAGTAGATACTTCTCTGACAGGTGTACCCAAAACACAGTAACAGTAACCACACACCAAATTCTGAACCCAGAACACTGCATCAATAAATAGAAGCAGCTAGATCACAACTCAAAAGATATACGCTACTTCAATAACCTGAAACCTACGTGCATACGCTTCTGTGTTTGGAGAAACCTGTGTATATGTTGTTTTTATTCATTGAACCAATATGCTTCTGTGTTTGGAGAAACCTGTGTATATGTTGTTTTTATTCATTGAACCAACGTGTATACACGCCTTTGCTTCACTAAACATGTGTACAGATCTATAAAGGATAATTCACTCTTTCAAATATTCAGACACTAATTAACCCAGATTTATAGATCAAGCATGCACCACATATAACAGATCAAAATCATACAAAGATACTATCATTCAACCCAGAATATTATGACCCATCAATAGAACTTATCCTTCTTTGTGCTAAGATTCCTCCTTCATTCAGATCTAGCTTTGCACCATAACCCCAATCACCAATATTTCAGATCTAGCACTTATTAGATATTCAATTAATTCAGATGATACTTTGCCAAATGATCTCCTTCCTATTTTATAGTCTTAGGCTTTTCACAATACCACGGTCCAAAACCATAATAAAGCAATACCGTGGACCCAATACTTGGGATCAATACTTCTGACGAGATACCATGGTCCAAAATCGTAGGTTCAAATACCAAGGACTAACTACCATGGACCAAAAGTAAGTTCTCCAACATATACGCGCTTTTCCTTGCGTGAAAGTGCATGTATATGCATACGCGCCTTTGTAACGTCTAACCCGCATGTATACATGCCTTTCTCTAGGTGAACCTACGTATATATCTTTTTCTTCATTCTGAAAGCCTGAACTAAGATCTGTCACCAGAGAGAGTTTCCATCAAGGACAACACCTGTGCCATAACTCCAAACCTTTGCCATAATGCCAACAAGTTGCAGGTAAGAACCAAGTCCGTAAGCCCCATTTCCATACTATTTATTCCTATTTTTATCCATTTTTGGGATTTTTGAGGTAAGTTTTGGCAAAAGAAATTCACCCTCAGTTGGTGCGATTTTTGGGCACAGAATCATGCCGGCCGAGGGTTGTTAAAATGCCCAACTATGCCATCGGTGCAACTATTTTTAAAACAGGCACACTAGCGCCATGAACAAAGAAAAATATGTTTTTCTCTCAAATCCACCGTTTGAATTCAAATTTTACTTGCCAAAAATGATTATTGACTTGAATACATGTTTTTTGCAAGAAATAATCTTTGAAAATGTTTGACTGGAAAGAATGTGAGCACGAAGATGTGGACACTCAAGCAATGAATGATCCAAATTGCTTGGATGCCTTGAGGAACTGTGGGCTCCTCAAGTTCTTTCTCACACCAGGGATGCGGGCTCAACCTGAGCTTCTTCGATACTTGATTAGTCTCTAGGACATAAATCGGGAAATATTTATCATTGGTGACCAAGATCTGGAGTTAGAAACTTCACACATCTATTTCATCACAGGACTATCCTGGAGAGGGGAACTAGTCAACTTGTATGGGCCATGTCTGATTGGGGAAAGCATATCCATGCTACTTGCCGAACATTTCCCAGAAGCCCTCAAATCCAAGAGCTAAAAGATTGAGATTGCCACTGTGTGAGATCTGAAACTGAGAGTGCTACTATTGACTATGAATAGAGTGGTTGGGTCCCATGCAGAGCATGAGACTAACAAGTCAAAATTTCTATATGCTATCAACTATACAACACTGACGATCTTGAATTGGGCAGAAACCATGAGGAGCAACATGAAACAATGACAAAAGCTAAGGTGGGGAATCTGAAGCAATTTTGCTTCGGATCTGTACTAGTGACATTCTTATTAGAGTGGGTTTTGTTGTTCTAGTACCAGCTGACTGAGGTAGATACACTAATGCCACGAGACCCACGGATGGTATGTTGTAGTCGTTTAATGCCTAGGATCCTGCAGAACCAAATTCTTTTCATGGCTATGATGACAGGTGATTGTAGAGGAGGATTGGCCATACAGTGGTACTAACTTCCGTAGAGATCTAGACATGCCACTACCAAATGGGGAGGATTTCGACAATGAAGGTAAAAAATAAATTTTTAATTTTTGGATTTTTCAATTGTTTTTGATATATATATGTTTATAACATTTAATTTTATCAATGCAGAAGTTAGACTAGAGTGTCCTCCCAGGATGTCCTTGATAGCTAGGCATGTCACTCGTTAGTTTGATGTCACTCCTTATTAGGAGGGGAGCGACAACGAGGAGGAGATCATGAGGAACCTTGAGGGGTTGACTTGTCGTATCCCAGAGTATGCCCGGGTGGGAGACATTCCATGCCAGTACCAGAGGCATATGGTGGGGGTATCGGATCGAATCTGTTGATTGTTGTCTCATGTCAAACAAGTAGTTTCATGTTACCACGATCACCATGTTGATTAGCTCCCAGGTCTAGCATTTAATTTTTTAGGCTTGCGTGCCATGGATATATGAGATCTGCAAGCCGCTGATGTTATTTGAACACACATATTATTTTTTGGGGTTTTGATATATAAAAAATTATCACCATATATATATATATATATATATATATATATATATATATATATATATATATATATATATATATATATATATATATATATGTATATATATATATATGTATATATATATATATATATATATATATATATATATATATGTTGTCTTTTCTTGCTTACTATGGTACAAATGTTTTGTTTTGGCTTTTCAAATGTTTTGTAAATGTCTATCCAACACATAATTAGCTAATGCATCTATCCATGTATTCATGTGTCTAGGAATATGATGATATGTAATATAATCAAAATTTCTTTCCAGTAGACGAATACATATATACATTCTCAATATCTAAGGGTTTCTGACAGAATATTTCCCGTTGAGTTGAAGGACAACAAGTTGTGAATCTAGGTTGACAACTAATTCCCAAATGTCAAGAGCGATGGCCTTTGACAACAATTTGATGATTGCACTATATTCAACAATGTTATTAGTTGTGCTACCTAAACAAATACCTTGAAGATCAATCAACTCACCATCAGGGTCATAAATGGCCCATGCCATGGAGGATAGATTTCGGGTACTACGACAAGCACCATCAATGAAACTGATGTGAGGAGTCACAGACATCTACAAAATAGAGAAAGCCATAGTAGACAGGAAAGTTGTTTGAAAACTAACACACCAAACCACACTACACAAAAATGAATGACACACTAATGTACACAAGTAACAATGCAAGATGACCTAAGCATAGTACTTTTTGAGAGGGTCCATGCTTGGACTCGGGTAATCAATCAACACATATGAACACCAAATTTTTACCATTGACATGATGAGTAAGCATCGACTCAGCCAAATAATAGACTAGAACTCATATAAAGCAATTCCCATGCCCCTGGGCGAGGGAGGGTTACGAGTCAGATGGCAACCCCTTTGCAATAATGGGTAATCGGTAAAAACTCGGGGAGGGAGAAGAAACCTAAATCCATGAGGGGATAAAGGAGCCCTCAGTTGAAAGATCTTGACAATGGTAGGTGAAACTGACGTGTCAATAGGCAGCGGAGAAGAGAACTTCTCAAGACACATAGACATGACTACCGGGCTAGGTAGGAACAAGGAATGACGATGAGTATCGTTCCATGGTGGTTCCTCCAGAGACATTACTTTCATGATATTCTTGTCAGCAAGAAAAGTCTCAGTGAAGGGTTCAAGAGATTTCGAAGCACCAAGCCACAGGGATTGAGAATACGTATCAAGGCAAGTCCTCGAAATAGGAAAATCAGAGGATACAGAACTTGAGGGCGAAAGAATTTACATGTAATTGAGTTCAACAGGACTAGGTGGCATAACCTCACCCCAAGTATCAACAAGATCTGGTGAAGGTATGACCCAAGGATCAAATTTGACCGAGGTCATGTTGACAAAGTCAACATGAGGAGGTGGGAGCACAAAAATTCCAATCAAGGAAAATTCTTTAAAAAGTCCTTCCCCCACATTCTCATAAGGAACACCAGTTTTCTTGACATACGGAACATTTCCATCTAAGGATGAAGAGGCAAAGAAGGAAAATTGGTCGACTATGACGATCTTCCCTTGATGGGGAAAATGAATCACGTGAAACAGGGAGGAGGCTACAACATGCATGGCATGGGTCCAGCTCCGTCTGAGTAGAAGATTATAACTAAGATTAGCGTCAACAATCTCCACCTTGGCGTGTGCTGCCTTACCCTCCAGAGTAATGTCAAGGTTGGGTAAGACACCGAAGGGTTGCGAATCACGCCTGTCAAAAGCTTCCAAAGTGTTAGGGGATTGGTTCAAATTAGGAGAACCAATTGCCTTCGAACAAGTGAATTACATGATGCAAGGTAGAAGCACCTTCATCGATGACGGTCCTATCAATGGTTTTCTCATTGATGATCACCTAAATGAGAAAGGAAATCTGATGAGGCATGCATGGAACGTGGTTTCCTAGATCAAAATAGATCAAGTTAGAATCGGTAGGATCAATGTCCCCAATAGCCGCCAGTAATGATTTCCGTTGAGAAGGATAGCTTTGGAGTACCTCGAGAGAAGACATCGCTGATGGTGCTTGAGCCAAATCCTCAACAATATTATAGTGTTCAGTGGCTCAAGCATTGGGATAGTATGAGGACTTCCTTACCACACCTAGAGAAGGTGGTCGAATGGTGGAATCAAGGTTAGGGCACTCGATATGAAGAGGGCCAAAACTCGGGGCAAAAGAATAAGGGGTGGCCTCTTTCCCTTTCCTGGCTATTAGAGCACGAGTTTCGTAATCTTTTGATCTAGTAGCCACATCAATAGGTTTACTCATCATGAACACTTGAGATCCTGAGGAAGCAGATGATTGAGGTTGGTTTACCATTTGAGTCTTTTAAGACGGAAACGACTCTTTCAAGACAGCTGCCGTCCCTTTGAGCAAACGACTAACTTTAGACTGTTGGGGACAGTTCTTAATATAGTAATCCACTTCGCAAATGAGGCACAAATACTTAGGTTTCCTTCTGGAAGAATCATAGAAGACGACTTAGGAGGACCCTATTTTAGGGCATCGACTTTACCCTTACCTTTGCCTTTCTTCTTACCTTTAGAGGATTTGTCTATTATGATAGACTGGACAACGTGGACCTCTGAGGTTTTACCAGGGCCAGGGGGATTCTGGGAGGAACTATTGGAAGCAGTGTTTGAGACCGACTTTTGTTTGGAAGAATATTTAGCAGGGGTCTAGGACACTGAACCAATTACTCCATCAACAAGAGGTGTAGTCTGTGACTTCGATGTGATGGGATAAGATGATGGCTACAGAGCATCGAGTAATAACTCATACAAAGTGCCAGAGTGAGAATAAATGAGATCTAAGTACTGGGCATGAGAAATGGCTTGTTTTTCGGTAACGCATCCACCCATAGCTATATCGCAAGGAATTGGAGAAACGAATGACTTGGTAAGCCATTCGGTGAGCAACTAATTGGCAATCTAAAATTTGATCAGGTAACGCCTACGTCTCATTTCATGGATGTGATTGGAGATGTGTGTCGCAGTATCTTTCTTAGTTGATGTGAGCAAATAGGTGCCAGTTTTATAGCGAACCGAAAACTAGAAATGCGTGAGGAAAGCCATGGTTAAAGAGTTGAAGTCATGGTAAGTACTTCAAGGGAGCTCGATGTACCACTTGGCTGTAGCACCTGTGAGGGTTTGTTGGAAAAGACGAAGATGAATAGAATAATCTATGTAGGAATTTGAAGAGCACCAGAGGTGATATGTCATCACATGGGCTTGGGGATCTTCTTTTTCTTTCCCATTGAACCTAGGAAAATTGCTCAGGATCTTGGACGGAACCGGAGGCCAGTACGAAGAATGAAGAAATGGATCATTTATGAGTTGAGACACATCTCGCAACTCCAGTGTAGCCAAGAACAAAAATTAAGTATTGAAAGGAATTGGAGGTCTATAAGTGGGTCCAACTGGAGCAGCCCATCCTTGTTGGTAAGGATTTTTCCCCCATAGTAGAGGGTTTTGGCCATATGGCATTTGGTTTTCCCCCCACTATAGGTTACCTTGGCCGTAGGAAGGATTTTGACCTTGAACACCTTGGAACTGTCCAGCCATAGGTTGCTAATAAGAAACATACAGGTTAAGAGGCTATTGAGCTTATTGACCTTGGACATATGGATATTGCACATGTTGTCCCTGAACCTATGGGTTTTGAACCTACTATACCTAAACAAGAGGATTTTCGAGCTACTGTCCTTGGACATAAGGATTTTGTGCTTACTATCCTTGGACATAGGGATTTTTGACCCGCTGCCCTTGGACAAAAGGATTCTGAACCTATTGCCCTTGGACATTAGGATTTTGGGCCTGTCACTGTAGGACTTGACTCTGACCTTGTCCTTGCAAGGCTTGACCCTATTGATATGTATATAAGGGTTGTTGCTACCCGGGTTGGCTCTATTACTACAAGGATTGACCTTGCAGCTACAGAGGTTGGCCCTACGAAGACATAGGCTGGGAGGTTTGCAAAGCATACTGCATCTGTTGCTACATACCTAGAAAATTGAATGGACCAGACTAAAGGACGTAAGGAATATTGACCATTCCTTGATAACTGGAACATAAGGAGCTTGGTACTGAACCTGAGCCTCATAAGACTGCTGATACTGGTAATTACTTGACCCAGATGAACCAATGGGATTTTGGACTTGTTGGTACTAGACATTGCTTGATCCAGCAGGACCAGCAGGGTTTTGGATAACACCGAAAGAACGATGGTTCATGCCAACCATGTGAGATTGTGAGCTATTCACATTGGTGTTTCGTGACATCATAGAAACACTCGAATTCTTCCCCCCAGGCGGTGGCACATCTTGTCCACATACTAGAGCGATCGATGAACTGATATTAACATGCCTCGAGATTGCTGGTTGAACCAGACGGGTGACTGGGACGGATGAGACAAGAGGGTTTAGAATGGTGGGTCACACCAGCACTGAGGTAATGGCCTGTTGGGAGGTCGGGTTCGTAATTAATGGACCTGTAGTAGCCATGGCGCCAGACGCCGAGACAGGGTTGTGATAAAGTGATGAGGCACTAGGTGTACGTGAGACCAATTGTGCTAAAGTCACATAATTAGGTGCAAAATCTCAATACACACTGATGGGAATGCTCCCTGTATAGGGGAAACCTTCAAGAGGTAATTGACACTCTTCCTCTTCGACAGTGTGTGGAGTAGAAAATTCTGATTGATCAGGAGAGGTAACTGGAGCAATGCCTTCAGGTTCTATAGCTAGGAAAAAACGATGACGAATGACCAAAGATGTACGAGGGGATAATTCCAAAGGAACACCCGACTGATTGTACAGACTATATGGACGCTGTGGTGATATCACAACACAGTCGAAGAAAGGATTCAAAGGATATATAACTAGTCCAAGTTGACCGTCAGTAGTCGGTGAACTCTCAAGAGTCTGGACGGTATTGTCGAGAGATTCCAGGCCAATATCAACAGGTGACCTAGGTGGAGGACGGGATGACAAAGGTTGAGTGCTCTGAATGATTCTGAGTTCAACACCTTGGTCCTTGAGTGACTTTGCTAATTCAGGAAAAGGCTCCTTAGACAATCTTTCAGATGGAGGAGAGGAAGAGGAACTAGGTGAATCAGATGGTTCAGCGACGATGACCTTGTCTTAGTTAACAGGAAAAGAGAGATAAATTTCAAGGCTTTAAAATGTACTTTAGGGAAAGCTAATGATTTGGTCTAGAAAATACTAACAAGATGTTATAAAATCATGGGAAACAATATTTTAAGATGCATAAATAAACTGGTGCTCTTTCATGTTTTAAATGTCGAGAAAGAAGCAAAGATGACTCTATCACTTTCGATTGGAAACGAGCTCGAAATGACAAATGCTTGAATGACCTTTTACATTTAATGAGAGAAAAAGATCCAATGACTACTCCAGATGATCTAGGTAAAAAGGATTACCAGGCAACTGTGAACTACAGAATACCTCCCAGTAAACTGAGAAGTATGGGTAGGCAATCTCCTCAAATGATGTGTTAAGTGTATCAAATTTGCAAGGAGGTAGACTTAGCTTCTTGTCGATAAAGAATTGCATCCTATAGTGGTCTCCCTTTATATACTCAATGTTATGGGGAGCACAAGTCCGTACTAGTGCTATCTAGTGTCGAAGCTAATGACAGCTACTAGGTTTAGAGACGTCAAAAAACGTCTCTAACCCAGCCCTTCTAGACGTGATCGTTAGGTTTCAAATGTGCCTTAGATTAATTGAGTTCATTTTAAAGTTTATCTTGAATTATTTCTCGGTTTGTAGGCCTTAGCGATGTGACTCGAAAAGCCCTAAATGCAATTAAATGAGACAAGACCCTTTCAATTCGATGAATTGTCTACACTAGAGAGGGTAGAAAACACAATCAAATACAAACAACCAAGCAACCAAAAGAAAAATGATTTTCACTAATTCACTTTTTGATAAAATAAACTAATGAAGAATACATTCCAATTACTAATTTTTTAACAAGTACACTCGAACAGTCCTTTCAGAAGTAAAGAGAATTCTTTTTCTTTTTCAAATGAAAACACAATCCTAGTCTTCAATGATGCTAACTACCGTAACATATTGATGTAACAAACTAGAATTTTATATTTTTCATGAAATGAAAAAATGAATTTCTCATAAAACACTCCAATGAAACATTTCGAGACAATCGATTCTCAAGAAAATGAAAAACACGAAAAGAGAATCTATTTCAAACTAATGACACAAGGACTTTACCAAAAATGAGACAAGTAATGTGATCTATGCCGGAAAAGAGATGTTTATACAAGAAAATGAAAATTTTGAAACTTGTGTAATGGAAATGAAAGCCATAGCAAGACCATAAATGAAATGCAAGGAGTAAATGCACCAACAACTTGACTCACTGAGTTCACAATCAGTTGAATGGATGACAACCTAGACGCCCTAGGGCCACAAACCATCCAATGAACTAAGAAATAAAGCAAAAAGATGTCAAATCAACAAGAAAATAAACCAAATGAAAAGTTGCTTTCCAGTCAGGGAGAAGACAGTCTAAAAATCTTACAAGGAAGAAATCAAGAGAGCAAGACACTTTGGCCAGGATCTAGGGTGAACCCTAATCTTCACTTATAGGCGTCAGCGTGAATGTTCCTTAGCATATCATGTTGATCGGTACGACTGTCGGTAGAATAAGTGCACTGAGAGAGGATGCAAAGAAAAAAATAAAAAATTTCAAAAGTTGTGACCAGATTTGCTACTATGAATTTAAAACCCAGAGTAGTAAGCAAAGCAAAGCAGATAGAACTAAAGGGAAATGGCGAAACTAGAAAAGTTCACACAAAACCATGAAATTCCAAACAAACAAATAGAAGGATTGGATCCCCAGTGGAGTCGCCAATTTGTGGTGAAGTAAAATTCTAAGTGCGGACATAAACAATTCCTCTAGCCCGACAACGGGTCTAGCCAAAAACAAGATATTATATGGAAGATTTCCTTAGGTTAGAACCAATTGAGAGGGCCTACCTCTTAGTACTCTTATCCTGTTTGGTGATGACCTTTCTTTCTTTCTCTAGCCATCTCCCGTTTCCTTCTTTGAACACCTGAGACAAGTAAACAACAACAAACACCAAATGTGATAATAGACAAGTTGTAATTCAACCTACTTAACAAGTCAAGAATCATTAAGCCATAAACATGTGAGATGACACATTATGTAGGAAATCAATCGATAGTTGCATATATATTAAATCAAGAAGAGATTACAATTATTCTCTTGACGTTGTTGTTCTCCTCCGAAAAATTTGAGTTCCCACACACTTTCGTTAGCATTCCATGATGGCCTCAACAATGATAGTTTTAAGGTTCTTCTCTTTAATATTCACACTAAACCAAATTTACACTTCTCCCTCACACACAACTAGAGAGCTACAACTATGAATGACTTGCTGATTACTCTAAACTTAATTAGCATTAGCACACCAACATTAACACTAACACTATGCTTGGGAAAAAGGGAGGCTTATATAGCATGAATGGATGGGAGAGGGTTCCTCTTCTCATGGGAGAAGGTCTTATCTCTTGAGGTAGTTCCATACTAATAGGGGAAATGAGCCCAAACTGACATCCTTGACTCCATCCGACCCAGCCATTTACCAAACTTTTGTTACGAAGCTTCTAGAGCTAGAAGCTTTGGCTCCTTATTTAAAAAAGTTTCCAAAAGAGGATCGACGAGACTGGAACAAGGCTCAGTCTCTCTGGTTGGCACTAGGGACAGTTATAATCCCTGCATATCGGTGCGAGGAGAACAAGGGTCATTAGCACCAGTCTTGTAAACTGGGAAAAATAGGAGATTTGTGGGAAATGATGAAAAACATAATTGTTTTGCTCATGAAGAGGGATACAATGGGAGTCTCTTCATGAAGGCGAAGCATGTAGGTTCGCTGTAGAGGTCCTCCAGGATCAAAGAAAGGGGATTACAGGGATAGTGACAAAATGTTGTGTAACACTTCCGCAGTGAGTCAAGGAAGATGTATGAGAGGTTCTAACACAAAAGGGGAGAAAATGGTGAATGTGATTTCCAGGTTGAAAAGGATTATTCCCAACTCGGCTAGGAACACACAACACAAAAGGACATACACAGCTTCCGGTGGAGCATTCCACTCGGATGTGGTAGTCACAACATACAAGGTAAGATAACACATATAACACTCATGGATTAGTCTGAACGAGTGCAACAGTTGTTACAACAAGGTTCATGTGAAAGGTCTGTTTGGTGTCCAGTAGAGCAGTCAAAACGGAAGGTGGCAACATTAACAACATATACAACATATTAACAAGGAGATTCATATAATTGCATGTGAACGAATTCATACACAAATATGTAAGTTAAACAACATATATCATTAAGGAAACTTGAGTAGTCCAACTAGAATAATAACATATGCATGAAAATGTGTTGCCTCTTATTACATAAAAGTTTAAGTTCCAATCATACAATACATCCATCTAAACCATCTATCCTCATTAGTGAAATGTTACAGCCACATTTGCCTGCTCCTCCAAAGACATGTATTGGCTTTATGCAGTGGAGAAGCCAAGGCACGTTACAATACTGTCCAAGCCTTCTTCAAGATAGTCTTAGTAGAAGCTTGGCTAACCAAAAGCCTCTACAATGAGTTATGAGGGACTATTTATAGAAAAGGGTGGGATGACCCTTGAAATTCTTGTTTGTGACAGTTCAACTACCATCATGACTATTCACCTACTCTATGATTGCTACATCCAAATGTTGACACTTGACTTACACTTGACATGACTCAACATTACAATGCACATGTATTCATGTGAGACAACATGGCGTGAGTAAGCTTTGCAAGACATCACTAACACTCTGTCCATTGTGGTGAGACAAACACTTTGACATGCTTGTGATGGTGACGCTGGTGAGTTGATGCCAAGCTTGGTCGCCTGTGATGGTGTGCATGTACCTCATGGTGACATCTTCCTTAAGCGAACTCTTGCATCCATTGCAACCGGTGCATTAGTTCGGCCCCTTCATCCAGCTCCTCTGCTAACATGTGCATGGTCTTCTAGGGTATGGTTGAACCAGCAACACATTGATGCATAGTGTCTATGTTGATCCTTAAGTGTGTGTTGGTAGTCATGCGCATAACCCTACCGAAGTTCATGTTCAGCCCCAGTTGGAGTTGCTTCTTGTCTTCGCCTTGGTGAGTGTGGTGAATGGGTTGGATTGCATGCCTGTGCTCAATGATATGCATGCTACTGAATCCCTTGCATGTGATCAACAAAATTTCTCACCATGTCTACTCTATGTCAATTGCTGGGATGGCTCCTTAACTTGTACAGATGCAGTTTCCTCTATGAGTGCATGTTGCACCCACTTTTGTTCCTATTCCTATTGCAACTATTTCATTTGTCTGTGCAGTGTCATGTTCTTCCAAATTTGCTACTTCAGCACATGCAACTCCTTCTTTGTTCCATATTCTGCCTTCATGCAATCTTCATTTTGCACCATCACTTCATAGCCTCAGTCTCCAAAGTTGCTTTCATTATCAGTGGATCTTCTTGATCTTGTAACTTTGTTCTGCCTCTGTGTTGTCAACAACCTTCCTCTTGCATTCACTGCATTCATTATGCTTCCTTTAGTTGTTGTTCATGATGCTTCTTGCTTTGATGCTTCTGCTTGATGTCTTTGTCTACAAACAACTTGATGTCTTCGTGGGTAGACAAGTCCATGGAAACTTGATCGATTGCATCCCAAAATGTGCTCTGAACAGTGTCTTCATCTCTGCTCTCCTGGAAACCATTGTACCTGTACTGCTGAGAGCCAAATGAACACTTAGGATACCTTAAGACATGGAAACACTTAAGGCAAGAAATATTTCAGTCGAAAATGAAAATGAACATGAGAACTAACTTGCAACATACTTGGGTGAATGATCATGAAGGTTCTGCAATTTCGGCCAGGAGGTCGGGAGAACGACTGGCAAGAATGAAAAAGGCATATTCTGGGCTACTGGGAGACTGATTGACTGATAGAACTGCGCAAGGCATAGTCTAGTCTGGCTATTGACTACTGGGATTGCACAATGCACAATTCCAGCTGGGAAGGACTACTGGCCTAGGGACAAATTTGCACAATTTCTTGGGCCAAGCAGTCACTTTCCTCCAGAAATGTGCAAAGCAGTCTTGGAGGCCATCATTGGGTAGGAATGCACAAATATGGAGAGGAAGGTGAGCCTTCCTTTACCAGATTGGACAATGTAGCCTTGGTGAAGGCAAAGCCCGGGCCAAGGTGGGCCCGACTCACCGATAGGAAACTGAAAGAAAGTAAGTCAGTGAATGCATGGTGACACTAAGTGATAGTAGAAGTGATTAACAGTTAATGAAAAGCATGAATGAAAGATTCAACAAACAAAACAACATGCATGTCGATGAGGCAGTTAACCAGTTGGGCGAATGTCTGTGTAAAACAAGTTCATGCATGCAACAGTAGTGAGATAGCAATGAAAACTGAAACAAAGCTAGGACAAGCTAGTATACATGTAAACAATAACAAGAATTCAAAAAAATCAAGCAAATAGTACTCACACAAGCAAAAATAGAAAAAGCAACAGAAATGGAGCATAAGGCATGGCAAGCAGGCTTACGCCTAAATAGCTGAGCTGAATGTGTCAACTACTCCTAGATGTGATGTGGGATGTCATAGATGCAAGGTTGATGTGAGGAATGAACTTCGCAGTGTCTAATTGATGAGTTTTGATAACATCGAGGTTGTGGCGTGCATGCCACCAATCTAGCGGAAGAGACACTTGGTGGGAGGTTTGAGAATTGCTCCTTGCATGTAACATCGAACTACTAAACATAGATCCCTAAAACAAGGGATGCCTTTGCATGTTGCACTGGGAGAAGCAACCCATGCATGCAAGTCTATTTTTCTTAGTCCCGGAGGGAACCACTCAACTGAGCTACACATGCAAGAGACTGTTGGAGAAAAATGCGCATTTCTGACTTGGAGCTAGCCTTGTTGCCCAGGAGATTTGTGCAATTTCTTGGCAGATTAGCTGACTGCTACCTACATTTGTGCAAATTCTAGGCTAAGTAGCCTTGCTGGGGAAATTTGCGCAAATCCTACCGGGAGTGTTGGTAGGGAGGATTGCACAATCCTGAAGCCCAGTAGGTTTCCAAAGAGGATTGCGCAATTTCTGGAGGGAAGGATGGTTGCACTCTAGAAATGCATAATTTCCAATGGGAAGCCGCTCAGCCTACAACTGGGCCAAGTCTAGGTGAATAGCCTGTGAGGGGAATGGATCAAGCTATGACCGAGAGGTTGCCTTTGTGCAAGAAAGACACTGAAGCTTGTGAACTTGACCAAGCAAGGCAAGCTATTATGAAGGTTGGAAGGGAGGCTCCAAAACGAGGATAAGGCAAAATTTTGGAGGGTGGTTGTAGCCGCTACTACATGTTGTTATGTTCATTATGTTAAGTTACATATGAAAACTAATTGATGATTTGAAGAGATATTTGAAACATGTTTGTTTCAAGACCTATTTTTACCTTACAAAGCATTGACACAGTCCTAATTTTTGTTTCATTTGATTTTGGAAAAGAGGAAGAAATCACCTAATCCAATTTTGGATCAAATATAAAGCTAGAATGGTGGCAAAAGGGCACTCACAAAAGGAGGGCATTGATTATGCAGAAACATTTTCACATATATCTAAATTAAATACTATTATATTGTTAATTGTGTTAGCTACAAAGTACCATTGGAATTTGCACCAATTACATGCAAAATATGCCTTTCTAAATGGTGATTTAAAATAAGAGGTGTATTTCAAACAACCTGAATGACTTGTGAAAAAAGGGAGAGGAACATTTAGTTTGCATATTAAAGAAATATTTGTATAGGATGAAGTAGGAACCTAGGTCATGGTACGAGAAGATAGATTCATTCTTTATTCAGCAGGGGCTTATGAGAAGTCAAAGTGATCCAAATTTGTATACCAAATTTGATGCAAAGGGGCATTTAATATTGATTTCCTTGTACGTTGATGACATAATTATTACAGGAAATCCCATCAAAATAATTGATGGAATTAAGGAGAAGATGTCACAAGTATTTGAGATGAAAGATCTTGGTGAATTACATTACTTTATAGGTCTTGAAGTTTGGATAGATGCTACTCATATGTTTGTCTCTCAGGGTAAGTACACTAGAGAAGTGATTAAATTTTTTAAAATGGATCAGTGCAAAGATTCTTTTATTCCAATGCAATAGAATTTGAAACTTCAATTTCATGATGGATCAAAGGAGGTTGATGGTACAATGTATAGACAGCTAGTGGGAAGCTTGAATTACCTTACTACAACTAGACCTAACATGGCATACTTTGTTAGTGTGTTAAGTTAGTTTATGTGAGACCTTAGAAAGCCGTTGGGGAGCAGCAAAATATGTAGTTAGGTATATTAAAGGAACACTTAATTTTGGAATTATGTATATTGATTCATTTGATGTTGAACTGGAAATTTACTCATATTCAGATTGGGCTGGTAATCGAGATGATAGAAAATCTACTACAGGTTATGCTTTTAGGGTTGGATCTAGGATTGTTTCATGGAGTAGCAAAAAGAAATCGATGTACCATTGTCATCTACTGAGGTAGAATATGTTAGGTTCCTATAATACTAGTGATTCCCCGATTATTATTGTCATTGTAGCCCTTATTGCTATTGTTGTGCCCCTATTGTCCCCATATTATTATTATTGTGCCCCATAGAAACCCACTATTGTTATTGTTTTCCCCTTATATTATTATTGTTATTGTTATGTCGGCTTTGATTATATTATGACCCCTTAGACTCCTATGTATAGAAAGGAGGTTTTGTCATTTGTATCATCCAATAATTGTTCATTTGTGTAATGTAAAGGAGGTTGACCCCTCGCAGTTTCTGATTTTGAAGTCGTTGATCTATTTTTTCTTCTATTTTGTGAGTTGGTTACATAACATTTGGTATCAAAGCATTGGATTCTAGGGTCTCAATGATCCAAATAGGTCATTGTGGAATTTTCACTATAACTTTTTTTCTACAATGTTTTAGAAGCTAAAATTAAAACCTATTTGAGTCGAAATCTTAATGAACCTTGGGTTTGAATTTCAGATATTTCTTGCTATATTTTCGGAGATACGATCCAAGGAAGTTAGGGTTTTCGCAGGCTCCCGCATTATATCTCAAACATGGGACCTCAGGAAAATCATCATAACTTTCTCTCTGAGCATCAGATTGAAATTTCATAAAAAGTTACACAAAAAGTATAGCTTGTAGTTTTCTATTTATCGGTATTAGGTCCTAAGGTCAAAACAGTGACACATGTCACTTTGTACAAGTTCGCGCTACTGAACTAGTCTATAATTTGGGCGGAGAATCCAATTTTGATCAAACTTATGGGGTTGGAAAAAGGACTCAAAGGGCTACCGCAGGACACAATTTTATACCTTAGAGATTCGAAATTACATAGATACAATATATTAAATAGGAAGCTCCTACAAAGTAAAAACAATGTGTGTAGTTTTTTTTAAATTTTGCATATGTTTGGTTGAAAAAATAGTTTGAAGGAATTCAAAGGGCATAGTGAAGCATTATTATCATTAATTGAAGCCTCGAAAAAATAAAATGGAAACACCTAGTAAGCAACCTAAAAGAACTAGCATGGTTCATGAAGAAGAGGAAGAAATGCAACATGATATATTAAAATTATGAGACCAAGTGCGACAAAATTCACTCTCACAAAATGTAACAGAAGCTAAGATGGATGGTTTAAAGAAAGGCATGGAAGCTAAGATGGATGGTTTAAAGAAAGGTGTGGAAGCTAAGATGGATAGTTTAAAGAAAGGTGTGGAAGCTAAGATGAATGATGTGGAAGGTAGGATGGACGGTATAGAAGAAAAACTTAAAGGCAACATGGAAGATATGAAGACAAATTTGACAAATGTGCTACAATGCTTACCAATGGCGAAAGGGTGGTAAAGGAAACTCATGATGAGAACAAAAGAAATGTTAATCATGATTTCGTAGACTCTAATGTTGGATTGAAGACCCACCATGTTCCAAAGACTGATATGAGGAAGTTTGATGACAAGGATCCCGTAACATGGATACTATAGATGGAGCAATATTTCGATCTCTATAATGTGCAAAATACACAAAAGGTACGCATTGTAACTTTATATTTGGAACCAAATCAATTTGTATGGTATCGATGGCTTTTCTCTCATAAGAAAATTGTCACTTGGGAAATTTTTATGGAAGAAATGATAGCACATTATGAAGATACAAAAACAAACACATTTTTTAGCCAATTGATAAATCTCAAACAAAAGGGTCCAATGATGGAGCACATTGAGGACTTACAAAAAATGAATATAAGGGTAAAATATATTCTGCAGGAGCATATGATTGATGTGTCCATAAGACCTTTAAAGGATAACATCCAACATGAGGTTCACCTTTGGGAACCTTATTCGGCATTCAGGTTGGCAAGAAAACTAAAAGGAAAAAGTATGGCAAAAAGGAAGCCTACCACTCACAACTATAAAGATGGAAGTGTTGTTACCCCTAGCCTTCCACAACCTACAAGGTTGACACCAAAACAATTGGAAGGAAAAAGAGTAAAAGGGATTTGTTATAGTTGTGATAGCAAATACACTAAAGGTCATAAGTGTGCTGAGAGTAAATTATTTTACATAGATTGTGAAGAGGAGGAAGACAAGGAACAATAAATGTCAAAAGAAGAGGATATACATGTTTGCATTATGACGCAGGTTTGGCACTATGACACAAGTGTTGTCCTTGACAGAAACTCACTCAAATGACATATCACAGTTCAGGATCTCAGAATGAAGGAAAAAGAGATATACGCAGGTTCCTCTGAACCAAGGCATGTATAAACGCGAGTTAAACGATCAAAAGGCGCATATACGTATGCACACACTTTCATGCAAAGAAAAGCGCGTACATGTGGGGAAGCTTCTTTTTGGTCCGTGGTATTTAGTCCTTGGTATTTGGACCTATGGTTTTGGACCATGGTATCTCGTCTGAATTGTTGAACCTAGGTATTTGGTCCAAGGTATTGATTCTTTATGGTTTTGGACCTTGGTATTGTGTAAGGCCTAAGATTATAAAAGGGGAAGGAGATCATTAGGAAAAAGCATTGACTCAAGCATTGAATATCTGATGAAGAGCAAGATCTAGAATACTGGTCATTGGGTAATTGTGCATAGCTGGATCTGAATCAAGGAGGAACCTGAGTGCTAGAAGAAGGATAAGTTGTAATGATGGGTCAATATCTTAAGGCTTGAATAGTAGTATCTTTTTGTTATTTTGATCTGTTATATTTGGTGCATGACTTGATCTATAAATTTGATAATCTAGGTTTAACTGATGTCTGAATAAGTGAAAAGGGTAAATTATCTTCTATAGATCTGTACGCAGGTTCGGCATAGTAGAGGCGTGTATACACATAGGTTATTTAATTCAAAATAGTGTATATGCAGGTTGGCCTTCATACATCAGCATATGCACAGAGGTTCTGCACATTGAAGTAGCGTACATCTCATGAAATACGTTTTAGCTACTTCTGTTTATTGTTGCAGTGTTCTGGGTTCAGGATTGGTTCTGGTTACTGTCACTATATTCTGGTTACAGCTTTCTGAGAAGTGATTGCTTGATTCAGTATTGGTTTGTACAAAGGAGATCGGTTGATGCAGATATAGTTGATGTTATTCATAGATCCAGTCTGAAAATTTATGAAATGTGGCCCCTGGAAGAAAAGAGAAGGTTGTAGCCTTCTGTAGGTCAGCACCTACGTACTAGTACCTCAACTAGTACAAGAGCTAAGGGGGTTGTAGCTCCTTTCTAGGAGAAGCTGGAGAATGAGAGAAGGTTGTAGCCTTCTGCAGGTAGCAGCCTATGTACTGGTATAAGGCTGCACCAGTACAAAAACATTGTAAAAAGAAGTTTCTAATTAAAAGAAGATAGAGACGAATTGCAGCAGGTGGTTTTCGCCCACATTGGGTTTCCACCTTATATCTTGTGTTCTTATGTGTGACTGCCTGTTCTAGTTTACACTTCCTGGTTACTGTTTATATGGTTTGATGCACAGATTAATGATCAAAATATGAAGAATAATTTAAATTACAAGTATGCTAGTTATACGTTGGTTTCCTTAACTGTAGTTGCATACATATGCAGTTTTCACTAACTGAAGTAGCATATACAAATCTGATTGTGAAATGAAAAATAATTGACCTGATAATACTAATTCACCCCCCCCCCTCTCAGTATTATTTCCAACAATTGGTATCAGAGTAGGTCCTTCAGAAGAAGCTTGATCGCTTGAAGGAAGATCTATCATCATGAGCAACTACGAAAAAGAGGCATCTATCAGGCCACCAATTTTTGATGGGAGAAACTTCATCTCTTGGAAGGTAAGAATCACAACCTATCTTCAATCTCTTGGTACAGAAGTTTGGGATATCGTGAAAACAGGATACACATTTCCATCAGCAACTCCTACAGATATGGCTGGTAAGAAGCAGTATGAAACAAATGCAAAGGTTATGAATACTTTATTAGGGAGTTTATCTCAATCAGAATTCATCAAGGTTATGCAGGTCAAAACAGTGAATGAAATATGGGATAAGATCGTTCTGAGCTATGAAGGAGATGATCGGGTAAAACGGGCAAAACTACAAACTCTTAGAATTCAATATGAAAATCTCAAAATGCACAATGATGAAAGTGTGGCTAACTATTTCTTATGTATAGATGAGATTATCAATTGTATGAAAAACCTGGGTGAAGAAATAAAAGAAGTTACTTTGGTTGAAAAGGTTCTAAGATATTTGTCTTCTAAGTTTGAATCAAAAGCTTCTGCCATAGAAGAAAAGTAGAATCTATAGAGCATTACCATGTCACTGCTACACGGAATCCTAACTGCTTTCGAAATGAGAAAAGGGGGACCATCAGATAGGATAGAAGCCGCATTCAAAGCCTCAGGAAAAGGAGATTACAATGAGTCATGACATATGTCAGAAGGAGAGGAAGAATCAAACTTTTTCAAGAACCTTCAATGGGGTTCTGGAAGATTTAGAGGTAAGCTACCTTTCAAATGTTTTTCTTGTGGAAGAGTCGGTCACTATGTTGCCAAGTGTCCTCATAAAGATAAGCTTGACAAAGGTAAGGAACCAATTAGATGGAACAGAAAAGAGAATGTAAGAAAGAAGAGCTATTATACACATGAAGACAGTGATGTATTTTCATTTAGTGATGAAGATGAACAATGTAATGATTATAGAATTTTGATGTCTTTTGAAGATGATGATTTCTTGGATGCTATAGATGAAAATGATATCTATGAAGAAATTTCTAAACTTAAAATCTATTTACAAGAAAAGAGTATGGTCATAGATACTCTGACATTCCAAATTGTTGAAAGGGAAAAACACAATGAAAAGTTAGAATGTGAAATTGTGGGACTTAGAAAAGATATTGAGAAAACAAAAGCTCTTAATCTTAGATTTGCTAAAGGATCTGAAACTTTAGATGAGATTATCAAAGTGCAGGTTTCTCCACTAATCAAGACAGGTCTTGGATATACTGAAGAAGCATCTCAAGAACAGAAGCCATCCACCTCCAAAAGTTATCTTGATGCAACAAGGAGAAGTGAACAGGTTGACAATCAACAGCAAAGGCATAAAGTAGATCACCAGGTAAATCAGGGTCAATCTACCTCAAGGATAAACATAGATCACCAAGTACATCGGGGACAATCTACTTCAAGGATGAACATAAGCTACAACAAACTACAGGTAAATCATTCTCAATTTGCCTCAAGAACGAATGGCTATGGAAATTACAATCACCAGGATGGAAGGTTTGATAATTGTAGGAACTTCTTCAATGGTCAATGTTTCTCTTGTCATAAGTTTGGACACAAAGCTGCTCAATGTGTTTCCTACAAGACCATCATGACTAGAGAAGCACGAAATCAAAGGAGTGTGACTGGAATCATGAAAAGAACCTACAATAACTTTTCTACTCTTGAAAATGAAATAGAATGTTCTATTTGTAACAACTTCGGTCATGAAGATTCTGAATGCAGGAGTAGGTTTCGGCAAACAACTCAGAAGGAGCAAGCTTCATTGAGTCCCAAAACATGGAGGAAGAAAGAACCGCAACTAGA
Source organism: Pinus tabuliformis (assembly GCA_031772625.1). NCBI lineage: Eukaryota > Viridiplantae > Streptophyta > Pinopsida > Pinales > Pinaceae > Pinus > Pinus tabuliformis. The sequence continues at coordinate 881,285,019 of CM062807.1, forward strand.
AAGATGTGGTATAGCCTTATATGCGGAAGGACAGGAAAATCAGTGGTACATCGACAGTGGTTGCTCAAAACATATGACAGGTGATAAAGAAAAACTTCAGTCATATAGTGCCTTTGAAAAGGAAAGGAAGGTCTCATTTGGAAATGACACCCCTGCATTCATAAAAGGTAAAGGTTCTGTTATTTTGAAAGAAAAAGTCAAAGCTGGAAATGTTATGTATGTTGATGGCTTAAAACATAATCTATTGAGTGTCAGTCAAATGTGTGATCAAGGAAATGAGGTAATATTTCGATCAAATGGATGTATTGTTCGTGAGCTTGATACAGGAGAAATAGTGATCAAAGGCATAAGAACTCCAAATAATTTATACATACTCAAGGGAGGACAATAACAATGCTATCTAAGCAAGAATGATAAACACTGGCTATCGCACAGAAGATTGGGGCATCTAAGCTTCTCTCAAATAAGGAAAGCATGCAAATATCAAGCGGTTCATGATCTCCCTGACATCAGAATTCCAGACAATACAATATGAAAATCATGTCAGTTTGGTAAGCAAACTAGAACAAATTTCCCTGTGAAGGAAGGATTAGCTAGTAGGCCACTTGAACTTATCCATACTGATGTATGTGGTCTATCTAGGAAGAGGTCACCTCGAGGAGAAGAATACTTCATATTGTTCATTGACGAATTTTCAAGGATGTGTTGGATAGGACTTCTGAAGCATAAAGACGAAGCTTTCGAAAAGTTCAAAGCATTCAAAGCCTTGGTTGAAAACGAATCGGATCGCAGAATCAAATGCCTCAGGTCTGATCGAGGAAGGGAATTTACCTCAGATGAATTTTTCTATTTTTGTGAAGAACATGGAATAAGAAGGGAATTCTCTACTGCAAGGACTCCTTAGCAAAATGGAGTAGTGGAAAGGATGAACAAAATGATCGAACAAATGGCTCATGCTATGCTTGATGAGTCTGGAACTCTCGCAACCTTTTGGGGAGAAGTTGCATTTGCTGTAGTTACTATTCTCAGCAAGACAAACGTCTAGGTAAACAACACTCAAACTCCTCATGAACTTTGGTATGGTAAGACTCCTACGGTAAAATACTTCAAAAATTTTGTAAGAAAATGTTACATTGAAAGGACTGATGAAAACCTTGGCAAGTTTGAACCTAGAGTAGATGAAGGCATTCTCCTTGGTTACTCTCCCCACAACAAAGGTTGTAAATGTTACAATAAAAGACTTGGAAAAATTGTTGAAAGTATTGATGTAGTGATTGATGAAGAAGGAAATATTCCTAGGTAGGTAAAATCCGAAGAATTCGAAGATGATGAGGACTATCCTTCAACATCAAATCAGACTAATGATGAAGAAGAAACCTATGAGGCACCACAGGAACAGATAAGGGTAGAAGAAAAGACTCCATCCAAGTACGTCCAAAAGAATCATCCAGAAACTCAAATTTTGGGGCAAAAAGAGGCAGGTGTTCAAACAAGAAGAACTATTTCAAAAGATTCAATCTATCTAGAATTTCTCTCCTCCACTGAACCATGAAATGTAAGTGAAGCATGCAAAGATGAATACTGGGTCAAGGCTATGAATGAAGAACTTGATTAGATTGAAAAGAATAACACTTGGGAGTTAGTTCCTAGACCAAATGATAAGAATGTCATAGGGACAAAATGGATATTCAAAAACAAGTTGAATGAAAGTGGAGATGTTATTAGAAACAAGGCAAAAATTGTTTGTAAAGGGTATGCTCAACAAGAAGGTATAGACTTTGAAGAAAACTTTGCACCAGTTGCCAGACTTGAAGTGATAAGAATGTTTCTTGCTCTTTCTAGCTTTTAGAAGTTCAAAGTATTTCAAATGGATGTGAAATCTACTTTTTTAAATGGAGATTTGGAAGAAGAAGTGTATATTGAGCAACCAAATGGATTCATCCTTGAAATGATCCAAAACTTGTATGCAGACTTAAGAAGGCACTCTATGGTCTTAAAAAGGCTCCAAGGGCTTGGTATTATCATCTGGACAAATACCTCCATCAACAAGGTTTTTTAAAAGGACCAGTTGATAGCAATCTATATGTAAAAATTGATAATGATAAATTGCTAATACATGTTGTGTATGTTGATGATATCATCTTTGGTAGCAATGAAGAAACCATGAGTCAAAATTTTACTTTGGTGATGCAGAAAGAATTTGAAATGTCCTTGCTTGGTGAGCTAACATATTTTCTTGGTTTACAAGTCCAACAAAATAAAGACGGTATCTTTTTGTCACGAACCAAGTACCTCAAGGAGATCTTGAAGAAATATGGCATGGAAGATTCGAAACCAGTATGTACCCCTATGGTAATAGGATGCAGCCTCAGCACCAATGATGATTCAACAACAGTACATCAACCAGCCTATAGATCCATGATTGGTAGTCTTCTCTATCTGACAGGTACCCGACCAGACATCGTGCATGCAGTGGGAATATTTGGAAGATTGTAGGAAAATCCGAAGGAAGCACACCTTCAGGTGGTTAAAAGAATTATAAATATCCTCAAGGGACACAAAGCTATGGCTTATGGTATCCTAGAGATACAGATCTCACACTTCATGCATATACAGATGCAGATTGGGCAGGAAGCGTGAATGACAGAAAAAGAACTAGTGGTGGTGCATTCTTTATGGGTTCCAGATTAGTATCTTGGTTCAGCAAGAAACAAATTTCAATTGCTTTATATACAGCTGAAGTGGAATATATGGTTGCTGCATCTTGCTGCACACAACTCCTTTAGATGATGCAAATTTTGCAAGATTTTCAAATCACTTGTACTCCACCTATCTCCATTTTATGTGATAATACAAGTGCAATATGTATTTCAAAAAATTCAGTCATGCATTCAAAGACCAAGCACATACCTATCAAATATCATTTTCTCCGAGAACAAGTGCTTGAACAAAAATTCAAATTGGAGTATGTTCCCTCCAAGGAACAGGCTGTTGATATACTCACCAAACCACTGCCCAGGGAGACTTTTGAATACCTCAGACAGAAGCTGGGAGTAGTTGATGCATCATCTTGCTATTGAAACTTGTTTTCTTCAGAGAAAAATGGTTGTACGCAAGTTTCATGAGGATGATCCACGTATATACATCGGTTTATGTGGATACAGTCGCGTATATGTTGGTTTGAAGACAACAATGGGCCAGGCTTAGGATGAAAGGAGTCTGATATGGGTCTGACAAAGACCATCTAGCATAGGTTCAGGGGGAGCATATATTCTTCTAATAATGCAGTGTTGGCATTATCTTAGAAGATCTTGGTTCAAGTTCGCAGTTGTTTATGGTTTCAGGTGGAACAGGTGTAGAGGGAGAACATGGTTGTTGGTCTGCATGATGATTGATAGATGCCGATGATGATAGTTATAGTCTTGTTGTAGATATTTCTTCTCTATGTCATGTATTTGTTTTCTTATCAAGGTCATGTAACGACCTATTTTGGTTTCCCCACTATGCCTGGGATAGATAACGTAATGTTCTTGTTTTATCTTGTGTAAACTTTTGGTGTATCCCCACTTGGTTGGGAGATGGATGTATGAATGAGTCTTTGGTGGTAGGAAGGCCATTTATGATGTATAAAGTTATGTATCTTCTTGTAGAACATCTTCTTGCAGACCTTGCCTACAGTCAGGGGGAGCATGGACAACATAGCAGAGAAGAGATTTCAGCATGAACTCAGGGGGATGATAACCCTTTGCACTTGATGAAAAAGGGGGAGAATGACTTTGAGTGACTTGGGGTTGCCATCAAGTCCAAAGGGGCAGATTGTTGGCATTATGACACAGGTTTGGCGCTATGACACAGGTGTTGTCCTAGATGGAAACTCACTCAAATGACAGATCATAGTTCAGGCTCTCAGAATGAAGGAAAACGAGATATACGCAAGTTCCTCTTAACCAAAGCGCATATACACACGGGTTACACGATCAAAAGGCGCGTATACATATGCACACACTTTCATGCAAAGAAAAGCACGTACGTGTGGGAAAACTTATTTTTGGTCCACAGTATTTAGTCCTTGGTATTTGGACCTATGGTTTTGGACCATGGTATCTCGTCTGAAGTGTTGAACCCAGGTATTTGGTCCAAGGTATTGATTCTTTATGGTTTTGGACCTTGGTATTGTGTAAGGCCTAAGACTATAAAAGGGGAAGGAGATCATTAGGCAAAAGCATTAACCGAAGCATTGAATATCTGATGAAGAGTAAGATCTAGAATACTGGTCATTGGCTAATTGTGCATAGCTACATCCAAATCACGGAGGAACTTGAGCGCTAGAAGAAGGATAAGTTCTATTGATGGGTTAAGATCTGTTACACTAAAAAATGTCACCATGGCTATTTACAGTTAGTATGGCTCTATCAACAGTCATGCTATCCTCCTGGGCAAGTCTCATGCCTCTGCTCTCCATGTCAAACTCCAAAAAGAGAGAAAGTCTTTATAAATGTATTTATCTCTGGGTATGCAGGTTCTCTCAACCTTACCTGCGGGTACGCACCCAATGTTCACGAAAGCTGTGTCCTTGTACGCTCTGTATGTAAAGGGGCAGGTGCGTCCCCCTGTAAAGGTCAAAATGAGCAAATTTCATCTTTAAAAAGTTACTTGTGGTCATTTCTAGAGAATTCTAGAAGGTTGTTCGACGTGTATTGAGCGCCTCCAGATGGTTCATGTACCCCTACCAAGGAGGAACTTATCCCATCAATGAGGGAGCTATCCCATCCAAAGAGGGGATTATCCGATTGATGGTGGACCTCATTAACTTCCTCTTGAGCACTATAAATACAGGCATTGGGCCAGAAGGAGAGGAGGTTGGAAGCTAAACATTTCTAAGGGTAGATGTTGCTGGAATTAGGACTCCCATTTAGAAGCTTGTGAGGAGAGATTGCCATCTTTGCTTGTTCTATTTGGAAGTGGGTGAGCTTTGTCAAAGTAAAGGAGAACTCTTGATGGACCCTGGGAGGGACTTGGACAACACCAAGGCTCAGGTTGTAATTGTTCCTTTTGTTTCCTATTAATGCAAATGAGTCCATTCTTCTCAATAACTTGTTATTTATGAGTTGTTTCATGTACTCCTTGGTCTATGTGTTAAATATGTTTTATTCTATGAGATTATCAAGTGCTATTTAATCGTTTGATTGTTAGTGAATGGAGGTTTCAAAGTGAAGGAGGAGCTAATCCGGATCAGTGAGGCTGGACTACTACAACAACGTTGGATTACAGGTAGGATCTAAACACTTGATTTCTTATATAGTAAATGCATGTTTAGAGAAGGATTGTTCTTGTTTGTCTTGTTTGTCACTAGAGAGTCTTAGGCTCTTAGGGAGGTTGGTTGTGTCCGCACTATCGACTCTTTCCGCCTAACAAGATCTTAAGGCTTGAATAATAGTATCTTTGTGTTATTTTGATCTATTATATTTGGCACATGACTTGATCTATAAATATGATAATCTGGGTTTAACTGATGTTTCAATAAATGAAAAGGGTAAATTATCTTTTATAGATCTATACGCAGGTTGGGCACAGCAGAGGCGCGTACACATGCAGGTTCATTAATTCAAAAAAATGTATACACAGGTTGGCCTTAATACATCAGTGTATGCATGCAGGTTCTGCAAATTGAAGTAGGTTACATCTCATGAAATATGTTTTAGCTACTTCTATTTATTGTTGCAGTGTTCTGGGTTCAGGATTAGTTCTTGTTACTATCACTGTATACTAGTTACAACTTTTTGAGAAGTGATTGGTTGATTCAGTATTGGTTTATACAAAGGAGATTGGTTGATGCAAATATAATTGATGTTATTCATGGATCCAATCTGAAAATTTATGAAACGTGGTCCCTGGCAGAAAAAAGAAGCTTGTAGCCTTCTGTAGGTCACACCTACGTACTAGTACCTCAGCTAGTACACGAGCTAAGGGGGTTGTAGCTCCTTTCCAGGAGAATCTAGAGAATGAAAGAAGGTTATAGCCTTCTGCGGGTAGCAACCTGTGTACTGGTATAAGACTACACCAGTATAGAAACATTGTAAAAAGAATTTTCTAATTAAAATAAGATAGAGAAGAATTGCAGCAGGTGGTTTTCACCCACATTGGGTTTCCACCTTATATCTTGTGTTTTTATGTGTGACTGCCTGTTCTATTTTATTGTTCCTAGTTACTATTTACATGGTTCGATGCACAGATTAATGATCAGCATCTGAAGAATAATTTAAATTACAAGTATGCTGATTATACGCTGGTTTCCTTAACTGTAGTTGCATACATACGCGGTTTTCACAAAATGAAGTAGCATATACAAATTTGATTTTGAAATGAAAAATAATTGACCTGATAATACTGATTCACATCCCCCAGTATTATTTCCAACAATACACTACGAACAAACCCTAGAGAAAGAAGAAATGAAGATGACCATATCTTGTAATGCATTGGCCCAAATTACCACTCCTCAAACTATCAATATAGAAGGACACATCAAGAAGAAAAAGGTAACAATGTTGATTTATTCGTGCAGTACCCATAATTTTATTCATTGTAAGATAGCCAAGGAATTGAATTGCTTCCTATATCCAGCACTAGAGTGTTAAGTGATGATTGCAAGTGGAGGAACCTTAAATTACTCTGGAAAGTGCCATAATATCAAGCTATCCATGGGAGAATATGTATTGAATAGCCCAATGCTTTCCATTCCAATGGGTGGTGTTGATATTGTACTGGGAGTCGAATGACTACAATCCTTGGGTACAATAGCTTTCAATTTTCAAGAACTTTTCATGAAATTTTTTTCCGAACGAAAGGAATTTGAATTAAGGGGTATTTCAGGGAAACTAGGAAAGATAATCATCTCTAACAGAATGACAAAGCTTCTAAAGAAAGAACAATGAGGCGTAATTGCACAATTATGTTCACTAGAGGTTCCCACATCAAAATCATCTATTTGTCCAGATCTCCAAAAAGTTTGGGACAATCATTCCAAGGTATTTAAGACTCCCAAAGGCCTCCCACCAATTTGTGATCATGATCATGCTATTCATTTGATTCCAGAAAGTGTTCCTCCAAACATGAGCCCTTACAAATATCCCTATGCCTAAAAGAGGGAAATTGAATGCATGGTTGTAGAAATGCTAGAGGCTAGTATAATTCAACCTAGTCAAAGTTCTTTCTCTCCTCCAGTAGTATTGGTGCACAAGAAGGATGGATCATGGTGCATGTGTCCAGATTATAGGGAGCTTAACAGGCTCACTATTAAAGATAAATTTCCCAATCCTGTCCTTGATGAATTATTGGATGAATTTCATGGATCAATTTACTTCACCGAGTTGGATCTGCATTCAAGAAAACATCAAATCAGAATGAAGACTCAAGACATTGAAAAAAACATTTAGAACTCATGAGGGCCATTATGAATTTTTGGTCATGCCTTTTGGCCTTACTAATGCACCTTCTACATTTCAAGGGTTCATGATTTCCATTTTCAAACCTATTGTAACAGCTACAACCACCCTCCAAAATTTTGGCCTGCACCTAATTTCGGAGCCTCCCTTGGGAGTTTCGCTTGATGACTGCACACCCTCAGGTCCACTCTGTGAGCCCGTGGGATTCTTTGCATTCACCTTGCTTGTTCAATTCACCTAGGTTTTTGCATGTTGGTGTCTAAGTCATGGTTTCAACCATGTTCTGGTTATGCTCAAAGTCTTCGCTTCATGTGTACTTGTTATGTTCGCTATGAAAGCATCTATCACACTCACACATAGAGTCACATTCACATTCACACAAGCATCATCATGATGGATCAACGATCAATCACGAGTGTCGCGCTTGTCGCTTTCACCGACGGTCAGTCATCTTGAACATGTATGTCTGGATGTTTCGATTTGTTTCATCATCAAGTCATATGAGTGTGTGTTTGCATGATCACCTATGCATCTTTTAATCATTCACACACTTAGTCAGTTTGTTGAAGTTCAGATGACCGTACTTCCCTTTGACAGCCAGACCATCACCCTGCCATCGACTTGATCGACTGTCACCTAGAATAATGCAGAAGAACCAAGCATTTCTTTCCAAGATGCACTTATCGCAAGCAATCCAATCAGCTTTCATGCTGACCACCTAGATAGTCAGACCCGACAACCACCCTGGGATTGACTCCCCTCAAAAATTGCACAGAAGCTACTAACCTTGCCCACTTTAATAACTGAGGAAATTGTGCAGACAGGTGGTATAGACACCGAGTGCCTATCCCTATCTCCCTCAGAAAATTGCACAGTTTTCCCCGTCAGTCCTTCCGACAACTGATCTGCTACTCATCCAAGAATCTGCACACTTTTCATGAGCAGGCCTTCTACTAGACAACAGTCCACTCATATCAGAAGCCGTGCAGAGATGATCAGCAGGCCAACCTGTCAGCCTCAATGAATTTTTCCTGACTAGTAGCTCCATGCAACAGATTGCCACTTCACTCCAGGACTTGCACAGTTTTTGCAGCCAAGCACCCAATAGCTGACTGTTGGTTCCCCTTGGAAATTGTGTATTTTTTGCTGCCAATGACCAAGTAGCCAACTATCAATTCCCTTTGGGAATTGCACAGTTTTGACTGCAAGTCTCTTGGCCACTTCCTCCCAAAAAATGTGTAATTCGTGCCTATTGATCCTCCTTGCAGCCTGACCTATTCTCTAGAAAATTACGCAAATTTTGCCTCCCAACCCCTGCTTCCTACTCCTTTCGGAAACTACACAGATCCTACCTATCTTGCCTTCCTGCAGCCGAGACTGTCTCTCACAAAACTTGAGCAATTTTTACTTCCAACCGAGCTAGACCTTGTGGACAGTCATTGTCAACTTAGATTTCCCATCTTCATCACTCACTAACTCTTGGACAGTTGTCTTCAGCAGTGCCCAGAGACATCATCCTGTTTGGCAACCTTGCTTCCTCTCTCGATCACTTGCATCCAAAATGATCATGTGTCATGGTAGACTAGGAGGTTTCTAAATTTGATTTCATCTCGTCATGAGTGACTGCAATCATAGGTACACTGAAAAACATGGCATAAAAATGAAATGGATGAACAAAGGGAGGGCCTGTAGAAGGACATGTTCACCAATGGATGAACGAACGATATATGCAAAGAGATGTGCTCATGAATAGATGATCATGCAAAGATGTGTTCGCAAACAGACAGACGAGGAAACATGCAAGGTGTGCTCATGGGCAGATGAATGAACGAACATGCGCCTTTCACGAACAGATGAGCCTATCAACCCTTCAGACATGCAAGCAAGGAACAATGTGCCAAAGAATAATGAAGCGAACCAAAGACCATCGAAGACTCCATGCACTTAGCCATGCTGAGGTGAATTTGTGCTACATCATGAAGATATCCATCACCTAGCAGCACTATAGCTCAACATGCACTCTAGCAGCAACATGAATGTACCATCACTATCATGTCGAGTCATGTCATGAGTCATGTCGCCCACATCTCTATTCTGGGCTATTTTTTCAATCAATGTAATGTAATGTGGAAGTTGAAGAGACCCACTTGTTGTAGAAAGAGTCATGCAAAGTGGAAAAGTCATGGAAGTCAAACAATCGTGAGGGTAGTCGAACAACCATAAGAGTCAATTTCACCCTTGACTATAAATACCCCCTCATTTGTACATGGAAAGGACTTTTCACCTCAGCTCCCACATAGCCAAGAGAGTCTATAGTATTTTTCAGGAGTAAGTAGTGCCTTCAACACCCTACTCATAGGGTTAGTGATGTATGGTGTAACAATGTATCTTTGAATTTTCGCTTAATTCGGAAGCTTGCTAACAGGCCATCACGTTTTCACACATGTATTGTAACTGTTGTAAGACTAATCTTGAACACTTGTAATGATTGTTGCTTTAACCTATGTTGAACACTTGAACTATTTCACTTGTTGTAATACATAATATGTTAATGCAAATGTGTTATATATGTTGTTAACATTGTCTCGCCCGTGGTGGCTATCTCCTTGGACATCAGAAAGACCTTTCACATAAATCTTGCCATAACAACCATTGCACTCATTTGGACTCATCTAATGAGTGTTGTACGTGTTATCTTACCTTGTGTGTTGTGACTGCCACATCCATGTGGAGTTCTCCTCTTGAAGCTACGCACGTCCTATTGTGTTGTGTGTTTCTAGCTGAGTGGGGACTTTATCCCAACCAACTTGGGACTCACACTCACCCTCTCCTCTTACAGTGAAAGAACCATTGCCAAAAGTACACTAACATTCACTAGGCACGCAAACTTCACTTCTCAAAGGCAAAGAAGACCACTCTCCTATGCTGACAAGCAAGATTTGAGGCAAATCATTAAGACAATGGCAACCGAGCCATCATACCGAATGGGACTCCCACACCAAATTCTGTGAGGTCTAGTTGGGACTTCATACCGAGGTGATCCCCTAAATGTTGGTGGGTCTAGTACCATCAAAATTTCTAGCGCTAGAAGGAGGGCAGTCAGTTGTATATGGATGAACATCCCCTCACACTCATTGATCAACCATCTAATCAAGGTAGTAAGTCACACTCGCTACCACCTAAATGCAACTCTGAATTTGGTTACTCCTTAGCTCCCAGGATTGAACACGAGATTTTGTATCATTAACATCGCTCTCTCCATCCCATCACTCACCAGTTTACGGAAGTAGTTGGACTAATCCCAGGCATACAACATCTTCCAAATGCATCAAGGAAGTCAAAAGCCTCTCCCGGTGGAGTTGTTGTACCATCGGTGGAAGAGGAAGTCCTTGCCACACCTCAAGGTCTAGTAGAGGCTATTGAACACAGAGAGGAACCTCAGGTCTTCCGGCAAGCCAAACAAGACACTCTTGTGATCTTAGGATCACATTGTTGTATAAGAAGCAGGGGGAAGGTAGCGGAGGAGGTGGAGGCAGAGACGAACCAATAGACTCAAAGATGGAACTATCAGACTCTGAAAGAGAGGAAGAGGGCGAAGAAGAAGAAGAGATGGCTGACCCAAATCTTGAATGGATGACTCACGAACCATTGCCTCTCTCAGCTATTCTACACAAGATGCCAAAGCGAGTGGAGAAGATGAACATCAAGTTCAACCCTAACAGTATGGTGAAGGCGGAAGACCACTTAGACAACTTCTACCTACAGCTGCAGACCCTTGAGGTTTGGTTTGACAACATAGCATGTAGATTGTTCCCATGTACCTTGGATGGTTGCGCAATTCTATGGTATCATAGCCTTCTACTGAACTCTATACAGAACTAGGGTTCATTCAAGCATGATTCAAGCACATGTTCCTTGAGAAGTTTTCTGACGAAACAACCCTACCCATGCTACTCAAAGAGTTGCGAAGTCTCAGGATGGAGGGAAAAGAAAAAGTAAAAGACTTCAATCAGAGGTTTACATGTATCCTGAACAATTTTGTAGTAGACACTAAACCTCATGACTCCATCACTATTGATTACTACACATCTACACTGCCAACCAACATTGTACATTTCGTCAAGCGAGTTGCGAAACCAACACTCTTGGAAAGTTGTGAAGAGGCTATTGTTGTTGAGAAAGATCTACGTGCAATTGAAGTAATCAAGGATGACGAATTAGCAAAGGACTCCAAGGATGTTAGTAGGAAGCCTCAAGCAATGGAGAGCAACGGTAGAGACAAGGGAGAAATTGATATTGAGACCCTCACTCGCCTTGTCAAGAACTTGACTATGGAAGTGTCCAAGCTCAAACAACAGAAAACGAACACATTTGCAAGCAACCATCTGCCCCGACAAATACATGTAAACAACTCATCGAGCGGCTCGTCAAGAAAAAAAGAGTTCACTTAAAAAACTACGTAGAAGCCTATGTTCCAACTTAAACAATGCGTAGATCCTAAGTTTTGTTCCTTCCACGAAGAGCAGCACCCTGAGAAGTCTTGTTCGGAATGGAAGAAAGTTGTTAGTTTTGTTTGTAGTCATACACTCAATGCAGAAATCAATATGCAGGAGCAGCCAAAAGAGATTGATGATGATGAATAGGTTGCACCTGATGAAGCATCAAGTTCTAGGCATGTGGTGAATGCATATCAGTTCTCGCAAGTATTTTCGAGGAGGAACACCAAGAAGCAACCCTAAAAGAAAAATTATCATTACAATCATAGGAGTAAAGGGACTGCCCCTACACTTGGGGAAATGCAAGAGATGGTGATATTGCTGATGAAGATGGTAGATCCATCGGTCACCCCAAAGAAGAAAAAAGAAAGCAAGTCCTGGAAGACAATGACGGATAAGAGTACATCCATGAGCATCAAGTTGCAAAACACTTTGTTGGACAACATAAACATCCATTCCACCTCGGACACCTCGGTAAGTCTACCACCTCTACACTACAACATTGTTGAAGACGTGAAGAAAACTCGATCGAACATCAATTTGTTCGAGTTAGCTAATGTCCAGAGTCAATGAGATATCATGTTGTGCACAATGTGATAGACATTAATAGACAACGCAACCTCAACCAACAAAGGGGAAAGCACACCTCCTAGATCACTTTCCTCAGTGCTAAACACACTCCGAATGGAAGAAGCAAACTTAAGCTTTCCTCCATTCCTACTTTCTTTCAAATATTTTAACTACAATGTTCACAACTTCTTGGTTGATTCTGGCACGATAGCCAATGTCATGTCGCTCTCCATCGCTAAGAAGATCAATGTGCAATGGAGTGAGACATCTGCACAAATCATCCAACTTGATTGAACATTAGTACTAGCCATTAGTGAACTGTGAGATGTGACCATCCGACTATATCATGACAGTTGAGTCCACCAATGCATCAACATAGTTGTTGTCGACATACTGGAAGCATATGGTCTATTACTCAGTAGAGACTGGTCCAGCAAGCTAGATGGATATTTTGCTATATACTGGTCTCACATGTGACTTCCGTACAAGGGAAAATGCAACCAAATCTAGGTTTTATCTGAGAGGTATATGAAACACAATGTCACTCCCCTTAATGGTGAGAACGAGTCGTTGGCCTTCACAGAACACATGTTTGGAAACTACCTCCTAGAAACAACATTGGAGTGTCTACACGGCCAGCTCTAACCTCATCAGACACACAATTGGGACTCCTTCCTTGCCCACTTGATGGTAATGAAACCTGTATAGCTCATTGTACCAATAACAACAACAGTAGTAGCAGCAATACAAGCATGTCAAACGGTCTGTGTATAAACAAGCTGTGAGCCATGGATTTTGACGAATCAATGACATATGACGGATCAAGGACCAGGTATAGATCAGTCACACAAAACAATAGAAAATGCATGATTTCAAGTTGATTGAAGTTAAAATTCACAAATAACATCACTGAGCACGAAGCGCTCATGTTGGGATTACCAAGAACCCTCAACCTCAAAATGGTCGCACTCAAAGTAGTACTACACTCTGTGAACAATGTTGATACTTTCAAGGACATAACAATTGATGAAGGTAAGCATGAGAAATCTTTGAAAACTACAGATGATGGCAAGAAAGGCAACCCCATCCCTGAGGGGCTGGGTTTTATCAACAAGCTCTATGATTTTTAGAACTTTGGTCAAGGACCAAGAAACAAAAATACCCACAATCCCACCACCACGAATAAACAAATAATTTTGGAAAGCAATCACAATCCAAAGATGGTCAGTCTTATTACAAACTGTGTGCCATAATAGTGGTCAACTTTTGATAGCCTAATCAGAAAGTACCAGGATGTGTCCATGAGGTAATATGACGACTTGAGTACATACAACACATGAATAAACCAACATAGGATTCGAGGTAAACAATGAGACAAACCATTGTAGCAAAAGTCAGGTCAGAAAGCATTGACTAAGTTATTGGATATTTGGGTTACTTACAAATTTCGTTTTCATACGTGAGTTTCTAATTTAAATTCTGCACATAAGAAATCCAGGAAAATCAGCATATGCATTGATTTCAGGAACTTGAACCATTCCCAAAATAAAAACAACTACCCCATGCCATCATTCGAGCCTATGTTGCACGTAGTACCTGAAGTAGTGGTAGTGTCTTCACTTAAAGGTTTTTTCAAATGCCACTAGATTTCGATAGTGGAGCCTGGTGGAATTACACTGGTCCACGAGAAGCTTGGACCACATACGTATCATCTACAATCACTTGACAGGAGGATTGAAAACCTTCATGACAATGATGAAGATTTCAAGCATTACTGTCAGTAGGTCGGGCCATGCCTGTGCCATGTACATAGTTTGCTTGTTGCTTGTTATTTCCATCTTGTTTTCTTTGCTTATTATCTTTGTTTTTACTTTGTTTGATTCTGCTTACTATTTTTGTTTGCGTTTGTTTTGTTTTCTTTGTATATTACTATTTTTTTTTTCTGGAAATAAGTGCTGCCAACTACTACATTCTGGCTTTTGAATAGAGTATGTGGCTGAAATATGAAGAGACTTGTGACACTGCAGCACTTGGCCAGTCTTGTGTCTGTCTTCTCTGTGCTTGGTTATAACCTTCAGTTGATGAATTCTTGAAGGAAAATATGATCCATCTGCAAGGGAATTTTTGGTCCAACCATGAACCCGTGTCCACACTGGGAAGCCCCATGCCTGTAATCAGCCTTTTACCCTGTTTCTTCAAGCTCATCCAACTAGTAGAAACGAAGAAGGGGAAAGTCCAAACGATAAAACCTATGTTAGGGGTCTTACATGCTTCTCTGAGGGAAAAACCTCTTCTCCTCTCAATAAGTCGGGATCCCTCTTCCACCACAAAAATAAATAAGTGCCTATGCATAGTCTTCTTGAATAATACAAAGGCGAAAGAAGAGAAAGGTTGTTTGTGCAGAGAGATGAAGCATACAACTCCACTGGGGTACTGACCAAGCTCTCTGGTAGTGAAGCAATGTGTAGGTTCCTGCATTACTCTGTCAGGGTACTGTCCAAACCTACTGGCAGTAGACAAACACTAGAGATGAAAACTTATACTTGAACCCGCGAGCTAAACTACCCTTCCCAGATTCGAAACACTGAGACATAAGCTGAATCTTTTATTGTGTCTGACTGTGTTGGCAAAGGGTGAACCATGTACGTCCATGGGGTAAGTGGGAAAGCTGAAGTAACCCACACAATGATTCAATACTCCCCAAAAGACCAAGGCCCTCTGCTAGCAATGAACTAAGACAGTGAAGTTGTAGTTCTACCAGTGCGTCACCAAGTGTTGTAGCAGCTACAACCACCCTCCAAAATTTTGGCCTGCACTTGATTTCAGAGCCACCCTTAGGAGTTTTGCTTGATGATTGCACACCCTTAGGTTCACTCCGTGATCCATTGGGAGTCTTTTCATCTACCTCACTTGTTCATATTACTCAAGTTTCTGCATGTTGGTGTCTAAGTCATGCTTGTGATCATGTTCTAGTTACGCTCAAAGTCTTCATTTTGTGTGTACTTGTTGTGTTTGCTATGAAAGAATTTGTCGCACTCACACATGGAGTCACATTCACTGTCACATAAGCATTGTCACAATTGATCAACGATAAATCATGACTCTTGCACTTGTAACTTGCACCGTTAGTCAGTCATGTTGAACATGTGTGTTTGGATGTTTTGAGTCATTTCATCGTGAAGTCACATGAGTGTGTGTTTGCATGATCACCTACACATCTTTCGATCGTTCACACACTTAGTCAGTTTACTAAAGCTATGAATACCGGACTACCCCTATGATAGCCAGACCATCACCCCACCATTGACTCGATCAACTGTCACCTAGAACAACGCAGAAGCACCAAGAAAATATTTCCAAGTTGTATCGATCACAATCAATCCAATTAGCTTCCATGCTGACCACCTGGACAGTTAGACTCGGCAGCCACCCCGGGACTGTATTCTCTCAAAACATGCGTAGAGACTACTAACATTTCCTGCTTTGCTGACTGAAGAAATTGCACAGATAGACCAGACAAACACCAAGTTCCCGTCCCTGTCTCAGAAAATTATGTAGTTTCTCTAGTCAGTCCTCCCGACAACTGACCAGCTTCTCATCGAGGAAACTGTGCAATTTTCATGAGCAGGCCTCTGGCTAGACAATAGTCCGTTCAGCTCAGAAGCTATGCAATGATGATCAGCAGGCTCGCCTGTCAGCCTCAGTGCAGTTTTCCTAACCAACAGCTCCAAGTAGCAAACTGCCAGTTTCCTCTAGGAATTGCACAGTTTCTATTGCCAAGCACCCAACAACTAACTGTTGTTTCCCTTTGGGAATTACGCAGTTTCTACTATGAGTAACCAAGAAACCAACTGCTAGTTCCTTGTGGGAGTTGTGCAATTTTGACTACCAGGCTCTCGGCTAGTTCCTCCAAAAAACTATACAATTCCTGCTTGTTGATCCTCCTTGCAGCTGGGCCTATTCCTCCATAAAATTGCACAAATTTTACCTCACAGTCCCTACCTCCCACTCGTTCTGGAAACTATGCAGATCCTTCCTACCTTGCCTTCCTAGAACCCAGACTATCTCTCCCAAAATTTGTGCAAATTTTCCTTCCAGCCAAGCCGGACCTCGCGGACAATGACTGTCAACTTGAATTGCCCATATTCATCACTTTGTGGCTCTTGCGCATTTTTCATCAGCAATGCCCAGAGCCATCATCCTATTTCGCAACCTTGGTGCCTCTACCAATCACTTGCATCCAAAATGATCATGTGTCATGGTAGACTAGGAGGTTTTTGGATTTGATGTCATCTCATCATCAGTGACTGCATGCACAACTACACTAATGAACACGGCGTGACAATGAAAGGAATGAATGAAGGGAGCACATGCAAAAGGACAGGTTCACCAATGAATGAAAAAATGATGCATGTGAAGAGATGTGCTCACGAATAGATGATAATGCAAAGATGTGTTTGCACATGGACGAACGAGAAAGCATGCAAGATGTGCTCACAAACAAACGAACGAATGAACATGCACCTTTCGCGAATAGATGAGCCTATCAAGCCTTCCAGCATGCAAGCAAGGAACAACATGCCAACACATCGTCAAGAGAACCAAAGACCATCTAAGACTCCGCGCACTTTGCCATGCGGAGGTGAAGTTGTGTGATAAGACCCATCATTGGGTAATTATATGGGCCTTAATTCACCTCCTAGCTTAGTCAAACCAACTATTCTCACAACTTATTGCATACTTCTGATTATATTTTGCTTATGAGATGAGCTAGAGTTGGATGTTTTTCTTTGTGGTCTAATGTGCATGTAACAGGGGATTAAAGGATAAAATAAAGGAGTTTTAGCAAATAACTTGGTCAAAAATCGAATGGGACAAGGGAGAGGAATTATAGGAGGTAAATCCTCCTCATTTACTACCCCTCCATTTGAATATTCCTTCATCAGCTCGGGGTGCAACCAGCCAAATCATGAGGACTAGAAGGTAGTCGAGCAAGTGAAAGTCAAAGCACCAATTTATCTCGAGTTTGGGAGCCGAGCCTCCGTAATTTTAAGGAAGTCATTGGAGACTTCAGTCGTATAAGTAGAGAGGCCTAGGACCTCAGGATGATTTAGACTTTTGATTGTAAAACTTTACTCTATTTTTGAGCTGCAAGACTTGTGGCAGTTTTTTATGTAATCCATTGTTTTGATAATAAGAATGATTTTTGTTTTGAGTCAGCACTGAGTTAAGTTAGAGGATTGAAGCTCTTGTGTTAGAGCCCAACCCTAGCAGCTAAGGATCCTCTTTATTATACATGTCTGTTAGCGTAGATTCATGGTTTAATAGTTCATTTTCTTAAGTAGTTGCATTTCCATTACAACAGTGTAGCGCATAGATTCATGGTTTAATCGTTCATTTTCTTAAGTAGTTTCATTTCCATTACAACAATATAGCACATAGATTCATGGTTTAATCTTCCATTTTCTTAAGCAGATGCATTTGCATTACAACATTGTAGCGTAGATAGGTTGTGTTTTAGTTTGCTTCCGTTTGTGCCATTTTCTTCAGTTAGCAGGTTAGCAAGGATTATACCCATAAATCTCCTTACCGTCTGATCCACAATAAACCTGATCAATCACCATCCAATTCATTTCAATGCTTGACTTTATGCACTCTAGATCTCCACGTCGATCTGTCTAGCTTGACCCAACTGCTATTTTGAATTCTTCCACCTACTTTATGTGCTCCAAATCTCCACCGTCGATCTATCACACCCTCGATCCAATGGCTATCACATCGTCTCGATAATTTATGCACTCCAAATCTCGACTGTTGATCAAACCCGCATGATCTAATGTCTATCGTGCAATATATCATGAATTATTGCACGACTGATATGCGACCAAGAGCACACGAGAAAAGTGGTTTTCTCATGCTACGTGACACCCAATCAAGCTAATCATACAAAATTTTGGAATTTTGCTTACAGCCTTTAAGGCGTGCAAGAAGCTACTTACCACCTATGAAACCTACTCCATCATTTCGCATGTTTTTTACCCTTCTATCACCACGTGAGTTGATGTGATCCACCCATCTGTTCACCTCATCACCGTAATAAGATCTCCGCCATTCATATCCTATTTAACCCTGTTTATCCATCTATTCATTTAACCTACGCGATAAGATCTCTGCCACTCATCTTCATTAGTCCTATTTGTTCATCTATTCACTAAATCACCTGCGATAACATCTCCACCGCTCATCTTTCATTAACCCTGTTCATTCATCTTTTCACTAAATCACCCGTGATAAGATCTCCACCATTCATCTTTCAATTAGTCTTGTTCGTCCATATCTTGTTTTAACCTCTCGCGATAATATCTCTGTCATTCATGTTCCGTCAGTCTTATTCATCCATCTATTCACATAATATTCTGCAATAAGATCTTTGTCACTCATCTCCCATTGATATTGTTCTTGATCGATCCAACTGTTCCTATGCACTTCTGCTTCATTATGTCCTCCTTTCACTGATTTTGATCTTCACTTGCCCTTTCCACTTGACTCCTTCAATGGTTGATTTTACCAAAACACCAAAAACGTGAAAATAGACTTAGTTTAGTTTCCTTGCTTACATATTAGTTTGATTTGATGCTCTTTACTTCTGTAACTTAGATAGCATCATTAGCTTAGTGTTGATTAAGCAATTCTACTTAGTTTAGTTGTTTAAATGGTTAATTAGAATATGGTGTGATTTATCATTACATGTTGCTTTCTTCATTACTGCAGTATAGTAGCTCTCTTAGAATAGATTTGCTCTTCTTTCATTAAAGAATCAGGCTTCTTATGACTCTATATAAGTCTGTCTTGGAACCCCCGGGGTCTCTTGCCAGATGAACAAGTGACATCAGGTAGGACCTTCACTTTTACTTGTGCATATATCATTGTCGCCTCCAAGTTTGTCGGAACCCCGGGTTGATAAGTAAAGCTAGTAGCCCGGGAGATGTAGCATCCTTGCTACAATACTGGTGCTCATCACCTTTTGGCGTCATTGTTGGGGAGGTGTCAGATTAGAATGTGAGTACTGCCTTCTTTTCTTCTATTTCTAGTCTTCTTTGTTTACTTCTATTTCTAGTCTTCACTTTCTTCCATTAGTTTATTTCCGCAAAAGTAATCTAGTAGTTTCCTTTATTTCATTTATCATTATCTTCTTTCCTTTCCATTCTGCAGGTAGAATTTCAATTAAGCAAGTAATTTTTCTTTCTGTCAGTAGTTTTCATTCAATCAACAATTTCATTCCACTTTCTTTTCCATTCTGCAAGTAGAATTTCAATTCAGCAAGTAACTCTTCTTTCTGTCAGTAGTTTTCATTCAACCAACAATTTGATTTCTACAAAGTACTTTCCATCTTAAAAAAATCTTCCAAAAACCAACCCAAACACATTTCCTTTCATGCCTCATAGGAGTAGGAAAAATTTAAGAAAATTCTTGCCAAATACCCCCACTGCATCCAACATCCAACCTTCTCTCTTCTTCAGTGGCTGTGAACTGGAGGAACCCTTAGGTGAGAAACCTGACATATTTGAAGAACTTATAGGGGAAGAAGAAGAAGAGGAACCCATTCCTACTGAAACAATTGGTGAAAAATGAAATGACAGAGGGAAAAGAGAGAGAGTCGAGGGTTCCTTCCCCATCAAGGAAACCAATGGGGACACTAAGATGAATAATATAAGCCCCTTTGCTCTACCTCATTTCCATGGCCTAACCATAGAGGACACTGACACTTTCCTATTTTAGTTTGTTGTTATATGCCAAACTTATGACTATACAGATGATGGGAAAAAGTTAAAACTGTTTCCATCTACCCTCAAGGATGCAGCATTACGCTGGTTCATGGGTTTACGTGGAGATAGCATCATAACTTAGGCTCAGATGCACCAGGATTTTAACAACAAATATAAGGACTACTGTAGGTCAAAGGATACTAAAGAAGAGATTTTCAGGATGACGATGGGCCAGGATGAATCCTTAGAAGACTATGAAGAAATATTCCAGCTCAGTTACAAAAGAGTGAGGTGCACACTTGACCATGAGTCACTAAAGTTGGTCTTGCTCAGAGGAGTAAAGGAAGATCTTCAGGATACCTTACATCAGTTATCTGGAGGGTATATCTACCAATTACCCTATGCTGATATCAAGACTATCTTTAGAAACCATTCTAGGGCAGCCAGGAAAAAGGGTACTAGTAGTCAACCTATGGCTAGTACATCATCTTCCAACTCATCCATCAAGGGTGAAATTGGAAATATGCTGGAAGATTTCAAAAGTGAGATCCTGCAAACCCTTGCCTTGCAATTGGACACCATGAATATCAAAAAGAAGCAAGAGGAAGCAGAGAGAGCCTTGGCCATTTTTTGTCCTAGATGCACCAGGAGGCATCCTAGGAACGAATGTCCATTGAATTTCATTGAGATTTGCTTGGTTTGTGAAGAAAACGACCCCATAGACAAGTGCCCTTCTTTATCTGGACTCAAAGTTGTATATCAAGGAGCTGAAGGGGTCGTTGAGCAGCTTTGCTACATTAACCAAAGGAGACCTCCTGGGCCTAGACCATACCAATAGGGTATGCAAGGGTCATCTAATGCATATTAAAACCCCAACCAAACCATAGCTTTACCTTCTTCGGGACCCCATGCTCATCCTTCCTGGTCTACGCCCCCTCCTTGGTCCTATACATCTTAGTATCATTCCCAGCCAACCAACCAGTCATATCAACCTTATGTTGCACCGCAACCTTAGTGGAATACGCCACACTAGGGGTGGAGGCCCCAATACAATAATGCTCCAGCTCTGTTGCCTCCACCACCTACCCAACCACAACTCCTACACTCTGCTCCACCCAAGCAACCCTAGATGCCTACCTAGCCAAATCTGAACCTGAGTAATAAGCAGGCTCAACAGGTTTATAGTGGAGAGGCATCATACCCAGCTTATGCTGTATAAATCCAGGAGATCAACCTAAGATATGGGAGAATTCTCCCAGATAACCAACCTCCCTCTCCACATAGGGAGGTTAAGGAAGAAAGAGAGGAAAGAAACCATAAAGTAAATCCACCCTTTCCTAGGAGATTAGCCCAACCACTCCAACCTACCCCAGAAGAACTTGAACTTCTGGAAGAATTGAAAAATATATGTGTAAAGATCCCCCTTCTCCAAGCAATAAAATATTTTTAAATTTACAATAAGTTGATTAAGGAGAAGTTCTTCAAGCATCCAGGAAGAAGAAAAGGGGATGCCCCTACCATTAATGTCATTGGGCAGCTGTCTGACTTAATGTTGGGGCAGGTAATATGTCCAAAGTATTTGGACCCTGGAAGGCCTATAGTAGATGTGCACATCATTGGAGCCATTGTACCACACACTCTGATTGATATGGGCGGCTACCATTAATGTGATGACCAAGGCCACCATGCTCAAGCTCAACCTCCAAGGGTCATTGAGGAATACCACAATAGTGCTGCAACTTGCAGACTGTTCCACAGTCACACCTTGTGGAGGATGTGATGGTCTCCATTGACTCCTGGGAGTACCCTACAAATTTCCTAGTTCTCCAGCCTAAGGCTAAGCTTACTAGTTACCCTCTCATCCTTGGGAGGCCATGGTTGACCACAGTTGATGCTTACATTAGCTGCAGAGCTTTGGAATATGACCTTCAAGAATGGGTATATGTCCAAATAGTTAGTCCTATAGCCTCCTGCTCAACCTTATCTAGAGCATGATTTACCTTTATGGTTGGAGGAGGAGGAAGAATATGAGGTTTATTTAGCCCAACTTTATGCTTTGGAAGCAACCATAGGAGGAGGACAGCAAGATGAGGATGATTTAATTGAACACCTGCTCCAAAGTCCAACTATTAGTTCATTAGCATTAGAGGAAGAAGTAAGAGAAACCCAGAACAATCATCCAATTGACTTATGCTTGGCCAATTCCAACCCACTCGATGTCAAAACCATATAATTTGGCCCAGAGAAAACTTTGAAAATTAATCCATCTCTTTCTGCTCTTGAAGAGGAAAAGCTATGCAACATGTTGAGAGAAAACATAGAAGCCTTTGCTTGGAGTTACAAGGAAATGAAGGGAGTACACCCCTCAGTGTGTACTCACCACATATACATCAGAGAAGGTTGCAAGCTAGTCAGGCAACCACAAAGGAGGATGAATCGAACTCTTAAAGATATAGTCAAGGAGGAACTGCAAAAACTGCTAGATGCGGGATTCATTGACCCTATCTCCGACAGTGAGTGGGTCTCTCCTTTAGTATTAGTTCCCAAGAAAAATGGTAAGTGGAGGATTTGTGTCGATTATAGGGAGCTGAACAAAGCCACAAAAAGGATCATTTTCCCGTACCCTTCATTGACCAAGTGCTAGACGGCCTGGCAGGGAAGAAATTCTTTTCTTTCCTAGATGGATTTAGTGGGTACAACCAAATCCAAATCTACCTAGAAGACCAGGATAAGACCACATTCACATGTCCTTGGGGTACTTTAGCGTATAGGGTCCTTCCCTTTGGCCTATGAAATGCTCCTGCCACTTTCCAGAGAGCAGTCTTGAGTATTTTTGCTGAACTAGTATATGATGTGGTGGAAATCTATATGGATGATTTTACACCTTATGGATGTGATTTTCAAGAATACCTGTCTAACCCAGGAAAAATATTGAACAAATGCATTCAAATGAACCTCTCTCTCAATCCAGAAAAATGTGAATTCTTAATGACTGAAGGGATCGTGCTAGATCATTCAATATCTCAACGAGGACTACAGGTGGGCCCAAACAAAATAGCAATCATCCAAAGGGTTCCACCTCCACAAAAGCAGAGGGATGTTAGGAGTTTCTTGGCATTAGCTGGATACTATTGAAGGCTCATAAAGGACTTCATCTAGTTGGCCTCTCCTTTATTTGAGTTGCTGGCCAAAGATTCTGAGTTTATATGGTCAAAGAGCTGTCAAGAGGCCTTAGACATTTTAAAGGGTAAGTTAACCACTACACCAATTCTTCGAGGCCCAAACTGGGCCCTCCATTTTCATATTCATGTCGATGCCTCACACAAAGCCATACGAGCAACCTTAGGTTAGGT
The DNA here is from genome assembly GCA_031772625.1 of Pinus tabuliformis. Lineage (NCBI taxonomy): Eukaryota > Viridiplantae > Streptophyta > Pinopsida > Pinales > Pinaceae > Pinus > Pinus tabuliformis. The sequence continues at coordinate 881,308,649 of CM062807.1, forward strand.
AGAGTAGAAATTTCACTGTGCCATCTATTTTATCAGTAAGAACCTGTCAAAGGTTGAGCTAAATTATACTATGACTGAAAAGGAACTCCTGGATGTTGTGCATTCATTAAACAAATTTAGGCATTACATTACAGGCTACCAAACATTTGTGCATACTGACCATGCTACAATCAAATATTTAATGAACAAACCATATGTGAATGCTAGAATTATAAGATGGTTGCTTTTGTTATAGTAGTTTGATCTAACTATTGTTGATAAGCCTGGTAAGGAAAATGTTGTTGCAGACTTTCTATCTATGATGAATCTTCCTGTAGGTGATGAAGGAATGGTGGATGACCAGTTACCAAATGATCATTTGTTTGCTATTTTAGTTCTCTCCCCATGGTTTGCTGATATAGAAAACTATTGGGTATCATCGCAATTCCCACAAAACTTGCCCTACAAAGAAAAGAGCAAGATAGTCAGGAAGAGTGCCCCTTCACCTGGATTGGCAGAAATCTTTTCAAACGTGGCCCAGATCAAATCTTGAGAAAGTGTGTAAGGGAAGAGGAAGTTTTTGACATCCTTCTGACTTGTCATGATGGGAATTGTGGAGGTCACTTTGCAGCAAGGAGGACAACATTCAAAGTGTTACAAGCGATCTATTATTGGCCCACTCTTCATCAGGAAGTGAAAAAGTACATTACACAATGTGATCGGTGCTAGAGGATGGGAAAGCCTACTCCAAGAGACGAAATTCCCCTACAACCTTAAGTGAATTTTCAGCCATTTGAGAAGTGGGGCATGGACTTCATTTGGCCTATCAACCCTCCTTCAAAGAAAAAATTGTAAATTATTGTGTGCACTGATTACTTGAATAAGTGGGCTGAAACCAAGGCGATTAAGGTAGCAACAGAAGAGAAGGTCGATGAGTTCCTAAGGGAGAATGTATTCTATAAATTTGGGTACCCTAGAGAGCTAGTCATAGACCAAGGCAGCCAGTTTACCTCCAACATGAATGAAGAATTGCCTAGCCATCACAAAATCAAGCATAGGACCTCTACTCCTTATCATCCACAAGCTAATGGGCAAGTGGAGGTGACCAATAGGGCACTGGAGAGAATCTTAACCAAGGTAGTGAGCAACAGTATGAAGAATTGGGCAGAGAGACTAGTTGAGGCCACCTAGGCCTATAATACAACATGGAAGATCACCACTGGATTTACACCCTATGAGTTGGTCTATGGGAAAAAGGATTTGCTATCCATTTATTTTGAATATAACACATTGAGGATGGCAACCCAACTAGATTTGGATCTGAGTCATGCACAGAAAGAAATATTGTTCCATTTGAATGGCTTGGATGAATTCAGAATGCAGGCCCTCCTACAGACAGAGATAGTTTAGCTTCAGAGGAAGATATGGCATGATAGACATATTAAGGAGAAGTAATTTCAAGAGGGAAATTGGGCATTGTTATATGTTTCTAGGTATAAAGAGTTCAAGGGCAAGCTAAGGGCAAGCTAAGGACAAGATGGCACAGACCTTATGTGGTGGAAAGATGCCATGATAATGGTTCAGTGCAAATCAAAACTATATACGGAGAAGCCATTCCATTGCTTGTTAATGGACACCAATTGAAAATGTACAAGAGGACTTTATCAAAATAAGAGTTCATTGAAAATATCAATAAGACAGTGATGATGGTGGAGCAAGTTCCATCTCCTCCCTCACCAGGTCACTGAAAAAGGAAAAAACAAAGGGAAAAAAAGAATAAGGATTGAAGTGAAAACCTCCATGAGGTGCCTAAGCTCCATAATTGGGTTGAAAACCTCAGGAGGCAGCCCAATGATGAAAAAAATGAAAAAAAAATAAGAAGATCCCTAGGTGAAAACCTTCCTTGAGGTACCCAAGGAAAACATCTAGGTTGAAGACCTCTCTGACACAGCTTAGGTGTTTATCAAAAAAAAAAGAGAAAAAAAAGAAGAAAAAGAGATAGAAAGATGTAATTGTTATTTGCAGGTGGATGAGAAAGACAGTTAAGGAGAAAAAAGAGGATCTAAAAGGCACCCTGCCTCACACATATCCATCTCCTCCACTCCTTACCATGCATCAATCCATCATTTCTATCATTTTCCACTCCATTACTTCAATTCAGGTGAAGACCGCCTTTTCTACAGGATCCCCTCTATTCCTGTAAGTAGCCTATCCCACAAAATATTAATCATCAGCTACATGTCTTCACTAAGATGATCCAGACAGTAGACAACAGACATTAGATAGCAGAATTCAGTCACAAACATAAGAGGAGGAAAAAGAATGACCATGCAACAAGTAAACAATGCAACACATTTGATCTTCGACAACTGCAGCATGGCATCGAGACCACATGTAAGTATCCTTCTCTCTCACTCATATGCATAATTTGATCAAAAGTTGTAAAGGTTACGAGGTGGTTGGTTTATACGTGAAAAGGTGGCCAGTTAAGTTGGCCACCCTTGTTCAGTCATCACATACAAAACCGAGTGTCCTCTGACACATGGCCGCAATGAACTCAAAGGTAGAGAAGGAGTAGGATAAGAAGTGTTTAACTATGGATCTACTTGGTGAGATTTGATTATGAGGAGTGGGAAACAAGACATCATTTGCATGCATTCATGCATTCCACCTCCTCAAAACTCCCTCACTCAAGTCATGCTATAACTCTGGCCACCCATCGAAAGAAAGGATCCATCATTCTGCAAGAGAATTTCTACATGAGCATGCACATGAACAGTCTACATGAGTAGTCAACAGGATACATAGAGGCAGTCTAGAGGATAGGCAGAGAAGAGTTCAAGAGGGAATATCATGAGGGTGTCCACTACCACCATTATAAAGAGGTAAGATCTAAAAATCCATCCCCATTTACAAGCAAATGAACTAGAAATTTTATAATAGCTAGCGAATATAACAATTGTGGGAGGTGAAGTACATACATAGGAAACTCTGTTTCCTCCTGAATTTAAAATTCTCGTGTCAAACCTCTCATTTCCTCCTCAAGCATCACAAGCAAGATGACATGAGGGTTTAATAGGAGAAAACCCACAAACACTGTGAGGATACAACAACACCCCCAAGTGTTTGAAATCTTTATAAGACACCAATGGATGGGGTCTTTCAAAAAATTCATAGGGTATGATGATGAAGTGGCTCAAGAATTTGCTCATTCCCTCACTCCACACAGTAGAATCCATGCCATTGTTATAGTTAGAGGGCTCACTATAGATCTCACCCGAAAGCTCATCAATAGGGTCACCACACTTCACCTAAGAATTCCATGGAGAAAAGAAGACAAAGAAAACAGTCAGATGGAAAAAGGGAAATTCTTTTTAGAAGGTGAAGAACCCATAGAGGATAAAAATGGAGTAAGGAGGCATAGTCTGCCGTACCCATGGAGTGAGGTAGGTTACCAACTCATCAAATATATCTCATGTGAGGGTAGATACAATGTTGTTTATGGCTACCATTTTAGAATGCTTGAAGAATTAAGATTTGAGGTAGAAACACTAGTTCACCAAAGACTTAGCATACCCCATTTCTTGATGTAATCACTCATAGACTCCAGCAACAAATTAAAGGAAGGTAATTCCCAACAATTGGCTCACCATGGATTGATTAGGATCCTCATTGAGGATGCCCTTCAAAACCTCAGGATCACTATAAAATGGTCAGTCTTCAGAGACTTATTAGCAGAAGATGACATCAAAAACCTCACTTCTGATGTTAGTCCTTCTGTCAGTGAGGAGCAGGAAAAACAAGAAGAGAAGATACAGAGCTAGATGGGGATGATATGGATGAAGAAGGAACTAATACAGAGGAACATGATGAAACATAAGAGAAGGAGGATGATGCTGAAATATGGGAGGAAATGAAGGAAGAAACTGATGGAGATAAGAAAGAATAGCAAGAGGAAGAAGATAAGAAAAACAGAGAGGAAGAAGGAATTGAAACAAAAGGGGAAGAAAATGAGGAGGAGTCACCTAGGGTGTCTCCAGAGGCCCCTAAGAGGAAGGCAAAAACTGCCTTCACTGCTCTTAGCACCCTAGTCAAGAAAAAAAGGAAAAGGAGGCAAACCACTCTATATTTCATAACAAGAAAGAACACAAGAATCAAACAAGGGAAGCCACAAATATCAACAAATCCCCCTATTGAGATTGAATATTCCCCTACACCAAGGGATAGAGAAGCAATAATGAGAGATCAAATTGAGAGGGAAAATGCATGGATGAGAGGACAACTGTAGGAAAGGGAGAACCAACTAGCATGTATGGCCAGCCTCTCCTCGGAGGCCATCTAGTGTAGGATGCCAGCTAAATCCTATGCTCTTTAACTCAGAGAACAATGACTACAACTTCATATTAAAACAGTAGCACAAAGGGGCATCATGCCATTTCAGGACTACAGGAAGTTTATTGATCTTTATGATCAAAGTACACTAGAGGATAGGGCCAAAATGGCTGAGTTTTACTTGAACAGCATGGCCCTCACAAACATGAATGTTTGGGATCCTAATGTCAAGCTAGGAGATCTAAAATTAATGGCTTTGGGATCATGGATGAACCATGAGGAGTCAAGGGCTGCAGAGATGAAAATAATATTGGCCAGAGAGAAAAATGAACCTCTTTTCATCAGAGCTAAACAATCAAATCCCATGGCCCTAATCAGCAACAACAATATAATTGCAAATGATCCTCAACTGACACCTAGATATCTTGCTACCCAAGAGCAAGCAATTTCACATTTTGAGGATATGTTTAGGCTGCTAGGAGATGATACTATACATGCCTACTCAAGGATTGGGAACACACTACCACACATCTTGAAGATCAGAGAATATCACTCCCCTCAAAGGTTGAGAGAGGCACTCAACATGGCACCTATGTATAATCAATCAATGCAAAGGTTGAAGGTCAATTGGATAGGCCTAAAACTCATTCCACCACTACTACTAGGGATGTTAGAAGGGAGAAAAGAAGAAGAGGAAAAGAGGCAGTGGGAAGAAGTAGAAAGGAAAGAAGGCTTCTATGCACAAGAACAAAAGACCACAACAGAGGCATGGGATGTCAGAGAGGATACCAGAGCCATGAAGGAAATGGACATTGACTAAGTTTCTCAGAGGATGAGAAACACTTTCAGTAGGGTAGTGATGATGAGCCTCATCATTAGGTAATTATATGGGCCTTAATTCATCTCCTAGTTAGTCAAACCAACTATTCTCACAACTTATTGCATACTTTTGATTATATTTTTCTTATGAGATGAGTTAGAGTTGGATATTTTGCTGAGTGGTCTAATGTGCATGTAACAGAGGATTAAAGGATAAAAGAAACGAGTTTTAGCAAATACCTTGTTCAAAACTCGAATGGGACAAGGGAGAGGAATTATAGGAGGTAAATCCTCCTCATTTGCTTCCCTTCCATTTGAATATTCCTTCATTAGCTCGAAGTGCAACCAGCCACATCATGAGGACTAGAAGGCAGTCGAGCAAGTGAAAGTCAAAGCATTGGTTTATCTCGAGTTTGGGAGCCGAGCCTCCCTAATTTTAACAAAGTCATTGGAGACTTCAGTCGTATAAGTAGAGAGGCCTGGGACCTTCGGTGGATTCAGACTTTTGATTGTAAAACTTAACTCTATTTTGGAGCTGCAGGACTTGTGACAGTTTTTTATGTAATCCATTGTTTTGATAATAAGAATGAGTTTTGTTTCAAGCCAGCACTAAGTTAACTGAGAGGGCTGAAGCTCTTGGATTAGGGCCCAACCCTAGCAGCTAAGGCTCCTCTTTATTGTACATGTATGTTAGTGTAGCTTCATGGTTTAATCATTCATTTTCTTAAGTAACTGCATTTCCATTACAATGGTGTAGCGCATAGATTCATCATTTAATCGTTCATTTGCTTAAGTAGCTGCATTTCCATTACAACAGTATAGCGCATAGATTCATGTTTTAATCTTTCATTTTCTTATGTAGCTGCATTTCCATTACAGTAGTGTAGCATAGATAGGTTGTGTTTTAATTTGCTTCCATTTGTGCCTTTTTCTTCAGTTAGCAGGTTAGCAAGGATTATACCCATAGATCTGCTTACCGTCTGATCCACAATAAACCTGATCAATTAGTGTTTGATTCATTTCAATGCTTGACTTTATGTGCTCTAGATCTGCACCATTGATCTATCTAGCTTGATCCAACGGCTATTGTGAATTCTTCCACCTACTTTATGTGCTCCAAATCTCCACTGTTGATCTGTCGCGCCCTCGATCCAATGGTTATCACATCGTCTCGATACTTTATGCGCTCCAAATCTCCACTGTTGATGAAACCTGCATGATCTGACGGCTATCACGTAATCTCATGTGAATTCTTACACGACTGATATCTGCTCGAGAGCACATGAGGAAAGTGGTTTTCTCGTGCTACGTGTCACCCAGTTAGGCTAATCGCGCAAAATTTTGGAATTCCACTTACATCCTTGAGGGCGCATTAGAAACTACTTACCACCTACGAAACTCGCTCCATCAATCCTCACATTTTTTACCCTTATGTCGCCATGTGACTTGATGTGATCCACCCATCTATTCACTTCATCTCTGCAATAAGATCTCCGTCATTCATCTCCTGTTTAACCCTGTTCATCCATCTATTCATTTAACCTACACGATAAGATCTCCACCGCTTATCTTCCATTAGTCCTATTCATTCATCTATTCACTAAATCACCCACGATAAGACCTCCTCTACTCATATTTCATTCACCCTGTTCATTCATCTATTCACTAAATCACTCGTGATAAGATCTCCACCATTCATCTTTCGATTAGTCCTGTTCATCCATATCTTGACTTAACCTCCCCTGATAAGATCTTCACCATTCATCTTCCATCAGTCTTATTCATCCATCTATTCACGTAATCTTCTATGATCCTATTCCCGATCGATCCAACAGTTCCTATGCACTTCTGCTTCATTAAGTCCTCCTTTCATTGATTTGAATCTTCGCTTGCTCTTCTGCCTAACTCCTTGCATGCTTGATTTTACCAAAACACCAAAAATGTGAAAACAGACTTAGTTTAGTTTCCTTGCTTACACATTAGTTTTGTTTGATGCTCTTTACTTCTGTAACTTAGATAGGAGCATCAGGTTAGTGTTGATTTAGAAATTCTTCTTAGTTTAGCTATTTAAATGGTTAATTAGGATATGGTGTGATTTAGCAATACCTGTTGTTTTCTTCATTACTACAGTAGAGTAGCTCCCTTAGAATAGATTTTCTCTTCTTCCATCAAAGAATCAAGCTTCTTCTAACTCTATAGAAGTCTGGCTTGGAACCCCTGGTGTCTCCTTCCTGATGAACAAGTGGCAATAGGCAGGAACTTCTTGTGCATATAGCACTGTCACCTCCAAGTTTGTATGAACCCTGGGTTGATAAGTAAAGCTGGTAGCCCAAGAGTTGTAGCACCCTTGCTGCAATAATAGCGCTCATCACTATGCTACACCATGAAGACATCCATTGCCTAGCAGCACTGTAGCTCAACATGCACTCCAACAGCAGCACAAATGTACTAGCATTGTCATGTAGAGTCATGTCATGAGTCATGTTGCCCACATCTCTACTATGGGCTATGTTGTCAATCACTGTAATGTAATGTGGAAGTTTAAGAGACCCACTTGTTGTACAAAGAGTCATGCAAAGTTGAAAATTTATGGAATTTAAATACTCATGAGGGTAGTCGAACAAGCACAAGGGTTAGTTTCACCCTTGACTATAAATATCCCCTCATTTGTACATGCAAAGGAATTTTCACCTTAGCTCCTCCCACATAGCCAAGAGAGTCTATAATATTTTCCTTAAGGAGTAAGTAGAGGCTCCAATTCCTTACTGATAGTGTTAGTGATGTATGGTGTAATGATGTGTCTTGGAACTTTCACTTAATTCAGAAGCTTTCTAATAGGCCAGCAAGTTTTCACACATGTATTGTAATTGTTGTAAAACTAATCTTGAACACTTGTAATGCATGTTGCTTTAACTAGTGTTGAACACTTGAACTATTTCACTTGTTGTAATACATAATATGTTAATTGAAATGTGTTGTATATGCTGTTAATGTTATCTCGCCAGTGGCGGCTATCTACCTGTACATTAGACAAAACTTTCACATAAAGCTTGTTGTAACAACCATTGCACTTGTTCGGACTCATTCATTGAGTGTTGTACGTGTTATCTTACCTTGTGTGTTATGACTGCCACATCCGTGTGGACTGCTCCTCCAGAAGCTGCGCACATCGTGTTGTGTTGTGTGTTCCTAGCGGAGTTGGGACTTTACCCAACCAACTTGGGACTCACTCTCACCCTCTCCCCTTACAGTGAAAGAACCATTGACACAAGCAAACTAACATTCACCAGGCATGCAAACCTCACTTCTTGAAGGCAAAGCATACCACTCTCCTATGCTGACAAGAAAGAGCTGAGGCAAATCCTTAATACAATGGCAACCGGGCCATCATATCAGATGGGACTCCCACACCAAATGGTGTGAGGCTTTGTTGGGACTTCATACCGGGGTGATCCCCTGAATGTTGGCGGGTCCAGCACCATCAACAAAACCCTTCCTTAAAAAATTTGTGTTAGTATTTTTTGATGATATACTAATCTACAGCAAGTCTTGGAAGGATTGTGTTCAACATGTTGAGAGGGTGCTTAGACTATTGGAGGATAAACAACTATATGAAAAAAGATCCAAATGTTTCTTTGGAGTACTAGAGGTGGAATATCTGGGCCATATTGTATCTCATGAAGGTGTTAAGGTAGACCCTAGCAAAATTAAAGCCATTATGAGATGGAAAATCCCCACATCGATAAACCATCTGCAAGGATTTCTTGGGTTGACAAGGTATTATCGTAAGTTTGTTAAGCCTTATGGGAGAATAGAAGCACCTATAACAACATTATTGAAGAAAGATTCAATTTCATGGACTCCAGAAGCAACGAAGGCCTTTGAACATCTTAACGAGGCAATGCGCCAAGAACCTGTCTCAGCTATGTCGGACTTCACAAACACCTTTATTGTGGAATGTGATGCCTCAAGAAATAGAATTTGTGTTTTTTTAATGCAAGAATAAAGACCCATTGATTTTGAAAGTCGTCCAATGAAAGGAAATTATTTACACAAAGCTATTTATGAGAAGGAAATGTTGGAAATACTACATGCACCTAAGAAATGGTGACCCTACCTAGTGGGAAGACAATTAAAGGTAAAAATGGATCATGATAGTCTTAAATAATTTTTATAACAAAGATTATCTACAGAAGAGCGGAAGAAATGGGTCAAAAAGATGTTGTGTTATGACTTTGAAATCATCTACAAAAAAGGAAAGAAAAATGTTGTGGTAGATGCACTCTCAAGAAAGAATGAGGATGTGGAAGCATTTCTTTGTGCCATTTCTATTATCCAACCAGATTGGATAAATGAAGCAAGGGATGAATGGAAGAATCACGAAGAAGTGTGGGCACTCATTCAAAAGTTACAACAAGATCCTACTACATCTGATACATTTAGCTGGAAAAATGATTTGTTATGGTACAAAGATCACTTATACCTATGTAAGAATACCCAAATCAACAAAAGATTCTTATGGAATTGCACACCTCTCCCTTAGGAGGGCACTCGGGATTTTTAAAAAATTACCACATGGTTAAGAAGGTTTTCTTTGCAATGGCCTTAAATCAGATATTCAAAAGTTTGTGGTGGAATGTTTGCCTTTCCAACAAAATAAAGTTGGAACAATTAAGACCCCAGGTCTATTACAACCTTTATCTATTCTAAGACAACGTTGGGAGGAGGTTTCAATGGATTTTATCATAGGTTTACCCAAGTCTTGTCATCATGGTGGTAGTTGACAAACTTACCATGTATGCACACTTTTCTACATTATCTGATCCATTTAAAGCCAATACATTTTCTACTGCATTTATGGAAAGAATTCAAAAGCTACATGGTAACCCAAAGATTATTGTAAGCGGCAAAGATCCAACTTTCACTGGAAATTTTTGGGAAAAATTATTTTCTTTTCTTGGTATCATAGCTCATCTTACCATCCTCAATCTGATGGGAAAACTGAGATAGTAAACAAAGTTTTGGAAGGATATCTTCATTGATTTCTATCTAATAAACATACACAATGGATCAAATTGTTGCCTCTAGCTGAATGGTAGCATAACACTTCCTTCCATACTGCAACAAAAATGACCCCATTTATGGCACTTTATGGATATCATCCACCGTCCATCACATCATATTTAAGAGGAAATTCTAAGGTTCAAGCAGTGGAAGATCACATCGAGCATCATCAACAAGCTCTCAAACTCTTAAAGGATAACCTCACTTCGGCGCATAATAGAATGGAGCAATAGGCAAATCAACATTGCTGCAAAATAAGTTTTGATGTAGGTGACTCAGTATTCCTATGACTACAACCATATAAACAAATGTCCCTCAAGCAAGCTAAGAAGGATAATAAATTATCACCAAAGTATTATGGTCTGTACAAGGTGTTGTAACAGATCGGTACTATGGCATACAAATTGGATCTTCCTACAACTTCACGAGTGCACCAAGTTTTCAATGTTTCACGCTTAAAGAAGGTTATAGGTGATAAGCTCCCAGTTCAAACAATATTGCCAGAACTTCACGGGGAAGGAAAAATCATATTAGAACCTACAATAGTCACAGAAATAAGAACTCGACAGCTACAAAATCGCTCAATTTCTGAGTATCTCATCAAGTGGAAGAACTTACCCGCTGAAGATTCCACATCGGAGGATGAGAATTTCTTACAGAAGCATCCAGAACTACTCAAGCATTGAGGGCAACACTTTTTTGAAGGAGAGGGGCATGTTAGCTCCCTATAATACTAGTGATTCCCCCATTACTATTTTCATTATAGCCCTTATTGTTATTGTTGTGCCCCTATTGTCCCCATATTATTATTATTGTGCTCCATAGAAGCCCACTATTGTTACTGTTGTGCCCTTATATTATTATTGTTATGTCGACTGTGATTATATTTTGACCCCTTAGACTCCTACATATAGAAAGGGGGTTCTATTATTTCTATCATCCAAGAATTGTCCATTTATGTAATGTAAAGGAGGTTCCCCCCTCGAAGAGGTTGATTTTGAAGTCATTGATCTATCGTTTCTTCTATTTTGTGAGCTAGTGACATAATAGAGTATGAAACTTTGTGTGCAACAACTTATGAAGCAGTTTGGTTGAGGAGAGTTTTTCAAGATATTGGAGAAGAACAAAATAATGCCATAATGATTAAATGTGACAACTAGAGCTCAATCAAGTTGGAAAATAATCCTATGTGTCATGCAAGAACAAAGCATGTTGATTAGTTTCATTTTTTATTTGAATTGGATCCATAGAAGACTGTCAAGGAACCATGACTTTATCAGGAGGAAACAAATTTCTAAGAAATCCAAAACAGCGATCAAAAACACCCTGAACTAGTGGCAATGGTAGCCAACATCGAACAAAGAGGACCTCGATCAAACCATGATGACTGAGGCCCATGGAGACTATGCAGGAGGCCAAAGTAGCCCCTGGGAGCCCCAGATCGAGAAACAGAGGTGGATTTTAATGCGTGATTAGAACTAATCATGCATCGTTGGGTGAACAGGGCCATGAAGGAAAAGCCCGAGCACTCGATCACATGGGGGAACCAGAGGACCACGGGCGGAAAAGGAAAAAGTGCTAAAACACAACGGGGAGACCCGCGCTCTGGAAACCGACAGTTTTGATCGTGGCGCCCTTAAATGGTAAGAGGTTTTGGATGAGAGTGGAATGATCCCATACATCAATAAACACGTGGCAGGTGGAGGTGAGAGAAAACCATCGTTGATCGCACGCTATTGGTCGAGCAAGTCAACTGCGCCAAATGTGTGTATGGCATCAGATATGGAGGACATAGATTGGATGGATGAGATCACGCCCAATGGAAAGAAGCGGAACCGACATGGAATTAAGCCACGTTTTAAAGGGATTTTGAATCTGTTTGACCACAAAAATGGAGGAAGAACGCACCCACGACGTAACTGAAGAAACAAACCGACGAGGCATGCTAGCGCCATTTAGCGGAGGACAGGTGGCCACTCCTTGAGCGTTCATGATGACACCGATCAGGGAACTCCAAGCTCAACTGTAGAAGGTGAAGAGATAGAGGTGGAAGAGGAACCAAACAGGCATAGGGTTCGAATGGCTAAAAGCCATGAACAAAGACAATTGAATCAGAGTAGAGTTAGACAAAAGTTGAGAGACGAAGTGGAACAGTGAACCCAGAGAGGAGGACTGAACATAGAGAACAGTAAAGCAAAGTAGAAGAGACAAAGGGCCAAGTTGACCAGAGGCAGCATCGAGCACCAGAGAGCTTGAAGATTCAAGCCATCCCATAGAGGAATCTGTCTGCACTAAGCATCACATTTGGCTCTTTCCACTATAGACCAGAAGGTCACAGAGCTGGTAGGAAGAAGAAGAGTCTGTGCACTCCAGTGGCTTGGGAAATCCAAGAACCAACCTGCCAAGCAAATCTGCTTTAGGAGAACTCATATTGAGTCCCTGTATTGTAATTTCTCTGCTTAAAGACAAAATAAAACAAGGCCACCACTGAAAGTTGGACTGAAGATGCAGCCCTGGAGAATAGGGTGAACTCCTTATTAAAATTGCTTGTGTCTTTGTGTTTGCTTACTGTATTTTCTCTGCTGTCTTTCCATTTTATTGTTTGTGTATTGGCAATCTGATTGATCCGTTGCTTCAATAACACAGAACACACACCAGCACATAAGTTTGTAATACCTTAGTTTAATAAATCTTTAACTGATGTCACTCTTAGGGTGAATATCAGATCAAGTGGTATCAGAGCTCTAGGCTATAAGGTTATACAAGCTTGTGTTGGTTTAGCTGTGAATGCTCACAAGATCAAAGCTCAAATTAGGAGAAGGAGAGTTGGTGGAAACTAATCCTAAAATTGGGAGAGTCTATTCTCAAAAGACAATGTCAGAGGAAGGTTCTGTAGGGCCAGACCCTCAATTCATAGAGAGTTTCCTAGCTATAAAGTCTATGGTTGAAGAAATGTATAGAGACTTTAGAAAGAAAAAGGTGGAAGATGCATCAGGCTCTAAACAAGATAAAGAAGAAGATGAGTCTCACTTTGATGACCACTCCAAAGGAAAGGGGAAAGAGGAAAGCTTTCTCACACCTCCTAATAGCCTTGTGCATAATAAGAAAGCATCTTTGATTAAGCTAGATGTTAAATTTGATTTGCCTATATATGATGGAGAGATAAATGCTGAAAAATTGGACAATTGGATTAGACAAATTGATGTGTATTGCAGGGTATAGAACATAAACTCAAACAAGAGTAAGATTCAGCTGGCAAGCCTATGCCTAGGAGGCACTACCTTAGTTTGGTGGGAAGGCAGAACCCAAGCTGATATGAAAAGACATGGCAAGACCATCTCTGTCTGGAGTGAATTTGTTGCTGCAATCAAAAAGTAGTTCTATCCATTGGCCTACATGAAACAAGCCATGATGAGTTGGCAAACTCTTCGAGAGTTGAAAGGGAAAAGTGTGCAAGGGTATACTCAAGAGTTCAAAAAGAGAGCATTGATGTTGGGTATCTCACTAGACTCATGAGAGACTCTTTTGAAGTAAATTGGTGGTCTACATAGCTACATGAGGCATACCATCCTCATGTTTAATCCCACTAGTATAGATGAGGTATCTGTACAAGCTACTCATCTAGAAGCTAGAGGAAAGAATGGCAATCCAGAAGTTGGGGGACCATCCCAACCCACTGTAAGCAAGAGCAAGGAAAAAATAAAACAGAAGTGGAAAGCAAGGAAGGCTAACACTGCACAGAAAGCCAAAGCTTCATGCACTTACTGTAAAAAGGAGGGGCATGATGATGAGCATTGTTGGATTTTGCATCCAGAGCTAAGTCCTAAGAAGTCCGAGGGCAAGGAGAAGAAGACAGCTATCGCTATTCAAAACGATTTGGGGTCAGACTTGGGAGATGAAACAACTATAGCAGCCACAGGTATAAAAGGTAAGAATTCTTAAGCATCTACTAGTAATTCTCCTCAATCTGTTATTGATGAAGAAAATGAGAGAAAAAGACATGAGTTTTTCCATATTCAAGTTATTTCCAAAAATAAAAAGATTGATACTTTGTTTGATAGTGGCTCCAAGTAAATTTGATTTCTGAAGCAATATTAAAGAAATTGGGATTAGCAACTACACCTCACAAGAAACCATACCCATTAGGATGGTTGAATGATAAAGCACAACCACAACTCACTAGACAATGCCAACTCAAGTTTTCTTTTGGGTCAGCATTTGTAGATGAGGTTGAGTTAGACATAATTCCTTTGGATATATGTGGAATTATTTTAGGAAGTCCTTACTTGTATGATAGAAAGGCTATTTTCTATAGATCTTAGAACGAGTATCTACTTGTTAAAGATGGAATCAAATAATTTGTAAGAGCTCATAAGCTCAAGAATAATTACACTCTCATAAACTCAAGACAGATGAAAAGAATGATAAATTCATGTAAACAATTCTTACTGATGATTGTAAAGGAAAAGAAACCTAATTAAACCAATGTATTTGAGGGTTGTAATGCTGAACAACACGCTGATATAGAAAAGTTTGTTTCAGAGTATGATGTCTTGTTTCAAGAACCTAAAGGTCTACCACCGAAAAAGGGAATGGTACATGATATTATTTTGCAATAAGATGTTCCTTTGCCTAACATTGGGATGTAAAGGTTGTCTGCTTTAGAGAATGCTAAAATCAAGAAGCAGGTGCAGGAGTTGCTCGAGAAGGGCTTCATCAAGCCTAGCACATCACCACGTGGGTCACCAATCATTTTGGTGAGAAAGGAAGATGGCTCTTGGAGAATGTGCATTGATTACCGAGCACTGAATAAGATAACAATAAAAAATTGCTATCCCCTTCCTCACATAGATGATCGTTTAGATCAATTGAAGGAAGCTGTTTATTTCACCAAGCTGGATTTGCACAGTGGATACCATCAGGTCAAAGTTGCAGAGCAAGATGCATGGAAGACTGCTCTCAAAACAAAGCAAGGATTGTATGAATAGTTGGTTATGCCTTTTGTCTTAACTAATGCTCCTTCTACTTTCATGAGATTAATCAATGATGTACTCAAACCCTTTCTTTTTGTTATTGTGTATCTGGATGACATTTTGATTTTTAGTAAAACGTGGGAAGAACATTTAAAGCATGTTAAGCAGACATTAGATGTTTTGAAAAGAGAAAAACTTTATGTTAAACTCTGAAAATGTGAATTTGGCAAAACATCTCTAAACTACTTGGGTCATATAGTAGGGGGAGGTGAATTGAAAATAGATCCCTCTAAAGTGGCAGTCATTGTGAACTGGCCTAAACCCAGGTCTGCTACAGAAGTGAGAAGCTTCCTGGGAGTAGCACAATATTGGCAAAAGTTCATTTCTAGCTTCTCCTCGATTGTAGCTCCCTTACATGCTTTAACAGGATTGAATAAGGTGTTTCAGTGGGGAGGCAAACATCAAAAAGCCTTCGACACCTTGAAAGAGAAAATTAGTATAGCATCTATAATAGCACTACTAGATCTACAAAGATCATTTGAGATCCAAACTGATACCAGTGACTATGCCATGGGAGCAGTGTTGACACAGCACAGTAAACCCATATGTTATCATTCTGAGACTTTTAATCCTACAGTAGTTAACTATCCTACATATGATAAAGAATTGTATGCATTAGTTCATAGTGTGAAAAAGTGGAAACATTATTTAATGGGCAAAGAGACAGTAATACATACTGATCATCAGCCACTTCAAAATCTACACTCCCAAACTAAGTTGCAACAATCAAGACATTACAGATGGATGGGTTTTCTACAACAGTTTCACATAGTCATCAGATATAAAAAGGGCATACATAACATGGTTGTAGACATATTATCTAGACCCATTATAAATGCATCTACCATACTTAAGCATAATTCTATGCCACATGAAAGCTACATAGAACAGTATGCTCAAGATATGGACTTTAAAGATGTATATGGAAGTTTGGGTCAAGGAAAAAGAGTAGAAGAATTGGACTATCATGTAAAGGATCGACTCTTATACCATTGTGGGAAACTCTGCATTCCACAAACTGAGAGGATAAAGATAATTAGGGAAGCACACACTTCTCTGATATCAGACCACTTTCGGGTAAGTAAAACAGTTGCACAACTGCAAAGATTCTATTATTGGTCGAAAATGAATGAGACAGTTTCTAGATATGTAAGAGGGTGCGCCGTGTGTGCTAAAAGCAAGCCCAACGATAGAAAACTAGGCTTGTACACTCCATTACCAGTTCCTTCTCACCCTTGGGAAAGTGTTTCCATGGATTTTGTTGGAGGACTGCCTAAATTTAGGAAAGGTCATGATTATCTATATGTTGTTGTGGATACATTCAACAAAATGTGTATTTTGATACCTTGTAGTAAACAGATTACAGCTGAATAGACTACAAAATTGTTCTTTGAACATGTATTGGTTCATTTTGGATTACCCACTTCCATTGTATTTGATCGAGACACCCGATTTGTGGGAAATTTTTGGTCAAGTCTGTGGGAACTGATGGACACCAAGTTGAAGAAAAGCATAGCTTTTCATCCACAAACAAATGGCCAGACAGAAGTAGTAAATAGGACAGTGATCTAGTTACTGAGAGGATATTGCAGTAAACATCCTAAGCGTTGGGATGAACACTTTTGTTATGTGCGGCATGCTTGAAATAGAGCCAAACACTCTTCTACACAGAGATCTCCTTTTAAGACCTGCTTTGGTTTCACACCAAGGTCTCCTTTGGATTTTGTCTTTGGTAAAGATACCATGGTTGATGGACATAATGATGTGGACAAGGCAACTAGGTTCATTGAACAGATCCAAGAGATCCACCAAGTAGTACAGGAACAACTGGAAAGATGCCAAGCCAAGTATACGGCTAGGCATGATAAGCATCGGATGGAGCATAGTTTTCAAGTTGGAGACCAAGTCTGGCTGTATATCAACAAGGACAGGATGCAAGGTGAAGGTAAAAAGCTAAAGCCTATAAGGTATGGACCTTTTAGGATACTTGAGAAGATTGGTGAAAATGCTTTTAGCCTTGATTTGCCAGTTTACATGCACATCTACTCAGTCGTAAATGCAAATTACTTGAGATTGTTTGAACCTTCAATGATTGAGGACCCTGAAGAGCAAAGTCAATTGCCTTCTATTGATGACTTGCTACCCGAATACCTCAATGAGTTGCAAGAAGACACAGTGTTGGACAGGAAGGTGAGGACGATGCACAGGGGAGATGTTGAGTACCTCAGATTGGCCTCAAAGGTTCGAAGCCAAGCAGTGCAAAGTGGATTGAGATTGGACAAGCGAAGAAACAATATCCTGACTTAGTCGATGCTTGAAAACCAACTTTTGGTGGTCCAAAAGATTTTTTCACTCGGAAGGCCATGATCCGAATTGGATCCATAGAAGAATGTTAAGGAACCATGATTGTATCAGGAGGGAATAAATTTCTAAGAAATCCAAAATAGTGATCAAAAACACCCTAAACCAATGGCAATGGTAGCCAACATGGAACAATGAGGACCTCGGTCAAAGCGTGCTGATCGAGGCCCATGGAGACCGCGTAGGAGGCCAAAGCAGCCCCTGGGAGGCCCGGATTGGGAAACAGAGTTGGTTTTTGATTAATCATACATCCCTCGGTGAACAGGGCTGTGAAGGAAAATCCCGAGCACTCGATCGCGTGGGGGAACTGGAGGACCGCGAGTAGAAAAGGAAAAAGTGCTAAAACACAACGGTGGGACTTGCGCTCTAGAAATCGACAGTTTTGATCGAGGTGCCCTTAAATAGTAAGAGGTTTTGGAGGAGAGCAGAGCAATCCCATACATCGATTGATGCATGGTAGGCAGAGGTGAGAGAAAACCGTCGTTGATCGTGCGCTATCGGTCGAGCAAGTCAACCGCGTGAAACATGCGTATGGCATTGGATCTGGAACACTCAGATTGGATGGCTGAGATCGCGCCCAACGGGAAGAAGAAGAACCGACAAGGAATTAAGCCGCGTTTTAAAGGGATTTGGAATCCGTTTAACTGCCATAGTGGAGGAAGAACGCATCCATGACATAACCAAAGAAACGAACTGACGAGGAATCTTGGCACCATTTAGCAGAGGACAAGTGGCCACTCCTTGAGCATTCATGATGACACCGAACAGGGAACTCCAAGCGCAGCTGCAGAAAGTGAAGAGACAGAGGCGGAAGAGGAACCGAACAGTCATAGGGTTCAAATGGCTAAAAGCCATGAACAGAGACAGTCAAATCAGAGTGGAGTTAGACATAAGTCGAGAGATGAAGTGGAAGAGTGAACCCATAGAGGAGGACTGAACACATAGAACAATAAAGCAAAGCAGAAGAGACAGAGGGCTGAGCTGACTAGAGGTAGCATCAAGCACCAAAGAGCTTGAAGATTCAAGCCATCCCACAGAGGAATCTGTCCGGACTGAGCATCACATTTGTCTCTTTCCACTGTAGACCGAAAGGTCACAGAGCTGGTAGGAAGAAGAAGAGTTTGTGCACTCCAGTGGCTTGGGAAATCCATGAACCACCCCCCCAAGCAAATATGCTTCAGAAGAACTCATATTGAGTCCCTGTATTGTAATTTCTCTGCTTAAAGACACAATAAAACAAGGCCACCACTGAAAGCTGGACCGGAGATGTAGCCCTAGAGAATAGGGTGAACTCCTTATTAAAATTGCTTGTGTCTTTGTGTTTGCTTACTGTATTTTCTCTGTTGTCTTTCCATTTTATTGTCTGTGTATTGGCAATCTGATCGATCCGTTGATTCAATAACGCAGAAGGCACACCAGCACATAAGTCTGTAATACCTTAGTTTAATAAATCTCTAACTGATGTCACTCTTAGGGTGAATATGAGATCAATTTTACTAGAGAGAAGATATAGTCTAAGGATTTTTTTCTTGAATATTGCAATACTTGTGAAAATGTTGCTGATATTTTGACAAAGCCTGGTGGGAAGATTAAATTTGAATTGTTTAGGGAGATATCAGGTTTGGAGATTAATCCTTCCTCCATTAAGAGGGGGACTTAAAAATAACGAAGAAAGTTGTTTTGATTACGTTTGTATTTAGGATTTAGTTCCTATTATTTGGGAATCGTTTTCATCTCCCTAATTAAATGTACTCCTATAAATTTGTATTTTTTGTTTCGATCATTAATGAGAAGAAACATTGTTTGGAAACCTAAGTGACTCCTCACGTGAGGTCTCCAAAGTTTCATTCATTTAGGTTTTGTCTTCCTAATTTTGAGTGTGACATGGCCGAAGAGATTGTGCTTTGTGGTGAATGTGATGTCGCAAGAGCACTACTATGGGTTGTGTCTGCTCTTTTCTTTTCTATGTCAATGGCTTTTAAGTGGTTGATGACGGAAAACTACTTGATACACATGTTGTAACTATACATTTGGCTGGATATAATAGGGATATTCATTTTAGTGGAGTAAATAAATAATGCTTATACTTAAAATGAAATGAAAATAATTTTAATTGTGTTTGAGTTCAACCAAGAAAATTCACTTGATAGAATTTTTATATATGTTATTGTGATAATAAACCCATATAATATAGTTGTGTGAAATATATTTTTTAGTTGTGTAATCATTCAAAGGAATTTGAATTCCATTAATATAAATAATTAATTTTAATAATTTATATTGTGATTGATTAATATTGGTTTGGTTTTAATAATATATCCTCTTATTGATTAATATTGATGTGTAATGATGGAATTGAAAGGGTAGGAGCCTTTTTAAACTCCTCAACACATGCCAAATTACAAGATTTTACGAATATTAGCTTGGGTCTTATTTATAATGGAGTTGTCTTCGAAGGTTAACATTTAAAAACCGCTGGAATCAGGGTAATTTTTTTCAAAAAATCTTGTATATAAAGTGTTTGAATAGTATTTTTGATAGTGGAAATGGATTCAGCCTTATCAAAAACTTCAAAAACACCTAAAATTATGAAGTTTAATAGTTTTTACTTGAATTTACAAAAATCCTTTCCAAATTTATTCAAAATATAGCCAGAATCTAAAAAAACCTTCATGGCAAAAAGGCATAATCATTATACTACGGCATTTATAATACCTTCACCTAATTTTCATGTTAAATACAACATATCGGACTGTTCAACAATGTTCGGCCAACCAAAAAGCTTGAAAAGATCCGTTATCATACTCCAGAAATTCAGTCCATGAATAGGAGGACTTTCATAGAATATCACGTACATGAGCATTACTGCTCATAAAATAAAGCAACAGATCCATACGGAGGTCCATAGCGATGGATTTGTATAGGATTTATTTGACTACGGGTTGAAAGAAAGAGACATCGATGTTTTGGAGATGGAAATATAGATAATCTCGTTGGTTATTAAGATTGTCGGTACATGGAGAAATACTCGGAAATGGACGAAAATTTGCGGATTTCTAGTCTAGAGGCTTTTTCTGTACGTTATTAAATAATCATGGAAGTTACAAGATTCTGAAACTACGGAGGCCAGCTGGTACGAGTAACTCCGTATAATCTATCGCTTGGAAATGCCAAATTCGAATGGTCAAAATGGAACAGTAGAGGAGTGAAAAAGAGAATTATTGTAACATGGGGTTGATGGGTTCACGTGTTTCAAAGGTGACGCACAATAGAAGAATCATTAGTACAGATATCATTGGGCGGGCAGGTTTTGACAGCTGCAACGAAGAAGGAGAATCGTACCATAAGGAAGTCATCTCTGCTGCAGAAACCTTATTAAGAAAGAAATGACGATAAAATAATAAAGTGTAACATAATATTGCAAATCATTGTCTTTGAAAACGACATCCTTTCAATGGCATTGAATTTCAAAGCGAAAATTTCTCTGCCATTTCTACCACAGCTAGAAATTCTTGATCAACTCTGGTACATAATTTATTATTATATCAATGATCATTGTGTTTGAAAATGACATCTTTTCAATGAGACTGAATTTGAAAGCGACCACATTTCTGTACTTCATTAGAGTGAGAATACTTTTATTTTATTATATTCATTGGATTTAAAATGAGATTTTTGAATGGTATCGAATTTCAAAACGGAAGACATTGGGTTACTTTATCGTTTTGCATTAAATAAGTGTATGCAAGAATTGCGATATTCGATGAAACGGTGAAAGATTTTCCTTTATATCTTAAACAATTGGAAAAACAGAATGCCATATGCGAAAGTTTCAAAATCAATTTCAATATTTCGATTATATAATAAAATACAGGTAAAACTTGTAAATATGTACTTTTTTATGGAGTAGTTGAAATAGTTAAATGCGTGGAAGTGGATTTCAAAATAATTTTCAAATAAATGCCATTTATTTATTTATTTATTTATTTATATATATATATATATATATATTTATTACTGTGATAGAGTTATTTGGAATAGTAAAAGGATATATATATATATATATGAGAGACAAGTTAAAGATATTCTATAGGAATTTATTATTCAAAATTATGAGTTTCACTAATTAATTATTTGTTTGAAGTAATGTTTTCATGTCAGACTCCTTGAAAGGAGGGCCACAAGAAAATGTGTTAAGATTAAGGTAAGGCCACTAGAAAATGTGAGAGAGCCATAAGATTATTTCTGTGTAAATAGATAAAGTAAGATAGTGTGGTGTTGAGTGTTTGTGTGAGTCAATTTTATTATGTAGATCTATTCACTGTATTTGAGCTAAATTGGATTTCAGGCTTGGTAAAGTAGAGGTAAATTTGTGTTGGGTTGTCTTTCGATCCCTGTGCAACAAACAACGAGCCACCGGTCGGATAGTGAGCCATTGTGAAAATTATGTTGATAGAAATCGAACTTGTTGGGTGATTCTGGGCGTGAATTTGCATGGCGGCTGAAGCTGATATTACAATGGATGAAGCTGAGAATGAGGTCGAGTAACTCCCCCCATCTCAACTCCTTCAGTGTTGCTGAAAAGAACGCTCTCGTTGTTAGTGGAGGTTTTAATGCGGGTGCCCATGATGTTTCTAACGCCTCAGATCCCAAGCATGGGAACGGATTGAGATCTTGCAGCTCAACGGTGACAACCACCCATGCATTAACCAATGGTTCTTTTACTTGTAATTTTTTTTTTTAATGTGGTATGGACGAGATCTAGACGAGAATATGGGATCAAATCTGAGAATCACGAGGTAAGGAGTTGCAACGACAAAAGAAAATAGGGTCACATCATTAGTGGCCACGGTGGAATTCAAAGCATTGACCTACTGTAGATTTGTAGCTCGAGGGGATCGCTATCTATTACAAAGACGCCAACGACCACTGCTACACGTCTCATGCGATTGTAAAGTGCAGGAGCTATAGAGGGGTGGCAATGGGATTGCAGTCTATGTGATGAGATTCCTCAAGGGAATCCACTAACATTTTCTCATCACGATTCTCTCTCAATCCCCTCTTATTGTGTGTAGGAAAGGTGTTTTAGTTCAAAGAAGAGATCATGTTGTGGATCTACGGATTCTTTAGTAATAGTAATAATAATAATAATAATAATAATATCCATTTTTAAGGTCACAACCAAGCTAGACACCAAATTGGTGTATGAGACCCCCTTGTTTGTGGGACAAGGGACCTACCTCCACATAGCGATTTGACTGCTAAGTCTACATAAGGCATACGTACAGTGATGTGTGGTTTGACGGTAAGACACATGGGCGAAGCCCGGGAGGTCTGAAGTTCAAATCTCATGGAGTACAGTGACCTGCTGTGGTGGCGGCTAGAGGGGCGTACCCCCCTACCGTGGGTGTGCTCTTGCCAAAATCATAGGATCTTAGTATACCCGACCTGCAGGTGGTTGGTTATGCTCTTGGTGTTATAGTGGCAGCAATGAGGTTTGATCCTGGGTCTCCCGTGGATTAAACTTGATAGTTACCGATTCACCATGTGTTAAAAAAAAAAAAGTCTACATAAGGCATACATACTCTACCCCCCTCTGGTTTTGAATGTGTGACCTCTTAAGAGGAAACACATGCTCTTAACCATTAGGCCCACTCAAGCTGTATTAGGCCCACTCAAAGTAAAAGCTACTTAAAATCTGGGATTCACAACTATAACATATGTGTAGGAGGCATAGACCTATTATTGTGTTAGAGCGAAGATCATGTGTTTGGTGTGGAACGCAGATAGTGAGCCACTCTGTGGTTTATTCGTGTTTGATAGTCAAACATTGGATATGTAGTTCTGCTCGGTGTTACAGAGTTAAGGTTAGATCCTCAATTGGGCCGATAGATCGGAAGGGGGGCTGTGGGGCAGGACTATTTTCTCAGAATTTGTTTCACCACATTGATAAGATCAAACTCAATGTTGACTGAGGTTAAGGCCTGCGACAGGTCCTTCGATAACGAGTACAATTTCTCGTATGCGAAGTCTAAGATCCAAGTCACATTGATGGCCAAGATCGAATTCACGAGCTCCAACAAGGAGAAGCTCACCGGACAGATTAGGGAAACTATACTAGAAATGGAGAAGGCTACAACAGTGTTAATGAAAACTGATTTTGTAACAGAAAATTTTGAAGTCTGGTGAAGAACTGAAGGTCGATATGGCATATGGCCAAACTCCGACTATTTTATCTAATGTCTTAAGATATATAATTAAATTAGTAGTTCTCGATGCTCTTCAGTGTTGAGAGAATGTATTGCTAATTTGATTATGTGAATCTGTTATACGTTAATGTGTCTTAACGATTCTTCGGTGCCTCAGTAATATTAGTTTAACACCCTCCTCCCAGATATACCCAAGTGACCATGCCAACGGGGGTAAACACGAGACGAGAGGCTACTATGATCAGATTCGACCTCTTATGTGACCTTAAGGAAGTGGAATTGACGAAACATCACACATAGTAATCCAGCATCATCAACATAACTCTCAGGAGACAACCAAGCAACTAAGACATCCTATCCCTTGGTCCCACTGTTGTTTTGGATTTCTTAGGCCATAGTCACTCTCATTCCATAGGAAAGGGAGCAACCAACAACCTAAAGTCTCTTTCACAGGTTTGCCTGCCAGCGACCAGAGACCAAAATTGTCAATTATGTGCCAGCGACTCCTAGATTTAAGCCACTTTTTCAGGCCCAGAGCCCGAGCTATTGTCCATAATTGAGTTATAGCTTAGAATCAATAAAAATATAAGGAAACAATGATGCAAAAGCAATAAACTGAACAAGATCATAACCAGGCCCGTATTGGCCATGACAGACATTTTGTCAAACATATCATCAACATGTAACCTATAGGTGTAAACAACAGAATTAAGTGTAGGGGTCTCATACTTATCTGAGAATCACTACGAACCATTGTTCCTTCATGTCAGTTGTTGCATTATCCTCTATTAGGTCATAGACACATTATCCATTAATATACCAGTAAAAACATGATGAGAGCCATACATAGATGTTGTCATAAAATATACATATAACCAACATAGTAGGAATAGAAATAACATAAAATTATTAGCCATCAAAATTCACATATATATCAATACATCTACACATGAAAGTTAAGGGAATGAATTTCTCATTAATGAATGTAATGAACCAAATGGATATGGGACTACCATGTTCCACCTGACCATATATTAGTTGAGCCAAGTCTCTCTTCAACCAATCACCCTTGTGCCATATTCCAAGCATGAATGTGGGACACGTAGAACACACCAAAAACACCAATCAACATCGATGCCACCAGAGTTATCTACCTACATCGTGAGGAATTTGAGTGCCTAATAGTCTCTCAAGCTTTATCATGCATCCAAAGTCCAATCCAGGGATCACTGGGACCTACATCGAAATATACTCTCCAACCTTTATCATGCATCCCATCTTGGGACAACTAGGCCCAATAGAGAGAAAATACACCTCTTGGCTTTACCATATATCCCACCATTGACCGACAGGGATTCCTAAGCCCACTGAGGCACACAATGTGGCTTTATTGCAACCCTAAGTTTGGTTCAGGGGTTTCTAGGCCAGTGGCTTCATGATCCTCAGTCTGGTTCAAGGACCACTAGACCATGTGTTTGTCAATTCGGAGATCCATCCCAGTCAGCTTCGAATCCAATTGGGCCATCTCACATAAACCGTATGAGAGAATCCATCTCATCAAATCTATCACGAAATGGCAAGGCTAGAATGAAAATATTGTCACACCTGGAAAAACCCATGACATGGTAGAAAAGAACTACATGCAATCCAATTATTGCCAAATCTAGTAAGGAAAATGCACATGCAAGTTGATACCTGCTATGGAGCTTGTTGTAGCTACCTGATCCTGCATTTCCTTGCTTGATCTTTGCTTCGTCTTACCTTCTTTGTCTTTCTTGCTCCAATGCCAAAGTTCCCCAAGGAAGGTCTAAGTGTCGAAGAGTATGAGAGAGAGAGAGAACAATGTGAGAGCTTCAAATTGAATTGATCAAGCCTTGCCCACTGATCCTCAGACGCTGTTTTATCAATGAGGCCTCTATTTTCTTCAGTTTCCATTATTTTCCTTCATTTTCCTCCTCACATGCAACCTATGATCTTTCGGCTTCCTTTTCTCCTAATTTACGTTATTTTCATAAATAAATGTGCTAAAAGTGCCATTTTGCCTTTCCAAAGCCTTAGCCATTGCCAATTTCCTTAGCCATAAACAACCAAATGAATACCCCCTAGGATGTCTTGCCCAACATTCATCTTGGAATAGGTGTCCCATCGGCCGTGGTTATATATATATATATATATATATATATATATATATATATATATATATATATATATATACATATACATATATATTTATATATTTCTGCATGGAATTTTCACCAGGGATATTACAAAACTCTCCCCCTTGGGGGACACTATCCTTGGTGTTCAATGACACCTATAACCAACAAGACCATCGAAAACAAAACTTAGTGCCCATGGAGCTTTTTAACACAACTCGTTGTAGTATTTACAATGAGCGATGTGCTAAAAAGAAAAACATCATGACAACATGACCAAATAACAACCATAACAAATATTGGAGCTTTATAACGAAACTCATTATGGTATTTACAATAACCACATATACATAGATGCACATTTTCTAAACTAACAAATAAAGGATATGATGCCTGCATCTGCAACAAGGGAATTCAGATGGTCACACATCCACCCTCAAAGTAATACTACGATTCACCTCCTTCCCAGGAAGTCCAGAATCCACTACCATACTCAAATTTGCATCCAATGTCCAATGCTACAATCCCTACACCACTTATCCTCTCAGCTAACAGTTACCAACTCATTGTTCTAGGGTGCACTACCGATTGGCATTTGCTTCCATCTAGAAATTCTCATGACCAAAACAAATATATCCCCAACCTTCCTTTATCTGGTACATAGTCACTCGGGCAATCCTGTCACCTCTTCCAGGCAGTCACTTACCTTCCAAGTTCCCCGACATCTCGTATCCAAGGCAATTCATCCCTTGGCAAGACTTCCTCACATCAGAAGAATAAACAACCAAGGCATATACCTCCCTCAAAACCATCACACTGGTCATAACATGCTCATGGAAATCAATGGACACTATTGAGTACCAGTGTCCTACAATGGCCCTACTCCTGAAGTGCTTTACCAACATACTATTGTATGTTCCAATTTCTTTTACTACTTTTGGTAATTTTTGTAGTCGATTTCAGCAACTCAATCGAGTGCGTTCATGCATTCCTATTCCAAGCACATAATTTCCATTAGAATAAAATAAATTGAAATAACTTCAAATTATACCTCATTAGTAGCTTGTCAATAAGGTACACATGCAATTTTGTTCAATTCTTGTCACAACAGGTCAAACTAACTGTTTGATCAAAACATCATGTATAAAAATATCACATCTAGTTAGCTCAAAGCACAACCATCATAGATCAAGATCATAAATCGCATGTAACCATCATAAACCAGAATCATAGATCACATATAGTCATCATATACCAGAAACATAAATCACATGCATAGTAAAAATGAAATAATATACTGATACTTATCCTTTAATCGATCCTTACTTCTTCCTTTATTCTTTCCATACACACACCAGATCGATTGCCACATTCGACAACACTTAGTTCCTTCTGCTTAAATGTGTTCACACACACACATAGTGTACATCACACCCGTACAATCCACACAGGACATACAACACCATGCAATACATGCATCAACAACTGACATACAACATAAGCACCTACATGCATTGCACAACACAATACATACACCTAGGTCCTGTGTATGACACGACACAACACATATATGTACACAATGTATATTACAAGATATACATCCGCACATAACGTGAGACACCACAAAATGCATACACATACAACCAATATACAATACAATTCATACGTCTATACCCAATGTACAACACCACACAATACATGTACCCACACTGAGCACAACACAATGAATACACATGTCACAATACCGTGACTACATAATGCACATACATAGTATCGCATGCTCATGACACAGCATGTACAACATGCACTCAATCCCACACATACACCAGTACCACATGCACCAAGCACCACCTACACAATGTGTGCACAACATCACATGTGCAAGACACCATCTCCACAACGTGTACACAACGCCATATGTACACTACACCACTATACAATGTGTACACAATACCACATGTACATAGTACCACATGCACAACATGTACGCTACACCACATGTACACATCACAACATTCACGACATGTACAAATCACCACTTGTAAAATCATGCATGCCACACCATATGTACATAGCACCACATGTACAACATGCATGCAAAACCACATGTACATAGCACTACATATCCAACACATACATAACATTGGTACACAACACTTCATATCCCACACATGCAGAGCACCATATGCATATAGCACCACATATCCATCATGCACACAGTATAATATATATAAAACATCGTATATCCAACATGTACATAGCACAATCTATACCCAACACTGATTATGCAACATTCATACAACATTATCTGTACTAACACCCTGTACATAACATTGAATAAACAATAGGTACACACTAAATATACACCACACCGCATGCACACAACATCACAAATGAAAAATTTACAACATATACAACATATGCACAACTGTAGTACCAAAAATCCAAAACGACACTGACTCTACCAAGAAACCCTACTTCCAGTTTCTTATCCACGCTTGTCTTAGCATGTCATGGACCATGTTGTTTTCATTCTGCTAATGTATCCTTCAATGTTTCCTATCATAACATAAACATAGGCATAATACAAGCATATAAATTCATATGCACATGATACTGACCTCATATATTTGTCATTACTATTCTTCCACTCGATTCCTCGTGAGACCAGGAACCTGTTCATGTGATTCATATGTGTAAGCAATCATTCTTCCATAAGAAGGATCCCTAAAATCTATGTCAAATAGTGACATGGATACATAGATACATACATATATATAAAAATTAGCATAAAACGAGCATGGTCCTGTCAAACAATGACATACATACACACATATATGTACATATAAATGTTAGCATTAATAATCATGATCCACGATGACCCTATCAGACATGACATACATACACACCTACATAAACATAGGCATAATCATAATCATAACATAATTACTAGATATCAAGGTTAAGGTTAAGAGAACTCCCTTTATCCATGCACATCATGCACAACATTGAGAGCTATCGTTCCCAACATAGCCAAGACACCCGTCACCTCAGATCCATTTACTTTACCTTTTCTAGTTATCTTTCACATGTTTGTACTGCCATCGTCTGTTTAACACTATGGACCAACCAGTCCAACTGACTGCCATAGTCTTACCTTCCGCTGTGCTTACTCATGCACAAATCTTCATCTGAGTCTTACATTACCTGTCGAGTACTCCACATTTGTCCCCGAGCTCCATCAACTTTCCTCTTTCCAAAACAATTCCAAAGACACAAAACATAAAAGGAAATACCAAGAAACAACCAAGAAGAACACTATGAAACCCAATAACAACATGACACCGCAATAAAGTGGCATAGCCATGCACCAGACACAATCAAAATAGCGATCCAAGGGCAACAACTGGAAAATACCAAAAGCACATGACTAACAACAGACACCATGACTCAATCTCCATGCTTCGCAAGGAAACATCGACCTGAGCCTTCTTCGAGATTTTATGGAAACCTCTCTTACCATGCAACTCCCTGCATCATGTTGTCACTAACACATAATTGTTATTGCATAAATAAACATAAAAATACACTCACTACCTTATCTTGTTTTTCCACGCACATTACCTTGTAGTTGAACATGCCCATGCCATCTCTCAAGGCACTCCAATTCCCTTGACAAATCCACATGTAACTAGAGACTAGCTAATATACTTATCAAGTACATGTTCATGAATCTAGCACATATCTACATAATTTCAAACAAAATCAATGTTAATAGGACTTCTTATATGCAAAGTATTGATTCTTTTGGAATTACTGTTTCCAAACATAGCCAAAGGAATTCTTGTTCAATTCCTTGCTTTAACCTTTTTACTTGGTTGCAATCGAAGCTTACTTGTAGTGTCACATCACCCAACTATTAGTTATATAAGAACATCAAATGTTACAATGTCACACTAATAACAAGCATGTTTCCCTGCAACTTCTCACACATGTCAACCACGTGTTCCAAATATCAAGAAAATCATATCTATCAATTTGAAATCAACCTTTACAAACATTCATGTCATAATCTATAGTAAACTCATAGCCATTAGACATAATGCTACAATTGTCAACTACATTCAAGTACATATCAACTATCTCAACACATATGCGTTAGTACAATCATCTTGAAACAAGATCATTTGAACAAATACTCATATTATGTAATAAATCAAACATTCTACAAACTTTCAACCATACCATGTTAAATAAATCAACTAGACAACATAATCAAACAATCAAGTACCAAATATACAACATAAGAAAACTCATACCTTGATGTATCTCAGGGGAGGCGATCTTGTCTGCACAATCAATCCAGGTTAGCATGATAAAACTTCACAACATATCAACTCAAACATAAATCATGATATACATAATAATAGCTAACTAACATGTGCACCTCATAAGCTCATAAGAATTTTTTGTTCATGCATAACAATCACATATGTATGATTAGTATAGATTAGTATGACACCATATCACAAATATGTCGACTCATACCTGAATGTCACAACCTTAACCATCTGCATATATTAAACCAGGTTAACAAAATACATATAACATCAAGATCTTCAATGAAATGAACATAACCATCACACATATGACCAATCCAAATTACAACATTGAGATCTCAATGAAATAACCCTAATCATCAAGTTAATAGCATATAACAACCATAAACTACATATCATGCTCATGAACAACATATAACCTAATCGCCAAGCTAAATTTCATATAAAAACAACAAGTTAACCTATAACATACTCATTTTTATCACTTGGATTGAACCTCAGGCTGAAGGGAGGCAAGCTAGGGTAACCACAAACCATGCTTAGCCAAGTAGCTAGGCCTACTAGGCCAGGAGAGGGCTCTCTCCCTGAGGATCTCAGCCAATATGAGTGGATCAGGTAAAGGATTTTAAGCTAGGTATAGTAGCACAAAGGTTTTGACTGGATTTTGTAGGGGTTTTATCGGATCAGGAGGAGCTAGACAGTTTAGGTCTAGGGAACTAGGTCAGAATTGCAGGGTGTTAAATTGGGCAAGGTAGGAATACGCTTTAGCACTCAAGAGATTGATGGGGTGAGATGTTTTATACTGGTGAGAAGCTAAGAAGGGCATGTGAAAACCATGAATCCTTCCTAGACTACAGAAAACATGAAATGGTGAATGGTTTCCCAAGGCAGAGCACTGATGCAATGAATTCTGCCTATCAAACTTGAAAACATTCAACTAGAAGCAATGAAATGATTGATGGCATACATAAAACATATAATCATAGAAGAAGAAATTGTACTAAAAATCCATACCAGAAGGATCCCATAAAAATAGTTGCAATTCTTATTAATCTCCTGCCAAACTGCTTAGAAAGGCATACAATCAAGGTTTGAGCATCTAGCTGAGTCCAACCTGTTACAAAGAGAAAAAATAAGAAGATATAGAAATTATTTCAACCTCCTCCCATCCTCAGTGGTCGAATCTCTAAGATGAGGAGCTAATCTAACTCATATTGAACAAGAAACAAGAATATAGGTATCATTAACAACTTGCCTCTAAAAGTGAAAAACCGATTCATTTGAGCTCAAACTAACTTCTAAAGCAATGAATCTACCCTCTATCTCTATTTATCTATCATAATTATGTGCCAAGTTATCATTTACAATGGAAAATCATCCACCATGAGAGAGAATCAATGATTCTAGTAAAAGACTGGAAGAATAGCAACCTTCAGCAAAAACTGTCAAAAGCACATCGCCACTGCTCAAAAGCGCAGCGCCACTTTCAGGTCCCTTTTGGAGGCCTTCTTGACATCCAAATTGAGCCCATGATAGCTCATTGGAAAGTTCTTCAAGTATAATTTCTAAAATACCTTGAATTTATGAGTTTGAAGCTCATTTGACCCTTCGAGACTTGATTCTCCCAAAAATTCTTCTATGTGTCCAAAATGTCGCAAAATGGTCGTTTTTATGGTGTTTTTTGACCTTTTGGTGGACCAGTTCTACCCCAAAAAATTTGAAACTTTCTAGGGTTCATGTCCTAATCGCTCTGAATCTAAAATTGCAAACCATTTCTTCATTGGGTGCCCCTACGAAAAGTGCAGCATCACTGGGCAATTTTCCTGTGTATTGAAATCCAAAATTTGCAAATGACAAAATTTGCTCCAAATTTACCCAAAATTGGTGAGAAGCACCATCATCATGTGCTCTGATGAGCCAAGGAAGCTTCAGCTAGCATTCTAAGCCCATCCTTCTCTTTTTTACCTTCTAGATCCCACCTTAGCCTAACTTTCATCTACTGAGGTGTCACTGACTGTGTTTTCCTCCTCCTCATAGTCTCGGTCCTCTGTGTCCATGTTTGCAAGGCTGGAGGTTGTATGAAGGGAATGAGTGAAAGTATTGTAGGAGTGATGGGATGGGAAATGGATTTTTGGGCTAAAAATGAATGAGGGAGTAGGGAATGAGAGGCAGGGTTTATTTTGTTTGATGTCCTTGGGGAAGAGGGATAGAGGGATGCAAATGATATGGAATAGGGATAATGGGATAGTGAAATAGGGATAGGGGAATATAGAGCTGTAGGGATAGGTGATAGGATGAATAGTGAGGATTTAGGGTTTTAGGCATCATTAGGGAGATTTTAGGGTTTCATTTTTAACATGGAAAATTACACTTATAAGTTTGATTTGGAAACCAAAACTAAAGTGAGGGATGTCTACTTACTTGTAATGATGGGACGAGAGAGAAATTTATAGTTTCCTTGAGGGTTTTTAAGCTCTCCTGCCAAAAGCACAGTGCCAAGCCAAAAGTGCAGCGCCTGTGTAAATTTGCACTGGGAAAATCTACCGAAAGCACAGCGCGAGGCCAAAAGCGCAACACCACCATCCAGAAGCGCAGTGCCACTTCAAGGCAAATTTTGACTGCCTTCACGGTGTCCAAATTAGGCAAGGGATAGCTCGTTGAAAATCTTGTTGAGTCTACCTTCCAGAAAATTGTGAATTTTTTAATTTTGAGTTTATTTTCCCTATGAAAAGCTCAATATCCCAAGGCTATTCAAAATCTGCAGAATGAGGCTGCCAAAATGTAGTGTGATGTTCCAGTCAACTTTTGAAGGTCTTCCTCAACTCCAAATTGAGCTCATGATAGCTCATCGGAAATACCTCTGTGTCTAGTTATCATTTGACTTATCAAGCAAGTCATTTGGTCACTACAGCTAGGAGAAATATTTATTTTCACAAGGTCACTCTAGAAGTGCATCAACTCTCCTGAGGTAACTATATTTTTGACATTTCTATAAAACCATGACACCTGTGTAAAACATGAAGGAGGTTTTTCTTCCTTGGCCTATTATGGACAAAAACCTCTCTCATTTTTTTCTAAATTCTTCCTTGTTTGTTCTAAATCATAGTTTGAATAAAAACCAACCCTATGTGTGGCAAATGATTTGTCCCTTGGAATGACTTATTGAAAAATGATGGAGACATGATGTGTATGAGTTGGAATGGCCTCATACTTGCTGAAATGACCTCCCTTATGTCTCATATACTCAGATGTCTCTGATTTCATAACCAACCCTATCTCAATGGGTGAGGAAATTGAGGTTTAGTACTTGTGGAAAATGATGATTTGGACAACCTTGGGAAAAAACAACTTCCTTTGGCATGCACTTAACCCTTTGAAAATTTACCCTTTCACTTAAATATTTCATTTGAAAAATTGATTTTAGATGTTCTGGCATCTTTGGAACATTGAGTTAACAACTTGGGATAGTGAAATTATTACATTTGAAAGACATAAAACTACATAATGAGATAAGCGTTTCTCTTTAAAAATCATCTTCACATGGTGAAGGGATGTTATTTGATCACCCTTTACCTACTGGTCTTATGCAATGGAATGGAACCTTGGCAACCCTAATTACCTAATGAAACCTTGAAAAACCCTAAAGACCTAATGGGACCTTGAAGGACTGAATTTCAAGATGAGATAATGACCTCATGACTGATTAAAATGGCATGATAAAAATAACTTTATGGATGATATACAGCCAACAAGATATGAAACTATGACAACAAGTAATCACATTTAGGGAAGAGTGATGTTTTTGGACTAGGACTACCATCAGTGACTAATTTTTTTTGCATGACCTAGTGGAATGATAAAAAATTTCTAAATCGGACCCTTAAAATGATATGAAAAGAGGATTTTTGATCACCAATGGCAAGATGCAAATACTAAAACTAGCACTCGTAAACAACATATAAGATAATCATTAGTTTATCTAATATAAAATAACAATAAAAATTCATACAACTATAAGTTACTATCATTCTTGACTACCCGACACATGTGCATATAACTACACTAATCAACTAACATCCATCATGAATGTAACCATAACATCAAAAGACTTGTACATAAACCTAATGCATATAGAAATCTTTGACTTACATACCTTCATGCCAAACATATAATACCTATATGACGATCTACTCTTACCCCAAATCCCAATGGTGCCACCTCCTTATGATGATCTGCATCTCCTCCTCTATCTCATCCAACATATTACCATCATAATGTACCAACATCCCCCTGATGACCTAAATTGCATACCATGACTTCACAAGGCATGTTTGACCTACTATTCATGCATAACTATAACCAAGATCATACATGCAAAGCGATTGCATATAGAGATACAACACATGATTACAAAACCATATACACATCCTTCTAGCTAGAGTCCAGTCATCAATTCATGATCATATTAACTTCACAAACCATGAACTCATGGATGAAAACAACCATTACTCCATTGTAAGCATTGCCACATTCAACAATAAACATGCATAAGAAATGCATAATCAACTATGCATACACATGAACACATGTAGTTGATCATAAGCGATCAATACTTGTAAGCAACCTACCAGACCCATACATGTAATGAAACATACAAGAATTCAACCTAACATACATGGATGTAATCAAGCGACATAAAACAACATGTAAATGACATATAACAATATGTAACACATACTCTTGACAATGCATTCCACAAAATCAACATCAACTTTTTCATGAAAACCTTACTACAATCATGATCAATCGTTATGCAATGCAAAAAGAGTAGGGAATATAATATTTAGAGACACACATTCAACTGACATTCATGCATGACCAGCACACACTACCCATCCAGTCTGAGAGTTGAACCATGATCTGATACCACTTTGTCACATCCTCCTCCCACATATACCCAAGTAACCATGCCAATCGGGGTAAACATGAGATGAGAGGCTACTATGATTAGATTCAACCTCCTATGTGACCTTAAGTAAGTGGAATTGATGGAACATCACACAAATTCATCCAACATCATCAAAAAAACCCTCAGGAGACAATTCAAGCACTCAGACAACTTCTCCCTGGGTCCCACTATTGTTTTGGATCTCTTAGGCCATAGTCGCTCTCATGCTATGGGAAAGGGAGAGACCGGCAACCTAAAATCACTCTCACAGGCTTATGTGCCTGTGACCAGAGACCAAAATTGCCAGTTGTATGCCAGTGGACTTGGGATTTAAGCTACTTTTTGAGGCCTAGAGCCAGGCCACTGCCCAGAATGGATTGATAGCTTCAAATCCATAAAAATACAGGGAAACAAGGATGCAAAAGAAATAAACTAAAGAATACCATAATTAGACCCCTATTGGCCATGATAGGCATTTCGTCAAACATATCATCAACATGTAACCTACAGGAGTAAACAATAAAATTAAGTGTAGGGATATCATACTGATATCAGAATCACTATGAACCATTGTTCCCTCATGTCAACTGCTGCATTATGCTCTATTAGGTCATAGACACATTATCAATTCATATAAAAGTAAAAACATGCTGAGAGCCATACATAGTTATTGCCATAAAATATACATATACCTAGGATAACAGGAAAAAAAATACCATAAACATATCAACCACCAAAATCCACATATACATCAATACATTTACACATGAAAATCAAGGGAATCAATTTCTCGTTAATGAATGCAATGAACCAACTAGAGATGGGACTACCATGTTCCACCTGACCATAGATTAGATGACCCAAGTCTCTCTTTAGCTAATCACCCCCATCCCATATTCCAAACATGTGGGACTCATAGAACACACCAAAAGCACCAATCAACATGGATGCCACCGGAGTTATCCGCCTACACCGTGAGGAATTTGAGTGCCTCCTAGTCTCTTAGGATTTACTGTGCATCCACATGTTGATCTTGGGATCACTAAGGCCCTACATCGAGACATACTCTCCAGGCTTTGCCATGCATCCCATCCTAGGACCAGTAGGCCCAACGGAGAGAAAATCCACCTCTTGGATTTACTAAATATCACACCATTAACCGACAAGGATTCATAGCCCCACAGAGGCACACAATCTAGTTTTACCACAACCCTGATCCCATTTTTGGGGTTACTAGGCTAGTGGCTTCATGATCCTCAGTTTAGTTTAGGGACCAATTGACCATGCGTTTGTCAATTATGAGATCTACCCCACTCAAATTCGAATCCAATCCGTCCATCCCACATAAACCGTATGAGAGAACCCATGTCATCAGAGATATCAGGAAATGGGAAGGCTAGGTTGAAAATACTGTAACATCTGGAAAAACCCATGCCATGGTAGAAAAGAACCACATGCAATCCCATGCAAGCAAAATCTAGTAAGAAAAATACATATGAAAGTTGATAGCTGAAATGAAGCTTGTTGTAACTGCTTGATCCTACCTTTCCTTGCTTGATCTTTGTATCCTCTTGCCTTCTTTGCCTTTCTTGCTCCAATTTCGAAGTGCTCTAAGAAAACTCTAATTGTCCAAGAGTATGAGAGAGAGAGAGAATAATGAGAGAGATCCGAACTAAAGTGATCAAGCTTTGCCCATTTATCCTCAGAAACCATTTTATCAATGAGGCCTCTATTTTCTTCAATTTCCATTATTTTCCTTCATTTTCATTCTCCCATGCAACATGTGACCTTTCACCTTCATTTTCTCCTAATTTCCATTATTTTCATAAATAAATGTGTCAAAAATGCCATTTTGCCTTTTCAAAGCCTTAACCATTACCTTAGCAATAAACGACCAAATGAACACCCCATAGGATGTATTTCCCAACGTTCAACTTGGAATACATATCCCATGGACTGTGGTCATATATATATATATATATATAGATATATATATATATATATATATACATACAAGGAATTTTCACCATGGCTATTACAATTAGTTATAGGTTTCCTATATATGAATGTAAGTATATATGTCAAAAAGGTCAGTTGTATGATGAGCTGCTAGATAAGCTCAGTACATAGAAACTTACCTATATAACTAGATGTACGTATTTTGATGCATATTACTAGGATGGAAGCATGTCCATAGAGATATTCAATATCTAGGCTATTCTTCAAGTAGTCAAGAAGTGTCAATTATACAAATTTAGTCAATGATGGTAAGAGGCAATTATGTTTTAAATGGAGTTCAGGCGACATCTTGAAGATGTGTTGGTGAAGAAAGAGTGATGTTTGCGAGATTCCAGAGTGGATGTTAGTGCTGATGAAGGCCAGTAAGAAAAATATCATATTGTTGTTTTAATATGTTTTTTCAATGTTTTCCATGTAAGAATTAAGGGAGGGTGTTGGAAGTAATGCTTCTAGTTAATGTGTAGTTGTCATTATGAGTCATGAGGAGTCAATCTAGTAGTTATTGATTCCTATGTAGTGAGTTGGAGTCATGATTTATATGTGTCGAAGCCAATGTGTTATGTTCTATATATATGTATATGTTGTTATGAATAGTTTCATACTGTGTTTTGTGTTGCATTGCACAATCACTCTCTCCACTCTCTTCAAATTTCTAACATTGCTAAAATTCAATTTTAGTAGGGCAGATCACAATTATTCCTAGATCTACTTAAAACAAGTCTAACCAACATTATATCATATTTACATTAGATTACACTAATAAAATTTATAAGAAAAAATTATTATATTTATACTCAATTTATATCAATATAGATCTATCTTAATCATCGATCTAACAAGAGCAAAGGGATCAAATATCTTGCCATGCAAACTTCTTTTGGAGTGCAGAAATTGAAAAAGGTGGTTTAATCGCTCCTAAAATTTATAAATATGCAGTTCTCTCTCTATGCACACACATATATGTACACACAACATACGTAATTTTTAATTATTTAAATTGCATTTCTGAATGAATAAATAGATACAACGCCTCTCTATACATACATACACATATATGTGGACATGCATCATGTGTAATTCTTCATTGTTTAAACTGCATTTTTAAACGAATAAATGATAGATCACTATACTACACAACTTAAATATGCAATTCCAACAAATCTTTGTTAGATTAAAAAAAATAACCAAAAAATATACCTATGTCAAAATGTAAAATTGTGAGACTATTGAAATGTTTTAAAATGTTTTAGCGATAATTTTTTTTATTGCTTTATATAATATATACATATATTCATAGTTAACATTGAAATATTTTACTTAATATTGACATTGAAATATTTCATTTATAAACCATATTGTACCTATTAAAATATTAAGCTTTTATTAATTTATTTTTAAATACATCACAATATTATTTAAATATTTCATTTATGACATCTATTAAATATTTATATTATTAATATTATTTTTTCAATCACACTAGCCATTTCATTTTATATTATAAATTGAATGAATTATACATTTCATCTTATTAAGAAAGAGACTAGATTATTTTACATTTAATTATTTCTTTGGTTTGACCATTGTAATATTTTACTATGAATAGTATATCTACTTCTTATATTGAAATATACTAATTAACATGAAAATTTGAATTTTCACTCAAGTCGTTGTAACAACCTCCTCCCACATCCACCCAAGTAACCATGTCAATTGCGGTAAACATGAGATGAGTGGCTACTATAATCAGATTCAACCTCCCATGTGACCACAAGGAAGTGGAATCGATGGAAACATCACACACAATCATCCAACAATAGCTTCAAGATCCTCATGAGACATGTGAGCCACTCAAACAACTTGTCCAAGGGTCTCGTTGTTGTTTGGGATCTCTTACGCCACAGTCGCTCTCATGCTATGGGCAAGGGAGTGACCAGAGACCCAAAGTCACTCTCACAGGCTTGTCTACTAGTGACTAGAGACCAAAGTTGCGAGTTTTGTGCCTGCGACCTATTGCGGCCTCAGAATTCCGTTGTCGAAACATGGGGCCTCTCGGTCCTGACCTTGAGACAACTCCTTTTCCATTTAATGTGGTGGGTCCAACTGGGGATAATGGGACTAGGTTCCTAGTGTGGGTTTTAAGATGAGAGTGGGTGGTTCATGAGTGTTTGCAAATAGAGTAATGATAATCTAAATGTCCTATTCTATGCTGCAATTCTCTAACTAACTTATTCTAATATAAACGTGAGTATTCCTGTGCGGTATGCGATCTACAAAGACATATGTTTAACATGTGATAATAAAGATTGAACACAACTAAATAGAGATGATAACGTATAAAGATAATTCCTTTGACTAAATAGTTAATCAAATAAATTTATAAAATATATCGCATATATGATCAGTTATATATGAAAAACACAATTTCAGCTAGGCATCATACAAAAGTGCAATTAATGCTTAAGAAAAAGAATAAATCTCACATGCAATTCATGAAAGTAAAGTTTTTCCACTAATTAAATGTAAACAGAATCAATCATACAAGATAATAGTACCATATGTGTGAAGTCCTGTTCATTTGACAAATGACAAATACCAAGTTCTTTCTTCAAGTCAAATTGTCTCCCAAGAATACAAAAGTGCATCAACAAAGGAAAGTAGCCTGATATCTAAAGAAACGATCATGTTCCATAATTTCACCAAAGCATTCATAAACTTACAATAGTGCATTATTTACAAATGTTTTCGATAAAATTCTCAATCCTTCTCTAAATGTATGAGAAGGGTATAAATGCTATTCTAACTAATGTGTAAAAATACATTATACAAAATTTGAGGAGGTTTCAAACAA
This sequence comes from Pinus tabuliformis, assembly GCA_031772625.1. NCBI lineage: Eukaryota > Viridiplantae > Streptophyta > Pinopsida > Pinales > Pinaceae > Pinus > Pinus tabuliformis. The sequence goes on from CM062807.1 coordinate 881,348,760, forward strand.
CCTTCCTCAACTAGGTAACCAACTCCAAAAATACACATAGGCTAAATAAATAGAACTAAGAGGATGACTTGCTATTTGCTAGCTTGTCCTTCAAATCGCATATATCAATCATCGATTGAATTTGAGGAGGTGTCCCGAAATGTGTCTTGAGTTTTCCTATGAAGATCACAACGGTGAGAGTTGGTAGCATCCATTGATTCGTATGAAGGGAACAGTTGAGAGTTATAATTTGGATGTGTGGCTTAACAAGATACTGCCAATACGACTCCCAGTTGGTCCTGGTCAATTTTGTAATTGCCTCTCTTTGAGTCCCCGCCTTTTCTTGCCAGTTTCTATACATAGCGTTTAAATCGGGCATTTCTTTTAGATTGCCTTCTTTAATGAGATTTGTGGCAAACAGGATGTGATTCACTGCCTTAATGATATTATTTGATACCTCGACTACCCTTGCAACTACTAGTTCAACCTCTTTGATTCTCGCATCCAAATCCATGAAGAGAATGTCTTTATGAGTTTCCTCAATCTCAGGTAGATTGGATTTTCCTCTGTCTTCTGTTTCCCTCCATTCGATGAACTTAGAGATTCTGGTGTTTAAATCATTAAACTCAGTTCTCTAGTCGATTTCTTTATTTGTCAGCTGCTCGCTAGTAGTCAGATAGGGAGTAATGTGTGACATCTTTTGGGAGAAATACTCCCTTTGTTTCACGATAAGGGAATTTGATTCCAGTGCTTCTTTAGTAAACTCCTCAGTAGTGGGAACATCCTTCTATCTTTCCATGGCTTGCTGCATTTCTTGGAGTTGCATGTTTTTGGCCGATATATCGGCTTCATGGCTTATTTTCAAGACCTCCATGTCTTGCCACAATTGTGCGAGCTGCTCAACCACTTCCCTGTTTTATGCTTACTTTCTTTTCTTCGAGCTCTTGCTCGAGATGTGAAATCCTCTCCTCTTTTTCCGTTAAGAAAGTAGAGACCTCAATAGCCTTGTCCATAGTGGCCCTCCTGTGAACTATGATAGTCTAGTCAAGTTCTCGGTAAGATTGAAAGGAATGTCCTTCCACACAACATCCATCGGCTCATTTGCAGGTGGGAATTCGAGTGTGTCTACCCTTTTCCTTTTTCTTTACCTTCTTACTACAACCTTGTGGAGAGAGCTATAGAACACATCAAGTGGAGGTATTTTAGTTACTTTCAAAACAATTTCTGATGTGGAGAGAGAACGGATAATTTTAGTATGCTGGGACATTGTTGCTTGTTCCTCCATAACCTTGGACTGTTCACCGATAGACTTGGGCTCTGTATCCTTATGAACATGTAGACGAGTTTTAAATTCCACTGTTTCTTGGTTATTTGTCACTTTGGGAGTGTCTTGTAATTTTTGATTAAATTGATTCCACTCCTGCTCCAAACTGCTGCCTTTAACATCTGAACTGATCTCTATAGTCGGGGTGCTTATTAATTGTTTCTCAGCTGACTTCCTGCTGGACTCAGTTGTATTATCTAGGTCTCAGGGTTTCCTTGTGTCTAGTATCTTCTCAGTGTTTACCTGAGAGTCTACTTGAGAACTAGGACCTTCACTATCAACAGTGACACTTGGTGTAGGATTATCCTCAGGCATTAACAAATGCATTAGGATCACTTGGAGCCTCTCATTTCTGAATTCTTGAAAGCTTTGAAAATATTCAGGTTTCAGATTCACCTTTACCCATTCGAACGCTTGTTCGAAGGATACGGCTGACTGTAACAAGTCTTCAAAATAGTTTTCCTCATGGTTGTATGGCTTGAGCTTTACTCCAGTAGTGACATTATATGCCACTTTGTTTGGATTAAATTGCCTCTTAGGTAATGTATGAAGCCTGAGGGCTTCCATATTTGTTGAATCTTTAGTAGCATTAACAAAATTTGCTAAAGCAAAAGAAGCACATTTGATAGGGAAAGAGGGCCATAATGACTTCTTGCCATCTTTGAGAACTTTAGTCAGGCCCTTTCGCATAGTTTGGTAGGCAATCTCTCTTGTTAATAATTTATCAAAAACATGTAAAGGAAGGACATGTGGATCAGCTGTGCTACCAAAAACCCTAATGTAGGTGAACCATTCCTCAATGAAATATTTGTCGACAGTAAACGGGTCTACTGCAGCGTCTTGGGAAAACCTAGGGACTTTCTTATTGAAAATTATTTGATGTCAGGGAAAAAAGTAGCATGAAATATCTTATAGAAGTGAGGTATGTAATTCGATTCCCATATTTGTTTATAACTGAGATGGATCGGGTAGGGGTCCTGTAAGGTCCATTTCCAACCCATGGTTGGAAATTTCATGCAAAAATAGATAACATCCATAATGTAGGGACTAAAGTAGAACAGAGGGAGGTTATCTGAAGTGGAGGATTTATTTTGTCAATATTCAGTAATTGTGGTGGCTAGCTTATCAGATAGGATGGATGGCCAATTCACTATGTGAGAATTAACATAAGCATCAATCATAGGAATCCACTCTATGGAAAAATTAGTATTATTTGGTAGCCCATATAATCTACATAACGTAGCTGTTGCATAGTTGTAGGGGTTTGCTGAAGAGGCTATAGCATACATACCTGATTTGTCATATTTGAATTCGTTGTCCAACACTCCAACCATGAATCAACTTGATGGGGTTCAGGTTCCTCTTTGCAAAGTTAGCCTCAAATGGGTTGTCCTAGATATCATATGGGTCAGGTATGTTGTACATTTTCTTCAAGTCCTCTTCTCTAAACAATTGTATGAGCCCCATTCTTGAATTCTTGAATTTCCTATCTTCAATGATAAGGTTTTCGAATACCCACCTAATCATGTCCATGTATGGGAGGATTTTAGCTCTTTCTCTATCCTATGAAGCAAAGAACAGGAAGCATCTTTGCATTGAAGTCCTGAAGGCCTTGTTGAGTCAGTTGTTGCTCTCGTGACAATGATTTTAGGACGTTCGTCCTCAAGCATATTGTATATGACCTCCCAAGATGTTGCACCTTCGACAGTGTCACAAACTGTATCAGTGAGGATAGGATCCATCTCTGTAAACTTGGATTCAACAATTGTCTACTTGCTTTGTTTCTGCATCACCTTTCTTAGTGAAATGTCTTTTGTAGCTTGCCTGAAATAGACAAGATATATCAGCGTAGAGTATCAGATAACTAAGACTGAAAGCTTCTCTGAAATGACTTTGGATCGTGAGAACGATTTAATGAGATACTCAATGTAAACTACCCATAACTTGGAAAATGATTATCCTTCCTAGGGTTGCTAAATATTTATTGACCTACCAATATTCATTTTGGTATTTAAAACGTAATTACTTCACACATTATACTGCTCTTAATCACGCATCATAATCTTTTAAAGGGATACAATATAGCGCTACTAGATGCATCAAGTGAAATGTGATTGTGGATATCACAATATCGCATTTCGCAAATCGCTAACGGACATTCTAATGGCATGGCTAAGTTTCTTGCGAAGTTTGCGAAGTGTGAAATGCGATTGCAAAATGAAAAAGTGCTATTTATCGGGTTATCACAGCGGGAGATTTAATCGCAGATCACAATTTTTTGAAGATGTTTTAAGATAGTCACACGAAAAAGTGTGATTTGCGATTTTCAATGTGGATTTGATTCTTAGTTTGTTTTGCAAGGTTTTGCTAGGTATTTTCATAGAGTTAGGTATTATTATCATGAGCCTAAAAATTTAAAAGGGTCCCCGTTTATAACTCTAACCTTAACTATTGTTCTTTATAAATGGGGGGGTTGTTTCGTAGTACAACAATTGGTGATTCACTTGGGAGAACTAGTTATCTCTGAGTAGTTTTCTGAAATTTCTAAAAAAATATGAGAATAATAATTACATGAGTTATAAGTTAAATAAGATTTCTCTGGAATTATCATTACGTGCTTACTTTGCTTATTTAATTACTTTACTCTTGTAATGATAAAAGTATAAACGTTCACATCAGCCGATAATAAGATTTAAAGTAATATATCAGGTCTCTTCTGTAGATTAGTTTTTTGGTGTTTACTCATTTATCATAGATAGAACCTCTGTTGTGAGCAGGCATTGATAGCCTTGACAAGGTTATATTTTAACCAGAAATGATTCATTATCCCATCTCTATGAATTTTCAAATTTCAAAATGATATTCACTTGCTTTTAATCTCACTTGGACCTTGTCCCTTCTTTGCTTTTTGAATGTAATCTTTTTCTTTTTTGGTTTCTTAAAAGACATTGTTTAGGTGTGGTAACCTACTAATAACAATTCCATTCACTGGTTGTAACTAACTGAACAAGATGGCTCTTTATAAGACCCCTTGTCTTCTGACCGAGGAGATCATTAGCTATTACCTTGTTTGATATGCAGTATTGGTAATATTAGTTTAATCATTTCCATATGAACATGGTAAACAAGCTCATAATGAGACTTTTTATCTTCTAAGTTTATATATTTTAGAATTACACTCTGAAAAAGGAAAATTTTAATAGCTAGGGTGAATCATTGGTTCCTTTGTAGAATATTGGGTGATAATGATAGAGTTTTAAGATACTCATTTGCAGAAAGTCCTTACTAGGTTAACGATTCTTTTCATGACTGATAACAAAACCTTCATATTCTATAGAGATAAGAGTTTGTTCATAGAATAAATCTTTTTAATAAAGATAAAAATTTTCCAAAGAAATCAAGTTTAATTTACTACTTAAATTCCCTAATTATTTATTTTAACTCTTTCTTACTTATAAAAGCGAAAAGCAAAAATATTATCAAAGATTTTATTTTGAAAATCCAAAAACAAATACTAGTTAACCATTATTCTCCTAAAAAGCAATATGTTACAAAATTGGAAGAGGTTATCTCTTAAGAAAAGTATTTTTTCAAAATTTTCCCCTTAACGGGCGAAGAATCCTTCTTACCTGACAAGTCTTGTAAAAGAAATGTTGATTGTCCAATTTTTTCAATGATTTGAAAAGGGCCAAGCCATAGTCTTTGGAATTTGGTATGTCTACCTTTTTCCTTGTGTGCTTTGTCCCATTTCAAAACCAAGTCACCTACTTCAAGATTTTTTTAACTGGCAGAAGTTGTGTCAAAAGAAGCTTTGACTAATTGTTGATGATGGAAGTGGGTTGCTTTAGCCTTTTCCTGTTCTTCTTCAAGCTTGAGAATCTGAAACTCTCTAGTTTGGAGAGAAGAAGAAGGGTTTTCATTGATGAATTGTACTAGGGCAAGGGATGGGATTGTTATGTTTGTGGGGAGAATAGCTTCTTTTCCATAAAATAAAGCAAAAGGATAAGAACCAATACAAGATTTCTCAGTAATTCTGTTTGCCCATAGAGAAAATGTTAATTCTTTGTGCCAATTCCTATGATTTTGATTGATAGTCCTTTTGATAATTCTAATGAGGTTCTTTTTTGTTGATTCTACCAATCCATTACCTTGCGGATAATAATTGGCTGAATATTTCAACTTGAAACCTCACTTTAGAGTGAATTCTACCATTGTATTTCTAGAAAAGTAAGATGCACTGTCAAACATTAAAGCTGAGGGTAAGCCAAACCTGGTAATTATGTACTGATCAATGAAGTCTATGATGCTTTTTGTATTAGTTAACTTTAATGGGACAACTTCTACCCACTTTGTAAAATAATCAATAGCTGTAAGGATGTACCTATGTTGTTTGGAAGAGTTAGGAACAATCTCACCATTTATGTCTAATCCCAATTGTTCGAATGGCTATTGGATGTTAACTGGTTGTAAAGGGAATATTGGCTTTCTTTCCCTTTTGGCTATGGCTTGACAAGTTTTACACTTCCTTGCATATTCATGTGCATCTTTAAATACCGTTAGCCAATAATATCATGCATGCAGGAATTTGTGAGCTGTCGTATTTCCCCCAAAATGTCCTCCAGCTGGTCCATCATGTAATTCTTGCATGACCTTTTCGGCTTCAGGTTTCTCCAGGTATCTTAGCAATACTGAATCAATGTTTTTCCTAAACAATACATCATTGACTAGTTCATAGCGATTTGATTTAAATCTTAAAGCTTGCTTTGTTTTATAATTAAGATGCATAGGAGCATATCCGTTTTTAGATCAAATCTCAAATCAGCATATTGTGATTGTGTATCATTAAGGCTTACCTGTGACATTTTCACTTCATTACCTTGATCTTCTTTTGGTGGTAACAGGGAAGCTCATGTTAACATCCTGCAAAAACCTTGGCCCCTAACAATTTTAGCTAGCCGGATTTCTACATCATATTGTTGAAGTGCAATTACCCAATTAGCTCTTTTCTCCCATACTTCTCTTTGGATCAATAATTGTCTTACTGCAGGGTAGGGTACAACTATCTTTTTATGGGCTTTAAGAAGAAAAGGTCTAAAATGTTTCAAAGATTTAAAAACAGAAAATTCTTATTTCTCAATGGCTGAATAATTTAATTTAGCGCCTTGAAAGTTAGAACTGAAAAAAGAGATGAGTGCCTCGATATTTTCATCGTTCAGCTGTGTCGAAACTGTTGCATATGATGTATCAGATGTAAAAGTATATAATAAAAAAGGTTTGAGAAAGTTAGGGGTTGGCAATGAAGGAGCATTAATAATGGTTTTTTTAATCAAATCAATTGACTCTCTTTCATCCTTGTTCCATCTGAAAACTACATTTTTTCTTATCATTGCATGAAGGGGTAGGACGATTTGTGAAAAATCTGGAACAAATCTCTTTACAAAATTTATTTGGCCTAGGAATGATTGCATGGTTTTCTTGTTGTGTGGGAGGGGAATCTTTTTGATCTCTTGGACTCTATCAGGATCAATGTAAATTCCTTTCTTGGACACTATAAACCCAAGGAGTTTTCCTTCTGGTAAAGCAAAATAAGATTTTTTGGGATTTAAGGAAATGCCATATTTCTTGCATCTTTCGAAAATGTGCTTCAAGTCACTTAAATGATTGTTCCTATCCTTAGAATAGAATTCGATGTCATGCAAGTAAATAACAACTAATTTATTAATTACACCTCTGAAGGAAATGTCCATAGCACGTTGAAATGTGACACCAACATTATTGAGTCTGAAAGGCATCTTCTGATAGGGATATGTTCCCCACTTGGTCCTGAATGTTGTATTTAATCTGTCATTTAGATGAACAAGAATTTGATTATATCTTGAGAATCCATCTAGAAAAGACATTAATTCAAAACCTGCAACTAATTGCAATATCTATTCCATAGTAGGCAAGGGAAAATTATCTTTTTGACAAGCTCTATTCAGGATTCTAAAATCAATTCAAATCCTAATATCACCATTCTTTTTCCTTACGGCTACCATATTCGATACCCACTTAGAATTTCTAACAAGGAAGATTATTTTTTCCTTCAGAAGCTTGTTCAATTAAGATTTGATTTGACTCTCAAGGTTTGGGTGAATTTTTCAAAGCTTCTGTTGAACTGGCTTTTCATTCGAAGTCATAGATATGGTATATTGAATTACAGAGGTATCGTAGGTCTTGAGATTTGCATAATCCCAAGAAAATACACCTTTTAAGTTTTCAGCAACCTAATGAATGATATTCTTTCTTTAGATGATAGGCCAAGACCTAGGTTGACATTTTGAGGTTTTTCAATTCACCCTAGGTTTACTACTTCAAATCTCAAAGTATAAGTTTGATTTTTGGAGTTGGTAATTTTCTTTAACCTATCCTTTAAATCATAGAGATCTTCCATCTTAACTATAGACTTTGGGATTGGGTTTTGATCATGATTATGTTTGATTTCTAGATCATGCTCATGTTCATCTATGATTTGTTCTTCATATGACCCTTCTGATGTAAGGAAATTAACTATATCCACATCGTTGTTGAATACTCTCCAATTTGTTACATTGTCAGGAATAGATGGCCTAAATATTAATTCTATTGAAAATCTATCTGGACGAAATTCATCGGAGGGTATAATCCTAGATGCCACATTAGCAAGTAAGTCAGAACTTGCGTTTTGTAGTCTAGGGACTGAAGATATGTTAAAAGTAGAAAAATGAGAAGTCAAACTCTAGCCTAACGATTGATAATGTTTAAGGTGCCCAGAGACACAATGAATTGTATTTCTCACCTGTTTCACAATTATTTCAGAATCACCATAGGCTTGCAGGTATTTGACATTAAGACTGATGGATTTATAGAGTCCTTGGATTAGTGCTTCATATTTAGCAATATTATTAGTGCATTGGAATTCAAGTCTGCAGGCTAGCATGGCTTTCTCTCCTTGCGGATTAATCAAAATGCATCATGTTCTTATGTCGTCTTTAGATTTAGAACCGTCAAAATAGAGAGTCCAGAACACAGAGTTATTTGAAACCTTATCTACTAAATTTAGACATTTGGAAGCATTAGTTTGTAACCTTGTTTTGATTTGAGAAACTACAGCGTTATCTAGAAAGGGAGACCTCTGAGAATTAAAGGATCCCAAAAATGACTCGGTTGAGTAATTTCTAATGATATTATTGGTGAAGGAAATAGGTTTGTTTCTTCCCTCGAGTTTAGTGACTATATATTTCATGAATTTCTCTCGGTCTACCCTGATTTGGTTTGGTTTACCGTTGTGTGGAAACCACATGTGAGACCAATCAGTTGCGAAATAACCGTGCAACTTTTCAGACCAATCCCTACTAAAAATCAAACCATAAAATTCAGGGATATCAGCCACCAAAATATCAATTATTTGTGAAACTTTTGGCTTAGAGGAAAGCCTAATTGAAACTGATGCTATCTCTCCAAGCACCTCTACTTTTGTCCTATATAACTGAACTATGTGTACTGTAGATTTTTGAGGTGTAATGTTTGATTTCGTAGACACAGCTCTTGGCATTATATTTGAGGAGGCTCCTGAATCAACAAGATAGTTATGAAAATTCCTGTTGAAAATTTCCTAATTGAGAAGAAATGGAGGAACATGAGAAATACACCTATCACCAATCAGAACTAGATCTGAAGGATCTACCTTGTTTCAAGATGAGGGAGGTTTTCCCATATCGTAGGTAGCTTGAGTAACTACAGAAAATGGTAGAGGAGATACATGAATTTCTTCAACTCTCTTAATAGAATTTTTTGTTGCTTCTTGAGTTTAGTGAGTTCATGTAAGGAGATGTTACCTCTAGTATTTTTCATGTCTTCCACTATATTCTATACCATTAGATATGAGATTACCAATGTTTTTGAGGCATTTGGGGAATCTGGAGGAATAGGATCAGTTTGGCTAGTCTTATATTTCTTAGCTACTATTTTCTCCTTTGCAGGAGTAGCATCTTTTTGCTTCTGATTTATGATAGACATGTCAAGAGAGTTTTTACTTCTTGTAGTCACTGGCATTGCTTGTGCCTCTTCTTCAGTTGGGAGGATGAAATACCACATTCCATTTAATTCAATTTCTTCTTCTGTTTTAGCTTCCTCTTCATTTGGTGAATATTCTTCTGCTTCTTGGTTAGACTCAGCATTTTAAATGGTGTTTGGGGGTTGTGATGAGGATGAAGGGTTCCTTTTGAATGATCGAAAAGGTTTCTTGGGAGTAGAGGATTTTGGGACCTGTTTTTTGATTTCAACCATTTGATTGACATTTTTTGAACACTTTCTGAAGGCCTTCAAGATCAAAAGGTTCCTTCGAATCTTTCTTCTTATAGTCATCCTTAAATGTTACTTTCCTTGACTTCCTTTCATCTATTTGTGATCTCTTTTCCAAAGCTATGATTCTCCTTTCTACAGATAGGGCTTCTTTCATGTTTTCTACAAGGGTAGCCTTATTGGCTCTATCTAAAAAAACCACAATATTAGAAGGAAGAGATGATATATACCATTCTATTTGTACATCTACAACAAGTTTAGAGGCAGCTAGGATTTTATTTAGAAATTTGTTAAATCTGAAGTTGAAATCTTTGATCTTTTCATCTGGATTAGCTTTTAAATTAGAAATATCATTGATCAAGGATGCTATGGTCCTATCATCACCAAATTTTGCAAGAAATACTTCTTGAAAAGTATCCCAGTCTCTAATTGAACCCGCTGGAAGGGAAAAATACTAGGACCCAACAAATCCTTGGAAAGTATAAGGAAACAGTCTAATTACAACATCTTCATTTGTAACCCCCTTAAGATTCATGGGTAACATAAAATTATTTAGATGTTCTTCAGCCAAGAGAGCATCGTTAGGATTGTACTTAGGCAACCATTTTTCTGGGTTTGCTAGGAGTGCATTTGGATTTGCAACTAGGACAACACCAGGATTTGTCCAAGGTTGATTGGCCATAACTTGAGTTGAAAACTGAGAAGATGGGAAGGTTGGTCCAGAAGTAGGTATATATGACAAAAAACTTACTACTGGTTTAGTACTACTAACGGTAGTACTAATTAGAGAAGTGGATAGTTGAGAAGTCGTGGATGGGGAAGTGAATGGATGGAAAGGTGATGTGATCTCGTTGGTATCTCATTCAGATCTTGATGAAGTAACTTTCCTACATAGTGGAGGGATGGGGAACTTGAAAGAGGTCACCCCAAGTCTTTCACTTTGCAGTCTAGTCAACACACCATTTTGTTGTAAAAAGGAGGTAACACTTTCTTCAGAAACTTCGGGTCTGTTACACTAAAAAATGTCACCATGGCTATTTACAGTTAGTATGGCTCTATCAACAGTCATGCTATCCTCTTAGGCAAGTCTTATGCCTCTGCTCTCCATATCAAACTCCAAAAAGAGAGAAAGTCTTTATAAATGTATTTATCTCTGGGTACGCAGGTTCTCTCAACCTTACCTGCGGGTACGCACCCAATGTTCACAAAAGCTGCGTCTTTGGACGCTCTGTATGTAAAGGGACAGGTGCGTTCCCCTGTAAAGGTCAAAATGCGCAAGTTTCATCTTTAAAAAGTTACTTGTGGTCATTTCTAGAGCATTCTAGAAGGTTGTTCGACGTGTATTGAGCGCCTCCAGATGGTTCATGTACCCCTACCAAAGAGGAACTTATCCCATCAATAAGGGAGCTATCCCATCCAAAGAGGGGATTATCCCATTGATGGTGGACCTGATTAACTTCCTCTTGAGCACTATAAAAACAGGCATTGGGCTAGAAGGAGGAGAGGTTGGAAGCTATACATTTCTAAGGGTAGATGCTGCTGGAATTAGGACTCCCATTTAGAAGCTTGTGAGGAGAGATTGCCATCTTTGCTTGTTCTATTTGGAAGTGGGTGAGCTTTGTCAAAGTAAAGGAGAACTCTTGATGGACCCTGGGAGGGACTTGCACAACACCAAGGCTCAGGTTGTATTTGTTCCTTTTGTTACCTATTAATGCAAATGAGTCCATTCTTCTCAATAACTTGTTATTTATGAGTTGTTTCATGTACTCCTTGGTCTATGTGTTAAATATGCTTTATTTTATGAGATTATCAAGTGCTATTTAATCGTTTGGTTGTTAGTGGATGCAGGTTTCAAAGTGAAGGAGGAGATCATCCGGATCAGCGAGGCTGGACTGCTACAACAGCGTGGGACTACAGGTAGGATCTAAACACTTGATTTCTTATATAGTAAATGCATGTTTAGGGAAGGATTGCTCTTGTTTGTCTTGTTTGTCACTAGAGAGTCTTAGGCTCCTAGGGAGGTTGGTTGTGTCCGCACAATCGACTCTTTCCGCCTGACAAATTGGCAACTCCGCTGGGGAATCCATTGATGTGAAAGTCTTTTCCTTTGTATGCAACTTTGATCTGAGAAAAGTCATTTATTTTCTGGTTTTTGGCTCTGTGACTTTGTTTTTGGGTGGGTTAGCTTAGGGTTAGATTCAATTTAGTTTTTCTTGAATTTTCTAGTAGGACGCACTCTCTGAGTATTGCACAGTGCGTCCCTGTACGCACTGTCGCTGTGTGCACAGAGCGGGCCTGCACCTGTCTTAACGGGTTGCCTGCGTCCCCTGCTAAAATTTAAGAAAATTCCATTTTTTGCATTTTTTCTCTTAGATTTTGCTTTTACTTTGTTTATACTGCCCAGATCCATCAGGTTACCTGCCATAAATCTTCACCTAAGCTTGTTTCATTAGCATTCCTACTCTAAGCTTTCATCAATTGGGTGTCTTGAGTCTCTTTTTGAGAAATTCCTGATTTGTTTTCCTTTGGTCATTACTTGGAGGTTTCTCTCAGTCCTTTCACAATTTTGCTAAATTGTGTATGAGTGTTAATCGCCTTTGAGTGTTTTTATGTTTTGATCTTTGGAACTCTCACCCAATTTTCTCGACTTGCACTTGATTGGTTCTTAGATTACATTAGAATCATCTTGTGTTTGAGAATTCTCTTGCATAGATCACATTTGCGTAATTAGAATTCTCATTTTCAGAATATTAATGAAAAATGTGCATAGATTACATTTGCATGCTTTTCAAGTGAATTGTGCATAGATTACAATTGCATAGTTTACATTTTGAAAAATCAATCGTAGATTTAGATCAGCTTTCTTTGATTTGAATTTACACAAAATATAAAAAATAAAAAATGGTTTGGAATTGATTTGCATTAGTTTTTCTTGATGAAATTAGTGCATTAGATAATTTGTTATATTTTCTCTTAGTGATCAATTTTTTGCATTGTTGGAAGTGAATGGAAACTCTCTCCTTACTTTAGTTAGGATTCATCGAATTGAAAAGATTACATTGTCATATTCGATTGCATTCAGTTGAGTCGGGTCATAACACCATTGGTTTCATATCCATTTACCCATTTGAGTAAAAACAGCCTTAATAACACAGCACTTAATTAAAATTCATCTAGTAATTTTTACATTTCTAGGGCTCTGAAACACCAACATAGCTTAGGCTAGTGTCTTGGAGTAGGAGAGTAATTAACTCTCCAAGACAGCAAAACCAAACAAGTAGCTCATCTTGTGGTAGGATAAATCCAACTGTTACATTTATACTCCGGGAAAGCTCCTCTTAAAGGAGAAGCACGAGACCGTATCCGAACCAGTGAGGGGATCAATCCTCCTTCATTGGGAAAGACGCCAGATACGCACGTACTACAAACGGTAAACCTCGGATTATTGTCGAGGAGCCTGGGGTCACTTGTCGGTAAACCTTGGATTATTGTCAAGGAACCGGCAAGGGGATTGAGCTTGTTACTCTGCCCTTGCGTGCTATCGGGTCGTAGACTGTTCCCCCAGGTGTATTTGTTGCTGTTGGTGAGCTTAGTGACCATTATCTTTAGGGTTCTACCCAAGGTGACGGTGGAGGGAAGATCCCACTGTACCTGGAGCAGACGTCGGCTAGACTCACTTGGATTTTCTGGGGGGTTCACTTCACTCGAGATGGTTAAAGTGGAGGAACTTTGTCCAGTCTATTCATTAAGCAGGTTGCCAGGGTAACTGTTCCACCCGCCACTTCTGTACTGAATTCTGCGATGTTGGATTTCATCCCCAACTAGTGTTTTCGGTCCGGAAGGTTACTGTTTGTGTATGGTTTGACTCCTAGATTTGATAGCGCGTGTTAATTTGTTTGTTTTTACTTTTAGAGACCATAGGTGTGAATTGTGAATTTTAATTGTTAGATGTGAATTGTGAATTGTTAATTTTAGATTTAAATTGTTAATAAAATTCACTGAAGTTGAATATAATGGCAAATGTTCCGGAATTTACCAACCTAGGAACCCCTCCTAACGAGAATCCTAGTACTTTTCCTTACTTTGGAAATGTTGGTCCTCCTTATATGGCTACTTTGTCATTACCTGGATTTACAATAGGTTTACCGATATGGTTATTTTCAACTTCGTTGGCCCAAAATACTCCAATTGTTCCATCTCAACCGGATGCTTCACCTCAACAGAGTTCACCATCTCAACATCACCAACCTTCTGTTGACCCTTTACCTTCTTCGCCTAATTTTTCTTCCTCCATTTCTTCCTCTTCGCCTGGTAAAAGCCTTGATGCTAGTAACCAGGAGGCTAAGAAGAAGAAGAAAGGGAAGAAGAAGAAGAAGAAGAAGAAGCAAGATAAGAAAGAAGTCAACCAACCAACCGTGGCTGAAAGTGTTAGTTGTGTTGAGGAAAATTCCGACATGCATCGTAAACCAAAATACCCTTGCAGGCTTTGTAAGGGTGACCACTTCCTTGTCAATTGTCCTAGTATTCCAAAGGTCTTGGAAGTATGGTCAGAAAAATCTCATCAACTTTCCATTGATCCATCAACCAGTGATAGTCAAGTTCCTGGGAAAAAGGGTAAAGTTAGGTTTCCTTGTAAGTTATGCAAAGGGAGTCATCAAACTCACATTTGCCCTCACATGGATGAAGCCTCAACATTGTTGGAAAACCTTACTGTTCCACAGCAAGAATTTCCAACTGGCTACCGTAAACTTTCTCCCAACCTACCGTCAACTGACGAAGTGATTGATCTAATTTCAAGTTCAGTCGATCACACTCTTCCATTGGAGAGTGAAACTCATGTCACTCAGGTTGATGATCCATTAGTTGATCAAGTGGTCGATTCAATTTCACATTCGGTCGATCACACTCTCCCTTTCGAGAGTGAATTTCATACCGCTGAGGTTCTTCTTGTTACATCAGATTCTTCTATGCCGGGGGGCATTTCACCTGTTTCTATAGAACCCCCTCCAAGTACTGAGGTCTTTTCCTTTGATTGGAATAGACTGACAGAACCTCGTCTTCCTTCCTCCATCCCTTTCCAAATCATTGTCAAGGCTGGTGGTAGGGACATACATCATACTCAGGTAGATGAAGGTGCTTCTGTTATTATTTTATCCTCAACTGTTTGGAAAGCTTTGGGTTCCCCTCAGCTTGCGCCAATTACGCAGAATCTGAAAGATTTTAACAAGACCATTAGTGAACCTTTAGGGATCCTTCCTATGTTTTCTATTACCTTGGAAGGTAAATCTGTCTGTATTGATCTTATGGTAGTTTGAGGTCCCTTGGATTTCAATTTACTCCTTGGGCGAGACTATGTTTATGCAATGAAAGCTGTCGTATCGACACTCTTTCGCGTGATGTCTTTCCCTCACAATGGCAGTATTGTGACTGTAGACCAACTTTCGTTCCCTAGTCTTGTTTCAACTACCAATAATATGACACCCCTAAATGTTCCTGATTCTAAAGTGGTATCTACCCTACCACGGGTTAATTATGTGGCAACTGGTCCCATGTTTTCAGTTACCGATGTAAGTGAGCCTCTCACTATTGATTTAGATCCGGTAATTGACATGGAAAACTCTATGGGATTATTTGAACACGATGTTCTTATCCCTTTTGAGTCCCTTGACATGTGTTCCTTCCAGAGAAGTGTTCTTCCTTCTGATGAAGACCTTTTGGAAGCCATGATCAAGGTGTGTCCATTGACATGTCTTTCTTCCAGTTGGAAGCCATGATCAGTGTGTGTGAGGATAGTTTCTTCTAGTCTCAACCTCATTAAAAAATGAAACTGGAAGTCATGAGCATAGTTCCTTGTCTTGTGTCAAGCTCATTAAAAAATGAAACAAGGAGTTGTGAGGAAAGTTCCTTTTACTGTGTCAACCTCGTTAAAAAATGAATCAGTGTGTGTGAGGAAAGTTCCTCTTACTGTGTCAACCTCGTTAAAAAATGAATCAGTGTGTGTGAGGAAAGTTTCTTTTACTGTGTCAACCTCGTTAAAAAATGAATCAGTTGGTCAGAGGATAGTTCTTTTTACTGAGTCAACCTCATTAAAAAATGAATCAGGGACGAGGATAGTTTTTTCCTGTATCAGCCTCGTTAAAAAATGAAACAGGCTAGCATGAGGATAGTTCTTTTACTAAGTCAACCTCATTAAAAAATGAATCAGCTAGATTTTAGGATATGTAGGTAGATTGTAGAAAGTAGGGTTTTTGAGGATAGTTCATGTTACTGAGTCAACCTCGTTAAAAAATGAATCAGGTATGAGCATAGTTCCTTATCTTGTGTCAAGCTCATTTAAAAAATGAAGCAAGGGTTGTGAGGACAATTCCTGTTAGTAAGTCAACCTCGATAAAAAATGAATCAGGAATGAGGATAGTTCTTTTCTTGTGTCAACCTCCTTAAAAATGAAACAACTCCCTTTTCAAGTTAAATATTGAAAGTAAACCTTCATTTCATCCAGCCGGTTGAATGCAATGAAGCCTGGGGGGCATGTACCTTGATTTGCGTCATTATGCTGGGGGCATGCAAACTTTTTGAGCATAGTTCCTTGTCTTGTGTCAAGCTCGTTAAAAAATGAAACAAGGATAGGTTAAGTAGGTAGATTGTAGAGCGTAGTCATGAGCATAGTTCCTTGTCTTGTGTCAAGCTCATTAAACAATGAATCAAGGATTTTAGAGCATAGTTCCTTGTCTTGTGTCAAGCTCGTTAAAAAATGAATCAAGGTTTTTAGAGTAGAGTTTTTTGTTAGGTAGATTGTAGAGAGTAGTTACGAGCATAGTTCCTTATCTTGTGTCAAGCTCGTTTAAAAAATGAAACAAGGGTTTTGAGGATAGTTCTTTTCCTGTGTCAACCTCACTAAAAAATGAAACATCTCCCACAAGTCTTTCCAAGATCTTGAAAGTAAAGCTTCATTCCATCCACCTCATTGAATGCAATGAAGCTTGGGGGGGCATGTACCTCGTTTTGTGTCATTATGCTGGGGGCATGTGAACTTATAACAAGCATAGTTTTTCATTTCAAGCTTGCGTAAACATGAAACTGAATCTGAGCATAGTTCTTTCCCATGTCAAGCTCGTTAAAAAATGAAACAAATCCTCCTCTAATTGAGTCGAGAGTTTGACTAGACCTCATAGATGTTAGGTTGTATGTTTAGGTTAGTTATTTCAGTTTTTGCATAATTTTCTTACAGTTTAGGTCGAGTCTTTCAAATGATCTCGTACTCAACCTTCATTTCATCCAACTGGTTGAATGAAATGAAGCTGGGGGGCATGCGCTCTAGCAGTTATGCTTAGGGGGCATCAAGCATAGTTTTCTCTTTGTTTCAAGCTTGTGTAAAAATGAAACTACTCCGAAGCATAGTTTTGTAAAAATGAAACCTATTTTGAGTCAATTTCAGTTATTTTCAAGACTCATTAAACTCATGAAAATCCCGAGATTATTTTGCTATTTTTCATTCTCGTAAAACAAACGAAAATGCCGAGTTCTTTCCGTCTTTTCCTGCTCGTAAATTAAATTGAAAGTTGGACATATGAGTACATTTTTATCATTTTTTTTCGAACTCATTAAAACTTACGAAAAAATGAAAACCATGAGTATATTTTTATCCCTTTTTCGAACTCGTTAAAACTTACGAAAAAGTGAAACCTCGAAGTCATCTTTTAAGCCATTTTCTGACTCCTAAAATATGAAAAGATTGCCGAGCGTTTCTTTTACACTCGTTAAAACGAAATTAAAAGACGGTCCCCTTATAGCCCTTTTCTGACCGTAAAATCAGGAAAAGATTGCCGAGTTTTTGTCGTTTCAAACTCGATACAGAAATAAAACGACGTGTCTTTGATCGCTTTTTACTTTTCAGGTCAGTGGCACTAATTATGAAAGTACTCCTTGGTCGCAAGATCAAGCGGTTCCCCCAGGTATTATTTTATACTTTTTCGGGCTTGAGGGACACAAATCTACGAAAAAGTTCAACTTGGAGTCTTCTTAAGTTTTTCAGACTCTCTAAAATTGAAAAACGCCGAGTTTCTCCTATACTGGACTCGTTAAATATTTCACAGTAAAGGACCTGTTCAATTACAAACAGGAACGAACCACTCCTTCCTAGGGTTCGAATCAAAACTAGGTTGGACTCATCCGAAGGATGAGCTTATAATCAAGCATATGTTATCCTCCTCAAGCTTGTTAAAAATAAAGAGGTACTTGCCAGAAATGGTGGGGGAAAAGAGAGAAGAATGAACCTGTTTGTTATCTTTTGTCTCCGAAGAAACTTTATTACCACTCTTGAACACGACACTTTTCATTCACCTGGGTTGGGAAATCTTTTACCTCACAGTTGATCAAACCACTTTGAAAGTCTTCAGCCGGGTTCCGGGGATTAACTTTCAGTTATTCATCACCAATCCATCTGTCGTGTCGTTATGTGTTCAAGAGGTCTGCAAGAAAAACTTTCATCTGCAAAATACTTGTCATCCATTTGACCATCCCTGAGTCAGTCCTTACAGCAACATTTCTTCAACTTGAACAAATGATTTCGTGTTGTGGGCTTGCCTGCAACGGGTCGCTTTCTATCGACATCAGCACATTATCTAGAGAGATGACTTAGAAATCGTCAGTACCTTGAAGTCTACATGCATCAATGGCAGGTTTCTCACCTTTGACGTCAGTTTACATCATTGACTTTCGATCGAAGGATTCCGTGAAATGTTCGACATCAACTCATTTATTCACATCTCATGGATTGTACTGGGTACTTTGAGAACCATTGACATTACTGGTGGTCTCTCTCACACTTGTTAACAGTTTACATCATCGACTGGTAATCAAGTGGTTTCTACCATGTTCGACATCAACTCATTTATTCGCATGGCTAGAATCGTACCAATTCGGGAGGTAGAAATGAAGACCCTGGATCTAGTTTCCACCATCCAGGCTGCGAGTAGTTTTGTATTCATTATCTAAGTAGACTAATCATAAACAGATGGCTGTGCCCATACTGTGTCTACAAAAGTCTATGATTATGATGTACTGCAAGATCATTCCTGTATCAGAGTAGTTAGTCTGTTAGTTAAAGTTTTGATCTGAGTATGGGAATGCCTACCTCAGTGATGATATAATCTTATACATGTATTTTGTGTTGAAAATTGCAGGTTCTGACCAGGCTCTCCACGAGATAATCCTTGAAATGATAAAGCGCTTCACCCTTCCTAGATAATACAAAACCCTAATCTATTACAGGCTTCGCACTTTAGGGGGCAATCTGTTACACTAAAAAATGTCACCATGGCTATTTACAGTTAGTATGGCTCTATCAACAGTCATGCTATCCTCTTAGGCAAGTCTTATGCCTCTGCTCTCCATGTCAAACTCCAAAAAGAGAGAAAGTCTTTATAAATGTATTTATCTCTGGGTACGCAGGTTCTCTCAACCTTACCTGCGGGTACGCACCCAATGTTCACAAAAGCTACGTCTTTGGACGCTCTGTATGTAAAGGGACAGGTGCGTCCCCCTGTAAAGGTCAAAATGCGCAAGTTTCATCTTTAAAAAGTTACTTGTGGTCATTTCTAGAGCATTCTAGAAGGTTGTTCGACGTGTATTGAGCGTCTCCAGATGGTTCATGTACCCCTACCAAAGAGGAACTTATCCCATCAATAAGGGAGCTATCCCATCCAAAGAGGGGATTATCCCATTGATGGTGGACGTGATTAACTTCCTCTTGAGCACTATAAATACAAGCATTGGGCCAGAAGGAGGAGATGTTGGAAGCTATACATTTCTAAGGGTAGATGCTGCTGGAATTAGGACTCCCATTTAGAAGCTTGTGAGGAGAGATTGCCATCTTTGCTTGTTCTATTTGGAAGTGGGTGAGCTTTGTCAA
Source organism: Pinus tabuliformis (assembly GCA_031772625.1). Lineage (NCBI taxonomy): Eukaryota > Viridiplantae > Streptophyta > Pinopsida > Pinales > Pinaceae > Pinus > Pinus tabuliformis. The sequence continues at coordinate 881,368,295 of CM062807.1, forward strand.
AGTAAAGGAGAACTCTTGATGGACCCTGGGAGGGACTTGCACAACACCAAGGCTCAGGTTGTATTTGTTCCTTTTGTTACCTATTAATGAAAATGAGTCCATTCTTATGGAGCCCCTAAAGTGCACAAGAAAGAAGTTCCCCTAAGACCTATAGTCAACACTATAGGTTCTCCTACCTATGAATTAGCAAAATATGTCGCTAGTATTTTAGCTCCGCTAGTTGGCAAAACCAGCTCTTACATAAAAGACTCCAATCAATTTGTCAATTTCATTAAAAATACAACCTTAGATCCTGAAGATAAACTGGTTAGTCTTGACGTTGTCCAGCTATTCACCAAAATCCCCCTAGATGAAGCAATTCAAGTGGTTAAGGAAGTGGCTGACCCCCAAACTGCAAAATTAGCTGAAATTTGTCTTCGCTCAATGTTCTTCTCTTTCCAAGGGGAAATCTTTGAACAAACTTCGGGTGTGGCTATGGGATCACCTCTTTCACCCATTGTGGCCAATCTCTTCATGGAAAAATTTGAAACCAAGGCTCTTGATTCTTACCCATTAAAACCTAAGTTTTGGGTCAGGTTTGTAGACGACACTAGTGTAAATTGGCCTCATGGTGATATAGAACTTAAAAACTTTTTGAACCATCTCAACAGCATATCTAAAGACATAAAGTTTACAATGGAAATCGAAGAAAATAACTGCATCCCTTTCCTTGACATTCTCCTCATTAGAAACAATGATGGCTCCATAGGTCATAAAGTTTTCAGAAAGAAAGCTCACACCGACAACTACCTCCATGCTGATTCACATCACCACCCAGCGCAAAAGACCGGGGTGCTGCAGACGCTCTTCACTAGAGCTTGTAGAATCTCAGATGACAACCACGCTGATGAAGAAATTGCTTACCTGAAAAGAACTTTTGCCAGCTTAGGATACAATAGTAAAAGCATCCTCAAGGCCATTAAAAAGGCAAAATCTGGAAACAATATAAACAAAACAAAAGACCCCTCAACTTCTAATGCATACCTTCCATACATTCAAGGTGTCACTGACAAAATTGCCAAAATTCTCAGGAAAAAAGACATCAAAACTTCATTCAAACCCTTGTCAACTATCAAGCAAGGAATGAAGTCTGTTAAAGACAGCCAGGATCAACTTCAGCAGAAAGGAGTTTATATCATAAACTGCTCTTGTGGAAAACAATATATAGGGGAAACTGGCAGGTCTGTAAGGATTAGACTCAAAGAGCATAGCGCTGATATCCGTAAAGAAAGAACTCGCTCTTCAGCTCTTGCTGAGCATGTAGGTAAAACAAACCATCACATATGCCTTGAAGAAACCAGAATCATTGCCAGAGAAGAACACCATTTCAAGCGTAAAATCCGTGAAGCAGTTGAAATCATAAAACATCCTGGTAACCTTAATAGGGATGGGGGATGGGACATTAGTAAAAACTGGAACTACCTGCTTAAAAATAAATCTAATTCTCAACAATAAAACTTTAAAAGAAATCTTATTAATTAATAAAGCATATAAATCTAAGTTAAAATTAACAATACATGAATTTGGGTATATATAAAATAAAAAACATTGAGCTCATAAATAAACCTAATTCTTATCAAAAAAATAAAAAAATAAAAAATTAAAAAAATTTAAAGAGAAATATAATTAATCAATTTAACAATTTAAATCTACATAAAACTAATACATTATTTTAAAAAATAAATAAATAAATTAATAAATAATACATTTAAAAATAATACATTTAATATTAATACATTAAAAATAATACATTATTATTAAAGAAATCTTATTAATTAATAAAGCATATAAATCTAAGTTAAAATTAACAATACATTATTTAAAAATAAATAAATAAATAAATTAATAAATAATACATTTAAAAATAATACAGTTAATATTAATAGATTAAAAATAATACATTATTATTAAAGAAATCTTATTAATTAATAAAGCATATAAATCTAAGTTAAAATTAACAGAATTTGGGTATATATAAAATAAAATAAAAAAATATTGAGCTCATAAATAAACCTAATTCTTATCAAAAAATTTTAAGAGAAATATAATTAATCAATTTAACAATTTAAATCTACATAAAACTAATACATTATTTTAAAAAATAAATAAATTAATAAATAAATTAATAAATAATACATTAAAAATAATACATTTAATATTAATACATTAAAAATAATACATTATTATTAAAAAGAATTTAAATCTAAATCTAAATAAAACTAATACATTTAATTCTAAAAAGAATTTAACAATCTAAATCTAAATAAAACTAATACATTATTTTATAAAGAATAAAAAATAATACATTTAAAAATAAAAATAATACATTTAAAATTAATACATAAAAATAATACATTATTATTAAAAAGAATCAATAGCTATTTTAAAATTAAAATAATCTTTAAAAACTATTTAAATCCTTTGCTCTCGGTAAAAATTTTAGGCTAGGTTTTTAGGGTTAATTGAATTATTAAAAATAATAAATAAAATATTAGTTTATTAATATAATCTCTAGGTCGGCTTAAAAAAGCCTAAACGGTCAACCTTATCCTTATTTATCCCAAATCTTTTTCTCTTCTCTGTATATCAAAGTCCTGATGATGAGTCTTGCTCTAGACTCGAAACGTCGACAAAAAGAAAATGATGAATATTGTGGATTATCCGAATACAATCTCTCAAATACCTCTCCACAGAAACCTGCAATCCAGAGTCCATTCTTCTCAATAACTTGTTATTTATGAGTTGTTTCATGTACTCCTTGGTCTATGTGTTAAATATGCTTTATTTTATGAGATTATCAAGTGCTATTTAATCGTTTGATTGTTAGTGGATGCAGGTTTCAAAGTGAAGGAGGAGCTCATCCGGATCAGCGAGGTTGGACTGCTACAACAGCGTGGGACTACAGGTAGGATCTAAACACTTGATTTCTTATATAGTAAATGCATGTTTAGGGAAGGATTGCTCTTGTTTGTCTTGTTTGTCACTAGAGAGTCTTAGGCTTCTAGGGAGGTTGGTTGTGTCCGCACAATCGACTCTTTCCGCCTGACAGGGTCTCTCTTGTTTCTCGGCAGAAATTGATATCTATTCCAATTTCTATATCAAAGAATGAACTTCGGGAGAGTCAGGAGTGTAAGTTGGTGAGGGTGGTTGCCCTACTACTTTAGGAGATGAGGGAGATGTTTTTACAACTTCTGACTTCTGATCAGGGGATTCTGAATGAGATTTAGAAGGTGTAGAAATGGTGGAGAGGTTTTAACTCTTATGGATGCTTTTTGAATGATATTTAGGTTTATATTCCATTCCCAGTCAAATGGCCATCCTTGTAGCTCCAAAATGTTGCACCTCAGAATTCTACTGTCGAAACATGGGGGATAACCACTCAGTCTGGACCTTAAGACAACTCCCTTTCTGTTTAAAGTGGTGCCTCCCACTAGGGATAATGGGACCAGTTTTATAGTGTTGGTTTTCAGATGATAGTGGATGGTTCGTGAGTGTTTGCAAATAGAATAATGATATTCTAAATGTCATATTCTATGATGCAATTCTCTAACTAACTTATTCCAACATAAACCTAGGTATTCCTATGTGGTATACGATCTACAAAGATATATGTTTAACATGTGATAATAAAGATTGAACACAACTAAACATAGATGATAACGTATAAAGATAATTCCTTTGACTAAATAGTTAGTCAAAAAATATTATAAAATATATCACATATATGATGAGTTATATATGAAAATCACAATTTCAGCTAGGCATCAATCAAAAGTCCAATTAACGTTGAACAGCAACAATAAATCTCACATACAATTCATGAAAGTAAAGTTTTTCCACTAATTAAATGTACATAGAATTAATCATACAAGATAATAGTACCATATGTGTGAATTTGTGCTCATTTGAGAAATGACATAGACCAACTTCTTCCTTCAAAACAAATTGTCTCCCAAGAATACAATAGTGCATCAACAAAGGAATGTAGTATGATATCTTAAAGAAACGATCATGTTCCATAATTTCACCAAAGCATTCACAAACTTACAATAGTGCATTCTTTACAAATGTTTTTGATAAAATTATGGACCCTTTTCTAACTGCATGAGAAGGGTATAAATACTATTCTAACTAATGTGTAAAAATAGATTATACAAAATTTGAGGAGGTTTCAAACAACCTTCCTCCTAACTAGGTAACTAACTCCAAAAATAAACATAGGCTAAATAAATAGAACTAAGAGGATGACTTGCTTTCTGCCAGCTTGTCCTTCAAATCGCATATATCGGTCATCAGTTGAATTTGAGTAGGTGTCCCAAAATGTGTCCTTAGCTATCCTAACAAGATCACATCGGTGAGAGGTGGCAGCATCTGTTGAGTCATATGAAGGGAATAGTTGAGAGTCATAATCTTGTTGTGTGGCTTAACAAGATACTGCCAATATGACTCCCAGTTGGTCTTGGTTAATTTTGTAATTGCCTCTCTTTGATTCCCCGCTTTTTCTTTCCAGCTTTTATACATAGCGTTTAATAGGTAATTTCTTTTAGATTTCCTTATTTAATGAGATTGGTGGCAAATAAGATGTGATTCACTGCCTTAATTATATTCTTTGATGCCCCGGTTGCCCTCATGACTGCTAGCTTAGCTTGTTTGATTCTCACATCCCAATCCATGAAGAGAATGTCTTTATGAGTTTCCTCAATCTCGGGTAGATTTTCTTTTCTTTCAATCTTTTGTTTCCTGCCATTCGATGAACTCAGATATTTTGGTGTTTAAATCATTAAACTCAGTTCTCTGGTCAATTGCTTTGTTTGTCATTTGGTCACTAGTAGTCATATAAGGAGTAATGTGTGACATCTTTTGGTAGAAATACTCCTGTTGTTTCACCAGAAGGGAATTTAATTCTAGTGGTTCTTTAATAAACTCCTCAGTAGTGGGAACATCCTTGTATCTTTCCATGGCTTGCTGCATTTCTTGGAGTTGCATGTTTTTGGCTGATATATCAGCTTCATGGCTTATTTCCAGGACCTCCATGTCTTGCTGCGATTGTGCGAGCTGCTCAGCCGCTTGCCTGCTTACCCTTTCTTTCTCTACTTTGAGCTGTTGTTCGAGCTGTGCAATCCTCTCCTCTTTTTCCCTTAACAAAGTAGAGACCTTAATAGCCTGGTCCATAGTGGCTATTGTGTATGCTCATGTGAACTGTGATAGTCTAGTCAAGTTCTCAGCCGAATTTAAAGGAATGTCCTTCCAAACAACGTCCATCGGCTCATTTCCAGGTGGAAATTCAGGTGTGTTTACACTTTTACCTTTTCTCCTCCTTCTTACTACATCCTTGTGGAGAGGGCTATAGAACACATTAAGTGAAGGTATTTTAGTTATTTTTAAAAAAAAATCTGATGTGAACAGAGCAGGGACAATTTCAGTATGTTGGGACGTTGTTGCTTGTTCCTCGATAAGCTTAGACTGTTCACCGATAGACTTGGGCTTTGTACCGTTATGAACATGTAGAGGAGTTTTAGATTCCATTGTTTCTTGGGTATTTTTCACTTTGGGAGTGTGTCGCAATTTCTGATTAAATTAATTCCACTCTTGCTCCAAACTACTTCCTTTAACCTCTGAACTGATCTCTGTAGTCGGGGTTCTCATTACTTGTTTCTCAGCTGACTTCCTGCTGGACTCAGTTGTGTTACCTAGGTCTTAGGGTTTCCATGTATCTGGTGTCTTCTCATTGTTTACCTGAGAGTCTACTCGAGAACTAGGACCTTCACTATCAACAGTGACACTTGGTGTAGGCTTATCCTCAGGGTTTAACAAATTCATTGGGATCACTTGGAGCCTCTCATTTTTGAATTCCTGAAAGCTTTGAAAATATTCAAGTTTCAGATTCACCTTTTCCCATTCAAATTCTTATTCCAAGGATACGACCGACTGTAACAAGTCCTCAGAATAGTTGTCATCATGGTTGTATGGCTTAAGATTTACTCCAGTAGTGACATTATATGCCACTTTGTTTGGATCAAATTTCCTCTCAGCCAATGTATGAAGGCTGAGGGCTTCCATATGTCTTAAATCTTTAGTAGCATGAACAAAATTTTCAAAAGAAGAAGAACCACATTTGACAAGGAAAGAGGGCCATAATGACTTCTTGCCATCTTTTAGAACTTTAGTTAGGCCCTTTTCCACAGTCTGGTAGGAAATCTCTCTTGCTAATAATTTATTAGAAACATATAAAGGAAGGACATGTGGATCAGTTGTGCTACCAAAAACCATAATTTAGGTGAACCATTCTTCAACGAAATATTTTCCGACAGTAAATAGGTCTGTTGCGGCTTCTTGGGAAAACTTGGGGGTTTTCTTATTGAAAATTATTTGATGTAGGGGCAACACATAAACATGAAATATCTTATAGAAGTGAGGTATGTAATGCAATTCCCATATTTCTTTATGACTGAGATAGATCGGGTAGGGGTCCTGTAAGGTCCATTTCCATCCCATGGTTGGAAGTGTCATGCAAAAACAGATAGCATCCATAATATAGGCACTAAAGTAGAATAGAGGGATGTTATCTGAAGAGGAGGATTTCTTTTGTCGATATTCGGTAATGGTGGTGTCTAGGTTATCAGATAGGATGGACGGCCAACTCATGATGTGGGAATTAACACATGCATCAATTAGAGGAATCCATTCTATGGAAAACTTAGTATTATTTGGTAGCCCATATAATCTACATAACATAGCTGCTGCATAGTTGTAGGAGTTTTCCAAAGAGGCTATAGAATACATACCCGATTGGTCATATTTGAATTTGTTCTCCAACACTCTCCAACCTTGAATCAACTTGAAGGGGTATGAGTTATTCTTTGCGAAGTTAGCCACAAATGTGTTGTTGTAGATATCCTGTGGGTTTGGTATGTGGTACATTTTCTTCAAGTCCTCTACTTTGAATGACCCTATGAGCTCCATTCTTGAATTCTTGAATAGCCTATCTTTAATGATAAGGTTTTTGATCACCCACTTGATCATATCTGTGTATGGGAGGATTTTAGCTCTTGATCCTATCCTAAGAAGGAAAGAACAGGAAGCATCTCTCCATTGAAGTCCTGAAGGCCTTGTTGAGTCATATGTTGCTCTCCTGACAATGATTTTGGACGTTCATCTTCAAGCCTATTATATATGACCTCCCAAGATGTTGCACCTCTGGCAGCATCACAAAATGCATCAGCGAAGATAGGAGCCATCTTTGTAAACTCAAATTCAACAATTGTCTTCTTGCTCTGTTTCTGCATCACCTTTCTTAGTGACATGTCTTTTGTATCTTGGCTGAAATAGACAAGATATATCAGCGGAGACGGTATCAGATAGTTAAGACTAAAAGCATCTCTGAAATGAATTTCGATCATGAGAAAGGTTTAATGAGATAGTCGATGTTAACTACCCATAACTTGGAAAATTATTATCATTCCTTGGGCCTCTAAATATTTATTGACCTGTAAATTCATTCGTATTGGTATTTAAAATGCAATTATTTCACACTTTTTACTGCTCTTAATAGTGCATCACAATATTTTAAAGGGGTACATTATAGCGCTACCATATACATCAAGCGAAATGCGATTGCAGATATCGCAATATCGCATTTCACAAATCGCTAATGGACATTCTAATGGCATGGCTAAGTTTCCTGCGAAGTTTGCGTAGTGAGAAATGCAATTGCAAAATGCAAGGTGTTATTTATCGGGTTATCGCAGTGGGAGAGTTAATTGCAGATCACAATTTTTTGAAGATGCTTTAATATAGTCATGCAAAAAAGTGGGATTTGCGATTTACAATGTGGATTTGATTCTTAGTTCATTATGCAAGGTTTTTCTAGGTATTTTCTTAGAGTTAGGTATTATTATCCTAAGCCTGAAAATTTAAAAAGGTCCCCATTTATAACTCTAACCTTAGCTATTGTTTATAAATGGGGGGTTTGTTTCGTAGTACAGCATGACCCTAGGATTTAAGATGCCTTTTCGGGCCTAGAGCTGAGGCCACTGTCCACAATGGAGTGATAGCTTAGAATCCATAAAATAGAGGGAAACAATGATGCAAAAACAATAGGATGAACAAGACTGTAAATAGACCGCTACTAGGCATGATAGGTATTCCATCAAACATATCATCAACATGTAACATATAGGTGTAAACAACATAATTAATTGTAGGGATCACATAATTATCTGAGTATCACTATGAACCATTGTTTCCTAGTGTCATTTGTTGCATTATCATCTATTAGGCCATAGATACACTATACATTAATTTACAAGTAAAAACATGATGAGAACCATACATAGCTACTGTCATTAAATATATATATAACCAACATAATAGGAACATAATTACCAAAAACATATCAACCATCAAAATCCAGATATACATCATTATATTTACACATGAAAATCAAGGGAATGAATTTCTCATTAATGTATGCAATAAACCAATCGGAGATGGGACTACTACATTCCAGTCAACCATAGAATGGATGAGAAAAATCTCTCTTCAGCCATTCACCCCCATGCCATATTCCAAGCATGAATGTGGGACTCAAACCAAAATAACCTGCAACAAGGGCATACCGAGGCTAAACCACCTCAACCTCATCAATAGAATCCAGGCTTTACCATAATCCATACCGTATCAGTAGGCCAACACAATGAACACAACATAACAAGATTTACCTTGATATCCACTTGATCATTAGGATAAACAAGTATGGATGGCAGCAGATTTGTCCACCTACATGTGAGCAACTTTGTTGTCTCCTAGTCTCTCAGGATTTACTGTAATCCAAACCTGGATCACTAGGCCCTAAACCTAGACCCACTCTCTATGCTTTACCACATATCCCAAACCCGAGATTACTAAGCCCAATAGAGAGAAAACCATCTCTAGGCTCTACAATATATCCTGGCATTCACTCGAATGGATTCCTATGTGCACAGAGGCAACACAATCCTAGCTTTACTGCAACCCATAGTCTGGCTTAGGGGTCACTCGGCCAGTGGCTTTAACATGACCCATAGTACAGTTTAGGGACCACTGGGCCATGTGTTCTATCATTCAGAGGTCCACCCCACTCAGCTTCGAATCCATCCAGCACTCCAGCTCAACCAAAACATGAGAACCCCATCACATCATGGCTATATGGAGATGGCAAGGCTAGGCTGAAATCGCTGTTACACTTGGAAAAACCCATGCCATGATAGAAAAGAATCACATGTAATTCCATGACTGCCAAATTTGGCAAGGAAAATAGACATGCAAGTTGATACATTCAATGAAGCCTGTTGTGGCTACTTGATCCTACCTTTGGCTACTTGATCTTTGCTTCCTCTTACCTTCTTTTCCTTTCTTGATCCAATGCAAAAATTGCTCCTAGAATGTCTAAGTGTCCAAGAGTATGAGAGGGAGAGAGAATAATGAGGTAGTCCAAACTCAACTAACAAAAGGTTACACTGACCTAGATTTCCCACTGATCTTCAAAAGCTTTTTTATGAATGAGGCGTCTATTTTCTTCATTTTCCATTATTTCCTTTTATTTTCCTCCTCACATGCAACCTTTGACCTTTCACATTCATTTTCTCCTAAATTCCATTATTTCCATAAATAAATGAGCCAAACATGCCATTTTGCTTTTCCAAAGCCCTAGCCATTACCTTTGCCAGTTTATTTAGCCATAAACAGCCAAATGAACACCTCTAGGATCTCTCGGCCATCATTCGGCTTGGAATACTTGTCCCATCATCCATAGTATTTAGATATTTTAAATGGAATTTTCATGAGGGCTGTTACAGAACCATCCCCCTTGGGAAAACACCGTCCTCGGTCTTCAATAAAAACTATAACTAACAACACCACTAAAACAAAACATACTAACCATGGAGCTTTATAACACAACTCACTGTAGTATTTACAATGAATGGCATGCTCAAAATAAAAACATCATGACAACATTACTAGATAACAACCATACCACATATTGGAGCTTTATAACATAACTCATTATGATATTTATAATCACCACATATACAAATATGAAAATTTTCTAAATTGGAAAATAAAGGATGTGATGCCTACATCCGAAATAAGGGAATCTAGAGGCTCAAACTTCCACCCTCAAATTAATACCAATATTCACCTCCTTCCCAGGAATTCAAAAATTTGCTAGAAAGTCAAATATGCACGTAATGTCCAATTCTACAATTCTGTGCCACTTGTCCTCTCAACGAATAGTTATCAGCTCATTGTCCCATAGTGCACTCTCAATGTGTATCTGATTCCATTTGGAAGTGTTAATTACCAAGACCAATATATCCATGACCTTCCCTACTCTACTACACAGTCCCTCGGGAAATTAGATCATCCCCTTCCACCTAGTCACTCACCTTCCAAGTTCTCTGGCATCCTCTGTCCCAGGTGATCCATCCCTTGGAAAGGATTCCTCACATCATAAGATACAAAACCAAGGCATATACCTACCCCAAAACCATCATACCGGTCATAGCATGCTCATGGTAATCGTTGGACCCTAATGGGTACTAGTGTCCCACAATGGCCCTTCTCCTGAAGTGCTCTACCAAGATATGTTTGCATGTTTTGATTTATTTCGTTGTTGCTGATAATTCTTGCATTCAATTTCAATCACCTACCTGAAATTTTCGTGCTTCCTGTACCAAGCACATACCTTCCATTAGACTTAAAATAAATTGAAATAACTTCAAATCATACCTCATTGGTAGCTCGTGAATAAGGTACACTTGCAATCCGGTTTACTTCCTGTCACAACAAATCAAACTGGAACCTTTGACCAAATCATTATGTATAAACATATCACATTAGGTTAGCTCAAAACATAACCATCATAGATCAACATCATAAATCACATGTAACCATCACAAACCAAAATTGTAGATCACATATAATCATCATATACCATAATCATCGATCACATGCATGATAAAACTAAATAAAATTATGATATTTATCCTTTCAATATTTAGCTTCTACCTTTGTCTTTATTCTGTACACATTCCGGATTGGTTTTCACAATAGACAAACACCTACTGCCTTCTCCTAAACCATGTGTACATACACAGAGTGTGCATCACACAAATACAATCACACACTGCATACAACACCATGCAATACATGCACGTTCACCCGACATACAACACAAAACAAATATGTATATGTGCATAATGTACATCACAAGACATAAATCCACACACAATGTGCGACATCACAAAATGCATACACATACATCTGATATAGAACACAACTCATACATCTATACCCAATGTACAATGCCACAAATTACATGTGCCCACATAGAGTACAACACATCAAGTATGCATGTGTTGTATTGTTCAACAACCCCCCCATTTATTGATTTAATAGTTAATATTCTATTGATAAATGGGGACCCTTTATAAAAATCCTCCAAAAAACATATCACTTAAGCACTTCCTTTTTGAATTATTAGAAATAAATTTCAAAATAATATAAGATATCAAGCCAAATCCCTTTATGACTAGCTATTCTCGCTTTATCGCATATCACCGGATCATGTGTGTCAAAGGTTAATTAACAAATCGAGATTTGCAAATTGCGATAAGAGGGATCACCGTAATAAACTTATGGTATCATTAAAATTTTCATTTAAAACTAAGGCTTAAAGTATTTCTTGCAAAATAAAGTACCTATCGCAATCACATATCGGCATTCACAAAAATCACAAACAAACAAAACCTTTGGAATATGCAAATTGTGATATTGTGACATAACAAGCCGAACACTCATCGCATCGCAGTGCTTACACAAAGGCCAATCTTGTGAACTATGAAAGTTTGCAAAATGCGATATGACCCAGACCCGATGGAAGTATACAATAATTGTTATAAATTTGGTTAAGTCTGGCGCATAGTAAAAGGTCACTTTATGCAATAAGTATTAATTCAAGAAAAATGCGCTTAAAACGATAAAAGGTATGTCACTCACATCGCATCTCACAAAATTCTAAATAACTTCGATATAACGCATAACCAAAAATGCGATGATGCAACTCACGATATAGTGATAATCTTTATTGCAATTGCATAATTGGCATCGTGCACTTCAAACTCATCAACTTAATTTTTTTCCTTACACGTTTGCGATGCAATGGCTTAAATGATTAATAAAGGCCATAATAAAAGTTCTTAGTGCATATTTAATGAGTTTTAATGGAATTTATTTTTAAAACATCTCGACGTGATTTGATATCTTTCATCTGCATTTTCGAATAAAAGCTTCTTCTTTGTCACCTTTTAGAATTAACTGTATCATTGTATTTTTACTGTCATTTTCGCTCTATTTTTATCTGATAATCTCCATTGCTCAATTTTAGGGAACCTCCAAAAGAAACAACATTTGAAAAGATGGCCAAGAAGGGAAAATATATTGCATCTGAGAAATTAGACATGATACCACTCTTCTCCGATACCACTTGCAACAAAAAAAGAGGAACCACATCATGGGAAGCTATATATATAACCTACTTGAAGAAGAGAAACCCAGGCGACTGGAAATGAAGGCAACAGCTGATGCCGAAGAATCATCTGACGCTTCCTACTTGGAGGCAGCATGTTCATCTCTACATAGAATAGCTGCAAGAGTTAAGATATTACCATACAAAGATATGGTAAAATGGGTGATTGATAATGTAAATATCTCATACAAAACTTTTAGGAATGCAAGACATGAGGTCATGGGGTATTTCACACCAGATAATTTGTGCCAGATGTACCATCTACCAGAGCCTCAAAAGCTCTATGACAAAGATTTCCTTGATAATTTTGCTAAAGAGAATGAGGACCCATTGGACATTACACAGACCTGGAGGTCAGGCTCAGGAAAATTCAAACGGGAGAAATCCAGTATGTATCCGGATACATCCCTCTCTGTCCCACATAATTTTGAAGCTACAATGGTGTGTAGATTATTTGCTAAAGCTAATAGTACCAAATTTTCTACAGAGTGGTTGCCATTAATTGATGCAGCCTTAATGTAACAATTGTTAATTGGAGTCATATTTTATCAGAAAATTTAGCTATGGCTATTAGGGAATATAAGCAAAAGAGAAGTGTTTCCTCAAGAAATTTCCCCCTTTTTATATGAGCGCTTACGTAATGGATGCCATTTGTTTTTGTTCTCAATTCCTAAACATGGGTTGGAAGTGGATTGTATAGAACCCTCTCACCATCCATGTATACCATAAAATCTTGTAGGAATCCCAATTCGATTCCCATTTTTACAAAATTTTCCAGGGTATTATGTTACCTATTTATAAAACCATTTCTGATAGAATAGACCCCACACTTTCCTAAGAAGTGAAGATAGACATCTTTCCAGTCACAAGATGATTCGGTGAAGAAACAATCACTTATATCAGAGTTTTTAGGAGCATTGCTACTCCAGATATCCTCCCATATTATGTTCCAGACAAGTTATTGGCCAGAGAGATAGCTTACCAGACAATAGGGGAGGGTTTAGCGAAAGCCTTGAGGGAACAAAAGAAAGCCATTTGGCTAGCCTTCCCATTACAATGTGGTGCTTTTGCACTACATGACTATGGGTATGTAGTAAAATAAGTAGATATTATTACATATCTAAAATTGGCCATAGTTTCAAGGCGACAATATGACCTAAATCAAGTTGCTAAAGACTTTACCACTATGGTTAAAGTTGACCAGTTTACCCATGAAGAGGATCCATTTGATGACCTCTTTCAAGGAGCCAAAACATTTGCATAGGTCCTACATTTGGCATCATTACAGTTAAGCCTAGATGATAATTATACTTTTCATTTATATAGGAATAAAATATTGTTAAAGGTCCCATTAGACCTATTACAAATTGAATAGATAAGAGAACCTACTTCTAGCGTGAGCCTGGAGGGAAGTTCAAAGGAAAATTCTAATGAGGAAATGTAAGAGAAATCAACTCGCAAGTCAGAACAGTTAGAACAACAATCTCAGAATGGAGAAGGAAATCCTATTAAAGATTCTAGGAAAGATATAGAAGGAAATATGGATGAAACAGCCGAGCAAGCCTTGGCCAAGAAGTAGATAGAGATCGGTTCCAATTTAGCTCAAATATGGAAGATTCCAGTCATTGACCTAGACAAGGAATGGGAGTAAGTCAATAAGAAAATCCAAACATGCACAAATCTTGAGGAAACATCTAAATTGCAGACCTGCAAACAGACTTAGCACAAGGAAAATTGAGAGAAAAAAATCGCAAGGGGCTACAAACACTCAAGATATGGAGGTTATTCTGGCTTTTCGCAATTCCAAAATTTTCTTGAAAATTGAAGAGATACCTCCATTAGATATATTCTATAGTCATACTCATCAAGATGTAGTTAAAAGACAAAGAAAGAAGAGGAAATTAGACACCACGATTGTTTCAACTTTCGAGAACAAATCCATGGATGTTGTGTGGAAAGATACTCTTGTTGACCCATTAGAAAACCTTACGAAATTGTCATAGTTTGTAGGAGCTTATGCCACATCAACCATTGATAAAGAAATGAAAGTCTGACTGCTGCTAAAACAAAAAGAACAAAGAATTATTCTGCTTGTACAACAATTAGAACAGGAGAAAACCAATCAGCAAGTAGAACAACAGGTAGCTCAACTTCAGAGGGAATTCAAGCAAATGAGGTTACAACACCAGGCAAGCATATCAGAAAAGGACTTGCAGATTCGCTAAATGCAGGCACGGTGGATAGGTTTAAATATAACCCTCAAATAGATGAGTTCATCAAAGAAGCAATCAAGCTAAATTCCCTATTAATACAACAAGAAGAGATGTTTTGCCAGAAAATCTCATAGATCAATCCTTACTGTGAGACAAGTAATAAATTGACAAACCAAGTGATTGATATGAGGTTTGAATATGAAGAAATCCATAAAAATATTTCTAAATTTATTACCTCGCCGGAGTCTTATGAGGGAATAAAGGTTTATCTACCAAAAATAGAAGAATCCCACAAAGACATTATATTTACACATTGGGATACATGGTTGAAAGAGGAAGAAAGGGCGATAGTGACAGTAGCAGGTGAAACAAGCAGTATAATTAAAGCCATTAATGAAAACCTCCATAGTGCCAACCTTGTCAAAGAGTGCATACTAGGGTATCTCCCATATATCAAGCAATGAGAAGAATAATGGCAACATATCAGACCAAGGAGGAAGCAATCAAACAAATGACCAAACTGGATTGGGAGACATACTAGCAGTATTTAGTAAAGCCACATAGCGAGTGGATGACTCTGCAACTTTTAACTACCTCTACACAAAAAATGGTGCCATCTCTATGAGATGTCATATTTGTAGGATAGTTAAAATCCACAATCGGTAGCCGCCTTAGCTCAAACCAATTATCGACATTTTCAATCTCAAAGATCTAGTTAGCTGACTGAGATAGTTCAAGTTGAAAGAAGCTCGTCATTAGTTTAATTCTATTTTTAGTTTTATTTTTTCTTACTCTGAGGAAGGCTGTTTGGAACCTCCTCAAACGTTTTTGTAATAATCCATTTTTGAGGCATGTATTATAGTATTTAAACCCCTTTCATGCATTTAGAGAGGGGATCAAATTTTTATCAAAAACACTTTTCAAGGCATTACACTTTTGTATTTTTGGGAAGGTTTTGATGAAATTATTGGAGCAGGATCTATTTTCTCTTTGAATATCGAAGTATGCTCTACTGGAATTACACTTCTGTACTCTTAGAGTGTATTTTATTAGATGAAATTGGATTAATATTGCTGATCCCATGAGCAGGACCTTTCATATAAGGTACTTTTAACATATGATCGTGTTTTATTTATGCATTAGCAATACTCTTTCTTTCATTGTCTTATGTATGAAAATCTAAGTTATAGTTCTGCATTATTGCACTTTTGTATGATGTTTCAACTCTAATTCTGTCTTGAGTACATGAACAATTACTATATGCGATACAGTTTTCCCAATTGTTTTGTCTAACTATTTATCCAAAGAAATTATCATTAAATGATTTCATTTCTTTTGGCCGTTGAATGATTTTTATTACCAATTTCTTTGAGACATCTCCGTAGATCCCATATCTTAGTTTATTCCTGAGTATATTTATAATAAGATAATGTTAGATTAAGATATATGCATGTGTTTATTATTTAGATTAGATTATACATAGTTCAACCATTCTCTGTTAAATCATCCCCAACAACATTATCAAATAAATACCCTCTGGGAAACTGGTCCTATTATCCCCATTTAGAGCCACTATACCAAACGGAAAAAGGAGTTGCTTTTAAGGTCTGAATGGGATGGTTATCCCCCATGTTGTCGCAGCAAATTTCAAGGCTTCAACAACATGTCACGCAACCACAAATACACAATAATCATTCATAGTACCACATGTCCACAACACAGCATGTATGACATGCACTAAATCCCACATGTACACAAGTACCATATGTACAACACGTACACAGTACTATTGGGTTGTGTTATATTCTTTCCACAACTAGCCCATGTAATTAACTGGGGGGTTAGACGGGGGGTGGAGCCCCCGCTTCGTTGCACCGATTGTGTAGTAGGGAGAGTCACATGGGGTTTGAGGGGTGCAAGTAACCCCACTCTATCAGGTCTGGGGCAGTGCCCCAGAAAATTTTGGTTTTGGACCCTATATTAGGTTTGGTGGACCTACCTATCCTTTTGTGCATGTTTTTCGCACATGGATTTGGATGCAATGGTTTTCGATTGATGGTTTTGGACGCGATGGTTTTTGGTCCATGGTATTGGATGCTTAGGCATGTATAAATATGTATTGTAACATTGAAAGGAACATAATGAAAAATCAAGATGGTAGTCCCAATTTTGGGATCCAAGGGAAAATCTATGTGTATATGTGCTTTATGTGTTATGCTCTCGCATTGTTTATTTTTTGTGTTTTAGAATTTGTATGTAGGTAATTTATGTACGGGATTAAAACCTACATTTGGTATCATAGTTCTTTTGGCTTCAAGGGGATGCCTTTGGTGCTGAGGGGTTTCGCTCGGGCCTGTGGTAGACCCTATTCAGTGGGAGATCTGCGCGATCGATTCTGGTAGTGAAAGAAGATGGCAAGCAGTGGAATGATAAAGATCGAGAAATTTAATGGTCAGAGTTTTGAGTTATGGAAACTCAAGATGGGGGATCTATTGGTGGATAAAGATCAGTGGATCACAGTAGATCCGTGTACTAAACCAACAAGAGTGTCCAATGAAGAATGGAAGAAGTTGGATCAGAAGGAAAAGAGCACAATATGATTGTGTGTCTCAGATTCAGTATTGTGGAATATATCAGGGGAAGCTACAGCGAAGGCTTTGTGGGACAAGTTAGGGAATTTATACCAATCTAAGTCTCTGGTGAATAAACTCTTCCTACAGAAAAGTTGTATAACATGAGGATGAAAGATGGAGACTCTGTGACAGAGCATATGAAGACATTTAGTACTGTGGTAAGTCAGTTATCATCTATTGATATTAAAATTTCAGATGAAGATAAGTGCATTAGTTTGTTGTGTCCTCTACTAGATTCGTGGGATAGTATGGTTATTGCAATAGGTAGCAATGCAACTGCCTTGTAGTTTGATGAAATAGTCTCATCCTTGCTGATGAAGGAAATGAGACAGAAAAATATGGAGAGCCAGAATGTTTATGCCTTATTTATACGAGGACGGTCCTAGAATAGAAACAAAAATAAGTCATTGAGTCGGAGATCTAAAGCTAGAGGGAGATCTAAATCTCTAGGAAATCCTGTAATGGTGGTGTGCTGGAAATGCGTTAAGGAAGGGCACTACAAAAGGGACTGTAAATCTAAAGCTCCTGATAAAGGAAAGGGATCTGATGATGCTCCTTTTGCAGAGGCAAAAACTACCTCAGATGAAGGTGGGGATGTGTACTTGGCTTCTTCAAGTACACATGTAGATCATGAAGCATGGTTGATTGACTCAGGTGCATCATTTCACTTCACTACCCATAGAGAGTGGTTCTGCGAGTATGAGAAATATGATGGTGGTGATGTCTTCTTAGGGGATGATAGGAAGGCTAGAATCATTGGTCCTAGAAAAGTAAATTTGAAGTTGCAAGGTGGGAGGGTTAGAACACTTTCTGGTGTTCTACATATTCCTGCATTGGCGAGAAATTTGATTTCTATAAGAAACATGGATGATGCAAGTGTAAAAATAGTGTTCAACAAGGATACGTACAAGATGGTTTGGGGAGAATTGGTATTGATGCAGGGGTTTCGAATTGGAACTTTGTACAAGCTGCAAGGTAGCACTATTGTTGATGGGTGCAACAATTCAGTGGTTCCTGAAAGTGGAGCAGAAAATCTAGTGGTCTTTAAAGAGAAGACCATGTTGTGGCATCAAAGGCTTGGACATATTGGAGAGATGGGACTTCAAATACTTCATGGTAAAGGTATGGTAGAAGGTATGAGTAATAGCTCTCTGGATTTTAATTTTTGTGAAAATTGTGTATATGGGAAGCAGAATCGGGTGAGTTTCCCCTCTGGTGGTAAGAGGGTGAAACATATATTAGAGCTTGTGCATAGTGATGTGTTTGGACCTGTGAAGGTTCCATCACTGGGTAAGTATGTGTACAATGTATCATTTATAGATGACTTCTCAAGGAATACATGAATATATTTCCTTAAGAAGAATTCTGAAGTCTTTGACAGGTTTAAAGAATTTAAGGCTCTGGTGGAAAACCAGGCAGAGAAGAAGATAAAGGTGTTGAGGACAAATAACAGTGGAGAGTTTTACAGTAAGGAATTTGAAGAATTTTGTAAGAAGTGTGGTATAGCACAGCAGAAGACTACTCCATATACACGTCAGCAAAATGGAGTTGCAGAAAGAATGAACAAGATGTTGATGGAAAGGGCAAGAACCATGCTCAGTGGTGCCAGGTTAGGACATGAATTTTGGGTAGAGGCAGTGGAGACAACATGTTTCCTGGTCAACAAATCACCTTCATCAGCATTGGAGGATAAGACTCCACAAGAGGTATGGACTAGTAAGAAACCCTCTCTTTCACATATGAGGGTATTTGGATGTGATGCATATGTATATGTTCGAAAGGAGAAACGAACCAAGTTGAATAGTAAATCTTAAAAGTGAATCTTTATTTGGTATAAGGATGGTTTAAAGGGTTATAAGCTTTGGAACCCAGTAACAAGGAAGGTTGTGTACAATGAAGATGTGGTGTTCAGAGAGGTAAAATATGTTATTAAACATGAAGTCCAACAAAAGGAATTTGAGAAGATAGAGTTTAAGCTAAAGGAGGAAGAATCAGACTCTATAGCAGAGGAGGAATCAGAAGATGAAGAGCCACACATTCTGGGTGTGAGAAGATTGGTTCGAGAAAGAAGGCAGCTAGAAAGGTGTACTCCATCTGCTTTCAGTTCAAATTTTGCTTTATCTATTACTGATGATGATCCTAGAACTGTGAAGGAAGCAGTAGATTCAGAGGATGGAAAACTATGGAAAAAGGCCATGGTTGATGAAATGGCCTCTTTACACAAAAATGAGGCTTGGGATCTGGTGGAGTTGCCGGCTAGAAGGAAACCCATTGGCAGCAAATGGGTGTTCAAGAAGAAGACAAATGCAGAAGGAAAGGTGGAGAAATACAAAGCTCGGTTGGTAGCAAAAGGTTATTCCTAGGTGCCAAAAATTGATTTTGGTGATATTTTTTTTCCTGTTGCCAAGGTAACTTCTATTAGATTACTTTTATTGATTTTTGTTGCTTTTGATTTTGAGGTAGAACAGATGGATGTGAAGACAACATTTCTTCACGGGGATCTAGAAGAGGAGATCTACATGTAGCAACCTAAAGGCTTTGCAGTGAACGGTAAGAAAGATATGGTATGCAAGTTAAAGAAGTCTCTATTTGGGTTAAAACAATCACCAAAGATGTGGTATCAAAAATTTGATACATTTATATGGGGACTTGGCTTCACCAAAACAAAAGCACATCACTGTGTGTATTTCAAATTAATTGCTAACTATGTTATTTATTTGGTCTTATATGTGGATGATATGTTGTTGGTTGGAAATGACAAAGAAATTATCTAGGATTTGAAGACTGATTTTCCGTCCAAATTCGACATGAAAGATCTTGGTGCTGCAAACTATATTTTGGGCATGGAAACTAAAAGAGATCGGACAAAGACGAAGCTCTGGTTAAACCAGAGGAAGTATGTTGAGACAATATTGCAGAGGTTTAACATGCAGGATAGTAAGCTGGTGAAGGTTCCTATTCCTCTAGGTGTAAAGTTATTTGTTGAACAGTGTCCCAAGACACAAGAAGAGGAAGAGGTCATGTCCCGTGTTCCATATGAAAGTGCAGTCGATAGCCTAATGTATGAAATGGTCTGTACTAGACCAGACATTGCACATGCAGTGGGAGTATTGAGTAGGTTTATGTAAAAACCAGGGAAGGAGCACTCAACAACAGTGAAGCAGGTTTTCAGGTATTTGTGTGGCACTAGTGATTATGCTTTGTGTTACCAAGGAAGACCAGGATTGGACAGAGTGTTGGATATTCAAGGCTTTGTTGATGCAGACTGGGCTGGAGATCTGGATCAAAGAAGATCTATAAGTGGGTATGTGTTTAACCTATTTGGAGGTGCAGTCAGTTGGATGAGTAAGAAACAATCTATAGTGGCACTATCAACTAGAGAGGCAGAATACATGGCAACCACTCATACAAGCAAGGAAACAATTTGGTTGCAGAGGTTGTGTTCAAGTATGGGGCTAGTACAAGGAGCTATAAGGATAGACTGTGACAACCAAAGTGTAATTTTCTTGGCAAAGAACCCTACATATCATTCAAAGACAAAGCACATTGATGTTCTGTATCACTTTGTGAGGGATATGATAGAAGACAAAAAGTTGTTGCTGGTATAGGTGGACACTTTGAAGAATACTGTAGATGCATTAACAAAATCTGTGAACTTTGAGAAATTCTCTTGGTGTAGAGAAACAATGGGCATTGCAGGGCTGAATAAATGACTAAGCTCTCTTGTGGCCCCTCATGGGAAGAAAACAACAAGTGGGAGAATGTTGGGTTGTGTTATATTCTTTCCACTACTAGCCCACATAGTTAACCAGGGGGTTAGAAGGGAGGCGAAGCCGCCCCTTCGTTGCGTCGATTGCATAGCGGGGGGAGTCACAGAGGGTTTGGAGGGTGTAGGTAACCCCACTCTATGGGGTCTGACACAGCACTAAAATTTTGGTTTTGGATCCTATATTAGGTTGGGCGGAGCTACCTATGTTTTTTTGCACGTTTTTCGCACACGGTTTTGGACACAATGGTTTTCGGTCCATGGTTTTAGAAGTGATGGTTTTCGGTCGATTGTATTGGATGCTTGGACCGGTATAAATATATATTATAACATTGAAAGGAACATAATGAAAAATCAAGCTGGTAGTCCCAGGCTGGGATCCAGGGAAAATCTCTGTGTATATGTGTTTTATGTGTTATGATCTCGCATTGCTTATTTTTTGTGTTTTAGAATTCGTATGCAGGTAATTTTTGTACGGGGTTAAAAACTACAAGTACCACCTATACAAAGAACCATCTACACAATGTGTGTACAACATAACATGTACATGACACCACCAAAACATGTACACAATGCCATATGTATATTGCACCACTATACAAAGTGTACACAATACAACACGCACACAGTACCACAAGCATGCCATGTACACGACACCACATGTGCACAACATCACATGCACGACATGTTCACAACACCACCTACATGCAGTGCCACTTGTACAACATGTACACACCACCACATGCACACAACACAACTTCTACAATCATGAAAACCACACTATATGTAGATAACACCACATGTATAACGTGCATGCAACACCACATGTACATAGCATTGCATATCCAACACATACATAACATCATTTGTACAGAACACCACATATCCCAAATGCGTAGAGCACCATATGCATACAACAATGCATATCCATTATGAACACAATACAATATATATACAGCATCATATATCCAACAGATACATAGCGCCATCTGTACCCAACACTCAATATGCAACATTCATACAACACTATCTGTACTAACACCTTGTACATAACATTGAATAAAAAACAGATAAACATACTAAATATACACTACATCGCATGCACACAACATCACAAACGCAACATGTACAACATATACAACATGTGCACAACAATAGTACCACACATCCAAAACCACACTCTCGTTACCAAGAAACCTTGCTTCAAGTGCCTTATTCATTCTTATCCTAGCATGTCGTAGACCTCACTGCTTTCACATTGCTGATGTATCTCTCGGTATAACCTGTACATAACACAAGCATAGGCATAATAAAAGTATACAATATAAATTCATATTCACATGATACTGACCTCCTATACATAGTAAATTTTAGGGGCAAATTTTATCCCAAGTGCAAAATTTAAAGGGATTTTCATTTTAGAGGGGTGAATTTTTATAAAACATGCATTTCATATGTTTAGCCCAAATTTTATTTAAAAAATAATTATTTTTTTCATTTTAGCCAAAAAAAGGGGCGGATAAACTATGAAAAGATTGATTTGATGCGATTCGCGTGGTTTGGGAGGTTATATTCCATTACAATCGCCCGATTTTATGTTTTGCAATGTTAAATTCGTTTGCAATCGCCCATTTTCTAGTTTGAGAGGTTGTATTTGATTGCAATAAATAAAAATAAAAATAAAGTGGAGGTATGATAAATAAATAAAAATATAAATAAACTAGAGGTATGGTAAATAAATAAAACCTCTTTTTATATTTAGTCCATAACCCTCTTTCTATTTAAGAAGGCTCAAAAAAGAGGTTCTATTTAAGTGAATTCTATGGGCCAAATACCATATTTATAAAATAGGTATGGTAAATTAATAAAAATATAAATAAACGAGAGGTATGGTAAATAAATAAAACATTTTTTTATATTTACTCCATAAGTCACCTTTTATTTACGAACACTCAAAAAATGTGTTATATTTAGGTGAAGCCTATGGCCCAAATACTATGGGCAAAATATCATGGGCCAAATTATTATTAATACCACGCAAAAAAACATTATTAACCCTAATATTAGTATTAATAAAAGTAAATGTGGCACATGGTATTGAACCATGGTATTCACGTGGAATGTAGCCTATTTAAAGGGGGGAATTAAACCAACATAGATCCATCTTTACTCTGGATCTACTAAGGGCCAAGAGGGATCAAATATCATGATATGAAAACTAGCATAGAGTCAAAAAATATTTGATCCCTCTCGGGGCTTAGTAGATCAAGAGTAAAAGTGGATCTTGTAATTTAATGTCACTTAAACATTTTAACTTGGTTAAAATAAAAAATAAAATAACATGTATTATTAATTTTATTAATGTTTATAAATTACTAATAGTAGTTTTTAAGCTCCAGGTTTATGATAACCCATGGCATTGACCCGTGGTAATACCATGGTATTCATGTGAGCATAGACTATTTAAAGGGGAAATTCTGTCAGCTTAGATCCATATTAATTCCGGGTCTACCAAGTGTTGAGAGGGATAAATAGATTTCATCCCTCTAAGAGTGCTAGATGTGGAGTTAAGATGGATATAGGTTGGTTTTTATGATAATGAAGATATTAAATAGACTTAGGAAATTATATTGTAAAAAACATCTTAAGGTGAGTGGTTAAAGCTACATTTAGTCACTTCACAAAAGTTAGTAAAAAATACCAATATCTCCATTAATATTGGTTCTTCTGATCTAACAAAAAAAAAATTTCAAAACAGTGAATTCTTATCACTCTTTCTGCATCACCCTCGTAGAAGAGAGATAGTCTCTGCCCAAATTTCCCACCATTTTTCAAACGTTCTCAATATGATATCTTCATGGAAAAGTTAAGGCACTGATGTTGGATTAATTGTTTGAAAATATGTTGGTTTTTACAACCTTTCATCTTCTCTATTATTCTTAGTTTGTCGTAATGTTTTGTAGGGGTTGGGCCACTACACCATATTATCCTAAAATGTATAGATTGTGCACCAAAAAGGAAATTAATCCACATGTTACAACTTAAAAAATGTAAGACATATGAAGGTAATGAATTTTGCTAATAAGAAATTTAGATTGGGAGAGATGTAATTAAATTTTGTTATTTAATTGAAGATTTCCAATTAAAATAATAATAAATCTACATTTATATATTTATATATTGATTGGAAGGCTTGTGAAAACAATCACTTCTTTCCATTAGATCCCCTTCAGGCCTTTTGGATACCTACTACTTTCTTATATTATATAGTTGGGGCTTGCTACTTGTTGGTTTGTTGGGGTAAACAAACTTGATGTGTTTTTTTTATCTCGTAGTTGGAGTCTATGGAATAAGAAAGAAATTTGATAGCTTGAC
The DNA here is from genome assembly GCA_031772625.1 of Pinus tabuliformis. NCBI lineage: Eukaryota > Viridiplantae > Streptophyta > Pinopsida > Pinales > Pinaceae > Pinus > Pinus tabuliformis. The sequence goes on from CM062807.1 coordinate 881,392,889, forward strand.
AAAAGTGGTAGAGAAGATATTAATCTCTCCTACATTGACAAAACTAGTGGTCAAGATCAACACCTACAAGAACTTTTTTGTGGAATATTATCAAAACTAATAGAAGGATATGAAAGAGTGTATAGTAAGAATCTTGACAAACATGGCCACTAAAACTTGGAACATTGTTTGTAGGAAAAGAAAATTATGTTTCCTTTTTCCAAACATGTATCTTAGTATATTACAGTTTAATGAATATGTTTCCCTATTATCATATATGGTTTCATACTTTAACAAAACATTCACCAAGACTTCACAATGTTTTATTATTCAGTGAATAATTTGCCAAGATCTTACAAGATTTTATAATTCAGTGAAAGATTGGCCATGACTTTACAAGATAATATAATCTGGTGTGAGATTCGCCAAAAAAATTATATATACATATTATATTATTGATAAAATTGCCTCCCATTTTTATTATGTATCATGGGGATTCAACCATTTATTATACAAATAAATTTAGGGTGGTTCTTAAAATTTTCCCTGCTCATATATTTGTCATGACTACTCTTCCCACTCAATTCCTCATAGCCAGGAACTTCTTTATGCCATCTGCCTGCCTAAGCAATCATTTTGCCACAAGAACTATTCTTGATGATCTGTCGAGCATTGAAATAGATACATGGATACATATATACATATACATAAACATTATCATAAAAAATCATGATCCTGTCAGACAACGATATGAATATATACGTCTATATATAGATATAAATATTAGTGCTAATAATAATGATCCATGACAACCCTATCAAACATGACATACATACACACCTACATGTATACATATATAAACATCAATATAATCATGATCATAACATAATTACCAGATAACATAAGGTCTAGGTTAAGAGAACTTTCTTTATTCATGCACAACATTGAGAACAATCGTTCCCAACATAGCCAATACATCTGACAATGTAGATCCATTCACTTTTCCTTTTCTAGTTACCTTTCACATGTTTGTACTATTATCGTCCATTTACCACAATGGACCAACCAGTCCAACCAACTTCCATAGTCTTACCTTCCGTTGCACTTACTCATGCACAAAGCTTCATCCACCTCTTACATTACCTATTGGGTGGTACGAGACTCTGCTCGATCTCCATTAATTTCCTCTTTTGCCAACCAATTCCCAAGACTCAAAACGTAAAAGGCAATACCAAGAAATGACCAAGAAGAAAACTATGATACCCAATAACAACACGACATCGTAATAAGGTGGCATAGCTATGCACCAGACACAATCAAAATCACAAATCAAGCGCAACAATCATAAAACACCGAAAGAACAAGACTAACAAAAAACACCATGACTCAATCCCCATGGTTCCTAGTGATTCCAAAGGAAATCTCAACCTGAGCCTTCTTCAAGATTTCATCGAAGTCCCTTTTCCATGAAATCCCCTGCATCATACTGCCATAAACACATAACTATCAATGCATAAATAAACATAACAATACACCAGATACCTTATCTCGTTGTGCCAAACACATTTCCTTGTAGTTGAAAACCTTTATGCCATTTCTCAAGGGAATCCAATCCTTTGACAAATCCACTTGTAACTGAAGACTAGCTAATATACCTTCCAAATACATGTTCATGAATATAGCATGTATCCACATAATGTCATACAAGATTAAGGTTAAGAAGACTTCATGTAGGGAAATCATTCATTCATTTGGAATTATGGTTTCCAAACATAGCCAAAGGAATTCTTGCCCAATTCCTTTATTTGAACTTTTCCTTCCCGTAATTGAGGCTTACTATGCGCTATCACATCAACCAACTATTAGTTATATAAACACATCAAGTGTTACCTTGTCATGCTAATACCTAACATGTTACCCTCCAACTGCTCACACATGTCAACCACATGTTCCAAACATCAAGACAATAATATCTATCAATTTGAAATAAACCTTTACCAAGAGTAACAATCATGTCATAATCCATTGTCAACTCATAGTCATTAGACATAATGCTACAACTATCAACTACATTCAAGTACATATCAACTGTCTCAACACATATGTGTTAGTACAGTCATCGTAAAACAAGATCATTTTAACACATATCCATATTATGCAATTCATCAAACATTCAACCAACATGCAAACTTACCTTGTCAAATACATCAAATAGACAACATAATCAAATAGTCAAGTACCAAATATATGACATAAGAAAACTCATACCTTAATGTATTGTAGGGGAGGCAATCATGGCTTCACAATCAACCCAAGTTAGCATGATAAAACTTCACAACATATCAACTCAAACATAAATCATGATATCCATAACAGTAACTAACTAACATGTTCACATCATAAGCTCATAAGCATTTTCGTTCATTCATAACAATCACATATATATGATCAATCTAGATTAGTACAACACCATATCACAAATATGTCGACTCATACCTCAATATCAAAACCATAACTATCTGCATAGCTCAAACCAAGTTAACGCAATACATATAACATCAAGATATTTAATGTAATGAACATAACCATCATGCATATGACCAATCCTAATTACCACATCAAGATCTTAATGAAATAACCCTAATCATCAAGTTATCTAACATAAAACAACAATACAAATGCATACAACTATATGTTACCATCATTCTTGACTATCTGACAAATGTGCATATAACTACACTAATCAACTAACGTCTGTCATGAATGTAAACATAACATCAAAAGACATGTACATAAACCTAATCCATATACTAATCCTTAACTTACATACTTGCATGCCAACATACAATACCTGTATGACGATATGCTCTTAGCCCAAAGTCTAATGTTACAACCTCATTATGATGATCTGCACCTCCTGCTCTATCTCAGCCAACATATTAGCATCATAAAATAACAATATCGCCCTGATGCCCTAAATTTCATACCATGACTTCCCAATGCATGTTTGACCTACTATTCATCCGTAACCATAACCAAGACCATACTTGCATAACTACTAATCATAAACCTATAACACATGAGTACCAGACTATATTCACATCATTCTAGCTGGAGTTGAGTCATCAATGCATGACCATATCAACCTCACAAACCATGACCTCATGCTTGACAACAACCATTACTCCATTGCACACATTTCCATATGCAACCATAAACATGCATAAGCATTGTGTAATCAACTATATAGATGCATGAACGCATGTAGTTGAGCATCTTGTAAGAAACCTACGAGACTGAAACATGTAATCAAAATATTCAAGAATGTAACCTAACATACAAGGATGTAAGTAGTTGAGGTAAAATCAACATGTGAGCGACATATAACCCATATGTAACTAGTCACATACTCATGACAGATTCATTCCACAAAATCAACATCAAATTGAACATGATAACCATACTACAACCATAATCAACATTATGCAATGAAACATGCACATGGAATGCAAGTGTAAGAGACAAACATGCAAATGATGTGCATGCATGAACAACATACACTCCTTATCAAGTCTGAGGGGTGAGCCATGGTTTGGTACCACTTTGTGGTATCAGATATGACACAAAGAGAATAAAAGCAGACCCAAACAAAGTGAAACCATGCTTTGATACCACTATGTATCAAACTCCTCCCACATCCACCCAAGTAATCATGCCAACCAGGGTAAAAATGGGATGAGAGGCTACTATGATCATATTTGACTCTTATGTGACCTTAAGGAAGTGGAATCGATAAAAGGTCACACACATTCATCCAACATTAGGTTCAGGATCCTCAGGAGACATGTCAGCCACTTAGACAACCTTTCCCTCTCTGCCACTGCTATTCTAGATCTCTTAAACCATAGTCAATCTCATGCTATGGGCAAGGGAGCGACCAGAGATCAAATTCGCTCTCACAGGCTCGTCTGCCAATGACCAGAGACCAAAGTTGTCAGTTGTGTGGTAGCGACCCCAAGATTTAAGCCACTTATTCAGGCTGAGAGGCTAGGTCATTGCCCAGAATGGAGTGATAACTTAGAATCAGTAAAAATATAGGGAATCAATGATGCAAAAGTAATAATATAAACAAAACCATAACCAAAACCCTACTATCCATGATAGGTATTTCATCAAACATATCATCAACATGTAACCTATAGGTGTAAACAACAAAATTAAGTGTAGGGATCTCATAGTTATCTGAGAAGCACTATGAACCATTGTTCCCTCATCTCATTTGCTGCATTATCATCTATTAGGCCATAGATAAACTAGTCATTCTATTATGAAACCAACTCACAAAAAGATAGAAAAGATATATCAACAACTTAAAAATCAGCCTCTTTGAGTGGGAAACCTCCTTTACATTACAGAAATGAATAATTCTTGGATGATACAAATGAAAATACCTCCTTTCTATATATAAGAGTCTAAGTGGTCCCAATATAATCAGAGCCTCCATAACAATAATATTGTAGGGGCACAACAATAACAATAGTGGGCTTCTATGGGGCACAATAATAACAACATGGGGACTACATGGGCACAACAATACAATAAGGGGGTTGCACTAATAACAATAATGGGCTACACTAGTAGTATAGGGAGCTAACATGCCCCTCACCTTAAAAAAGTGTTGTCCTCAAAACTTGAGTAGTTCAGGATGCTTCTGTATAAAATTCTCCTCCTCCCATGTGATACCTTCATCAGGTAAGTTCTTCCACTTGATAAGATACTCTCAAATTGATCAATTTCATAGCTATCAGGTTCTAGTTTCTGTGACTACTTCTGGTTCCAATATGATTTTTCTTTCCTTGTCAAGTTCTGACAATATTGTTTGAACTAGGAGCTTGTCACCTATAACCTTCTTTAAGCATGAAACATGGAGAACTGGGGGCACTCAGGAATATTCAAGAAGCTCCAATCTTTATGCCATAGTACCAATATTTTGCAACACCTTGTAAGGACAATAGTACTTTCGTGATAATTTATTATCCTTCTTAGCTTACTTGAGGGACATTTGTTTTTATGTTTGTATCCATAGAAATACCCAGTCGCCTACATCAAAACTTATTTCACTGCAATATTGATCTACCTTTTTTTCATTCCATTATGTTCCAAAGTGAGCTTATCCTTTAACAGTTAGAGAACTTGTTGTTGTTGAGGGCCTACCTTAACACCTTCATGAGATACAATATGACCCAAATATTCCACCTCTTGTACTCCAAAGAAACATGTGGAGGATTTTGCATATAAGTGTTTCTCCTACAATAGTCTGAGAACTCTATCAACATGTTGAACATGATCCTTCCAATACTTGTAGATTAGTATATCATCAAAAAATACAAACACAAATTTTCTAACGAAGGGTTTGAAAATGGAATTCAGCAAACCTTGAAATGTAGAAGGTGCATTGGTAAGACCAAAAGGCAAGATCAAAAATTCATAATTACCCTCATGAGTTCTAAATGTTAATTTCAAAATGTCTTCATTCTTCATTCTAAATTGATGGTATCCTACATGAAGGTCCAACTTGTTGAACTAAATTACTCCATGTAATTCATCCAATAATTCATCAATCAGAGGAATGGGAAATGTATCTTTAATAGTGACTTTGTTAAGCTCAATATCATCCAGACACACGCGCCATTATCCATCCTTCTTATGCACCAATACTGCTGGAGCAAAGAAAGAACTTTGATTAGGTTGAATTATAGCAACCTCTAGCATTTTTGTAACCATACCTTCAATTTCACTCTTTTGTGCATAGGGATATCTGTAAGGCTTGATGTTTGGAGGAACACTTCCTGGAGTCAAATAAGTAGCATGATTATAATCATGAATAGGTGTGAGGCCTTTGGGAGTCTCAAAGACCTTGGAATGATTGTCGAAGACTTTTTGGAGATCTGGAGAAATAGATGATTTCAACCCAGGAACCTCTAGCGAACATAAATTTGCAATTACACCATGTTTCTCTTTATTTAGAAGCTTTGTCATGCCATTAGAGGTGATTATATTTCTTGATTTCCCCAAAGGTTGTAGCCATTGGACTCTTAGTACAACATCTCCACCACCCATTGGAATGGAAAACATTGGACTATTCAACACATATTCTGCCATGGATAGATTGATATTATGGCACTTTCTAGAGAAATTTATGGTTCTTCCATTTTCAACCATCACTTGACACTCTCATGCTGGATATAGGAAGCAATTCAATTCCTTCGCTATCTTACAATGAATAAAATTATGTGTTCTTCCTGAATCAATCAACACTATTACCTTTTTCTTCTTGATATGTCCTTCTATCTTGATAGTTTGAGGAGTGGTTATTCCAGCCAATGTAGTATAAGATATGGTCAGATTCATTTCTTCTTTCTCTAGGCTATGTTCTTGGTGTGTGTCCTCTTCTTTTGATGTTTCTGGTTCCTTTTATTCTTCCTCTTCACAATCTATGTAAAATAATTTCTTCTCAGCACACTTATGACCTTTAGTGTATTTGCTATCACAACCATAACAAAGCCCTTTTTCTCTTTTTTCTTCGAAGTGTAGTGTTGTCAACCTTGTAGGTTGTGGAAGACTAGGGGCAATAATACTTCCATCTTTATAGTTGTGATTGGTAGGCTTCCTTGTCGCCATAATTTTTCTTTCAATTTTTCTTGCCAACCTGAATGCCTTCTCCAATGAATCATGTTCCCAAATGTGAACCTCATGTTGGATGTTATCATTTGATGTCCATATGAACACATCAATCATATGCTCATCTGTAATATCTTTTACCCTTATATTCAATTTTTGGAAGTCCTCAATGTGCTCCACCATTGAAACATTTTGTTTGAGATTTATCAATTGGCTAAAAAAAGTGTTGCTTTTTGTATCCTCATAATGTGCTATCATTTCTTCCATAAAAATTTCCTAGGTGAAAATTTGTTTACAAGAGAAAAGCCATCGATACCATACAAATTGATTGGGTTCCAAATATAAAGTTGTAATGTGTATCTTTTGTGTGTTTTGCACATTATGGAGATGGAAATATTGATCCATCTGTAGTATCCATGTTATGGGGTCCTTGCCATCAAACTTCCTCATATCGATCTTTGCAATGTGGTGGCTCTTTATTCCAACGTTAGAGTCTATGAAATCATGATTAACATTTCTTTTGTTCTCATCACGAGTTTTATCTACTACCTTTTCGCCATTGGGAAGTTTTTCTTGTAGCAAAATTATCAAACCTTCCTTCAAACCTTCCACGTCTTTCTTCAAATATTAAATGTTGTCATTCTTCGAATTATGATTAAAATTTCTTTTTTTCTCATTATGCGTTTTCTCTACTACCTTTTCACCATTAGAAAGCCTTTTTTGTAGTAACTTTGTTAAACCTTCTTTCCAACCTTCCATGTTTTTCCTCCAATCCTCAATGTTGTCTTTCATACCATCGATCTTATCTTCCACGTCTTTCTTTAAACCATCCATCTTAGCTTATGTTACTTTTTGTGAGAGCGAAATTTGTTGCACTTGGTCTCGTAGTTTTGATATATCATATTTCATTTATTCTTTTTCTTCGTGAGTCCTGCTAGCGCTTTTAGGTTGCTTACTAGGTGTTTCCATTTTATTTCTTTGGGGTATCAATTAATGATAATTATGATTCACTATGCCCTTTGAATTCCTTCAAACTAATTTTTCAAACCAAACTTATGAAAAATAAAAATAAAAACTACACCTTTTCTCACTTTGTAGGAGCTCGATATTGAATCTGATGTACCCCTGAAATTTCAGATCTCCAAGGTTTGAAATTGCGAACCATGGTATCCCTATGAGTCCTATCTCTAATGCCACTAGTCTCATCAAAATTGGATTCTCCAAGAAAGCGTTATGCCCAATCTCCCAAAATGACCTGATTATATACTTTTTTAGTAGAGCAAACTTGTACGAAGTGTCATGTGTAACTATTTCAACCTTTAGATCTGAAAACGAGGCACAAAAAACTAAATTCCATCCTCTTTCTGCAACTTCTTACGAAATTTCAATCTGATACTTAGCGAGAACATTACGATGATTTTCCCGAGGTCACCTGTTTGGGATGTAATTCAGGAGCTTCAAAAAACAATTACTTCCTTGGATCATATATCCGAGAATGTAGTGATACCAGATCTTAAATTCTGAGTTGAGTTTCATCAAGATTGTGGCTCAAATGGGTTTTAATTTTAGAGTACGAACATTCGTAGAAAAATAACTATATCGTAAATTCCAAGATGACCTATTTGAGATGGAATTGTGGAGCTTGCAAAAACCCTAACTTCCTCAGATTATATCTCCGAAAATATAGCGAGACAACATCTGAAATGCAGACCCGAGTTTCAGAATGGTTTCAACTCAAATGGGTTTTTTGTTTTAGCTTATGAAACTTCATAGAGAAAACTTTAGAGAAAAATGCCAAGATGACCTGTTTGGAGCATTGAAACACTAGAATCCAAAGTTCTGATACCAAATGTTATAAAACTAGCTCACAAAAATATAGAAAGGATAGATCAACAACTTAAAATCACCCTCTTCGATAGGGAAACCTCCTTTACATTACACAAATGAATAATTATTGGATGATATAAATGAAAATACCTCCTTTCTATATATAAGAATCTAAGTGGTCCCAATATAATCAGAGCTTACATAATAATAATATTGTATGGGCACAACAATAACAATAATGGGCTTTTATGGGGCACAGTGATAACAACATGGGGACTACATGGGCACAACAATATAATAAGGGGGCACTAATAACAATACGAGGCTACACTAGTAGTATAGGGACCTAAAACATCCATTTACAAGTAAAAACATGCTGAGAGCCATACATAGTTGTTTTCATAAAATATACATATAACCAGCATAATAGGAACAAAATTACCATAAGCATATCAACCATCAAAATACATCTATACATCAGTATATTTACACATGAAAATCAAGGGAATGAATTTCTCATTAATGAATGCAATAAACCAACCGAAGATGGGACTACAACATTCCACCCGACGGTAGAATGGTTGAGCCAAATATCTCTTCAGTCATTCACCCCCGTGCTATATTCCAAGCGTGAATGTGAGACTCAAACCAAAAGAACCAACCAGGGCAGACCGAAGTTAAACCATCTCACCCTAATCAAGAGAGACTAGGTTTTACTGTAATTCATCCCATATCATTAGGGAAACACAATGAACACATCATAACATGATTTATCGTGATCTCCACCCAATCACTAGGCCAAACAAGCATGAATTCCACCATATTTATCCACCTACACTATGAGGAATTTTCTTGTTTCATAGTCTCTCAGGCCTTACCGCAATCCAAACTCGGATCACTATACCCTAAACCAAGACCCACCCTCTATGCTTTACTGCATATCCTAAACCTAGGATTACTAGGCCCAACAGAGAGCAAACCACCTCTTGGCTTTACCATATATCCTTCCATTCACCGAAAAGGATTCCTAGGCCCACCAAGGCAACACAATCATTGATTTACAACAACCCACAATCTGGCTAAGTGGTCACTAGACCAGTGGAATTACCATGATCCATAGTCCGGTTCAGGGACAACTAGGTCATGTGCTCTATCATTCAGAGATCCATGCCACTCAGCTTTGAATCGATCTGGCACTCCAGCTCAACTGAAACATGAGAACCTCATCACACCATGGCTATCCGGAAATGAGAAGGCAAGGATGAAGACACGGTTACACCTGGCAAAACCCATGCCATGATAGAAAAGAAACACATGCACTACCATGCATGCCAAATCTAGCAAGGAAAATACACATGCAAGTTGATACCCGCAATGAAGCCTGTTGTAGCTGCTTGATCTTGCCTTTCCCTACTTGATCATTGCTTCCTCTTTCCTTCTTTTCCTTTCTTTCTCCAATGCCAAAATTGATCCAAGAAACTCTAAGTGTCCAAGAGTACGAGAGAGAGAGGGAATAATGAGAGAGCTCCAAAACTCAACTGACAAAAAGTTACACTCACCAAGCTTGCCCACTAATTTCCTCAGAAGCATTTTTATGAATGAGGCCTCTATTTTCTTCATTTTCCATTATTTTTCTTCATTTTCCTCCTCACATGCAACTTGTGACCTTTCACCTTCCTTTTCGCCTTATTTTGATTATTTTCATAAATAAATATGCCAAAAATGCATTTTGCCTTTGAAAAGCCTTAGCCATTTCCTTTGCCAATTTCCTTAGCCATAAACAATCAAATGAACACACCATAGGATGTCTTGCCCAACATTCAGCTTAGAATACGTGTCCCATCATCTATGGGATTTATATATTTTGAGATGGACTTTTCTCCACGGCATTTACAATCGTATATTGAAATATTTATAAGGTAAATATAACATTTTTTTACGAGACTTTTAATTAGTTTATCTCCTAGAGTCGACATAAAATATAGAAATCCAAATATTTTATTTTTAATTACTTTATCTCTTAGATTCGATATAAAATATAGACATCTAAATATTGTATTTATGCCTTTGAGAGTGAGTGAAATATTTTTAGCACATTTACGACATACTGGATTGTAACATCAAAAACTAAATAGTGCTAACACAATAAGATTGAGATTAATATTTTTTTTATTTTTTTTCAAAAGAGTATGTTTAACTCCATTTTAACCATGGATGCACATCAACTTCATATTGCATTGTAGAATACACATCTTAACACAAAAAAATAAACATTGTCTATCAAGTCTTGGATAGACGTTGATCAGGTGTTCTGTTAAGAAATTCTTTGATATGAGGTCAAGTGTTCAATTCTCTACCCCAATCAAAATGATATATTAGACATGATGAAAATGTAATTCACCAAGCTTAAAAAAAAATTAATAAAAAACATCGTAAAAAGTTATGTAAATAAATAAATAAATAAAAATATACAATAAAATCGAAAAGTTACAAGTTATCAACATATTTCTAAATCCAACATATACGTTTAAATTATCCTTTTTAGACGAGTGAGAAGGTTCCACATTATCAATGGAGAGTGTGTTCTAAATCACAATGTGGGGAGTGAACTGAATTCATTTCATTTTAATATTTTATTATTTCTGCATTGCGTTGGCTTTTGAATACCTTTGTAACACTCATGCTATCTACAAAAATCACTTCAAATTATATGTTAATGTTATGCGAAGTATTTTAGAGAAACATTTGAGCTTTTATTATTGTTAACGTATCTTTAAATTTGAAAATTATATATAAATTTAATTTTATATATAAATAAATGTTTTAATTTAAATAGTCAATATATTTTTTTTTTTTTTTAAACATAATGCTATATAGAATGCATTAATATTTTTAAAAATAAAGGTATAATATTATTTTATAGTGTAATTTTAAATGGATGTTATTATAGTGTAACACCATGTTGATTTTGGAATGTTACAACATTTTTATTTATCTACATAAAAAATTGAAATAATATTAGGAAAAATAAAATTATCAAAATAATAGAAAATAGAGTAACCAAATAGTCTACTCATTTCATTATTGAAACCCCAGAAATAAAAATAAACCACAAATACAAAGGAACTATAAAAATAAGCTTAGTTCATCCATTGGATATATCTATTGCTTTATCTACAAAAAAATAAAATAATAATAAATAAATATATGACAACCATAACGAATTCAGCTAGTGTTTGTACAAAAGTGGGTTGTAGAAGTTACACCTTGGTTCAACGCCCCTAAATTTATAACCTTTTATTAGTCCCTCCCTGGGACTCCTAGCGATCGATTGTGTGTTGACAACGCATTAATCTCTTGTTTGACCAAAAAATATTGTTGTACATCACAACTTTAACCAAAGTTTTCATATCAGAAAATAATATAAAATTTATTATGTAATTTTTTATTGGACAACAAAGTTGGGGGTCTTATTGCGCGCTTTGCATCTTTCAAGACATTATGTTCGGGGTAAAAATAAGATATCCAAAGTTTTCAGAGATGAACATTTTATCAAAAGCACCACTTAGTTTGTCCTAAGTTTTTGCTACCTGTTCTTCGTGTCATCCATGCAGTGCCCTGCATCCTGCAAGTGCCAGCTGTTTGCATATGCAGAGGCATCCACGGTGGTCTACAAATGCCTTGTCCGGAGTCGGGAGTAAGTTCAGAGTAGAGAGTGTCGAGCAGCTAATTCTCCGGAGTAAGTTCAGAGCAGAGAGTGTGGAGCAGCTAGTTTGAGGAGCAGAGGAGCAGAGAGCGTCGAGCAGAGCTTCACCTTTACAACTTGTAAGTTCCCAGACCGAACGAAGCATTCCCCATCTAATGTAATATTCACCATAAAAAAATGTTGAATTTCTACAAACGTTTAACATGGTTATTTGATGGCATGTAACTCTTTGCACTGTTCCCTTTGTCTATTCATGGTAATAGTTTTGCTTCTATCACTCAAGCTTTCACTATATAAAGTGTTTTCTTAATTCATAACCAATTAATTTCACTCTCATTTCATTATTATTTCTTTGCTATGTGCTTCGGAGGTGGTTTTTCTGATTTCATATTTAAGGTTTGTCCATATGCTTCTGTTTCTAACCTTCTATCATAGCAGACAACCAGAAGATGTGTCAAACATTCCAAAGTCCCGAGCCTTTTTCCGTAAATAGTATCATCTTTGTATTTCGAAAAGGGTTATTATTGAAATATGCATTATTAACCTTTAAAAGCCTGACTATGAATGGAAAATCTCTTTTATTCTGAAATTTGGTGGTTTTATTTGAAGTTTTATGAGTTAGCTCGTGAGTTTCCCGGATCACTAGTCAATCCTCACTCTTAGGCGAGTTGAGCTTGGTAACTTTACTCTTGATAATGAAACTATATTTTTGAACCCATACCTTTTGTGTTATCCGGCACCAGCACCCTGTACAAATGTCTTCAAAGGATTTTGATTCTGGGATTCTGTGAAAATAATGAATGTTCATTTTGTTGTATGTGTACCGCTGTGTGTCAAGCTCATGAATGTAACTTGTCGATTCCGTTCTCAATAAAATTAAAAGATAGGATATTAGATCGTAGTTGTTTGAGTTCTAAACATCATTGCTTCTTGCTTCTTGTGGCATTTTACGAAACCTGTATCCTCACACTCAAGAGTGGCCATGGTATTATGAAAAACTTCACCGTTATTCTAGATATCCTCCATTGCATTTTTTTTCTTTTGAATTGATTCCCTAATACTTGTATTTATTAGTTTCCAAACAATGCATCTTTCAATGACAATGCTTTCCAAGAAAACATGATGAAATTTATTTAGCCATTCCATGTTGCGGGGATAGATTTCCACCCTCGGGCCTTATGGGAATACTGGTAAATCGAATTTCATAAGATGAATTAAACGCGCTTGATTACTTAACTAGAGAAGAATCACTAAGCCAGCCTGCCATCCGTAGTGCAACTGTTCTACCTTTTGAAGAAATTTTTTGCCTCTTTGTTGTCAAATTTACTTGAAAATTGGTAGAGATTTGTTGGATTCATGAACTTTAAAAAAAATGGTGTTACAGAGTTTTTAAAGGCACTGAATGTTGTGTTTACCCGCAAGCCTTAGTAATACCAAACCTTTACCATTATTTGCATATGTTTTTAGGATTTATTTGAATCATAGGTTTAATCTATGAATTTTGTAAATTATAAGTGTTATGGGGTTTTTTTGTTCTTCCAACACCCTAATTCCTAGGTGACTTGGGAATCTAATATCGGTCAAGGTTTTGATATCTTGTTAAATTGTAGGTCTTAGTAAATTTCCAAACATGTAGGTCTTAGTAAATTTCCAAACCTTTATTATTATTTTGAGTAGGAAGTTAGTCTCATGTTCTTAAGGTAGTGGTCCCAATATATAATAGTTGATACAACACTAAATTCAGAAACAACATTTAAAAAACAAAAAAATATAATCCAAATAAAAATTCTTCAGAAAACTAAAAAAATTGTAAAACATAAAATAATTAGGAATGCCAATAAACCGTACTTACTATATATGTTATGTTGTTTCCGAGATGAACACTCGAAGGGTATGCTCTGTCGATGTTGCTTGCTCCCACAGTTATGATCCAAGGTGCCAGATTTTGAACTGTCACTGGTCTTGGACCAAGATTTGCGGCGGAACAGACTGCAACCTTCCCTCTTTGAACTGCATGGAACGATCCAATTGAAGTTGAATCTTGAAAATAATCCGGAATGGGAGGTTGACCTCCCAGAGAAATTGAGAACACATCAACTCCGTCATGTATCCCTTCATCGAATGCTGCAAGAATATCTGCATCATAGCAATTGTAGCCGCTTGAATCTGTAGGCCAACAAACTTTATAACTTGCAACTCTAGCATGAGGGGCTCCTCCTTTTGCAATCCCTTTTGCATGTCGATATATACTTGCATTTTTCACGAAATTCCCCCTGCTGTAGACAGAGTATGAGTTCCATGTCCAGATTTGTCTCGCGCAGAGAGAAATTCCCCTGTTTCAGAGAGATTCAAAGGTTTATTTTCAGCATCACGCCCCTTGATGAAATATTTTCCCCCAATCAATTTCCTGTTGCAGACAACAATTTGGAGAGTGAAACTTTCGAAGCATATAAAGAGGCATGGTGAAAGGCCTTCGTAAAATCAACACAGAAGTAGTACAGCTTCAAGTGATTCTGTCTAGCCTCCTAAATGCTAGCTCAAACAGTGAATATGTGATGCACTGTCTGGTGCTCAATTAGCCTGTCTAATCTTTTCTTTATTAAGTAGACTTGATTGACTACACTCTTTTGATGTTTCCTCGTCTCGTTTCTAGCTTTCCATCATTGGTCTATCTAAACATATATTGAGGTTTGCGGTTGATCCAATTCTAACTGGTTTATCAACTAAGCATATCTTTATAAACATTTAGTAATATTTAGTAAACACATGGTTTAAACAAAAAGACAAACAGGGCTAGTCCTCTGCACCAATAATGTTTTCATGGCTTGCAAAACAATTTGTAGCTAAGTAAACTACTGAAAAAGAAGCCATGTACATACACATTAAGAGGATTCTAAATAAAATAAAATCATAGAATTCATACAGATATTGCTTTGAAGATGCAAAGTGAAAAGAATTTAGTAAGACAACATACATGTTGACAGAGTTTTGATCCTGTAGTAACCATTAATGTACCTACTTGTGGTCTGGCATAATTAGTCAATAGGGGTCCCTGTCGACCATCCAATACCTGCAAGCATTGTATGACTATTCAAATTAAGGACTGCAACAAGGAAACAACAATTTCTTAATGAATTAAAATTGTTTTTTTTGCTAAACAATTTTAGATGCACTCTAAAAATTAAATAAATTGGTAGTATATGAACAGTTGTTCTTCGTTACAGCATTGGCATATTTCTTATTCCAGTGAAGCTTCTAGAGTTGTATTTGAACCGTACAAGGGCCAATTTCTGCAGTGTGTTTTGTTTGTTATAGACCCAATTGCATATACAAGAATATTCCTAAAACCAGATGTTGAGAAGTTAATGAATAAACCTAAGCACAAAATCAATGGATTGCGTGGGGATGAGGTGAGGTACTGTGTGGGCACTGGAAGTCTTGTCACACATAATAGACGATTCTTGTCTGCTTTTCAAGGGATACCCACCTAAATCATAATGATAAAAAGCACAACAGAGTATAAACCTTGTAATTATTTCACAAATATTGTAGTCAAGGTAAATATAATGTAAAAGAGACCCCCTTAATTCAATGGGAGCGAGTTGGTCTCCTTGCACAACTTGGTGATTAGAAAAGCAGGCTAAAATTTCAAAAATGGATTAAATATAGTGGGAATGGCCAGATGAAAATTTTGGCATTAGTTGTTTGTTTCCACCTACTGCCAACCGAAGCCTGAAAGGAAGGCACCGTAGGTTTTCTCAAGAGAGAGTGGTGAGTATGATATTGCCTACTCTGAGAACAGAGGAAAGTAATTTTGTAGGGCATTTTCAAGTGAACTTTCAAGAGGCCACCTATAACCAACATCTCTTTAGTTTTCCAAGTTGCATTACATTATTAGTAGGCCTGTCATGTTGGTTGAGATGTCAATAGCTAACTACAGAGGACGGTAGAATGTTGTAGAAAAAATAGAAAGAAAAAATAGAAAGAATCATATTCTCATATATATGCCCTTCATCAACCATTGTGTGTCTGTGAAGGAGAGTGAATGTTTTTATACATATTTTTTTCTATCTAAATTAATTAAAAAAACAGATGGAGATCCATGTCAATCAGATCGTTCCATTCCATCCTGTTACATCAATTTTCTAAAAGATAACAAAAATTAGGCATAAGTTCATTTAATAAGCTATGTGGCAAGTGTTGATTGAGTCATCATATTTTTTTAGTTTCCTATCTTCTATTTTTACTCATCTTCATGACAAAATATGATTGTTTATTGTCTTTCCAATTCATGGGAAACAATTTCTCGGTTCACTGATACCTTGGAATACTTGTCATAGAATTATAGCATAATTTCTCAAGAGTTGCAACAAAAACCATGGGGGGAGTTGTAGCATCCCTACTGAGGCAAGATCCACGTCATAGTGAGGTGGGAGTTGTTGCAAACAAATTTGTATCAATGATGGCAACAAATCAAAGTTGTAGCAATTATGTCCATAACTCAAATAAATTTGTATAAAATACACTCAAGAATTGAAACACCTATACTGAAGTAGAGTTGGAAATACTACACATAGGAGTTGCAATAACTATTTAGCAAGTTTCAACACTTATTCTACCATTGTTAAAAATATAAGCATTTCATAAGAATAAACACTGAAATGGAATTTTAATAGGATAATCATAGATTGACCAAAAATGAATCATTGTGTATGAACAAGGTATTAATATGAGATGGAAATGAGAAAAATATCGACAAAAATGTATTGGACAAGTGCTAAAAATATGAAAATTTGGGCACTAGCAATCTCCCGCTAACTAAATTCATTACATGTATGTATGCAACCAATATTCAAACTGATTTTGAGAAGGTGATGCTCCTATGGACGTTGTTGAGGTTGTACTCAGTCTAATCTGCGTCATTTGCATGTGAATATCCTCATCTTTCTTGAATTTCCTTCTAGTGGTCTAATTATTCTCTTTTAGGCAACTTGTAATCCTTCATGTATTCCTTGGTTAGAAGCTAGATCATTGGATAGTGAAAATTTAGACCTATCAATCCATATCCATAGTTTTTAATGCACTTATTATACCTATGCACTCTCTACTTTCAATAAGATATTCTGAACTTTTGGAGTGCGAGCATGACTTAAATCCTACTCCGAAGAATGTGGTCCCAATTTTTTGAGAGATTGCTTGCGTCTCATAGATTGAGTTGTTAAGACATATAATGTTTCTTAGACAGAGAAGTTAGAACATGACCTGAAGTTGCAAGTCTCTTTATATTTTAGTACATTAGCCTTAATGAGCCATCAAACAATAAATAATTAGTTATATAATATTAGATTGCACATCAAATTTAAAATTCCACCCTCTGAAACATGTATATCGAGCATGTTATCAAGTAATTCAAAAATCTCTATATCATAGCCTACCATTATCAATTATTAAACGTTTATTGAAAATGATAGCATTGACGCCTATTTCAACTCCGGAAACTACCATTCGTCACTAACCAATAGATGAATTTACATTGTTATAAGTCGATGTCATCATTTATACTATAATAGTTAATATTTCCTAGTGGGTACACCTCATATTTACCTGATCATAAGAGTAACCCTAACTCTATCAGAATTATAATATAGATATAGGCTGCCAAATTATCAAGCTAAGTATCAAGGATGAATTTCAATAACATAATTGCCGCATGTGTGTAATTTCACTTTGTCCAAAGCTCTCTTCACTTAATATATATAATTTAGATTGTGGCTGCTTGAAACAAATATAATGTAAAAGAGATCCCGTTAATTCAAGGGGAGCCAGTTGGTCTCCTTGCATAGCTTGGTGATTAGAAAAGGAGGCTAAAATTTCAAAAACGGATTAAATATAGTGGGAATGGCCAGATGACAAAGTTGGCATTAGTTGTTTGTTTCCACCTACTGCCAACCGAAGCCTGAAAGGAAGGCACCTGAGGTTTTCTCAAGAGAGAGGTGACACTAGCCTCATACATCTAATGATTTATGTGAGATATTATATAAGGATAATGCCATATCTTTTTCGGAAGAAACACAAAAAACCCTCTTCTCTTTTATGAAAATGGATATTACCTTTTACATATTTATAAAAAAAGGATTGTGGTGATAAAGTAGTTTCAATGAACACTCGTCAACATCCAAGAATACACTTACTCAACATAGTAGCTCTAACGTTGTGCTACTCTCTGAAATAGTTACGAAGGCCAAGGTATTTTTGAAACTGTCAAGTATGATATTGCCTACTCTCAGAACAAAGGAAAGTAATTTTGTAGGGCGTTTTCAAGTGAACTTTCAAGAGGCCACCTATAATCAACATCTCTTTAGTTTTACAAGTTGCATTACATTATTAGTAGGCTTGTCATGTTGGTTGAGATGTCAATAGCTAACTATAGAGGACGGTAGAATGTCGTATCCAGGAGAATGTGATCTGTATACTTTTTATATGCATGAAATTTTTTAAGGGATTTTATTCTACTTTCAATAAGATATTCTGAACTTTTGGAGTGCGAGCATGACTTAAATCCCACTCCAAAGGATGTGGTCCCAGTTTTTTGAGAGATTGCTTTCATGTCATAGATTGAGTTGTTAAGACATATAATGTTTCTTAGACAGAGAAGTTAGAACATGACCTGAAGTTGCAAGTCTCTTTATAGTTTAGTAGATTAGCCTTAATGAGCCATCAAAAAATAAATAATTAGTTATATAATATTAGATTGCACATCAAATTTAAAATTCCACCCTCTGAAACATGTATATCGAGCATGTTATCAAGTAATTCAAAAATCTCTATATCATAGCCTATCATTCTCAATTATTAAACATTTATTGAAAATGATAGCATTGACGCCTATTTCAACTCTGGAAACTACCATTCCTCACTCATAAGAGTAACCCTAACTCTATCAGAATTATAATATAAATATAGGTTGTCAAATTATCAAGCTAAGTATCAAGGGTGAATTTCAATAACATAATTGCCGCATGTGTGTAATTTCACTGTGTCCAAAGCTCTCTTCACTTAATATATATAATTTAGATTGTGGCTCCTTGAAACTACAAATGAATGGTTTATTGCATCAATGCATTGTTATTGTCATATAATAATACAAGAAAATGAAATACGAGTAACTTAGAAGGCCAAAGTGGTAGATATCGGACATACTCTAAAGGAACCCTTTCACTTTTTCCTTTATCTCTAATGGTAATGTAAAGGCCTGGGTAGGTGTATTTTCTATTATAAGTCCTGGGAGGATGTTTCACATCTTTTCATATTCTGCCCTATGTTTGTGGAGGTTTTGAGTAGCCTAATGTAACATGTTCAGGTTTTTAAGCACCTATGATTCATTGGATTCCTTATTCAAGTGGTGGTTTAATCGAAAAAGTAGATATAAAGCATTACCTTTATTTGTAGTATGGGATAGGCGGAAGGCTCGAAATCCTGAAATATTTGAAAATAAACCTCCAATTGTCCATAACATTTGTTCACAATCATTAGTATTATTATGTGAGAGGGCTCTCCCCAAGTGGATTTTTCAACAGGCTCTGCAGGCTAATTGCACTACGGACAAGGTGACCCAATCCACCTTCGATGTCACAACCTGCCATGTTGCAAAACCCCTTTCCAATGCAAGGCTATGTAGCCACTCTAGGATCCACTTATTCTAGTCAAACTGTTACTCCCACAGTCATGCCTCATGGGACCTTTTAGATCCTTTACATGAATGAAGTGGACGTTCATCTCCAAACCCAAAACCTTCCGTACGACATACCTCCTGTTTATTGTTCATATGAATATGAATGATTGAAATTATATAAGATAGATTTATGTTGATTATTTATGCATACTTATTGTTTGGTAAATTTTGTTCTATGGCCTTCATTTTTTGAATAAAAGAAGGATGGAAACAAAAGCATGATTATGGACAATAGGACAAAGTCATAAAATGTGAAGTAATATATAATCATATAATAGATTAAACTAAAAAGTTTCCCATCAACCTAGAAGGTTCTCAAAATATCCTCCTCAAGGGATTCCAAGCAACGATTAAGGATTCTTCCTATATTTAAAATGAGAAATTTGCAAGAATATTTAAATATCTGAGGCATCTTCACAGTCAATTTCTTAGGTAAGAGTTTAGACAAGAGCTTCTTTGTCACTCCCTGCCTCCCAAAGTTATGCTGCATTTTTTCATTATGTCTTTGCCTCCCAAAGTTATGCTGCATTTTTTCATTATGTCTTTCCAGTGCTTCCTTTTGTCCAGTTATATTGTTCTGCAAAGCAATTTCTCCATTTCCAATTCCTTATTTATTTATAAATATGACTTGTTGCTAGAAATTTGATATTTGTCTGGCAACATAATGCAAGAGCCTATTGTTTTAATATATATTTTTTGTTCAAAACAATCATCTTCACTTTTTGCTAATTTGATCAATATTTTTTGCGAAGCTGTAGAAGACAATTGCAGAAGGCAAGTCTGGTAAGCAATTGCAAATGATGGAAGAAATAATAGATGTTGATAGTTACAAATTTAAATTACAATGCATTTTTCCTGACAGCATTGATACTGTCTTAAAAAGAAATGGTCTTTTTAGATTAAATGCATTTTCATATACTGTAGGAGATTGTCTATTTGACTCATTCGAAATGCTTCTACATTTTTGTTATAATTCAAATGAACTACAAAATGGGTTAATAGAACATTTTATTTTTTGCTTAAACAATAATGATGTTGAAGCAATAGAGTCATATGAGTATGAACTAGCACCTGACTTCCTATACAAGTTACATGGAATTAATGATATTGGTACATATCTTCATAGAATGCGTTGTTCTGCATCTACAAATATAAAGGAGTCTGACCAAGGTTTATGGGGCGATACCTTTTGCATACGTTGGTTAGCTAAATGGCTAGATATATCAATTGTAGGTTGGTCATTGACAAGAAAAACAAGATATTTTCTTTTTAATCAACATGAAAATACAATTCCATATTGCATTCTCTTTCATGATGCAAATCCTGTTAGTGGTCATTATGAACCATTGCTTTACCAAAAGTTTCCAATATGCATTTGCAACCAGTCTAATATCTACCTGTCATCTATTTGCAAAGATATTGAAAGCCATTGGATGCATATTGCATATAATATGCTTTTAAATGAATTAACGATCGCAAAGAAAATGACATCTAATTGTGGTGACAGTCTCTTTAATGCAATTTGCTATTTAGTGGCAACAGAATTCGATGCACAGTGTTTGCGACTTTACATTGTCCAATCTTTTTGCAATGCACTTATGCATAAGAATCAAGATGCATTACATTGTTTAGAACAATACCTAATACTTGATGTGATACATTATGCAATGAATAACAACTGGCAACAATATCTCATAAATATGGCAATGCCATATGAGAAAGGACAGGTAGAAGGCAGACCATTCTGTTTGCAATGGATACCTGTGATATTCAAAGTCAATATCCAAGTATGGTCCTCTGTTGCTAATAAATTTGTCAGTTACAGTTCTGCTTATTCGACATGCAATCATATTGTTAACATCATGTCATTCAGGACAGATACATCACATATTCACTACCATGCAATGATACAAAAATATGTTCATAATTCTCAACAAGTGTACATGGAAGCAAAAGAGGATTGTAATCAATTGCATCATAAGCATATACTAGGAAAACAACAATGTATATCTCAAGTACATTTTAACAATAATATTGCATTTGAGATAGCATCTCATTTAGAACAAATGCAGCCAACTAAGCATCGTAGGCTCAATTATCACAAAATAAAGTAATTCATATGTACAGAACGCAAATGCACCAATGTACATAACAATGATAACATCTTTTGTGATAATCATGTACTAGAAAATCAACAACCTAGTTCTTGCATTAGCAACTTTGGTAAGCAATTGGAAATGATGGAAGAAATAATAGATGTTGACAATGACAAATTCAAATTACAATGCATTGTGCCAGACAACATTGATTGTTTTTTACTAGAAAAACAACAATGTATATCTCAAGTACATTTTAGCAATAATATTCAATTTGAGCTAGCATCTCATTTATAACAAATGCGACCAACTAAGCGTCGTAGGCTCAATTATCATAAACCGAAGCAATTCATACGTACAAAAAGCAAATGCAGTGATGTAGATAACAATGATAACATCTTTTTTCATAGGCATGTACTCCAAAATCAACAATCTAGTCCTCGCATACATCTCAATAACAAGATTGAATTTGAAATAGCATCTTGCTTACAAAAATTGCCCACGTGTCATAAGCTTACTTATCACCAAATGAAGCAATTCATATGTACAAGAAGCAAATGCAATGACATATGCAAAAAAGCATCTTCTAATAAGAAGTCAAGAATGACAAGAAAGAAAGATGCAGTACAAATTTATATGGAACAAGTCGAAGACACGCCTAGGAATACATGTGCAGTTTGTACCAGATTGCATTTTGCAAAAAATATCAGATTCTTCACTATAGAGTTGCAAGAAAAGCATATGAATTTGACATTGAACAATAGGACCTTCAACAATGAAAACATATGTGTTGCTTGCAAAAAAGCACTCAAGAATGGAAAGCTTCCACAATTTGCAACACCTGAACAAATAAGACGTAACATTCCATTGCCAACTATAAATACACTTTCAGATCTAGAAGAAGGACTTGTGTCATTGATAATTGCATTTGCACAAATCAGACAATGGGGATATAGGCGATCACAAATTGGCTTAACAGGATCAATTATCAATGTACCAGTTCATATGGGCGTTGTGCAAAAAGCATTGCCACAATATCTAAGTGATACAATGACAATTGCAGTTGCATTTAAAAGACGATTGCAATACAAAAATGCATACCAAGGAGGTAAAGTACGTCCAATTATTGTCATGAAAGCATTGAACGAACTATGTTCTAGAAGTCTTTATAAAGCTTAGAACATTTGTATAAATGAGAATTGGGCCCATGTTTTACAAGAGAATAAGGAATACATTGTACAAAATTTTAATAGCGACAATGAAAGTGATACAGACAGTGATGCAAATAACGAAGAACCTACTGAAACATTGGTGCATGGATTAATAGAGTCACAACACATCTATGATTTGCAAGACAAGATTATTGAACTAGCACCTGCTAAAGGAAAATGACCACTGGGGATTTTCAAGGACAAATATGCAGAAGAAATGAACTTTCCAACATTATTTTATGGCGATGCACGTGATCATGACATCACAAATAGGTTTATATACCAAAATAATTGTACAATGAGAATTGTTACAAGCAAGTGGTGACTTCTCATATCATACAACAAATTTGTTTTTCAAGACAATGCGAATAATAATTGATAAAGTGCTTTCTTGCATATGGGTATGAATAAGAAAAGGACAACTAAAAGGCAGGAAAATATTAGCAAAAGATGTCAGGTATCGAGAAAATTTGGAAAAGTTATTGAAATCTGATATTGGATACACAGATTTCAAAAACATTCCCATATCTTCTGATCATTTGGAACAAATTAAGAAAAACATATTTGCAATGATACGACAATTGGGACCTACAACTTTCTTTGTGACATTTACAAGTGCAGAACATCGATGGAAACCATTAGTAGATACACTGGTCACATTGTTTAGAAATAAAGCAAGTAAAAATGCTATTGATATATTAGAAGATGATGACATTGACTACCTTATAAGAAAATATCCAATCACATGTAGCCAGTACTATAGACATATAATTAATGTTGTAAAGCGAATGATATGTCAAGATACTACATTCTTTGGAAAAATATCTGATTACTATTTCATAACAGAATTTCAAAATAGAGGAACTGAACATGAACATGGACTGTTATGGATAGAGAATGCTCCAATATATGGAAAACAAAGAAATTTAGAAATTGAGAAGTTTCTTGACAATTACATAACTTGTAATACAGATCATTTGGAGCCAGATGTTGCTAAATTGCATAAACATCACCATACAAGAAGTTGTAAGAAGCGAAAAAATTCAAACTGTAGATACAACTTCCCCATGCCACCAATGAAATCAATAATGATCATCGAGCCAACCAATGCACAAAATAAAAAAATCGTCGAGAAATCAATATCACTTTTGGCATTCTTGGAGCAAACAAACTACAATGATTCAATAACCCATGAAATTTTTCTCGTGGAAATAGGACTAATAGAAAGTGAGTACGTAGAACTATTACAACATACAGTAAAGCAACCAACAATTTTCCTGAAACGAAAACCTTCTCACATTTGGAATAACAGTTTTGCAAAGGCTATGCCTACTTTATGGAATGCAAAGTACAGATGCACAATTTGTGCTAAATGCATATGCCGCAACATCATATTGTATTTCATATATGACCAAAATTGACAAGTCTATGACAAATGCATTTAGAAGAATACGCAAAGAGCATCAGAAAAATGAAATTGATGTTATGCAAATGATTCGTAAACTCGGAAATACATTACTTAATCTGCAACAAATGTCAGCTCAACAAGCAGTGCATATAGCACTTTCATTGCCATTGAGTTGTAGTTCAAGGGAATGTATATTCATAAACACATGTCCAGTTGATGAACGCACATTTATGCTTAAACCGCCTATTCTTTTGAAACAAGAACATGATGATTCAGAAGATGTTATGTGCCATTCCATTATTGACTACTACATTGGACGCCCAAGTTCCATTAGCAAAATCTGCCTTGCAGAATTTGTATCAAATTACAGGAAAGATGGCACACCCATATCTAAAAGGAAAAAACCAAATGTTATATGATTTGTCAGATATAACAAGAACAATGATATTGAAAACTTCTATCGAGAGAAATTATTATTATATATGCCATTTGAAAATTGTGAAAATACATTGAAACAAGAATTGCCTACGTGACTCTCTGCATATACATTACATGAAAAAACAATTCAAGCCAATGAAGCCAAATTTACATATAACATCAATCGAACATGGGGTGATTTAGAGACTGCAACAAATGAGCAAATTAGTTCTTTGAATACTAACCAAATGAATATGCGAAACCAAGAGAACAGTTTCCATTATGAAGAATATGATTTGCAATCAGACTTGCAATTTCGAAAACAGTTTGAAATGAAGAAAAAAATCAATCTTGGATTTCAAATTACTGCCCATCCATTTTTAATGGAGAACAATGAGTATTACAAACTTAGAAGAATGTTGAACAAAGAGCAACAAGCAATTGTAAAAGACATTGCAATTAAAAAAAAAAAAAAACCCAAGGAACCAATTTACCTTTTTATTACAGGTGGAGCAGGCGTATGTAGCAAAAACAATTTTCCAAATGCTTATACGAATTTATGATTCACAAAACACAACTGATCCTATGAAACCAAAAGGTCTAATATTCGCATACATAGGAAAGGCTGCATATAATGCAGGTGGAACAACAATCCATTCTGCATTGCTAATGCCTTTTAACAAGTCTCATCTGTTCCCACTCAGCAAAGATGTATTGGACAACTTATCAAAGCTATATCAAGAATTGCAGCTAGCTTTCATAGATGAGGTATCGATGATTGGTAGTCGGTTCTTATATTCTATTGACAATAGATTCAGAAACATAAAACATGTCCAAACCAAATACTTTGGCAACATTGACGTCATATTTTGTGGTGATTTCTATCAAGCACAACCTATTCAAGACTCTCTTATTTTTGAACAACCAAGAATCAACAATCAAACAATAACACATGATTTCTGGAAGGATAATGTCAAGTGCTTCCAATTGCATATGACTATGTGACAAACAAATGAGAGATTCATATCAGTTTTAAATAGAATGCGAACAAATTGTCAAACATCTGATCATATAACATATATGAATACAAGTTGCATGCGCCCTGTACCATATGATACGACATTTCCCTATTTATTTTACAAAAACAAAGATGTTGCAATGCATAACAAGGAAATGTTAATGCTCATGCCTGACAAAGAAATTTTAATTAATGCAATTGATGAAAATGAGGATAATAACGACAATTTCCCAACACATCAACATACAACTATTTTGCCTTCGCAACTTCTGATAAAGTTGAACATGTTAGTTGAAATGTATGCTTGCAATTATGATGCACCAGATGGGCTAGTAAATGGTGCAGATGGAATAGTTAAATCATATACCCATACAGATAAGGTCGATGTTCTATGGATTAAGTTCCACGACCCTAATATTGGTCATCGACAATCTAGAAAACTGGCTCATTTGTATACTTCAGACATAGCACATAATTGGACACCAATACTGCGAATATCAAAAGCAATGCCTGTCACATCAAAGATGGCCCAGTTGAAAATATGGAAACAATTTCCAATTCAACTTGCATGTGCACGCACAATACATAGATCACAAGGCTTAACCTTGGATAGGCTTGCATTCGACCCTACTGGAGTACA
Source organism: Pinus tabuliformis (assembly GCA_031772625.1). Lineage (NCBI taxonomy): Eukaryota > Viridiplantae > Streptophyta > Pinopsida > Pinales > Pinaceae > Pinus > Pinus tabuliformis. Next base: position 881,419,604 of record CM062807.1, read on the forward strand.
AGTGCATGGCCTAGTATACACAGCACTATCACGTGTCAGAAACATAGAATCATTGTATTTGCTTAATCCTCTTAAAGACAATAATTTTAAGGTTAAGCAAAAAGTAAATTGTAAAATGCAACGTTTACAAACCACTGCAAAATGGCAATTAGAATATGACTCTTCATCAATACAATCATTTCGATCCATCTTTATTCTTTCATTGAACACTCGTAATCTTCATGCACATCTTACTGACGTATGCAATGATTATGACACAGTGCAATATGATATCTTATGCTTACAAGAAACACATATGTCATTGTGTATGCAAAATGAATATTTCAAAATTTTCAATTGCATCTCAAGTTGCATTAAGCATGGAGTAATGATATTGATAAAGAAAAATATCATTATCCTTGAACATACCCATTTTGAAGAGCAACTTGTAGAAGCATTGCTCGCAAAAATAAAAGTTCACGAATTACAAATTGCAGTGCTCAATATATATGCATTGCCACATGCAAATGTAAACAATATTTTGAATGTCATTGCAAAAGCTTTATGCCACTTAGATCTAAACAATATCATAGTTATATTAAGGGACTTCAATATTGATATGCTACATTGCAATCAAAAAACAAAGCAGCTAGAAACCTACATGGAAAACTACAATCTTCATTTCCTTATTGACAAAACTAATACCATGCATAAATCATTCATTGACCATGTTTGGGAAAATCTAGCTAATGCAAAATATAGAGTTTTCATATTGGATACATATTGGTCTAATCATGATACAATATCTCTTGTCCTTGAGCTATGATATAAACATGAAACAGTTTACAAAATTGCAAATTTTGACATTTTTGCAATACCTCATTGTTTTTACCATTTCTATTTTACTAAAGCATATTAAAATATCCTTTTCGTACTAAACCAAATAATAACACTATACATACTATGCATTCTATCGTACATTTACATATATGACCTCATATATTCATCAATGCAAATTATGCCAATGAAACCCTTTTCAATTAAGCAACACAAGCATCCTATCATAAATTTCCAGATATGACCTCATCTATTTATGAATGCATATTGTACCAGTAAAACCTTTTTCAATTGAACAAAATGACCAAGAAAAAAGAACAACAACATGGAACATAAACAAACAGAGTATATTCTTCTTGCCTTTCCTTTCCTATGGATCTTATGTTCTTGTTCACTTTTTACTTTTATATGTTCTTTTAATTTGCACTGAATATATCTTACTATTCTATAACATAGCATAAATCTTAAAATAGGAAAAGAAACAATTGAAGAAATAGAATGCATAACCCAATTAGAAAGGGAATGCAACTACTTGTTTTACAAAGGTATGTTTATGACAACTATACAAATATGCTAATTTGTATTTAGAATATTAATTTTTACTATATATGCAATCTATTTTTACATATGTATGGTTCTATGGTTTTAATGTTCTTGTTCACTTTTTAGTTCTATATGCTCTTTCAAATTGAACTAAATATATGTTGCTATTCTATAACATAGCATAAATTCTGAAAAAGGAAAAGAAACAATTGAAGAAATAGAGGGCATAACTCAAATAGAAAAGGCAAGCCAACCACTTGTTTTGAAAAGGTATGTCTATGACAACTATACAAATATGCTATTTTCTATTTAGAATATTAATGTTTATTATATATGCATTCTCTTTCTACATATGTATATTTAAATCTATATAAATTAGAAAATGTTGGACGAGTGGAGAAAGCACTTGTAGTAAGTCCCCCCAGACAATGCAAAAAGAAGACATGTACAGGTTAGATATCATAATTTGTTTATTAATTGCTTATCACAAAATACATGTGATAATATCCACATTATATTGAAATGTGCATTTACTTGTGTTAGTCCAACTGAAACAATCACAACAAAACTTGATTCAACAAATGTACAAAATGATACATCAAAAAGGTATGCATATGAAACACAACATTGTAATCTATTTATACTTATTCAGTTTTTAGGAGAAACATAGCATTGTAGAAATGTTTATAGCAGTATCTAACTAAGCAATTTTTATAGGCAAAAACAGATACTACCAATTAAAGTATCAATTGAAGATCTCAATAGTCATAGAATTCGGCAGCGATTTGTTAGAGACATAATGGTTGTCTATACTGCATTCCTTGATAAAGCAAACAAATCACGTCAAATATTACGAGCTGATTTGACAGATGCTCAAGGAATGATGACTATAACGTTAACTGTACCTGCACATTTAGTGGAGCGACATGAACAGAAAATTTTGCAAGGCAATAGCATCTCAATTACAAATTTCAGGATATTGCCTAAAACCGTTTATGATCGTGGTGATTGTGACAAAATAATTTTGCTTAATGAATCAAGTATCATAGAAACTGTACCTGAAGTTTGCAAAGAATATCGCTTCATTCCCAATACAACCATTAGGCAATTTGCAAACAAAAAAGAAATGTACCCAATTGGCACAATCACTGCAGCCGTTACACTTGCCAAACGGGTTGGATTGCATTACATACTCCATATCAAAGATGGATATTCTGAAAATGACAATGCGACTGTATGTATTTGCATGTTACCTATTCCTAATTTTCACTAGATAACATGCATCACTTCAATATATAATTATTGTAATTTGTCTATAGTTATTGTAATTTGTCTCTTGCACTTGCAATTTTTCAAAACATACGAACAATGTACTTGCATATTACTTTTTGTATTTTTCAATGGATAACAATTTCTCTCTTGCAGTTGCAATTGTTTGACATGTATGAACAATTTTTCCTTTCAATGGAAAAAAAACTGCAGAAAGGAGACTTCCCCCTCATCCTTTTCAAAAATTTAACAAAAAAGGTAAACACAAAAGAAACAATATTCAGAGCATCAAAGTCAATGTTCATGACTGAACTTAACACAGATGCAGTAAACAATCTCATAAAACTAACAACATCTGCCTATGCTGTAAGTATAACAATAATGGTGTTTTTACTAGCTTTGCATTTCCCATCTAATAATGTAGATTAACGTTTGAATATTTTATAAACAGGTCCAAGGTATTCTGATGGCAACAAATCCATATTCAACTCCTTTCGAACCTGTTTGTGCAATTTGTAACTCCCTAGTCAATTCATCCATAGCGATAACCAATGGGACAATTTTCTGTTCACAATGCAATGATAATTGCCCTTTCATCTACAAGCATTGTATAAATGTTGTAATAGAATCCATTACAAATAACTTTGTACAGTGCATTATCAGGCAACCCTTATTACATGACTTACTTCCTGATTTAAAAGCAATGTCATATGAGGCATATTTACAATAGAAAGCTACCACTGTATACATGTTACGTGACTTCAAAATTCACAGCAAGTTCACACTCAATGAAGATAGTGAACTATTACATGTCGTCTAACAAATGGAAGGTACATCAACATATGCCTTAACATCTTTTGTCTCAAATATGTCCTCTCTTCAATCCACAATGTTATCATTTTATTATAACTAACTATTTGTTATACAGATTACAAAATCCAGGAACATGGCAGCCTTCACGTACACAGCAAATGAAAAAGTGATATGAATATGGAAAAGTGATATGAATATGTTTCTTCAGATTATGGTCTTACTATAATAGAACTATTTAACTTGCAATTTCCACTCGTTTACCAAGAAAATGTACTTTCAATATTTTAAATTCCATTGCTACTTCAAACCGCGAAGAGAAGATTTTAAATTTCTGTTGTCGCTTCAAATTTTAGTCATAATGAGCTTGTTGTAAGCCATCTTGTTTTGTTAGTTTTTGTTTCTTGGGTAATGTGGGTAAGGGTTCAGGAAAGTTAGCAAAATATTTTTACATTTTAACATGTTCTTTGTGTTTTTCTAATTGCATATTACTGTAATAACACATCATTTATATTTTCAATGACCACATGTGGCCACAACCAGCTGAGGGAGGATATAGTCTTTGTGTTTTTTTGCTTCATTCATTCATTGATTTATCAACTCAACTATTATTTAATTTAATTCAGAATAAATTAATATTGGATGATTGGAAGATGATAGCAATCAATTTTAACAAAATATTTTTACACTTTAACATGTTCTTTGTGTTTTTTTACATTGCATATTACTGTAATACAACAATTTACATGACAATATTACTGTAATACAACAATTTACATGAATGAGATTCATAACCAGCATTGTATATCATGTGAAATTAATTAATACTGTATTACAACAATTTACATGAATGAGATTCATAACCAGTGTTGTATATCATGTGAAATTAATTAATATTTTTACAAATACATCTACTGATAACTAGCTATGATGAGAGAGCTTTCCTAATCAATGGACAGCGTCCGTTATTAATTTCTGGCTCCGGCGTTATTGTTAACATCATTATTAGATAAGTTTACATAATAATAATAAAAAATAATAATAAAAAAATAATAATAATTTTATGTGTATATATATTAACATAATTTTTTTGGTAGAGTTTTATCTTGCATAGAAGTTGTTCACCAAAAAAATGAAATATACATACCTACTTATACACAAAACACACAGGAACATTGATACCTCTATATGCATAAATGATCATCTAAATACTTTAGTCCTTTGAGGTATGCATTTTACATCTAGATTAAACATACTACATTTTGAGTTTGAAATTGATAGATTTTTTTACTTTTTAATGTTGATTTTAGTTTAAAAGATTATATGTATTTTTAAAATTAAACCAATTGTCAAACAATTGATCGCCTTATTTTTCATTAAATTCTAAAATATTTTTAAAATTTGCAAAGCTATCATCTAAACATATAGATTAATCGAGCAAATCATATCTTAATTGTTCAAATAGAACTTCAAATATTACACAGACTTAACCATAAATATCTATTTATGGAATTTTGATCTCAAATTGGAAAGTTCCACTCGCATTAATAAAGTGCACATTTAAAAATTTATTTTAATATTTTGTTTTTAAAAAAAATACACTCTTATAAATTATTCAATAATTTCTAACAAAATAGTTTTATGTGATTGTACCCTTCGAACATGAATATTTCTTTCAGAGTGAAACATGGTGGATAAACAAGTACCCATATATGAAATGGACGCGTTATATAATACGTGTCATGCTGCATGTCGTTCTAATACTAAAGATTATCCAATAGAACATACCTCAGACAACCATAGGAACCTATATATATATAGATATATATATATATAGATATATATATATATATATATATAGATATATATATATATATAGATATATATATATACATACAACAATCATTGTCTCAATGGAGCACATCATGTTGCAGATTGCTCGGAATATAGGTATCAACCAGTGAAAAGGGTGATCCCAGAGTAATAGGTAGTTAATTATCTGGTAGGAAAAATGAGTTCGGATGACGCTCCCATGTCAGAAGAAGCTCAAATGAAGCTCAAACGTGGAGCCATGAAAGGAGGGCTCACCACCGCAGAGGTTTGTATTGCATTTGGTATTATTGTACCTATGCTTCTGTTTATTGTTAACTGTACAATTTGCTTAAATTTTTTGCATGCAATTAAACAGATGTGATCCAATCTTATTGCCATGTCCAATGACTGGGCAATAAATGTTATTCAGACATATGTCTCTTGCAATGGGCATGAGCCAGAGCAACATCAGGTAATAACCATTTAAAATATTTTAACAATCTTGAAATATATGTTTTACTTCAAACTGAAATTTTTGTAACGAATTACACATTGAATTTGCAACGCCATCCAAGCAACAAGATCTTTCAAGGAAGATAGCAAGTTTGTTCGGCGAAGACAGATTGAAACTTTGTTGTTCGGTTTGTTCGGATTAGTTTAGCGAAATAGAATGGGTCTTCGTCAGAGGTCAGTTGCTTTTCCTTTCTCCAAACCTGCACTTTCTGCATATTTTTATCATAAATTACATTTGGTATTTGTGGATAGCAGCAAGGTTGTCCTTATTTCAACATATTCTTAAATGGTAACTCAAGAATATCTCTTGCTGTTGGTTTAAACAATCAATTATTAGATGTCATTCCCGTGCATCAAAAGGTAACTCGTTAGTTAATCACTGTATCTGTCTTGATATGCATATTCTTTTTCACTGAAAGTAAAGCTTTTTTCAATGTAGCTTTAAGATATTAATGTTTAGAAGCTACTTCATGCCAAAAACTTATATATAGGATTTCCGATATAATGTAGCGTTTATGTTTTTCAATTTCCATATATATATATATATATATATATATATATATATATATATATATATATATATTTCCATTTTCGACGTTGCGTACACACAAACTGTACCAATGGTAATGTCTCATACTGTTGATTCATAATTTGACCACAAATCACGATTGTTGTATTTATGACAATATTATGGCTATCTGTAATTTTTATAATGGTTCTTAGGGTTTCATACGTGACAATATCTTAAATCACGGTTACCTATTATATATTATTTCTAACTTTAATTGAACAAACGGTTAACTATGATTTTATATAATTAATTATAATTAACTATGTTTAATTATATTTTTTATTAATTATATAAATACGTATAACAATAATTTGTAAATATTATAAATAATCCCTACCGGATTGGTATGACTCCCGTGCATTGAGAAATTAAGTCTAATTAGTAAAAACCAACCTCAGTAGTACTAGCTAGAGATTCATTAACGAACTACCAGGGTTTCACTCTTGACTTTTTCTATGATCTCAATCATTAAAATATGCTCTTTAGTTTGTGTATCAACAGTTTCAAGACCTATGCTACCTGATGGTGAGAGTGAGCACAAAACACACATGAACATTGATACCTCTATATGCATAAATGCGCATCTAAATACTTTAGTCCTTTGAGGTATGCATTTTACATCTAGATTAAACATACTACATTTTGAGGTTGAAATTGATAGATTATTTTACTTTTTAATGTTCATTTATGTTTAAAAGATTATATGTATTTTTAAAATTGAACCAATTTTTAAACAATTGATCGCCTTATTTTTCATTAAATTCTAAAATATTTTTAAAATTTGCAAAGCTATCGTCTAAACATATAGATTAATCAAGCAAATCATTTCCTAGTTGTTAAAATAGAACTTCAAATATTACAAAGACTTAACCATAAATATCTATTTATGGAATTTTTATCTAAGATTGGAAAGTTCCACTGACATTAATAAAGTGCACAATTGAAAATTTATTTTAATATTTTGTTTTTAAAAAAATACACTCTTATAAATTATTCAATAATTTCTAATTAAATAGTTTTATAGTTTTATGTGATTGTACCCTTCGAACATGAATATTTCTTTCAGAGTGAAACGTGGTGGATAAACAAGTACCCATATATGAAATGGACAATCTATATAATACGTGTCATGTTGCGTGTCGTTCGAATACTAAAGCTTATCCAATAGAACATACCTCAGAGTACCATAGGAACCTATATATATATATATATATACATCATTGTCTCAATGGAGCACATCATGTTGCAGATTGTTCGGAATAGAATAGAGATATCAACCAGTGAAAAGGGTGATCCCAGAGTAATAGGTAGTTAATTATCTGGTAGGAAAAATGAGTTCGGATGACGCTCCCATGTCAGAAGAAGCTCAAATGAAGCTCAAACGTGGAGCCACTCAGAGGACTGAGCCAATAGATAGCACTGAAGAAGGCATTTAAATTCTCAGAGAACGTCTTTCATCTTTACATGCTCTAATCATTTTAGATGACGTAAATGATGGACACCAGTTACAGGCATTTTTGCCAGTGGCAAACGTCCTCCATTCTAATAGCTTGATTTTTGTTACATCTCGCTACAAGAATGTCCTCACAAGCTCAACTCTTCTATTCGCATGCCTTCTTGCATCCTCATCCACTCGTAGGATTCAAGAACCTTGTAGACGAGTTTTGTGAAGCCTGCGATGGATTGCCTTTGTCTTTGAAGGTGTTTGGGGCACTTCTCTATTGAAAGAACGACCAAGGTTATCGGAAAGGTCAATTGGAGAAACTTCACCAAACCAAACTTCCCAATGAGATTATGGAGAGGCTTAAGATAAGTTACGATGCTCTGGATGAAGAAGAGGAAAGGCAAATCTTCATAGACATTTCATGTTATTTCATTGGGGAAGACAGGGATATGGTGATAAGAATATGGGATGGATCAGGCTGGAACGATCTGGTGGGCCTTGCAAATCTCGAGGACAGGTGCCTCGTTGAGGTTGACACAGAAAATAATACCATAAAAATGCACGATCATCTGAGAGACCTGGGAAGACAAATTGTGGATCAGCAGAAGTCATGTGGAGTAATCCCGCATCGTGAATGGCGTGTGATGAAGGACATTCCTGAGTTGTGGCGGCAATATTCTATAAGTGCTTGAATCATTCATACAGCTTTATGGTTTCTTTATTCAGCAAAAGCAGAAAAGAGGAATCTTGTTGCTTTGTTTAATTTGTTTGTTGCTTGTTTTAAACGAATGAACAGGTAAAAACTGAGGTGCGCGGAATTAGGACGGTTCATCGCCTCGAAAAGTACACAGAACTTTACTTCGCCTCAGAAAGTACGCACAACAGTTCATCATGGTGTGAAGAGGTGTCACCGTATCATTTCAGTAAGTTACAACTTGTTGCAACTGAAGGTGATGATTTAAAAAGCATATTGAGTAGGGTTGACTCACCAAATTTTATATGGTTACAGTGGAGTGACTGTCCGTACAACTACTTGCCTCCCTGGCTTCTAATGAAGAATGTAAGGGTCTTAGAAGTGAGCGGAAAGAAATTGGGTACACTATGGCGAACAAAATCTCAGGTGAAAGTTAACGCTGATTCCTTCATTTGCATGTCTATTATTCTTATTATTTGCCGCTCTATTTAATGGGATGAAAATATCTTATATTTCACTATTGCGTTGCAGGCACCTCTAGAGTTGCGGGAATTGACTATTCATTCTTCTGATTCTCTTCTTTTCGAGTTTCCAAAGTCCATTGGTCAGCTGAAGCACATAGAAAAGGTTGTGGTGCACGCTAGAGGTGTCGAATTGTTACCAAAAGAATTTTGTGATTTGCACTCCCTGAAATACCTCCATTGTGGTTTGGGACACTTGAAAATGCTTCCAGATTCCTTTGGTTTCTATTTATTGTTAACTGTACAATTTGCTTAAATTTTTTGCATGCTATTAAACAGATGTGATCCAATCTTATTGCCCGGTATAAAGACTAGGCAATAAATGTTATTCAGACATATGTCTCTTGCAATGGGCATGAGCCAGAGCAACATCAGGTAATAACCATTTAAAATATTTTAACAATCTTGAAATATATGTTTTACTTCGAACTAAAATTTTTGCAATGAATTACACATTGAATTTGCAACGCCATCCAAGCAGCAAGATATTTCAAGGAAGATAGCAACTTTGTTCGGTGAAGGCAGATTGAAGCTTTGTTGTTCGGTTTAGTTTAGCGAAATAGAATGGGTCTTCGTCAGCGGTCAATTGCTTTTCCTTTCTCCAAACCTACACTTTCTACATATTTTTATCATAAATTACATTTGGTATCTGTGGACTGCAGTAAGGTTGTCCTTATTTTAACATATTCTTAAATGGTAACTCAAGAATATCTCTTGCTCTTGGTTTAAACAATCAATTATCAGATGTCATTCCTGTGCATCAAAAGGTAACTTGTTAGTTAATCAGCGTATCCGTCTTGATATGCATATTCTTTTTCACTGAAAGTAAAGCTTTTTTCAGTGTAGCTTTAATATATTAATGTTTAGAAGCTACTTCATGCCAAAAACTTATATATAGGACTTCCGATATAATATAGCGTTTATGTTTTTCAATTTCCATATATATATATATATATATATATATATATATATATATATATATATATATATATATTTCCATTTTCGACGTTGTGTACACACAAACTGTACGAATGGTAATGTCTCATACTGTTGATTCATAATTTGACCAAAAATCACGATTGTTGTATTTATGACAATATTATGGCTATTTATAATTTTTATAATGGTTCCTAGGGTTTCATACGTGACAATATCTTAAATCACGGTTACCTGTTATATATTATTTCTAACTGTAATTGAATAAACGGTTAACTATGATTTTATATGATTAATTATAATTAACTATATTTAATTATATTTTTTTTATTAATTATATAAATATGTATAACAATAATTTGTAAATATTATAAATAATCCCTATCGGATTGGTATGACTCCCGTGCATTGAGAAATTAAGTCTAATTAGTAAAAACCAACCTCAGTAGTACTAGCTAGAGATTCATTAACGAACTACCAGGGTTTCACTCTTGACTTTTTCTGTGATCTCAATCATTAAAATATGCTCTTTAGTTTCTGTATCAACAGTTTCAAGACCTATGCTACCCGATGGTGAGAGTGAGCTCCGCTCGTGCAGATCTCACTTGGACTTGGATTTGCCTGCGTAACACCAAGATTTTATTTAAGATTTGCCTCCGATGTCAGATAGACCACTTAATTGCACTGATTGCTCACTTAACTACACCAATTGCATATCACTTAACTGCACCAATTGCATATCAAATTCCGCACATCACCGTCGATTTGACAGCTCTAGGTGAACTATTTCAGTTCCATTTCAAATCGGACAGTATATGTATTTATGAGTTGCATGCCATACCAGAAATCAGAGAGTGGAACTATGGAACTATGGGTATTTTTGTTTTATGGCGATCATTAAACACCGGTTTGCTCCAATAAATGCTCTTCATATTGGATTATATCCTCTCCCATCTGATCTTGAAGTATTTCAGCTCCATTTCAAATCAGTCCGTATATGTATTTATTACTGCACCTGTCAGAAATTTATCCCGCATTGAAGTGTTGCGATCTTGCACGCATTTCCCTATCTGGTTGTACAGGACTTCTCGGCTGCATCTCTTTTAGCGCATAGGTTCTTTCAATATTTTCAAATGATTACCTCTTGCCTGCAGTAAAATATTCCCAAAAACTCAGTTCCATTCACATTTAAAACCAGCTTGCAAACACGTTGACCTCTTTTATAAATTGGCAAAAGCAATACCTAATTTCTCCTACATATTGACATATATCTCTCTGCTTCACATAACATGGAATCCATTAGCATCAGCCAACTTACTCAACTGGCAGCATTGTTTCTCTTAGCACTTGTTCTCATGACTCTTTTGATTATGGACATCCTAAAAGTAGAAGCACAAAGGAAAAAGAAACCAAGAAACAGCCACTAACAATAACATCTCCAACCAGGAGCATAGGAGTCTATGGCAATCTATAACAAGTACATTATGGAGTATATTTGAGTTACAGCCACATTTTTGAGGACACATTGTCAAAATTCTGAATATCATGCCTATTTCTGCATTATTTTACGGCTTGTCTCTGTTCTGATTTTCAACCCAATCCAAGTATTTATGCCGCAGTTTCATTTTCTAAGTTGTTGCTGAGTTGTTCTTCTGTTTAATGTCAGAAAGAATATGACTATCTATCATAACTAATACATATTATGCACCATGCAGGCAGCAAGATCTTTCAGGGAACGTACCAAGTTTCTTCGACGAAGGTAGGTTGAAACTTTGTTCTTCTGTTTAATGTCAGAAGTTAGGTTTTTGATATCAATTGGAACCACTTCACTTCTTGGGCAATATGCCAGAGGAACCTTCTCTTCTTCAACTTATCATCTGCCTACTTTAGCTATGTCAGTTAGACAGGTTGGACCAACTGGTGTGGGATCTTCAGAACCACGCCTTCTTTAATTGAATTCACATTCTAGTTTTGTGACAATATTAATATTCCTGTGCATTGCAAAAACATATTGTTTTAATATATATATTTTGTTCGAAATAATCATCTCCACTTGAAGTCAACACAGTTGGAAAAAAGGGGTTTTATAACCCAGTGAACAATTATCAAGAAACTAACTCCTAATAAATATTATTGTTGACAGTTATTTCGTGATACTTGGGCTGTGTGTAAAGGAGTGTTTCACGATAGCTATCAAGTAGTTTGACCAAGAAAGAAAACATGATTTTACATGTACCACTTTTTGTCATGTCCTTCCAAATCTGAGAACTCTTCCCAGTTTCCTATTATAAATTTATTTGCTCTTCCTTCTCACTTATGGTTTGAAGACACCTAATAAAAGGTCCATTTGGTTTTATTTTTTAACCTCACATTGTTCAATAGCTCTTGTCAGTTGATGAAATCGATAGCACTTCATGACTGTTATTTAGCATCTGGTTACTTGATTTCTACTGGACATTTAAGAACTTTAATGAATAATGTATTTTTAGGCACATATTATGTTGACAAGGGTTTCACTCTTGACTTTTTCTGTGATCTCAATCATTAAAATGTGCTCTTTAGTTTGTGTATCAACAGTTTCAAGACCTATGCTACTCGATGGTGAGAGTGAGCTCGGCTCATGCAGATCTCACTTGGACTTGGATCCCGATGGTGAGAGTGAGCTCGGCTCGTGCAGATCTCACTTGGACTTGGATCCCGTTGGTGAGAGTGAGCTCGGCTCGTGCAGATCTCACTTGGACTTGGATTTGCCTGTGTTGCTAGTTCTGAGTTGCTGTGATGTTATAATAGTACAATTTTCAATTTTCAAAAAATGGGTGCTATATCCTTTCGTGCATGATTTCCAAAAATGGTCACCACTTCTTTTCAAGAAGCAACCCTATGCTTATATTGCAGTACATGCATATTGTAAACTTTCATATTAATTAGATAAGACCATGTAAATAAGTTAAAGGAAATACAATCTGTGACCACAAAAGCAAAAGGAAAAGGAAAAATTGCACCCTTCATAAGGTCTGTTTTAGCTAATCAGTAGGTCTAACTAAAACAAAATCCATAGGTTTCGAATAAAACCCAATTGCATATCAAATTCTGCACATCACCGTCGATTTGACAGCTCTAGGTGAACTATTTCAGCTCCATTTCAAATCCCATTTCAAATCGGACAGTATACAATCCATTTGTGTTGTCCCTGCAGACCCCGGCAGGGACTACCGCCACAGCAGTGGCTCCTTGTTCTCTATCTAACAATTACAATTCTTGAGTTTTATCTTTGAAATTAACACTATCTTATGGTAATGATTTTGTGAGGATGGTGTTTAAAATTATAAAGTTTGAAACAAATTTCACCATTTCTTTGATAGAATGATATCTCATTTGGATGTATTTACAATGAAATGCATGTTTCTTTTTGACCAAACAATTTCTTAACTATTATCATATTATATAGTATGCGTTTTATTTCATTCATGCTAATATTATATAGTATGTGTTTTGTTTCATTCATGCTAATATTGGCTAATTTTCCTTTTAACCAAACATCATGACAAGTTGTTGAAGACTTTATTTTTTCTCCATATATGGTAACAAGAAATTGTTTCTCTGTTTCTTGTGAAAAGAGACTTGAAATAAAATTGAAGGGATAAGCGATGTATTTTTTTTATTATCATTTGTACTACTTTCAAAATCACTATTACTATAACCCACTAAAACATTATCAACAATGCATGGATACATAATGCCATAATATGTTGTCCGTATAATATATCGTAGAATTACTTTAGCAACTTTCGCGTATGGTTCTTTCGGAGAATCCATGAGTATCAAAATTATAATAACTACAAAGAAAAGACATGATGTGAGATACATGAGGATTCCAATAAACCCCTTGAGGAGTGTAAGATCAACTCTTGATCATTCATATTTTTTACTTGTGCTGGTTGCTATTGGTGTGGTTATATTTGAAAATTAAGGAATAAAACTATGAAAGAAATAATCAGTTTTCATGTGAGGTTACTTCATTATGAGAGTGCCATAATAGATTTATTAGTAATATATATAAGGTTACAAGTTTGTTGAGGGGTTTAAACAACTCAAGAAGTAGGACATAAATCCTAAATAAAATAGCTTAATCTCAACAAACAATAACGAGTGACTATTAATGAATTAATTTAGGTTTCTCAGTTATTTTCAAGTCTCCCCTTTAATGGAGAAATGAAACATAATGCCTGTTGGTCTTCGTCTTGCTCTTAGTTTTAGCTAGACTTTTAACCTTACAATTTAATTTTTACCTTTATTGTTCTTAAGTAATGATAAAACCTCTTCCTTGATTTATTCAACTACGTGTCACTAGGTTTTGATCTTCTTCTCATTATTTGTAATAGATCATCAGGTTCTTGAGGCCAAGATTTATCTTCAGTAGTTGCAGATTATTCAATACATACATAAGCGAGTTGTTGTTCTTTGTCATTATCTTTGTCTATATCTTGTTTGGTGGATTTTTGCCACATTAGCCAATAGTAATGCCTCATTTCTTCAAGACTCCACGACATCAGAATCCCATGAACTTAAAATGTATCAATTGTTGTTTCAATCTCCATGTCACAAGCATCATTCATAGATTCTTCAGTTTGCATATTTTCAAGTGTAACTCCCGCTGCTTGTTCTAGACCTTCATGAATCTATTCAAAGGACATTTCAAGCAATTCTTCAATCAGTTTTGTCTCTACATCATAATAAAGCTTAACATCTTCAAACTTATTAGATATCATTTTGGGATTCAAATGCGTTAAGTAAGTCATTCATCTATGACCATTTCCATAAGAAGTAGTCGTAACTAAGTAATTTCTCATTATTTTTTAATAGTCCACTTAGCACTCATTGCATCAGGTGATGCTCACAAGGGTGAAGAAGTGGGATTGAAACTAGTGAAATGAATCACATAGCTCAATCATCACTTCCGGGGCTTGCACCTAGTAAATAGGACTTCCCCGGAGGTCACCCATGGCTCAAGCGCGCTTAGTTGTGGAGTTTTCCCCATACTCAAGCCCACTTAGCTTGCTACCCCATTTGCAAAAACTTAGCAAGTATTGTGCCTCATGAACCATTCAAGTAGAGTTCCCTTCACTCATTTGAATTAAGTATTGGGTTTTCGCAGTGCATTATATTAGATATTATTTTGGGATTCAACTGTGTTAAGTAAGTCATTCATCTATGATCATTTCCATGGGACATAGTCGTAACTGACTAATTTCTCATGATTTTTGAATAATCCACTTAGCACTCATTGCATCGGGTGATGCTCACAGGCGTGAAGAAGTGGGATTGAAACTAGTGAAATGAATCACATAGTGTCAATCATGACTTCCGAGGCTTGCACCCGGTAACCACGACTTCCTGGGAGGTCACCCATCCAAGATAACTCTGGCTCAAGCGCGCTTAACTGTGGAGTTTTCCCCACAATCAAGCCCACTTAGCTTGCTACCCCATTTGCAAAACCCTAGCAAGTATTGTGCCTCATGAACCATTCAAGTAGAGTTCCCTTCACTCTTTTGAATTAAGTATTGGGGTTTTCACACTGCATTATATTAGATATCATTTTGGTATTCAACTGGTAAGTCATTCATCTATGACCATTTCCATGAGAGGTAGTCGTAACTAACTAATTTCCTCTAACTACTGCTATGATTTCCTAGTCTCATTCTTCCACTTGATCATAAAAAACAAACAACAATTTATTAAACAAAGTCTTTCGGTAGAAATTACATGAGAGAATTTTTTTGGCGGATGTGTTTCGAACCAAAAAGTGTGATTCATCATCACGACCAGATGAAGAGGCAGACCATGGCAAAGGCTTAAATAGAGGGCAATGTAGAGACATAATTTCAAATAAAGACTACATTTGAACAATAATGTTTAAATTATAATATTAATTTAATAATATATTAAAAACAAATATTATTAAGTAACGGTTATATTAAATGGCTAGTTTTTAAAAAATAATTAAATAATGATATTATTTCATTAATTTATTAAAATATTAATAAGCAACCGTTATATTAAATGGCTAGTTTTTAAAAAATAACATTTAAATTAATTTATTAAAAAAAAATATTTAAATAATAATATTAGTTTATTAATATATTAAAATATTAATATGTAATGGCTATATCAAACCATTGAAAAAAATATTTAAATAATAATATTATTATAGAAAAGTGAATACAGCAACAATTTATTAATCAACTTCTTCGCCATTCATTTTCATAACCGAAATATTCATTATCAAATTACAAACAGCGTATCCATTTCTCTCACTACATCGCACCGAACTACACCACGCTGTCGCTGCGCTACAACGTCAACTCTTAATTAAACAACGCTCACAAACATCAGGGAGGCACAAGCTTGCCAATACAATACCTAACCCGAACACTAATTTTAGCCAGTCGTCACTTTTGACTGCTGCAAAACCCAAGAGGGATGTCAGATAAAATTGTTATGGTCACGATGTGCAGCTCTCGACTCCATCACAACAAGCCATGTACAGGTTCGACTCCAACAGGGTGAGCCACGCACAGGTTTCGTTCCATGCCACAATAAGAAATATAGCTTCACACATAAGCTTTATAAATCCAACGACTCCCGCTGACCAATCAACGGCTCTTCAAACAGCCTTGTCCACCAGTGGATTTTGAAGAGGGTCCACACTCCCTTTCACGCTGATAGCCAGAGTTACTTGGACACAAAGGCTTTTAAATAAAAATAACTTTACATATCTGATCCTTGAACTGAATAGATCTATCGTTACATGCAGGTGGCATCCCTCCAAATCACTGGATCCCCGCAACCAAATACACGTTGGGTTCAATCTCTCGACATGTGCTGCGACATTGGTTCAATAATATCAGAGACTTCTCAGCACCTCGGTCAGCGTACAACAATAGACATTGCAGTCATGAGTTTCCAAGTCAAAGATGGATCAATCAACCTGATGCTTCTTCTCTAACTGACCTCAACACCATCAAGTTGTGCTTTAATGCGTTCTATTCATCTACTACGCAACTACAAAGTTACAAACTGCATATTATAACAAAATATGGACAGGCCCCCTCCACGGACATTGGCAACTCACAGTTTCCGCACAACAGATTTGTACTATGGACAAACAAACACACATAATGAACTATATATTTTACCTGATCCTCATCCTATGTTCTCCTTTGAGAGAGCGATGGCCAAATATGGATCAATCCATCTACAGATCTCTCATTCGTGTCAATGTCCAGGCCACCGACTCCTCCTCGTGTCTCTTATATCGGTCCAACAGAGCATTAATCGATCCATAGGCTCTGTTAGTCCTTCTCCAGAGCACACAACTCTTCTCCACGTGCGGAAGTTAGTAAGCAGGCATAGTCACACGCCTCTCCCGTAAACTTTGTCGACAGGTGGGCCGACAGCTCTCCGAAAGCCGCAGCAGCAGAGTCGACAGAAAACTTGCAGTGGAAATACTCGTCCACACTTCTCCAAGCTCAGCTCAACCCAATGCTCCTTAGCTAGTACACAGGATCTTTCCTTCACACGGTCAAAAACTTACAATTTCAGCCACTTTATAACAGCCTCAACAACCACCAGCGCTCAGTTCTTCACCAATTATCTGCAGAATGCAACAACAATCACTTGGCTCTACGCAGTATATCCACAGGCTTCATGCCTCTTCAAAGCCACATAACCGCAATTTCCTTTTCGGTGCACACTTCACCTCCAGCGGCGACACAAAACAGCGTTAGCTACACGCTACGGTCTTCCAGGCTCAAACGACTCAGTTCACACAACAGTCACACTTGGATCACACTCCCCTAGGGTTATACTTAGTGACCTTACAACAGCTTACAGTTCCAACAATCCGTCAATTGACTGCAACCTCACGACCTTCGCTCATGAACCGAGCTATGGGGGAACCCGAACGAGAAAATAACACTGGCAGTCGATTCAACAAATTCGATAGCTAGACACCACAGCATAGTAGAAGCATGGTGCGACTTCACAATGGAATGCACACTTCCGAACAGCGTTATCACAAATCTCGTCAGCTGAAATCATATCAGAGCAACCAAAAATCTAACACTAGTCCGTGCAGTGACCCTTGTATTCAAATTCGCAAGAGCGGCACTTTCTCCAGCACGACAACAATCCTCAACTCATATGCATCAATGCCTTTTCAGCACAACACTTTATAATCTCATCCTCTCCTCAAAGCTAACCTGCACGAAAAACTCAACCTTCACACCATCGAGCCCTCACTAGCCTCTCTGCATTCACCTCTGCGGAAACTCACCCAGCTCTCACCTGACACTATGATACCAATTTGAAAATTAAGGAAGAAAAATATGAAAGAAATAATCAGCTTTCACGTAAGGTTAGCTCCTCTGTACAGGGCACAACTATTCACTAGCAATATAACTCGTAGTACATAGTATAAGGTTACAAGTTTTATTGAGGAGTTTAAACAATTTTCTAAAAAATACGATTTGAATTTGAAATAAAATAGTCAATCTCAACCAACAACCACAAGTGAATAGCTCAATCTCAACGAACAACTACAAATAACTATTAATGAACTAGTATAGATTTCTGCATTATTTCCAAGTACTGTTGCCGTACAATTTATCATCTAAAACCATTTTAATACAACTTGTGCATAGTTTCTTGGACTAATAAAAAATCGTTTTTTCATATTTCTCAATTTCCACCTTAAGAAAATGCTTCACCAAATTAAAATCAATCATTTAGAATTTACTCTTCATCACAAATTTAATTATGAAGTAAAAGGTTACTTATATAGACCATGTCATCCACATACACATAAACTACAAAAAATTGTCCTTGCTTATTGAACTTTGCATACACTATTGAACTTTGTATACTAAATAGGAATATATTTTGTTGTACCAAGCTTGAGGAGCTTGTTCCAACCCATATAATGCCTTCCTCAACTGATGGACATTTTTTTTCAAGAAAAAAAAAATAATAATTTTATTAAATAAATAAAATTACATTTACATATTCTAGTAGCATTAAAGATGCACCACTAGCCTTTAACAAGGTCACAAAAATAACATCTCAGATAGTCCATATATCATAAAAAATATAGAATGTAGTTTCTACACAATAGTCAATAAATACATTTTGAAGACTTGTCTTAGGAAGGTCATTGAAAGTATGTTCACTATAGAAAAGGATTAGCAATTCCAAACAAGTCTCTATTGAAAAAAAAAAAATTGCTCATATAAACAAAAGGTAGTATAATATCAGCCCTACTTTTGTCCCATGTTTATGAAGATACGATGTGTCACAACCATCATTATTCTCAGCAATCTTTCATGTTCCCGGGACGAATTCCAATTCTAGCTTTGAGAGGGAATCTGTTGGCTGATTCCTACACCTATATACATGGTCGAAAGAGATGGATATGAAGTTCTGAAACTGGATTTGAATGTTCCTAAAAAGAGGCACAAGTCTCATTTTTTTTTTTCCAAATTCTCTCTTCATCCATTTTATGAGAAGGAGTGAGACCCCATACATATGCATCCTATAAATGTTTCTTTCCTTTACATTTTGTAGAAGAAGTTTTAGGGCCGTTAAATCTATGAAATTATTAGTGATTGCGCCCAATCCAACCCAAGAAGACATTGAATGGGAATCTAAGAGGAAAATAAAACCCCTAGCACCACCCCTAGAGGGGAGGATTTGGCTGCCCCATCAAATGATGTCAAAGGAACAAAAATGAGAATTTTGATATCAAAATGGCTACCTAGAGCTGTTAATTTCCAAGAAAAGGCTCCATACTAAAAAATGGCAATACTTTGCATAGTTGTATGTGCAACATCTAGAGGCTTGTCTTAAAAAATAACATGATTACGTTCCATAGAGATGTCCGAGGCAAGGGAGAGAGCTAGTCCAACATAGTTGTTAGGAATGTTGGAGGAATACCAATATCTTAAGTAGTATTCTATTGAAGAGCCATGTCATTTAAAGGATTATTGCATTAGTTGGATGATTTCATTACAATCTTCTCTTTAGAAGGCATAGGTGATAAAGAGATGGTGTACAGATTTAGTATTTTACTTATAGATAGGGCATCAATCGAGGCCCCAGAACGCCTTCTTTTGTAATAAATACCATGTGTAAGCTTTGTTCCTCTTGTAACAATCACATATGCAACTTCACTTTATCTAGCCAATTTGTTTTCCACAATTTCCACCACCGTGCCCCACCTCGCCCCCACTGAACAAGGTGAGAAATGAGGATGCTTTCTTGCAAGAATGGGCATGTATCCTATTTTAGATAGTATATGTATAAATATAAACTAGACGAAATGAGTTTATCAGGAACATTGAATAGCAAAATGTGGGAAATCCTGAGGGCATCGATATACATGTTTCATCTAGTACCAAATATTCCTTCTATATCAAGCTTCTCAGTCGTTATCCATTGTTGGAAACCATCATTGTATCGAGATGGTTATGCAATATTTAAAATTTCGTCTTGGTTTAACACAAGGATGAGGTTCTTAGAGGGAACGCGGTTTTGTGAGGTACCCATCCAAGGATTTCACCTATCCTGACAGTTGACCCCATCTCCAGTAGGCCACGCTAAACCATTGCTATGGAAATGGAAGGATATGGAAGGAATTCATGATGGATTTTGATATGTTACAACCTAAGGCACACGATTTCGTACTATATTTTATCCATTCACATATGGAGGTGGGATGAATGTATTTCTGAGTAGTGTATTGCACTCACAATCCCTCGGCTTGTATAAGTTTCTAGCCATTCTTTGCTTCTAGAGCATACGTGAGTGAATTTAGATTTTTGAGTTCGCAATCACTCTACTTGATTTTCCTAAGAACTTCTTTTGGAATCCAATCCAGAGTGGCTTAAAAAAATTGAATTGTTTCAATAAATACTTCTATGAGAGTGAGCCTTCGAACTCACAAGAGGCATCAAAAGCACTAGGAATTTTATTTTTTCCTAATTTTTGTTCTCTTCCAAACCTAATCCCATTTTAAATATTTATTTAGCCTTGGACTAAAACCCAAGTATTTCAAACCATTTGAGATATCCTCAGCCTAGTCATTCAAAAGAGTTGTGCATTTAAGTTTGTCATGTTCTTCCATACCCTCAAACGAAATGGAGGATTTGATATTTTAATTAACATCCCTATAGCCTCACTATTAAAAGTAGAAAGAGCTAATTTTAAGACCTCCAAAAATCTAAATGGTACTTCAAAAAAGATGAGAATATCATCCACGAAAAGTAGATGTGAAAGAGTGCATTTATTTCACAGAGAGATGCCTCTAAAGAGGATACTAGAAAGATCACTCTTTAGAATTTGACTAACGCCTTCTTCCACCAACAGGAGGACACTACAACAAAACCCTGTGATTACAATCCCTTTTTTCTTCCTTTTTTGCGTATAGAGCCCATTTTCAGTGCTATTTGTGTCCATTTATCAGATATGGTGCAAAACTTGATGCAAACTTTACACCAAGTCTTACACCAAGTTTAACACTAGGTATTGTAATAGGTTTTGCACCAGATTTTACACCAGGTTTTACGCCAGGTTTTATGCCAAGTTTTGTGCCATCCTTTGCACCATGTTTTGCATCAGGTTTGGCAACTAATTACGTTTCACCAAATTTTGCATCCTCTATTGCATCCACTTTTTGCATCTACACTTGCATCAACTTTTGTTTCATCTCTTGTATCCTCTTTTGCATCATTTTTTAAATAATTTTTTGCATCCATTTTTGTATTTCCTTTGCGCCAAGTTTTGCATTGAGGTTTGTGTCTAGTTTTGCATCTAATTTTTCATCTATTTTTGTTGCATCCACATTTACATCTTGTTTTGCATCCATATTTATATCCTCTTTTTCATCTGTTATTGTGTCCACTATTGCATTTAATTTTCTTGTGCCATAATTTTCACCTAGTTTGGCACCTCCCTTTGCACCCATTTTTTGTTCTAAATTTTCATCCATAATTGCATCCTCATATATGTCAGTTTCCTTAGTTTTAGAGGCAAGCTATTCCACTGTCTATTTTTTTGTTCCTAGTTTAGATGTTGTTGAAACAACTCCTTGACTCATGGATTCGACCCATAATGACTAGCATGAGTTGTTTGATGCCTATATTATGTTTTCTCTTAGTCATTTGTAAAGGTTGGACTCTTGTGGATGTGGTGCACTCATTGTATACTTGTATCAACAGTTTGGCAAGGAATAAAACCAGGTTTTGCAGCTATTTTTGTGGGATTCTTGTGACATTGAGTTTATGTATTGTTTCTTTTTTGTAATGAGTTTTTCTTATATTATTATATGTATCGAAATCTCTCTTTCTCTTCTAAACTAAATGGATCAAGGTGAATAGGCAAAATACAATAATTTACAGTGCTTTTGTAGGAATTTACAGGGTAAGTTCCTCAGAAAGAACACCAAAAGGACACCGCTCACAACCAGATCTCAAATCAATACACTAGTATTTTTGACGTGGTTAAAACCCTCAAAGAGGGAAACAGTCCATGGCCTGAGCCAACGTGGCCACTTCAGGCAATTTATTAATCAAAGAATGAAAATTTACATAAGCTTTCTCTCATAGACGGATTACCCGAACAATGACCCTCCATGCGCTTTAAATAGAACTCATGGACCAATCAGGTGTCAAGCCACGGATCAAGTGTCGGTAATACCGAGGAGAGAGTGAACCGTCGGATCACTACATATCGTGACCGTCGGATTGTAAGTTACAAAATGTACAACAGTGAAGAAACACGCTTTACCTAACTCTATACCTAACTCTATACTAGACCAAGTTGAACTTAACTATTTCCTATGTGTCGGAATATCCTAACATCCCCCATTAAGAACAACTTGGGATAGGATTGAAGGATTTACAAATATGACACAATAGGAGAAGGAAGGAGGCACTAGAGCCTATTCCCCCTTAGTGACAACTTCTTGAACTCCAAGCATATATCGAAGTTTAGTGAACTTCGCCTCTGTGAGAGCCTTTGTGAAGATGTCTGCAACCTGATCATCTGTTGAACAATATTGCACTTCAAGAACATGGTCATGAATGAGCTTTCTGATGAAGTGCATGTGTAGTTCAATGTGTTTGCTGCGCTGATGCTAGACTGGATCTTTTCATAGCTGAATGGCACTTTGATTATCACACCAAAGTGTGGTTGGATGCTGCTGCTCAAAGCCAAACTATGATAGGATCTGACGAAGCCACAAGGCTTCCTTACTAGCTTCCACGGCACCACGATACTCTGCTTCTACTGACGAAAGAGAAATGGCAGCCTGTTTCTTACAAGCCCATGTAATAGGTCCTGAACCAAGAGTGAAGACATAACCGGCAGTAGACTTCCAATCATCAGGGTCACCAGCCCAATCAGAATCAGTGAAACCAACTAATAGAGGAGCTGCTTTGGCACTGTAATGAATCCCAAATTGTATTGTACCTCGAACATAACGAAGTATTCTTTTAGCTGCTTTCCAATGACTTTCACGGGGGTTTTGCATAAAACGAGCAACAAGGCCAACAACAAAGGAAAGGTCAGGACGAGTATGGGTTAAATACAAGAGTTTTCCTACAAGTTGATGGTATAAGGTAGCATCAACTTCAGGAGAAGTACTAGAGACTGAAAGTTTGACTCCAGACTGAAAGGGAGAAGGGGCTGGCTTACAGTCTTCCATGTGAAAATGACGAAGAATATCACAAGCATACTTGGACTGGGAAAGGGAAATACCCTCCTTGGATTGCAAGACTTGAAGACCGAGAAAATAGTGTAAGTGTCCTAAGTCTGTCATTTCAAATTTCTTTTTAAGGCTGGACTTCACATGGTTTATAAGGTTGGGATCACTACCAGTAAGAATAAGATCATCAACATAAAGAACAAGGATGATAAGAGAGTTGCCCACTTTCTTGGTGTAGGCAGTATTGTCAGAATAACACCTAGAAAAGCCAGATTCTAAAAGAAAGCTATCCATTTTGGCATACCAAGCCCGAGGAGCTTACTTGAGACCATAAAGGGATTTCTTAAGTCGACATACAAGGCTGGAGTCTGTTTGGATGAAGCCAATGGGTTGTTCCATATATATTTCTTCATGCAAGTCCCCATGCAAGAAGGCAGATTTAACATCCATCTGATGGACTTCCCATTTTAAAGAGGCAGCAAGGGAAAAAACAAGGTGGATAGAGTTCATTTTGGCAACAGGGGAGAAGGTTTCAGTGTAGTCAATGCCTTCAACCTGTGAAAAGCCCTTAGCAACAAGACGAGCTTTATGTTTATCTACTTTCCCATCTGGTCCATACTTGGTTCTGTAAACCCATTTACATCTAACAAGTTTGCGTCCCTTTGGTAGAGGAACAAGATCCCATGTGTCATTTGCCAACAATGAATGATATTCTTCATTCATAGCTGCTTCCCAATGTGGATGGCCTGAAGCTTCTGTAAAAGTGTCAGGATCATGATTTACTGGAGCTTGAGCCAGTAAAGAAGAGGCTCTTTCAAACTGAGAACGTGTACGTCGTTGATCTGTAGGATCACCGGCAAGATCACCTGCTGCATCCCGAGTAGCACGGACCCATCTTGGAAGTTGAGGATCCTGAGAAGGTGGGGGAGGATTGTCATCCTCACTTTCATCATCTGAAGAAGAAATGTTTTCAAAAGTAGAAGAGATAGGAAGAGGTGGCACATCCGCCGGACTAGGCTCGCAGGCCGATTTATTTTCATCAAATTTTACATCTCTTCTAATGATAACATTTTTGGACTTAAATGGAATAAGTCTATAAACTTTTACATCTTCAGAATATCCAACAAAAGTACATTTCTCACTCTTAGGTTCTAAAGCTTTATGCTTTTCATCTGGAATATGGGCCCATGCTTCACTTCCAAAAACATGAAAGTGACTTACATCTGGTTTAATGGAACTCCAAGCTTCTTCTGGAGTGATATTCTTTAGAACCTTAGTAGGAGTGTGATTGATTATATAATTTACACAATTAATTGCTTCGACCCAAAAACTAAGACTGAGTCCTTTAGATTGCAGCATACAATTAGCCATTTCCTTTAAGGTGCGATTTTTCCTTTCAGCTACACCATTTTGTTGTGGAGTGTATGGAACAGTATGTTGAATTTGAATTCCATTTTCGATGCAAAAGTTGATGAATGTGTTTTTAACATATTCTCCACCATTATCAGTTCTTAGCTTAAGAATTTGATGTCCAGATTGTTTTTCAACAAAGGCTTTGAAGGCCAAAAATGTGTTAAATACTTCGCTCTTGAGTTTTAAGAAGTATACCCAAGTGCGTCTGGAGAAATCATCAATGAAAGTTAAGAAATACTTGCAGCCAGAGAATGAAGCAATAGGAAGTGGACCACATAAATCACTGTGCACAAGCTGTAAAGGGGCTGAGGCGTGCCAAGAGGCACGTTTTTCAAAACTATCCCGATGATGTTTTCCGAGTACACATCCGGAACAAACACCATCTCTGCAAGATACCATAGGAAGACCTGTCACCATATTTTCTTTACATAGATGTTGAAGGGAGCGATAGTTTAAGTGACCAAATCGCTCATGCCAAAGTTTGCTGACTTCATCATTATGAGCAACAAATACTGAGGGAAGATTTGATGACCCAAAGTTGTGAAACTTATACAACCTTGTGGAATCATCAGCAATACCAGTAGCTAGAATCTGTTTATGATCTCTTAGATCCTTGATTACAACATCATGAGGTGAAAATTCAACAATTTTACCTTCACCTGAATGAGTTATCTGATATACAAATAGAAGGTTGCAGGATAAGGTTGGAACACATAATACATCATTAAACTGACCATTGTCTAGATGAACAGTTCCAGTCCCTACAACATTAAGAGATCTATCATCACCAACATATATATTTTTGGTGTTACAATCATTTAAAGAAGAAAACATGGCTTTGTTTTGGCCATGTGATAAGAGGCTCCAGAATCAATGAGCCACTCATGAGAATGAGAAGAAGAAGATACATTTAATGCATAACCAGACTGAGATGATTAACAACGACATGCAGAAAGTGCCATTCCTGAAGATGAAGTTGAAGTTGAAGTTGAAGAATGCTCCACATGGATGTTATGTTTCTTCATTGCGGCTTCCAAGGCT
Source organism: Pinus tabuliformis (assembly GCA_031772625.1). Taxonomy (NCBI): domain Eukaryota; kingdom Viridiplantae; phylum Streptophyta; class Pinopsida; order Pinales; family Pinaceae; genus Pinus; species Pinus tabuliformis. Next base: position 881,445,746 of record CM062807.1, read on the forward strand.
TCCATCTTCTTAAAGCATTTAGATTCTAAGTGGCCATCTCGATTACAAAAGTTACAATGTCTATCAGTCTTCTTCCATTTGTTTTTATTGGTCCCATCATTTTACTGAAATGATCTTTCATTTTGAGGCTGAGTTTGCTTAGGACCCTTGTTTGGTTTAGGACCATTCTTTTTAGGATATGACTTCTTAGGATTCTTTGAATTTGGTTGCTGCTGGGCGGCTAACGCTTTCTTGGAAGAGTTTCCAAGATTAAGAAGACCAAGGTGTAAGAGTTTTTCTTGTTCTCTTATTAAAGAATCACAAAAACAGTCAAAGGAAGGGGCCTTGTAGTCTTTTCCTTGACAAATGAAAGCTTCCCTTGTAGAATGGAAGGTGGAAACAAATACAGAGTAGGCTGGTCCCAACTTAGTAAGGATGGAATAAATAAGGTTACTATCTTCTTTCTTAACCTTAACACCTTCCAAGAGATATCTAAGGGTCTTGAATTTGGACAAGAAATCTTCAATGCAAGAAAAATTATTAGGATCCAATGTAAGCAACTCATTTTCAAGTTGATGGGCTCTAATTTCATTTTTAATCCCAAAAACTTTAGTGATTTGTTCCAATGCTTCATGAGGAGTATCAAGTTCTGCAATATGGAATCTAAGATCAGGAGAAATAGACATCCCTATCAAACCACGTGCTTGATCTTGTCTATTTTCCCATTTTGCAGCCTTGTCTTCATCTTTTCGTTTCTTCTCTTGGCCTGTGGCTATTTTGTAGAGACCTTTACTTCTAAGTAAATCTTCCATGTAGGCTATCCATTGGAAGTAGTTAGTGCTGTCAAGAATGACTTGGCATGGACTTTCCATTTAAAAAAAAAAAAATGAAGCTGAAGATGCTTAAAGTAAGTGTTCCAATGGATAGATCTCGAAAAATTACGCTGTTTTAAAAAAAACGGCTCTCAAAAAGGCTTCCGGATGAAGAAGTTATGGCTTTTAGAAAAAAAAATTGTTGAAGTTGCCGTCAAAGTGCGCGAATGTGCGGGAATGAAAAAAAAACGCCCCCACAAAATGGAGATTTGAACCCAAGACCTCTACTCTCTTAAAATAGCTTTGAACCAATTGAGCTATACAAAAAATTTGAGAGAGAGAGAGAGAGAGAGAGGGGGGGGGGGGGGGGGGCTTGGGTTGCGTGCTTGCCTTGAGAAAGCTCTTTTTTTCCTACAAAACAAAAACACAAAACCCAACATGAATATGCAAATAAAAACGAACCTTATGGCTCAAAGTTAGCTTTAGCTGGAAACTAAATATTTTTCTCAATGTTTCTGATTTTCCAAAATCACACTAAGGTGCAGGGAAAAGAGCATACGCATGAGAAAAAAAACTTCCTTTCTGTTTCCGATTTTCGCAGATCGCACAGAGTCGCAGGGCAAAGAGCATACGCAGAAATGAAAGGTATAGATCCGGTAATAAAAAAAAGCTAAATAAATAGAAACCGAAATAACCAGAGAGAAAATAACAGTAAACTGCAGATAAACACTGTATACCTCCAGATCTTAAAAATGACGCAGATAGGGCTACTGGAAACCTTTTCCCGTGAAACGAAAGGGGTTCCTCACTGGAACAGATGCTCCGAACACAACAGAGCAGTCCTCTCGGCCCGAAAGCAGTCAGAAACAGTAGATCTAGGAAACGACAGCCGCATGCAGTTCTACTGGCTTCAGATTTGGATCACCAACGGACACGGCCCTCAAATAGCTCTGATACCATGTAGGAATTTACAGGGTAAGTTCCTCAGAAAGAACACCAAAATGACACCGCTCACAACCAGATATCAAATCAATACACCAATATTTTTGACGTGGTTAAAACCCTCAAAGAGGGAAACAGTCCACGGCCTGAGCCAACGTGGCCACTTCAGGCAATTTATTAATCAAAGAATGAAAATTTACATAAGCTTTCTCTCATAGACGGATTACTCGAACAATGACCCTCCATGCGCTTTAAATAGAACTCATGGACCAATCGGGTGTCAAGCCACGGATCAAGTGTCGGTAATACCGAGGAGAGAGTGAACCGTCAGATCACTACATATCGTGACCGTCAGATTGTAAGTTACAAAATGTACAACGGTAAAGAAACACGCTTTACCTAACTCTATACCTAACTCTATACTAGACCAAGTTGAACTTAACTATTTCCTATGTGTCGGAATATCCTAACAGCTTTGTCTTGGGAATGCATTTGGTTTTCTATGTTTTCAACAGTTTAAAAAGGATTCGTGGTTTCTGCATGTCCTCCTCAACTCCTCAACAGTCATAAATCTACCATATCATCCCATTTCTGGTACATAAACCCTTGTCTACCTCGCCCCACAAAACATGTTTGCATGCCTGATTTGATTTCCCGGACCTAAGTTTCCTACTCCATTGGATCCAGCATCCAAACCTTCAAATCAACAAAAAACCTAGAGCTACTATACCTACCCTAAAACCCAAATTAGAATTAGTCATCTCAGCTGAGATTGACATGGAAAGAGCCATCTCCCGACCTGGTAGGGCTAGCTACAAGGTTAAGTGTGGTTTGCGGTTATCCTAGGATTGCCTCCCTTCAGCCTGAGGTTGATCTAGGCTCTAACACAACCCAAGCACAAAGTTCACTTACTAGTCACCATAACCAACATAATTCCAAGTAACTTATAGATTCCAACCACAAGACTCACTTGTTGGTCACTAAGAACTGTTTTCAAAAGAACTTGAGTCACTTACAGAGTTCAAACCCAAGACTCACTGATATAATAAAGAACCTTCCATGAATTCACTGAGTGAACACCCTTATAGACTACGTCACACAAAAAATATTCATCATTTAAATATGGATGGCCTTTCTTTTTCAAGTGGTGCTCCCTGAGGCCTTATGATTCCCAGTTGTTTTTTTCACCCGAACTAGCCACACCACCCCATATTTATTGCTATCATGGCATTGCACACTAACTGATACCCTATACTGTGGAGTGGGATCCACATCTAGCTCATTTTATTACTTGAATATTTTGTATAAAAGTTTACATCATATTTATAATTTGGGTCCTCGTGGCAGATAACGAAAATGACATATTTACCAAGGAAAACTAGCCCAAAAATATATAGACATAAATACATAGGCACGTGGGTCTGTTGAATAACTTTGGTTCACTAGCCTATGTCATATTTTTATAGCTTTCCAGCCTGAACATCATGATCGTCAAACCCATTACATAGGAATTGTTGCATTAACATGTCATAACTTGGCCCACTAGGCTAATCATGTGGATACTTATAGAAGCACCCCAACCTCAATATCCACATGTGTAAATGTACAACACAAGGATCAAGTAGTGGTATTACATCATTCCTCCTGTAAATATGCATTATCCTGAGTGCATCATATATCCATAATCTAAATTTTCTACAGCAAAATGACTTGAGCTTTGAATTTATAGCGACAACTACATGTCCTCGTCCATGTCTCCATCCTAAGGTATCCTCCATGCTTCTGGTGCCATCTACACACCAACAGGATCTTATTGATGATCATCTAATCCTAGCACCATCATCATCACACCTAAATAATATCAAACATATGTCAATAATATATGTAGAAGTTAACTCTCACATATATAAGTATATATAAAGATATATACATATAAATTATTTTCTTTAGAAAGACAAAAACCATACACATGGAACATTCATAAAACATGGAATATAATTTTTATGTAGTGCAACAACTTTTCAAAATTTATGAAATGTTGACTTCCATATTCCTCAATCGTGAAGTACTATCCATGCTTACAAATGTTGCATACCATCCCTTTATGCATTCATTAAATATAATTCTTGCTTACACTAAATTTATTTTCTTATTGTTTATGCATCTCTTGCTACCATTACTCTGGTTGCTCTATCCATATTTTGAATAAAAATAAACATTTTCAAACTATTTTAACCTATTCCTATAAGATTTATTTTCCATGCTATAAAAAGAAATAACCTAATATTGAAGGTAATTATTAATATCATTGCTCTGTTTTTATTAACCTAACACACAGTCCTGTGATTTTCATTGAAAAGCATATGCAACTTGACAAATGTTTATGTTTTTAGTATCCTTGGTGACGAGGTCTCCAATGGGCATACATAAATATGGACTTCGCTATGGAATCATGGAAGACTAATTAAAAGAATTTATATGAAACTTACAACTTCATTGTATTCCATCCAACCTAGACAAAAACTCTAATTTGCTCTACGACTCTCTAATTCGTTATTGCAATCTCAATATAGTGCCTTCACTACATTGTTTTATATGAATAATCATTTCTTCCCAATTAACTACTATAGATTTCTCAAATCCCATGCTTTGAGTGATTGTAGTCTCACTCAATATACATCATGACCATGTTGTAATCGTGCTACCAACTTATTATAACACCTATGATAATAGAATCACATCCATGTTTTATATACCTATTATGTCTTATCATAACTTATCACAAACCTCCCATAAACTACATGTAATAAAACAATGTCCATGCCAATCATAACAAAACCATGAATATTTAGTTTTGAGAACATTTAACAATATAAAGTTATATATCCTATGGAAAAAATTACCGTACAACTTACAATAACGTTATGAAAATTTACAAGCTACAATAACACTTTGAAATATGAATAACTAAATCAAACCATTTATATGCCACACTAACATTTCGAAATTTCAAACTTTATCTCTCTACTTTGTAAACCTTCCAAGCACACTGACACACGAGATCAAAAATTTGATGTATGATGCATTGTAAGGGCCATGTTGACTTTGTGGTAAAACATTCGGGGGTAGCCAATAAAATTAGTGATGGTTCGAATTTGTATTTGCTGGATAATTCTTAGATTAGAGTTTGGATAGGTGTTCAAGAATGGGTTATGTTCATAAAGGGCATATTAAATTTCCAATTTCCATGATGCTTAAAGTCTCATACAAAGAACTTTGTTAACATTAATAATGGTTTTTTTCTAGGTTTATTTTTATATTTATTATATTTGCTTTTTGTTAAATTGTTGATTAAACATGTTATTATTATTTAATTTGTTGTTTTTTTAACTGTATAATTAAATTAATTATATATATAAAAGCATATATTTATTTTAATTAAGGATTTAGTAAAAGAGGAGAGGATAATTTTTGTTAGGATACAAACTGTTAGGGTCCTATAATAAATGGATTCATAATTTTGAATTGACAATGATCAATATTGTAATCTTGTACATACTTTTTCTTTTTGCAAATTTATTGCCAAATTAAAAAATATAAAGAGGGTATGTCCTAAAAGAACAATCGGAGGACAAAAAGAAACAAAGATCAAAAAAGTGAAAAATATGAACCCCACAAAAAGAGATAAAAATAGATCATGAAAGTGTGCAAATTCAAATGGCACTACTATTTTACATTTTCTGCAAATAATGATTATGTATAGCTTGTTTAAAATACCATAATCCATAATAAGTCAAACAACTTAATCTTGACTTTTCATGCTTTAAATTTAATGTTGATAGATAGAGAATAAATATCTAGCCAAACAGTTTAATCTTGGGAGATCATTAGTTAAAATAGAAAATGATAGGGAGCTCAATAGTTGAACCTAAGCTCTTGGTTGAAATAAGGTTTGAATTAGTTAGTTTCTTGTTCCAAAGAAAAATGAATAAGGGTTTTTAAGCTCATATGCACCCATGTAAATAAGGAATAAATGTTAAAGTAGCAGATGGTTAGGTACAAGCAATTTTTACAATCTTGGATAAACATCATTTGGCATATTATTAATTCCCCCCCCACAATGTGCTCCAGTACTAAAATCCTTCACTTATAAAGGCTCATATCATTTCTCTGACTTTTGGTGGGACCGGACCCTTGGCTTAATGACTCATGGACATCAAGTATTGGATTCCACATTACTGAAACCCTTCTCATTCATGAAAACACCCTTTTGCCTTTACATCACTCATTTTACCCTACAAAATCCCCTTTTCCTATGTTTAAAACACATTTTACCTAGGAAAGGTAAACCCCCTTTAACTAATTCCCCTCCAATTCAAAATACTCAAAAACCCACAAAAAATTCTTGTATCCTAAGTATAAGTGTTAAATGTCGATATTGGGCCACCACAGTGAAGAAATTCAAGCCAAACATCATATTTGACATTATGCTTACTATATTTTGCATTCCACACATTCATTTCATATTAATGTACTAACCTAATGTATTATCTCCCCGATATACCTTTTTCCTGTATTAAATAACTCCTTCATATATAATATCCAAACCCCAATTCAATTATAAACTATAGTTTCATCCCCGACATAAAACTATTAACCCACCAACCCTTGGTGCCATTAAAGAAAAGCCCGCAAATCTTCACCTTGATCTCCCTTCGTGCACCTTCACCTCATGACAACCATTAGATCTATCAGCCCCAGATCTGACGATGTGCATCCATATCACAATCACTCCCTCTCCGACCTGTATCACCCTGAGAGCACGTGAGATTCGCGGTTTTACTTGGGCTTGATTTTGCTACGTGTTGGCCTCCGGCATAGATCGCGTTCCCTTAAGGAAATACCACCTGCCTGCCAAAAGCGGTGCGATGGCCTCCAAAACTGCCTCCCCCCCATCGTGAAAACCGTCCACTATTCATAAAATACTTTCCCCGCTAAATTATAATCGTTTCCCTCTAAAAGGCCGAGAAGCCCCATTTCATCCTTTTTCGCTTATTGTTCTGTAAAACCCCAGCAATACATTCACGACAACCAGAGCCTTTGCGACCAAAATTCCTTGTCGTCTACCACCCAAAGAATCTCCAGACACCCAATTTAAGCATCCAATTCACGTCTGTAGCCACTGTACCCTCTTCAATCACCATTCAAACCAATTTGCAAACCAATTTACCAATTTCCGGGTATTTTGAGAAAAAACTAGAATGACCCTCTCATTTGAAAATGTACAATAAAAGTCAAAAGGTTAGAGTGAAAGTCAAAAAGCATAGTAAAAGGAAAAAGATAAATCAGCCAGATGAAAGAGCATCAGTAAGAGTGTATCAGATTGAAAAGTCAAGGAGAATAAAAGTAGCCTATGGGAAGACAAACAACATGGAAGACAACTATAAAGCATACACATAAAATAAATTCATGTCAAAGTGAAGATAGATGAAAAAACAGAGCAATCAAGGTAAACAATAAAATTAATTATGGAGGCAGTGAGGGTTAAACAGAGGTGAAGACACTTTCACCAGGAACAATGAAGTTTATCCAAAGTAAAGATAAAAATAGTTAAAAGAAAATTAATGTTAAAAGATGAAATCAGAGCAGGAATGGTACATTTTCCAGAAATTTCTTGTTTAAGTCATAATTATACAGAAACTATTGTGGAAAATCCGAGATGAATTTTATGAATCTATAGGATTTTTGTGTTCGTAGGGGGCCAATATACAAAAACCTATCTCACGTTTTACATAGGTATTACAAAAAGGGAGATAAATGCATATCATCACAACCTATTTTTCGGATTGTGCAAAGTCTCTTTTTTTTACATCTGTTTACAAAGAATATTGTGAACAGTTGGAGCTGAATTTTGGGAAATTGAAAGAGGTTTATGTCAATAACATACGTGTACACAATAGCCTCTTTCACTTGTCACATATCGCTCTCGAATTGAGATATACAAAGGTATCACTGTACCCTAATGTTGCAAAATTTCTAGGGCAGAATGCAGAAAGGAAGAAGGTAGATAGTGACTTGGAAGCCTAATCATCAATTAAGAGTTGCTATCACATTCGAATTTATCTTCTTTATCGCCATGAATCCATAAATATAGTTCCAAATAGATTCATTAGTTTTGAGCGTCCTTTATTTAAGTTATATTAATGTAAAACAGTTTGAGCTATTTGTAAAACCAATCTTGATATTTTTTCAATATATTTCAGTTTAGAATTTGTATAAATACTTATTCATTTGAAGTATTTGGTGTGGATGATTTTACATTTGTAGAGTTATTTTGATCTTGAACCTAAGGGTGATTGTACAATTTTCAAGTCAACAGACTGGAGCAAGTAATAAAAGCATTTTGTTAGAGGATTCATGCGATGAGCCATCTATAGTGAATTACTTTCTTTATGTGATTTTGTTACCTTTCTTATGTGTTTTCATAATCTTAAATGTGTTCTAAAATATAAATTAATTAACTGGAAATATCACTTAGAATTTATTTAATTACACTTTTTTTTTGCACAGTTAGTCATTTACATGTTTTCCTCTGATACCTGAATTTGAGAACCCTTAATTTCTCTCCCATCATGGTTGAGTTCTTTCATTCCTTCCAAAGTTTGGCCAATGGAAACCTTAATTTCTCCCTGAATCCGATTTGAAGCCATTCACCATTTAGCCTCTCGTATCTGTAATAGCTCATCTATCTTGCCCTATAGACGCTGCTTTTAGAACTGAATCCAATATTGTTTGTCTAACATTCGACTCCATAGCCCAATGGTAAAAGAAAACCTCTATTCATCTAAGTAAAGTGATCCCACCACCCAAAATTTCAAACCAAAACCCAAGTGTAAATAATAACTAGCATAAAATCATCTTAACTAAAATAAAGTTAAATTACAAAGAGAGAGCCCTCTCTGAGCATCAGGAAGGTTAGTTCCTAATCTCCAAAAGTGGTTTGTAGTTACCTCTGGTTTTTCTTTCTTTATACTTCAAAAGAAATACTAGAGTGATAAAATTTTCTTCAACATTTTTTTAGAGGTTCAAATTTGATCTATGATGATGGACAGTGATCAGACACACAAAGGTTAAAATAATCCACCTGGTGACTCCAAATCAATTTCACAGTCAAGACTCCACTCGAGGAATGAACCTAAAAGAACAATATGGGAGGATTAGGTTTGTAACTTGGATTGTTATGCAAGACATCATGTTTTTTCTCATCAATAAGGTTTTTCAATGTATATTGTATTTTAGAGAAGATCTTAGATTAGTTTTTAATTATTTTCCTTTGAAAATTTTGAATATAAAATCTCCTTACAGATTTGAGCAGCATTCTTCTGAATCTTATGATGATCATTTTCCAATCAAGAAATCTCAAATAATCAAGAATGCTTACAATCCTTGTACATATTCCTGTACTTTGGAAAGTTCCTCATAGGTATAAGCCACTCATCTTACCTCCTACAATCCATGTTTTCCCTAACAATTATTACAAGTATCTCCCTAGGTTTGATGGGTAATATGGTAAAATCACTACCCAAAAACATATTCAAGGTTTTGAGAATTATTTGGACTTATTTGAGATTGATGAAGACGATGTTAGAATCAAAATTTTTGCTCTCTCTTTGCAAAGTAGAGTAAAGAGTTGGTTCAAGAATCTACCTATTGCAAGCATCTCAAATTTCCAATAGTTTGTCAAAATTTTCATTGATAGATGGATAATCAATGTTAATATTATTTTGATCATAGAAGAATATAATCAGTTAAAAAGACATCCAAATGAAACAATACAACAATTTTGTGACAAATTTAGTTAAATCTATTATTCAATGCCATCAAATATAAGAGATCCTCCTGATTTAGCTCTCTTGCATTATCCAAAAGCATTTGATCTGGAGGTAGAAATTCAGCTAAGAGAAAGAAACCTTTCAATGCTGGAACAGATGCAGAACACTGCAGTAGATGTAGAAGTTAATTTGCAAATTAGAAGAGAAAAGTTGAAAGCAGGAGCAGAGAAGAAAAACATTGGAAAGGTAAAACTAGACATTTTGGTAAGAACAATAGAGGAAATGATACAAAATATCATCATGAAAGATAAATGTTTTTGTTCAAAATCACCATGACACATTTACTTCACAAAAAGAAGTGGTTGATAGCCATGAAAAAATTCCTGCTAATTCCAACTACCATAGATCAGAAGATAGATTTATAGAGCAATATGTGGAGAGGCAATCTACTGATCTAATGTGTATGTCTGATGACATTACTTCTTTTAATGATTTTCCTAAATATGACTAGTATGATGATAATTATGTTCTTTAAATCCAAATTAACTTTACAGAGAAATCAGAAACGAGTTTTGGAAATAAATGAATTCACATTCAATAGCTTAAAAACAACGATCATCTTATTCATATGTGCGAGGAAGGTGAGGAAGAAAGTGTAGAAAATTTGGAAATAAGTGAAGCTTCTTTGCCTCTTTGTTTTGCTTCATTTTATTTCATCACAGAAAACTTTAAAGAAATAAAAAATTAACAGTCTTTAGGTATTGATATTGATAACAAAGAAGACAATGAAAATCTTAATCATGATTATTCAGTTTCACAAGTGTAGTTATTAAATTCTGTTGAGATGTCTAATTAGATGACATACGAAAGTTATATATCATAATTTTGTGAATCGTTTCAGTTTTTAAAAGAAATATGGTATAATATCTCCGAAGAAAAGGATGAACAACTTGCAGAAATCCATGAAATCCCATTAAAACCCATATGTAATAGGTTACAACAATCCTTCCACATCTTTTATGATCCAATAGCTGATATGTTAGATGATGAATGCAATCAGAATTTTTCTCCATTAACTAACTATGAGATTCAAAATCAAGATGATAAAGGGTTCACCAGAAAGACATTTTAATCAGCAAAAATATCATCACAAAGCTTATCTAAAAATATGCAAGGTGATAAAGATGAAAATGACATTTCACTTTCATGGTATGGAGGCCATCTAGAACAATTGTACGGTTGCATAGATCAATTAAAAATTAGTGTATATATCTTGGAAGATCCTTTTGTACAGTTTCTAGAGTCAACAAAGGAAATCAAGTATTTCCTTATATTCTCATTTGTTGAGAAGGTTATAATTGGTTTTAGAATCTCAATTTTGATCACAAGCAAGCAAATGTAGTGAAATACATAAAATTACATAATGCTTGAATGGTTGCATTGACTGTTTCATTTTACCTAACCAACAATTGAACAATTGATTAGAGTAAGTAGGTAGGAATTTAGTTTATTTTAGTTTTTAGTTTTCAACAAATTATAAAATAATTCATTAGAAGTTGAAGCCTGGAAAGAAGGTGCTAAAGTTCTTGATGATCTATTAGTTTGGTTTGAGAATTGCAGTACCTTCTTTTAGTTTTAGGCAGATTTCAGTTTGCAGAAAAGGGTGTATTTTCATTTCAGAGTTTTAGTCACAAAGATTATACAAGAAATCATATACATGTTTGGGATTGGCCGAATGGATCAGGCTACTAGTCGACAATGTTCTTGACATCTCACGAGGAGATTCCATCCCCATGTGGAGCCAATGTTAGGATCCTATATAATAATAGGATTCATAATTTTGAATTGACTATGGTCAGCATTGTAATATTATACATAGCTTTTCTTTCTACAAATGTATTCCCAAATTATAAAATGTAAAGAGGGTATGTCCTAAAAGAACAATCAAGGGACAAAAAGAAACAAAGATAAAAAAAAAGTGAAAAATATGAACCCCACAAAAGAGATAAAAATAGATCATGAAAGTGTACAAATTCAAATGCCACTATTGTTTTAATTTTTCTACAAATAATTATTATGTGTAGCTTGTTTAATATACCATAATCCATGATAAGTCAAACAACTTGATCCTGACTTTTCATGCTTTAAATTTAGTGTTGATAGATAGAGAATAAATATCTAGCCAAACAGTTTAATCTTGGCAAATCAATAGTTAAAATAGAGAATGATAGGGAGCTCAACAGTTTAACCTAAGCTCTTGGATGAAATAAGGTTTGAATTAGTTAGTTTCCTGTTTCAAAGAAAAATAAATAAGGGTTTGCAAGCTCAAATGCACCCATGTAAATAAGGAATAAAATGTTGAAATAGTAGATGGGTAGGTACAAGCAATTTTTACAATCATGGATAAACATCATTTGGCATATTACTAATTTTCGTCCCCACAATGTGCTCCAGTACTAAAATCCTTCAGCCATAAAGGCTCATAGCATTTCTCTGACTTTTTGTGGGACTTGAACCTCGGCTTAATGAATCATGCACATCAAGTATTGGATTCCACCTTATTGAAACCTTTCTCATTCTTCAAAACATCCTTTTCCCTTTACATCACTCATTTTACCATACAAAATCCCGTTTTCCTAAGCTTAAAACACATTTTACCTAGGAAAGGTAAAACCCTCTTAACTAATTCCCCTCTCATTCAAAATACGCAAAAACCCACAAAAAATGATTTTATCCTAAGTATAACCACCACAATGAAGAAATTCAAGCCAAACATCATATTTACATTATGCTTACCATATTTTTCATTCCGCACATTCATTTCATATTAACATACTAACCTAATGTATTAGCTCCCCGATATACCCCGTATTAAATAACTCCTTCATATATAATATCCAAATCGTGATTTAATTATAAACTATAGTTTCATCCCCCACATTGTTTAAATTAATTCCCCGCTTCATATTTCCCCAACATAAACCTAGTAACCTACCAACCCTTGGTGTCATTAAAGAAAACTGCGCAAATCTTCACCCTAATTTCCCTCCGTGCATCTTCGCCTCTCGACAGTCGTTAGATCTCTCAGCCCCAGATCTGACAACGTGGACCCATATGACACTCACTCCCTCTCCAACTATTAGGCCCCTATACTACTAGTGTAACCCCTTATTGTTAGTAGTACAACGTCCTTATTATATTATTGTACCCATGTAGTCCCCATATTGTTATTATTATTCGCTTACATTATTATTGTTATGTCGGCTCTGATTATATTATGACCCCTTAGACTCCTATATATAGAAAGAAGGTCTTGTCATTTGTATCATCCAAGAATTATTCATTTGTGTATTGTAAAGGAGGTTGCCCCCTCAAAGAGGCTTATTTCTAAGGTGTTCATCTATCTTTTCTATCTTTTTGTGAGTTGGTTTTATAACATTTGGTATCAGAGCTTTGGATTCTAGGGTTTCGCTGCTCAAAATAGGTCATCGTGGACTTTGCACTATAACTTGTTTTCTACGACATTTCAGATGCTAAAAACAAAACCCATTTGGGCTGAAATCATTCTGAACCGTAGGTCAAAATTTTAGAGCTTTTCGCACTATATTTGCAAAGATATGATCTGAGGAGGTTGGCCTTTTTGCAGCCTCCCGAATTACATGCCAAATAGTTGACCTACGGAAAATTGTCATAACTTTTGTGTTGAGTATCTGATTGAAATTTTGTAAGAGGTTATAGAAAGAGGACGAGCTCTAGTTTCCTATGTATATTTTTCAAATCTTAAGGTCAACACAGTGACATGTGGCACTTCATACAAGTTTTCTCTTCTTAAAAGGTATATAATTAGGTCATCTTAGAATATTGTGCATAACGCTTTCTTGGAGAATCCAATTTTGATTAGGCTGGTGGTATTGGAAAGAGGACGCAGTGGGCTACCGCAAGTCGCAATTTTAGAACTGGAAGAGCTGAAATTACAGAGTTATAGTCATTTCAAGATTGAGCTCCTAAAATAAAGAAAAAGGCAATATGAGGAAGGTTGATGGCAAGGATCTAGTAAATTGGATACTTCAGATGGAGCAATATTTTGATCTACATGGCGTATCACTGTTACAAAAGGTATGTATTGCATCTTCATGTTTAGAACTGGATCAGTTTTTATGGTATAAACGGCCTTTTTCTCGTAAACAACTTGTTACATGGTCAATTTTCACGGAGGAAATAATAGCACATGATGAGGATACAAAGAAAAGCACCTTCTTTAGCCAATTGATAAATCTCAAACAAAAGTGTTCAATGGTAGAGCACATTGAGGACCTTCAAAAATTGAATATAATGGTAAATGATATTCTAGAGAATCAAAGGATTTATGTCTTCATAAGTACTTTAAAGGATAACATTCAACATGAGGTTCGTCTTTGGGAACCTCATTCATTGGAGAAGGCATTTAGGTGGGCAAGAAAAATTGAAAGCGAAATTATGGAAAAAAGTAATCCCACCACTCACGACTATAATTATGGAAGTGTTTCTTCTCCTAGTCATCCACAAAACTATAAGGGTTATACCACAACAATTGGAAGAAAAAAGAGAAAAAGGGGCTTTGTTACAATTCCAATAGCAAATCCACTAAAGGTCATAAGTGTGCTGAGAAGAAATTATTTTACATAGAGTATGAAGAGGAGTAAGAAAAGGATCAAGAAACATCAAAAGAAGAGGATATATGCTAGGAACAAACCCCAAAGAAATAAGAAATGAATCCAACCATATCTTGTAAAGCATTAACAAGAATTACCACTCCTCAAACTCTCAAGATAGAAGGACATATCAAGAAGAAAAAGGTTGAAGAATTGAAAGATCATATCGAGAAAGTAGAAATGAATCCAACCATATCTTGTAATGCATTGGCTGGAATTACCACTGCACAAACTATCAATATGGAAGGACATATCCAGAAGAAAAATGTTCAAGAAGTGAAAGATCACATCAAGCATCGAGAAATGAATTTGACCATATCTTGTAAAGCATTAGAAGAAATTATCACTCCTTAAACTCTTAAGATAAAATGGCATATCAAGAAGAATAAGGTTCAAGCAGTGAAAGATCACATCGAGAATCAACAACAAGGTCTCCAACTTTTAAAGGATAATGCCACTTTGGTGTAGAATCGAATGAAGCAACAGGTAGATCGACATCACAATAAAAAAAGTTTTGAAGTAGGTGATTGGTATTTTTACGGCTACATCTCAAGAAAGCTATTTATGAGAAGGAAATGTTGGCAATACTACATGCACTTAAGAAATGGTGACCTTACCCAATGGGAAGACACTTCAACATAAAAATCGATCATGATAGTCTTAAATACTTTTTAGAACAAATATTATCTTTAGAAGAAGAGAAAAAATGGGTCACAAATATGTTGCAGATGCACTCTCAAGAAATAATGAGGATGTGGAAGCATTGTTTTGTGCCATTTCTATTATGCAACTAGATTGGATAAGCAAAGTGAGTGATGAATGGAAGAAGGACAAAGAAGTGTGGCCAATCATTCAAAAGTTGCAGAATATCCCAATTCAAACAATATTGCCAGAACTTGAAGAGGAAGGAAAAATCATATTGGAACCTGGAGCAGTCATAGAAACAAAAACCCGACAGCTAGGAAATTGATCAATTTCAGAGTATCTCATCAAGTGGAAGAACTTACCTGCTGAATATTCGACATGGGAGGACACAAATTTTATACAGAAACATCAAGAACTACTCAAGCATTGAGGAGAACACTTTTTTAAGGAGAGGAGCATGTTAGGCCCCTATATGACTATTGTAACCCCTTATTGTTATTAGTACAACCCCCTTATTATATTGTTGTACTCATGTAGTCCCCATATTGTTATTATTGTGCCCTTAAATTATTATTGTTATGTCGGCTCTAATTATATTATGACCCCTTAGACTCCTATATATAGAAATGAGGTCTTTTAATTTGTATCATCCAAGAATTATTCATTTGTGTATTGTAAAGGAGGTTGCCCCCTCGAAGAGGCTTATTTCTAAGGCATTCATCTATCTTTTTTATCTTTTTGTGAGATGGTTTCATAACACCAACCTTTATCAACCCGAGAGCACCTAAGATTCGTGGTTTTCCTTAGGCTTGATTTTGCTATGTGTCAGCCTCCGGCATAGATCGCATTCCGTTGGGGAAATACCGCTTGTCTGCCAAAAGTGGTGTGATGGCCTCCAAAATCGCCTCCTCGCTCAACACAAAAACTACCCACTATTCATAAAATACCTTCCTCGCTAAAATATAACCATTTCCCTTTAGAAGGCTGAGAAACCACATTTCATCCTTTTTTCTCATTTTTCTGTAAAACCTCAGCAATACGTTTACGACACCCTGAGCCTCTGCGACCAAAGGTCATTACCGTTTATCGCTCGAAGAAGCTCTAGACACCCAATTTGAGCATCCAGTTCACGGCCGCAGCCACCATACCGTCTACAATCACCATTCAAACCAATTTCTAAGCCAATTCACCAATTTCCAAGAATTTTGAGGAAAAACCAGAATGATCCTCTCAGTTGAAAATGTACAGTAAAAGTCAAAAGGTTACAGTGAAAGTAAAAAAAGCACAGTAAATGGAAAAAGATAAATCAACCAGATGAAAGAGTATTAGTAAAAGTGTATCAGATTGAAAAATCAAAGAGAACAAAAGCATCGAGTGGGAAGAAAAACACCATGAAAGACAATTACAAAGCATACAGATAAAATAAATTCATGTCAAAGTGAAGATATATGAAAAAATAGAGAAATCAAAGTAAATAGTAAAAGTAAACATGGAGGCAGTAAGGGTTAAATAGAGATGAAGAAACTTTCACCATCAACAATGAAGTTTATCCAAAGTAAAGGTAAAAATAGTTAAAATAAAATTAAGGTTAAAAGATGAAATAAGAGCAGGAATGGTACATTTTTCCAAAAATTTCCTGTTTAAGTCATAATTTTTCAGAAATTATTGTGTCCAATCCAAAATGCATTTTGATAAATGGGAGGAGTTTGTGTTCCTAAGAGGTCAGTCTACAAAAACCTATCTCACTTTTGACACAGGTATTACAAAAAGGGAAATAAATGCATATCTTCACAACCTGTTTTTTGGGATTGTGCAAAGTCTTGATTTTGACATCTTTTTGCAGAGAATATTGTGAACATCGAGAACTAAATTTTGAGAAAATAAAAGATGTTTATCTCAATAACATACTAATATAGAATAATTTCTTTCACTTTTTACATATCTATCTCGGATTGTGATATACAAAGGTATCATTGGACCCTAATTTTGCAGAATTTCTGGGGCATAATGCACAAAAGAAGGAGGTAGTTAGTGACTTGAAAGCCTCATCATCAATTAAGAGTTGCTATCAAATTCAAATTTCTCTTCTTCATCACCATAAATCCATAAATATAGTGCCAAATAGATTCATTAGTTTTGAGTGTCCTATATTTAGGTTCTATTAATGTAAAACAGTTTGAGATATTTGTAAAACCAATCTTGATATTTTATCAAGATACTTCAGTTTAGAATCTGTATAAATACTTCTTCATTTGAAATATTTCATGTGGATGATTTTATATTTGTAGATTTATTTTGATCTTCAACCTAAGGGTGATTGTACCATTTTCAAGTCAATAGACTTGAGCAAGTAATAAAAGCATTTTGTTACAGGATTCATGAGATGAGCCATTTGCAATGAAGTACTTTCTTTGTGTTATTTTGTTAACTTTCTTATGTATTTTCGTAATCTTATGTGTTCTAAAATCTAAATGAATTAACTAGAAATATCACTCAAAATTTGTTTAATTACACTCTATTTTTGCACA
This sequence comes from Pinus tabuliformis, assembly GCA_031772625.1. NCBI lineage: Eukaryota > Viridiplantae > Streptophyta > Pinopsida > Pinales > Pinaceae > Pinus > Pinus tabuliformis. The sequence continues at coordinate 881,463,175 of CM062807.1, forward strand.
GTTAGTCATTTACATGTTTTCCTCTGATACCCAGATTTGAGAACCCTTAATTGCTCTCCCATCCTGGTTGACTTTTTTCATTCCTTCCAAATTCCGGCCTAGGGAACCCTTAATTTCTCCCTCGATCCGATTTGAAGCCATTCACCATTTAACCTCTGAGATCTACAGTAACTCATCTATCTTTCCCTGTACACACTATTTTTAGAACTGAATCCAGTCTTCTTTGTCTGACATTCCACTCCATAGCCCGATGGTAAAAGAAAACCTCTATTCATCTAAGTAGAGTGATCCCACCACCCAAAATTTCAAACCAAAACCCAAATGAAAACAATAACTAGCCTAAAATCATTTTAACTAAAAAAAAGTTATATTATAAAGACAGATCCTTCTCTGAGCATCAGGAAGGATAGGTCGTAATCTCTAAAAGTGGTTTCTGGTTACCTCTACTATTTCTTTTTCTTACAACATCGAAGAAATTTTGGAGTGATAACAAAAACTTTTTATTAAATGTAATTTTTTGTACATACATAATTGACATTGTAATATTTTATTTATGATTCACATTTTCAAGATGTTAATACATGCACTAATCATATTTAATAGTACAAAACATATATCCATAGGTCTCTATATATATATATATATGTTGTTACTCATATTTCAAATGTTATATGCAAACTCCATATTAAAAAATGAATGAATTACAAATTCACACAAAAAAAAATATTAATGTAATAAAATTTTGCCTTTATATATATATAATCCATATTAAACTTATTTGAGTAATAATTCATATTAAACTTATTTAAGTAATAAAATTCTATATGTATGCATATACATAATTTTTTTTATTACTATTTAGAATTTTAGATGTAATTTCTTATTTAAAGAATGAATAAAATACAAATCTCCCAAAAGAATATATATATATATATATATATATATATATATGATTTGTGTTGTTAATATTTAAAATCTTATAAGTTAGCTCCATATAAAAAATCAAATTTATATATATATATATATATATATATATATATATATATATATATATATATGACATTAAAATATTTTATTTCATGGTTCACATTCTACAAATTAAATTCTTAATCATGCTCTAGTTATATTTGGAAGTAGAAAACATATATATCTATATAACTTTCTCTCTGTATGAATAATTATCTCTGTTAGAAATATTTAGAATATTATAAGTCAATTCCATATTAATAAATGAATGAATTGCAAATATGCCTAAAAACTTATTAATGGAATGAGGATTTACTCTCTTTATATATAATCCATAACAAACATTTTTCATTATTAATAATTTTTAAATATTATATACTAATTTCATATTGAGAATGCAATAATTACACATAGACCATACAATGAAAATTGATTTGTTTCCTTTTATATAAACTTGATATAAAACTATGTTTTTTTAATATGGACATTGAAATATTGTATTTATGATTATGTCTAAAAGAAATGATTTATTAGTTTATTTTCATTTTAACTATTATTTTTGCATGGCATATATCAACACGAATGTTATCTAGTCAAAGAATTACATATCTCAATCCTTTTTGTATATTTTTTTGTTTTACTTTCAATTACTTTATCTCTATATTAAGTTGATGTAGAATTAAGGTGGAAACCATAGTATTTTATTTGTGGAGAACATTGTTCTTTTTGTATTACTATTTTTTAATTTGTTATTGTAAGTATTATTTTATTATTCATTTCCCTCATATTAGGCTATAGAACACCTCTAGAGGTAAAAAATCAATTAATTTAAGAAAACATAAAGACATCAAAAAATAAATTTAATAAATTATTTTTTAATAATCTAAATAAAATGAGATATGTTTTATAGAAAAAACATTCATTTATAATTTTTTTTTTAAGTAACTTATATAATGTTTGTTTTCTTTAATTGTAATTGAAGTTATTATATTAAGAAAGATATACTTGGAGCACAACATTATATTAAAGATAAAAACATAAAAATACATGGTATTAAATTCTAGTTTTTCAAAAATATTCATATTATAACATGATTTTGACAACGAGACTTCCATAGTATAGATTTTCTTAGGGTAGATTTTCCAATATGGCCTTGATATAAAAAATATTCATCTTACATATAGTGCCAATATCGAGTATTTTTGTATCCTCTCATTGGGATATTCATTGACTCCATTTAAGGTAATGACCACATATACACAAATGTAACTTTCTCGACAACTTGCCAACACCAACACTCACCTCCATATGTCATGATATTAAAGAATTAACAAGTGACTCACCTCTCATTTATAGGAAGGGTGAGAATTTCAAATGATGTGATATTATCTATAGATTTCTCCATTATAGAGTTTTTATGTGGTCAAACATGGAGGAATATGAACTCATTCAATATTTTCAAATAGTATGAAAGCCTTTCAAATAGAATGTTGAGCTTGAAATATACTAGAGAAGAACTAAAATTAAGGCCTTGAATTAAAAAAATTTAGTCCCAAAATATGATTAGATTATGAATATTAAGTGAGATGGATTAGAGAAATCGCTCGAATAAAGCGTAAGTCTCTACTTGGAGACTTGTGTCTTGCCTATAGCTGCATGAAAACAATAGTCAACTTGTCCACTCGGGTATGGTAACACCCCCATAATACCTACCACCACTGCAACATTCTTAGAGGTTCCATCATAGTAGTGTACATATTCTTTTTAATATTTAATCCAAAGGTTGCATTCCTCTATGGGTATTTACAATTGTCAGTGAGGGATCTAGGATGCATTATGAGAACAGAGATCCTTAACATTGAATTGGAGAACCACAATTCTTCCATGTGATCAATTTTTTTAGGAGAGGGGATATTTATATATTTACTATTTAAATTCTCATCCAATATAGAAGCATCCATTTTTATTACAATTTGAGGCTAAGGATGATCTTCTTGGAATATGGTACAATTTCAAACCATCCATAATTTTCAATAAAGCTATTTGGTAATGCTAGCCAAATCCTTTTTAACACTAGTTTCCTAGAAAATGAGCCTAGATAGAATTTATCCTGAAATTCAAAAAATAGAGGGAGATGCCTTGGCCTGAGAATTCTAACAAATATTTCATGAAGAGCCAAACCCACATATATCTAGTAGATTTACAATGCACAAATATATCTATAATTGATTTGCAACTTTGTAGACACAAGTAACATTTTGGGTAGCTCTAAATTCCTCTATCTTCTATAGTGTCTGCAAGAGGATTTTATTATGAACTAATGTCCAAAAAAATATTGACCTTTAGAAAACCATCGAAATGCCATATTATTTCCTATATTATAGAATTAGAAGGAAGATATTTAGGAAAGGGGGACGAGGTATATCATTTTTTAATTACATAATACAAAAAATTCAATCCATGAGAGTCTTCCTTAGAATAAGGACCAAGTTCACATCTTGAGAGAACATCCTCCAAATGCCCAATGAATGGCCAAAAAGGATAGGGCATCAATAAAAGATTCCATCATCTCCAAGATCCATTTATTGTCTACTAAGAAATATAAAAAAGATATGATATCCCTATTCCATCCAGCCATTTCTAGAATGGAAGAAGAGAAGGCATACTACCTATTGGAGCATGACCTATTACACTATTTCTCCTTAGATTTCCCTACTAATCATTACCAAAATTCCAATTCAAATATGATTCAGGTCAAGGAATCATTGTTAAAAAGAGTTTCCAATTTTGAGAGACCCCTTGGAGCATGGGTTTGTTACAATAAAAATATTCCACTCATCTTTAGAATTTGTTGTGAATTACTAGCTTCCACCAATCACTTTTTTTAGTAATTCATGGCAACAATATATTTTGTGTAAGAGCTCAAATCATTAGGGAAGGAGTTTTCGTTCTTAGAAATCCATTAATTTTTTGGGTTTTAACAACCCACAAATCCACTATATGAAGTATTTTGGTATTATATATAAGACCTTAGCACAAGAATGTCTAATTTCTTGATCCATTGTTGATAAAAAAATAGCTAGAGTGAGAAATAGTTAGAAATTGAATAGAGGAAGAGATGACAGGAGTAATTTTATTAGAAACAAACAACATTATATATTCAACCATTAGGCTCCCCATTGACAAAATGTGACTTAAAATTAGAGAGTAGAGGAAGCCACAAGGGGTTAGGGAATTATTTGAGAGTAGTAGGAATTCCCCAGTATTTGAACGCCATCTAACTTCATGATTTGGAAATATCAGAGTTTAAAATGACATACTTGGGATATACAACTAATATTACATGAATATAATTGATTATTCTCAATGTTTATTAGACCTCCTTTTGCAGTAACAAAATTCTTCAAGACAATTTTTAATATAGGGGAAATAATAACAAAAGTACCCACCAAAATAAATGTATCATTAGAAAACAAAGAATGATTTATGTTCATTATCCCCCACATGTACTAATTATCTAAGAGATATTCCATTCATCTTTCATATTCCAATTTGATTCTCAAGAATTATTCCATTATGATATATATAATGGGGAAGATAGGATAACCTTGTCTTAAGCCCCTAGATGATTTCAAAAGAGATGTTGATTAACCATTAACAATGAGGTAATACATGTACCATCTATGAATTAATATATCCATTTTATAAATCCTTTCCCAAACTTAAAGTTTTGGATGATGAGAAATGTGCATGTCCTACCTTGCCAAAATTGTTAGCCATATCTAGCTTAATCATCACACATTTTCCCCTACAAATTATACTATGGTTTATATCCTCTTGAACAAGAATTGTATTTCCCTGCAAATCCCTATTTTTATGAAACACCCTTGGTTTTAAGAGATAAAAAATAGGATAAAAGTATTTAGACAAGTTGGTATAAATTTTGATTTCATTTTATATTATAGATTACTTATTGAAATAGGACGAAATATTCCAAAGGAAAATGTGCTTCCATCCTTAAGAACTATTCCTAAGAAAGTATAATAGTTCCTTTCCCCTATTTTCAATAAATGATGCACATAAGAAATCACCTTGAAAATGTCAAATTTTATTATATGCCAACACTTCTTACAAATCTGGGCTAAAAATCCATCCCAATTGGGTTCCTTATCATGATGAAAGAAATATAAAACCTTCCAATTTTTCTCTTAAGTGATAGGAAATATGAACTTTATATTTTCTTCAGCAAAAAAAATGTAGATAATGTGTTGAATCATTATGTCTACAACCTCTCCCTACGTTGATCCTTGTTATGAATAAAATTGGCACAAAGAGGGAGAGCTACCCTTTTATTTTCTCATATGAATTTTAAGTTCATCATTCACTGATATTAACATAAAATTATTCTTCCGTAATATCATCTAGGCTTGATTATGAAATAAATTAGTATTGTTATCCCCAAACCTAAGACACAAACTTCAATGTTTCATTATCCAAATCCTTTGTTCTACCCTAAGTGATTAGCGAAGTAGGATGAAACCCATTCTTTTGTCCCTATAATAATCCCTAGGTGACACCTTCATTTTCCATCCTCAATTGAATCATTTCTAATTTTTATTTATACACCATTACATTTTTGTCTCTATAATGATCTCTTCAAATAACCCATAGCTTCAGTGCTAACTTTGTTTCCTTAATTTTTTGTTCGAAAATAAACATTAGTGATATGATCTCCCACTAACGCCAAGCTTGGGATACCACAAAACAAATCTATGGTGTGGGTCCATTATGGATTGAACCTGAAAGGAAGAGGCCCATAGTATTCTTTATGATGTAAATATTGTATAATTTATCTACGATTACATCCACTATAGGTGAAGAAGTAATACAAGAAGGAAAATTACTATTGTAAAAAGCCATTTCTCACTAGAAACCTATCCAATGTAGATGCAATATGCCTGTTACACTAAAATTTGTCACCATGACTATTTGCAGTTAGTATGGCACCATCAACTGTCATACTATCCTCCTTGGCAAGCCTCATACCTCTGCTCTCCATGTCAAACTTCAAGAAAGAGAGAAAGTCATTAAAAATCTATATATCTCTGGGTATGCAGTTTCTCTTAGCCTTACCTGCATGTACGCACTCCAAGTTCACAATACCTGCGTACTTGTACGCTCTGTATGTAAAGCAATGGGTGCGTACTCCTGTAAAGATCAAAAGGCACAAGTTTCACTCTAAAAAGTTACTTGTGGTCATTTCTAGAGCCTTCTAGAAGCTTGTTTGACGTGTATGAAGCCCCTCCAGATGGTTCATGTATCCCTACCAAAGAGGAACTTATCCCATCAAGAGGGGAGCTATCCCATCCAAAGAGGGGCTTATCCCATTGATGGTGGACCTAAATAACTTCCTCTAGAGCACTATAAATACAGGCATTGGGCCAAAGGGAGGAGAGGTTGAAAGCTGAACATTCCTAAGGGTAGATGCTGCTGGAATTAGGACTCCCTTGTAAAGCTTGAGAGGAGAGATTCCCATCCTTTCCTAGCCTTATTTGAGAGTGGGTGAGCTGATCAAAGTAAAGGAAAACTATTGCTGGACCCTAGGAGGGACTTGCACAACACCAAGGCTCAGGTTGTAATGGTTCCTTTTGTTACCTTTTTAATGCAAATGAACTTATTTTTCTCAACAGATTGTTATTCATGGTTTGTTTCATATACTCCTTGGTCTGTATGATGGATATGCGTTGTTTTATGAGTTTATCAGGTGCTATTTAATCTTTTGGCTTGTTAGTGAATGCAGGTTTCGAAGAGAAGGAGGAGCTCATCTGGATCGGCGAGGCTGGACTACTATAAAGCGTTGGACTAAAGGTATGTTAAAGATCCCCCGATTACTTGTATTTTCAATGCATGTTTAGAGAAAGGTAGGATTTATTTGTCTTATTTGTCACTAGAAAGCTTTTGCTTCTAGGGAGGTCGGTTGTGTCCGCACTATCGACTCTTTCTGCATGACAAAATGGCGACTCCACTGGGGACTCCATTAATGTGAATGTTTTTTCCTTTGTATGAAATTTTGGTCTGAGAAAAGTTGTTTGTTTTCTGGTTTTTGGCTGTCTGACTGTGTATTTGGGTGGGCTAGCTTAGGGTTAAATTAGATTTTAGTTTTTCTTTGTTTTGCTAGAAGTACGCAGCCTCTGCGTTGAGCACAGTGCGTACTTGTACGCACTGCAGCTTTGTGCACAGAGTGTACCCGCACCTGTGCAAACAGGTCATCTGCGTACCCTGTCAAAATTAAGAAAATTTCAATTTTCTTCTTTTTTCCTTTTAGATTTTGGTTTTAATTTGTTTTTTCTACCCAGATCCACTGGTTTTCTGCCATAAATCTTCACCTAAGCTTGTTTCATTGGGATTCCTGCTCTAATCTTTCATCAATTGGGTGTTTTGAGTCTCTTTCTTGAGAAATTCTTGATTTGTTTTCCTTTGGTCATTACTTGGAGGTTTCTCTCAGTCCTTTCACAATTTTTCATCTTTTTGCTTTTGTTTTTGCAAACAAAAATTTCCCCCTCATTCACCCGGGGGGGCTAAATTGTGTATGAGTGTTAATCGCCTTTGAGTGTTTTTATTTTTTGATCTTTGGAACTCTCACCCAAGTTTCTCGACTTGCACTTGATTGATTCTTCGATTACATTAGAATCATCTTGTGTTTGAGAATTCTCTTGCATAGATCACATTTGCATAATTAGAATTCTCATTTTCAGAATATGAATGAAAAATGTGCATAGATTACATTTGCATACTTTTCAAGTGAATTGTGCATAGATTACAATTGCATAGTTTATATTCTGAAAAATCAATCGTAGATTTAGATTAGTTTTCTTTGATTACACAAAAAATAAAAATAAAAAAATGGTTTGGAATTGATTTGCATTAGTTTTTCTTGATGAAATTAGTGCATTAGAGAATTTGTTATATTTTCTCTTAGTGATCAATTTTTTGCATTGTTGGAAGTGAATGGAAACTCTCTCCTTACTTTAGTTAGGATTCATCGAATTGAAAAGATTACATTATCATATTCGATTGCATTCAGTTGAGTCGGGTCATAACACCATTGGTTTCATATCCATTTACCCATTTGAGTAATAACAACCTTAATAACACAACGCTTAATTAAAATTCATCTAGTAATATTTTTACATTTCTAGGGCTCTGATACACCAACATAGCTTAGGCTAGTGTCTTGGAGTAGGAGAGTAATTAACTCTCCAAGACAGTAAAACCAAACAAGTAGCTCATCTTGTGGTAGGATAAATCCAACTGTTACATTTATGCTCTGGGAAAGCTCCTCTTAAAGGAGAAGCACGAGACCGTGTCTGAACCAGTGAGGGGATCAATCCTCCTTCATTGGGAAAGATGCCAGATACGCACGTACTACAAACGGTAAACCTCGGATTATTGTCGAGGAGCCTCGGGTCACTTGTCGGTAAACCTTGGATTATTGTCAAGGAGCCGGCAAGGGGATTGAGCTTGTTACTCTGCCCTTGTGTGCTATCGGGTCGTAGACTATTCCCCCAGGTGTATTTGTTGTTGTTGGTAACCTCAGTGACCATTATCTTTAGGGTTCTACCCAAGGTGACGGTGGAGGGAAGATCCCACTGTACCTGGAGCAGACGTCGGTTAGACTCACTTGGATTTTCTGGGGGGTTCACTTCACTCGAGACGGTTAAAGTGGAGGAACTTGGTCCAGTCTATTCATTAAGCAGGTTGCTGGGGTAACTGTTCCACCCGGCACTTCTGTACTGAATTCTGCGATGTTGGATTTCATCCCCAACTAGTGTTTTCGGTCCGGAAGGTTACTGTTTGTGTATGGTTTGACTCCTAGATTTGATAGCGCGTGTTAATTTGTTTGTTTTTACTTTTAGAGACCATAGGTGTGAATTGTGAATTTTAATTGTTAGGTGTGAATTGTGAATTGTTAATTTTAGTTATAAATTGTTAATAAAATTCACTGAAGTTGAATATAATGGCAAACATTCCGGAATTTACCAACCTAGGAACCCCTCCTAACGAGAATCCTAGTACTTTTCCTTACTTTGGAAATGTTGGTCCTCCTTATATGGCTACTTTGTCATTACCTGGATTTACAATAGGATTACCGATATGGTTATTTTCAACTTCGTTGGCCCAAAATACTCCAATTGTTCCATCTCAACCGTGTGCTTCACCTCAACAGAGTTCACCATCTCAACATCACCAACCTTCTGTTGACCCTTTACCTTCTTCGCCTAAATTTCCTTCCTCCATTTCTTCCTCTTCGTCTGGTAAAAGCCTTGATGCTAGTAACCAGGAGGCTAAGAAGAAGAAGAAAGGGAAGAAGAAGAAGAAGAAGAAGAAGCAAGATAAGAAAGAAGTCAACCAACCAACCATGACTGTAAGTGTTAGTGGTGTTGAGGAAAACTCCAACATGCATCGTAAACCCAAATACCCTTGCAGGCTTTGTAAGGGTGAACACTTCCTTGTCAATTGTCCTGGTATTCCAAAGGTCTTGGAAGTATGGTCAGAAAAATCTCATCAACTTTCCATTGATCCATCAACCAGTGATAGTCAGGTTCCTGGGAAAAAGGGTAAAGTTAGGTTTCCTTGTAAGTTATGCAAAGGGAGTCATCAAACTCACATTTGCCCTCACATGGATGAAGCCTCAACATTGTTGGAAAACCTTACTGTTCCACAGCAAGAATTTCCAACTGGTTACCATAAACTTTCTCCCAACCTACCGTCAACTGACGGAGTGATTGATCTAATTTCAAGTACAGTCGATCGCACTCTTCCATTGGAGAGTGAAACTCATGTCAATCAGGTTGATGATCCATTAGTTGATCAACTGGTCGATTCAATTTAACATTTCGGTCGATCCCACTTTCCATTTAGAGAGTGAACTTCATACCGCTCAGGTTCTTCTTGTTACATCGGATTCTTCTATGTCGGGCAGCATTTCACCTGTTTCTACAGAACCCCCTCCAAGTACTGAGGTCTTTTCCTTTGATTGGAATAGACTAACAGAACCTCGTCTTCCTTCCTCCATCCCTTTCCAAAACATTGTCAAGGTTGGTAGTAGGGACATCCATCGTACTCAGGTAGATGAAGGTGCTTCTGTTAGTATTTTATCCTCAACTGTTTGGAAAGCTTTGGGTTCCCCTCAGCTTGCGCCTATTATGCAGAATCTGAAAGCTTTTAACAGAACCATTAGTGAACCTTTAGGGATCCTTCCTAAGTTTTCTATTACCTGGGAAGGTAAAACTGTCTGTATTGATCTTATGGTAGTTCGAGGTCCCTTGGATTTCAATTTACTCCTTGGGCGAGACTATGTTTATGCAATGAAAGCTGTCGTATCGACACTCTTTCGCGTGATGTCTTTCCCTCACAATGGCAGTATTGTGACTGTAGACCAGCTTTCGTTCCCTAGTCTTTTTCAACTACCAATAATATGACACCCCTAAATGTTCCTGATTCTAAAGTGGTATCTACCCTGCCACGGGTTAATTATGTGGCAACTGGTCCCATGTTTTCAGTTACCGATGTAAGTGAGTCATCTTCCTTTGATTTAGATCCGGTAATTGACATGGAAAACTCTATGGGATTACTTGAACACGATGTTCTTATCCCTTTTGAGTCCCTTGACATGTGTTCCTTCCCGAGAAGTATTCTTCCTTCTGATGAAGACCTCTTGGAAGCCATGATCAAGGTGTGTCCATTGACATGTCTTTCCTCCAGTTGGAAGCCATGATCAATATAACGAGGAAAGTTCCTTTTACTGTGTCAACCTCGTTAAAAAATGAATCAGTGAGAACGAGGAAAGTTCCTTTTACTGTGTCAACCTCGTTAAAAAATGAATCAATGAGTACGAGGAAAGTTCCTTTTACTGTGTCAACCTCGTTAAAAAATGAATCAGTGAGTACGAGGATAGTTTTTTCCTGTATCAACCTCGTTAAAAAATGAAACAGGCTGTGTGAGGATAGTTTTTTCCTGTATCAACCTCGTTAAAAAATGAAACAGGTTGCCGCGAGGATAGTTTCTTTTCCTGTTCCAACCTCGTTAAAAAATGAAATTGGATGTTGTTGAGGATAGTTCCTGTTACTGAGTCAACCTCATTAAAAAATGAATCAGGTATGAGGATAGTTCTTTTCTTGTGTCAACCTCCTTAAAAATGAAACAAATCCCTTTTCAAGTTAAATATTGAAAGTAAACCTTCATTCCATCCATCTGGTTGAATGCAATGAAGCCTGGGGGGCATGTACCTCACTTTGCATCGTTATGCTGGGAGCATGTGAACTTCTGGAGCATAGTTCCTTGTCTTGTGTCAAGCTCGTTAAAAAATGAAACTAGGAGTCTTGAGCATAGTTCCTTGTCTTGTGTTAAGCTCTTTAAAAAATGAAACAAGGGTAGGTTAAGTAGGTAGATTGTAGAGAGTAGTCATGAGCGTAGTTCCTTGTCTTGTGTCAAGCTCATTAAAAAATGAAACAAGGACTTTAGAGCATAGTTCCTTGTCTTGTGTCAAGCTCGTTAAAAAATGAATCAAGGTTTTTAGAGTAGAGTTTTTTGTTAGGTAGATTGTAGAGAGTAGTTATGAGCATAGTTCCTTATCTTGTGTCAAGCTCGTTTAAAAATGAAACAAGGGTTTTGAAGATAGTTCTTTTCCTGTGTCAACCTCATTAAAATATGAAACAACTCCCACAAGTCTTTCCAAGATCTTGAAAGTAAAGCTTCATTCCATCCACCTCATTGAATGCAATGAAGCTTGGGGGGCATGTACCTCGTTTTGCGTCATTATGCTGGGGGCATATGAACTTATAACAAGCATAGTTTTTCATTTCAAGCTTGCGCAAACATGAAACCGAATCCGAGCATAGTTCTTTTCCTGTGTCAAGCTCGTTAAAAAATGAAGCAAATCCTCCTCTACTTGAATCGAGAGTTTGACTAGATCTCGTAAATGGTAAGTTGTATATTTAGGTTAGTTTTTTCAGTTTTTTAAGTTTTAGGTCGAGTCTTTAAAATGATCTCGTAACTCAACCTTCATTTCATCCAACTGGTTGAATGAAATGAAGCTGGGGGGCATGCGCTCTAGCAGTTATGCTTAGGGGGCATCAAGCACATTTTTCTCTCTGTTTCAAGCTTGTGTAAAAATGAAACTACTTTGAAGCATAGTCTTTGTCTGTTTCAAGCTTTTGTAAAAATGAAACCTATCTCGAGTCAATTTCAGTTATTTTCAAGACTCGTTAAACTCATGAAAATACCGAGATTATTTTGCCATCTTTCATTCTCGTAAGACAAATGAAAATGCCGAGTTCTTTTCGTCGTTTCCTACTCGTAAATTAAATTGAAAGTCGGCCATATGAGTACATTTTTATCATTTTTTCGAACTCGTTAAGACTTACGAAAAAGTGAAAACCATGAGTACATTTTTATCATTTTTTCGAACTCGTTAAAACTTACGAAAAAGTGAAACCTTGGAGTTCTCTTTTAAGCCCTTCTCTGACTCCTAAAACATGAAAAGATTGCCGAGAGTTTCCTTTACACTCGTTAAAATGGAATTAAAAGACGGTCCCCTTATAGCCCTTTTCTGACCGTAAAAACAGGAAAAGATTGCCGGATTTTTGTTGTTTCAAATTCGATACTGGAAATAAAATGACGTGTCCTTGATTGCTTTTTACTTTTCAGGTCAAAGACACTAATCATGAAAGTACTCCTTGGTCGCAAGATCAAGCAGTTCTCTCAAGTATTATTTTATACTTTTTCGGGCTTGGGAGACACAACTTTACGAAAAAGTTCAACCTGGAGTCTTCTTAAGTTTTTTCAGACTCTCTAAAAATGAAAAATGCCGAGTTTCTCCTATACTGGACTCGTTAAAATTTCACAGTAAAGGACCTGTTCGATTACAAACAGGAACGGACCACTCCTTCTTAGGGTTCGAATCAAAACTAAGTTGGACTCATCCGAAGGATGAGCTTATAATCAAGCATATGTTATCCTCCTCAAGCTTGTAAAAAATAAAGAGGAACTTGCCAGAAATGGTTGGGGAAAAGAGAGAAAAATGAGCCCATTTGTTCAGAAGAAGCCTTATTACCACTCTTGAACACGACACTTTGCATTCACCTGGGTTGGGAAATCCTTTGCCTCACAGTTGATCAAACCACATTGAAAGTCTTTAGCCGGGTATTAACTTTGGGTCAAATGTTACCAAGCCATCTGTCGTGTCGTTATGTGTTCAAAAGGTCTCTACAATAAACATTCATCTGCAAAATACTCGTTATCCATTTTGACCATCCCTGAGTCAGTCCTTACAGCTACGTTTCTTCAACTTGATCTATGATTTCGTGTTGTGGGCTTACCTGCAACGGGTCGCTTTCTATCGACATCATCACATTATCTAGAAAGATGACCTAGGAATCGTCAGTACCTTGGAGTCTGCATGCATCAATGGCAGGTTTCTCGCCTTCGACAACAATTTACATCATTGACTTTCGATCGAAGGATTCCGTGAAATGTTCGACATCAACTCATTCATTCACATCTCATGGATTGTACTGGGTACTTTGAGAACCATTGACATCACTGGTGGTTTCTCTCACGCTTGTTAATAGTTTACATCATTGACTAGTAATCAAGTGGTTTCTACCATGTTCGACATCAACTCATTTATTCGCATGGATAGAATCGTACCTGTTCGGGAAGTAGAAATGAAGACCCTGGATCTAGTTTCCACCATCAGGCTGCGAGGAGTTTTGTATTCATTATACAGTAGACTAATTATAAACAGATGGCTACGTCCATACTATGTCTACAAAAGTCTATGATTATGATGTACTGCAGAACCATTCCTGTATCAGAGCAGTAGATAGTCAATTAGTTAAAGTTTTCAATCTGAGTATGGGAATGCCTACCTCAGCGATGATATGATCATATATATGTATTTTATGTTGAATACTTGCAGGTTCCGACTGGGCTCTCCACAAGATAATCCTTGAAATGATAAAGTACTTCACCCTTCCTAGATGATATGAAACCCTTATCTACTACAGGCTTCGCACTTTAGGGGGCAATCTGTGACACTAAAATTTGTCACCATGACTATTTGCAGTTAGTATGGCTCCATCAACTGTCATACTATCCTCCTTGGCAAGCCTCATACCTTTGCTCTCCATGTCAAACTTCAAGAAAGAGAGAAAGTCATTAAAAATCTATATATCTCTGGGTACGCAGTTTCTCTTAGCCTTACCTGCGTGTACGCACTCCAAGTTCACAATACCTGCGTACTTGTACGCTCTGTATGTAAAGCAATGGGTGTGTAATCCTGTAAAGGTCAAAAGGCGCAAGTTTCACTCCAAAAAGTTACTTGTGGTCATTTCTAGAGCCTTCTAGAAGCTTGTTTGACGTGTAAGAAGCGCCTCCAGATGGTTCATGTATCCCTACCAAAGAGGAACTTATCCCATCAAGAGGGGAGCTATCCCATCCAAAGAGGGGCTTATCCCATTGATGGTGGACATGAATAACTTCCTCTAGAGCACTATAAATACAGGCATTGGGCCAAAGGGAGGAGAGGTTGAAAGTTGAACATTCCTAAGGGTAGATGCTGCTGGAATTAGGACTCCCTTGTAAAGCTTTAGAGGAGAGATTCCCATCGTTTCCTAGCCTTATTTGAGAGTGGGTGAGCTGATCAAAGTAAAGGAAAACTCTTGCTGGACCCTAGGAGAGACTTGCACAACACCAAGGCTCAGGTTGTAATGGTTCCTTTTGTTACCTTTTAATGCAAATGAACTTATTTTTCTCAACAGATTGTTATTCATGGTTTGTTTCATATACTCCTTCGTCTGTATGATGGATATGCGTTGTTTTATGAGTTTATCAGGTGCTATTTAATCTTTTGGCTTGTTAGTGAATGCAAGATTCGAAGAGAAGGAGGAGCTCATCTGGATCGGCGAGGCTAGACTACTACAAAGCGTTGGACTAAAGGTATGTTAAAGATCCCCTGATTACCTTGTATTTTCAATGCATGTTTAGAGAAAGGTAGGATTTATTTGTCTTGTTTGTCACTAGAAAGCTTTTGCTTCTAGGGAGGTCGGTTGTGTCCGCACTGTCGACTCTTTCTGCATGACAAAATATCTGTTACACTAAAATTTGTCACCATGACTATTTGCAGTTAGTATGGCTCCATAAACTGTCATACTATCCTCCTTGGCAAGCCTCATACCTCTGCTCTCCATGTCAAACTTCAAGAAAGGGAGAAAGTCATTAAAAATCTATATATCTCTGGGTATGTAGTTTCTCTTAGCCTTACCTGCGTGTACGCACTCCAAGTTCACAATACCTGCGTACTTATACGCTCTGTATGTAAAGCAATGGGTGCGTACTCCTGTAAAGGTCAAAAGGCGCAAGTTTCACTCTAAAAAGTTACTTGTGGTCATTTCTAGAGCCTTCTAGAAGCTTGTTTGACGTGTATGAAGCGCCTCCAGATGGTTCATGTATCCCTACCAAAAAGGAACTTATCCCATCAAGAGGGGAGCTATCCCATCCAAAGAGGGGCTTATCCCATTGATGGTGGACCTGAATAACTTCCTCTAGAGCACTATAAATACAGGCATTGGGCCAAAGGGAGGAGAGGTTGAAAGCTGAACATTCCTAAGGGTAGATGCTGCTGGAATTAGGACTCCCTTGTAAAGCTTGAGAGGAGAGATTCTTTTAATTTACGAGCAGGAAATGAACAAATGAAAATGCCGAGTTCTTTCCGTCGTTTCCTGCTCGTAAATTAAATTGAAAGTCGGCCATATGAGTACATTTTTATCATTTTTTCGAACTCGTTAAAACTTACGAAAAAGTGAAATCCATGAGTACATTTTTATGATTTTTTCGAACTCGTTAAAACTTACGAAAAAGTGAAACCTTGGAGTTCTCTTTTAAGCCCTTTTCTGACTCCTAAAACATGAAAAGATTGCCGAGAGTTTCTTTTAATTTACGAGCAGGAAACGACGGAAAGAACTCGGCATTTTCATTTGTTTTACGAGAATGAAAGATGGCAAAATAATCTCGGTATTTTCATGAGTTTAACGAGTCTTGAAAATAACTGAAATTGACTCGAGATTGGTTTCATTTTTACAAAAGCTTGAAACAGACAAAAACTATGCTTCAAAGTAGTTTCATTTTTACACAAGCTTGAAACAGAGAGAAAACTGTGCTTGATGCCCCCTAAGCATAACTGCTAGAGCGCATGCCCCCCAGCTTCATTTCATTCAACCAGTTGGATGAAATGAAGGTTGAGTTACGAGATCATTTGAAAGACTCGACCTAAAACTTAAAAAACTGAAAAAACTAACCTAAATATACAACTTAACATTTACGAGATCTAGTCAAACTCTCGATTCAAGTAGAGGAGGATTTGCTTCATTTTTTAACGAGCCTGACACAGGAAAAGAACTATGCTCGGATTCGGTTTCATGTTTACGCAAGCTTGAAACGAAAAACTATGCTTGTTATAAGTTCATATGCCCCCAGCATAATGACGCAAAACGAGGTACATTTTGTCATGCAGAAAGAGTTGACAGTGCGGACACAACCGACCTCCCTAGAAGCAAAACCTTTCTAGTGACAAACAAGACAAATAAATCCTACCTTTCTCTAAACATGCATTGAAAATACAAGTAATCAGGGGATCTTTAACATACCTTTAGTCCAACGCTTTGTAGTAGTCCAGCCTCACCGATCCGGATGAGCTCCTCCTTCTCTTCGAAACCTGCATTCACTAACAAGCCAAAAGATTAAATAGCACCTGATAAACTCATAAAACAACGCATATCCATCATACAGACCAAGGAGTATATGAAACAAACCATGAATAACAATCTGTTGAGAAAAATAAGTTCATTTGCATTAAAAGGTAACAAAAGGAACCATTACAACCTGAGCCTTGGTGTTGTGCAAGTCCCTCCTAGGGTCCAGCGAGAGTTTTCCTTTACTTTTATCAGCTCACCCACTCTCAAATAAGGCTAGGAAAGGATGGGAATCTCTCCTCTCAAGCTTTACAAGGGAGTCTTAATTCCAGCAGCATCTACCCTTAGGAATGTTCAGCTTTCAACCTCTCCTCCCTTTGGCCCAATGCCCATATTTATAGTGCTCTAGAGGAAGTTATTCAGGTCCACCATCAATGGGATAAGCCCCTCTTTGGATGGGATAGCTCCCCTCTTGATGGGATAAGTTCCTCTTTGGTAGGGATACATGAACCATCTGGAGGCGCTTCATACACGTCAAACAAGCTTCTAGAAGGCTCTAGAAATGACCACAAGTAACTTTTTAGAGTGAAGCTTGCGCCTTTTGACCTTTACAGGAGTACGGACCCATTGCTTTACATACAGAGCGTATAAGTACGCAGGTATTGTGAACTTGGAGTGCGTACATGCAGGTAAGGCTAAGAGAAACTGCGTACCCAGAGATATATAGATTTTTAATGACTTTCTCTCTTTCTTGATGTTTGACATGGAGAGCAGAGGTATGAGGCTTGCCAAGGAGGATAGTATGATAGTTGATGGAGCCATACTAACTGCAAATAGTCATGGTGACAAATTTTAGTGTAACAATGCCAAAGCCCAATTATTTACTTACTCGAAGTAAATTAACCATTAGTTGGCTTTTATTTATTAGGTATAGTAAGGAGTTCAAGTCCTCCACATGTCATTTGAATGCATCCTAATCAGGGATTCCTCCTTTTTCCCCATGGATGCATTGTTGGAACCTAATTTTATGTTGGTTCATCACATGTTTGGAGCTTTCAGAGAAATTAAATCACATGATAACTAAAAAGAGTAAGTAAATCGTCTAGTCCACTAACATAGTAGTTAATTGATTGGTCGATCAAATAACAAGCTATCAGAAAATTGATCGAGAGATTGACTAGTGGGATTATTGTTGAAAATACTAAAAGGGTGAGGACGGTATGAATCAATACTTCTTAGTAATGCAAATTTTTCCTAGTTTTCACACTTCTTTATAATGTTAACTAAATCGACACATTATGACAATAGATACAATTGTAAAACATGAGCAGCATATAATAATAAATGAACATGAACTATAAGAGAAAAACAAAATTAAAAAATCAACATACATATCATCACATATATACAATTGATATTAGGTGGAAAAACAAAAGGGAAAAACCATCGTTATTGATGTTTTTATCTTCTTTATTATTGTCAATTTTTTTCTTTTACATTATACATTGGTGCAAGATTTTACCAGTTCATGGGCTCCTACTTAGTGGAGGCCATCACCTCCCATAATTTCTCTAACTTATATTAGAAGGAAGCTAATGCTCTGTGCTCATGTTCTTTGACCACCATTGGAAGGAAGCCAACACTCCCTTATAGAAGGTTTCAATGCTTACACACTCGTGAACCTTGCTTCACAATATTTCATGCTAGATCATCCTATAACCATCTCAACCCTTGTAGTCTACATTTCATCATATTTTAAAATTGGACCCACTTAAAATTTATAGTTCAATTAGAATTCTCAGTGGAATACAAAACCATTGCTTACCAGTACCAAATCGAACCAAACTCCTCAGCATCAATTGAATACAACCAACCTAGATCCATATTAAACCTTTGTCCCTCAAGCACCCAAAGGGATCAAATATTTACATGTGAAAACGTTTCCTCAAAGTTTTCACTTGATATATTTACACTCAAAAAAAGATTCTCACCTCGAGATATTTGATTCTCTTGGCAATTGATAAATGTAGATTAATTAATATGGATCTAGGTTGGTTTAAATTATCTAAAATGTTATAATGTTTTTTCACATTTAAATTATTCTTCATTAATTTTCCTCTTTTCCTATAATGTATTATAACTTACAAATTTTAATAATTTCAGTTCAATTAAATTATGCTCTCATATTTCTAATAACGATCTTAAATTTTTATATATCTTGAATAATAAATAGTATTTACTTTGATAAAATTTACTTCACATAAACACATTTTAACTATAATATCTATTTATGGTATTTATAGAAGCATTATTTTCCATTAAAATTATGTTAGTATGATTAAACATTTGGTTTTAATGTAGATAAAAAAAAATTATAATTTACATAATCAATATATGTGAGATATCTCCTAATTTTTACTTGGATATATTTTACCTCACACAAAACCATTTTAACTATCATATTAATTTACCTAATTTATATTTCACAAGTAAAACAATTTGATTGTGTTTGTTCAGATTTACTTTTTGGAAAATAGCCTTAGATGATTTTTTACTTTAGAATCTAATGTTTTTGAGAAATGAGGTGTTGGTAATTCTTATAGTTTGGTGAATTTGTTTTCCCAATGTGAAGCCAAATAATTATTTTTAGTCGCTACAGGTGACATACTATATCCTCCCAGAATTTTTGAAGAAAAGACATATCTTATATCGTTTAAGAATTTCTGAAGAAAAAACATATCTTATATCGTTTAAGAACTTTTGAAGAAAAAACATATCTCAATTGAAGATTTCGACAATCCTCTTCGGCTAAACAAACTTTATGCTCTTTTTTTTATATATTTTTCTAGGCTTTGTTTCCTCTTGTGATAGATAATATTGTTGTGTATATGTGTGTTTTTTTAAAGTTTAATGTAACCAACATATTCAATATTATTCTTTAATTTTCAGTAATTACTGGACATATATTTTTAAAATTTATTTAACGTAATGTTACATGACAATGTATCCGTCATATACTAGGTTGTAGAACACCTCTCGACATAATAACCAAACCGTCTCTTGAATCACCAATCTTCTTACGAATGAAGTTTACATAATCATAGTGACAATGAGAAACAAGAATACATCAACAAATATATTTTTTCCTCAATACATCATTGCATACAATCTCTCTACAAAATATGAACACATTAATGACAAGTACCAACTAACTCATATTAACTCAAATCAACATAACAATATGATCATCAAAAATCTTAGCTCAATACAACATCTTATAAGCACATATGGCATCAATCTCATAGGAACTCATGTGTACAGGTATTAGTGATACAAGTACTACAATCTAATAAAAAATTAACTTGCAATTCATTACTTAGCATCTTGAATAACACTTTCGTGATTAAACTCATGCAAACTTTCCTTAACCTTTGTAATAAACATGTCAAAACAAAATATCTTGCCACATACACATTGCTATCTCTGTATATGGATTAGATTCACAACAATAGAACTGTTATGTTAAACTAAATGCATTAGGTTAATGTGAACCCCAACAATCACACTAGATTCCTTTATCATTTGCAAAAAATATAGAGGAGTTTCCTCATACATGATCTAACTCAAGCGCAATGTCATTACAAGTAATTGTATCCATTGCAGAATGTATCACCATATTATAACAACCAATGCCTACTCCAATGTACACACAAGTGTTTTCACTGCTATATGTGGGCACACACTGATAAAATTTTTTGACATTGATTATAAGATTCTATTCAATCCAAGAACTAAACATCACTAGATAAACAAACAATTACATGTTTAATGAGTTCACATCAATTTCGACGATGTTGAAATGGCTACAAAAATGCGTTTATTAACTCTATAGACTGATTGAATCATATTCATGAATTCTTTCATTGAGATTAATGATTATATAGAAGTTTTATGTGTTCATACATTGAGGACCAACTCAATATATCTAATACAATCCATAACCATTTTAGAGATCACTAGAGATCAATCAAATTCCTTTGATAAATCCAAGACAAGAAAGAAAAGAGTGAAATAATTTGTCTCTGGGTAAAATAGAGGAGACACCAACTTATGATTACTCAGACAAGATCATTTGTAGTGAAAAATAATCATTACACCATAACAAACACACCATTACGAACTCGCATAGCTCCACCATACATGTGCAAAAACGTAGAGTAGTCAATAGAACACATTATATCGCTACATTATGTAAATGAGATGAACCATGTTTCCTCATATCACTCGTTTCTTAAAAACAAACTCCTTCAATCCCGATTTAGAACATAAATGAAAAACATGATATATTCATTGAGCAGTGGTGTTGAATCAGACACCTCAAATATGAAAAAATCTTGAATCATGTTATTGATTTATAATATGTACGCCCTTTGTTTACCTCACGAAAAAACATGGATTATTTGATGGTATATTTTTGGCATAATCAAATATATGTTGATACTCCTTGATCACAATATTTACCTTGCAAAAATTATTGTTTTAGAACTTGGTTTTTTATTTTTTTCACTTATGGGTGTGGATGTGGGTAATCCATACTTTATCTGGGTTGTAGATGCATATTTTCCACTACAAATCAGACACTTGAAACTTGAAGATGCAGATTTCACATTTTAAAACAATATTCATATCAGGAATTAGGGGAAATTATAGAATCCATGCATAGATATGAACATGTTGCCTCAATATTTATTCTCCCATCTTAAACAAGAAGTTGCAAACCTTTAGCACACATGCTTCCTCAATCTTGCTTCATCCATCTTACCATGTAACTGTAAACTTTTAGTAGCTATGACAATCAAATGATCACTTTCATAAGCTTACTAAATATATTCCCATTAATGCGAGCATGGCTAGCACCATGCCACCAACATTCTCTCCCTTTGGCATTATTTTCAACCTACAACCTCAACCAAATCCTTTCCTATACAAGCCAAGTGACTGTTGCTCCATTTTTTGCTAGTAGTTGTGTCACTATTCTCCCCCTTTGACATCAAGGGAAAATGGGTAGCGCAACTAACGCATGAAACCCCCTTGAAGCACCAAGCTAACATACTGAATGCATGCCACCTTTCTCTCTACTAATCAAGTTCCCCTTGAACATATAGTGGAGCTAAAATATGTTGTAAACATGATGTTTCCCTGGCCTTGTTTCCATATCTAAGATGATACTAATGATATAAAGGACATTACAAAGCTACATAATGAAATTGTTAAATCTCTTACCAAAGGTTCATGTTTGATTATGTCATGATCATCCCATGCATATATGAACTATTCTATCTTTATGCAACTGTCAAAAAACAATAGTACAAGC
The DNA here is from genome assembly GCA_031772625.1 of Pinus tabuliformis. Classification (NCBI taxonomy): domain Eukaryota; kingdom Viridiplantae; phylum Streptophyta; class Pinopsida; order Pinales; family Pinaceae; genus Pinus; species Pinus tabuliformis. The sequence continues at coordinate 881,485,267 of CM062807.1, forward strand.
CTACAGTATTGCACACTTATGTGCTTTACATGACATAAATATGTTGGAAATAATACTGAGAGGGGGGGGGGGTGAATCAGTATTATCAGATCAATAAAACTTTTCCAATTTCATACTCAGAAACATATACGCTACTTCAGTTAAGTGAACCTGCGTGTACACGCTACTGTGTCTAAAGCAACTAGCGTATATCCAGAAATCTTATGATTCAGTTAGCTTATCTTTAGTAAATGCATCAGAACATTATTAACCATATTAACAATAAACAAGTGTAGTATAACAGAACAGATCATCACACAAAGGCCACACACATGAACACCATGATATAAGGTGGAAACCCAATGTGGGTGAAAACCACCTGTTGCAATTTGTTTCTATCTTCCTTTAATAAGAAACTTCTTTTACAATGTACTGGTGCAGTCCTTTACCAGCACGCAGGCTACAACCTGCAGAGGGCTACAACCCTCATAGCTCTTGTACTAGCCGGTCCATTTACTAGTATGTAGGTGCCAACCCTACAGAAGACTACAACCTTCACTCGTTTTCTAGCTGCTCCTAGAAGGGAGCTACAACCCCCTGGCTCTTGTACTGGCTGATATGTTTACCAGTACGTAGGTGCCGGCCTACGATCTTCCCGGGACCACGTTTCATACATTTTCATACTGGATCCATGAAACAATCACCATTGTAGTACAACCTGCATCATCAATCTCTGAATCACCCAATACTGAATCACTGAAACTCTGTCAAGAACACAGACAACATAACAACAACCAGATCCAACTCCATCTTCATACTTCACATTGTATACGCTACTTCGACGAACCCAACCTGCGTGTATACGCTCTTTTACCAAAGACAACCCGCGTACAGATCTGTAAATTCAACCTTAAAACTCTGCAGCTATATCAGACATCAAAACATACCTAGATCATAACAATAAACATGCGTCAATAGATCTAGTCTATTCACAGTCAAACCATATGAAGATAATCTTTCCAAGCCTTGAGATCCCGTTCCATCGTTCATCATCATCCTCCACATGAGTGAAACCTTGGTTCAGATCACCAACCCATAACCAGCATTTGGATCTCTCACCTCATCAGATATTCGTCACTCACACACTCTCACTCCTTGCTTGCCTTCCTTTGCCTAATGATCTTCTCCTTATATAGCCTTAGGCCCTTCACAATACCATGGTCCAAAACCATAGTAACACAACACCATCAACTTGAAAAGTAGGGATCGACACGCCCGTCGAGACACCATGGTCCAAAACCATAGGCACAACTTCCAAGGACTAACCGCCATGGACCAAAGGTACGTTTTCACATGTACGCGCTTTTACTGAAGCCAACCTGCGTGTACACGCCGATTTTCCTTACTGAACCTGCGTATATTGCTTTCTTGTCCTGTTGTACTAAGATCTGTCCTCTGATTAAGTTGCCATCACCTGTACCTGTCTCTGAGTGAGTTGCCATCAAGGACAACACTTGTATCATAATGCCAACAAAATATAGATAAGAACCGCGAAACCAATGACTATAATTTTAATGAGATACACATGAAAGAAAAATGTATAAACATGAATGAGTGAAGACTAGCATGCTACCATCATAAAACCACCTCCCCCCAAAGTCATGCTACTGTGTACTCTTTTGTTAATGTGTTTGTTACTACACCTACATTCTTTATGTTGTTGTGATATTCTCCCTATGCGGTAATGCACAAAACTTTTATTGGAGTTGATTATGGAAGAGAAGAATAAAGGATCATCCCTAAGTGTTATTGAAGATATTCAAAGTCGTCACAAGGAATAGGTTTCATAAATAGATCTATAATTTCCTCACTTGAAGGACATATTCCAATTTTATTTTTTGATCCAAGACTTTCTCTCTAAGAAAATGATATCTAATTTGGATGTGCTTAGCCTTATAATGCATAATTGTATTTCTAGATATGCTAATCACACTAGTGTTTTCACATAAAATAGTCACATGTTGTAAATAGCTAAATTGAATATCTAATAGAGTTTAAATCATCCAAGGTAACTTTGTAGAACATGTTACGGCTATAATGTATTTTTCTTCAGCCATAGTTAAGGAAAAATAGATCCACCTTTTGTTGAACCAAGAAAAATTTCACTTCCCTAAGAAAGAAGGATCTATCGCTAGTACCTTTTTTATCATCAATGTTGTGATTCCATTATGCATCAATATATACTTGAAGCATAAAAGTTGTATTCTTTGGATACCATAATCCAAATTCTAGAATTTCCTTGTAGATACCTAAATATTCTTTTCACTGCTTTGAGATGAGTCTCATTAGGATTTGCTTGGAGTTGTCTCATTATACCAAATTCATGAATAATGTCTGGTCTAGTTCCTATATGATAAAGTAAAACTACCAATCAGAGATCGATGTTCATATTGATTAACTAATGGGGAGCCATCATCTTTATTGAGATTACACTTTGTTAACATGGGCTTACTTATAGGTTTATAGTCTTTCATCCTTGAGATATTTTGGTCAAGAAAGAAAGATGCCATCCTTAGGTTGATGTCCCTATATTCCATGAAAGAAATTTATTTCACCAAGTAGAGATATTTAACATTCTTGTTGAATGGTTGCAGCAAACCCTTAACTCATTGGGTAAATATTTCTACCAAATATGATATTATAAACAGAAACAGCTACAACCAAGACTTTATCTTTATCTGCTTTGATATATACGTTACTATAAGTTGATCCTTTCTTGAAGTCGTGTTATTGAATATATTTTTCAAGATGATAGTAACAAGCTCGAGGGGATTTATTTAAGCCATACAAGAATTTCTTGGGTTTACATATGAGATCCTGGTTTTCCTTCAAGTTGCTCAAAGTAAAACTCCTCTTCTAGATCCAAATTAAAAAGGTGGACTTAACATCTTTTTACTGACCACAATCCCCCCATACGCTTCTAAAAATATATGGGGACCCTTTATTCATTTTGGTTGATATTACGTGCATTAGGTTTTTGATTGATCACTTTCCTTTACCCCACATTTCAAAAAACTCTCTCCTTTGTTGGCATTTGGTTGACTCTTGATTTCTCTGGCCTTTATTTCTTGACTTTCAGACTTTTTCAGGGGTTTAGGCTATTGCCATTATTGTCATGCTCATTTGATGGCTACATTTTATGTTTGTGGTGTCATTCTCTTAATGATCACATGGGGGAAATGAAACACCATTGATTTCTACACCATCTCTCATTTGACCTGTTCGTGGCCTTTATTTCTTGACTTTTGGACTTTTTCAGGAGTTTAGGTGATTTCCATTATTGTCATGCTCATTTGATGGCTACATTTTACATTTATGATGTCACTCTCTTAATGATCACATGGGGCAATGCAACACCTTTGATTTCTACATCATCTCTCATTTGACCTTTTGGTAACATTTTTTGTTGTCTCTCCTCTTCTTGGATTGATAACTGCACGAAAAGTGACAAATCATAAATTGTAAATATAAAAGAATATTCTTAGTGTAAAAATTGTAAATACATTTGAATATAAGTTGTAAATATATTTAACATGGATATTATTTTTGTAAATAATAATAAAATTATATATATATATATATATATATATATATATATATATATATATATATATATATATATATATATATATATATATATATATATATATACTGTAAAAAAAATAGGAAATTCATTATTTTAATAAATTAATTGTTATTTCAATAAGTACAAAATAATGTAATAACATCATAAATTATACCTAAGACAATAACCACAAATAAAACTAATATACATTAAAAAAAAGTGTAATCTTATAATTATAAAACTAACTCGTCACTCCATGCTTACCACCTTTTGTAATATATTAAATCATATATATGTTTTAATAAATACAAAACACTTTTATATATCCTAAAGCAAATAACAAAGCCCCTCCAAAACAAAATTTGTTTAATTGATTATGTATAGTTAATACATATGTAGGTGCTTATGTACATTATGTAAAAAAAAAAAAAAAGGCAGCCAAATCCATTAACTAACACTCACACTGCAAGTCACTTTGATGTTACACCCCAACATGCCCCTAGGTCACTCTTGGAAATATATTTTAATCAAAAGCCCGGGCCAAGATGTTTTAATCATGTCCAACTTTATCAATGGTTGATACTCTCTAGCCCAGGTGTTCGCTTTGACTCAATTTTTGGAATGAGTTGGTCACTCCCTCTTCCAAGAGTTGGTCACTCCCTCTTCCGGATACATTAAGATTGTACAACGAGTCCTACCAACTACCTCTTTTGGCTACCTTAATATTGTACAATAAGTCCTCTCTAAAACTTCTCGTCTCTTTCGATCATAGCCCTCCTCTTAATAGCTTAATATTGTACAATGAGTCCTATCTAAAACTACTCGTCTCTTTCGAGCATAGCCCTCCATTTAATTTGAATTTATTTGACCTCCATACCCCTGATTCAGTAGCAATGTGCCAAGATTATCGATGCTTGGTTAAATATAGGAGCATTTTAAGCATACCATTCTTTTATATATATCGTGTGATATTACTAACGAAATTTTTTTCGTTATGTGGTTGCAGGTACGAATAAAATGATACACCTTCTCTCACCCTCGCAAAAACACGTCATCTTCATCAGATTGAAGATTTGTCACATTATGATATGCCATCCGTGAGGGACATGCCATAAATATGGATTACAAACACCAGAAATGAAGCATAAATCCCAAATTTCATTTTCAAAGAAATTAATGAGTGCGCCTCTGGAGCAAGGATCTTATTTCTCGCAACATTTTCTCCAGAAATTGCCACGTTGATTCAAAAAATAAAGGCTCTTCAGATTATCATTCCTATAAAAGGAAAACAAATGCAATTTATGGTTTTATTTCTCTCGCCAGCGGTAGATTTCATGGCAGTTTCGCCTAAAATTAGGTACCTGAAGCGAGCATCCATTAGAAAAATGAGGGATACTCAATGGAAAAGTTGGAATGAACTCAAAGTATCATAATGACCAGAGAGAAAATGATTCAACCGTGAGGTCTTTATGGAAAGGAAATCAAGGGTAAATCTATTAGAAAAATAAATTTATGGGGTAGAGGAGCTCAGAAATAGGTTGCAGCAAAGTAGGCAAGGTCAGTTTCAGTGGCGGAAAGGTAAATCTTAGGTTGTAGCAAGGATATCGCAACCACACAGGGACAGTTGCGGAAAGATAAATCTTAGGTTGCAGCAAGGATATCGAAACCACATAGAGGTTTTAATTAAATCATAGAGTTCACTCATGGAAAGATAGAGGAAAATAGAAGAGGGTTAAGAAAATTTACTTTTGAAAGATTAAAACTGACCACACTTTATATTATGTGTCAACACATAAAGAAATTACATTCGCATGATAAATGGAGGTTGCAACTCCAAGTAAAAAACACAACAAACTTACTGTGATTTATGCATTGAAAAAAAGAACAAACATACTCTGATTTATGCATCACTTGGTTGTGGAGTAAACTTCTCTTAAACTCTATAAAATTGGTTTTCATGTGCCCACCAATATTTCCTCCACGATTTTCTCCTCACTACCTCACAAACTCTCGCTCTCTAACTTGTCCAACATGCCCAACATTACAAATGACTTTTACTTGCATATTTATCCTAACATACGAATTTGACATTAATTACATAACAAAGAAAATATTTAATACACAACATTGGCAATTTTACATAGTAAATGATTTTCTGAACTTGCAGCTGTTGTGGAGTGTGGCCAAGAGTCGCGGAATGAATGTTTGCCCATATATATTTATTAAACTTCATTAAATTCTTTAACCTCTGTGATATGTTGCAGAATGGTTTGCTTTGAACTTCTGTTCTTACTTTTGTCTTTCTATTTGCAAACAAAATCGCAACCGTGTAGTGGTTGAATGTGCAAGCATGGTGTTTGTCAGTGTGTTAAGGTGGTGGTTGAGATTACTATTTCCAACACTCCCCCTTAATCACAACTTTCACTATTAAAGATTCCCAAACTATCTCTTAGGTAAACAAAACTTTCACGTGTGAATGGCTTTATGAAAATATCAGCAAGTTGTTCCTGTGACCTGCAGTGCTGCAAAACAATTTCATCATTGTTAATCAGTTCTCTAATAAAATGATATTTACCATCAATATGCTTGGTCCTCTTGTGAAAGATCAAATTCTTTGACAATGCAATTACGGATATGTTATCGTAGAAAATAACTGTCACTCCCTCTTTGTGGTGGTGAAGATCCCTCAACATCCATCTCATCCAAGCTTCCTGACACGCTGCTACTGTTGCGGTGACATATTCAGCTTTTGTTGTTGATAGTGACACTATTGGCTACTTCTTGGAGGCCCATGAAATGGCTCGAGAGCCCAAATGAAAAGCATAACTCAACGTGCTCTTTCTGTCATCGACGCTTTCTGCCCAATCATTGTCGGTTTAACCAACCAACCTGAAATCATCTGTTGCAGTGTACAAAATGCCATATTGTTTTGTTCCATTGACATACCTTAGAATTATTTTCATTGCTTGCCAATGTGTCTCCTTGGGTGTCTCTATGAACCTTGACACCAAATTCATTGCATACATTATATCCAGTCTAGTGGCAGTCAAATACGTCAAGCTGCCTATCATACTTTTGTATAATGTCGAATTGACATTGTTGTTTCAATCTTCTTTCCTCAACTTCAACCCCATGATAGTTGGAGTTGGTGCGGGCTTGTTGTTCTCCATTTTAAACCTCTTCAAAATGGCTGCCACATACTTTGCTTGAGAGATAAAAATGCCATTTTCTGTTTGCTTTACTTCTATGCCCCAAAAATATCTTAGCAATCCCAAGTCAGTCATTTCAAATTCATTCTTCATGACTTGCTTGAAATCAGTGATGAGAAAATAATCACTTCCTACAAAAATTAAATCATCTACATATAAGACAACAATGAGAATCTTACCATCATTCTCTTTAATGTGGAGAGTAGGATCACCATCACACTTGTCGAAACCATTGTCTAACAAGTAGGAATCTATCTTATTGTACCATGCACGTGGTGCTTGCTTCAGCACATAAAGAGCTTTCTTCAATCGATACACTTTGTCTTCTTCACATTCTACCTCATAACCAGGTGGTTGCACAACATACACTTCCTCTTTCAGCACTCCATGCAAGAACGTTGACTTTACATCCATTTGATACACTTTCCATTTATGTTGCACGACAATCGCCATAACTGTACGCAATGTCTCCATCCTCAAAACTAGTGCGAATGTCTCCTCATAATATCTTTCATGTTGTTTCTTGTATCCTTCGATAAGTAGCCTTGCTTTGTGCATTTCAATATTCCCATCAACATTGCTCTTGGTATTATAGACCCACTTCACTCCAATGACTTATTTTCCTTGTGGAAGGTTCACTAACTCCCATGTGTCATTCCTTTCTATTTCTTCTATTTCTTCCTCCATTGCCGCAGCCCATTTTTCATCTTTGACTGCATCTTCAAAATAGATTGGGTCACCAACATGACGAAAAAGAGAAAATAATGAATTCATACCAACACTTCTATCTACTTCATCTTGCTCATATATTTCATTCAAATTTCTGCTTTTGGTCTTCTTATGCTTGCTGAAGATGGGCTTGATATGTCACTTGGTGTTGCGCTTTACAGCATGATTGGAGAAGCACTTGCTTGACTACATGACACCGTCCTATTATTTGTTGATGGTGTTCCTTGTTTCTTGCTTTTTTGCACTTGAATAGGAGTAGAGGGAGTTAATGTTGAGGAATTACTTACTGCAATCAATTCCTATTTGTCCTCATGTGGTATACATTCTTTCACATTGATTGTCTTCTCTAAACCTCCATCCCATGCTTCCTCTTCTATAAACTTCACATCTCTACTAATTATGACTTTTTCGGTTGATGGATTGTAGAGCTTGTATGCCTTGGATTTATCACTGTGTCAAAAAAATATACATTTCTCCCCCTTGATGTCCAACCTCTTCTTCAATTCATCTGGGAGATGTGCATATGCCACACATCCAAAAACTCTCATGTGGGTGACACTATGCTTTATTCCACTCCATGCCTCTTCAGGAACTATGTTTTGGATGCTTTTAGATGGACATCTATTCAATATATATGTTGCACAAGCGACAACTTGAACCCAATAATCATTTGGCAAATGTTTTTCCTTCAACATACTCCTTGCCATTTCCATAATGGTCCTATTCTTCCTTTTTGCCACACCATTTTGCGGAGGTGTATATCTTTTTATAAATTGCTTGTGTATTCTGTTCTCCCTGCAAAATCAAAGGAAATCATTTGAGATATAGTTTCCACCTCTGTCAGTCCTACGGAATTTGATGTAGTGTCCACTTTGTTTTTCAACAAAAGCCTTGTATTGGCGAAACCGCCCAAACACTTCACTTTTATGTTTTAGGAGATAGAACCATGTCTTCCTTGTGTAGTCATATATGAATATCAGTACATAGTGGCTGCCACCTATTTATGGTGTCTGAATTGGTCCACATAAATTTGAGTGGCCAATCTCCAAAGGTGTCTTTGCCCTTACTAACTTTCTTGCTGGAAATGTCTTTCCATGTTGCTTGCCCAAGATGCATCCTTCACATACATTGTTCATTTTTCCTATGAGTGGCAAACCCTTCACCATGCCTTTCCTATGCAACAAATTCAAACCTCCAAATTGGAGATGTCCAAATCTCATAACCAATTTTCATATTTTACCTCTACTTGATAGTTCACTTGTGTGATCACTGTCTCTTTTCTTCCATCCTCTTGTGAGTTCATTGATAGTTGTGCTTGTGCACCTTCTTCCTTCAAATCTGATCTCATCTTTAGGCGAAACATTCTATTGTTTTCCATCTGCACCATTGCAATCAGCTGTCTGCTTGGAGACCTATCCAAAATTGTGCACACATCATTTTTGAAAAAGTCATTGTAGCCCTTTTGTATGAGCTGCCCAATGATTATGAGGTTATGCTTCAGATCAGAGACAAAGTAAACATCTGAGATGTACTTCTTCTCCCCCTTCTTTGTTAGGATATTAACTCTTCCTTTTCCCATGACAAAGAATTTTCTATAAGTCCTTAATGTCACTTCATATTTCACACTTTCATCTAGATTGGAAAATATTTCTATGTTTCCTGACATGTGGTTGCTACACTCTGAATCTAGATACCATATATCACTTTGTTTTTCTTGTGCTACATTACAACTTAAAAACATGCTATCATGGTTTTGATTTTATTTTGTGAAATTTACACTTGGCTTGTTACTAATGTCATATTGCTATTTTCTACATTAAGTTTCATAATGACCATACTTCTTACAGTAATGACATTGGACTTGAGATTTATCATACCTCTGACCTTGTGCTTGATTTTCGCTTGGTCCTTGACGTGGATTTTGATTGTTGCCCCTTCCACTTGAGCTTGAAGGGCTGCTTCTTCCACCTCTATGTGGGCTTCTTCCCCTTCCTCTAGTATATCATCTTTGTCTGCCTCGACCTTGACCAAATGATACTTGTGTTTTGAAGGCATGCTCTAATGAGGAACTTGATGCTCTATTCAATCTATGTTCATGAGAAATTATTGATGCATCAAGCTCATCCACTGAGAACTGTGAGAGATCCTTTGTCTCTTCTATGGCCACAATAGTGGCCTCAAACCTTGCTGGCAAACTTCTCGAAATTTTCTCAACTATTCTTCTTGCCTCATTTGTCTCACCATGAGACCTGATTTGAGTAACCAACCCACTTACATGTGTAAAAAATGAGTGTATATTATCAGACTCTTTCATACAAAGTTCTTCAAAATCTCTCCTTAGCATTTGTAGCTTTGTTGTCTTGAATTTTGCCATTCCCTGGTAAGCTGTCTGGAGGGTGTCCCATGCTTGCTTGGACTTTGTTGCTGCTACAACCCTTGGGAAAATACTTTCATAAACTACTTGTAAAATACAGAACAGGGCTTTTGAATCCTCCTTCTTTTTGTCCCTCAAGAGATCTAGTTTTGCTTGAGACAAGGCATTGTCTGCTGCTGCATCTGTTGGTTCTTGAAAACCATTCTCCACCAAATCCCAAATTTCATGAGACTAAAACAGGGCCTTCATTGTAATACCCCAATAATCATAATTTTTTCTATTAAAATGAGGTATCTAAGGAGTAGTGAAGCTTGTGCTTGATGTTTCCATTTCTAAGTGTGGAAAAAAACTTTATACCTACTGGTAAATACGTTCAAAAAATTTTCCCTCAGAAACAAATTTTAATTTCTAATAAAAACACTTGTTTTTACACTAACAATATTTAGCCCACTCTGATACCATGTTAGAAAAATAAATTTACGAGGTAGATGAGCTCAGAAATCGATTTCAACAACGTAGGCAAGGTCAACTTCAGTTACGGAAAGGTAAATTTTAGGTTGCGGCAAGGATACCACAACCACATAGGGAATTTAATTAAAATATGGAGTTCACTCACAGAAAAAAAAAGTAAAATAAAAGAGCGTTGCATAAATTTACTTGTGAAGGATTAAGGGCATAACAAATGACCACACTTTATATTATATGTCAAAACATAAAGAAATTACTTTCACATGATAAATGGAGGTTGTAGCTCCAAGTGAAACACACAACAAACTTATTGCGATTTACGCATTAATAGGTTGTGGAATAAACCTCTGTGAAACTCGGTAAAACTGGTTTCCACGCACCCACCAATATTTCCTTCACAGTTTTCTCCTAATTACCTCACAAACTCTCGCTCTCTAACTTGCCCAACATGCCCAACATTAAAAATGAATTTTACTTGCATATTTATCCTAACATACTCATTTGAAATTAATTACATGACAGAGAAAATATTTAATACTCAACAGGGGTGATTTTACATAGTAAATGCTTTTCTGAACTTGAAGGTGTTGTGGAGTGTGGGGAATAGTCACAGAATGAATGTTTTCCCATATCTATTTATTAAACTTCATTAAATGCTTTAACCTCTGTGATGTGTTGTGGAATGGTCTACTCTAAACTTATGTTCTGACTGCTATCTTTTTGCCTGCAAACAAAATTGCAAACGTGTAGTGGTTGACTATGCAAGCATGGTGTTTGTCAGTGTGTTAAGGTGGTGGTTGAGATTATTATTTCCAACAAAATCAAAGAATGAATCATAGAAGAATATCTATTTTTTATTCAAGTTTTTGTGATCCTTAATGAATTAAGTAGTCTTCCAATAAAAATCACATAAGAGAAATTTTTGGCCAATGCCTTTCGAACCAACAAGTGTGGTTCATCATCACGACCATAGTCCTAAAGATGAACCACACTTGTTGGTTCGAAACACGCTGGCCAAAAATTTCCCTTATGTGATTTCTACCGAAAGACTTTGCTTAATATGTATCATGTTACAAGTTAAAAAAAATGAAGGTAAACAATCTAGTGGCACTAGAATAGATGATTGGGCTTGCAAATTATAAATAAGAATCCGGCGAAGAGGAAAGGAAAAAGGGATTATGATATCATAATTCTTTTGTAGATCAACAAGATTTGAATCCATGCTACACGGAGGAGGAGAGTCTGCACATTTTTATTTTGTAGTCGAGTTGGAGTTTTCTACAAAGAACTTTAATATATTGCATTATTGTGATGTATTAAGAGATGTTTTAGATAGTGTAGATCTTGAATTCCGTAAAGGGAATTTTTCTTACACTAGTGTAGAATTACTGTCTTGAAGGATTTATTGACATCAAGGATGGTAAAAGTAATTTGAATTAATGATAAGTTTATTTTTTGATTGCATTATTCTAGTTGATTTAAAGATTTATTATCATTTATTTTATTATGTAATCTGGTTTTAATCAACACAATTAATATAAATGAGTAGTGTTAATACCATTCTCAATCTTACTAAGCTTATGCTAATTGTTTATCTTCGTGAAGCTATCTTTGCAGGATGTAGCTCGTCTAATCAAAATTTTCAGAGAATTCATGGAGACTTGTTTGTCACAAGAAATAGCTATTTATTAATTATTTACAAACTTGTCTTATTTTAATGTATTTTGAGTATGGAGAATTATTTCCCTTGCTTGATATAAATCTCACAATGAATTCATAATAATATATGAATTTGGATGTATGCACAAGATACTTTAATGACTATTTGTTAAAATATTCTCATTATACAGTTGGTTTCATTGTTTGTAAGATATTGAACTATTTCGGTGCCTAGTGAATATCTTTAATCCTTTCTTTGTTAATTCTTTCGCTTTTGGTTAAGAATATGAATATTGTTAGATCTAATAATTTTGTGATCCATAATGTAGATATCAGTGTTTCATATTAATCACATTCGCTCTTGGTTAAGAATACGAATATTGTTAGATCTAATACCTTTGTGATCCATAATGTAGATATCAGTGTTTCAGATTAATCACATCATTAGGATTTGATTGATGTTTCGAACCAACCTTGTGCTAAGGATGAACCACATTTGTTGGTTTGAAACGTCGACAAAATCCCAACGATGTGATTAATCCGAAAGACTGATATGTACAATATGAATATTCTTATCTTGGGAAACTAATAAACACCCCATAAGCCAACATAGATAGAGATAGGGTAACTAGACCCAAATTAACGAGTTGGAACCACCATTCCAAATGGAAAAATATCTATGCTAAGGTCATGACTGAGTGGTTTTCGCCCAATGTTGAGGTAGGCATTTTGAGCCTTCAACATTTTTGGTGCTAGAAGGAGGTCTTGAGCTAGTTAGTTCATGTGGAATCTTGTTTTAACATTTTTAAGTAGCTATGGTTCCTATATGAATTCCTACGTTGGGTCATGCTTTTAGCTCACGTAAACCTACTAGAGGCATACCCAAGAGACAACTCGAATCTGTATTTGAATTGCAATATGATGGTGAGAGTTTCATTTCTTCTTTCTAACATATTGATTAATTTATACATAAATGAAAATGTTTTAACACCACTAATGGTAATGAAATTTGTATGTTATTTACTCTCACACTTCATGGAAGGATTCAAGAGTGGTACAAGATGCTACGAACTAAGTGCATTCACTATTGGAATCACTTCATGAGGTATTCTTTTTCTCTTTTCACAATTATAGTTATCTGAAATTGTGCTTAGAATTTTATAGCGTGATAACATATGAAGATGAAACTATTAGCGAATTTTCAGATAGATTCATGTTATTTTGATACAGATTTTGTCATGATGACTTACCCCTTAAGCATGTTTTGATTGAGAAGTTTACCTCTATTGTTCAAGAATATAATGTAAGAATTTATACTATACATAAAGAGGAATCCCCTTTAGTAAATCTTGATGCAACAATTCCTCCTATTCAACCTTCAAATGAAAATGATAATCTTCCTCAACCATCAATATTAAGAGATAATATTACATCTGAGAGACTTTTTATTGTATCTATGTATGTTTATGATAATGAATTAAGTTGAAAAGAATTAATTATATCTAACATCAAGATTTAATAAACAATCATCATGATAATTAGTTTTCTAAAAATGAGATAGATCCCATTTTAACGACAAATGCCACATTATTAAACCAAAAACCACTTAATGAGTTATCAAGTGAAATTCAAAATGATGATATTAAAGAAACTTCTCTTTATTTATATTTTGGTTATCATTATTTACAGCACAATTATTGTATGTGTTAACTGGTTGGCATATTTACTAGTTCAAATATTAAGAATGAATTATATGATTGAACTCAAGGGGCGTCTTCAAATGGCGAGTTACTTGTTAATGTCAGTTTAGAAACTGCTACTCATCCTTTTTGTAACATTCATTACTATGAGAATTCTTATAAACCATGGGAAAAGAATGTAATTTTTAACAACTATCCTGATATTGATGAACTTAGATCATTTAGTTCATTTTCTGAGCACAAACCTCCTTTTTTCCATTTTGATTTGGATCATCAGTCTCCACTACAAGTTTTTTATATTACTCACAATAATCTTAAACATGAAACTTATTATGTTAAAGGCGTGTTGATACCATCATCTAGTGACCCTATTAATTTGTAAATAATGATGCGTTTACTAGTTTCCTTAATTCTAATATACATATAATAGATAACTTTAAGAATCTTCTTCCTTTTCTCTTTCTTATAAAGATCAATATCTCATAGGGAAAAAGATAGTTCTTTTAAATGTTTAAGGACGATTACCTCTTATTTTTTCAGTCTTATACAATATTCAAAAGAAATATCTTATCAGATTCTTAAAGGTAACTTTGCTAATCCTTTAGATTGTACATATTACAATAGATTTTATTTAAAATTGAATATTCTCACAATTAGAAGTTTCCTAATTATAGATGTGTTTTATATTTATTTTTATAAATTAATGATCACATGAGGATTGTTGTACATAGGTTAGTATTTTCTTCATCACTTTTATGAATGTATGTAATGTATATTTTGCCACGTAATAAAGAGATTTCTTGGTTGCATTGGAAATATGACTATACCTTTTCATTTTCCTTCAAAAGAGTTAGAATAGGAGTTTAGCTAGTTTCAATTTACTTTTATTCTACAAATAAAGGAATTATGGAATTCTAATAAATAAGGATGAGACCTTACCATTCATTCAGTTGGTGTCTTGCTCATTTTTGACTTCTCATTTGTAAATAATTTTACATTTGATCAATGGAAAAACTCATATGATAAGATGTTAACTCAAATATAAGTTCTCATTTCTACTTTTACACACATAGTTGCAATAGGATTACAATTTACATTTTAATAAAAGGTTGATTAATAAAAGCAGTTCATGAGACAAAAGTTCATATTTTGGAATACAGTATCTTATCATTCACCTTATTCATATGTCAATCGTTTTATTTTATCTTGTGAAGCATCCTTATTGTATTTCTTAGAATTTAGACCCAATAAATTGACGATCTTTAACAATATACAAACTGGGAGATAAATATAACTTGTGTTGCCTATTTTTATATACTCTTCATACGAGGATGTCAAGATTTATAAGGTGAATTGGGATACATTTATCTCAGGTATGTGTATATGTTGCTATTCATCCTCCTGTAGTTCTTGTTTTTCTTTTACTTATTTTGTTTCTTATCTTTTTCTTCTTCCTTTTGCGGACTTTCATAAATTTGATTTTAGGATTTGGTTTTGTTAACAAAAAGTAGTCAAGAAAGAACAATCAACATAATTGATTCAGACAGTTTCCTTTTAACTCTATCAAATTTTTATTCTTTCTTTACTTTATACCTTTTTAAAACTAATTGTTTGTCTACTACCTAAGAATTTGATCTCTAAAGACTCGAAAAATATTTTTTAAGCAATATTTGCAAAGGAAAGAAGATTCCTACTAAAGAAAACAAATGGAAAATACAAATGCATAACTTTACATCACATCAATGCTTTAATGAGAGGCACAATTAATAAGCCACTTATTAGATAAAAATTCCAATTTTAACATAGTCATCCTTTTATTCATTTTTATGTTAATTTCCTTTATGTTATATTGTAAGGGATCATTCTCTCGATTGCTTTCCTTCAGATTTTCTAGAATTTTTTTAATTTGACTTTGTTTTCACTTTGCTCAACAATAAAATGGGGAAATGCTTTTTGATTTCAACTTGGCATAATCATTAGGAAACCAGTTTTATGCTCTATTTTTTATTAAAAAAACCTTAACCTTAGGGAATAATTCAATAAAGATTATTTTTTTATGCATGTTTGCAACTATCCTGACCAATAAAGTTCGTGGTTTTGATTCTTTGTGTTTAATTCTTTCCATCATTTCCTAATGAACTATATTTTTGATCTCATTTTCATGAAAGAAAAATATATTTAACAACAATTACCATAAAGTATTTAGCTCTTTAGGAGCAAGGATAATTAAGTAAATATTGGTTACCTTAAAAACAATTATGCCATCCCTCGCTTTAAAGGAATAATCTGCCACCCCATCTATTAAGTAATCTATATGAAAATAACAATAACCATAGTTAAGGGTAGAAACAAAAATGGTCAACTGAAGGATACGAGGTCTCATCACGAGCCGACCTACCATGACCATAGGTTCTAACATTGTGACAATACCATTATTGGTCACCAAGCGAAGGTATTGACTTTCATCTGTAAGGTTGAAGGACAAGAGCTCTCATCATGAGTCGGCTTGTTCACTATATTAGATCTCATGAATGGCATTGCCATTACCTAGTTTCCAGGCCAGGACAATCATATTTTATTTACATCCATACATGATGTTGTGTAACGATGTATTTATTCCTAATAGATAGGACAGTGGCACTTAAAAGGCTTAAAAGGAGTCCTTGTCGAGGCTATAGATGCCTGATAGTAGCAACGACCACGCCTATGGTATAGAAGTTAATTTTAACACTATTTTTTACTTAATTAAGTTGTTTACTTGAAAACTAATTTCCGACCAAGTTAACTATTGTACATATAAATTTGTTGAATACAATGGATTCATAGGGTAAATTTTCATAACCTCATCAAAATGATCGATATAATTTTTGTTTACTAATAGTGCATGACAAGGTTGAAACAACTAGGATATATGAATTTTGTATTTTTGAATCATTTAGCTATAATTCATTTATTTTTATAGGTTTTGTGTCTTTAAACCAGAGATAACTGCTTCTTCCCAGTGAGTCGCCAATGCTGTTGACTACAAAACCCCAATAGATTTTTGAAAATATATGGGGAACCTTTATTGATATTACTTAATATTACTTGCATTAGGTTTTCGATTGATCTCTTTCCTTTACCCAACATTTTAGAAAACTGTATTCTTTAATTTCATTTGCATGACTCTTGATTTCTCTGGTCTTTATTTCTTAACTTTGGGACTTTTTAATGAGTTTAGATGATTTTCATTATTGTTATGCTCATTTGATGGCTACATTTTACAGTTATGATGACATTCTCTTAATGATCACATGGGGTCAATGCAACACCTTTGATTTCTACATCATGTCTCATTTGAACTTTTGGTCACATTGTTTGTTGTCCCTCCCCTTCTTGGCTTGATAACTGCACCAAAAGCGACAAAACATAAATTGTAAACATAAAGGAATATTCTTAGTGTAAAAATTGTAAATACATTATTTTAATAAATTAATTGTGATTTTAATAATTCTAAAATAATGTAATAACATCATATATTATACATAAAACAAAAACCAAAAATAAAGCTAATATACATTAAAAAAGTGTAATCTTATAATTATATAGCTAACTCATCACTCCATGCTTACCACCTTTTGTAATATATTAAATCATATATATGT
The DNA here is from genome assembly GCA_031772625.1 of Pinus tabuliformis. Taxonomy (NCBI): domain Eukaryota; kingdom Viridiplantae; phylum Streptophyta; class Pinopsida; order Pinales; family Pinaceae; genus Pinus; species Pinus tabuliformis. Next base: position 881,502,654 of record CM062807.1, read on the forward strand.
TTTAATAAATAAAAACACTTTTATATACCATAAAGAAAATAACAAAGCACCTCCGAAACAATATTTGTTTAATTTATTATGTTTTGTTAATACATGCGTAGGTTCTTATGCACATTATGTACAAAAGAAAAAAGCCAAGTCCATTAACCAACACTCAACCTGCAATTGAGTTTGACGTTATACCACAACATCTGCCTAGGTCACCTGGAAATCTAATTTAATCAAATGCCCGAGCCAAGACGTTTTAATCATGTCCAACTTTATTAATTCTTGAGACTTGCGAGCCTAGGTGTTCACTTTGACTCAATTTCTGGAATGAGTTGGACGCTCCCTCTTCTGGTGACCTTAATATTGTATAATGCGTCCACTCTCCAACTACTTGTCTCTTTCGATCATAACCCTCCTTTTAATTTTAATTCAATTGACCTCCATAAAATTATGAGTTGTCTCATACCCCTAAGTCAATAGTAATGTGCCAAGATTATCGAGGTTTCATTAAATATAGTATCCTTTTAAACATACAAATTGTTTATTTTTCGATATGTCGTGTGATATTTCTAATGAAATGTTTTTGTTATGTGGTTGTAGGTATAAATAAAATGATACACCTTCTCTCACCCTCTCAAAAACATGTCATCTTCATCATAGTTATGCTTGGTCACATTATCGGCTACGATCCGTGAGGGACATGCTATAAAATATCACTTACAAACCCCAGAAATGTGATAGAAATCCCAAACATCATTTTCAGCAAAATTAAATAGCAAGAGGGTTGATCTAATGTCTCTTCTCTATTGGAAACTAATAGACACACCATAAGCTAGCAGAGATAGAGTGAGGGTAATTGTGCCCAATTTAACTAGTTTGAATCACCATTCCAAACAGAAAAGGATGTTCCCTGACTGGGTGGTTTTCCCCCATTGTTGAGGCAGACATGTTGAGCCTTTGACACATCCATCCAATATACTTTAAATTTGTGGAAGCTAGAAAATGCTAAGAATGTGTTTATGGCTTTGAGTCGAGCCACTGGTGTGAATGTTTATTCAAAATCTATTCCTTCTTGTTTTGCATATCTTTTGCAGATAAGACATGCATTATTCCTGATTACTTTTCCATGTTCATTTAGCTTGTTATTAAATATCCATTTGATACTTGTTACATTTTTATTCTATTGCCTTGGAACCAAATCATAAGTATGGTTTCTCTCAATTTCGTTGATTCTTTTTTTCATGGATTTAATCCAACATTCATCTGAAATTTCTTGATGCACATTTGGAGGTTCAATTATAGATATCAAATATAGATGACTAGATGAACCAATGAACTTTCTTCTAGTTTACACTCCAACCTCTTTATCACGTAGTATTTGACTTTTAGGATGATTTTTATTCACATACTTGGATAGAGTCTTTTTGGGATCATTTTCTTTGTTTTCATCTTCATCTCATGCTTTATCTTCATCTTCCCCTATAATTTATTCATTCCATTGTCCAAAGATTAATCGTAATATTGTATTTTTGCTTTGGGGCATACACATCCTTCATTTATTATAACATCCATGCATTCAACAAAATTTATGAAGTCTTTTTGTTGTAATATTTGGAGCCCTTCCTTTTATAAGTGTATCTAAGAAGAATTCATTCATCTTCCCTTGGTTCAAATTTGTTATGTTTATCATCATTTCATTTGATATAACATTTTCTTCCAAATATCTTAGAATAATTCACTGATGAAGGTTTTCCATACCATAATTCATATGGTATTTTGTCACTATTAACCCTCACATGTGATTGATCGACTATGTTGACTGTTGGTTGTACTTATCTTCCCCAAAAGGTATGAGGCACTCTAGACTTGTTAAGCATTGCATGAGCCAATTGCTAAATAGTTATGTTCATTATTTCAACAACTTCATTTTGTTCAGGAGTTTTTTCTATAGAGAATTATGTTTTGATGCCATTCTAATTAGAGAAATCAAAGCATTCATCTGATATGAATTCACCCCTTATATTATAACTAAGACATTTTATTTTTATATCCATTTGATTTTCAACTAAAGCCTTGAATATATTAAATTTCTCAAAGGATTGATCTTTCGATTTTAGTGAGAAAACCATTCACATTCTGGTGTATTCATCAATTACAACATAAAGTATTACTCACATCGACTATATTTCTTCTTTATTCATCCACATAAGTTTGTATCAATCAACTAAAGGGGTGTTTTTGAGGAGTACTATTTTCCTTTGATTTGAACCTTTGACTGCTTAGATAATTTACTGGATTTTCATATACTATCTTCAAGTGGTAAGATATTTAGCATGTAATGAACAACTGCCTTCATGCTTAGTTTAACCACTTGAAAAAAAAATGATGTGTGCTACCATCTTATGCCATAACCAACTTTATTTCATTTTTCTCAAATAGCAATGCTCATCATCACCTTCTATGATATATACATTATCTGGAGTTCTGGCTTCTTTGATAATAGTTTTCCTTATGTCCAATTATTTGACCATGCATCCTTTGAACATAAAGATAAGTTCATCTCCTTCGCCAAATTTTGGGCCTTGGTTTTACCTCCTAAGACCACATATCCTTTTCCTTTTATACTAGGAGGTGAATTATTGCCAAAAGAAACATTTCCCTTTTTATCTTCGTTAAAGGAAACAAATTTATTTCTATCACTTGTCATGTGTCTCATGCCGCCACTATCAACATGCCACAAGTTCTCTTGATCCGTGGTGTATATAGCTAAACCACATTTTTCTTAAGGGGAAATCTTCATTTTTGAATTTTTAGGTGGTTTTATTATTCATTCGTGCTGGTAAGAAGGTACCAATCTAATTTTGCATTTACATTCCTCATCTCAAAAGTTATTGCATAAAGAGTATTTTATTTCATTCATAAGAGGAGAGAAAGCATTATTAAGCGACTTCCTAACCTCATTTGACTTTTTTATATTGTACATGGCCCTTGCTTCTCTAGTCCTTATAGTTTCATATGCTACATAGTGAATAAATTTGTGGCCATAATTATGAAGAGAAAATAAGTGACCATAGAAGAAATATGAGTACCTAGGATTAAAGAATTTCCTTGGCTCTTGATTGTAGAAATATTTCCTTTCTAATTCTAGTTACCTCATTTGTTTTATGTTTGTGTGGCATGATTCATCATGATTTTTCCGAGTCTTGTTTCTTTGACCATTGATTCCCTTTATAACATCGACATAAATTTTTGGACATGTTTTTGTTGACATCGTACGATCTGAGTCTTTATTGTTCTCATTATGAGTTGCACTATATCAGAGACCTATATAGACTAATGGATAACATTGATCAGTAATAATTTGTTCGAATGATTTCGATCACTCTACAAACTTGAGATTTAGTTTTAGATGAGACTTTCTTTTCTCAATTTCTTTCCTTAGTCCTACAATTTATGATTCCAACTTCACACAATACCTGTATTTTTCTTGAAGTTGTTTAATTTGTACATCCTACAGTCTTTTAGATTCTTGTAGATGAAATTATAGCTGGCTCATTTATTCAACAAAACTATTGCCTTCCTCTTTATGCACTTTGATTTCCTCTTCTTGCTTTGTTTATATTTTTGAACCTATCAATTTCTTTCAATGAATCCATCAAATGATTTGAATCATAATTATCATATTCACTTGCTAATTGATCATCAAGGGCCATGAAGATTTTGTAATTAGGGTTAGAGTTAGGTTCATTATCTACCTCATCTTTACACGAACATTCACTACATTGATGAGAATAAAAACTATTCTTTTTAGATAAATTCCTTTTGGCATTTTTCTTAGAGGTGTTCTTTCCCATTTCAACATCATATTTGTATGGACATTTAGCAGCATAGTGGCTAATCCTTAGACAATTAAAACACTAAAATGGCAGCCTACTTCTGAATTTTTTGATTCTCATCTGTAGCTTTCTCATGAAGTTTGCCTACTCTTCATCTAAGATATAGCTAGTGTATATTGTTGTTTTTGTTTTTATTTTCTTGTAGCTTTGAAGGATGTTGCTCTGACTTTTGACTGGTCCCCTCTTTTCCTCATTTCATAGGTTTTTATGGAGGCTTTCATGGGATAGTTGACTCAAGTCATGTATTTCTTGTATTGTTGAAACTTTGGCATTGAACTTGGGATTTTGTGACCTTGATATCCTCTCAATTGTACCATCCCCAGTAAAGTATCCATGTAATAAAGTTAATAAAATAAAAAATTGAGACCAAGGCCATGGGACATTTATTACAAGCTTAATATTGGGTAAAACATCCTAGCACATGTTCATTTGGTTTGTTATGGCGAAGAGGAAATTGGCAAATGCAATGGAAAAGGCTTTGAAAAGGTAAGAGCCTTTAATTGGCATTTTATTTATGGAAATAAAGGATGTTAGGAGAAAATGAAGGTGAAAGGTGTCAAGCTGCATGTGAAGAGGAAATTGAAGGAAAATAATGGAAAATTGAAGAAATTAGAAGCCTTGATAATAAAAAGGATTATGAAGATCATTTTGTAACACTTTTTTCAATTCATTTTTGGATCTCTCTCTCTCTCTATCTCTCACTCTTGGACACTTACAGAATTCTTGGAGGATTCTAGCATTGGATCAAGGAAAGCGAAGGAAGGAAAAAGAAGGCAAAGGGAAACAAATATCAAGAAAGGAAGAGAAAGATAAAGCAACTACAAGAGGATTACTTGCATGTATCGATTTTCATGTGTAATTTCCTTACTAGATGTGCCATGCATGGTACATCCATGTGTATTCTTGGTTCGCTTGTTGTCATTGTCATGATTTTTCCCTGGTGTGACAGTGTTCTTCAGCCTTGCCTTGCCATTTCTGGATAGCCATGGTGTGGTGGGTTCTCTTGTATTTGGTTTAGGTGGATTTCAGGATGGACTCAAAGCTGAGTGGGGTGGCCTTAGGCTTACTCACATGTCCTAGGAATCCCAGGATGGGATACATGGTAAAGCCTAGTTGTGAACACCTCTATTCAACCTAGGAATCATTGACGGGTGAATGGCGAGATACACAGTAAAGCTTAGAGGTGAATACCTTTTATTAGGAATACGAATTCTGGGATGGGATACATGGTAAAACCCATAGGGTGGTGACATCATAGGCCTAGGAATCCCTTGACCAGTAATGGTGTGATACATAGTAAAGCCGACAAATTGAGGCAGACAAATCCCTCCCAGTTTGGGTGGAAAGATATAGAGGAATCCATGCTTGTTTATGGCCTAGTGATCATGTGGGGAGTTTGGTAAAGCTTGAGGAAACCTAGATTGATTTTGTTGTGAGATCCACATTCATGCTTGGAATCTGGCACGGGGCTGATTGGTTCAAAGAAAGATTTGGTTCAACCCAATCTATGGTTGGGTGGTTCAAGGAAATCCAAAACCTGGTTAGCTTATGAATTCATTAATAAGAGCTCCTTCTCATTAGTATTTCATATGTAAATGTTTTGTTTCATATGTAATTTTCATATTTATTATATCCTTATTATTTCTGTTGGATATATGTTGGTTATGAGTATGTTTTATGATAGACGATGTATGGATCTCATCATGTTTTGATTACCAAATGAATTTCCAATGAATACATTACTTAATAGATGATATTGTGACTATTGTGATAAGGCATCAATGCTTCTTTACGAATTTTAGATAAGTATGAGAATCATATGCTCAAATATGTTTTTATGACCTGTAGATTACATATTTGTGACATATATGGAGAAATGTTTTTCATGGCTAGGAGGGGTAAGATCAAGTAAATGTACCAATTCTAGGATTAGTAGCCTTATTCCATTGTCATTTATAATTTTAAAATTTTCATGAAGTTTTGGGGAGTGGCGTGAGACCTAGCCCAGAAAAAGTCGATCAAAATCTCATGTCACTCGCATAAAACTGCTAGAAAAAATCTACAATCACTAACATGTCTTGTTGTATGAGTAATTGGAATGCCCCAGTTGCATGCATGGCTTGTCATGGGAGTGGTTGAGGGTCCAGATGAGTAAAATGTCAAGTTTTCTAAGTGGTTAAGCACTTGGTAGATTTAGTTTCCTCTTGAAGGGTATATAGCTATCGAGGAAGGTCAAATTGGTGTGTTTTTGTCTATTTGACTTTCTTAACTGTACATGTTGAGATCAATCACATCATAGTATTATCTCATCACATGTTTACCCTAGCAGACCGGTTAACTTGGGTAAATGTGGGAGGAGGGTGTTATAAAGTGCTATCAAAGCATGGTTCAGTTCTTGGATTAGATGGGTAGAAAGTGGTTGTCATGCATGCATATATGCTTGTTACGTATGCATGGTGGTAGTCATTCTTTACAGTTGTGTTGACATGAAGAATTTTATGATGTTGTTATTGGGATGTATTTGTCATGAATGCATGCTTGTTGTATATGCATTTGTTATGCATGCCAGTGTTTATAGGTTGTTGGAATTATTATGGTTATGTTTATGATTGCATAGTAGATTATATATGCATCGTGAGGTCATTGTATGTAGTTATGTCATCATGAAGTTGTTTATCAAATATGACGCTAATATGTTGGATAAGATAGAGCATGACATGCATATTATTAGAGTGAAATCGTAGCACTGGACCTTGGGGTAAGAGAAGGTTGTCATATAAGTTTATATGTTGGGCATGCATGTATGCTTGTTAATGGTTGTTATAATCATTAGGGTTATGTACATTCTTTTCATTCTATTAATGTTATGGTTACGTGTATGAGATATGCTAGTTGATTAGTATGGTCATATGCATGTGCATTGGATAGTCATGAATGGTAGTTAACTTGTCATTGTATACATTATGGTCATACACATGATGATTATGGTTATTGCATATAAGGTCTTGATACTACATGTAGGGTGCTAATCTGGATCAGATTGTCTATATGGTTATGGTTACATTATTCATGTATGTGTCCACATATTTGTGATATTATGTTGTACTAATATAGACCAAATTTGCATATTTGATTGTTATGCGTGATTGTCAATGATTTATGAGTTTATGATGTGAACCTATTAGCTATTTACTGTAATGGATATCATGACCTTATTTATGTTTGAGTTGATGTGTTGTGAAGTTATATCATGGTAATCTACATTGATAATGTAGACAAGATAGCCTCCTCTGAGATACATTAAGGTATGAGTTTGCTTATGTTAGTTATTTGGTGTTTGAATGTTTGATTATGTTTTCTATTTGGTTTTTGAGTGTTTGGTGTTTGTCATTTTTTCTATATGTTGCCTGAAAGTTTCATGAATTAGATGATATAAGTATGTGCCTGTAAAATTACATGAAGGAATGTTCTTGTTTCCAGATGGTTGTAATAACACATTATGTGCTGAGACAATTAATATCCATGTGAATTCAAGCGGGTGCTAGTTGTATTATTATGATTAATGACTGTAAGTTGATTTCAAATTATTCCATGGCTATATATATTGATAAATGTTAATTTCGAATTAATAAAAATTATGTATTAATCTTTAAAATGTGTAACTGAGATGTGTAGACAGTTGTAGGGAAACGTGTTTGGTATTGGCATGACAAGGTAACAGTTGATTTTTTTATATAAATAATAGTTGGGTGGTGTGATAGAATATAGGAAGACTCAATTATAGAAAGGTAAAAGGTAAAATAAGGGAATTGGGTGAGAATTCCTTTGTCTATGTTTGGAAACTCCAATTCCAAACGAATGAATTATTTAAATACAAGAAGTCCTCTTCACCTAGATTTTGTGTGACATTACGTGGATATATGTTATATTCCTAAACATGTATTCCACAGTATATTAAGCTAGTTTCAAGCTATGGATAGATTCATCATAGAATTGGAATCCCTTGAGAGATGATGTGGATGTGTTTAGTTACAAGGAAACATTCTTGGAAGAACAAGCTAACACAACAAGTGTATTGTTATATTTATTTATACACTTACGATTATGTGTTTATGACAGTATGATGTAGGGATTTCATTGTTAAAGAGACTTCCATGAAGTATTTAAGAAAGGTGAAGTTGAATTTCCCTTGAAGGAATTGGGAACCCATGGGGTTGGGTCATGGTGGTTGTTGGGAGTTTTATGCCTTTGGTATTTTTTATTATTTTGAGCTTGATTTATTGATTTTAATTACATCTGGTGGTGATGTCTGGTATTGAACCAAGAGTGTTTCAACTTTTAGAGGCTCTTCAACTTTAATTATAAACCTAGGGTTTTGTAAAAACCTCGAGGTAATAGTGTTATATACACAGTAGATGAATTTGACTCATTCCACCCTCAACTAGGTCACTTGATCATTAGGGCTTCAAGGTCATTCCTCTACTGAACTTGAGGGATATTAACTAATGAAAGAATATTGTAAAAGATATTCCTAGTGCAGATAAAGTAAATTCTTTTCAACTATATCTTGCAAATGGTGTCAACATGTAAATGCTATCAAAGAACACAAGAATTATGCTAAGCTGTATAAAGGAAACTACTCTAATTTGCAATAAATCATCTAGTTATCAGGTCTTCTTGAAAACATAAGATCATCCTACCAATTAACAACTCAAGAATGCATGCATTATTTAGCTAATTCACACTTGCAGGTTAAGTAAGGTCCTAATTTCCAAATTTGGAATGAAAGAACTAATGTTCACTCTTGCAGAAAAGAAAAAGGAATGAAGGGAATGGCCTAGGTGGTACTTATGGTCATGGAGTCGAATTTGATGTGTCAACCTACTCCTAAACTAAGTTGTGATGTCATTGCAAGTCAAAATAGTGTCAAAATAGGCTACTACAGGTGTGCTACAAGATGTTGCTACAAGATTCTTGTAATGATACATGATTCATGTTAATGCTATAAGAAGATGGTTGAGAGGGTTTGAAGGGTAAGAATGATGGGATGAAGTGATGGTATTATGGATGAAGGTTGTCGGGAATGTAGAGCTGCTCACAATGACCAAAAACAAAGATAAGAACATGGGTTGTCATTCATTAAAAGAGAGTGGAGAAGTCCTAGATGGAGTTGGTGAAAATGTTCCTTTCCTACAAATTCAACAACCCTACAACATCACATGCACCTGTTCCTCTTTTCATTTGTAAAATATTATAGTTAATCGTGGAAAAGATGAATTCAATTTGGAAACTATCTAACTAATGCTAAGAACTTTATCTAAGCAATGAACTACTTTCTAAGCTACAACAATCACATGCGAAGAAAGATACCAAATTAAACTTTTCCAAGAAATCATAGAGAAGAAAATACACATTGTTTTTGGGTTGTGATGGTGGAGTCCTCTAATCATACTCCCATGGGAGAGGTGAGATAGGGATGACAGTCAAATGATTTTTGATGCATTACACTCTACTAAACTACAAAAACTAATCAACATTCCAGGCTAAAAGAAATATAAATAAACTCTACTGAACTGCAACAACTAATCAACATTCTATGTTAAGAAAAATAGAAATATACAAGAGGGACCTAGGCTGCTAGGGTTGGGCCTAAACCTAAGAGCTTAAGCCCTCTAAACTAACTCAGTGATGGATCGAGATAAAAATTATCACTATCATTCTAGAAATGTCAAATACATTTTTATAGTTTTTTCTCCTCGAAGGTGTATTGAAAGAAAACACTTAGGATTGTGGATGACAAAGAATATCAACAATATAAATGACTACTAAACATTGTAGATATACAACAAATGATATAAACAAAACCTTCATAAGTCCTGATCTATGCTAAAATCATAGCTAAACAACAAAATCAAACATTAATAACTCCAATAATCCAATGGAAACTTGATATACAAAGAATATATTTTATTGTAACACCTATGAAGGGAACAAATAAATATTACAAGTCCCCCTCTATTGCATGGGTTCTTGGCTATCTGCAAACATCTTCATCCTGTGTAGAGTATATCTCCTCTATAATGTGTAAACCTAGTAAATAAAATGTTTGGGTTCAATGAGAACTCAAACAAAAGAACAATGGTGTGTGACAGTGATAATAATAAGAGTTATAGCAGTGAGTGCAACAATGAAAATAGTCAAAAGTGAATAATGAATGGAAAAGCCTCCTATTTATAACAAAATATTATGTTATCCTTGAATAATGATCAATAATAAAATATTGTTAACCTGATTCTAGAAATAACCAATTGGAATATTTTATTATATTTGGTTAGGATGGAAAAAGTATTTAAACTTTAATTAGAAATAATAAATAAATAAATGATTTATTTATTATCTTAAGAAATATGGCTAAGGAATAATAAAAAATAATGATTTGATTGATTATTCTTGAGGGATTTAGTCAAACCTGACAAGGAATAGTAATTGATTAGTGATTAATTAATTATTCTTAGAGAAAAATAAGACAATTAAGAATTTATCTATTTACTTTTCTTAACTAGGTCAAATATGACAAGGGATATTAATTAATCAATGGTTTAATTAATTATTCCTAGAAGATAATTAAATAAATAATGATTTATTTAATTATTCTTCATGGGTTTAATTATAAATTACTTAACTAATGTGGTTTACTAAGTAATTTATCATAGTGAAAGTAATCTTTCTATGGTAAAATTGGCCTTACATGGTGTACTTCGATCCATCTAGTAAATCAGGCTAGATGATCAATTTTTTGGTGATAACATATTTGCCCCCAACGTGCGAGTTTTAGTAGAAAAATGTATGACCGAAGTACGTTGTAAAGACACAATCACTAGACAACAAACTGGAGTTAGACAGAGAGAGAGAGAGACCAATAGAGCTAAAGAAAACGAGGATAAGACAAAGGGGGTGAGACCAATGCAAGTCTTCTTTTATGTTGTGATATTGGATCTCACTGAGGCAGGGGAGGCATACCTATACCCGCTAAGATAATTTAGTACAAAAATAATGATTCACCTAGAAACATAAAACTAAGCAATGAAGTACATTCTGAATGGTACATGACACATTGACATAACTGAGCCAAAAAAATTACAATGTGTCCCATATACAAAATGCACCTGGAAAAAAATGAGTGTGGACTGAATACAATAATATCTTAATACATGAGATATAATGGCCCTTCCCTAAAAAAATTGGTGGGAGGTAGGGTAGAACAACTAAACAAGCCCTACTGAACAAGGAAGGGTTCTACAAAATTGAATGGATCACTTGAAGGAGATGTGCATGGTATGAACAATGTGTTTAGTAGGAAACGAACCCATCAAATGTGAAGAATTTCATCTAAGGTTGTAGCATAATATGAAGGAATTCGGGCATGTAGGGGGCTACCTGAAGGGCCACCGCCTCATGAGGTCTGAAACATCTCTCACACACCCCAGAATCATTGGTACGATCTGTTGCATCACTAGACCATAAAGTGTATGAATTAGGGGCATGAAATAACCAAGTCGAAGGGAAATAATGAGTTCCTCTGCTTGATCCAATGTACTAAACAAGAATGGAAGTGGAAAGAAAGATACACCACCCTCTATGCCATTCTTCTGGAAGAAATGAGCTGACGTCGATAGAATAGGGCCCGCAATAGGTGAGGCACTGAGGATCCTTAACTAAGGCACGAGGGGAAATAGTAATGCGACTGATGGATTTACACCAGGGATGATGGAAAACATGGGACTGAGGGACAAACAAATGACTTCCCTTGTCATATCATAAAGTGCATGGTTAACCTTGCAGAATTGACTCAACTCTAGAGGGGATGGGGGACAGTATGGCTGAAGGAGAAAATGGGGAACACTGGATGAATGGTCTAAAATGATTGATGGAATATTGTGACATGATACAATGGTATGATAAATATACTCCATGGATGAAAAGGTGACTCATCGTGGATGCTCTGAATAAGGGTGACTCGATGATGTTTCCACACATAATAGGCCCGGTGGGGACCATGAAAGCACGAGTAAATTATTTTTACTCATGACAAAAATCGACACGTAGAATGAAAATTACTAAAAGGAGGTGGACCTCAAAGTACAAGGGTCGCTTTATGAGGAAATTCAATTTTGAGAGGCGACGAAGCGACCATTCTTGGAAAAATGGCTTCCGGGTGAAGTGTCAAATCATCAAAAGCTAGGAAAAAATCATTATAATAATTGATGAGAGATTTCCAACAGTGTTGATGGTTCTTCAAACTGAGCTACGGTTTGGTCACAATGTGCAACAGAAAAACTGTGGGTTTTCCCATAAAAGGGCATTTTCCCTCCAATTTGAGAGGAGGAGAAGGCCCTAAATCTTGTGGAGATCGTAGTAGACAAACTTACCATCATAGTTGGGATCTGAAAATTTTATAAGTTGGCCTTATTTGTCTAAATATGGCCTTAATACTTCCTGGAACGATGGTTCCTAGTGAAGAATTTAGGGAAGAGGAAAACGAGAATGAACTACTAGAGGAGGTCTAGAATCATTCTCACCCACTAAGTCAAACATGGGGGATATGTGGACATAGAGTAGAATATTTGAAGATATGGTATCAAATGTCTATGATATGCGATGTGAATATGGCTCACCAGATAGGCCAGTAGGACAAACTATCCAAGGAATGGGAGGATAAATAACCATACCTAGACCTAATGGGGTCTAGCCCTAGAGTTATGTTAATGAATTGAGAAGATGGATGGGGGAAAACCATCATGCCCCAAATCATGGGATACTTTCTACAAACATATGTGATGGAGGGGACTAATATGGTATACAAAGGTGGGAATGATGCCTCCTAGTAGGAGGTGTTTGGGGAGTGCCATTGTGATACAAGTACTCCAAAAATAGATTCAACCATCTCAACGCAACTTGGCACGAGATCCTCCAAAGGATGATAATGAGATGTAGGGGCCTATGTGCCCCTTAATATGATATGGGCATACTAGAGTTATTTAGAGTGGTGGACTCCAAATATGGAAGGAAGTACGCACGATGGTGCATATCATCCCAAGGGTAATTGAGGGTAGTGAAGGCTTCCATGATGTCCTCATTGGAATGGAATATGGCCAGATGGGAGGAATATTGACTAAATGATGGGGCAACAGTACCTGGTGCATCATCTTGAGAAAGAAGGTTCACATACGAATCATTTAAAATGGTAGATGACGAGCTAGTAGATGGAAGATCTATCAATGTTGAGACCTGGGATTATGTCGAAAGAGGTTCGATAGAAGCACTTGCAAAAACCCCAAAAAGGTTTTCTTGTGAGGAACTCAAGGATAACGACAAGTAAATGATATGGCCTGTGGAGTCCTTCATCTCGACATCAGGGGGAGGGATCACGATGGTGGGACTAAAGTCCCCCTATTCTAGTTTACTAGTGGTTCCAGAATCCACAGGTAGAGGGGTAGGTGATCCACTACAAGTAGCCTCATATTCTCAAAGCGCTTGAAGGAAATAATGAAATTCATTGAGATGAGGGAAATAATTGGAATACTGACCATAATGATCACAAAAATCACAAGGGTGATTTGTGCACAACATTTTGAGTTCCTTGGCTAGTCCTAGTAAGGTAACTTAGACCTCACAAATATTTGACTCAATGAACATTTCATGAATGAAAGGTTTGAGACGATGAAGCTCAGGAGAAGTATTGGTATCATGCCTAACAACCTCACACAAAGCACATGTACGTGATGTCTTTGCAGCCTTAGGGGCTGGAGGAGGTTGGCAAGCCTTGTCCTTAGGTTCTTTCCTCTTAGCTTTTCCCCCTGTCCAGATGATTTCGCAATAGGAGTGGGTTCCTGTTGAGGCTGTGGTGGAGTTAGAGCAATAACAGGGGCTGTAGGGACCAATTGAACTAGGGTCAAAGCATGATAATTTCTTATTTGACTAGGTGGAGTGCTTGGAGGGTGATAAATGTACCATACTGTGATCCCCAAAGTCATATTTGGGAGGACTGGCGAAGCCATAACAAGGAAAAAAAATATCCCCAGAGGAGGAAATAAGAAAGGTATCTGGCCTTCAGGGTAATGTCTCGGTGAAACAACTCCTGGATGGTTGAGACCTAGAGGAATAGTTCCTGGTGGAAACATAGGAGAGGCACCCACAAACGGAGGAGGTCATGGGGGGGTGGATTGATATGGCAGAGCTGAGAGGGAAACAATAGGGTGCTAGGGAGTTGACCATTGATCATAGGTACTAGACTGCTTGTGAGCAAGTCATAATGCTTGTAACATGCAAACACTCAAAGAGCTAGGCTCTGAGATGAGAGGGGGAGAACTAGGGAAAGCACCCAACAATGAAGAATCTTTATAGACTCCAGTTGGAACAACGGTGAGAGGAGGGGTAGGTTGTTTATCGGACATCGAAAAGATAATGGACTCAAGGGAGGTCACGAACGTTGGCTTGTAGTATGTCAACTGATCAATGGTGATGATATTCCCTTCATGGGGGAAACACATCTTGTAGAAAACAGCAGATGTGATGACTGACATTGCATATGTGTAGTTATGAGCCAAGAGAATGTTGTAATCTAAAGGGGCATCAATAACTTCAATGTCTACGTGGAATGTCTTGCTCGCAGAAGTCACAGGACAATCGCAATACATGGCGAGAGGTTGGGAGGAGTGATTGTCCCAAGCACGTAAAGTGATGGTGGATGGGGAAAGTTCATGTGACTTAAGCTATTTCCAAATAGTGGTGGACATCACACAGGTGGGTGCACCTTTGGAAATAATGCATCTAGAGATGATGGTATTATGGACTCAGACTAGTATCTAGAAAGCAATAGATGAAGGAAATCGGGGATGTTCTGATGTATCAATTGGGAAGACAATCAAATGATCCTCAGAAGGATCTACTATCACCAAAGCAATTAGTAGAGCTTTCTTTTTAGAGCGACATGATTGGAGGAGTTCTATCATCGACATGGTATCAGTTGATTGTGCCAAGTCATCTACTATACTATATGTATGGGTAGCTCAGTTAGAAGCCATGTTACAGCGTAATGGACCCTTTGGAATCTTGGGAATTCCCTCTAATTTAGGCTAAGGGGTATGTAGTGGAAAATTTTGTGTCATAAGTGGCTCAGTAGATGCTTTAGGTTTGGACTCAATGGTAGACGAAGTCGATGGCTTATCATATTGAAGCGACTGAGTTTGCACGTTGAAAATGGAGGTATTAACCTCGCCAGAATTCATGATGAGGATCTAGTAGTCACCAAGACTTGAAGGTTGGGGAGAATGGACTGCTTTACTTGGATAAGGTTGAGAAACAACAAATTCTTGTTGAGGGAAAGGATACCGTCGACGACATGAGATGTCCCTGGTGCGTTGGCACCTCTAGGACAGAGGAGGTCCAGAATGGCAGTATAGACATAACCGAATTATGCATAAATAAGGTCATATCTCAGAGAAATTTGGAGAGATCCTATGAAACCAATCAAGATAGACACAGTCTTCAAAGGGCAGGGTACGGCATGTGCTCCTCCTTCTAATCCATTCTTCAACATGATCTAAAATATGAGTGGAAGAGGACTAACGGAATGAGGTCAATATCTCTGTACTAGTGTCGTATATGAGAGGTAAGTGAAAATATGATAGGAAAGCTTTAGCAAGCATCATGAAAATGGAATGAGATGTGGTGGGATGGTTGACATACCATTTTCTAGCATCTCCAGTGAGCATGCATTGCAACAACCAAAGACGAATGGAGTCACTGGTAATGGAATTGGATGAACACCACATGTGGAAGGAGCAAACATGATTGGTAGGGTCCTCTCTAGAATTACCCTCAAACTTTGGGATGTCAGAGGGAAGCTTAGTCGGTATAGCAGGCCAATCAACATCGTGGTGTATAGGATCATTTATCAACTAGCTAAAATTCGGGAGACTTAACCCAGCCATAAAAGGGAGCATGGGGGCTTTCAGAATAGTCCTTGAGATGGTTTTGCTAGATGTGACCACTGAAGTAGAACCATAGCCAGCACCAGGTTGCATTCTTGTACAAGCTGTGGGTCTAGACAAGGTGATGATATGTATTGAAGGAAGCTCGGAATCAGATGACGAATTAGAAAAACCAAGAGAAGAGTCGGTATGAGGACTCAGGGGATTATGAACTCGAACCCTACTGGGAGGAGTAATATGCCCAAGCAGAAACTGGGGATGAAGGCCTAAAAGTCTCCATGAGAAGTGCCTTCATGGTGTAATGGTGGTAACACAGACATGACGTGGAAATGGTTAAGGTAGATCAACAATATGCCAGTGTCTCTATGTGGGGAGATAAATTTACTATATTAAGTCTTGGCTTGGTGGTGTAAACCAAGTGCCGTTTGCTTAAGGTGTGCCTGTGTGTGAAATTGCTTTTATTAATTAAGGCCAAATCATGTTTGCAAAAGGAAAAAGTATTGCTGAAATAAACTAGAATTAACAACAGAAAATGAATAGAAAATCAATTAACTAATCCCCACACAAATTGGGTTTGCAAAAACTGTGTTCGTTGGTGGTGAAATCAACTGAAAACACACTACAAAGGTCAAGAGATTTAAGTGTCGATGTGGCTAGGATCAAATTACACTAGGCTACTGGAAATTGGTGCAGCAACAAAAAAAAGCCATAGAGGATGATTGTTGCAAAAAGATAGGGGGATGCGTGTAAGACCTAGGGTGACTGATGGGACCCTAATGTCAATGACCAAACAAGTCTTAATATGAAACTATGGATGGAAACAACCTATCTTTGAAGATCTGAAACAATAGGGTAAATATTTGGAAAATATGGTTGAAAGTGTTGTAGAAACTTAGACTTCTTACTCAGCTAAACCCCTCTTATAAAGGTGGAAGTGTACTACAATCCCTAAGGAGCTAGATTCTACTTCAATGAGTAAATCATAGTAGATCAAGGGATAAGAGGGATGAGGCAAAGGTCAACCAACCCAACAGAAACCTCTCAGCAAAACCAAGAAACAGATCTGACAAAAACCTAGAGACCCTAAAAATCACAGTTACTGGCCCGATTTCAGGGGCATCACACTTTTTGGGTTGAAAGGTGCTCTTTGGACCTTTAGATTGCACTGTTTGGGCTGAAAAGTGTGATTTCTACTTCTTTATTCCTAGTCGGAAAGTCTCATAAAAAATTGATGTCTCTATCGTGGCTCGTTCCTGTGACCTACAGAAAAGACCAGAAAACTTCCAGAAGTTAGAAATTTGACATATCGATGGTTAGAAAACTAGTAAACAACATTAAGAGATAGAAATACGAAGAAACCCTAAGCTTAAAACTGAAGGTCACATAGGTTTCTAGATATGAAGTAAAAATCCAGTGGACTTGCCAATTTTGTTATAGTGCTTTCTCCTCGAATCTGTATGAAAGGAAAACACTTAAGATTGTGGATGACAAATAGTCTGAACAATATAAATGGCTGTTAAACATTGCAGATCTGCAGTAAATGATAGAAAGAGAACATGCCAAAAGTCGTGATCTATGCTATAATCATAGTTAAACAACAAAATGAAATAGTAATAACTCCAATAATCCAATGGAAACTAGATATACAAAGAATATATTTTATTATAACACCTATGAAGGGAACGAATAAATGTTACTAGTCTCCCTCTATGGGATGGTTTGTTCTCTAGCCTCAAATGTCTTCAGCTTGTGTAGAGTATCTCTCGCCTATAATGTGTAAATCAAACAATCAAAATGTTTGAGGTCAATGGGAACTCAAATGGAAGAAAAATGGTGTGACAGTGATAATAATTAGAATTACAGCAATGAGTGCAACAATGAAAATAATCAAATGTGAATAATGAATGGAAAACCCTCATATTTATAAAAAAATATTACGTTAGCCTTGAATAATGAACATTAATAAAATATTATTAAGCCCATTCTAGAAATAACCACTTGGAATATTTTATTATATTTTGTTAAGAGGGAAAGAGTATTTAAACTTTTATTTGGAAAAAATAAATAAATAAATGATTTATTTATTATCTTAAGAGATATGGTTAAGGAATAATAAACAAATAATGATTTGTTTAGTTATTACTAAGGAACTTAGTCAAAATTGACAAGGAATAATAATTAATTAGTGATTAATTAATTAGTCCTAGAGAAAACTAAGATAATTAATAATTTATATGTTTATTTTTCATAACTGAGTCAAATATGACAAGGAATATTAATTAATAAATGGTTTAACTAATTATTACTAAAAAGTAATTAAATAAATAGTGATTTATTTAATCATTCTTAATGGGTTTAATTATAAATTACTTAACAAATGTGGTTGATTAAGTAATTTCTCACAGTGAAGGCAACTTTGTTATGGAAAAATTGGCCTTACATGTTGTACTTCGATCCATCTAGTAAATCAGACTAGATGACCAATTTTTTTGTGATAACATACATCATCAAAATAACAATCACAATTTCTTCAACTCAATGGCATCTTAGTTACAATAAAACTTTGAATCCTATTCAGTTCCTTAGCATGTTTCTTTAGGGTAGCTACCAACAACTGCCTAGAAAATAGGGATGCTTGTCTCCCTAACATGAGAATAGGTGGATCTAGATCTACCTTCAAATGCATTGGATTGTATGCCAAAGATCTTGGCCTGCTTGGCTGCCAATGACCTCAAGTTGATGAGAGATAGAGTGGTGATATTTTGTTGATTTAAGGAGTTCAGGAGATGGAAAACCTCCTAGAATCTCTATTTGTTGTTTACTCCAAGCTCCTGCACTCAAATTATCTCAAAATTTCTCCAATTATTGCGTTCAACACACATTATGCCACATGACATATAAACACATCTTTTTTCTCCTCACACTAAGCATAATATAACAAAATTTGTAGATAAATGTGAGAAAAATATAATTTAATATGCTAGAGGATGGAATTGTGACCCTTACGATATACTTATTGTTGAGCCTCATCATAACGTGCCTAATGAAACTATTTATCATCCTCTAAGAAACTCACCCATCTATGTCCATGTCTTTCATTAGGGAAAATTTTAAGAACCCACCCTAAATTTATATGTATAATAAATGGGCGAATCTCCATGGTATATAGGAAAAATGGAAGGTGATTTTATCAGTAATATAATATGTATATATAATTTTTTACTGAATCTCTCACCAGGCATGATGAATATTTTACTCAATTATAAAATCTTGTAAGATCTTGCCGAGTCTTTCACTAAACAATAAAACTTTGTAAAGTCCTAGTGAATCTTAGCATTGTGAACTCTTAGAGAATTTTTTGAAAAAGTATAAAACCATATATGACAAGAGCCACATGGTGGCAATATCACTGTTTGTTTTCACATTTACGTGACATGGAACTTTTTTATAAAATTATAAAAAATCCAACCATGTCCCTTATAATATGCAGGTAAGCTTATAACAAAGTCTAATACCTCTACTATGCTTGTCTTCATTCAACTTTCATAGCCACCATACTTAACACTGTGAATCATAACTCTCTCAGAACTCAACTCTATAGTGTAATTAAAACCTTTGGAAATTGAATCTGACAACTCTATAAAAAGGATTAGTGAAATATAAACTTTTGTGAATGAGCCCACTAGCTATCACCGCTAAACAATCAATCTAGACTATGAAGTCTTCCATCTTGATCACAATCGTGCTCACGATCAAGGGAGTGCGACCACTTGGCGTGACATAATGGCCATCATAGCTTCCAATAATCAACAACCACCTTGCAAGGACGTCGTAGCTCATGTCTCATGAATTTTGTTCATCAATATTAATTGATATAAATATTATAAAGATAATGTTAGAATCATCTCCAGATTCACTGTCAATACAAGGGTAAAGGAAATTTTCTAGCTCAAGGCACTAGCCAATACCAACTTTGGTATTTGTGACCCCTTTGTGGGGATGCACCTACCCTACCCCATTGGGTTTCTACCTTGTAACATAGTTCAAGGATCATAAGAATTTCCAATCTTCCTACTCCATTAGACACACTTTATATGCTATACATAGTGAATGGAAAAGAAGCATTATAGAACACACAATTTCACAGAAGGAAGAAAAATCTTAGCCAGTTCAATATCAAAATCTTAACAACTGATTAATAAAGAATAAAAAGTAGTGTAATGAATTGTT
Source organism: Pinus tabuliformis (assembly GCA_031772625.1). Classification (NCBI taxonomy): domain Eukaryota; kingdom Viridiplantae; phylum Streptophyta; class Pinopsida; order Pinales; family Pinaceae; genus Pinus; species Pinus tabuliformis. The sequence continues at coordinate 881,522,761 of CM062807.1, forward strand.
CCGAGTTATTTATTTACAGGTTGTAAAGAATGTAGTGGAATGGAAAACATTACTTAGGAAACCCTTCAATATTTTCTACTAATATGTCTGTGCATGTACATATGAAATTAAGAACATTGTTGAATACAAAGTTTCCTTTTCTCTTGCCTCCATTTTGACAAATCAGTGTGAAATCAGTGTCACTTTGTATCTCCTTTCCCGTGTAGATGTTGTTGGCATTATGACACAGGTTTGGCACTATGGCACAGGTGTTGTCCTTGAAGGCAACTCACTCGGATGACAGATCATAGTTCAATCTCTCAAAATGGAAGAAAAATACATATACGCAGGTTCCTCTTAACCAGAGCACGTATACACGCGGGATTGATGATCAAAATTCGTGTATGTGTATGCACGCATTTTCATGCACGGAAAAGCGCGTACATGTGGGAAAGCTTATTTTTGGGTCCATGGTATTTGGACCTATCGTTTTGGACCTTGGTATTTCATCTGACGTATTGAACCCAAGTATTGGATTCCTAGTATTAGTTCTCTACGGTTTTGGACCATGGTTTGAGTAAGGCCTTAGACTATAAAAATGAGGATATCATTTGGGAAAGGTATTGACTCAAGCGTTAAATATCTTATGAATAGCAAGATCTAGAATACTGGTTTTTGGTTTATGGTGTATAGCTAAATCTGAATCAAGGAGGAACCTGAGAGCAAGAAGATCGATAAGTTCTATTGATGGGTCAAAACTCAAGTCTTGAATAGTAGTATCTTTGTGTGATTTTGATCTGTTATATTTGGCGCATGACTTGATCTATAAATCTAATAATCTGGGTATAACTAATGTCTGAATATTTTAAAGAGCGAATTATCTTTTATAGATCTGTATGCAAGTTCGACACATCAGAGGCACGTATACACGTTGGTTTAGTAAATCAAAATAGCGTATACTATGGTTGGCCTTAATACAAAGGTGTATGCACGCAGGTTTTTGCATATTGAATTAGCGTACGTCTCTTGAAATATGTTTTAGCTACTTTTGCTTATTGCTACAATGTTTTGGGTTCAGAGTTGGTGTCTGCTTAGTGTTACTATTTTCTGAGTACAACATTTAGAGAAGTGACTATTTGATTCAGTCCGTTTGGTGCAAAGGAGATTGGTTGATGGAGATGTACTTGATGTTTGATTGATGTTATTCATGGATCTAGTCTGAAAATTTATGAAACGTGGTCCCTGGCAGAAAAGAGAAGGTTGTAGCCTTCTATAGGTCAGCACCTACGTACTAGTACCTCGGCTAGTACAAGAGCTAAGGGGGTTGTAGCTCCCCTCCAGGAGAAGCTGGATAACGAGAGAAGGTTGTAGCCTTTTGTAGGTAGAAGCCTGTGTACTGGTATAAGACCGCACCAATACAGATCCATTGTAAAAATAAGTTTCTAATTGAAAGAAGATAGAGACGAATTGCAGCAGGTGGTTTTCACCCACATTGGGTTTCCACCTTATATCATGTGTTCTTGTGTGTGACTGCTTGATCTGTTTTTACTATTCTTGGTTATCCTTTATATGGTTCTAACACACAGATTAATGATCAACATCAGAAGAATAAATTAAATTACAATTCTGCAAGTTATACGCAAATTTCGTTGACCGTAGTTGCGTAGATACGCTGTTTTCACTAACTGAAGTAGCGTATGCAAATCTGATTCTGAAATGAAAAATAATTGACCTAATAATACTGATTCACCCCCCCCCTCTCAGTGTTATTTCCAACAATTGGAATCAGAGAAAGTCCTTCAGAAGAAGCTTGATCGCTTGAAGGAAGATCTATCATCATGAGCAACTACGAGAAAGAAGCATCAATCAGGCCATCAATTTTTGATGGAAGCAACTTCGTCTATTGGAAGGTAAGAATCACAACCTATCTTCAATCTCTTGGTACAGAAGTCTGGGATATCGTAGAAATATGATACACATTTCCATCAACAACTCCTACAGATACGACTGGTAAGAATCAGTATGAAACAAATGCAAAGGCTGTCAATACTCTATTAGGGAGTCTATCTCGATCGGAATTCATCAAGGTTATGTAGCTCAAAACCACAAAAGAAATATGGGACAAGATCGTTCTGAGCTATGAAGAAGATGATCAGGTAGAATGAGAAAAACTACAAACTCTCAGAATTCAATATGAAAATATTAGAATTCACAATAATGAAAGTGTGGCTAACTATTTCCTACGTATAGATGAGACTGTTAATTGTATGAAAAACTTAGGTGAAGAAATAAAAGAAGTTGTTTTGGTCGAAAAGGTTCTAAGATCTTTGTCTTCTAAGTTTGAATCAAAAGTTTCTGCCATAAAAGAAAAACAGAATCTAAAGAGCATTACCATGTCACAGCTACATGGAATCCTAACCGCTTACGAAATGAGAAAAGGGGGACCATCAGACAAGAGAGAAGCCGCATTCAAAGCCTCAGGAAAAGGAGTTTACAATGACTTAGGACATATGTCAGAAGAAGAGGAAGAATCAAATTTTGTCAAGAACCTTCAACGGGGTTCTTGAAGATTCAGAGGTAAGCTACCTTTCAAATGTTTTGCTTGTGGAAGAGTCAGTCACTATGCTGCGAAGTGTCCTCATAAAGATAAGCTTGACAAAGATAAGAAACCAGTTAGATAGAATAGAAAATAGAATGTAAGTAAGAAGAGCTATTACACACATGAAGATAGTGATGGATTTTCAAATAATAATGAAGATGAACAAGGTAATGATTATAGACTTTTGATGGCTTTTGAAGATGTTGATTTCTTGGATGCTATGGATGAAGAAGGTCTTTATGAAGAAATTTCTAAACTCAAAATTTGTTTAGAAGAAAAGAATATGATTATAGATACTTTGACGTTCCAACTTGATGAAAGGGAAAAACACAATGAAAATTTAGAATGTGAAATTGTGGGACTTAGAAGAGACATTGAGAAAACAAAAGCTCTTAATCTTAGATTTGCTAAAGGATCTGAAACTTTAGATGAGATTATCAAAGTGCAGCGTTCTCCTCTAATCAAGACTAGTATTGGGTATATGGAAGAAACATCTCAAGCATAGAAGCCATATACCTCCAAAAGTTATCTTGAAGCAGTAAGGAGAAGTGAACATGTTGACAATCGATAGCAAAGGCACAATGTGTATCATCAGGTAAATCAGGGACAATTTACTTCAAGAACGAACATAAATCACCAAGTAAATCGAGGGCAATCTACTTCAAGGATGAAAAAAAGATACAACCAACTATAGGTAAATCATTCTCAATTTTCCTTGAGAACGAATGGCTATTACAATCACCTAGATGGAAGGTTTGGTGATCACAGGAATTTATTCAATGGACAATGTTTGTCTTGTCATAACTTTGGACATAAAGTAGCTCAATGTGCTGCCTACAATACCATCATGACCAGAGAAGCACGAAATCAAAGGAGTGTGACTGGAATCATGGAAAGAACCTACAATAAATTTTCTGCTCTTGGAAATGAAATAGAATGTTCTATTTGTAACAACTTTGGTCATAAGGATTCTGAACGCAGGAGTAGGTTTCGGCAAAAAACTCAGAAGGAGCAAGCTTCATTGAGCCCCAAAACATGGAGGAAGAAAGAACCGCAACGAGAAAGATGTGGTATAGCCTTATATGCGGAAGGGCAAGAAAACCAGTGGTACATCGACAGTGGATGCTCGAAACATATGACAAGTGATAAAGAAAAACTTCAATCATATAGTGCCTTAGAAAAGGAAAAGAAGGTCTCATTCAGAAATGACACCCTTGCATTCATAAAAGGTAAAGGTTCTGTTCTTTTGAAAGAAAAGGTCAAAAAGTTGGGAATGTTATGCCTGTTGATGGTTTAAATCATAATCTATTAAGTGTCAATCAAATGTGTGATCAAGGAAATGAGGTAATATTTCGATCAAATGGATGTATTGTTCGTGAGCTTGATATAGGAGAAACAATGATCAAAGGAATAAGAACACCAAATAATTTATATATACTCAAGGGAGGAAAAAAACAATTCTATCTAAGCAAGAACGATGAACACTGGCTATGGCACAGAAGATTGGGGCATCTAAGCTTCTCTCGGATAAGGAAAGGATGCAAATATCAGGCAGTTCATGATCTCCCTGACATCAGAATTCCAGACAATACAATATGCAAATCATGTCAGTTTGGGAAGAAAACCAGAACTAATTTCCCTGAGAAGGAAGGATCACCTAGTAGGCCACTTGAAATTGTCCATACTGATGTATGTGGTCCATCTAGGAAAGGGTCACATCGAGAAGAAGAATTCTTTATATTGTTTATTGACGACTTTTCCAGGATGTGTTGGATAGGACTTACGAAGCATAAAGATGAAGCTTTCGAAAAGTTCAAAGCATTCAAAGCCTTGGTTGAAAACGAATCAGATCAGAGAATCAAATTCCTCGGGTGTAATAGAGGTGAGGAATTTACCTCGAATGAATTTTTCAATTTTTGTGAAGAACATGGAATAAGAAGGGAATTCTCTGCTACTAGGACTCCTCAGCAGAATGGACTAGTAGAAAGGATGAATAGAACAGTTCAACAAATGGCTCAAGCTATGCTCGATGAGTCTGGAACTCCTACAACCTTCTGGGGTGAAGCTACATTTGCTACCGTCACTATTCTCAACAAGCCAGACATTCGGGTGAATAGCGCTCAAACTCTTTATGAACTTTGGTATGATAAGACTCCTACGGTAAGATACTTCAAAATTTTTGGAAGCAAATGTTACATCAATAGGACTGATGAAAACCCTGGCAAGTTTGAACCAAGAGTAGACGAAGGCATTCTCCTTGGCTACTCTCCCCATAGCAAAGGATATAAGTGCTACAATAAAAGACTTGGAAAAATTATTGAAAGTATTGATGTAGTGATTGACGAAGAAGGAAACATTCCAAGGCAGGTAAAATCCAAAGATTTCGAAGATGATGAGGACTATCCTTCAACATAAAATCAGACTTATGATGAAGAAGAAGAAACCTATGAGGCACTAGAAGAACAGATAGGGGTGGAAGAAAAGACCCCATCAAGGGACGTCCAGAAGAATCATCCAGAGACTCAAATTTTGTGGTAGAAAGAGGCAAGTGTACAAACAAGAAGAAGTATTTCTGAAGCTTCAAGCTATCTAGCATTTCTCTCCTCCAATGAACCACAAAATGTAAGAGAAGCATGCAAAGATGAATGTCGGGTTAAGGCCATGGATGAATAACTTGAGCAGATTGAAAAGAACAACACTTGGGAGTTGGTTACTAGACCAAAAGATAAGAATGTCATAGGGACAAAATGGATATTCAAAAACAAGCTGAATGAAAATGGAGAAGTCATTAGAAACAAGGCTAGACTTGTTTGTAAAGGGTATGCTCAACAAGAAGGTATAGACTTTGAAGAAACTCTTGCACCAGTTGCTAGACTTGAGGCCATAAGAATGTTCCTTGCTCTTTCTAGCTTTCAGAAGTTCAAAGTTTTTCAAATGGATGTGAAATCTGCCTTTCTAAATGGAGACATGGAAGAGAAGTGTATATTGAGCAACCAGATGGATTCATCCTTGGAAATGATCCATAACTTGCATGCAGACTTAAGAAGGAACTCTATGGCCTTAAACAGGCTCCAAGGGCTTGGTATTATCGTCTGGAAAAATACCTCCATCAACAAGGTTTTTCAAAAGGATCAATAGATAGCAATCTATATGTAAAAATTGATAATGATAAATTGCTAATACTTGTTGTGTATGTTGATGATATCATCTTTAGCAGTAATGAAGAAGCCATGAGTCAAAAATTTTCTTTGTTGACGCAGAAAGAGTTTGAAATGTCCTTGCTTGGTGAGCTGACATATTTTCTTGGTTTACAAGTCCAACAAAATAAAGACGGTATCTTTTTGTCAGAAACCAAGTACCTCAAGGAGATCTTGAAGAAATATGGCATGGAAGATTCAAAACCAGTATGTACCCCTATGGTAACAGGATGCGGCCTCAGCGCCAATGATGATTCAGAAGTAGTACATCAACCAACCTATAGATCCATTATTGGTAGTCTGCTCTATCTGACAAGTACCCGACCAGACATTATGCATGTAGTGGGAATAGTTGGAAGATTCCAGGCAAATTCGAAAGTAGAACACCTTTAGGAAGTTAAAAGAATATTCAAATATCTTCAAGCGACACAAAACTATGGCTTATGGTATCCTAGAGATACATATCTCACAGTTCATGCATATACATATGCAGATTGGGCAGGAAGCATGGATGACAGAAAAAGAACTAGTGGTGGTGCATTCTTTATGGGTTCTAGATTAGTCTCTTGGTTCAGCAAGAAGAAAAGTTCAATTTCTTTATCTACAGCTGAAGCGGAATATGTGGCTGTTGCATCTTCCTGTACACAACTCCTTTAGATGATGCAAATTTTGCAAGATTTTCAAATCACTTGTACTCCACCTATCTCTATTTTATGTGATAATACAAGTGCAATCAGTATTTCAAAAAATTCAGTCATGCATTCAAAGACCAAGCACATACCTATCAAATATTAGTTTCTCTGAGAACGAGTGCTTGAACAAAAGGACAAATTGGAGTATGTTCCCTCCAAGGGACAGGTTGCTGATATACTCACCAAACCACTACCCAGGGAGACATTTGAATACCTCAGACAGAAGCTGGGAGTAGTTGATGCATCATCTTTACTATTGAAACTTGTATGTTTCAGAGAAAAGTGGTTGTACGTGAGTTTAATAAGGAGAATCCATGTACATACGCCGGTTTATGTGGTTATAGTCGCGTATATGTTGGTTTGAACACAAACAGTGGGCCAGGCTCAAGATGAAAGGAGTCTGATATGGGTCTGACAGAGACCATCTGGCACAGGTTTAGGGGGAGCATATATATTCTTCTAACAATGCATTTCTAGCATTATCCTATAAGATCTTGGTTCAAGATCACAGTGTTTTGGTTTCAGGGGGAACAGGTCCAGAAGAAGAACATGGTTGCTGGACGGAATGATGATTGACAGATGCTGCTGATGATAGTTGTTGATAACTATCATAGTCTGGTTGTAGACATTTCATCTCTATGTCATGTATTTCTTTTCTTATCAAGGTCATGTAACAGCCTTCTTTAATATCCCCACTATGCCTGGGATGATTGATGTAATGTTCTTGTTTTATCTTATGTAAACTTTTGGTGTATCCCCACTTGGTTAGGAGATGTATGTATGTATGAGTCTTTGGGGATGATGTATAGAGTCATGGTATTTCTTATCGATCATTTTTTTGTAGACCTTTCCTACAGCGAGGGGGAGCATAACCCTTTGCCCTTGATGTCAAAGGGGGAGAATGACTATGAATGATTTGGAGTTGCCATCAAGTCCAAAGGGAGAGATTGTTGGCATTATGACATAGGTTTGGCACTATGGCACAGGTGTTTCTCTTGATGGCAACTCACTCAGATGACAGATCATAGTTCAATCTCTCAGAGTGGAAGAAAAATACATATACGCAGGTTCCTCTTAACCAGAGTGTGCATACATGCGGGATTGATGATCAAAAGTGGCATATGCGTATGCATGCACTTTCATTCACGAAAATGCGCGTACATGTGGGAAAGCTTATTTTTGGGTCCATGGTATTTGGACCTATTGTTGTGGACCTTGGTATTGCATTGGAAGTATTGAACCCAGGTATTGTGTTCCTAGTATTGGTTCTCTATGGTTTTGGACCATGGTTTGAGTAAGGCCTTAGACTATAAAAAGGAGGAGATGATTTGGCAAAGGTATTGACTCAAGCATTGAATATCTTATGAAGAGCAACATCTGGAATACTAGTGTTTGGTTTATAGTGCATAGCTGAATCTGAATCAAGGAGGAACCTGAGCACAAGAATATGGATAAGTTCTATTGATGGGTCAAAACTCAAGTCTTGAATAGTAGTATCTTTGTGTGATTTTGATCTGTTATACTTGGCGCATGACTTGATCTATAAATCTGATAATCTAGGTATAACTGATGTCTGAATATTTGAAAGATTGAATTATCTCTTATAGATCTGAATGCAGGTTTGACACATCAGAGGCGCGTCTACATGTTGGTTCAGTAAATCAAAACAGCGTACACACTGGTTGGCCTAAATACAGAAGCATACGCATGCAGGTTTCTGCATATTGAAGTAGCGTACATCTCTTGAAATATGTTTTAGCTACTTTTGTTTGTTGCTGTAGTGTTCTGGGTTCAGAATTGGTGTCTAGTTACTGTTACTATTTTCTGGGTACAGCATTTAGAGAAGTGACTATTTGATTCAGTTTGTTTGGGGCAAAGGAGATTGGTTGATGCAGATATACTTGATGTTTGATTGATTTTATTCATGGATCCGGTCTGAAAATTTATGAAACGTGGTCCCTGGCAGAAAAGAGAAGGTTGTAGCCTTCTATAGGTTAGCACCTACATACTAGTACCTCAGCTAGTACAAGATCTAAGGGGGTTGTAGCTCCCTTCCAGGAGAAGCTGGAGAACGAGAGAAGGTTGTAACCTTCTGTACGTAGAAGCCAGTGTACTGGTATAAGACTGCACCAGTATAGATCCATTGTAAAAAGAAGTTTATAATTGAAAGAAGATAGAGACGAATTGCAGCAGATGGTTTTCACCCACATTAGGTTTCCACCTTATATCATGTGTTCTTGTGTGTGACTATCTGATCTCTTTTTACTGTTCCTGGTTACTGTTTATATGGTTCTGAAACACAAATTAATGATCAACATCAAAAGAGTAAATTAAATTACAAGTCTGCAAGTTATACGCAAATTTCATGAACCATAGTTGCATATATACATTGTTTTCACTAACTGAAGTAGCGTATGCAAATCTGATTGTGAAATGAAAAATAATTGACCTAATAATACTGATTCACCCCCCATCTCAGTAATATTTCCAATAGATGTTTTGACAAATCAATGTGAAATCAAAGTCATTTTGAATTTCCTTTCCTGCGAGGGATCACATCCACAGTTGATTAGTAAAAGATAATCTACTATATATTATGTTCAAGAAACTGACTGCAATCTACAGTGGAAACGAGACCTCAATTCTTATTCTGAATTTGAATATCTCAGGACAACATAAGATATAAAAATGCATATGGCCTTAGTATCTAGAAAACATTCACTCCATCATTACAAGACCACCTAGATTTCGGCACTTAATCTAAATAATGGCACTAGTTGCAGTGCTTATTTGCATTAACACCATGGAAAAGCAACAACAATGTTTCAAAGCACACTTACTGGAAACGTTGTGATGTTCCAAGAATATTTAATGATAGCATATGAACCTTGTAGCTATGGTGGGGAAACTAGGGAACCCAAATCTTGGAAGATATCTCATACCAAATCTGAGAAAAAATAAAAAGCGAAAAAATCAAAATCTATAAATCAAGAAATGAATTGTTTACAAAGCAAATAAAATTCCTTTAACTAACAGTTATATTGTGGTGATATATTTAAATATTTAGTAATAGGTGAACTTCAAACCATGGAATATTACCTTTGTCATTACTTTCATCCCTCAGTGGCTGAGATTACAAATCAATACTTATGGAATGATTGTAAGAAATTCTGTGAAATAGTAAAGCATAACCTCTATTTTCAAGAAAAAAAATCAAGACATTGTTACATCAAGAGCGATAATTGATACATAATCAATGAATAAAGTCCTTGTATGGCACAGTCTTGTTTCACAACCTCTATTTTCTGAATAACAAAATCAAGACATTGTATGTGGTTTTTTGCCAAAAGGAAACTGCGTTCTAATTTTGAAGAGGATGTTATAAAAAGACATGGATTTATTCAAAGCTACAAAGCCTAATGGGTCACTAAAAAATAACTTGTAATATGGGATCATGATACTTAAATTGAAAAAATATGCTTTCCTTTTAGAAACATTACAGTTATACAATGTTTTTTGAAAGCATTAGAATTTGAAATTTCGCCTTTCTATCAAGACATATTTTCATTAACAGAATGTACTTTCCTACTTGAAACATTGTAGATATCCAAGAAAAACTTGAAAAGCATAAGAGAACTTAGCATAATGTACATTCTTTCCTTCCTTAACATTCTTAAAGGGTTGAGGTTCCCCAAGTCATCAGGTAACCTTGAAAGGAAATGGCAGTTAGTAATAGTCCAATTCACAACTAATGATGTGTCACAAATACGAGGGGGCATCTCCTCCAAATCACAAAAGTGCTCCAGGTTAAAATCTAACATTATTGGAAGCTTAATGCTCGACTGGGTGTTATTGAATCTAGACATTTTTCCAATATTCACTAAAATCTTAAAGATGGCTTCTCTAAGTTCTACATGACTTTACTATGCTCTCAAAGTGGGGGCACATGCAACCTCTCCAAGTGAATAGTCTTAAACTAAGTGAAGGTAAGGCTGATATATCATTCAGTGTGGATCTCTTTAACCCATAATTGAATACTATGTCTCTCTTGAACCCATAATTGAATACTATTAGGACTTTCAAATTTTTCATGTAACTCAAAAATGTTGGAAGAAAGTATTTTCTTCTGAAAAGAGTAAAACTAAAGCCTCTGCTTGAGCACAATTGATGTCACACCACTAATAATTCTCCATGGAATCTGTATAGGTAAACCACAAATGCAGAATTCCATTAGAATATTGTGTTTTTTGAATACACAAATGAAATAATTTCATTTCTTTAAAATATGTTTTGAAATCAAAATTACTAAAATTACATATCGATAACCTAGTGGGTGTAGGATAAAATTCACCCGTGTCATTCACAGAAAGCATGAGAAAAAACCTAATACTATATATTAAACCAAGAAAAATTAAAATTCATCACTTCTAGGGACCTCGTAACCACCCTGCCATTACACAAGTATGTTGCTGTTTGCAGTTAGAAAAATTACCGAAATTACAAACTGTTTACCCCAGCCTATGTTGGAAAGCTATAGAAGGATGACTAGTGCAATCAATCAATTCCTTTTAGCCCTAGATTTGTTTCAGTTTAAAACAGAATTATACAAATATACTTGTCCAATGTCTATGCTTTAACCATTCACCTTAAGATGTTTTTACAATATAATTTCCTAAGTCTATTTAATATGTTCATTGTCATAAAAACCAACCTATATCCATCTTAACTCCACATCTACCACTCTTAGGGGGATGAAATCTATTTATCCCTCTGAGCACTTGGTAGACCCAGAATTAAGATGGATCTAAGATGATAGAATTTCCCCTTTAAATAGCCTATCCTCACATGAATACCATGGTATTACCATGGGTCAATACCATGGGTTATCATAAACCTGGAGCTTAAAAATTACTATTAGTAATTTATAAAAATTAATAAAATTAATAGTTGATTTTTATTTTATTTTTTATTTTAACCAAGCTAAAATGTTTAACATACATTAGATTACAACATCCATTTTTCCTCTTGATCCACCAAGCCTCGAGAGGGATCAAATATTTTTTCACTCTATGCTAGTTTGCATATCACGATATTTGATACCTCTCAGGGATTAGTAGATCCAGAGTAAAGATGGATCTATGCTGCTTTAATTCCCCCATTTAAATAGGCTACATTCCAATAGAATACCATGGGTCAATACCATGTGCCATTTTGGTGAATACCATGGGTCAATACCATGTGCCATTTTTATTTTTATTAATACTAATATTAGGGTTAATAATTTTTTTTGCATGGTATTAGTAATAATAATCTAGCCCATGGTATTTGTCCCATAGTATTTTGCCCATAGGTTTTACCTAAATATAATGCATTTTTTGAGTGTTTGTAAATATAAGGTGACTTATGGAGTAAATATAAAAAAAAAATTATTTGTTTACCATACCTCTCGTTTATTTATATTTTTATTAATTTACCATACCTCTTTTACAAATATGGTATTTGGCCCATAGGATTCACTTAAATAAAACCTCTTTTTTGAGATTTCATAAATAGAACGAGGGTTATCGACTAAATATAAAAAGAGGTTTTATTTATTTACCATACATCTAGTTTATTTATATTTTTATTTATTTACCATACCTTTTCAGTAAGTATAAAAAGACGTTTTATTTATTTACCATACCTCCACTTTACTTATATTTTTATTTGTTTACACCCTTGCATGTGTATAAGGTGACTTATGGAGTAAATATAAAAAAGGTTTTATTTATTTACCATACCTCTCATTTATTTATATTTTTATTAATTTATCATACCTCTTTTATAAATATGGTATTTGGCCCATAGGATTCACTTCAATAAAACATATTCTTGAAAATTAGGGCGAATGGAAGGTTGTAACTCCTAATTTCAAGGTCTAAATTTAACTTTTTTACCCTCTCCCTTAAAATAAGGTGGGATATTTGAGTTGATTTGTAAAAATGTACTATGATACAAGATATTCACCCACTAAAAATTTAAAACCCCTTAGTTTTCGCCAAAGGGCGAACATTTTCCCCTAAAATTTTCCATGTCTTTCATGGCCCTAGTGGCCTCTCTGACATCCCAAGGTTTTGTAGATGGTGTGCCCTCCTAAGGGTAGAAGGTTGCATCCTTCTCTATGTTTGTCCACTGCTTCCTTTCCTCTTCTTCATTCCTTCGTTCTTGTAACCACAACAACACATATGGACTGAGATTGAGTCCAATATAGTTGACGTTTAATCTCTGCATGATGCTTTTGTACAAGGGTTTTCTTTCCAATGCGTTCCTCAACCTTTTAGGAGAGTGATATTCCCTGATTTGGAGATTGTCCAGAAAGGCATTCCATCTTCTTTGACATGCTTTTTGGTTCGTTTTCCTTAACGTCCTTGGAGTGTCCTCAAAATGGGATATTTCCTCTCGAGAGGAAATATATCTAGGTGATAGCTAAGCATCATTGGAGATGATGTTGTGAGTATTGATTACAACCATGGGACTTATCTGCTTTACCCAGATATAGAGTGGTTATTTTTCTTCCTTTTCCATTACTTTCTTCACCTCCTCAGCTCTGGCCTCCTCATGAGTCATCCAAGATGCAAGGGCCATCAATTGTAGGTGTCCCAAATTTGCATTGGGATCGCAAATATTCATATCAGTTAAGGTGAGGTTGTGCAGGTAGAACTCAACTAATTTGGCTCTATATTATATTCTACTATGGTCAGAAAACTAAATGAAACTGTAATCCTGAAATTGCATGGATCCATGTTGTGCTAATGTCTTGATTTCGAACTTCATCCATTATTCTTGGAGGAAGAGTTTACAAGACATGGATGGAAATTTGTAATATAGTGCCTTCATGGAGAGGCTTACCATTGTGGCCAATTAGGTTTCATTTATTTCAAATTTCGTCCTCAACCATCTATTTTGTGTCTGCAACTATTCTCTCATAGTGGGATCCTTTTCCCTCAACTCACTTAACCCCTTACGCATTTCAAGGACCTTCTCTTCCATGAGGCCCACATATTCCACCTTCTTAGATTTAGCAATCTACATCCATTTATGAGTCCTTCCTCTTTCTTCTGCAAGTTCAAAGAAAAGTGGGGCTACAATTTTTTTTTTCGATTACTCTACCTCCTTGAATTAACTCATAATAGGAGCTCAAACTAGGTTGTGGACTAGGCTCTTCTGACTATGGGAAGTCCTTCTCAAATGTTCTTGGGGAAGTTAGTCCCTCTTGTAACTATTGTGTTGCTTTTTTCCCTTCCTGTTACTCATTTGCATCTTCTTGTAGCATTTTATGTTCATCCTGTAGCATGCTCTATCTTTATTGTAGCATTCTTTATTTTCCCTGCAGCTTTCTTTTTCCCTTTTGCTGGAGTGTGGTAGGTGCCTTGGGTTGTTTAGAGGAGGTTGATCTAGAGGTAGGCTTCCTTACATATGCTATGGGAGTATTTGATAATATGGTTGCAGGAGAGGTGACCTCCTCAACTTTCCTTTAAGTGGTTCCTACCTCCTCATTTTTACTTGGGGATTCCCCAATTGTAATAGGAGCCTTTGTTGGAGTTTGAGGCCACCCTTGTTTAATCCTGTTACTTTTCTTGGTTTTGAAGTAGATGGGAGTTTCATTTGCCTTTTCCTTTTAGGTTTTATTGGTGTGCTCAAGGTAGCTAAGGTGGAAACTACCTCTTTTTTAGTGGGCCATGGAGACAAACTTGTTTTCTCTAGAGATACCTCTTATTCTCTAGATGCAGTGGTTTTCTAAGGGCTTGGCTCTTCCTACTACTACTCCTCTTCTTCTTCATATTTCTCTTTCTCTACTTCTTCTTCTTTCTATGGTTCTTCCTATCTTTTCTCCGCCTCTTTCTCTTCTTCCTCTTCTTCTTCCTCTTCTTCTTCCTCTTCTTCCTCTACCTCTTCTTCATCTTCTTTCACTTTTTTTCCTCTAGTAGTAGAAGATGGGGTCTCACCTGGTGTGAGGGTATGAGCGTCAATGAAGGATTCTCTTTCCATATCCCTGAATTTAGACCAGAGGATAGGGATCCTTAGTTTATTCAAAAAATGATCCACTATTATTTTGGTGAGGCCATGGTGGCCTAGGTGTTGGGGCCTTCCCTCTCTAACATTTTGGCTCATGTCCTTGATGGACTGTAAGAGAAAATAAGGCACATTGTGTGTTTGGTCAAGGGGAAATTCTTCTTGAAAACTTAGTTCATGGAGCAATCTAAAATGGTATCCATAGACTACACTCATTCTTCCTTCATAGGAGATGACCTCTAGGATATTGGAGGCCACCTCATCCCAAGGATAGGGTGGGATTTTCTTCCTGAATCCATTTTTATCTTCAATAGGTTTCTCATCGATAGGGAATAAGTTAGTTTAGACAATGGAATTGCTACTCTTGTCTTCTATCCTCCATTGGATACCTAGTGGAAGGGTTGCGACCCTTCTAATTAGCTTAGGACTGATGGAAACGGCTAATATCCTTACCACAGTAGTGTAACTCACTCTTGTCTCAAAATTTATGGCCATGCAAAATGCATATGTTATGACATCATCATATCCCTTCAGTAGACAAAGGAAACCTAACACTGATGCCTTCTAAAAATGTCTAATATAGGAGGGTGAAGATGAATCGTTTTAGTGTCTGTAGGCTCCCTTCTATTTGAATCACCCTCCCATATTTTCCTTTTTTTTCAACTAAGTGTAGGACATCTTCTTCCATTAATAGCTCCAATTTGTAAATAAATGGGAACAGAGGGTTGGAATCTTAATTTGATGACAATTATGTATATTCCCTCTAATCTCTAGCTAGAAACATGCTTTCAATTCACAAAATGACTGTTATGACTTGTAGAAGTTACGGTGCACTAGCATGTAAATTATAGATAGATGAGTGGGAGGGGCCACTTAAGTTTCACCACATGGCATAGGAGAAAGAGAATTTGATCCTTAGTACTTTATATGCTATTTTTTACTAGGGATTAGAGTGCTGTGATGACTTGGCAGACGTAAGAGGGTTCCTCATTTGGACTTTTGTCCCACCTGCAAAAATGATTCCCTTATCCCTCGTAACAAAAACCCACTCATTGTTATCTATTTTTTACTAATATGACACTCCCACGTTCCATGATGACACATAATTCACTTTGTGTTCACCCACCGAGGGTAGCCAAGTTAGCTAGCCACCTCTAGCTTATAAAAAATACCTTACCTCAACATTCATACATTTTTCATTATTTTAGGCATAGGGAGGATTTGTTAGGTTTTCATACTTGTGGCCACCTCATGTTTGATCGATACATCCTCAAGTGTTGGACCTTTGTACTATTACCCATTGTATTGTCTTGCTGTCTTTTTCTTCTCCTACATATATTTTCTTTTCTCGTTTTTGTTTGACTTTTGTTGCTATGTGTGCAAGTCGTCTGTTGATATCCCAGGTGTTGTTGTTGCTATTGTAGAGTCCTGCTTGGAGTGGTAGAGTGCCTCATGAGATGGTATCATCCCTTCAACATGATCGAAAGTAAAAAACTAGGCTTTTGTCTTTTCTGTAATAGTTGCATAGGATGCTAAAAGAGAATCATGTAGCAGCCACTTTCTTCTCTTCCAAGGTATTTTAACTTTATGGGAGTGATAAGAAAGAGTGTAGAGGGTTTGGAGGATGATTCTAGGGCCTTGATTGAGTATTGTATGGTTGTGGAAATGGAGGGAATGTACTTGGTGTTTTTTTTCATAAATTTTTAGGAGGAGACAATGTTTAGGGTTAGTTTTGAAAGATATTGACTTTCTTATGAGGATGGATGTATGAAGGATCAATGAGTTATGGATCAAGGTGGGAGGAACTAATTTAACTTTGGCAAGGTCATGCTTGGTGATTTTCGCATTCGGATCCCCTTCTTGTATATTTTTGAGACCTTTCTATAGTGCTACAAGATCTTCCTATAACAATTACAGTCCTCCTATAGAAATCCAGAGAGGGCTTGAAATTGGATTTTTGAGCCACTAGGATGGTGGAGAGTTATGGGAACAGGGGTTTGCATGGAGGATATGGAGTGGATGGAAGGAGAAGTGAATGGAAACTTGAGGATGCTAGTCCTGTAACTTTGAAATTCACCAATGTCCTTAAAACCTGCAAAATGACAAAAATTATTAAGAGACAGGTTGTGGATCCATATCATGAAATTGTCCTTTGTTTTTTCTTTTTTTTTATAGGGGCACATTGGCTGCCTCGGGAGATTTTCTCAATGTGTATGACTTCCCTAAGCACCTCAGGTGAGGTTTTCACACAAGGATCTTTGTCTATTTTCTTTTCTTTTCTACTCCTCGGATGCCTTGGAGAACTTTTAAACTCAAGATTTGGCCTCAGATGCCTCATAAAAGTTTTCATCTAGACATTTTATTGTTTTTCCCTTTTTTTCACAAATAAAAATAGAATCTAGGAATGCTATGATTTGGAAGCTATGACACTTCCAATCAAATTTACCTCTTTGCTGATGGTGCTGATGAATTCTTCATCGGACATAGGTTTTCTATAAATCTTCAATCTATATCCACTGACAAGTAAGGGAATACCTTCCTCATCAATGGTCCTGATTTGAACAGCTCCATTTTCATGGAATTTCTCTATCAGGTATGGGCCTAACCATGTTGTCATCGATTTCCCTTTGAATTCCTTGAACCTAGAGTCAAATTGAAAATCCCAATCCCATTCTTGAAGAGATTTGTACTTAACATTCCTATCATGCCAAACCTTCCTCTACAATTGCATAAATTTGGTGTGTAGGAGGGCCTCCATTCTAAATTCATCCAATCCATTTAATTGGAGCAGCCTCTCCTATCATGATTCAATGATATATAAATCTAATTTGTTTTCCATTCTCAAAGCATTGTAATCAAACTGAATAGAGAGGAGAGCTTTCTTTCCATAGACCAAATCACAAGTGGTAAAACCAATAGTTGTTTTCCAATTTGTGTTATAGGCCCAAGTGGTCTCTGCTAATCTATTTACCCAATCCCTTTTGTTGTTGCTCACAACCTTAGTTAGGACTCCTTCTAATGGCCTATATGTAACCTCTTATTGTCCATTGGCCTAAGGATGATAGGAATTAGATTTCCTCTGCATGATATGATGTTGCCTCAACATATTCACAATCAGATGTGATGTGAATTGAGCTTCTTGATCAGTGACTATCTCTATGGGGTACCCACATTTGTAGAACATATTCTCCCTTAAGAACTCAACCACTTTCTCCTCTATTTATACCTTAATATATTTTGTCTTGGCCCACTTTTTGAAATGATTAGTGCACATAATGATGTACTTTTTATGCCCTAAAAGTGGATCAATTGGCCTAATGAAATCCCTGCCCCACTTGTCAAATGGATCCAAAGCCACCTGAGGTTATAAGGGAATTTCTTCCCTAGGGGTATGTTTCCCCATCCTCTAGCACTAATCACATCGATGGGTGTATCTTCTTACATCTTGGTGGAGAGTGGTATAGTAGTAGAGAGCTTGTAGAGCCTTGAATGTTGTCCTCTTGGCAGCAAAGTGGCCTCAATAGGGCCCATCATGATAGGGTGAGAGGATGTCAAATACTTCCTCTTTCATGACACATCTCCTCAATATTTAATCTGGTCCAATCTTGAAGAGATTGCCCCCAATCCAAGTGAAAGGGGAACTCTTATTTACAATTATGCTCTTCTCCCTCGATGAGAGATTTGGACGGAATTTTGCATCAAATAGGTAGTTGGCTATGTCAACAAACCATGGAGATAGAAATGAGAGAGAAAATAAGTCTAGAAGTTGATCATCAACCATCCCTTCATCACTTGTAGGCAAAGAAAGTCTAGACAAAAAATTTGCAACTACATTTTCTTTACTTGGCTTATCAATGATAATTAAACCAAATTGTTGTAATAGTAGCAACCATCTAATAATTATAACATTCACATCAAGGTTTTTCATTAAGGACTTGATAGATTCATGGTCAATATGAAAAAATATTTGGTATCCAGTGATGTAGTTTTTGAACTTTTTCAGAGAGTGTACAACAATTAGGAGTTCTTTCTCACTTACAGTGTAGTCCAATTTAGCTTTAGGCACGTTTTTGCTAATGAGGTAAATGGCATAAGGTAACTTGTCATCTATCTAACCTAAAGTTGCTCCTACAACTTTGTCAGATGCATCAGCATGAATATGAAAGGGAATAACCCAATCTGGGCCTCTAAGTATGGGTGCAATTGTTAATTTGTATTTCAAGACCTCTATGGCCTCTTGGCAACTATGTGACCAACAGAATTATGAGTCGTTGGCCAAAAATCTAAACAATGGTGAGGCTACTTTACGAAAGTCTATGATGAACCGCTTATAATATTCACCTAAGCCCAAGAATCTCCTAAGATCCCTCTTCTTTTGAGTGGGGATTCTTTTTATGATGGCAATTTTGTTTGGGTCCAGTTGTATTCCCTCCCGAGCTATTGAATGGCAAAGGACAGTGCCTGAATTCATCAAGAATTCACACTTCTAATGAGTAAGTGAGAGGTTCATTTCAATGCACTTCTTCAAGAATTTCCCTACGTAAGAGACAACCTTCAAGAAGTCACACCCATACGGGGTGAAATCATTTATGTAGATCTCTACAGAGTCATGGACCAGCTCAGTAAAGATGTTCAGAACTACCCTTTGAGATGTGGCAAGGGAATTACATAATCCAAAAGGAGGCAACCTATAAGAAAAGGTACCCTAAGGAAAAATGAATGTACCTTTGTCTTCGTCCTCTGGGTTGATCTAGATCTGATTGTAGCCACTGAATCCATCTAGGAAAGAGAAGAACTTCCCTACAAGAGCATCTAAAACTTGATTAATGAAAGTTAAAGGGAAATGGTCTTTCTTAGTGGCTTTGTGAAACTCGCTATAATCCACACAAATACTACCCTTTCCATTCTTTATTGGGACCAAAACTAGAGGGGAAACCCACTCACTATCTGAGATGGGGTATATGAACCCTACATCCAACAACTTTTGTAACTCTTCCTTTACTATGTCTTTTCATTAAAAATGCATCAAATCATTAGCAATATAATCAATCATAAAAGTAACTGAAGAAATAATAATGTATGCAGTGATAAAGAATACAACAACACAACCGTAAGAGATAGCAAATTGGTCCAAGAACACGGAAAAATCCCACTAGGGGGAAACCCTTTCAAATCTTCTTCTATAGTAGATCCTCATCAAAATATTTCAGTAGAGAGCACAACAGCCCATTACATGTAATTGTAGTGGCTAATAAGAAATCAGATCTACAAATATGTTTAACAGTAGATGGAAACCCAGATCTACCATATCACTGAAATTAATTGAAGCCAAGATGTCAAAACATTGGATCTGAATTGTGTCGCTCTCATCAACATTGTATGTGAGTGACTGGAACTCCTTGGTCGCTCGTGTGGATACTCTATGTGTTGGGTCATGTTATATTCTTTCCACGTAGTTAACAGGGGTTTTAAGGGACACCCATAACCCCACTTTATGGGGTCCAGGCAGTGCCCCAATTTTTTTTTCTTTTGGACCCTATGTTAGGTTGGTCAGACCCACCTATGGTTTTGTGCATGATTTTCACACATGTCTTTTGGACGCGATGGTTTTTGGTCCATGGTATTGGACACGATGGTTTTTGTTCCATGGTATTGGATGCTTCGGCATGTATAAATATGTATTATAACGTTGAAAGGAACATACTGAAAAATCAAGCTAGTAGTCCCGGTTTTGGGATCCAGTGGGAAAATCTCTGTGTATATGTGTTTTATGTGTTATGCTCTCGCATTGCTTATTTTCTGTGTTTTTTTAGAATTTGTATGTAGGTAATTTACGTACAAGGTTAAAACCTACATTTGGTATCAGAGCAGTTTTGGCTTCAAGGGGATGCCTTTGTTGCTGAGGGGTTTCGCTCGGGCCTGTGGTAGAACCTGTTTAGTGAGAGATCTGTGAGAGCGACTATGGTGGTGAAAGAAGATGGTGAGCAGTGGAAAGATAGAGATCGAGAAATTTAATGTTCAGAGTTTTGAGTTGTGGAAACTCAAGATGGAGGATTTGTTGGTGGATAAAGATCAGTGGATCGCGGTAGATCCCAGTACTAAACCAATGGGAGTGTCCAATGAAGAATGGAAGAAGTTGGATCGGAAGGAAAATAGCATAATATGATTGTGTGTCTCAGATTCAGTATTGTTGAATGTATCAAGGGTAGCTATGACGAAGGCTTTGTGGAACAAGTTAGGGACTTTGTATCAATCTATGTCTCTGGTGAATAAACTTTTCCTGCGGAAAAAGCTGTATAACCTAAGGATGAAAGACGGAGACTCAGTGATAGAGCATCTGAACACATTCAATACTGTGGTAAGTCAGTTAGCATCTGTTGACATTAAAATTTCATATGAAGATAAGTGCATCAATTTTTTGTGTTCTATACCAGATTCATGGGATAATCTAGTTATTGCAATAGGTAGCAATGCAACTTCCTTGAATTTTGATGAAATAGTTTCATCCTTGCTAACGAAGGAGATGAGACGAAAAAATATGGAGAGCTCAAATGGTGATGCCTTGTCTGTACGAGGGCAGACCCAGAACAAAAACAAAAATAAGTCATCGAGTGAGAGATCTAAATCTCCAAGAAAACATGTAAAGGTGGTGTGCTGGAAATGTGGAAAGGAAGGACCTTCAAAAGGGATTGTAAATCTAAAGCTCCTAATAAAGGAAAGGGATCTGATGAGGCTCCTTCTGCAGAGGCAAAAACCACCTCAGATGAAGGTGGGGATGTGTACTTTGCTTCTTGAAGTACACATGTAGATCACGAGGCATGGTTGATTGACTCAGGTGCATCCTTTCACTTCACTCCCCATAGAGAGTGGTTTTGTGAGTATGAGAAATATGATGGTGGTGATGTCTTCTTGGGGGATGACAAGAAGGCTAGAATTGTTGGTCGCAGAAAAGTAAAGTTGAAGTTGCAAGGTGGAAGGGTTAGAATGCTTCCGGGTGTTCTACATATTCTTACATAGCCAAAAATCTGATTTCTATTAGCAAGCTGGGTGATGCAGCTGTAAAAATAGTGTTCGAGAAGGATACCTGCAAGATGGTTTGGGGAGCACTAGTATTGATGCGTGGAGTTTGGATTGGAACTTTGTACAGGCTGCAAGGTAGCACTTTTATTGATGGGTGCAATAGTTTTGTGGTTCCTGACAGTGTAGCAGAAAATCTAGTGCTCTCTGGAGAGAAGACCATGCTGTGGCATCAAAGCCTTGGATATATTGGAGAAAGGGCCTTCAAATACTTCATGGTAAAGGTGTGGTGGAAGGTATGAGTAATAGCTCTCTGGATTTTGATTTCTGTGAAAATTGTGTATATGGGAAGCAGAATTGGGTGAGTTTCCCCTCTGGTAGTAAGAGGGCAAAACAGATATTAGAACTTATGCACAGTGATGTGTTTGGACCTATGAAGGTTCCATCACTAGGTAAGTCTTTGTACTATGAATCATTTATAGATGAATTCTCAAGGAATACATGGATATATTTCCTTAAGAACAAATCTGAAGTCTTTGATAGGTTTAAAGAATTTAAGGCTCTCGTGGAAAACCCGACAGAGAAGAAGATAAAGGTGCTGAGGACAGATAACGGTGGAGAGTTTTGTAGTAAGGAATTTGAAGAATTTTGTAAGAAGTGTGGTATAGCATGACATAGGACTACTCCATATACACCTCAGCAAAATGGATTTGTAGAAAGAATGAACAAGATGTTGATGGAAAGGGCAAGAAGCATGCCCAGTGGTGCCGGGTTAGGACAAGAATTCTAGGCAGAGGCAGTAGATACTACATGTTACCTGGTCAACAGGTCACCTTCATTAGCGTTGGAGGAAAAGACTCCGCAAGAGGTATGGACTGGTAAGGAACCCTCTCTTTCACATCTGGGGGTATTTTGATGTGATGCATATGTACATGTTCCAAAGGAGAAATGAAACAAGTTGGATAGTAAATCTCAAAAGTGCATCTTTATTGGGTATAAGGATGGTTTAAAGGGTTATAAGCTTTGGAACCCAGTCACACGGAAGGTTTTGTACAACCAAGACGTGGTGTTCAGAGAGGTGAAAGATGTTATTATACATGAAGTTCAATGAAAGGAACCTGAGAAAATAGAGTTTCACCTAAAGGAGGAAGAATCAGACTCTACGGTAGAGGAGGAATCAGAGGATGAAGAGCCACAAACTCTGGTTGTGAGCAGATCAATTCGAGAAATAAGGCATCCAGAAAGGTATATTCCATCTGCTTTCTATTCAAATTTTTCTTTATCTATTACTGACGATGATCCCAGAACTATGAAGGAAGCAGTGGATTCAAAGGATGGAAAACTCTGGAAAGAGGCCATGGTTGATGAAATGGCATCTTTGCACAAAAATGAGGCTTGGAATCTGGTGGAGATGCCAGCTAGAAGGAAACCCTTTGGTGGCAAATGGGTGTTCAAAATGAAGACAAATGCAGAAGGAAAAGTGGAGAAATGCAAAGCTCGACTGGTAGCAAAAGGTTATTCCCAGCTGCTGAGAATTGATTTTGGTGATATTTTTTCTCATATTGCCAAAGTAACTTCTATTAGATTACTTTTATCTGTTGTTGCCTCTTTTGATTTTGAGGTAGAACAGATGGATGTGAAGACAACATTTCTTCACAGGGATCTGGAAGAGGAAATCTACATGAAGCAACCTAAAAGCTTAGCAACGAAGGGTAAGATATAATTGGTATGCAAGTTAAAGAAGTCTCTGTATGGGTTAAAATATTCACCAAGGATGTGATATTAGAAATTTGATACATTTATATAGGGACTTGGCTTCACCAGAAGCAAAGCAGATCACTGTGTGTATTTTGAATTAATTGGTGCCCGTGTTATTTATCTGGTCTTTTATGTGGATGATATGTTGTTGGTTGGAAATGACAAAGAAGTTATCCAAGATTTGAAGACCCAATTGTCCCCCAAATTTGACATGAAATATCTTGGTGCTGCAAACTATATTTTTGGCATGGAAATTAAAAGAGATTGGGCAAAAAGGAAGCTCTGGTTATACCAGAGGAAGTATGTCGAGACAATATTGCAGAGGTTTAATATGCAGGATAGTAAACCGGTGAAGGTTCCTATTCCTGTAGGTCTGAGTTTATCTAATGAATGGGTGTCCCAAGACACAAGAAGAGGAAGAGGACATGTCCCGTGTTCCATATGCAAGTGCAGTTAGTAGCCTGATGTAAGAAATGGTCTGTACTAGACCAGACATTGCACATGCCATGGGAGCATTGAGCAGGTTTATGTCAAAACCAGGGAAGGAACACTAGACAACAGTGAAGTGGGTTTTCAGGTATTTGGGTGGCACTAGTGATTATGGTTTGTGCTACCAAGGAAGACTAGGATTGGATAGAATGTTCGGTATTCATGGCTTTGTTGATGCAGACTGGGTTGGAGATCTAGATCAGAGAAGATCTACAAGTGGGTATGTGTTTAACCTATTTGGAGGCGCAATTAGTTGGATGAGTAAGAAACAATATGTAATGGAACTATCAACTACAGAGGCAGAATACATGGCAACCACTCATGCAAGCAAGGAAGTAGTTTGGTTGCAGAGATTGTGTTCAAGTATGGGGTTAGTACAGGAAGCTATAAGGATAGTCTGTGACAGCCAAAGTGCAATTTTCTTGGCAAAGAACCCCACATATCATTCAAAGACAAAGCACATTGATGTTTAGTATCACTTTGTGAGGGATATGATAGAAGGTAAAAAGGTGTTGCTGGTAAAGGTGGAAACTTTGAAGAATACTGTAGATGCATTGACAAAATCTGTGAGCTCTGAGAAGTTCTCATGGTGTAGAGAGACAATGGGCATTTTAGGGCTAGAAAAATGACTAAGCTCTCTTGTGGCCCCCTATGGAAAGAAAACAACAAGTGGGAGAATGTTGGGTTGTGTTATATTCTTTCCACGTAGTTAACAGAGGGTTTGAGGGGCACTCGTAACCCCACTTTATGGGGTCTGGGGCAGCGTCCCGGAAAATTTTGGTTTTGGACCCTATGTTAGGTTGGGCGGACCCACTTATGGTTCTGTGCATGATTTTTGCACATGTTTTGTGGACGTGATGGTTTTCGGTCCATGGTATTGGATGCTTCAGCATGTATAAATATGTATTGTAACATTGAAAGGAACATAATGAAAAATCAAGCTAGTAGTCCCGGTTTTGGGATCCAATGGGAAAATCTCTGTGTATATGTGTTTTATGTGTTATGCTCTGGAATTGTTTATTTTCTGTGTTTTTTTTAGAATTCGTATGCAGGTAATTTCTGTACAGGGTCAAACCTATATTATGAAAGTGATTGTCACTACAGAGTCACTCTTAGGAGGCCTTCATTCCTGGGACTGTGGCATAAAAATCTAAACACTAGAGTTACTCCATTCCTATTTCTATGCATGACATCGATATGTCAAGTTCACTCCCTGGGCTACTCTGTGCGAGTGACTCGGGACCAGAACCTTCTGATCTACCTCTGAGCTTGAAGTCACTGCCACTGAACTCTATCTGAGCGACTGAAGATCCAGAGTCACTCCCTTACCTACTCTGTGCCTATGAATAGGGATTAAAATGTATTGATCTATGCTAGTGACTAAGATTAAGGAAACCCAATTTCACAGTGAACCTTTCGCCTGTAATTTTGGACCCTCTGTGAACTCCTTCTGATGTACCTATGTGAGCTAAGAAAAATAGAAGAACACAAATATGATGATGATGATGATGATGTGTTGAAATGAAATTGAGCTCACTTCCTTTTATAGGCTTTCCTGAGGGTTAAATTGGGGCTAAGATTGACCCAAGCAGTTACCCATGTGGCTAGGGCTGACCCATTCCATAATGTATGCATGAATAAAATAATTCAAAACTTAACTTCCATTTAACCAAATTAGCTGATATTTAGGTTTATTTTGGTATTCTTGAAAAGAGGAATTTAATACAGACATCGTCTTGGTCATATGAGTTGCCCAATACGGAATTTGGCCCTAGTTTAAAAAATTAACATTCTCCTCTAAGGTTGGTGCACAGGTTTGCATCCCTCCTTGATGTACATGTGATGATTACACATCGAAGGATGAACCCATTTCATTTTTTTATAGCTCCAAGAAAGGGCATCTAAGTTCTCTCTCAGCATTTTGTACAACTTCTCTTCTTGGTTGGATGAGAGAGAGGGGTTAATCTTCAAGGTTCTACATGGACCAAATTCTACCATTTTGACATGTGAAGGACTTGGCTCCACTAGGGATAACTCAGTCCAATAATTACCCTCAGATCCCTTCAAAATATCATCAAGAGGCATGGCGTTGGGTGTTTTGTTATGGAGGATTGGGTAAATGAGTTCATCTTCATTCGGTTTCCCCCCTGCTATAACATCATCTACGGTATAGATTTCATGAGATGTTGTATAATACAATTCATCTTCTTCCTCCTCCTCCAACCATAGGGTATGTCATGCTCAATAGATGGCTAAGCAAGAGGGTATAATACCAATTGTTTGGAAGAATGTGATGAGCATCGATATTGCAAAAGGAATGATGCAACTCCCAAGGCTACCAAATTTAGTTATCAACCCGAGGTTTGTAAAAACTTAAGAGGTATCGGCACTATATGTGCAGCTTACAATGTGTCCTTCCTTTGCTTTCATGAAGTAATGGAGTGCATATATTGAAGCCAAATCCTAAACTAATTGCAGAAAATGAGATGTTTGAAATGGAACCTTAACCTATTGCAAGAAAGAAAGTAAAAGGAAATAAACCTATTCTAATTGAATAAATATCATGAACTAAATGTAAGAGAAACCTGGCTTAACCATATTTATGACATGTGATGATTTAAAATAAATGAGCATGGAATCTGATCTAGAGATTACTGACTATTGTGTGCATGTGTAAATATGAAAGAACTTAATTTTTTTAATGTTTTTGCTTTATGAATGCAAATGCTAATCTTTCCTTGATCTTTGGCAGGGGAGACAAGTGTGGAGAAAGAGGGTTAAAATGGCCTTGATGGAATTGAGGTCAATTAGAGGCCTCATCCTAGCTTCAATGATGATTTTTCTTAATTCATGCTCAAGACACGGTTTCCTACACGATGCTACAGTGATTTCCTACAAGATCCCCTCATTTACTACAAGATGTTACAAATTTTCTATATCGAATGACCGGGAAAATAAAATCCAAATTGGATGGGACAAATTTTTTTTTATTAACTAGGATTCCTTAGGTCCCCATCCTAAGCAGAATCATTCAAAAATACGTCTGTTAACCCATGCTAAAAATAGAAAAAGGTTACTAGTCGAAAATATAGAAATTTGAGAACTAGTGAGATAGTAAATCTAAAAAATGCCTAACCTAATCAAGTGAAAATGCAGTGGGGTAATTTTTGTTATGATCTAGAATGGATTTTTGATATAATTCAAGTGGAACCAACTCGATTGAAGCTCGTTAGAATGCTCTAAAAAATAGCATAAATTTACTATTCTTTGCCACAAAGGAATTCCAGAAATCTAGATTTGGGAATAAGAAAGCTAATGCAAGTAGCTCAATTATTACTATGACCTTCCACATATTTTCCAAGGATGAAATAATTCCTGTGATCCTACAAAATAACTTAAATTAACCGTTTAACTAAATCCTACAACAAGAAATCATTAATACTAAATGCAGGAGCAGAAAGAAATAAAAACAAGAGATGCATGTGAATAAGAAGAGAAAAGAAGAAAAGAAAATGATATAAAAGGGCTATGAAACTCCTAGGATGGCCAAGCCCAAGGAAACTCATAGACCTATTGATGAGAACAAGATTTAGAAGCTTAATATGACACCAATCTTCATTATTTTCATTAACACAATTACATCCATCAAAGAAAATACAATGGAGCCACAGAAATACAAGTTCTCTCCACAATAACACTATTGAAAATCTATCCCTAAAGGAAAATTTGACTCGGTACTTATAAAAAATGATTAGGAATCATTCTGCATGAATGGAGGAAGCTTTCCCCACCAAAATCCTTTGATTAGTGGATCTGGTCCCCACTACTAGGAATCTACATTAAATGGCAGGGAACACATTCCTAGATTTTCTCAATCAGTGGAGTTCCATAATTTGTGCCATAATTCCATAATATCTTGTTGATTTATTATTTATTATTGATCCTCCTGTAGTAGGGAGAGAGTCCCTAAATTACCTCCTCCTCCAAATCTTCATAATCTTCCCAATATTCTCATAACATTCCACAAAAATAAATAATATTAGGCACAAATATCCAATTGCTCATAAACCTTCGTAATGAATATATTAAAGTTAAAAATACATTATCTAATGCAGAAAGAGAGGCTTAATGTGTTGAAGGATGGTCATAGCCCTTAATTTATATTTAATTTAGAGGCATGGGCCTTAATCTATGTCTAATTTAGAGGCCCATCATACCCCCCTGCTGAAAGTGTTGCTCATCTTCTGAGCAACTTAATGACGTCATTGTCCCTCATCCATGGCCCTGGTGGCCTCTCTCCTGTGCATTAATAATCTTGGTTGTAAGTTCTGCAAGGAAAAGCCTAAAAACATATTTGTGCAAAGAAAAATCACTATTTCTTGAGACCATTAGCTTGCTTTCTTTCCCTTATTCAAGATCGGTTCTTGAATATTTTTCAGTTTAGAAAGGTATTCCATATCCTTATCAACCTTTTTCTACCTCGTTCCACCATTTGGACATATCTAAAACCTTCAAACTTCCTTTAGATGTGAACTAGGACATACTGTAGTAATTCCTGTCAAAACTAAAGGAAACCCTGTTAAAACTACAGGAAACCCTTTTTGAGAATAAATGATGTTCTGAGCCTAGGACAGGCCCTCAACTTGACTCTCATTCCTTTTTCCCATTTTTGGGCATTGCACAAAATCTAGAAAGAGATTGGAGAGTGCTTGGAAAACATCTTTTCATCACTGTAGTTTGAGTTTTGTTTTGATGGTGAATGGCTCATTTCATTTTGTTGCATTCTTCTTCTCTCTTGTGGCTTAGATGATTGCCTAATGGCCTTGGAGTTCTCTGAAAAAACTCTGTTATCTTGGGGTTTAGCATAATTTGTTAATTTTTTCATTCTTGTAGAAGCATTCTCCCTTCCTGTAGTAGTCATTCCTCCTCTTTTAGGGTCTTCTAATTGTCTGGGAGTGATGAGAAATGATGAAGAGAGATTCGATGATGATGCTAGGGCTCGAAGGGAGTAGTGTAGGTTTGTGAAAATGGAGTGGATGCTCTATTTTTTTTTTGAGAATGAAATGGGATGGATGAATGATGAATGGATAGTGAATATGAAGTGGATGGAGGCCTACGAGTGTTGTGGTGACTTTGGCCTTTGCAAAAATTTCTTCTTTTAATTGATGTCCTCATTCCTTGGAATCATCACCCTTCATCATTTGAGTTTTTAATATTGAATGAGTGAAGGAGTGAGCTGCAATTAACTAGTTGAAGGTGGATGAGACTGCTGACCCATCCTTAGCTTATAAAACCTCATCTCTCTTTCATTGACAACAAATTTCTAACTATAATATGCTCAAGAGAAGAGGTCAAGAATATTGCATACTTGTACCTACCTGATGGCCTTCCTGTACATTCCGTTTGTTGGAGAGTGAAATCGTTGCTTGTATTTGTTGCATGTGTTTCTCTCTTCTTCTTTTTTTGATGTTATTCCTTAGTGTGCAGGTATTGGATGGTGATGGTGATGAATCCTCATTGTGCTAGTGGGTTCCCTCTTTGTTGCACAAAATATTATCACCATGAAATTCTGCAATCAATGTGAGTCTATCACCACTCATACTTTCCTCCTTTGCAAGTCTTAAACCTTAGCTCTTCATGTCAGGCCTTGGAAAATGAGAGAAAGCCCTTAAAAATCTATAAAACTCTGGTTTCGTACTTTCTCTTAGCATTACCTGTGGTCCCGCACCCACCAGTCATGTCCCCTGCGTACTTGGCTGCTCTGTTTTTGTGTAATGGGTGCAGACCCCTGTAAAAGTAAAAAAGGCGCAAGTACATTCTTAAAAACTCACTTTGGGTTATTTATGGAAGCTTCTAGAGGGAAACTTGAGGTGGCAAGTTTGCTCCTTTAAGGTGCATCATCCCATACCTAAAGGAGCTAACCCCTTGATGTGAGGAGCTTATCCCTTTGAAGGAGGACTCTATCCCTTCATAGGTGGACCTGTAACTTCCTTCCTCTGCAGTATAAAATGAGGCATTAGGCTGGTTACTAAGGAGGTTGAAAGCTGAATATTTTTGAGGGTAAATGCTGTTGGAATTTAGACTTCATAATTGAGCTTGAGAGGAGAGATTACATACCTTTTGATCTCATTGAGAAGAGTGTGAGGCTTGTCAAAGTAGACGAGATTCTTGCTTGGACCCTAGGAGGAGCTTGTACAACATCAAGGCACCAAAGGTTGTAAAGTTCTTCTTATTTTCAAAGTTAATACAATCAAGTTTATTTTTCTCAATAAGCTGTGTTTCACGGTTTATTTCATGGATTCCTTGATCGCCATGATGAATATGATTTATTATATTGGACATGCAGGTGCTGTTTGATGTGTGCTTGTTTTTGTTTGTAGGTTCTCAAAAGGAAACTCATTCGGACGATCGAAGCATGGCTGCCACAAACTAGCATTGGACGTAAGGTAGGGTCTAAAACACCTCTTACTTTTTATTTATAAATCGCAATATATTTAGAGAAAGGTAGATTTTCTTGTTCTGCTTCTCGCTAGATATCAGTTGATACTAGGGAGATCAGTCTTGTCTGCAAGAGTGATTTATCCGACCGACAAAATGGCGACTCCACTGGGGACTTGAATTTTGGTTTTTTGCCTTTACTTTTACTTTGACTTGAGAAAATTTTTCTTATTTCTGGTTTTTTGCTTCATGTGTGTGGGTTGGGTAGGTTTTAGATTTTGAACTGTTTTCTATTTTTTCACATTTTTGAAAGAGGACCGCACATTCTGTTTGTAACACAGTGCAGAAATCCCCGCACTGTTTCTTTACTGCATAGAGTGGTACCGCATCTGGTTATACCGGAAGCCTACGGACCTTGTCAAATTTTTGAAAAACCTAAAATATTTTCATCCAGTTAAGCTTAGGATTTGTTTACGTTTTCTAGCCTCTGCCGAAATCTGCATGTGTCCTGTCAAAGATTTCTTGTGAGTGAATTCCATTGGCATTTTGGTTTTAAGTGATTTTCTAGAAGTTTTGCGTGCTTGGTTTGATTTTTGCTTGGTCTTTGTAGTAACTCAGAGATTAGAAGCCTAAGAAACCTCAAATTACCCTGGTATTTTTGGTCTTCTTGATGAGTCTAACTGATTTGTGAAATATGTCCTTATTGAGAAATATATCTTGTTTTCTCTTAGCAAAGCTTTGAACGAACTTGTTGGAAAGTTTTGAATTTCATTTTTAAAAAAAATAAAACATAGCTGACTGTTTTTTTATTAATTTTTTATTTTGAACGAATTATTCCTTAGTTTGCTGAATAACTAAGTAAAACATCCCCAAAAAGAAATTTTTAAAGCTTTTGCTTCAATTAGGTTTTTAGAAATTTTTAGATCTCAAG
The DNA here is from genome assembly GCA_031772625.1 of Pinus tabuliformis. Lineage (NCBI taxonomy): Eukaryota > Viridiplantae > Streptophyta > Pinopsida > Pinales > Pinaceae > Pinus > Pinus tabuliformis. Next base: position 881,553,913 of record CM062807.1, read on the forward strand.
CATAGTTTTTCATAGTTTTGAGTGCTTTCTAGAAATTTTAGAATCTCTTTTGAAAGCAGTTATTTTCTATAGTTTTTTATTGTTGAAAAAGAAAAGGATTTTTTTGTGAGCATAATTAGTAGTCTCGTTTTGAGTTTATTGAAAAAGACAAAAAGTTTTGCTTTTCATTTATATGTTGAAGAAAAGATTTGATTTTCAAAAAATTGCATTCTCAACTCTTTCTTTAGCAAGAAATTCATTGGATAAAAAGAATTGTTTATCATCTTAGGTGCATTTTTAGTGTTTTGGAGTCGAGTCTTCACACCATAAAGTTTCATCTCCATACCTTTTGACTTAAGAAACAACCTATAAAAATAACGCTTAAAGTAAAATTGATCTAGAAATCTTTTTATTTCTAGGGCTGTTATCACCAACATAGCTTAGGCTAGTATCTTGGAGTAGGGAGTAATTAACTCTCCAATATATTTAAAACAAACAGGTAGCTGTATCTTGCGGTAGGAGATAAATTCCAATTGTTACATCTATGCTCTGGAAAAATCCTCTTAAAGGAGTCAAGCACGAGATCATATCTGAACCCGTGGGGTAATCAATCCTTCCTCATTGGGAACGATAGCAGATATACACATATTCAAAACAGTAAACCTCGGATTGACTATTGTCAAGGAGCCTGGGGTCACTTGTTAGTAAACCTTGGATTATGTCAAGGAGCCTTCAAGGGGATTGAGCTTTGTTACTCTACCCTTGCGTGTGTATCGGATCGTAGACTGTTCCCCTAGGTATATTTGTTTTTTTTGGTAACCATAGTGACCATAATCTATAGGATTCTTTCCTAAGGTGACGGTGGAGGGAAGATCCCATTGTACCTGGAGCAGACGTCGACTAGACTCACTTGGACTCTCTGGGGGGTTCTCTTCACTCGAGACGGTTAGTGAAGAAAATTGTGCCAGTCTGTTTCATTAAGCAGGTTGTCGGGGTAACTGTTCCAACTGCCCTTTTTGTATTGAATTCTGCGATGTTGGATTTCATCACCAACTAGTGTTTTTGGTACGGAAAGTTACTATTTGTGTGTGGTTTGAACTCTTAGATTTTTTTAGGCATGTGATTCAATTGTTTGTTTCTTTAGAGACTTTAGGTGGTTTTATTGAGATTTTTCTTTGTTTGCATGTGAAGTAATTAAAATATTTAATCATGGTTGAATTACCAAGACAATCCCGTAGACTTCGGGGGCAACCTCACGAGTATTCACGAAGCCAACTTGAAGGGATATGAGCTTTTGTAACTCCTAGTGATAGTAGAGTTGGGTCACCAGAAGAAAGAGGATCTTCTTTAGTCGTTCACCCTGATTATCAAGTTCAAGAAACAGAGTATATTTCTGAACCAATTTCATTTTCTGAAGTTACTAGTAGTGTTTCTTCTACTAGTGAATTAGCTAAATAACCTAAAATTTCTCAGCCTGAAACTGAACCTGCTGCTACTCCATCTTCAATATTTGCTTCTCCAACTTCCAGTGGTCCTATTTCACCCAGGGTAGGAAGGATCATTACCCAAAATCTTCCTTCGGGACTCATTTCTATTGAAGAACTTGTTAGTTCGGAAGAAGGTATAACTATCCCTGAAAATCAACCAAATTTAGAACTTAGGGAGCGTGAATCAATTTTCTATAGTCCTTCTAGGAGGGGCACTTGGTATCTTTAATTGACCAACTTTTTAGAAAATCCGGGTCTTAGTTTTTCGCCACCTCGAATTCCTTTTCATCCAACACCTAGAGGTTATTATCCTCCTTTGAATATGTCAAGACAGTCATCCATGTTTTCACAATCATTGGAAACATTTTTATATGGCGGTCCTTCTGTTCCTTCTGGGTATCAGTCACTCACTGGTACTTTTTCAGGAGCATCTTCTCAACCCATTGAACATGGGCTATCACCTGGTAATAACAATACTAAACCATTGAGTGTAGAAGAAATCCTTCTGATGTCTGGTATTCCAAATCCACAACCTCAAGGTAGTCAGTTACTGCCTGGGGGTAACCTCAAGGTGCTCAATTATCACCTGGGGGCAACCTCAAGTTAGTCAGTTACCACCTGGGGGGCAACGTCAAGGACAATACATACCTTCAAGACAGTACATTCCTCAAGGTAAACCCCAGACTCAGTACGTACCTGAAGGCCAACCCCAGTATCAATATATACCTCAAGGTCAACCCCAGTTTCAGTACGTGCCGCAAGGTTATCAACCTCAAGGTCAGTACCCAACCCAAGGTTTCCAACCACCTTCAGGTCAATCATTTGTTCAAGGAGCTGGAAATGTACCTTTGAATTATCAGCCCTATGCTCAACCTTCTATGGGTCCATATCTCGGAGTGAACATGGTGTGGGATCCATCTCAATCTCAAGAGATTTTGCAACCTAATGTGCAGTTTTCATCTCAATCTAGACAACCTTTGGTTTCTGGTTCAACCCAGCAACCTGTCTAGCCTACTGTTCAAACTTTTGCATCTACTGTAGCTCATCAATCTGGGCCTAGTTCGCCTTGAACTCCGCCTCAAATGATTGTTGCAACTAGTGTAGCTTCTGTGCAATATACCCCACCTACTTCTGGAGTATCAATAACTCTGGTTTCTACTATTCCTGTATCAACTCCTCAAGCATCTTTACCTCAGTCCAAACCCACAATTCAGACTTCGATTCAGATGCCTGCAGGACAACCTGGTCCAAGTACGGTTGTCATAAGTCAACCGCAGTTCACTTATCAACCATACTAGGGACAGTACCAATTCGGTCTTGCTGCGGAAAGCCCAGTTTACCAGTATCAACCATAACCTGGATATACTTATCAGCAACTTCAACAACCCCAGTACAGTCCGGTTAATCCTGGTTTTCCAGGAGGATATAATATCCCAAATGCAATTCCAATTCCAAGTTATCCTGGATATCCTCCTCCTGGGGCTAGTCTAATGACCCAGAGTTTTCCTAACCCTAACTGTCAGTTACCATTTATTGCAACTTTGGACTTGCCTGATTTGTCGCGCCTTACGAACGATCCGATTAATTATCTTCCATTTTGGCCGCCAATGCCGAATAAGTTGCCTAATGATATCCCAAAGTTTGAAGGTAAATCAGGAGAGGACCCGTCAAACCATGTGATGACTTATCACCTCTGGTGTGCATCTAATTCCATTATAGATGATTCAATTCACTTACACCTTTTTCAACGCACTCTGATTAGTCTTGCGGCCGACTGGTACATTGAGTTACCGCGAGCCTCTTTCTATAATTTTAGTCAGTTAGCCACTTCGTTCTTAACTCATTTTCAGTTACCTATCAGATATGACAATGGCACAAAATTATTGACTTCATTAAAATAGTCAACATCCACATATATTTCAGATCATATTCATGAATGGTGGCGTCGATGACGTTTAGTGAAAGTTTTTATTCCAGATCAAATTTTAGCAGAATGGTTTGTAAAATCATTATTACCTAAAATCATTGAGGATGTAGCTAAGGAAGGAGTTGTTACTGAAGAGCAAGTAATTTCCCAAGCTTAGTACCTTGACCTCGTTTATACGTAGTCGGGTACTTTACACGAGAAAATCCCCGACCTTCTGAAACAAAATCAAATAACTGCAGCTCCTTCAGGGTCTCATGCCACTGATGGTATGATTGGTTCAGTTAATACCAAAAGTAAGAAGAAATCTTCTCCTATTATAACTTTACCAGATTCCCTAACAGGAGACTCTTCCACTGAAATTGCTGCCGATATTCATGTCGTAGAATCATCTACAACCAAATCAAAATATGGTGGTAAAAATAAAGGGAAGAAGAGAAATAAGCAAAATTTGAAAGAGAAATCAGACAAAACTGAATCTACTGACGAGAAACATAAACCTCGCTATCCTTGTCTCATTTGTGACGAAGAGCATTTTACAAGAGACTGCCCTCATCATGCTGAGGTTACAAAAATCTTCAAAGGTTCTCAAACACCTGCAGTTTCGAAGGATCCCTTTCCTAGTCAAGGTAGTAAGATGATTGGTTCTTCCTCAAATGCCTCAAAAGAACCCATAATGATGATGCCTCATGTTAGGATTGTGACGCGATCTCAAGATTATGGTAGTAAAAGTCCTGTTGGTGGTAAGGAAGAATAATCTTCTAATTCAAACCCATCAACTTCAACTTCTAGTTCTGATCCACTAAAGATCGAGAAACCTAACCCAGACTTAGTAATCAAACCGCCTGCTAAAGGTATACTTCAAAAGTCTGCTTTCAATCCGCATGCGAGAGCTGCTCAGAACTATAACATTGTTGAAGACTTAGCTATTTCCCCTTCAACAATGTCGGCTTTGGAGGTGCTATAATCATGCCCAACACAACACAAATTACTTATGCCGGCTATAGGAGCTGTTGATATTCAGGACTCGCACCTTATAATCTTTGATTTAGAGAATAGTACACCTCGCTTACCTCATCAAATGGCTTTCCAGATTCCAGTGTTAGTAAAAAACAGACCTTGCTTTAGGACTGTAATTGATGAGGGATCTTCTACGTGTATTATGTCGATTCAGTGCTGGAGATCGCTTGGTTCTCCTACGCTCAATCAATCCCCGATGATTCGAAAGGATTTTGGTAGCCGTGGGATCCATCCTTTTGGCATTCTATAGGATTTACCTATAGGGGTTGAAGGCGAAACTGTTAATCTAGATGTGGAAGTGGCTGATGCCCCTCTAGATTACAACCTTCTCTTGGATCATAGTTGTGCTTACACTATGACTGCTATTGTTTCATCGATCTTTCGGCTTATAAAGTTTCGTCATAATGGAAAGATCGTAACCATAGACTAGCTGACTTATTTTTCATCTAACCTAGCCTCTTCTAAAAGTATCCAGCATGTCGGTAAAACAACTATCCCTTATAAGGATGTTGGGGTAGGATTGGTTAAATATTCTGGTTTACTGGGAACTTTTTCTTTTCCTCCTCCTAACGTATCACCTTCTACTACAACCATGCATATGATTTCATCAAACATTATTGTTTTGGATGATCCTTGGATCGTACCTTCCGAATCTGAGGTGGACTCATTTGGTGATGCTATGCCTTTGAGTCCCTATGAAATTGCGTATTAGGCTGTACAGTCGTTTTCCGACCCTTGTTCAACCAAATTTGATCTAATGAATGTGGTCCATGGAGAATCAATTCCAATATGAAACTCATATTCAACAACTTTTTCCGAGCTTGTTCATACTAATGAACAGATTCGTGAAATCTTTTCTGTTGATGATTTACCATGGGAAGATCTACATCATCAATCTTCGTTTTTACCTGAGCTTGATCATTTTGAAAATGAATTTTCATCTATTTTTACTACTAATTATCTCAAAGAACCACAAAATCCATTGCAACATCCTGATTCTGAATTGAATTTGCGAAATATTTCTCGAACAGTTCCTATTGACATTTCAGTTAAACCTGGAATTGTTGAAAACATTCATATAGGTGCCTCCTGTACAGAAAATGAACTCCAAACCTATAAGGACCTATTTCAAGAATTCCGTGACATGTTTTCCTGGTCATACGAAGAGATGCTAGGAAATCCAACAATTGTTATTCATGAAATTAAAACTTACCCGGATGTTAAACCTGTCGGGCAACATTTGCGTCAGATACATCTATGAAAAGTTGTTTCTATTAAAGCAGAAGTTGAGAAATTACTTAAAGTAAGTTTCATTTATCCAATTCCCTTAATGGATTGGGTATCGAATATTGTTCATGTTAATAAAAAGCAAGGAATGATAAGAATATGTATCAATTATAGGGATATTAATCGAGCTTGCCGTAAAGACAATTACCCAACTCCCTATATCGATCAAATCATCGATGATTGTGTCGATAGTGAAATTTTCTCCTTTATGGATGGTTTTTCCGGTTACAATCAAATTAACATTCTCCCTGCTGATCAACCAAAAACGGCTTTCATTTGCCCATGGGTGACATTTGCTTATTGCAAATTACCTTTTGGATTAAAGAACGCCGGAGAAACTTTTCAAAGAGCTATGTCTTATGCGTTTCATGACATCAAGCACATTGTGAAACCTTATCTCAATGATTTACCTGCCCATTCATTACATAGAGCCGATCATCTCACTCATTTACGAGCAATCTTTATGAGATGTAGGAATTATCGAATTAGGTTGAATCCACACAAATGTGTTTTCTGTATAGAAACGGGTTTTTTACTGAGATTCATTGTTTCAAAAGCCAACATTCGTGTCGATCCCTGGAAGGTTGAAGCTAATGTCAAATTGCCTCCTCCTTCGACTGTTCGCCAACTCCAATGTTTGAAAAGGAAAGCAAATGTTTTACGTCGATTCATTCCTAACTATGCCGAGATAACAAAGGGTTTTACCAAGTTGTTGAAATAGAATACTCCATTATTTTTGGATGAGATAGTTGAAAAATCTTTTGATGCACTTAAACACGCGTTGACCCATGCACCATTATTGCATCCTCCCAATTACAACCAGGATTACTTCGTGTACCTCGTCGCTTCTCATTCTGCCATTGGAATGGTTTTAGTTCAGGAAGATGAATTCAATAGTGAACATTTGATTTACTATATTAGTCGAACTTTGAATCCGACTGAGCTTAAATATTCACATGTGGAGAAATTGGCCTTGGTAGCTGTTCAAGCTGTCCAAAGATTTCGTCATTATATCTTATTATGCAAAACTACCGTAATTTCTGACTGTAACCCTATGATCTATATTTTGACCAAAAAATTGCTAGGGGTCAAGTATTCCAAATGGATTGTTATCCTGCATGAATTTGACTTGGAATTTGAAAAATCCAAGTCAAAGAGATCTTTCGTATTTGTGGAACTGATGTGTGACTTCCCGCGTGCTAATACTGAAACTCTGGCAGAGGAACCCATTGCGGACGAATCCTTGTTTCTTATCAGTACTCTTGATCCATGGTATGGAGATATCATTGTTTATCTCCAAACCCAATCTTTTCGGCCTGAAATTTCATGATCTCAGCGCTAGAAAATACGATTCGGATCCCAACAATACAAAATTATTGGAGATACACTCTATCGTCGTGGGGCAGCTTCTATTTTCCGACGTTGCTTAACTCATGAGGAAGATGAAAAGGTTCTAAATGACTGTCACTCTGGAGCATGTGGTGGTCATATATCTGGGTATTACGCAGCCCAAAAGATATTGCGCGCTGGTTATTTCTGGTCGTGTTTATTTAAATATTGTATTTACACGGTCTGAAAATGCCACAGTTGTCAAATTTTTTATTGAAAGATGCATGCTCCACCTGCTCCTCTCCACCCTATAATTGTCGTTGGCCCTTTTGCAATGTGGGGTATCGACTTTATTACATGTAACCCTCACTCAGCCAGGGGGCATGCATATATCATCCTTGCGGTAGATTATTTTACTAAGTGGGTCGAGGCGATGCGTACATTTTTGACAGATGGTAAAACTGCTGCAATTTTCGTTTTCAATCAAATAATTACTAGATTTGGTGTTCCTCAAGCGACTATTACTGATCATGGGAGTCATTTTTGTAACATCATGATGACTGAACTAACAGATCAACTTGGCCTACGTCACGATAGTTCTACTCCATATTCCCCACAGGCTAATGGTCTGGTTGATGCTATCAACAAAGTTCTAGTCATTATGATCCGACGAATCATTGGTATTCATAGGTCGAATTGGCATAACATGTTATTTTCAGTGCTTTGGGCGTATCGAACCTCAATAAAAACATCAACTGGTTTCACTCCTTTTCAACTAGTTTATGGTTTGGAAGCTGTGTTACCCATTGAATGCGAAATCCCATCATTACAAATAGCCATAGAGTTACTCCCAGCCACTTCTGAAGAGGAGAAACATTTGTTGTACTTAGCTCAGCTAGACGAAAATCGACATGATGCTGCATTAGCAATCGAAACTCATGCCAAACGAATTAAAGCTCAGTACGATTGAAATGTTACGCCTTGTAAATTTTCGGAAGGAAACCTAGTCTTATTATACAATCAAGAAAACGATAAGCAAGGGGCTGGAAAATTTGTACCTATGTGGCATGGTCCTTATGTTGTTAAGTGAAAGCTGGCAAAAGGGGCCTATGAATTGGTAGATTTTGATGGTAGCTCTTTGGGTAAGCCCAGAAATGGTCTTTATCTGAAGAGATATTATGCTTAAATCTAGGTGTGGAGATTTTAGTTAGATTAATTTCTTTCTAGCTGGTGTGTTTTAGATTAGAAAAGTGTGCTTAGTTTAGGGAGTGATTTTATCATTATTCCTGCTTATCTTGATTTTACTCTTAATATTGGAGATGTCGACATCTCTTCAAACATACATTGGTTTCGCTGATGGTGCTTGTCGTAATACATGGAACATTTCTTCTTCAACTTGGGTTATCTATTCACCCTCTGATGAGTTGGTATCTATGCATGGGGTAAGCCTTGGTCAAACAATGAACAACATTGCAGAGTATAGTGTAGTGATTGAGCTATTATCTGAATCCATCTCATTTGGGATTCGGAGTTTGATTGTGAGGTTAGATTCTGAATCATCCCATTGCTCTCTTGGTGGAAAAGTCATGTCTGGATCACCACGATAATCCATCCCAGTATAAGGAAAATCCTAAATAACGAAAAGTCAGTTTTCCAAATAATGGAAATACTTAGGAGGAAATAAAACAACCTCTGAACCCTCCTCAGGATGACGGGCCATAACTGCAACCCAACCCATCAGCTTGGGCTCTCGGGGAAGTCCAGCTCCAACAGAAAGATGTTGTGGGACCAACATTGGGACCCTCTCTAGACCAAAGCTCACAACTAAGAAACCATATCCAAAGTTTTTTAGTTGTCCGTTCTTTGCTCTAGTTAATTGGCCTTTTACATTTACCAACACAGCTTCGCACCAGTTGAAGGTGGTGCCTCAATAACAGTCTACTACCATTCGCATTTGGGATCCGGTAGCTACATGCAGTGCTGCATTTCCACAGAGTCTGGTAACAGTAAATGCAATTACTTTGAGTTCAGGATGGGAGATGGTTTTGATATCAATCCCTTTGTCCTTTGTTTGGTCATTACAAAACTCTAGTCGGAGACTATCAACAAATTGGCCACCTGGGCTAGTCCCAAATAGAGAAAATCATTCACCTCTCTTGGGAAAACCAGTCAAGAAGTAAATTTCCTCTAACTCCATTTCAAGTTGGTGGCCACCAATAATGAAACACTGGTCCTGTATATTCCATCTGTCCACCAGCCACTGCAAAAAGTCTACTTGGGCCCTCATGCCAGGTATGGGCCAGAATTTAAATAGCCCGCGGGCCCTCAATGCATCTATTGAGGGTTGATGATTAATTGCGGCAAGTTCCACGTCTTCGTGCTTCAGTTCTTGCCAAATGAGCATTGTGTATATCCTACATTGTAGAAAAGTCGGATTAGAACATTTTAATTCAAGAACTTTTAAGAGGAAATGAAAATTTTGCAGATTTAAAACCTATTTCGCAGGGTCTGCACCCGGTAGTTAGGGACAATGCGTAGATCTGCACTCTACCCAAGCAGCAGGTGCGGGCCCCTGGCTCTTTCCTTTGTAGGAAAAGGTCGAGGTCCGCAGGTTTCGCATGTTGCGCCTGAGGACCCCCACGAGCCGTCTTTTCAACTAATTTTCCTCTAAAAATTAAAATGGAGGCCTTAAAACAAAATTCAAATGGTTGAAATGCAAGATTAAAGTGATGTGGATTACCTGGAGGTGATAGTTTTCGATTTCAACGAACGGATTTTCCACAATCTTCATGGGAAGTTTCTTACCCAAAAGCTCTCTTTTCTCATTCTGAAGTCAAAAGGTAAAAATAAATTTACAAAAGCCATTTTTATCAGCTTTTTTGAATAAATGAATTTTTAATTTGTTTATTTTTCACTTTAAAAATGTAACTTTTTGATGCACTTTTAGTTATTTTAAACAGGTATGAGTAATGTTTGAGTTTTTGTGCAAAATATCAGATTTTTCAAGGAAAATTGATCATTTTCAATAAAAAAACATTAGAGTCCTCTTTAAGCTCTTTTCTAACTCATGAAATATGAAAAGATTGCTGATTTTTTCTTTTTAAGCTCGTTAAAACAGAATTAAAAGGATGGTCCACTTACAGCTCTTTTCTGACCGTATAAACATGAAAAGATTGCCGGGTTTTTGTCGTTTCAAGTTCGATATTGGTTATAAAACGACGTGTCCTTGATCGTTTTTTTACTTTTTCGGATCAGAGACACTAATTATGAAAAGTACTCCTTGATCGTAATGGTCAAGCGGTTCTCTCAAGTATTATTTTATACTTTTTCAGGCTTGGGAGACACAAATTTACGAAAAAGGACAACCATGGAGTTTTCTTAAGTTTTTCTTCTGACTCCCTAAAATTGAAAAACGCCGAGTTTCTCCTATATTGGACTCGTTAAAATGTAACAGTAAAGGACCTGTTCAATTTCAAATAGGAACAGACCACTCCTTCTTAGGGTCCAAATTTTAAACTAAGTTGGACTCATCCAAAGGATGAGCTTATAACCAAGCAAATTTTATCCTCCTCAAGCTTGTAAAAAATAAAGAGGTACTTGCCAGAAATGGTGGGGGAAAAGAGAGAAAAATGAACCTGTTTGTTATACTTTGTGTCTCAGAAAAGCATTCAACAGCTCTTTAACACGACACTTTTTGTTCACCTGGGTTGGGAAATCATTTTCCTAACAGTTAATCAAACCATATTGAAAGTCTTGAACCGGTTTCTTGGTATTAGGTTTGGGTCAATTGTCACCAAACCATTTGCAGTGTCGTTATGTGTTCAAGAGGTCAGTTCAAATAAAACATTCATCTGCAAAATATCTGTCCTCCATCTTGACCATCCCTGAGTTAGTCCTTGCCAAATATATTTCTTCAAACTTGATCTATGATTTCGTGTTGCGGGCCTGCCTACGACGGATCGCTTTCTATCAACTTCGGCTCATTATCTAGAAAGATGATCTAGAAATCGTCAGTAACTTGGAATCTGCATGCCTCAATGGCAAGCTTCTCGCCTTTGACGATAGGTTGCATGATTGACCTTCGATCAAAGGATTCTATGACATGTTCGACATCAGCTCATATATTTGCATTTCATGGATTGTACTTAGTAATTTGAGAGCCATTAACATTACTGGTGGTTTCTCTCACACTTGTTAATAGTTCACATCATTGAATGGTAATCAAGTGGTTTCTACCATGTTCGACTTCGACACATTCATTCACATGGATATAATCGTACTAGTTCGGGAAGCAGAAATCGAGACCCTGGATCTAGTTTCCAACATCCAGGCTGCGAGGAATTTTGTTATTCATTATACAGTCGACTATTCATAAATATATGGTTGCGCCCATACTGTGTCTACATATGTCTATACTTATGATGTATTGCAAAATCATTCCTATATCATAGTAGTTTAGTTAGTTCTCTAGTCAGTTTTGATCTGAGTATGGGAATGCATACCTCAGCGATGATATGTTCACATATATATTTTTTGTATTGACTGTTTTTACAGGTTCCGACTAGGTTGTCCATAGCATGATCCTTGAAATGATAAAGTACTTCACTCTTCTTAGATGACAAATATTATCCTCATCTATTATAGACTTCACGCTGTTATCACTCAGCTTGTTCCCTTTGACTCCAAAGGGAATACGGCTGAGGTAACCACTAACCAATCTTTTAGCTACAGGTCCTAGCCTACCTGTAACTAGAGAGGGCTCTCTCTTTCTGATTTAGCTTTGTTTTGATGTGGTTTTAGGCTAGTTATGGTGCAGAGGATTTTGTTTTGAATTTGTTGGGATGATGATTTCAGTCAGAACAGGTATGTTTCTATAGAATGATCTAGGCCATTGGGCATGGAGTGAATGATGGTTAATTGCTGGAAGTGTCCTTTTGAGGAAGAGGTTATGCTACAGAGCCAGACAAGCATGTGTGGAACAATTTTTTAATTCTGAAAGATGATGGGATTAGATCAGGGAGTGAAAGGCAACCGAGGATCTTTCACTAAACTGATAGAGGGAACAGTGGGAATATTATTTAGGAGCATTTAAGAATTCCTTAATAACATTCATAATGATAGAACAAATACAAACATGAGCAATTAAGAATTGATGTTTATGATTAATTCTGAAGAAAACATATTTAAATACAAAGATTGAGCATAGGGTCTATTCAAACAATTCATGTACTATTCTTTTTCTCTATTGCTAAGCTAGTGAAGCACATATATGAGTTAAGCAAACATAGAAAGACAAAACATAGTTTAGGATGACTTATTGTTCCATCAAACAACACAGGAATTCTGTAGCAGAACACAGATCATCACTTTGACATTAAACAGTGCAGAGATTATGAACTCTTCCAGCCTTTTGTATTAGATAGTCTGAAAATATACAAAACAGTGTCTCAGAGAGAAAATCACCAACCCCAAATACGTTGTGTGGGGAGGTATATATACAAAAATTAGATACAAAATATCTAGCTGATGAGTTAATGGCTCATAAATTCTATGCCAACCCCTGAGGGATTACAGTTGATAGAGTAAATGCTGTAATAACTATTCAGTGCATTAGTTGTCCATCTTTGTCAGAAAGTTTTGACTTTTGTGACCCATTGAGTCGGCTGGAGCTGTGCTGTCCAAAATTTGCGCGTTTCCTTTCTTTGGCTTGCTGTCCCAGTATTATGCTGAGTCATTACTTTCACCCGCCCTGCCTGCTGTCTTCATGCTGCATTAACTTTTGTTGACCTGAAGCTGATTAGAAGAGACTGAACTGAGATTGTTGGGGCAAAATTTGCAGCATTGCCTGCCACCAATCCTCCTTAGGCAGTTGGTGTCTTCGTATTTTTGTTAGAGTTTCATCTGCCTCTGTGTACCTGTAAAAATTTGGTGGGACCTCAAACAGGTGATTAATTTCATGCTCAATGTAGAATAAATTTTCTAGCTTGTTATAGAGGATCTGCCCTGATGGAGGTTCTGCTTCTTCAGAAGTGATAGTGGATGTTGTGATCTGATTTGTAATGAAATTGGTCATCCTAGTGGCATATTGCTCACGAGTGAGCAGTCTTCCTGCGCCGGTCAAAATGCTGGGCAATCCTTTGTCCTGTAATGCTCCCATTCTAAGCTTGTAGTCATCTACCTCAGCCTACATTTTCTGACATTTTCCTTCAACAGTTTGCACAAAATTTCTGAGGGTCAGCACTTTTTTAGCTGTTAGAACAACATATGTTCTGCTGCTGATGTTTAGGGCTGCCAACTCCTCCTTGGTGTGAGTGTTGAGGAAATGTATCATCCTGTTGGCCTGCTCAGGCATATACCCTAGTGCTACTTTGGCCTTCTGGCTTTCAACTTGTGCTTGGCCTAATAACTCCATCTGCTCATGCACTGTTTTGATTGACTTCCACTCTTTGGTAATAGAGTGGTCAATCCGGGTTCACAAAATCTTCTTTATCTCCGCCAAAGTTTTCTCTAAATTTAGTTCCTTTTCCAAGGTCTTTATTTTTTCCTTTAGGGCCTTAATCTCTTTGGTCTGCTCTGCTACTATCATTTTGGATTTTTCATATTTTGTTTCCAGCTCAACCAATTTTTCTTTGGCTTGTTTGATCTCTGTTGCCTGAAGCTCCAGCTCTTTGGTCAAATCATCCATGCTTATGCTAGCCTCAGGAGTTGTTGTTGTTTCCGCTACAGCATCTGTAGTTTTTGTAGCCGTTGGAGGGGTCACTGCTGCTTCTGTAGTTGCTGCAGTAGTTTGGGCAGTTTGAGGAGGCTGGGAGGTTGATTCTCCCTATTTGTCTTGCAGTGCTCTCTCCAACTCCCCTTCCAGATCAATTACTCTTTGGTTCAGTTTCATCATTAGATCCAATTTATCCTCAACTTCTTTCTCTTTCTGCAATTCTCTTGTTTGAGGGTGCTCAGTAGGAAGCAATCTCAATCTCTTCTTCAATGCAGCAATATCATCATATTTCTTCTTCATAAGGGCCCTCACACCCTTAGGATCCTTAGGATCATGTCCTAAGTCCACAATAATGTCCTCCAATGTTTTGATTCTGTTATCTTTGGTTGTGGAGGACATTCTCTCTAAATCAAGCTGAGTATTAGTGTTCTTCAGAGATTCCTTTAATTCATGTGCCATTGTGACCCTGTCTACCAATGTGGCATAGACCATTTCCGTTGTTTGCTTATGCAGTTCTATCTAATCCATGGGGTGAATGTCTTTTGCCATGACCTCCAACTTTGTTCTAACATAATCTGCAGCTGAGTGAGGTTGCTATATTTTGGGTTTAAAATGGTTGAGGATCATCTTTTCCTCTTTAATGTCATATGCTGCCATCAGCCTTTCTTGTTTGGCCGGTGTTGCCTTGAGAAATTTGTCATATAACTACACTCTTAGCAGCTCATTTTGTGCCTTAATTTCTTTGAAGGTGGCTTTGGTGCTAGATGGTTCTTGCTTTGCTGAGTGGAGCAGGACACCTCCATGCCATGTTGTCTTTCCTACTCTTGTTGAAAAGAGCTTGTGGCTGTTTGTTGACTATCTTCTTTATCTTTCCTTGGGCTTCGAAGGATCCCCTCACTGATTTCTTCTATAACTGGAGAATCAACCTTTTTCCTTTTGGCTTTGGGTTGCTGAGTGGATCCACTAGCAGGTGTGGACTCCTCACGTTCTCGTTCTCTGCCTCTTTCCTCATGTGCAGGAGTTTACAAGGCAGGCACTGTTGGTGCCTCTGTTTGTTGTGTAGGAGTCTATTCTTGTTGCTGCCCTATTGAAGAAGCAGGCTGCTCCGTGACCACTTCTTTTTCTGCACCCATTATCCCCTTGCCCTTTTCTGTACCTGTTGCTGATGTAGATGGCCCCTGGGTGGCTGGTGCGGTTGCAGTAGTGGATGTACCTTCTCCGATTTGATGTGGCAGCTTGAATGTTACATGCTGCACAGAATCCAAGTCAAGAGTTTTTTCTAAATCCTTGACATTCTTTTCCATTATTTCCTCTTGAGTTAATTCCTCAACTAATGTACCTTGCAACCATTCATCTTGGTTGGCATACTGCTCAATTTGTGGATATTTACAATGATCATAACCTAGCAGCCTGTATTTGACTCTTCTAACACTCATGAAGCCTTCTGGGTCATAAGGGACCCACCAGAAGCTCCTCTTTAGTTTATATTTATCCCTGAGAATTTGATCAGCATCTTGCCAACCTTCTTTCTTGTTCATGATGAAGGGGCCCAGATGGTCTTTAAATTTGAGGTGGGCTTTCTTTTTGGCACTATGGAAGTGGGTGAGGTTAGAACTAATGAGTTGCCTATAGTATTCCAAGGCGAATAATCTCATCGGTACATACCTTGGGAGCCTGTAAGGACAGAGCTCACAACCATAGATTCTGATGACCGTATGGTTTTCATATAGGTACCAATCACCTATTTTATACCTCTTGGAAAACTGCAAGGTCTTCTGAATCTCAAATGACAGTCTTGGAGGAGGGGATCTCATTAAGAGGCAAGAGACTGGGTAAACAAATTGGTCAACAAACTCACAGTAAGAATATGGAGAGTCTTGAACTTGGTGGAAAACTAATGACCAGAAGATGACAGACCTCTTTTCACCCCTAGAATCTAATTTCTTGATGGGGCATTGGAAGATTTCAGACTGATAATACATGAATAAGCGGTAGATATATGATGAATATTTAAATACTCCCTCCCTATCCACTTTCAATAGCTGGTCATGTATTTTATTGGCTATAAACTTGGCAAATTTATACTTGTAAGCAGGGGGCTGGCCTGGACTATATGCAGCTAATAATACCAACACTGTTTCATCAATGTGCTCACTGGTTTTGAAGCCCAGTACATAAGAGATCATATCAACTAGGAGTTTTCCTACCTCATTGAAATGGACATATAAGAAAGGAGGTGGCCCTTTAGGCTGGCGGTCTGCCCTCATGAATGTCTTGGTGATCTTTTCAATGTCAGCACTGGAGAGTTTGGTGCCTGCATCCAACAAATATTTCATGGAGAAGGGAAACAACAGCTGAGTCTACTCGAAATTGAGCATTTGGTTGATGGATTCAGGATTAATGTGAAAAAGTATGCTCCCAGATGGAGACTTAACAGTTCTCTGAGTTGGATCATAGTTCTCAGTACATAAGCGGATGAGCTCTAGAAAGATATTGATAGATGGGAGGAAATAATAAGGCAGATTGGACTCTCATATACCATATGTGTCATTGTTGCTTAGATAGTTGTTTCTCAACTGGCGAAAGGTCTGTAAGTGGTTTCTGTCACCAACAAGATCTTGGTAAGGTAATCTCTATCAGCAAGAGGCATGGCTTCAAGCTCCTTGTTTGGTGGATTCATAGGAGTGACACTGAGAGCTGATGGTGTAGCCATTGTAGAACTTTCAGGTGTTATCTTTAGAATGAAGTTTTTGAGTATAACAGGCTGAAGATGATATCTTATGAGAATTTCAAGAGGAGTGGCAGAATGAGTGTAGCTGGAGCCAAAGTTGTCTTTTGAAAAGAACAACTTGAAGAGTTTGATTTGAGTTTTGGTTTCTTCTGGTGAACTCTCAGAATTTAGAGACAGTGAGGGTAAATGCAGAGGAGAAAAGGATTGCAGCTTAGTATACTCAGAGCTTGAATCGAAACACGACAAAAGGGAACAATGCCGGGCAGGTGTGAGAGTGTGTCGAAAATTCAAGCTCGAAAACGACTCTGTGACAGTGAAATTATGTATAGTGCTCAGATATCTTAAACAGGGGGTGCCTTAGATTATTTAGGCCAACATTTACAGGACAACACCATTAAATTAAGGAGTTTTGTAGGCACTTTAGTGGAAAAATTTGCAGAGAATGGGAAGAACACGGGCAAACGGGTTGAATTTGGCAAATACCTGGATTAGCCAACGTCGAGGGTGGTCAAGTTGATTGGAGGGTGAAGACTGTCGTTGAATTTGCGGGTGGCGGTGTCCGAAGTAGTGAATTTTGAAATATGGAGGTAGTTGGAGGTGACCAGCAGAACAGCGCAGCCGCAATTGTATAATGAAAATGACCGAAAACGGTCACTTTTGGCCTTTTTAACGATAAATTTGGTGCATACGCACTTTTGGTGCTTTCTTGCGATGACGTCAGAATGACGTCATCAGTGGGCCCCGGGTAGGGACGTGTGACATGGATGCTGACTGGGACGACAGTGTGGCGGGACATAGTGGCACAATGTGGGGGGCGCAAAGACATCGTGGCAGACGATGTGGGACAGTGGCGGGGGCCCGAGCGTGACATCATCGTGACGGGAGCGCTGATGTAATGGGGGGTGGCCGGTTTGCGGACAGCGGTTTCCGATTTCCCCGCACCGCCTTTGGGGAGAAGCGGTTTCGGGGGGGAGGCCTCTGAACACCCCGGGCTGCCGACATGTGGCGGGGGTACGACAGAAAAACCGCCCATCCCCCAGATGTTAAAGCCCAGCATGTTGGCGGCTCAGATCACCCGCCCACTTTTGGATCGGGCGCGGTGGGAGATCAATGGCTGGTGGGGCCCCCGACGCGGCGTGCAGGTTTTGGAGCGGGACCAACCCATTATTTAAATAATATTTTGTGGCGCGGGTTTAAAACTTTAGTTCGGGTGGGTTTTGGGGTTCAAATTAATGCAGGTCATGGCACCACAAGGTTTAATACAAACTATTTAAACCTTTTACCATTTAAACATTGGATTTCAACTGAGGGGGCAATTTTTTCAAGGGTTTAGGTGTGTGAGGGTTTAGGCATAGGCTGTTAGTCTTAACCAGGGGTTAGACTAATTCCGGGGTAAGGACGCCGAAGGGTTGACTATAGTCCCAGATGGACTAATGTCTCCCATAACCATGTTACTTAGCTATAATGCTAAGGGGGGGGGGGGATATTTAATATATTTTTGGGAATTTTCTATAGTTTTTTGTAAGAAATAGGGGTGGGGATGTACTACGAAGCTATATAATAGGGTTAGAAGTTAATATGGGTATGTGAGGTGAAGTGGGAAACGAAAGATAGATGAAGTATGAAGTGAGGTCTCTTCAGAAGAAATGTGGCTTCTTCTTGAAGAAGAAGGTCACAACTTGCCTTGACTTTGTCAAGGGAGAAATGTAAGGAGGACTGTTTAGGTAGATCCTAAAGTCCTCAAGGGGATGTTAATAAGAAACCTTTTGAAGGGAATGAGGGAAGTTAGAGATGGTTTGATAGTTTTCCATATGGACCATTGTTCTTGCCTTTCTCTTATTGGTGAGATAAGATATGATTTTCAACATATCATGTGATCAGACCTTGCTTCTGCAACCTCCAACTTCCTACCCTACCTGATAGACCTAGCATTTTTCCTTCTTTTGGATGGGTGCCCTTAGCCTTGCAAACCCTGATAATCCTCTTTTCCTTTTGCTTCCCTCCTATCTAAATCTACCCTTATGTCTTCCAAGGGCTCAAATTAAGCAGTTGGGCCCTTCCTTTCTCTATCTAGCTACTCATTTGCCAAGCTTGAATTGTTTGAACAGGTATTCATTCTCTAGTCTAGAACAGGCAATTTAAAACATGGCATGGCCCAGCTTGAACTGTTGGGCCATCCATCAAGATAGCAGTGGCATTTTGGTTGGCCACTTTCCTGGTCTTTCTTTGGGGTTCATTTCAATTATTTTTTCTGACCAATTCATTTTCTTGCCTTTTGATTATTATTTTAAGGCATACCCTCTTTACATTTTTTAACTGTCTGTTTCTTTCACAAAATATGGAACCTTTGTATCATCAAAGATGAACATTTTTAGCACTTCCACTGTCAATCATGAAAAATGAAACACTATTGGTATAGGAGAGTAACAGTGGCTCCACTTGGGGATGACTTTTCCAGATGGAAATTCAAGAACAACAGGTCAGATCGCCTTATTTTTTCCATTCATTTGAATCTTTAGAAACTTGTATAAAATACCCACTAAGCTGATTTGCTGTGAAATTACAGCTCTATTTTTTCTTGTTTCTCTGAGTGACCCTCATCACCTCGATAGTTCTGAAGTGTTTTCTCTTGCTTTCCAATGATTGGATCAAAACATGTATCAAAAATGGTGCAGTGCCCGATCTTTCTCAAAATCAGCTCCTCTTGGTCCTTTATCTATCTGCTGTAAATGAAAAATACTGAAATACAAATGTTTATGTACAATATACAACTGTGCAGTGCTTGATCAAAGGCGGTCAAAATAATGCTTGAGCATCCTCCCATTGACTGGGCCTTCCTCAGTGTTCGAGACATCCAAAATTTTCTGAAAATAGGTGTTATTACCTTGTACAACATAAATGACATAGGGTCCCTTCCACAAGAAGTCAAAATTGGCATGTTTTCCTTTATCCTCTCTCCTAGAATCCCATCTCAACACTTTACATCCTATGAAGAAGTCTTCAGCTTTGGTTCTTTTGTCAAATATTCTCTTGAGCTTATCTTGCAGTACTTGGGTTCTCTGATAGACTTCCTCTCTTGTTTGTTGTAGGTGAATTGTCTAATTGATCCTTCTTTGAATGTCATTTGGCTCAGCTTGTATCTCCTGCAATAACTTGATTACAGGGATCCCCAAAGATGAAGGAAATATTGCTTCCATTCCATAAACTAGTTCATATGGGCTTGTGCCAATGGATCTCTTGGTGGTCAACCTGTCTGCCCATAGTGCATTTACCAGCTTCTTATGCCAATTCTTTTTGTTCTCCTCCAAAACCTTCTTGATGATGTTGATGAGGCTTTTATTGGAAGACTTAGCTAGGCCATTGCCTTGAGGATAATAAGCTGTGGAATGACCCAAGGTCATGTGATATTTATGGCAAAAGTTGATCATTTTTTTGGACTTGAAAGCAACAGCATTGTCCATAATAATTTTATCTGGACATCCAAACCTGGACAAGATGTTGGTTTCTAGGAATTTTATAATGATGGATTCATTGGCTTGCCTACAAGGGATGGCTTCTATCCACTTGCTAAAATAGTCTGTAGCAGTCAAAATCCACCTATGCTGACCAGAGGATGAAGGGTGGATTTCACCAATGAAGTCTAAACCCCATTGCTGGAATGGTCTCTCAGTTGAGATAGGTTTGAGTGGTAAAGGCAATAGCTTCCTTTTTCCTTCAAAAATTTGGCATTTGTGACAAGACATTACAAATTTTCTTACACCAGTAAACAAGGAAGGCCAATAAAATCCAGCCCTTAGGATTTTGTCAGTTGTGGATTTCCAATATAGGTGTCCTCCACAGTCACCTGCATGAAATTCCTTGAGGACATTGTCAGTTTCATCGAATGTTAAGCAATTAAGTAAGATTCCTTCATGATTTCTCCAAAACAAAACATTATCTATGATACAAAACTTTGATGCTTTCATTTTCAAGAACCTTTTCTTAGTTCTGGACAACCCTGGAGGAGCTTGTAGGTTTAGCAATACAAAACATATATCAGCATACCAGGGAGATTGAAAAACGGCTTGGTTGACCTGTGGAGTCGCCATCTCTTGTTCGTTGTCCAGTTCATTAATGTCAAGGGCTTGGAAATTGGTTTCAGTCATTATCTTGGCTAGACCTTGTCCTTTTATGAGTTTGGTAGGCTCGATTTCAATGTCATATTCTAAGATATTGGCAATCCGTTTTCCCCTTTTTCCTTCAATTACTTCTTGAGCTAAAATGTCCTTAACCACTGCATTTGGGACATAGGAAATGATATGAGAGTACAAAATATAGATTTTGAAGTCTTTAATGGCCTTTACCAATGCATAGGCTTGCTTTTCCATAATCTGATATTTTAAGGGAGCATCTCTAAGGGCTCTACTAAAAAATGCAATGGGTTTTTCACAGCCCTGGTCATCTTTTTGTAACAGGACTGTAGCAATTGTATGCTCAGATGCAAAGGAAAAAATGATGAAGTCTCTATCAAACCTAGGACTTGTTAGGACTGGTGTGTTTGTCAATGCCCTTTTGATGTCCTCAAAGGCTTGTTTAGCTTCCATGGTCCATTTGACCTTGGAATCCTTCTTCAACATATTATTTAACAGTCTTATGAGCTCTGCCAAATTAGGAATGAATCTTCTCAAGAAGTTAATCTTACCTAAAAAGCCTTGCAATTCTTTGATGTTTCTTGGATGAGGCACCTGAAGAATAGCTTGAATTCTGTCCGGATCGATCCTAATACCATCTTTTGAGATTATATGTCCTAGGAGTTTACCTTCCTCTAGGCCAAACAGTGATTTCTTTGGATTCAAAGATATGCCATATTTTCTACAAATTAAGAAAACCTGCCTCAAATGCTCTAAGTGTTCTTGGTCTGATTTTGAAAAGGTAGTAAGATCATCTAGGTAGACCACCAGAAAATCATGGATTTCTTTGGCAAAGGCTATATCCATTGCTCTTTGGAACGTGGCCCCTGCATTCTTAAGCCCAAAAGGCATTTTGACATATTTTAAAGTTCCCCAAGGTGTTGTGAAGGCAATTTTGTCTTGATCATCCGGGTGTACTAAAATCTAATTGAATCCAGAGAATCCATCTAATAATGAGATCCTAGAGGCTCCCACTACCCTTTGTAGGATATGATCCACTTTTGGTAAGGGGTAATGGTCTTTGAGAGAGATTTTGTTCAAATTCTTTAGGTCAACACACAGTCTGATCTCTCCCGTCTTTTTCCTAGTAGGTACTGGGTTTGAAATCCACTCTGAGAACCTGATTGGAGCAATGATCCCTGCTTCATACATACGTTTCACTTCTTTTTCAATGATGGGAAGGAGCACAGGGTTCACTCTTCTAAGCTTTTTTTTAAAAGGTTTTTGGTTTTCTTTCAAAGGTATGGTGTGCTGGATGACTGATGTATCATAGGACTTGAGGTCCTCATAACTCTAGGCAAAGATATCTTGAAATTCTTTAAACAATTCAATGTATTTCAACTTTTGAATGGATGGTAATGCCTTAGACAATTTTATCATTTTGGGATTTTCTGTGGTTCCAATGTTACAGTCTTCAATTTCAGCATTCAGCGGTTGCATTTTTGGTTTTCTCGAGATATCATTTGAATCAAACAAATCCTCCAAAGGGGTTAAACCTATGGGCAGAAAATTGTCTTTTAGATCAATTACTTCGACTTCTGTCTCAGCTATTTCATCTAAATCTGTTTGCTTCAGCTCCTATATATTTTCGTTATTAAAGGTAGTAGGGTGCAAAACCAGATTTGCTGTTTCAGCTGATATATTCTGCTTGATTGTGTATACCTGCTGTTGATCATGGACAGTACTAGTATCAATGTTAATGCCAGAAAATTCTTCTTTTAGAGTAAGGAAGTTGTTTATCTGTGTGGCACTCTCAAAGACTTGCCAATTATTGATGTTATCCAGGACTGCAGGCCTATGTTTGATTTCAGCAGTGAACGTGTGATTGGGTTTGAAAGGTAGCTTGCAAGTGCTCGCAAAGGTTGCCAAGCTATGAGCATGTAAATTGAGTTTTCTGGAAATTTTAGTTAGCTGAGATTCTGAGAAGGTATCAAGTACTTGGATAGCTGCTCCTTTATAAGCTCTTAACCTTAGATCATTTGTGATAAAGTTTCCTTTCATCTGTTGTATGATCAGATCTGAATCACCTAAAATTGAAACTTTGGTTGCACCTAAATTTTTTATGAGTTTGAGACCTAACAAAAGGGCTTCATACTCAGCCATATTATTGGTGCATCGAAAGTTTAACCTATATGCATGACCTTCAACTTGGTCATTCTGCATATTGTGAATCCAGACTCCTGCCCCAGCTCCTAACTTGTTTACAGAGCTGTCAAATTCTAAATACCATAAGGTTTCATGGTCAAGGTTTGGATTGAGACTCTTAGAAAGTTGGATCATGGGTAGATTGGTTTTTCGTAAGTCATTTGGTGCATCATCCTCCTTTGTTATATTAATTATATCAAAAGTATTTTGGTCTTGAGAGGCAAATTGTTCATTCAATCCCTGTGTCTGTGCTGCCACTAATAGTTTAGAATAAGCCTTGCTGCACATGTCAGCATTATACAGAATAAATGAATCCATGTCAGAATGTATTGAATAGATAGGGAAGTTTTGGGGCTTCTCTTGACTGCTCACCACATATTTTATTAATGTTTCACGGTATAATCTCTTTGGCTGTCCAAAGACTGAAATGGTGGCGTAGGACATGTCTAATTGCAGAGATCCTTGGAGTTTGGCCCCCCAAGATCTGGACAAGAGCATATCGTACTTAGGTGGAATGTCAGCTACCACCACATCCATCAAAATTGTTTTGGTTGGGTATTGGACCAGGGAGACACACAAATCTTTAATTAAGCCTAAGCACCTGACTTGGCTTGAATCAAATGAGAATAGATCTTTGTAAGGTCCTGTGATATCTAGGTCTAGTTTTTCCATTACAGATTTGGGCATTAAATTATGTGAAGCCCCGAAATCAAACATCACGTTGTGTAATACCTTGTCATGAATGTTTAAACTGACATAGAAGGGTGGGACCCCTCCATTGGTTGTCTTTCCGTTAACCTCAGGACCAAACAGTAACTCAGGTTGATCATCTAGCACATTCACAACATCCTTATTGTCTGATATTTGGAGTGACCTATTAATCTGTTGTCTGTACACTTGATGTTTGGCCAGTTCAGAAAGAGGAACAAATATCTTTAGCTTACTTATTTATGTTTCTAAGTTAAAGGGCTTTTCCAATTGGGTCTTGGCATTAAGTGCAGCCGATTTTTCCTTTTGAGCTGGATTTTCAGTAATCCTTTCTTCATGATTGGTATGATTTTGAATGCAATCACCCCTAGATTCATTTTCAGGGATGCTGTTTGAACTTGCTTTCGAAGGATGGGATGGGGATGGTTGGTTTCCAGAGGGTTGTTCATCTGATATATCCTCCACAGTGACTTTTGTGGGATGTGGGTCTGTTGTATCAGAGGATTCTGGAAGAACAGTTTTATCCTTTATCTTTTTTGGCTGCTTACTGTCTTTTGGTTTGAAAGTTTTAGGTACTTCTATGGTTCTACTCCTTAGTTTATACTGTTTATGTACCTCATATACTGCTGCATCATAGCCTTCGC
Source organism: Pinus tabuliformis (assembly GCA_031772625.1). Lineage (NCBI taxonomy): Eukaryota > Viridiplantae > Streptophyta > Pinopsida > Pinales > Pinaceae > Pinus > Pinus tabuliformis. The sequence continues at coordinate 881,578,048 of CM062807.1, forward strand.
TAAAGTCGAAAGACTCTCCTGATTTGGTTTGAAATTGATTACAATTATAGGCCTCTTGATCTTCTTGTGTTAGAAAGACCTGATGTTCGTTGTCCAGACCCATTAGGTTGATGTGAGGATCCTCGGTTGGTTCGCTAGATGTTGAGGCCTTAGCATAATTTTCTTGAAAAGGAGGTCTAATGTGCTGGTCAGGATTAGCCCTTCCAACATTTCGATTTTGATTCTTGCCCTTGATGATTGCATCTAGCTTTTGTTCAAATGCTGAGGGTTCTTCCTTAAAAGTGGTTCTTCTTTCATCTCTTGCTCGATTTCTTTTAGCAATAAGATTTTCCTCTACACTGACAACTATGTTTTGCGTGTCTACCAAGGTTGCAGGGGCTCTTTCCCTTAGTTGATATGCCATATCAGCATCAAACCCATCAGGGAATTTGATTAAGGCTAAATCAGGTGGAGGTCTAAGGTTTTGAGGGATGGTATCGTAAACATTGTTGAATCTGGCACAATAATCTAGGACAGTTTCTTGTGGGCCTCTCCTTATGGTGTCATACTTAGATAAAATATGTAGTGGGTCTTTTTTCTTTTCCCATCTGTTCAGGAAGGATTGATAAAGAGCACCCGAATTGGCTATGGAATTTCCAGCAAGTGCTCTGAACCAAGTTCTTACTTCACCTGTTAAACTTTGGACAAAAATTTTCATTCTCACATGATCATCATCTATTTCATAATTTTCTAAGTAATCTTGCATTTTCTTGGTATGCTGTAAGGCAGTATATGTGATGGTACCATCAAAATAAGTGATCTTACTTTGGTAGTCCTGAGGCATAGCCCCAGGATTACCAGGTAGCTGTAGAGGGGCATAACGATTTGCCATATTTACAGGGATCAATGGGACAACAGGAAGGAGGGGAACAACCGGAACAACAGGGACAACAACGACAATTTGTGTAGTGGATGGAGGTGTGAAGAATGTGTTTTGAGAAGTGGATGAGGAAGAGGGAGAGGACAAGGTTATATGAGGATGAACTGATGGTTTAGCAGGGGTTGGGATGTAACTTTGCTGAACTGCCTCAGGGCTAGAATCAGTAAGCTCTTCTTGTTCCTCTTGCTTCCTAAGAATCTTAGGAATTAAATTAGGATTGTCAAAAACAGCTGGAGGATTTCAGTCAGGATTTGACCTGGTATACCTAGTTTTCTTTTTAGGAGCCAGCTTCTGAATTTGTTTTTGGTATTTTTGGGAATGTTTTCAAAACTAACTAGGAACTGCAAAAATTTTGGAACAGCTATCTAGAGTCTAAAACTAGCAGGAAGTTTGACTGAAGCAACTTTTATCTACTCCTGTAAATGAAAAGCAAGAACAGTTTCAAAGGCCTCCTGGCTGACATTCAGGCTTCATCTGTAGTTTTTTCTTTCTTTCTTTTTTTCTTTTAAAGTAGATAACAGTTGAAAAATTCGTTCGTCCCCAGTGAAGTCGCCAATGATGTTATCACTTAGGTTGTTCCCTTTGACTCCAAAGAGAATACGGCCGAGGTAACCACTAACCAATCTTTTAGCTACAGGTCCTAGCCTACTTGTAACCAGAGAGGGATCTCTCTTTCTGATTTAGCTTTGTTTTGATGTGGTTTTAGGCTAGTTATGGTGCACAGGATTTTGTTTTGAATTTGTTGGGATGATGATTTCAGTCAGAACAGGTATGTTTTTGCAGAATGATCTAGGCCATTGGGCATGGAGTCAATGATGGTTAATTGCTGGAAGTGTCCTTTTGAGGAAGAGGTTATGCTACAGAGCCAGACAAGCATGTGTGGAACAATTTTTTAATTCTGAAAGATGATGGGATGAGATCAGGGAGTGAAAGGCAACCGAGGATCTTTCACTAAACTGATAGAGGGAACAGTGGGAATATTATTTAGGAGCATTTAAGAATTCCTTAATAACATTCATAATGATAGAACAAATACAAACATGAGCAATTAAGAATTCATGTTTATGATTAATTCTGAAGAAAACACATTTAACAACAGAGATTGAGCATAGGGTGTATTCAAACAATTCCTGTACTATTCTTTTCTCTATTGCTAAGCTAGTGAAGCACATATATGAGTTAAGCAAACATAGAAAGACAAAACATAGTTTAGGATGACTTATTGTTCCATCAAACAACACAGGAATTCTGTAGCAGAACGCAGATCATCACTTTGACATCAAACAGTGTAGAGATTATGAACTCTTCCAGCCTTTTGTATTAGATAGTCTGAAAATATACAAAACAATGTCTCAGAGAGAAAATCACCAACCCAAAATACGTTGTGTGGGGAGGTATATATACAAAAATTAGATACAAAATATCTAGCTGATGAGTTAATTTCTCATAAATTCCATGCCAACACCTGAGGGATTATAGTTTATAGAGTAAATGCTGTAATAACTATTCAGTGCATTAACTGTCCATCTTTGTCAGAAAGTTTTGACTTTTGTGACCCATTGACTCGGCTGGAGTTGTGCTGTCCAAAATTTGCGCGTTTCCTTTCTTTGGCTTGCTTTCCTGGTATTATGCTGAGTCATTACTTTCACCCACCCTGCCTGTTGTCTTCATGCTGCATTAACTTTTGTTGACCTGAAGCTGATTAGAAGAGACCGAACTGAGATTATTGGGGCAAAATTTGCAGCATTTCCTGCCACCAATCCTCCTTACGCAGTTGGTGTCTTCGTATTTTTGTTAGAGTTTCATCTGCCTCTGTGTACCTGTAAAAATTTGGTGGGACCTCAAACAGGTGATTAATTTCATGCTCAATGTAGAACAAATTTTCTACCTTGTTATAGAGGCTCTGCCCTGATGGAGGTCCTGCTTCTTTAGAAGTGCTGGTGGATGCTGTGATCTGATTTGTAATGAAATTGGTCATCCTAGTGGCATATTGCTCACAGGTGAGCAGTCTTCCTGCGCCGGTCAAAAGGTTGGGCAATCCTTTGTCTTGTAATGCTCCCATTCTAAGTTTGTAGTCATCTACCTCAGCCTGCATTTCCTGACATTTTCTTTCCACAGTTTGCACAAAATTTCTGAGGGTCAGCGCTTTTTTAGCTGTTAGAACAACATCTGTTCTGCTGCTAATGTTTAGGGCTACCAACTCCTCCTTGGTGTGAGTGTTGAGGAAATGTATCATCCTGTTGGCCTGCTCAGGCATATTCCCTAGTGTTGCTTTGGCCTTCTGGCTTTCAACTTGTGCTTGGCCTATTAACTCCATCTGCTCATGCACTGTTTTGATTGACTTCCACTGTTTGGTAATAGAGTGGTCAATCCGGGTCCACAAAATCTTCTTTATCTCCGCCAGAGTTTTCTCTAAATTTAGTTCCTTTTCCAAGGTCTTTATTTTGTCCTTTAGGGCCTTAATCTCTCTAGTCTGCTCTGCTACTGTCATTTTGGATTTGTCATATTTTTTTCCAACTCAACCAATTTTTCTTTGGCTTGTTTGATCTCTGTTGCCTGAAGCTCCAGCTCTTTGACAGCGTTGGTCAAATCATCCATGCTTATGCTAGCCTCAGGAGCTGTTGTTGTTGCCGCTGCAGCATCTGTAGTTGTTGTAGCTGTTGGAGGGGTCACTGTTGCTTCTGTAGTTGGTGCAGTAGTTGGGGCAGTTTGAGGAGGCTCGGAGGTTGATTCTCCATGTTTGTCTTGCAGTGCTCTCTCCAACTCCCCTTCCAGATCAATTACTCTTTGGTTCAGTTTCATCATTAGATCCAATTGATCCTTAGCTTCTTTCTCTTTCTGCAATTCTCCTATTTGAGGGTGCTCAGTAGGAAGCAATCTCAATCTCTTCTTCAATGCAACAATATCATCATCCTTCTTCTTCATAAGGGCCCTCACACCCTTAGGATCCTTAGGATCATGTCCTAAGTCCAAAAAAATGTCCTCCAATGTTTTGATTCTGTTTTCTTTGGTTGTGGAGGACATTCTCTCTAAATCAAGTTGAGTATTAGTGTTCTTCAGAGATTCCTTTACTTCATGTGCCATTGTGGCCCTGTCTAACAATGTGGCATATACCATTTCCCCTGTTTGCTTATGCAGTTCTATCTGATCCATGGGGTGAATGTCTTTTGCCATGACCTCCAACTTTGTTCTAACATAATCTGCAGCTGAGTGAGGTTGCTGTATTTTGGGTTTAAAATGGCTGAGGATCATCTTTTCCTCTTTAATGTCATATGCTGCCATCAGCCTTTCTTGTTTGGCCGGTGTTGCCTTGAGAAATTGGTCATATAACTGCACTCTTAGCAGCTCATTTTGTGCATTAATTTCTTTGATGGTGGCCTTGGTGCTAGAGGGCTTCTTGCTTTGCTGAGTGGAGGAGGACACCTCCATGCCATGCTGTCTTTCCTGCTCTTGTTGAAAAGAGCTTGTGGCTGTTTGTTGACTATCTTCTTTATCTTTCCTTGGGCTTCCAAGGATCTCTTCACTGATTTCTTCTATAACTGGAGAATCAACCTTTTTCCTTTTGGCTTCGGGTTGCTGAGTGGATCCACTAGCAGGTTTGGACTCCTCACAGTCTCGTTTTCTGCCTCTTTCCTCATGTGCAGGAGTCTGCAAGGCAGGCACTGTTGGTGCCTCTGTTTGTTGTGGAGGAGTCTGTTCTTGCTGCTGCCCTATTGAAGAAGCAAGCTGCTCCGTGACCACTTCTTTTTCTGCACCCATTATCCCCTTGCCCTTTTCTGTACCTGTTGCTGATGTGGATGGCCCTTGGGTGGCCAGTGCGGTTGCAGCAGTGGATGTACCTTCTCCGATTTGATGTGGCAGCTTGAATGTTACCTGCTACATAGAATCCAAGTCAAGAGTTTTTTCTAAATCCTTGACATTCTTTTCCATTATTTCCTCTTGAGTTAATTCCTCAACTAATGTACCTTGCAACCATTCATCTTGGTTGGCATACTACTCAATTTGTGGATATTTACAGTGATCATAACCTAGCAGCCTGTATTTGACTCTTCTAACACTGATGAAGCCTTCTGGGTCATAAGGGACCCACCAGAAGCTCCTCTTTAGTTTATATTTATCCCTGAGAATTTCATCAGCATCTTGCCAACCTTCTTTCTTGTTCAAGATGAAGGGGCCCAAATGGTCTTTAAATTTGAGGTGGGCTTTCTTTTTGGCACTATGAAAGTGGGTAAGGTCATAGGTAATGAGTTGCCTATAGTATTCCAAGGCGAACAATCTCATCGGTACATACCTTGGGAGCCTGTAAGGACAGAGCTCACAGCCATAGATTCTGATGACCGTATGGTTTTGATATAGGTACCAATCACCTATTTTATAGCTCTTGGATAGCTGCAAGGTTTTCTGAATCTCAAATGACAGTCTGGGAGGAGGGGATCTCATTAAGAGGCAAAAGACTAGGTAAACAGATTGGTCAACAAACTCACAGTAAGAATATGGAGAGTCTTGAACTTGGTGGAAAACTTATGACCAGAAGATGACAGACCTCTTTTCATGCCTAGAATCCAATTTCTTTATGGGGCATTGGAATATTTCAGACTGATAATACATGAATAAGTGGTAGATATATGATGAATATTTAAAAACTCCCTCCCTATCCACTTTCAATAGCTGGTCATGTATTTTATTAGCTATAAACTTGGCAAATTTATACTTCTAAGCAGGGGGCTGGCCTGGACTATATGTAGCTAATAATACCAACACTGTTTCATCAATGTGCTCACTGGTTTTGAAGCCTAGTACATAAGAGATCATATCAACTAAGAGTTTGCCTACCTCATTGAAATGGACATATAAGAAAGGAGTTGGCCCTGTAGGCTAGCGGTCTGCCCTCATGAATGTCTTGGTGATCTTTTCAATGTTAGCACTGGAGTGTTTGGCGCCTGCATCCAGCAAATAATTCATGGAGAAGGGAAACAACAGCTGAGTCTTCTTGAAATTGAGCATTTGGTTGATGGATTTAGGATTAATGTGAAAAAGTATGCTCCCGGATGGAGACTTAACAATTCTCTAAGTTGGATCATAGTTCTCAGCACATAAGCGGATGAGCTCTGGAGAGATATTGACAGATGGGAGGAAATAATAAGGCAGATTGGACTCCCATATACCATATGTGTCATTGTTGCTTAGATAGTTGTTTCTCAACTGGCAGAAGGTTTGTAAGTGGTTTCTGTCACCAACAAGATCTTGGATAAGGTAATCTCTATCAGCAAGAGGCATGGCTTCAAGCTCCTTGTTTGGTGGATTCATAGGAGTGACACTAAGAGCTGATGGTGTAGCCATTGTAGAACTTTCAGGTGTTATCTTTAGAATGAAGTTTTTGAGTATAACAGGCTGAAGATGATAGCTTATGAGAATTTGAAGAGGAGTGGCAGAATGAGTGTAGCTGGAGCCAGAGTTGTCTTTTGAAAAGAACAACTTGAAGAGTTTGATTTGAGCTTTGGTTTCTTCTGGTGAACTCTCAGAATTTAGAGATAGTGAGGGTAAATGCAGAGGAGCAAAGGATTGCAGCTTAGTATACTGAGAGCTTGAATTGAAACACGGCAAAAGGGAACAATACCAGGCAGGTCTGAGAGTGTGTCGAAAATTCAAGCCCGAAAACAACTCTGTGATAGTGAGATTATGTATAGTGCTGGGCTATCTTAAACAGGGGGTGCCTTAGATTATTTAGGCCGACATTTACAGGACAACACCATTAAATTAAGGAGTTTTGTAGGCACTTTAGTGGAAAAATTTGCAGAGAATGGGAAGAACACGGGAAAACGGGTTGAATTTGGCAAATACCTGGATTAGCCAACGCCGAGGGTGGTCGAGTTGATTGGAGGGTGAAGACTGTCATCGAATTTGCGGGTGGCGGCATCCAAAGTAGTGAATTTTGAAATCTGGAGGCAGTTGGAGGTGACCAGCAGAACAGCGCAGCCGCAATTGTATGATGAAAATGACCGAAAACGGTCACTTTTGGCCTTTTTAACGATAAATTTGGTGCATACGCGCTTTTGGCGCTTTCCTGCGATGACGTCAGCATGACGTCATCAGCGGGCCCCGGGTACGGACGGGTGACATGGATGCTGACTGGGACGACAGCGTGGCGGGACATGGTGGCACAAAGACAGCGTGGCAGACGATGTGGGACAATGGCAGGGGCCCAGGCGTGATGTCATGGTGACCGGAGTGCTGACGTAATGGGTGGTGGCCGGTTTGCGGACAGCGGTTTCCGATTTCCCCGCACTGCCTTTGGGGAGAAGCGGTTTCGGGGGGGAGGCCTCCGAACACCCCGGGCTACCAACACGTGGCGGGGGTACGGCGACAAAACCGCCCATCCCCCGGACGTTAAAGCCCGACATGTTGGCGGCTCAGATCACTCGCCCACCGTTGGATCGGGCACGGTGGGAGATCAACGGCTGGCGGGGCCCCCGACGCGGCGTGCAGGTTTCGTAGCGGGGAAGACCCATTATTTAAATAATATTTTGTGGCGCGGGTTTAAAACTTTAGTTCGGGTGGGTTTTGGGGTTCTATAATAAAGGTCATGGCGCCACAAGGTTTAATACAAAATATTTAAACCTTTTACCATTGAAACATTGGATTTCAACTGAGGGGGCGATTTTTGCAAGGGTTTAGGTGTGTGAGGGTTTAGCCATAGGCTGTTAGTCTTAACCAGGGGTTAGACTAATTCTGAGGTAAGGACGCCGAATGGTTGACTATAGTCCCAGATGGACTAATGTCTCCCATAAACATGTTACTTAGCTATAATGATAGGGGGGGGATATTTAATATATTTTTGGGAATTTTCTATAGTTTTTTGTAAGAAACAGGGGTGGGGATGTACTAGGGATCTATATAATAGGGTTAGAAGTTAATATGGGTATGTGAGGTGAAGTGGGAAACCAGAGATAGATGAAGTATGAAGTAAGGTCTTTTCAGAAGAAATGTGGCTTCTTCTTGAAGAAGAAGGTCACAACTTGCCTTCACTTTGTCAAGGGAGAAATGCAAGGAGGACTATTTAGGTAGATCCTAAAGTCCTCAAGGGGATGTTAATAAGAAACCTTTTGAAGGGAATGAGGGAAGTTAGAGATGGTTTGATAGTTTCCCATATTGACCATTGTTCTTGCCTTTCTCTTATTGGTGAGATAAGATATGATTTTCAACATATCATGTGATCAGACCTTGCTTCTGCAACCTCCAACTGCCTACCCTACCTAATAGACCTAACATTTTTCCTTCTTTTGGATGGGTGCACTTAGCCTTGCAAACCCTGATAATCCTCTTTTCCTTTTGCTACCCTCCTATCTAAATCTACCCTTATGTCTTCCAAGCACTCAGATTAAGCAGTTGGGCCCTTCCTTTCTCTATCCAGCTACTCATCTGCCAAGCTTGAACTGTTTGAACAGGTATTCATTCTCTAGTCTAGAAGAGGCAATTTAAAACATGGCATGGCCCAGCTTGAACTGTTGTGCCATCCATCAAGATAGCAGTGGCATTTTGGTTGGTCACTTTCCTGGTCTTTCTTTGGGGTTCATTTCAATTATTTTTTCTCACCAATTCATTTTCTTGCCTTTTGATTATTCTTTTAAGGCATACCCTCTTTACATTTTTTAACTGTCTGTTTCTTTCACAAAATATGGAACATTTTTATCATCAAAGATGAACATTTTTGGCACTTCCACTGTCAATCATGAAAAATGCAACCCTATTGGTATAGGAGACTAACACACGCTTTAGGGGGCAATCTATTGCACAAAATATTGTCACCATGACATTCTGCAATCAGTGTGAGTCTATCACCACTCATACTTTCCTCCTTTGCAAGTCTTAAACCTCAGATCTTCATGTCAAGCCTTGAAAAATGAGAGAATGCCTTTAAAAATCTCTAAAACTTTGGTTCTGCACTTTCTCTTAGCATTGCCTGTGGTCCCGCACCCACTGGTCATGTCCCCTGCATACTTGACTGCTCTGTTTCTGTGTAATGGGTGCGGACCCCTGTAAAAGTCAAAAAGGCGCAAGTACATTCTTAAAAACTCACTTTGGGTTATTTATGGAAGCTTCTAGAGGGAAACTTGAGGTGGCAAGTTCGCTCCTTTAAGGTGCATGCATCCCATACCTAAAGGAGCTAACCCCTTGATGTGAGGAGCTTATCCCTTTGAAGGAGGACTCTATCCCTTCATAGGTGGACCTGTAACTTCCTTCCTCTACACTATAAAATGAGGCATTGGGCTAGTTACTAAAGAGGTTGAAAGCTGAATATTTTTTAGGGTAAATGCTGTTGGAAATTAGACTTCCTAATTGAGCTTGAGAGAAGAGGTTACATACCTTTTGATCTCATTGGGAAGAGTGTGAGGCTTGTCAAAGTAGATAAGATTCTTGCTTGGACCCTGGGAGGAGCTTGTACAACATCAAGGCACCAAAGGTTGTAAAGTTCTTCTTATTTTGAAAGTTTATACAATCAAGTTTATTTTTCTCAATAAGCTGTGTTGTATGGTTTATTTCATGGATTCCTTGATCACCATGATGAATATGATTTATTATATTAGCTATGCAGGTGTTATTTGATGTGTGCTTGTTTATGTTTGCAGGTTCTCAAAAGGAAATTCATTCGAACGGTCCAAGCGTGGCTGCCAGAAACTAGCGTTGGACTTAAGGTAGGGTCTAAAACACCTCTTGGTTTTTATTTATAAATCATAATATATTTAGAGAAAGGTAGATTTTCTTGTTCTGCTTGTCGCTAGATATTAGTTGATACTAGGGAGATCGGTCTTGTCCACAAGAACGATTTATCCGGCTGACACTCTTGTTAAGTCCCCATATCATGTTTTTCTGATGGATGTGGAGGGTTGAAGATGTCTCCTTATCAAATTTAATGGATGAGGAATTTTAGATGAAAATTCTGTGTATACAATTCCGCTAGACTGCAATCTTTTTCAACATAATAGAAGGCTTTTCTATATTCTTTTCACTTGGAAAAATGTGGGAAAGTTCAACTCCTACCTCTTTATCACTTTTGGATGAAGCCAACCTATGTTTCTCCCTTCTAAAACTGCTCACTGCCAATCCTGTAAGTGTTTTTCTATATCCTGTAGAATCTCCTGTAGGTTTTTAGGGAATCATGTAGGTTTACATGACAACCTTTTGTAGCCGACTTATTTTGTCCATATCTTCCAAACGGTAGAATGGATTGACTTGAAAATTTTTGAGCATGTTTCCATCAACATTATACACCTCCCCATAAAAAAAAATTGTCAATGGATGCACGAACCTCGAGAAAAGATAAAAATGGCTGAAGGCGATGGAGGTTGATTTATTGGTAACCATGCACTGAAATTTGTTGAAATTCCCTGGGCATGTTACCATCATCCATATTCATCTCCCCATGAAACAACCTTTCAAATAGATGCATGGATATCTAGAAAATATAAAAATGTCTATAGGTGATGGAGGTTGATTTCTCAAAAACTGTAAACTGGAATTCGCTAAAATTGTTTGAGCATGTTACCATCATCCATGTGCATTTCCCCCTAAAATAGCTTGGCAAATGGATGCATGGTTTTCAAGTTATGGCAAAAACAAATTTCTGCTCTATGTATTTTTGTATCCTGTAGTAAAACAGAGCATCCTGTAGTTTTTTAAGACATCAAGAAATTCAATGTTAAAAGCTTTAGAATGATAGGTCGATGGTGAAAATAGATGAGGGTGATGGATTGGCATGGCCATGGCTTTGTTGGAGCATTTGAGCAAAGGAGGAGAAAGTTAAAATTTGACTTCTTTTTACTAGGCTTGACCAATTTTCCTTTTGGTACCAACTTGTTCGTGTTGCTTGTAGATGTTGGAGAGTACATGCATTCATCATAGAGATACAAGAAGTAAAGATATTTTTTTTTTCTCTTTTTTTTCTTCTAGGCCTATTAGCTGCCTCAAGCAGGTTTTCATCTAGTACGTCTGCCTAGGCTCCTTAAAGGAGGTTTTCACCTAGATGTTTTTCCTTTTCCTCTTTTTTGTTTTTTCCCAACCCATTGACTACCCCATGGAGGTTTTCAATCAATGAGCTAATCTCAGGCACCTCCAAGGGGGTTTTCAGCTGAGATTTTTATTTTCTTCTCTTTTTTTTCATCAATTTTCTTTTTTTCTTCTACTGTACCCTACTTGAAAAAAAATCACTTTCAAGTATAAGAATACTTCCAATGGAGCCATGTGCACATCAGGATGACAGAAAAAATGATGTGGAGGCTTGAAATGTATGAGTTGGCATTTATCTGGATTTGAAAGATCAAATGATTTGACTTTGATGATATCAAGAACATTTGAAGAAGAGGTTATTGCTGAAACTTAATGATTTTTTAGAGCCATATTTCAATATAGTTGTGATTCCCTTGGTCCAATTGTTGATTTGGATCATCTTGGATGTCTTCTTCTTCCATGACCTCCAAATCTTCCTCTTTTTGCTGAAAGGTTTAATGTGTTGAAGGATGGTCATAGGCCTTACATTATGTTTAATTTAGAGGCATGGGCCTTAATTTATGTCAAACTTAGAGGCCCATCATACCCCCTGCTCAAAGTGTTGCTCATCCTCTGAGAAACTTAATGACCTCATTGTCCCTCATCCATGATCCTTATGGCCTCTCTCTTGTGCATTAAGAATCTTGGCTGTAAGTTCTGCAAGGACAAGCCCAAAAACATATTTGTGCAAAGAAAAATCACTCTTTCTTGAGACCATTAGCTTGCTTTCTTTCCCTTATTCAAGATGGGTTCTTGAGTATTTTTCAGTTTATCAAGGTCTTCCATATCCTTATCAACCTTTTGCTACCTCGTTCCCCCATTTGGACACCTTTCAAACCTTCAAACTGCCTTTATATGCGAACTAGGACATCCTGTAGTAATTCCAGTCAAAACTACAAGAAACCCTGTTAAAACTATAGGAAACCATTTTTGAGCATAAATGATGTTCAGAGCCTAGGACATGCCCTCAACTTGACTCCCATTCCTTTTTCCCATTTTTATGCATTGGACAAATTCTAGAAAGAGATTGGAAAGTGCTTGGAATACATCTTTTCATTAGTACAATTTGAGTTTTGTTTTGATGCTGAATGCCTCATTTCCTTTTGTTGCCTTCTTCTTCTCTCTTGTGGCTTAGATGACTAGCTAATGAACTTGGAGTTCTCTAAAAAAACTCTGTCATCTTGGGGTTTAGAATAATTTTTTTAATTCTTCCTTCTTGTAGCAACATTCTCCCTTCCTGTATTATTCATTCCTCCTCTTTTAGGGTCTTATAACTGTCTGGGAATGATGAGAAATGATGAAGAGTGATTGGATGATGATGCTAGGGCTCAAAGGGAGTAGTGTAGGTTTGTGAAAATGGAGTGAATGCTCTGTTCTTTTTTCAAGAATGAAATGGGATGGATGAATGATGAATGGATAGTGAATATGAAGTGGATGGATGGCTAGGAGTGTTGTGTTGACTTCTGCGTAAAAATTTATTCTTTTAATTTATGTACTCATTCCTTGAAATCATCGCCCTTCATAATTTGAGATTTTAATATTCAATTAGTGAAGGAGTGAGGCAATTAACTAGTTGAAGGTGGTTGAGACTGTTGACCCATCCTTAGCTTATAAAGCCCCATCTCTCATGCATTGACAACAAATTTGTAACTATAATATGCTCAAGAGAAGAGGTAAAGAATATTGCATACTTATACCTATTAGTCCCTAAATCTACCTCAAGCTAAGAAAGGTAGGATCCAGGGCCAACATCAAACCACGCTTAACCTGGTAGCTAGCCCTACCAGGTCGGGAGATGGCTATCTCCGGGTCAATCTCAGCAAATTATAATCGATGAGGACATGAGATGACTGATAGGAATACTGATCTTAGGCTAGGAATATGTGTGAAAAAGTTTGATTGAATAAAATGATGTTTTGCTGGCTCAGATGGAAAGGTAGATTTTGGGTGTGAGGATTGAGGCTCAGTCTTGCAGAGATCTCAATGGGGCAAGGTAAGAAAATGTTTTTGGCACTTCAAATCAAATGAGATGGGGGGATTAGATAGGTTAGGAGCAGAATATGGCAAGAAGACTCATGGATCCTCTCTAAACAGCTGAAAACATCAAATACTAAAGCAAACCTCAAGTAGAGCACTGCAATTTCAATCAAATCTACTTACACTCTTGTTTGATTTAGCTCGGAAGAAACAAGATAGATAATGTCATACATAACACATAAAAAAATATAGAAGAAAGCACTATACCAAGAAAAATTGCCACATGGATCCCGAAGAGTGCTGCAAACCCTGGTCTCAATTCCTTAGCCAAAATGTTGATATGAGTGTACAATGAAGCTCAAGGCTTTCGCAAAAGTCCAACCATGCTAATGACTGAAAAGCAACATAATATAGACAACCATAGCTCATCCTAGCCTCTAGGGGTCGAGCACACATGTTTAGGAGCTATTTCAACTAATTCTAAACTGAGAACTAGAAATTAGGCAACAGAACAACATGCCTCTAGAAACAAGGACACTGATTCATTCAGTTTCAAACAACTTTTAAACTTATGAATCTACCTCTACAAGTGAAAATTTGACATATTTACATCATGATCCATCAATGTACATTAAATTACATCACAAATTTTTCATTAAGAAAGTGAAAAATTCAAACTGGCCAAAGCTAGGCGAAAAACAGAGCAATACTTGGTCAAACTGGCAATTTTTCCTCTATGCGTAGTGCCTGATTCTCTATGCGTAGTGTCTATTTGGACCCACCTTTGGAGGCCTTCTTGGTGTCCAAATTAGCTCCAGGTGTGATTTTTGGAAATATCTACCTTTCTACTTTCCAACCCAAGTGGAATTTTTTAATTTGGCCTCGATTTTCCCCTCCAAAGGTCATTTCTCCCAACACTGCCTCCTATGTGTCAAAATAGGGGCAGTGAGGTTATTTTTTGAGTGTTTTTGACCTTTTTGAGTGCTCAAAACCTGTCCAAATTTCTTGGCCATTGGTAGGAAAGCATATTTTTTCATGCCAAATCCAAAAATTATGATTTTTTTTTCTTTGGAGGCTCCTAGCAAAAGCGAGCGCCACGTGGCACAATGCATAGGGCAGAAAATCCTACTTTTTGTGCGAAAAATTTCAAAAATACAGAAAGTGCTTCAAATTTTTTGAAATTTGGGCTGAGTCTTGTCCATCAAACATTGTGTTGGGCCAAGGAAGTCTTAGTCAATATCTGATGTCCTTCATGCTCTTTTTGCCTCCTTGATGCTCTCTTCAATTTTGCTTTTAAACTCCTAATTCTAGCTTGGCACACCAAGTTCCTCGACAAGTAATGATATGACAGGTTTCTAAGCATATTCTTCTCATTGATGGCCTTTTATAGCTTCCTCTCTAAGTGGATATTGCCTCTTTCATGCCATTATTCCCTATCGGCACTAACCTCCTGCTCAAGTGAAGTGAACTCCACCCTCCTCCTTTCGGGTAGCTTGGCGATTCTCCTGAATGTTTTGCAACTCCATAATCACTTCCTAGTCCTCCAGCTACTTATTCCTTTGCTCCAAGTACTTTATTTTCCATTGGGATCTATCCAAGTTGATAAACAAGGCATCAGTGTTCGTCTGCTGCTCTTGAATTATTTCTCTAAGATTTGTGCTTTGCGGGCCCATATCAATATCATTACCCTCAATGAGAATGAAATCAGTCTCCCGCTCACTTGATGGTCCTTCCTCTTGTAGTGGCCTCTTGCCTCTATCTTGAACCTGTTGTGCTAATGACAGAAGCAAGGCCCCTTCCACCCCGGGTGGAGATAACACTCGCTTTTCTGCTGCAAACAGCCATCTAGAGCCCTTCTGATAGGTGATAAACATCAGCATGCTAGTGGTCTATGTCTCGTGACCCTCATGCTGATAAGAAGGTCCACCTGTCTCATGCAAAGCCTCTGAAGGTCCCTGAGGAGCTCTAAAAAACTCATGAGAGATGAAATCCTCCCAAGTGATGCCCTGTAAGCCAAGCTGATGAATGACCACAATTTTAATGAGGGAAAAACGATAAATACTGTTGAACTAGTGCTGAGGAGTCTTGTGCTGCACTAGGGTGGTCATCTTCTCTATGTTTTAGCACATGAAGTAAGGGATTTTCATCATCCTTACCCTGGTAAAATGCATTAGTATCCTAATATGATAAGCATACAAACATGAAAACTGGCCCTCACAGCTGAAATACCTCATGATCAATTTCATCAAAGGAGCATAAGCATCTTTGAGGTACCGGAAAGGAAATACTCTGCTGAGTTGTCTCAAATAGCCTGGTTTGATGTATGGTTCATAATTCTGCCAGTCAATTTGTTGCCTCTTGTTCCATTGCTCTCCAATGTTGGGAATACCAGTTGCTAGTGAAATGGATTCTGGTGTTAATGTAAAAGTGACACCAGCTAGAGTGGCTTGACCATCATGTAAATGCAGCAGAAAAAAACAAGCTAACTCATGATGAAACTGAATGCTAGCAACCTTTTCACAAAATTCATAGCAAGACTGATGTTGGAAACAAGAGATGGCAAAAAGGGTAGGCCTGTAATTCAGCAAGAGTGGTTAGTTCTTCTCTAATATGTTTGCCACCTCTATGAGGCCTCCTGGGTGCATGTACCTCTGTAGGTGAATCACTGTGGGTCTCCTCTTCATAATCATATGAAGGATCAAATTGCATTTCTGCTAGTGGATGGACTGTTTTGGAGCTTTCTTGATGAAAAATGGGTGATTTTGTGATGTGTTTGACCTTTTCCACCAAGGGAAATAGTGATATGAGGGAGGGGAAACAATGAGGGATTTAGGGACTATTGGGGTAGGGTTTTAGTTTAAGAGAACAAGGGATTATAGAGTAGTTTGGGAGTTTTTGTATAGGACTAGGGTTTGGGAATTTGCATGTGGGATTTTGGGAAATGGGATTTGGGATATGGGATTAATGAAGTTAAGGGTGTGTGGATTTAGGGGATAGGGAAATCAAAGAAAAAATGGAGTAAGGGAGTGGTAAGTGGACTTGGTAGCCAAAACAGTCAATACTAACCCTAGGCAACAATTTCCCTTGAAAATTTTAAAGAGATAGGGTTTGATTTCTTTTAAAGAATCACCATATATCAACCACCATGAAACAACCACCAAACTTGGATGAAAAACAGTAGTAGAGGCTCAACCTACTTGTACCAATGATAATCCATGCGTTTTGGGCAATTTTGGAGCAAGTATTTGAAGTTCTAGGCTCATTGGTTGTGCCCGTCGTGCATCAAACCCAATGCGCCACTCCCAGTGTATGCGCCATGCGCGTGCAATTTTAAACTGAAGGTCGCAGCCCAATGCGCCATGCCTAATGTGTGCGCCGCGCGAGTTACCCAATGTGCCGCGCCTCTAGTTTTTGACAACTTTTTCTCCAACTTTTCCTTGCTCACCTCCAAAACATCTTTGCTTTGCTCCAAGAGTGCGAATGGCTTTGCAATTTGAAGAAATGACTTATAAACAAAGAGGTTTTAAATTTTTGGCTCATAAAACCCACTTTCATAATGTTTGGAATTTGACTTTATTTTTAAACTTTGTTTTTGAACTCTTTTCACTTCATTGAAATTTGTGATGGACTAAATGACCTGTTCTTTTTTTGTTTTTTAGGTGATTGGAACTACTGGGGCTAGGGAATGAAACCAAGGTTGCAGGGGAGTAATTTACATATGAAGAA
Organism: Pinus tabuliformis; assembly: GCA_031772625.1. Classification (NCBI taxonomy): domain Eukaryota; kingdom Viridiplantae; phylum Streptophyta; class Pinopsida; order Pinales; family Pinaceae; genus Pinus; species Pinus tabuliformis. Next base: position 881,594,714 of record CM062807.1, read on the forward strand.
AATAAAATTACATAAATTTGTACCATATAAGCAAAAATACTCTGTTTTTCCTCAAAACAGAGTTTTGAGGGAAGACACATCTCTAAGCACTTGATGATGAAATTTGTTGATGCTGCAACCTCCTCGTCTACCTGATGGTTGTGGTTTGACACTTTGAAACTCCTTTTGATGAAACCCTAATGAAATCCTAGACCTAAATGACAATGAAACCCTAAAGCAAAACCTTTGCAATATTTAAGACAAAATATGATTGTATATGCTTTGAAATGAACAAACATGACCCAACAGGTAGATAACATGAGGGAAACTGTAGGAAAGCCAGTACCATCAGATGATCCATGGGCCTAATGGAATGCAGCTAATTGAGAAGGACACCTAATATGCAATGCAACAAGAGGATTTGATCTCTGATGGAGGGATGAAGATACTGACACTAACAGTACCTACATGATAGCCTTCCTATAGATTCTGCTTGTTGGAGAGTGAAATTGTTGCTTGTATTTGTTGCATTTGTTTTTCTCTTCTTCTTTTTTTGATGTTATTGCTTAGTGTGCAGGTATTGGATGGTGATGGTGATGAATCCTCACTGTGCTGGTGGGTTCCCTCTTGTTAAGTCCCCGTATCATGTTTTTTTCATGGATGTGGAGGGTTGCATATTTCTCCTTATCAAATTTAATGGATGAGGAATTTTAGATGAAAATTCTATGTATACAATTCCGCTAGACTACAATATTTTTCAACACAATAGAAGGCTTTTCTATATTCTTTTCACTTGGAAAATTGTGGGAAAGTTCAACTCCTACCTCTTTAAGCCAACCTCTATTTCTCCCTTTTAAAACTACTCACTGCCAATCTTGTACGTGTTGATCTGTATCTTGTAGAATCTCATGTAGGATCCTATAGGTTTTTAGGGAATCCTGTAAGTTTACAAGACAACCTTTTGTAGCGAATTTGTTTTGTCCATATCTTCCAAATGGTAGAATGGATTGACCTGAAAATTTCTGAGCGTGTTTTCTTCATCATTATACACCTCCCCATATAAAAAAATTGGTCAATGGATGCACGAACCTCAATAAAAGATTAAAATGGATGAAGTTGATAGATGCTGATTTATTGAAAACCGTTCACTGGAATTTGCTAAAATACCCTGGGCATGTTACCATCATCCATATTCATCTCCCCATGAAACACCCTTTTAAATGGATGCATGGACATCTAGAAAATATAAAAATGCATGTAGGTGATTGAGGTTGATTTCTCAAAAACTGTAAACCGGAATTCACTAAAATTGTTTGAGCATGTTACCATCATCCATGTGCATTTCCCCCTGAAATAGCTTGGCAAATGGATGCATGGTTTTCAAGTTATGGAAAAAACAAATTTCTGCTCTATGTATTTTTGTATCCTGTAGTAAAACAGAACATCCTGTAGTTTTTTAGGACATCAAGCAAATTCAATGTTAGAAGCTTGAGAATGATGGTTCGATGGTGGAAATAGATGAGGGTGATGGATTGGCATGGCCTTGGCTTTGTTGGAGCATTTGAGCAAAGGAGGAGAAAGTTAAAATTTCATTTCTTTTGACTAGGCTTGACCAATTTTCCTTTGGGTACCAACTTGTTCTTATTGCTTGCAGATGTTGGATTGTACATGCCTTAATCAAAGAGATACGGGAAGCAAAGATTTTTTTTTCTTCTAGGACTATTAGCCGCCTCAAGCAGGTTTTCAACTAGTACGTCTGCCTAGGCTCCTTAAAGGAGGTTTTCACCTAGGATCTTTTTCCTTTTTTCTGTTTTTTGTTTTTTCCAAAAATGTTGACTGCCTCATGGAGGTTTTCAATCAATGAGCCAATCTCGAGCACCTCCAAGGAGGTCTTCACCTGAGATTTTTATTTTTTTCTCTTTTTTTTCATCAATTTTCTTTTTTTTCTTCTACTCTACCCTACTTGAAAAACAAAATCACTTTCAAGTACAAGAATACTTCCAAGGGAGCCATGTGAACATCAATATGACAAAAAAAATGATATGGAGGCTTGAAATGTATGAGTTGACATTTACTTCGATTTGAAAGATCAAATGATTTGACTTTGATGATATCAAGAACATTTGAAGAAGAGGGTATTGCTGCAACTTAATGACTGTCAAGAGCCATATTTCAATATAGTTGTCATGCCCCTGGTCCACTTTTTGATTTCGATCATCTTGGATGTCTTCCTCTTCCATGACCTCCAAATCTTCCATTTTTTTTATTGTTCTCTTGAAAACATGGAGGACTTAATGATAACCATCAGGGAGATTTCTCAATCTCTGATTTTATTTTCTGCTCTACATCATGTGCAGCCCATGATTCTTTGATCTTCTCTTCCAAATATTCTCTGTTTGCATGTTGTCGCTTAATGGAATCAACAGAATCACTTTTTCCTAATAATCTTCTTAAGCTACGGTGAATACCATTGAGTTGAAGAGGAGATGTTTGGAAGTGTTGTAGCTCAGCATTGTAAGTGGGTTGTGCTACTTCAATATGTGGGTTTGAAAATCATGGTATAGGTAGTTGAGTGAGAGTGTATTTTTAATATGGATGTGGTTGGGATTGTGGTTGTGGTGGAGGTGAATGGTAGGGATAACATGGAGTTGGGTATGAAGGATATTGAGGAAAATATTGAGGATATTGTGGATGGTTCCCATAAGTTCCTTGCCAAACTTGTTGCCAAGATTGGTTCTGGGGTTGAGATGGCCAATGTTGCCAAGGAAAAGGTTGGTTCCATTTACTCTAAGGTGGATATGCGTAACCTCGAAATTATGAATTAGGCTCCTCCAACATATCAGGTTGAATACGCTGTCATGGTCCTCTTGGTGAACTTCCATCAACCTTGGTAACGAGGAGCAACCTTTAACATCATGTGCTTCTGCATGGACAACACAAACAACTCCTTTTTGCTCATTTTTTATTCTTAACATTTCTACTTGTTTGGTTAGATTGCTAATAATTTATGTTTTAAATTCATCAAAAAAAATTCCATGTTTAGCTTGACTTACTAATCTTGAGGCTGATTGACTTACTCTTGCCTTTCCTCTTGATATGTGTTTTCATGTTTCACAAATTTCTTCAAATGATAATTGATATACATCACCTCTACTCATGAGATCAAGAATATCAATCCACTCATCCCTAATTGTTCTAAGTAAGAGGTTTTTTAGTGTGTCAGATCCTAAATGATGTAGTTTTCCTCTCTTAACATTATACATGAACCTCTCTCTTAGATCCTTTAGACTCTCATCTTCTCTTTGATTCATTCCAAAGATTCCTTCTTTAAGATCATGATCTTTATATTTTTCTATAAATATCTTTTGCATATCATTCCATGATATTATTGGATTAGTCCCTAAACTCATGAAGCATTTAAGAGCTCCATCCTTCAATGTTTCCAGAAACAATCTCAGTTTTTGAGTTTTTAATAAGTAACCGTAAGATCTACAAACAATTTCAAATTCAAAGAGAAAGGTTTCTGGATCCTCTGACCTTAGAACATGAAATTTCGGAAGAAAAGATGGAGGGATGTTCTTCATATGCATACTAAGACTAGGATCTTGAATGGGGAATCTAAGAAGATATCCCTCATTGACATCATCTCCATCCATTTCTTCTACGTTCTTTGTCATCTTCTTCTTCTACCAACAAAAGTGAATGGTGATGTGGCTTTTACTGCACCACATGATCAAATGGTGGGGTGGGTTGGTGTTGGAGAATTTTTTTTTTTTGTTTTTATGATTGAATGAAAACTATAATGAAATGCAGTTTTCTACTTTTGAAATTAAATATTCCTAATGCAAATAATTTATTTTTGCAAAAACTGAAAAGAAATGAGTCAACTAGGGAAGAAAACAAGGCATACTTTGACACCTCCCTGACAACGACGCCAAAAAGTGATGAGTCTCGGTATTGGAATATGAATGTTGCAACTCCCAAGGCTACCAACTTTAATTATCAACCCAGGAGTCATACAAACTTAAGAGGTATCGACACTATATGTGTTGCATACAATGTGTCCTTCCTTTGCTGTCATGATGTAATGGAGTGCATGTATTGAAGCCAAATCCTAAACTAATTGTAGAGAATTAAATGTTCGAAATGGAACTTTAACGTATTGCAAGGAAGAAAGTACAAGGAAAGAAACCTATTCTAATTGGATAAAGATCATGAACTAAATGCAAAAGAAACCTAGCTTAACCCTATTTATCACATGTGATGACTTAAACTAACTGAGTATGAAATCTGATCTAGAGAGTATTAACTTCTCAGTGCATGTATAAATACAAAATAGCTTTTTTTTTTTAACTTTTCGCTTTATGAATGAAAATGCTAATCATTCCTTGATCTTTGGCAAGGGAGACAAGTGTGGATCAAGAGGGTTAAAATGGTCTTGATGGCATGGAGGTCAAGTAGAGGCCTAATCCCGGATTCAATGATTATTTTTCTCAATTCGGGCTCAAAAAAATCTTTCCCACGGGATGCTACCATGATTTCCTACAGGATGCTACAGTGATATCCTACAGGATCCCCTAATTTACTATAGGATGTTACAGATTTACTATATGAACTTATAATTCATCGAATGACAAAGAAAATCAAATCAAAATTGTATGGGAAATTTTTTTTTATTAAGAAGGATGTCTTAGGTCCCCACTCCAAGTGGAATCACTCAAAAATACCTCTGTTAGCCCATGCTAAAATCTGAAAAACATTACTAGTGGACAATCTAGAAATTCGAGAACTAGTGAGCTAGTAAATCTAAAAAATGTTTGACCTAATCAAGTGAAATTGTAGTGGCATGGATTTTTTTATGAAATAGAATGTTTTTGTGATCTAATTCAAGTGGAACCAACGCGATTGAAACTCATTATCATGCTCTAAAAAATAGTACAAATTTATTGTTCTTTGCCACAAAGGAGTTCTAGAAATGTAGATTTTGGAATAAGGAAGTTAATCCATGTAGCTCAATGACTACTATGACCTTCCAAAGCTTTTGCAAGGATGAAATAATTCCTGTGATCCTGAAAAAGAACTTATATTAACCATTTAACTCAATCCTACAACAAGAAATCATTAATACTAAACACAAAAGTAGAAAAAAAAAAAAAAAGATATGCATGTGAATAAGAAGTGAGAAGAAGGAAATAAAATGATACAAAAGGGCTCTGAGACTCTTGGGATGGCCAAGACCAAGGAAAATCAGATACCTATGGAGGAGAACAATATTTATAAGTTGAATATGACACCAATCTTCATTATTTTCATTAACACAATTACATCACTGCAAGAAAATACAATGGAGCTGCAAAAATACAAGTTCTCTCCACAATAACACTAATGAAAATCTATCCCTATAGGAAAATTCGACTTGGTACTTATAAAAAATTATTAGGAATCATTCCCCATGAATTGAGGAATCTCTCCCCACCAAAATCCCTTGATTAGTGGATCTAGTCCCCAATACTAGGAATCTTCATTTTCTCAATCATTGGAGTTCCACAATCTGTGCCATAATTCCATAATATCTTGTTGATTTTTATTTATTATTCATCCTATTGTAGGAGGGAGAAAGTCCATAAATTATCTCCTCCTCCAAATCTTTATAATTTGCCCAATATTGTCATAATATTCAACAAAAATATATATTATAGGCACAAATATCCAATTATTCATAAACATTCCTAATGAATATATTAAAGTTAAAAATACATTATCTAGTGTAGAAAGAGAGGTTTAATGTGCTGAAGGATGGTCATAGGCCCTAATTTATGTTTAATTTAGAGTCATGGGGCTCAATTTATGTCTAATTTAGATGCCCATCAAAATGCCCATGCTTAATGGTCATGTTCCCATCTTTGCAACTTATGTAAGAATCAACAATGGCTAGGCATGGTGTTCCAAGGATGAGAGAATAACCATTAAATTTAGTCTTGGGGTAGAGAAATATGAAGTAATTAGGATACTCCAAGGATTTAATAGAGATGATTACATCCTCAACAACTCCCTCAACAACCTCTAGGACCTATCTGAAAGTTGCAGCACTGTGGTGGTATTTCTCAAGGATCCTTGGAGGTTTATCTTGGGCATGGTTTCTTTAGTCACCACATTCATGTAAGCCCCAATATCAATCAAGGTGTGAGGAAAAATAATTCCATCAATGTGCACAACTACTAGAGGGATTACATGATCTAGATATTTTGGGAAAATCACTCTCCCCAACATTAGATTGGATAATTGTCCAATAACATTGATGGTTGGAGGTTCTTTCTTTCTCCTCTCGGGATGTTTGAAGAATTTCTCTTTTTTAAGCTTATTGTAGATGGCAACATCCTTGATAGCTTGGAGGAGTAGAATTTTAACACACAAGTTCTTCAATTCTCCTAGAATTTCAGTCTCTTCTGGGGTGTGCTAGCTAGGATGGATCAATCTCTTAGGAAAAGGAGCTAGATTTACTCGAGGGTTACTATCTTCCTTTTCCTCTTCAATCTCCTCAGGTGGAGATGAAGTTTGGTTATCTTGGAGCACTCTTTGAGACCTGAGGATGATTTCTTGAATCTCTGTAGCATAGGTAGGGTAAGATGTCTTCCCACTATAGACCCATTATTGTTTCTTGTTTTTCAAGTTCAGATCAGGTTGAGAAGCCATTTGAGGTTGCTTCGGTGGAGCAGGATGAATGAGCTATGGTTGAGATGGAGGTGGAGGAAGCAAAACAAGAAGTTTTTTAAGTTGAGGCCTCCACCCTTGTGATGAGTTATTCCACTAAGGATATGTAGAAGGATATGGCTGAAATGTTTGATTTACATGTTGGGGAGTATACTAAGCTACATAAGATGAAGGAGAAGGCGTAGACCATGATCGATGAGTGGAAGAGTACCATGGTCGATGAGTGGCCTTGAGGCTTCCTTTGACTGATGAAACAAAGTTTTTCATCCCAACCTTCTACCCCTTGATATACGACTTTCAATCCATGAAAAGAAGGATAGTTATTTGTGGCATGGTTTTCCTCACAAATTGAGCAGACCTCTATAACATTTAATGGACATTCATTTCTCGGGTGCATTCTCATGCATTTATGGAAAAAGATCGCTAAGGCCCTCTCACTTCCTCTTCTCTCCTCTTGATTTGCATGGTGTCCATTTATAGAGGAAAGGTATGCAACATTTCACTTTTAAAGTCCTCCAACATGTTCCCGATTTCATTCTTGATGGATGTTTGTGGGAGGGGAACTGACCAAAGCTTGTTTGGCCCTGCCCTTCTTCCTAGAAGCCCTAGAATGGTTTTTGAATAGTGTCGTGATTTCTTCATAGGGTAGCTGATAAATGTCTCATCTAGATAGAATGTTGAGGGTTTCTAGTATGTCCTCCCTATTTCCTCCGAGAAGGACTAACTCGAGTGATTCAGGATCAAGGGTGCATCTGGCCCTCCTATAACTAAGCTATAATACTTCCTCATAGCCTTCCAAGGATTCATCAAGTCCAAGAGTCATTATAAATATTTCCCCTTTGGTGTCTTTGTACCTACAATAGTCCATGTAGTTGTTGTTAAAGTATTTTTTCATTTCAGCCCAAGTAGTGACGTTATCCGCATATAGACCCATGAAAAAGTGCAAGGCTACATCCTCAAGGGTGGATGGAAATAATTTCATCTTCTATTCATTAGAGGTATAGTGATAGTTCCTCCAAACAAAAACAAACTCAAACATGGAAATATCAGGGTCCTCAGTAGTCAAGCCATGGAAGTGAGGAAAGGGAGAAGGGCTTATATTCTTCATCCTAGCATCTCCATTAGTTTCACTGATGGGAAAAACATTTTCATTCTTGTTTCTAGCCATGGTATGAGTATGTGGAATGGATTATTATTCTTCCCTAATAGGTTCTTCAAATATATTATGTTTTTCACCTATGGGGTCTTCTAAATCCCCTATAGTCAGAGAGGGAGGTTGACAGTCACCGAAGAAGAGTGAAGGTTGACCATTTGATGGTGTCATTAGGGGAATTTTGAGGTCTAAAATGGGCCTCCTAGGACAAATGTACAACCAAATAAAGCTTTATAAGGACCAATAGGATTCAATATGATGATGTCAACCATGGGTGATGATTCACCATTTTTGGAGTAAAAAAGTAAAAAGATTAAAAAATAATAAAATAATAAAACTAATTTTTGACTCATATTTTCAACTTATCTCCCTAAGGTTTTACTCAGATTTCAAGAGGGGGTACTCGTTGGACACAAAATTTAATTCCTCATCCAAAGAGTATGCATGTTTCACACTTTCGATGGACCCTGCTACATGAAAAATGAGAAATATACATAAAAACATGATTGCAATCACGTTTTTAATGTATTTCTCATTTTTTGTGTAGTAGGGTCCATAAAAAGTATGAAGCATGGGTACTCCTTGCATGAGGAATCAATTTGTTCATCAAACAAGTGTTTGCGCTTGAAATTTGAGTAAACCCATAGGAATATAAGTTGAAAAAATAGGTCTTTCTTTTTTCCCTCCAAAAATTGATGATGTAATCTAATATTATTTTATTATTTCCACTATTATTTTATAATTTCCTTAGGAGGCCTATTTTAGACCTAGCAATTTCCCTAATGGGGGGTATTTGGAAAGAATTTTCCTAGAGTGTCTCTACTCCTACAAGGCATGAAGTTTTTATCTTTTTTCCTTGTTATGTGACTTTTTCAAAACTAAATACAAAACATAAATAAAAGCAGAAATAACATCTACCTAGACACCTCCTCAACAATGGTGCCAAAAAGTGTTGAGCCTTGGTATTGCACCAAGAATTCTGCAACTTCGAGAGGCTCTTCAACTTTAATTATCAACTAGGGGTTTCGTACAAACATTGAGGTGACAGTGGTATATACACAGTAGATGAATTTTACTCATGCCACCCTTAACTAGGTCACTTGGTCATTAGGGCTCCTATACCATTCATCTATTGAACTTAAGGGAGATTAAATACTAAAATAAGAATGTAAAAGCTTGTCCCAGTGTACATAAAGTAATTTATTTTCAATTGTATCCTGTAAATGTTGTCAACTTATAAATGCTATGAAAGAACATAAGGAGTATGCTAAGTTGCAAAAAGAAAACTACTCTAATTTGCAATCAATCATCTAGTTATCATATTTGTGTGAAAAGAGAAGATCACCTTACCAATTCAAAACTAAAGAATGCATGCCTTCTTTAACTAATTCACACTTGCAGATTAAGTAAGGTCCTAATTGCTAAATTTAGAATGAAAGAACTGATGTTATTCACTCTTGAAGGAAATAAAAATGAATGAAGGGAATGGCATAGGTGGGACTTTTGGTCATGGAGTCCAAGCTGAGGGGTCAACCTACTCCTAAAATTAGCTATGTTGTCATTGCAAGTTAAAACAACGTCAAAATAGACTGTTACAAGTGTGCTATATGATGTTTCTATAGGATTCCTGTAATGGTACAGGATTCCTATTAATGCTACAAGAAGTTGGTCGAGAGGGTTTGGAGGGTTATAATGATGGGATGATGTGATGGTAAGATGGATGAAGTCTGTTGGGAATGTAGGGAATGTGATCAACACCTCCAATCAATCCCAACACATCAGGAAGCCTAGAATTTGGCTAAGAGGGTTTCTCATAGTGACAAAAAACAGAGATCAAGAACATGGGTTGGCATTCATCAAAAGGTACTGGAGAAGTCCTAGATGGAGTTGGTGAAAATATTCCTTTTCTTCATATCCAACAACCCTGCAACATCACATGCACCTGTTCCTCATACCAAATGTAAAATTTTCCAGGAAAACATAGACAATAAATGACACATTGTTTTTGGGCTGTGATGGTGGAGTTCTCAAATCATGCTCCCATGAGAGAGGCGAGATAGGGATCACAGTCATAGACATTTTAAGGAGTTATAATCTACTAAACCACAACAACTAATCAACATTCTAGACTAAGAGAAATAGACATACATAAGAGGGACCTAGCCTGCTAGTGTTGGGCTCAAACCGAAGAGCTTCAACCCTCTGAACTAACTCAGTGATGGATCAAAATAAAAATTCTCATCATCATTCCATAAGCATCAAATACATCATCAAAATAATAGTCACAAGTGCTTCAACTCAGTGGCCTCTTAGTTATATAAAAATTTCAAATCCTAATGAGTTCCTTAGCATGATTATTTATACAAAAGGGTAGATACCAACATATCCATAGAAAATAGGGATGTTTATCTCCCTAACTCGAGAATAGTTGGATCTAGATCTCCCTTGCACTGCACTGGCTTTGCTACAAATGATCTTAGCCTGCTTGGGTGCAATGACCTCGAGTTGATGAGATATATAGTGGTGATCTTTTGCTAATTTAAGGAGTTAAGGAGGTGGAAAACCTCCTAGAATATCTATTTGTTTTTTACTCTGAGATCGTACACTCAAATTATCTCAAAAATTCTCAAATTCATTCATTTAACACACATTAAGCAAGATGACATAGCAAAACATGTTTTTCTCCTCACACAAAGCATAATATAACAAAATTTGTAGCTAAATGTGAGAAAAAGACAAATTAATAAGCTAGAGAATAGCATTATGAGCTATATGATATACCTATTGATGAGCCTCATGATTTGGTGCAAGGCATTATGAGTTTGTTTGTGGTGTTGTGTTGTTATTGGTGTTTCATGGTTTTCTTCTTGTTTGTTTTTCTTCTTTCCTTCATGTTTTGAGGGTCTTGGGAATTAGTTTGGCAAAGAGAAAATCTAATGGAGCTTGGGAAGGGTTGAATAATATGTAGTAGGTGATTTCAAGCTTG